>JAJPGS010002212.1:1390865-2781731 GCA_028654335.1 Alnus rubra
TTGCTTCGTTTCTGTTGTAGTGTCTCACTACAAACACCTTCATCCAAATTCAGTATCTCTCTATTGTGACGTGTAAACAAACTCAATACCCATCAAAGCACTTGGTGTTAGGACTATTCATGTTGGTGCTCCACCGCTAACCGTGTTACTGCATGAGCGGGCAGTTGGCTTTTTCAACTAACTGCCCATCATGGTTGATTAGCAGTAGTATGGTAGGCACATGTGGTAATTAACCATGTATATATATATATATGCACGCGCACACGCACACACAAAAAACAAGCCCATTTTCACACACGCCCAAAACACTAAAAAATGAGTAGTTCTAAATGTCACCCTATGTTTTTAAAAAATTATGTGATTTTTAAAATTATTATTTGATTAAAATTTAATAGTGATCTATAACAAATCTAATGGAGATTTTAAAAGTCACATTTGTTTTGAAAGGACACAAGGGAGACATAGGAGTAACATGTAGCATTACTCCTAAAAAAGTCTCAAAACATACCCAAATGGTCTAAAACAAGCCTTGAAAAGAAGCCCAAAAGACTCATACCTAAGAGATAGTTGGTTAGGGCATAAATAACCACTTAAGGCGGTGGCGGTGCGGTGTAGTTCCTAATTCATTGGGCAGGCGGTGTGGTTCCTGAAAATTGCCAACTGCATTGAACAGTGGCGGAGGCGATTAGGAGGCCAAAACCGCCCGCTAAGGGTGGTGTACACCCCTACTTGGTGTAGTCTGCCTATCAGATAAATAGGAGTTGTCCCTCTTAATGCATCTCGATTGGTGACACAGTACACTGATCTCCACCCTGTATTGTGCATTCTATAACCAGTTACCACATCTTCTGTTATAGAACTAGCTATGCATCCTACCCTTTTTCCCCACTCAATTTTATCCTCATAGAAGCAGGAAATAACAGTAATCCTCTCTGCCCCAATTGCAGCATCTGATGGTTCACGAGGCACTGCAAGAGAACCGGTTGGTCTGCCTTGAGAAAAAAGCTTAATAGATTCCATTTGATTGGCCCATTTCTAATTAGAATAGCAGTCGTACAAGAGGGATCGATGTTCTTGGAGCAGGTTAGTTTTTGGTCGGTAGCAAAATTTAACAAATTAATTTTTTGTAACAACCAATTCTTATTTTCTTTCTATGACAATCTGAATCCTATTGAGCAATTTTCTAGGGACATTTGAATTGTATGAGGTTGGGTTTTTTGTTATTTTTTTTTATTATTATTATTATTATATTTTTGTGCCCTTTAGTTTAGGTGCTTTCAGAAAAATGGTGAAAATACGCTTGAGTGCGAGAAGTTCACAAACAATCACCAATCCTTGTGTCCAGTTGATGGGTATGAAATCTTCAATTTGTAGCCATTCCCCGTCTTGTTTCTCAATCTTCTTTGAAATTTGTCTTGATAAAGGTTGTCCAAGGTAAGATTAAAGACTTCTTACTTGTGCATATATATATATATATATTCAGGTCGAAGAAATTTATAATGAAATGAAAATTAAATAGAAAAGCAGAAGAAAGAGAGAAAATAGAGTCAAGGATTTTCGAGTGGTTCGATGTTAGACACTAGGCCGATAGGGCTACATTATGACCTTATTCCGCAATAATATTTACATCAAAATCACTTTTATTTATAAGAGAAATGAGGCAAGTGAAGATAATACAAGTATAGTAAATGGAGATAATATGAAATAAAATTTGATTACAATCAAATATGATTACCTAAAAGATAGGAGATGATATGTAATGAAAATGGTTTGATTACAATCAAATCTGATTACATTTAGAAATTGCTCGACCGACAAAGAATGCAATCCACAATGAATTTTCTCGAGCGTGTGAGAATTAAGACAATAGATTCTCCGTTTGGTTAGCCACAAACACCTACTATGTTTGTAAGCCAACCCAACAAGAACAACAAATCCAGCCGCAAGAATTATCAATAATATGAGCAATAAGATCGAAGCCTAACATACAAACAAAGAAATTTTATTAATATGAGGGAGAGACCATATTCTTCTAGAGGCAAAGAATCAAAGGCTCATGGGCTTGGATTTCCAAGCAATGGTCCCTAAAAGGCCCATTGTCTCCGTCTTTGTTCTCTCTTTCCGGCCTCATTTCCCTCGACATCTCTTCCAACTTCCTCTACAACCAAATCCCACTTCAAATATTCAATCTTTAAAGCCTAAAAGAGGTTTCTCTGGAAGACAACGATTTCTCAAGAGATTTGATCAGTCCGACTCTCTGAGTTAACTCAGTTGCAGAGCCTCAAACTTGTCCCAAACTCACTAGGTGGGGCACTTTTTTTCTTTTCAAAGTGGATAAGGCCTAATTAAATTTATGCCTCGTTAAACTTTTTTAGATGGACTAGAGGATCATTCGCCCTCTAGCTCCCCATGCTTTAGAAAACAAGATATTTAAAATTAAATGTTATGATTCTAAATAAGAGCTTAATAAACATTTTCTCAAATTTTGTTTTCTAAAATTATTTCTATGTAATTACTTCTTAAGGGAAAATAATAATAATAATAATAATAGAATTAAGTGGAGGCAGAGGATTTGGCCCCATTTGCTTTTCTTTTTTCTACTTCCGTCCTACTAGCAGCCCTCCCAAACAATGATTACTGCCAACATAACGCTCAACTGATTATCACCAAGATATTTCCTACCCAAATGTGAGAGTTTGAGCATGCGTTTTTGTTTAATTCACAAGAATTAGAATATTCTTGGGAACGTACGTACTGTAATATATTCTTGCTAATTTTGTCAAATGAATGACTAATTAACTTTTCCAAACAGCCTAAACAATGATAGTTTTTGTCCGGAAGTAATATTCCTACACACCAAACACTACTTAGGTTCAACTGTTCAAGTCAATTTTATTTAGAAAAAAAATATTTATAATGAAAATGAAAGAAAGAAAGAAAGAATACTCTGATCGAATTCGAATCGTGAAACTTCCGCGAGCCTACCATTGTGGTCCAGTACTCCTATATATGCACTCATCCAAAACAGGTGATGTAATCGAGTGGTTAGAAAATAAAAAAAAAAAAAATTAACATTAATTAAGCCAAAAAAAAAAGAAAGAAAAAGGAAAAGCCACTTTCTTCTACTTTACTAATTAAACAAATTAAAAAAGCTAAGCTCTTCTCAGTTCTCTCACTTCATAGCCATTTCATGCGATAGCTTAGAGTACTGATCGATTACATCAAATTTTCAAAGGAAGAAGAAACTACAAAGAAAAACAAGAAGATTAGCCGTCGCGATCATGGCGGTTGATCTTCCAAGAGTGGTTGCTGAAGAATCGGTGGAATGAAGAGGTTTTTTGTAGTAGTATGGGAAGTAGGGCAAGATGGGGTCAGGAGGGGGAGGGGAAGCGGAAAAAGTACCTGCGAACGGTGGAGGGTTATATGGGAAATATCCTGTCGGTGAAGGGTTGTATCCAGCTGGAGGTGGGTATGAGACGGTCTGGGACGGCGGTGTCGGGGTGGTTATCGGAGTTGTTGGGGTGACGGTGCCGGAGCCGGAGCCGGTGGGCGGTGGATAACATGGATATGGGCAGGGGTTGTCGGGCCTTGTCATGCCTGGAAAATTCAGAAATATTATTAAGGCGAAGGAGAGGGTGGACAAAGCTTGGTTTAACTTTGCAGCCATGGCGATCGATGAAGGGTACGGTGCGTGATTGGAGGCTCAAAAGAGAAAGAAAGAAAGAGTTATGGCGCAGAAGATCGAAGTGGGTGAGGGTGAGGGGGGGAGGGGGAGTGGGGGTTAATTAACCTTTTACAAGGTTTTTAGTCTCTCTGTCATCATTTGAAAAGACGAACAAAAGGGCCGATCGATCGATAAATAATAATAATAATATTTAAAAAAAAAAAAAAAAAAAAGAAAAAAAAAAAAGAAGCAAGGTGTAGCTAATTTGAAAAGTCTATTTGTGATGACGAAGCAGGAAAGCCACATTTGTACAGCATGGTCCAAGCAATGATGGATATTGAAACTTAGCGCCCAAGGCTAGCTATAGCTTAATTACAACTAAGGAAAACATTGGTTGCAGTAGTTGAGCTTATTGTAATAATTAATTAATTGCACATGCATGTGATAATGATATGACATATAAATAAATGGTGTAGAAAAAACGTGGCGCCTTTTAACCTTATTTTGGTGACAAAAATGAAATATATATCATTGGTCCCATCAAATGCCTTTAATAATACATTAAAGTTTCCTAGCATAAATTGTAGATATTTATTTATTTTACTTTATCTGACTTTCATTATTGGTACAACTCATTCTTAATTAACTTGGAATATATTAATAATCGTAATTTTCTTGAAGTCCTCGCTTTGTATTAAATTGAAAATATTTTGTGTTAATTTGCAAAGTGTTAAAAGGTGCATCAGCATGCATGGATTAGTAAATCATTCAATTAATTATTTGATTAAAATTTTGTTTTACCAATAAAAAGAAATTGGAGTATGATTTTTTAAAAATGATTTTTTTTTTTTTTTTTAACTAACAGTGCCATCTTCTTCATTACAGAGAAGCAATCTCCAAAGGGGTACACAAACAGAAAGCCAATACAAAGAATAAAACACCAGATACAACCACTAAGCCCGAAGGCAAAATCAGAGCCCGAAGGCCGAAGATAGTGGACTAGAGATAAAAAAATCTCTACCCACTAAGCCAGGAAAAACATGGCTTAAAACAGCTACCAAACGGTAGACTGTGATTAAAGGGAAGAATTTACATAAAAATACCAAACATAAACCCCAGAATACAAGCACCAGAAAAAATGACCGCCGGAGTCGTGTCTTCTCCGGGAACCCCTGCATTAATTGGTTGAAATGTAGGTACGTGTGCATGTTTGTTGTCTTGGATCTTGCTAAACTTGTTTCGAGTATCCAAAATTAATCATACGTTCATTAACTTCGAAAAATTAAATCCAGCGTTTGATGTCTCATCTTGATTAATTTATTATTTAATTGCTGATCCAAAATTATTACGCTAATTATATATATAAGCTCGAGAAAGGGGCCAAGAGGACTAGCATCCCTTCAGCCACGCCATTACGATTAGTCCATTTAAATAAATTTAAATTTAAAAAAAAAAAAAAAAAAAAAAAAAAAAAAAAAAACCAATTATTAGTCATAAAATGAAAGCATATATAGTCAATCACTGGACTAAAAATTCTACACCTAAACCATATTCTTGAGAGAGAGAGAGAGAGAGAGAGGAGAGAGAGAGAGAGAGAGAGAGAGCAATGGAATCGTCCAACTTGATGACTTTTTTGATGAGTTTGGAAAAATCCTAGAAAGTAGAAAGCCAATCCATGCACCCGCAAGGAAAAGCTAGAAAAGCGAGAGGTTGAGTGATTTTGACGTAGAGACCATAACCCATCTCAAGATTACTACATGGCACCACCTTATTGGTTCTAATAAAAGAAAGGCTACAACCTTTTTTTTTTTTATTTAATTTTTATTTCACTTAGGTGGGATAAAAATACAAGAAAAATGTTAGATTTACAACATCAATACAACAACTGCACAACAACCCCTCACATGAGGGTGGGCCCCACACAATGAGACACACCCTCATGTGAGGGGTTGTTGTGCAGTTGCTGTGATGGTGTAGTGCAAGAATCAAATCTCAAAATACAACGGCATATGTGATGTAATTTTGCCGATGTACAGGTCAAGATTTAATTATTTTTTTTTTTTTTTAAAAAAAAAGACTTAAAAAATTAAATATGAACAATTGATTCTGCATGTAATATATATATACAACACGAAGCTAAATCCTTTTTTCTTTCTTTTTGTCTAAGACCTTTTAATTTGGATTTAGATTGTACCAAACTACCACTATATTTAAGGTGGAGTTGGCTTAGTGGTTGTCAGATTCCAAAAGAAGTTCCTCTTGTTTCCAATTAAGTAGATCTGGATTGGAAATTGGAAAAGGTGAAATGAGGAGGAACTTTCTCCTAAATTTCATTGTGTCGGTGGAAGTTAAGGTCCTCCTCCTCCATCTTGTTTGAATTTTTCAGATTATTTTGACTCTATTCATGTAGTGGTTATAGCTACCCATTAAACATTAAATTTGGACCCTTTTTTTTATGGTTCCTCTTTTGATTCATGGACCATTGCTCAAATGAATTATTTGGTCAAGATTCTCAAGTGCAACCACCTAATCAAACTCCAACAACTGTCACTATTCTACCGCTTTTCTCGTAATCAATAAAATGTTTCCTTATTACCAAGGAAAACATAATTATTTAGAAAAAAAAAAGAAAAAGAAAACATAATTAACCCTTTTTCTTTTCTTTCATTAATTTGAAGAGACAGATAGAGCGACTAAAGAGGTTTTTCCAAATATTATATATAAAACAATTTCCCTTTTCCTTTTCCTTTTTACCTTTCTTTTCTTTGCTTTCCTAAAGAAGATCCCTCACTTTTTACATTATACAAAAAAAATTAAAAAGTACTCTTTTTCTTTTCCCAAATACTTAGAACCTCCGACGACGTATCTTGAAACTTTCTTGCATCTTTCAATCCCCTTTTGCCCAACTGATCTACAGGCTACTATACAGCCTGTTGTGCTCTATTATTGTCTTACTTTTGCCCAATTGTCCACCTCATAATTGCAACAATTAATACGTTTGCCCACTAAATTCCTATCTCAATCAAACCATTTTCATCAGGAAAATACCCTCTAAGCACAACCGGAATGCAAATTCGGCCCAATTCGGCCCGCGCCCACTCCTATATGGAATGTTCGGTTTGAGCCATAACTACTGCCTTGAAAAGCGAGTCCGTCACCACATATAGCCTCACTAAAGTGCAAGGTAGCAAAATCTCTTTTTAATAGCATTTGGATCGCGGAATATTACCTCAAGCGAATTCGAACCCGTGACCACTAAGAAAAAAGGAGGGGAGAGTTGAACCATATCCCCTACTACTTTATTATTATTATTAAAACTTCCTTGCAAAGTTTCAATGTTTTTGCCAAGTGTACTATTAATCTTACTTCATCTAGAATTTAATTACTAATTAGTCAACTTTGACGGGCACAAACTGAAACTACAAGCCTTTACACAAATTGGATAGGTAATGACAGAAAAGTCTCATGCAACTAAAATCAAAGTTAGATAGGAGTTAAATATCTTTTTCTTCTTTTTTACGAACAAGTGAATGGCAGAAGTAAAGCTGAACTCAAATATTTGATTCTTTTGTTTCTTTTTTTTCTTTTTTTTTGAAAATATTTGATTCTAACACAATATTAAACTATCAATTATTCTAAAAATTAAATAAAAAAATTAAATTTTTAACCTTATCCCAAAATAATAAAATAAAATAAAAAACTCTTTAAATGAACGGCTTGCACTTGTCGTGAATGCTATTGGATGGTAAAGTACTAAAGTGGAGGATGTCAAAATCAAGTTGTTTTTTTTTGGTGCAAAGGGTGATTGAGAGAAATTTGATACAATGTGGGAAGGTGTAGAGTAATTGTTCCTAGAGACAAGTTAGGTTCATAGGCTGAGTAGGAGGCTAAGGACAGGCAAGCTACCGAACAAAATCCCACCACCGCCACCACTCCATTGATGGCATTTCTTGGTGGTTTGCTAAGAGTGTGTGGACCCCATTGTTTGGTGAAACCGATGTTGATCTCATGTACTGACAACTGACAACTGACACACTCAATCCCACTAATCAGAATGGGGAATGAGATCGGATGGTTTCGATCTTCTCTTTTGTTCCACATCCATGATGTAGCCCCCCATGTGCTCCTCGCCCTCGGTATTTGATGTATGAATTTCCATGCTATATTCCACCTTTTTTCTGCATCGATTGGAGATTTTGTGATTCACACACTAATTATTTGTATGAATGGCCAGTAATTAATTAAGATAAATAATATAAAATATAGAATAATACTAAAAGAATTTTTTTTTAGTCTTCTCAAAACTAATATGACTTTTAGAATTATTGTCCCCAAAGAGTAGTTCAATTAGTTGGAGACCACGCCTCATAAAGCGAAGGTCACTAATTCGAATCCCCTCTCCCCCTATTGTGTAAACATATAAAAAAAAAAAAAAAAAACTTTTGGAATCACCATTAGATATACATGTGATAAATTATTATTGAATTTTGATTCGATCAATTGTAATTTTAAAAATCATATCAATTTTGAAAGGACTTAATGAGAATATGAGTCTTCTTTTTGGCATTACTCCCGGTACGGAGGCAAGCAAATACGTTTCATATAGATTCTTTCACTTTACTTGCTCAAATATATTGTTAGCAATTCCAACATGCATGTAATTGTTGTGAATATTTATCTCTGCAATTTAGACCAAGATTATCTTATGTTCATAATTTTTATTTATTTATTTATTTATTTTTATTCTTGGGTATACATGATGTCGTCTCCGTTGAGCCTTTCTTAAGGTTATTTGGTGTGAATTGACTTGGTAAATGATAATTAAATGCAAATGAACATAGGATGCTTTAATTAAAAGAACAAACAAAAATATCAATGAAAACAAACATGCATAGGATGCATACTAATTAAATTGAATTAATTATTGTTGCTTTCTCCTTCTCAATCTAAATGTCTTATCAGCTTATCGGGACGTAAGTTTTTATTTTTTAAATTTCTTATACCTTTATATTTTCTTTAAAAGCAAACAAAACTCTTATTATAAAAATTACTACATCAAATGGGAATATATATATATATATCCGCTTAACTCTTCATACAGATCGAGGAAGTATAAAATAAAATATATTTTTTAAAAATATTACTACAATTTGATTTTTATTAATAATTACATAATTTCAAATCTAAGACCAACAAATTCAGACGACACAAATACATCACATGCATGACCAGCTTAATTAGGAGGCCGTCCACATAAAACCACAGATTTTTTTCTCTTGGGTATATGCTGGGGTAGGGCCCATCAGATGTTAACCACTACATTCCACAAGTGTTTGCCACGTGTCCGCGCATAAGCATATCAGAAACTAACGAGGGGCCCACATGAAGAGGAAGATTGAAAGACTCCTTTGTACGTCAACACTCAACACTTTCTTAGGTAACTTTTAACTCCTTATTAGTAAATAAAAATAAAAATAAAAATATTAACCCAAAATTCAAAACAAAACACACTTAAAAATTACTTTCAATTTTATATTATGTACGTTATAATCAAAAAATAAAAAGCATGCTCTAAAAAGTTTTACTAAAAGAACTCTTTATTATTGTGATCGAGGGCAAGAGGTCCAAGGACATGTGAGCTTGGTGGGTGATCCATTTGTTCAGGAATCAAGATAGCTAGAGTTGTAAATCAATTAATTATGTACTTAATTTGGACGTTTTTGTAAAGCTGAAATAATAATAATAAAATAAAATCGAGCATTGTGCATTACTTTTTCTCTGCTCCAAAACCCAAATTTTGATTGACTAAATTTGATCACAGTTTCCTAACGTAGTGAAATTGTCAATCAAAAGAGAAGCAAAGGATAAACAACAAACATAGAGGCTAGGGAGAAGAACAATGAACAAGTACTATAAAAAGAAAAGGGAAGAACATTATATACGACTCAAAATCATGACAAAAGTTAAAAGAGCAAATCTTTAAGAGAAATGAGCGTAGATTCTTACACAACTGGCAACATTTATGAGACTAGATAATTGTTATTGAAGATTATCGAACAATTTCGACTAAAGCATGTACCAAAGTGATGAGGTACTAATTAATACCGATCGAGGACAAAATTCTCGTGTCCGTAAAATCTTGATCTTAATACACCTTCTTTGATTCTGAATCTTCCGGCCGGCCACAATAAAGTCACCAAAAAGCCAGAAGACCCAACAATCCTCCCAAGGCGACCAAAGCAGGCAGCCTCATGATCGAATTCTGGGTGGCACCACCGAAATCCTGGTCAATAGGATACAAGTTCCCCGGCGGACCAGTTATGTATATGAACGATGATGGAGGCGGAGGGCAGTATTGGGTTGCCGGTTTCTTGGGGGCAGGTGGTGGTGGACACGGCTTCTGATATGGCGGAGGCGGTGACGGCGGAGGCGGTGACGGTGGTGGTGGAGACGGTGGTGGTGGGGAGTTTTGGGCGCACGCCCCACACTTCGGATCATCAGCTGTCCCCGGCCCTGTGAAAACGGCAATCGCGAGGAACAGATTTAGTAGCAACCAGGCGTTGAAACGATGCATCTTGAGTACTCTTGAGGGTACGTAGTCGTTGTGAATTTGATTGCCAAGATGAAGTTGTGGCGGTTTGATTTTCGAGGGCTTGATCGGGAGGGACGACTTTGGAAGAAAATGGGCAGAACAGAACGCGAAGGTGAAGATGAAGGTGAAGATGAAAGTAGGTGTGCTGGACCGGTTTTGTTACGTTATTAGGTGCATGGAAGATGTAAAAGACTTAAAAAGGCCTTTCAGCCTGGGTGAATGGGCGTTTTTAGAAGGCAAATTGGTGAGAGTGAGGCATGTTCTTAAGGACTTTTTCTCATTTCTAGGATGTAGCGTGTCCGTCAAGGGAAGGGTATTGCATGTGATTGCCCCAAAATGTGGGCTCCACGGTATACTTTGAACCCTTTAAATGTAGAGAAATGATCCCTACACTCATTTCTCATAACAGCCCCACAACAAGCTGACGTGGCTGGTAATATTTTTTTTTTTTTTTCTTTTCTTTTCTTTTTGTAAAAAAATTATAAAATATTACCAGCCACGTCAGCATGTTGTGGGCCTGTTGTGAGAAATGATCCCTATCACAATTATGTCTACATTATATACAGTAATTATTCTATAACTCTTGTAATGATGTGACATTCGACCAAGATTTATTAAGTCTTATAAATTTAATGGTTATTTTAAAAAAAAATGTATAAAATATTTACATATACCATGTTACAATTTAATAGTACTGCTTTATTACAAATTAAATGATAATTTTGATAGCCACATTATTTTAAAAAAAAATATAAAAAGAATGCAAGATATATAGACTTTTAGCAAAATTACTGGTGCAATATGTATCGTATACTATGAAGCCACTTAAGGATAGGTCCGGTGTGACTTGTTGCATGATCAAAGAATTCTGACCTTCCATCATGTGGAATCTTTAGTCAATTCAAAGCTAAAATTAAAATGCGCTAGGCTTTGGTAATATGATTAATAATTGGACCTTGGTTGTGGTTAATATGTGGACCAGGCATTATTGAAGCACGAAAAAACGACGAATAAACGAATTAAGCATATATATTATCCACGTCATCAACTCTTCTTAATTTTATTCGAATTCCGCATGTTGTGCACATGATTCCAGCCCCAGTAGCGGAATTCGCTAGGGATTGGACGCCAGCTGGCAGCTGCTGCTATATTCCAAACTTTCTCCTGTATTTGCGTTTTCTATTTTTTCCTTTTCCAAATTCGAAATAGGATTATAATTTTTTAACTTAATTCCAACTTAAGTGAAATCAAAAGGAATGGTTAAAAAGTCTTATCCGTTTAATTAATAAAGGTTGACTTATATAAATTTTTCATATGCTTCGGTACGATCCAAATTCAATATGTAATTTTTTTTACATGACCCGTTAATTAGCTCAATACGATTCAATACAAAAGTAAATGATTAGAGTTAATTATAAAATGTGACCCATTTAATTAAATTAATTGAATTAAAATTAATCTATATAGTTGAAAAAGAAAAAGAAAAAGAAAAAGAAGTAAGAAAAGGACAGATCGAGAAAGTGTTTCAATAAGTGGCCATAAAGCACGACATATGAATATTGTCATTACCCCCAATAAAAACTCTTACCATTATCTATAGATTCCCACTACATAATGGACACGAAAGGGTCGTCATAACAAAACTCATCTGTCTAGCTCCCATTCGTACATATATATGCCCCAATCAGGGAAATGCCTTGGTCTCTTCCACTTTCTTTACTAATCTCTCTTCTTCCGTTACCTTATCGAATTTTCTCTAATCCTCTACCTATTGAAGCAGCCGGAAGGATTTTTTTCTACAAAACAAAAATAAAGATAGAGTTAGATCTTGAACAAAATATTACTGACCAATAATAGAGTTTGGTAGAGTTTTACTACTAATGCTCCGTTTATTTTAGAGAAATGATCCCTACACTCATTTCTCACAACAGATCATTTCTCACAACAGTCCCACAACAAACTGATGTGGCTAGTAATATTTTATTATTTTTTTACAAAAAGAAAAGAAAAGAAAACAAAAATAATAATAAAATATTACTAGTCACGTCAGCTTGTTGTGGGGCTGTTGTGAGAAATGAGTGTAGGAATCATTTCTCTTTGTTTTAACGTAAAATATTTTCAAAAAAAAGTTTTCGGTATTTTACTGTGTTTGGTAGAAACGAAAATAATAGTCAACAGAAATCACTTTCAGTTTGATCTTAAAAACTTCTTTTAATTTTTTGAAAATGATTTATGATTTTCAAAACTCTAAATCATTTTTCGAATTTAAACTTTTCATTCTTACCCGCAATTTTGTAGGAGTTTCGCAGTAGTTGCTGGATTCCATTTTTTGCTGTTGGTGATTTTTTCGTACGAGCCAAACGCCGAAAAATATTTTCGAGAAATCATTTTACATCGAAACAAACAGAGCATAAAAA
This sequence comes from Alnus rubra, assembly GCA_028654335.1. Taxonomy (NCBI): domain Eukaryota; kingdom Viridiplantae; phylum Streptophyta; class Magnoliopsida; order Fagales; family Betulaceae; genus Alnus; species Alnus rubra. The sequence continues at coordinate 1,403,539 of JAJPGS010002212.1, forward strand.
GAAGATGATTCACACTTCAAAATGAAAACTTTCATCTCAAACTATTATATCTCATTCAGGCTAATAACTAAAAATTTAACATATATATATATATATAATTATAGTAACACTTTTAAATTAACATATATATATATATATATATATATATATATATATATATATATATATATATATAATTATAGTACAAAATAACACTTTTTTTTTGACATGTCCACACAAGAGAGGGGAGAAGGGATTCGAACTAATGGCCTCCGCTTCATGAGGCGCGGTCCCCAGTCGATTGAACTAACCCTTGGGGACATACAAAATATATAACACTTAAGTGGACATTGACAATACCCTAATCTTAATTTATCTGTCTTTGAGCCAAGCTTATTATTAATTTATAAAATAACACCAATGTTTCGTTTGTTTCAGCGTAAAATAATTTATGAAAAATATTTTTCGGTATTTGGTACGACAAAAAATAATAGTAAAACCAAAAATATTTTTCGGTTTGCTCAGAAAATCTTCTTTAATTTTCGTAAATAGTTTCCCTTCTTTAAAACTGTAAACCATTTTTTGAGCTTGAACTTTTCATTCTCAAATCGCCGGTCCACTATCAAACCACCGTCAAACCTTCACCAAAGGTTGTTGGAAGTCACTGGCCATTTTTTCCAGTCGTTCATTTTTCATACGAGCTAGCCACGTGTTGAAAAATATTTTCCGTCAAAACAAATTAACAAAGCTTTAGCCTTAAAATATAAGAAATACTAATAACCTAATTAATAAAACCTAAATAAAACTAAAAGACTCGATTATTTATTTTTCATCATTGTGTCATCCATGCATCTAGCTACTTGTTAATTAGTCTCCCTCTTGTAGTTTTTTAATCCTTGTTTGCTTTCTTGTTTTATATATGTGATCATGGTGTCGGGTGCTCGTACCAACTAATCAATAGTGCACTTAATTATAACAAATGACCAAAAAGGAAATAAAAGGAACAAATAAATTCGCAAGTATATAGCCAAATTGAAATCAAATTAAAAGACATATAACGCTCTTATAAGAACAAATTTATGAGAGTCGGTATAGATCATAGCTTATTTATCCCTACCAACAAATATTTTTAGCTCGTGGCCCTAACTCATAAGAGCTTCTAACTCCCTTCATGTCCGTCCCGGCTTCTATATATAATCGAATTATTTTCTCTAACTTAATTATGTCAACATTTAAATCACTACGTGGAAGAAGGACAGCCTAGGAAGCACATAATGTTTGGTTTGGTGTACCAAAGGAGATGGAGGAACACTGTGGAAGGACTTAACGCTGAAGAAATGTATGATGGGATGGAAAGGGGACAAAAAGTTGGGAATATATATATATATGGAATCTGCACGCAAAAGATGAGTAGATGGAAGATAAGAGATTAGTTAGAAGGGCACCGCCCACTTTCTTAAAAGCAGCTTCCTGTTCCACTCCTTGTTGGCCTTCAATCATAGTCAACTTACCTAATCATACCCCCTTTAACTCAAATCCAACCGTTACTTTTCGAACCTTCCTACGTTAAAATAATCCTCGATCACTTTAATTTATGAACTCATCCCATCCGACGATTCTACTGGCCACATGGCACATGCAGCAACGTGGCCACTGGCCAAGGTTGTTGGGTTGAAAGCGGAGACATTCTACGCTGTAGAATATGCTTTTCGTTCTGGGCCCTATCCGTACTGCCTCAGTTTTGAGAGGCCCATTATTATATGGGCTTTTTTCTGGGCCCATATTATATGGGCGCCTTTTTTTCCTGGGCCTAAAAGCTAGGAATGATGAACACCACATGTTATCTATCTCTGGCCCAAACAGAAATGCCCAAGGACCAAATTCATGTCAATCAACAAACAAATTTTCCCAAGTTGCATGAGAGTTATGAGGATTGGATAAATAATAAATTACAATTGGCTTCTCCGTTCGTACTACCACCCCTATCTCTAAACTACCTATAAACTATGACTCACTGTAACTTCAACTTACAAACTATCAAAATATTTCGAATTACCGTCTCAAATTTGGCCATTAATTTAGATTAAAAAAAAAAATCATCACACGAGACTAACGTGTGCTTGAGCTATTTTTGCCTCAATTTTCTATGAGAAGGTACCGATACCATAAGGCTATCAGATTTACACCATAACAGTTTTAAAAACACCCAATTTAATGCTAAAAATTATATTTTTATCTTATTTAAGAGTATCCCACAATTATTTTATAAGTCGTAAGAATCTTAACCAACTTAATTTTATTTTTAAATTTTTTTTAATAATGATTAATTAAAATGTTTGTTAATCATTGTGAATAGCCCCTTCCGTCGTAGCTCGGCCCAAATGCAAGCCCACAAAAGCTAAAAAGTCCACTTCAAAAAATAAAAAAATAAAAAAAGGAGCGCATTATTAAGCCCAAACTCTAATTTACTAGAATTTGTATCCAAAGCACAAGAGTTTATCACAAAGGCATAAAAGGTTTAATCAAAGAAACCATGCTCTACAACCAATGCAAATTAGCAATACATCGCTGGCAGTCTTTGTTTTTTTTTTTTTTTTTAACAAATTAGCATGAGCTAACCATTGATACTAAAAAGAAGCCCGAAGGCATACAAGATGCGAAATGAGGAACATACCCCTCACACTCTAAACAAAAAAGATCTGACTTAAAAACAGCTGCTTAAGCAGAATCACAAATCTCACTAGAATTACAAATAAGCCCCTTACAATAAAAATTTCAATAAAATTTGAGCTACACATAGGCAAACTGTACATAGAAATATGAGAATACACAACACAAAGGCAGAAAACCCTAAAAAAGTCGCCGGCAGTGGAGTAGGGAGGCGGCTTCACCGGAGTGACGGCGCATGTAGGACACACGCCGCAACCGGACGCACCCAGCAGTAGATCTGTCGCCGTGGACCTCAGGCGCCGCCAAGCACGGCCTGAAAATGTGGAGCGTGGCCGACATGCGTAAACAGAGAACAAAGACACCCTGGCACGTGAGGGCTATGCGCCGAGCTCCGAAGACCGACACGACCACAACTTCCGACAAGAAGGGCGGAATACGGCAGGGAACACGGCTGGGTGGCACGTGTCCACCAGAAGTTGACAAACGTGCGTAAATCTGGCTTAAAAAATCTAAGGAAAAACCATGAAAGTTCGGCCAAAACACACCGTCGACGACACTAAAGCCGGCCTCACTCCACCTTAGACTTCTTAAGAAGAGTCATCCTGCCAACACGGAAAGAAAAACAAGACGAACAAATCCACCATGGCCCAAAGAGCTAGGGGCATAACAACCGCCACCAGTTCAACCGGGGGAACAAAAACTCTACAGTCCTAAAGACTGAGAGGACAAAAAACACAGTCGAGAGGAGGGAGGCCCTGGCTAACCAGGCTCCGTAAAGCGGAGGCTTTTTGGATTTTTTCTCGGACGGGAAGACGTGAAAGCCAACTATTGAAATTAGAGTAGGTGAAGCTGATGCTGGCAGTCTTTGTTGCTCAGACAAGCAGCTCAATCCTCTAGTATTGTCTCTTTTCTAGAGGGGAACGGTGAAAATTGCAATAACCGCTGCTTCCAAACATCTGCAGGCCAGATGTGTGCAAATGTGAGCCTCTGATTGGCATTGGATTGCTCTGCCAACGTGTTCTCTTTGAGCATCCGGAATCTTCGGCAATTGACGGTCCACAAAACCAGGCAGTAGACTCGAATCCTTGGGCCATCTCCAAAAGCATGCTCTGTAGCTCCTCCACGCTATAATTCTTATCCTGTGTATGTATAAAATGAACAACACGTTAACAATGATCAAAATAATTCTTATCCTGTGTATAATAAAACGTACATAATATCAGATTCGTACCTCTCTCCTGGTCTGTTCCATGAGAGACACCATTTCTTGCACAAAATCGTAAAAGCCCTGAAACAGAGTTCAATTCCAAAACTATTGAGGAAAATCACAAAAGCATCACATGAAACAAAGAAAGGAACATTTCCAGAATACCCACCTCATCTTCTTCATCATCAGGGTCATACAACCCCGAGTCGTACAGTGTCCTCTTCCTCTGGTTTGACAACACTGCTCCAATAAAAGAAGAGGTTAAGAAAAGTCCCACGGACGCCTCCAATGAGGGTGATATATGTATACATATGGCAAAGAAAATCACCTGAGTAGGCTTCTTGGATCTGCTGGAATTTTCGTTTAGCTTCACCCAGAAGAGAAGGGGTCCTTGCCCATCTATCCGGATGCCATTGCTGCACAAAAACAACAATCACACCCACTCAATACTTCAACATTAACCCAAAAATAAAGATTTAAAGTAACAAAAATAAACAACAAAACAGAGCAGAAAAGAGTCGAACCAAGATGCAGCCTTTCTTTTCTAATTTGCACCACCCAAAACAATATATCACACGCAATTCCTCATTTAACCAAAATCATCCAACTTCTTTTAGTATTTACAGAGACAGAGAGAGAGGCAGCCCTACTCACCATAGCAAGCTTGCGATAAGCCCGCCTTATTTCTTCCATAGACGATTCCGTCCTGACACCAAGAATTCGATAATAAGATAGCGATTTCTTGTCAGCCTCCATCTCCATCACAACCCCACCAATCTCAGCACATTACAAAAAAAAACCAAATACCCAGAAACAAACCCAAAAAGTCCTTATAGATTTATCTCAAATTCAGACTATATCATCAAAAACCACGTCCTTATATTCGTAATCAATTTGCGAGAAGCCAGTACTACTAGATTCGGGCGCTGGAACTGGAAGCCGTAACAACGTCGGAGGAAAGTGAAAGCCGGTGCTGGTCGTTTTATAAACAACGGCAAAGGCGGTGGTCACGTATTGGAAGCTCTAGAAGCTTTTAACCCCAAGTCCCCAAGATGAAAATATCGGAATGTTCTGGAACAACTTCTTTCGCAGACGTGGAATTTGCGTTGGTGCGTTGAGATTCGAGTCATAGAGATTTTTTTGGCGGGGCTTGAGATATTTTGCGTAGAGGCTTCTCGAACTTTAATTTGGGTTTAAGAATCAGGCAAAGTCAGGGAGCCACCTGTCCCTTGTGAAATTCTTTAGGCACGTGTATTTGTCTTCTAAAGGCTCGGACACGTGTGCATTAGGGGTTCACTTACTGCCTAAACAGCTTGGCCAAAAAATATGCAGGAGTTGGTCAAACTTGTATTAGGGATTCAATTTTAAACCATTTTAGCTATTTTAGTGAGTCGCATTCTATTCTTTTGACCTTGAGTTGTAAGGGGTGTATTAGCTAAATGTGTTGGTGAATTATTATTCCCCACTCGGGTAGTACACGTGTCGGATTGTATGCTCTGTCGGGAAGGAGTACTCGGGTTATACACTTGGTCGAGAGTATACGCTTGGTCGGGAATGTATGTTTGGTCGGGAATGACTGAGGTCCCAGGATTATATGGTTGGTCGGGAATCACCAAGATCCTTAGCATTTATTAGGATCTTAGTACTTGTCAAATCAGGTCAAAAATGGCATGGAGCACCATGCCTAGTATCTTCACACCTTACTGGTCACTGTTCACACTGTACAATAACAAGACTTTTGTTATGCATCAATAGTAAAATGGAGTCTATATATATACCTATCATCTAAGAGGTATAAAAAAAAAATATGATCACTCTCTTATTTTTCCTACTAACTTGGGCGTCGGAGAAGGCTCCACCGGCCAACCCCCGGCGGGTCTTTCCTTTGTTGCAGGTTACAGGCGAAGAGACGAATCGAAGGCTGCCACGTCATCAAGACAAAAATCGTATCAACAGTTTGGCGCCGTCTGTGGGAACGGCATGACCGTTCTTGCAAAAATAAAAATCTACAAGGATGACCGGCAGTTGGAGACACCTCTCGTCATCAGAGGGAGAGATAACGCATATCTGGATGAATAGCAGAACAGCTGTGAATCTTGGATTCCGGAGTCACCAGTGTCACGCTTAAGCTGGGAATCGCCTCTACGAGTAATCAAGATGAGCTCAGCATGCGAGATGAGTTTTTCATATTATGAAATCTTATTCTTACACCTGCACCTTTCGGTAATCTCCATAAATGATGATCTCTTGACGAAGAGAGCGGAGACTCTCTTGGATATTATGAGCACAGTTGGTGCTCAACCTTGCTTGTGCAAAGAGGAAAGTACTTAGTCTTTAAGTTACTTTTGACAAAAGCCATGATTTTGTCAGTAAATGAAAGATAGAAAGGATGTCCACGTTTCAACCAAAAGAAAATGTGGCTACATGCCTTGCAATCAAGTCAGGTTTTCCTGACAAGGCCAGCAACCTTGCCTAAAAAGCAGGGGAAACATGTTGGAGCTGCAGTTGACGCGCTAGACCCCCCGGAATGAAGCGCGGGGTGATACTTGATTCGAGCTTCTTGGTTCATTTGAAACTATCCGAGAGCAGGTGGAGAGCTGGGCCCACTTGATCCCTACAAGTGGGGCGACACCTGGATGCAAATATTGACAAGTTTCTTTACAACTCCTTTAAAAAATAAAAAGATTCTTACAACTTGAGGGTACCGAGACACCTCCCGTACCAGTCACCAACCCACTGTGATATTCAATTCATTAGTGAGCTAGAGGAGACGAGCACTGTGTCTTCATTGCACCGAGAGCCCACATCTAGGCACCGAGTACCACCATGGAACCATCAAGGTCCTCGACAAAAAGAAGCTACGAGCGGTCAAGGTTGATCGAAAACCCCGACCGATCTCCGGACAGTCGTTACCGGGATAGGATTTGGAGCGGGCTCTCGGTACCTAGCTCTTGGGAGGGGTTTCTGATGGCTGGGCCTGTGCATTCCGACGACACTATCACCGACTAAGTGGAGCCATTTTCTCTAGGTGCTTATGGATTAAGCTTCTGAACAAATCTCAGTGAAGGTCCGTGTAACAAATTAGACCCCAAGCTCTGTTGGAAAAATAGCCCGTAAAGCAAAAAGGATGAAGGAACAAAACTGATAGTTCACACAAGCTCCATGCCTCTCGGATTTTCAGGTCTTTAAAGGTCAACATTAACTCGATCATCTCTGTACAGGCTTCCTAGGCCCACTTAATTCGCATCAAACGAGTAACCACGCACCTCGAAGGCTCTAGGCAACAAATTGTGACACCATTAACGGGTTTGATCCCTGAGATGCAGAGCAAGTTCTCGGGCTATCCACTGTGGTCGGTGAACAAACTCCGCGGCTCATCGGCAAGTGTATAGATCAAATTCCCGAACAACATCCAAGAGAACGCTAGGTTGGGATTCTCCGGGTGAAAGCCAACAATGGGATTTTCGGCAAAGTACCCAGCAAACTCTACGCACGGAAGTATGTGGATATGCACATGGATGCAATCTCCAGACCCAAATGCTCGACTTCACCAACCTCCCCTTCCTCAAGAACTTGCTCTTTTCATTCGGAGTCCTGTGAGATCTCGGATAGCTGTTTGTCTTGTTCGGTGAAGACCTGGTTGAAAATAATGTAGGCGATTAAGCTGACCAACATACTAAAAAAAAAAAAAAAAAAAAAAGGATGTAGAGCTGGGCCCACCTTATCTCAGCAAATTGAGAGATACTTGGTAGCTAACATCGATGAGTTTCATGTTTGAGCTCGATTACCGGTTTCCTTGCAACTCAAGGGTGTCAAAGCACTTCGAGTACCAGTCAAAAAAGAAAGAGGTTCAGTCGGCAGCGATGGTAGCTTCAGTACAGTTTTCGGACTCGGGCTCAATTTGACCTCCCTGGCTTCACCTTCGTTCAGATCGTAACAACCTTGGTATGAAGTGAGGACCGGCGTACGAAGAGGATGTCGTCTCCAGTTCATCAGGTTTTAGATTGAAAGGTCTTCTAGAAGGTGGGTTGGCACACTTCAGGATCATTGGCCACGGGCACTGAACTTTCTTGGCTAGCAGCAGGAGGTGTGCTCCGACTATGCCGACCTCCCACCGAGAACTCTAGTGTAACAATCAAAGTCCTCGGCGAGTAGAAGCTGCAAGCGGGCAAGGCTGATCAAAAACCCCAATCGGTTTCTAGGATTCGCCCATGACCAAGACCTCTCTTCAGTCAACAAAGGCAACAGGAATCAAAGGCCCGATATGGTGTAATGAGATTTCTGCATGTAAAGTACACTCGCGCGATCCCCGAGTCATAGATCAGTTCCGAGCAACTTGAACCAACACGGAGGGCCAAGGTCTCTCTCGGACTCTGTTGTATGTTCACGAAATTCGCTGAATAGGCAAACAATGGGAGCTGTATGGACGTAGAGTGAAGCACATTCGCAAGAACGTCCACAGCAAGCCTCTACCCAAGGGTCGCCTGGATCTCGGGTCACCAGTCCAAGGCCTGGAGTACCTTTGGGCCTGGACATTCTCGGTGACTGGGTCACCATTCCCCGACCGGATTTTTCCGTACCAAGCACGGCTCCGTCTTCTCCGAATGGCAGACTCTCAACTACACCTCTAGTACAATATATCAACGATGGTTATATTGTGTTGACGCAGCCGGGAAGGGAGGCCAGAAACTCACGAACATGCAGGTGTACGTATTCCAACTGCACCAATCTCCCAAATCTCAGCATCAAGGACTACGACGGAACCATCAAGGTTCTCGACAAATAGAAGCTACAAGCGGGCAAAGCTGATCGGGAAATCTGATGGGCTTTCAGAACTATCACTACCTGGACTCGATTTGGTACACCAAGGCCACACTTTTGCCTAAATTTGAAAATCCTTGTTCATTCACAGATCGCGCCACCATGGCTCACCCTCCAAGCTACACGCAATTTGAAAATTTATGGTGCGTATCCGGAGAGGCTTCTCAAAAATCTCAACTCGGTCACTCATTGTGAGGCATGATTCATACTACCGTCATCAAGACGCCCCAGTTCAAGGGGCTCGGTCTCGGTTCCGTTCACCAGCTAGGTCGGTTTCAGCACGCTGCTCTAGATTTCAGTCAAGGTTATGCGCATATACATGCCAAGGCTCACAATCAGAGCACGGGGTCTTCCGAGCAAGTTTGGTTTACACGTGGGGTCTTCTAAGCTGTTTGCATGGCCCATGCAGGCCCACGGTGCTTCTCGACAGACCTGACCAGCAGTTCAGTCACGGACTCTCCCTCTTGGCTCGTCCCTCTTTGGCTTCCTACGTCTCCATTTGCAAGTTCTACAAACAATGGGTCGCGATGTCGGTGAGCAAACCTTGCAGAGTATCAGTCAAATCCACATTCTCTGTGAGCAAACTCTGCAGCGTGTTGATTGGTCTAGTCCATATTCAACCGAGACAGTGCCCAATAAACTCTATGCATATTCATCTCTATTGTGAACCCAACACAAGTTCAACTTTCCGGAAATCGCCGAATCCACAACGGCTTGATACGCATGAAGATATGTAGATCTGCACATGGGAATGATAGCAATAGATCATTGAGCCAGGAATATTATATATGGTTGAAAGCGGAGTCTCCGGGGCGTGAGAACACAAGTTCTGGCCATGAAGAGGACCGAGTTGGTGAACTGGGTTAGCCGTGAAAAGGTTACGAGAGGCTCAATCGGTGAGGACACAGCCTCGGTGTGGTCAATGAGTACTGGTTTTCTTCTTTGGCTGTTGGGGTAGCTTTATCGTTCCAAATTAGCCGATAACTTTACCAGTTCAGAGATAGTGAGATGGTGAGACGTCTGGCGCCCGTTAATCGGTCGAAGTACACGAGCCCGTTTACACAAAGCGCTTGTCGGTGAGTTGCTCAAACTTGGACAAAGACACAGTTAGGGAGACGTGCTATCTCTTTGGTAGAAATGCCCATTGGTGCGTGCGGTTCTCTTTGGTACAATAGGAGGCTTGTCAGGTCCGCTCTTGCAAGGAATGCTGAGATGCGGGTGTCAGCTTGTGCCTTCAATGAGGCAAGGCAATTTGTGAAAGAAACATTGCAGATAGCTGTTTTGGCTACCCGGTGAAGATTTGCATGGTTGGAGATAATGTGGATGATTGCGTGGCTCGGGATACTGCATTCCAAAAGAAAGAAGAACAAGATAGAAAGCCATTGTGAAGTTTGTGGCTGCACTGGAGCACACAGTTCGTTTATCTATAACTGTCCTAATGGGCTCAACATGTCAATGGCTTGATTCTTCCCGACATCTTATGACAATGGCTTGAGGATTCATCGGCGAGCTGAGCAAGGGCTCGGCAAAGAAGCGACGATCACCCGGAAAGTGCAATGGGCAAAGCTTTGGGGTAGGAGTGTAGAACCGCTCCAGTGAGAGTTATTAGGATGGGAAGCTCAATCGTGGGACCAGGATTGGTGCTCGACTTGCAACCGCACCAATAAGCTCCAGCCAGCTTTATGTCCCACTCGGCCAAGTGTAGAGTGGTCTTGGGGCCTTAACCGTCTTTGCTTTGTTAATTGCACCGGCTGGGTCCCTTAAAAATGCCTCGCAGAAGCTTGCCGGCAAGCAGAAACGGCCATAAGATCTGAGCTCGGTTGTCATTTTCCTTACAAATCATGGGTATCAAAACACCTCGAGTACCGGCCACCGATCAAGTGAAGCCATTTTCTCGGCCTTCGATCTCAAGCATAGTCCAGGGACCTTGACTCTCAACACCATTGAACATCACGAAGCTCCTATGTCGCAGCTGCACATCTTTAGGCATATGGCTTGGCAAGGGGAAGCATGACGGACTACACTTGGAGACTCAAGTGACAGGATAGGTAGGTCCCCGATCGGTATGTAGGGGCCAAAGAAGGCGGGAAGCATATGGGTTTCTGAGCGGTCCAAGTGACTAGGTGATCGGAAGGAGCTAGGAGGAGTCTTCTCGGATATGTTCATATATATGTAAAGGCTCTTTTAAATTTTCAAAATGGGTCAGCAACAGGACATTGGGCCCACATGTATTCACTACTACGGACCTGAGGGCCATAATGTGGTCGCTTGTGCTAACGTCGCCTAAACATCCTGCATTTATCCACGCCCGACAGAAATGACAAAAAGTGAAGGGTAGCATCCTAAATTCACCACCTTCTCGAGTTCTTTGTTCTGCAATCCGAGTTTGCTCTACATACACTCGGTATACATTCACTCTCCATGCCGAGTCTGCGAGCACCCCGAGGGGGTATTTCCCGAGACCACTTTTTCGAGTTGCATATTACGAAGATCCTTCCGGCGACATATCGAGCGGCACGTATCAAGGCTCCGAAATGAGATAAGTCTATTCTTGGCATTTTTATTCATGATTTAGCCTATTCGCAATATATGGTAATTTATGGAAAATGATATTTTGCAATGCTTGAATTCTTTAAGATGACGGTACATTTTTACTTGCCCTTTACATTTTAAGTTATCCTCCTTCGGATAAGGGGGGTAACGCGGTTTTTTCGGTTACCCTTGCTCGTATAGGGGGGTAACTCGGCATAAAATTTCTTATCCTCCTTCGGTTAAGGGGGGTAAGTTAAAGCATTTTCGGTTACCCTCGCTCGGATAGGGGGGGTAACTCGGCATAAAATTTTTTCTTATCCTCCCTCGGATAGGGGGGTAAGTTAAAAGCTTTTTCGGTTACCCTCGCTCGGATAGGGGGGTAACTCGGCATAAAATTTTTTCTTATCCTCCCTCGGATAGGGGGTAAGTTAAAGCATTTTCGGTTACCCTCACTCGGATAGGGGGGTAACTCGGCAAAAAATTTCTTATCCTCCTTCGATTAAGGGGGGTAAGTTAAAGCATTTTCGGTTACCCTCGCTCGGATAGGGGGGTAACTCGGCATAAAATTTCTTATCCTCCTTCGGCTAAGGGGGTAAGTTAAAGCATTTTCGGTTACCCTCGCTCGGATAGGGGGTAACTCGGCATAAAAATATTTCTTATCCTCCCTCGGATAGGGGGGTAAGTTAAAGCATTTTCGGTTACCCTCACTCGGATAGGGGGTGACTCGGCAAAAAATTTCTTATCCTCCTTCGGTTAAGGGGGGTAAGTTAAAGCATTTTCGATTACCCTCGCTCGGATAGGGGGGTAACTCAGCATAAAATTTCTTATCCTCCTTCGGTTAAGGGGGGTAAGTTAAAAGCATTTTCGGTTACCCTCACTCGGATAGGGGGGTAACTCAGCATAAAAATTTTTCTTATCCTCCCTCGGATAGGGGGGTAAGGTAAAAGCTTTTTCGGTTACCCTCGCTCGGATAGGGGGGTAACTCGACATAAATTTTTTTTTTCTTATCCTCCCTCGAATAGGGGGGTAAGTTAAAAGCTTTTTCAGTTACCCTCGCTCGGATGGGTATCAAATTGCCACAATTATTTAGGGGGGAATATTAGCTAAAGACCTGCTTATCTCATGCTAACTTGCTATTTTCCCCTTTGGAAAGAGCACATATCTATATATGCATTATTAGCAATTTGCAGATTCTACGAAGATTTATGCGCCGATATTTCAGCTCCTCCGGTGCCGAAGCAAATTTGCTCAAGAGGTAAAGCTCCATTCAAGAACACCACCTTCTGTGGCTAGGAGGTGGCATAAAATCGTCTACGCACACAACAGGTTGTTCTCTCTATCGGGTAGAAGCTGAGTAGTCATCCAGCTTTGTGATATTCTTGGGAACCTCACAGGAACCAAAATCAATCACCCTCCCTTGGACCAAGACAATTCTCATTCGGTGATAGCCCCAGACAACTGTTGGTTATACACTCCCCCAGAAGTAAGTTAGCTAAATTTTCATTTACTAACAGATTCTATTTGCAGGAAACCTTATTCGCAAGGTATAAAAAATCAATGAGGAGCATAACCTCGGTAAAAAATCACAATGAGGAGCATCACCTCGGTAAAAAATCAATGAGGAGCATAACCTCGGTAAAAAAATCACAATGAGGAGCATCACCTCGGTAAAAAATCAATGAGGAGCATAACCTCGGTAAAAAATCACAATGAGGAGCACAACCTCTATGACAAATCATCATGGGAAGATGTCCCCTACGGTAAAATTTGAAGACAAGGCACCATTGACATCCAGTCTTTCGTTGTGGAAAAAGCGGCAAAAGGGAACCTCCCTTAGATGAGGAGGCGGAAAACTTCTCCTCGAGTGAGGAGATCTTTGTTGGATAAGAAAATAGACATGGTCTCCAAGAGACACTTCATGAGGTGATTAACGGACTTGTTCGTCCTTGAGAATCTATCACCTCGCTTTGGTACTGCGAATTTTTCTCTCGGATAGAAAGCTAACCTCGGGAACAATCCCCTTTTGGATAGAAAGGGGGGTGGTTTTGGATCAGGACAATTATTTCCTCACGGATAAATAAATAATTTAAATACCTTCCCCCCTCGGATATGGGGGGTAGAATGGAGATCCACATGACATTTCGAGAGCACAACAACACTTCGGATTTCTAGTGGCACAGATGACAGGCTGCCCTTGGCCTAAACTAGTGCAAACGGAATCAGCTTTGCTTGATTGTCTCCTTCCGATAAGAGACGGCTTGGATAGGCTAGTCAGCCTCTCCCTCGAATCTCAACTCGCCGAAACCTTTGTTGATGACACATCACGATTCTCGGTAAATGAAGCAAATGTTTTACTGAACAACAATTCCTATTGCAGGAAGTCTAAAAGACGCAAACATTCTCGGAATAAGCAACTTTGGTGTCAGTCGAAAGTCCACAAGACGAGAGACGTGAAGGAGGACGCACCTTTCCTGATGACAGAAAAGCTCTGCATTCTCTTTTAGTCCTTTAATCATATCAGGACCAAGAGCTGGAGATCACATGAACATTGGATCCCCTACGCACTCGAGGATCGCGTCAGCACCCACCATAAAAGGCAACTCCTTAAGCCCGGCATTCCCAAGATGTCATCTTAACCCGAGGTTATAAGAAAGGTTGGGAGTGGTCAAGTAGGGTTGTCAGTCAAGAAGCACACTCAAAGCTCAAGGCACCCCCCCTTATCTAATGAGAGTTAGTTTATATAAATTTTTCAAGTTTTTATGAAGACTACAATAAGCATTATAAGTTCGGCATCCATGAATCTGTGGAATTATTATGAGAAGCCTTGGGAAATTACAAAAAAATTGGAACCCGGCCAAAGCTCATGAAAAGTCACTCTATCACAGGAGGGTTAAGAAGTGCGAAAGTTTGAACTCTAGAATTTCAAAGCATCGATTTCCATAATTCCCTAGCTTAATTCTCTTTATCTCAAGTAGGAGATAAAAGAATTGGGGGGTAACTGTTGGTGAATTATTATTCCCCACTCGGGTAGTACACGTGTCGGATTGTATGCTCTGTCGGGAAGGAGTACTCGGGTTATACACTTGGTCGGGAGTATATGCTTGGTCGGGAATATATGTTTGGTCGGGAATGACCGAGGTCTCGGGATTATATGGTTGGTCGGGAATCACCAGGATCCTTAGCATTTATTAGGATCTTAGTACTTGTCAAATCAGGTCAGAAATCAGCATGGAGCACCATGCCTAGTATCTTCACACCTTACTGGTCACTGTTCACACTGTACAATAACAAGACTTTTGTTATGCATCAACAGTAAAATGGAGTCTATATATATACCTATCATCTAAGAGGTATAAAAAAAATAATATGATCACTCTTTCTTATTTTCCCTACTAACTTGGGCGTCGGAGGAGGCTCTACCGGCCAACTCCCGGCGGGTCTTTCCTTTGTTGCAGGTTACAGGCGAAGAGACGAATCGAAGGCTGCCACGTCATCAGGACAAAAATCGTATCAAAAAAATGGGCTATTAGTTTAGTTAGGCCCATTTGTTTAATATAGACCTAAAGCCCATACCGAATAGATCCGAGCATTCCTAGTAGCCTCACCAAAATAGTTAAAAAACTATTTTGGTGAGCCAATTTGATGAAAATCCTGAAAAACCACTCCCAGCAGCCTCACCATTTTAACCAAAAAAATTTGATGACTGAAATTATTAACCAAATTAGATGAGGCATTTTCACTCAACAACCCACTCACCAAATTTTGTTTCACATTTCTCTCTCACATGATTAGCACACTTTTTTCCTTTTTGTCTCTCATTTTCTTCTCCCATCTCCCATCTCTCACACGATAATGTTTTTATTTCATGGATATGAATGATTTTTTGTAAAAAGATTATATAGAGAAAAAATAAATAAATATGAAAAAATTATTATTTAAATGGAATAGTGAATATTGACTTGTTAAAATGGTGAGACTGCTGAGGGAATTTTAATAAAGTGGCTCACCAGAATAGAAAAAAATTATTTTTAGTTATTTTGGTGAGTAAAATTTGGTGAGGCTACTAAGAATGCTCAACATTTGGATAAGGTGGTTTAAACTTTAGCCAATTTGTCCAATAAAAAGTCACTCTTTTTTTAAAAATAAAATAAAATTAGCTATCTACTTTTTAGATGCACACTACATCTTGCTCCTTTTTCTTTCACTATTCCATTTAAATATGTCTTTTCAACAATCATATTTTTAAAATTTACTATTTTCTTAACATCATATTTTCAAAAAGTCTTCTCTTTTCAATAGTCATATGTTTGTGTGGAGGACGATGACCCAACCAAAAAACCACTTGAATTTCCTAATTTTACATGCTCTGTGATAAGAGGGGTACACGTGGATGCAGTTATTTGCAATATCCGCAGCCGCATCCACAAAATGCGAATATTGCTTTCAAATATCCGCGAAAGCAATATCCGCATTTGCATCATGATTTTACTAACCGCACCCGCCCAGTTATTATCCGCCATTAGCATATTTGGTAATGGGCCTTTTGGACCTATTTTAAAATTGCAGATATTTTTAGGGTTAAATACATTTTTTATCCCTAAGTTTTGAAAACTTTATTTTTTAGTACTTGAGTTTTAATTCGCATTATAGATGATACCTTCGTTTTGGGAAAAAACCAAATTAGTACCTCAATCAAGTTTTCTGTCCAAATACTAATAGCTCGCCCAGAGGGTTGACACGTGTTTTAGTGTAAAAAAAATTAAAAAATTAAAAACTTTAAAAAAAATTGAGAAAAAGAAGAAAAGAAAAAGAAGAGGGGTGGCCGGCCACCCCCATTTTGAGGTATTAATTTGGTCTTTTCCCAAAACGGAGATACCATCTGTGATACAAATTAAAACTCAGGTACTAAAAAAATAAAGTTTTCAAAATTCAAGGACCAAAAAACGTATTTAACCCTATTTTTTAGGACTTATTTGAAATGATTTTGAAAATAATTTAGGCAAATTTTTAGTATTTTGGACTTGTTTTAATTTTTTTAAGCTCTGATCTTTTGAAAATATATTGATTTCACATTACATTAGTCTTTTTGCCCAAGTATTAAAGTAACACATCTAACCAAACCAATGTAAACATAACCTACACATAATTCAAAACGACATCATTTTGATATTAAATACCAAAATAATGTTGTTTTGGTGAATTTATTAAATATAAGATATATATTCTATATAAAGAGTATGTGAATGTGATAATTTCGCATCCGTATATGTGAATAATAATTTTTGCTAATTAAATTCGCACTAGCATTTGTGAATAATAGATAGTTAAATAAATAGCGAATAGTAATACGCGTGGTAAATATTCATCCGAATATACACCCCTACTACTTGTGAGAGAGAGAGAGAGAGAGAGTTGCAGATTTCATGGAGTGAGAAGAGAGAGAGAGGAGATGGTAAAAGGAAAGGAATAAAGTATTTGAGATAAGAAAGAATGGGGAATAAAAAAAAAAGAGTTTTTTAGCTTTTACAAATGGTATTAAAACAAATTTGTTGAGTATTGAAGCATTTTACAAAAAGCCCCTCCAAATTGGAGAGTCAGATTTATAGTTTTTTTTTTTTTTTGGTAATTTTTAACTATAGAACTAGTTAAATTAGTTAAAAGCTAATTTGTTGAGTGGAAATCTAAAAGCTCCCAAGCCGCCGGCCCTGATTTTTGCCTGTACTCACTTCTTTGTTAAAGAAAATGGTCAATATTAAATAATATAGAACAAATAATATAAAACAATATTCCTTTCAAAAAATAATAATATATATATATATATATATATGAAATGAACAATTTGTTCAAGTTGATTGGAATAGACTTGCTGCTTGAGAATACCACCGTATCCAATGTCGGAGGCATCAGTCTCAATAATTTTGAAAGACTTAATGGTTGGGATGCTAAGACAAGGTAATGTCTGGACATGGAGCTTAACTTCTTTGACAATAGAGGTATGAATTTCAATCCATAGAGAATGATTTTTCTGGAGTCAATCAAATAATGGCTTACACTTCTTTTGAAAGTTCTGATAAAAATCAGCAACATAGTTGAGGGATCCAAGGAATCGTTGGAGTTGAGATTTCTCAAGGATTTCATCAGGAAACTTATCAGCAAATTGGATGACTCTGCTGATTGGACTTATTTTCGATTGGTGGATATTGTATCCAAGAAATCGAATGTTGATTTGAAATAACTTAATCTTAGTAGCAGAAACTACTAAATCATTAATTTTGATAACTTCTAGAAATGAGTTCAAATGTTTCCAGTGTTCATCAATGGACTTAGAGAAGATGAGGACATCATCTATGTAAACTATGAAATATTTACTTAGGAGGCTGAGAATATCATTCATGATATTCTAGAACTCACTTGGGGCATTCTTAAGACCAAATGGCATTACGTTCCATTCGTATTGTCCAAAATGCGTGACAAATGCAGTCTTATACTTATCCTTCTCATGAATCTGGATTTGCCAAAATCCACTCTTCATGTCAAACTTAGAAAAGATCACAGATCCACTTAACCTATTGATTAGGTCTCTCTTATTTGGAATTGGATACCTGATTCATTTCAAGACTTTGTTGAGGGGCTTCTAGTTAATGACTAACATTGGGGCTCCTCTCTCAAGTTCAGCATTCTTCTGGACATAAAAGGCTGAACAAGACCATGGGGACTTACTCTTACGGATTATGCCTTTGCGTAATAGATCTTCTATTTCATTTCAGCAAAATTCCGTGACTTCTTGGCTCATCTGAATGGGCCGTGCCTTAGTGGTAATTCTTCTTTTGCTCCAAAAACTTTTTTGTACTCAAAATTTTTGCCATTAGAAATTAACATCATTCTCTGAATCCATCTGTCAAAGTATTCAGTATATGATAGACTTGTAAAAATTAGGTTTTGGATCTCGTCAGGAAGGTCGAGAACCCTTTGTCGGATTGTTCCCATTTCCTTATGACTGACCCTTTGGATTTGGTAGATCCCAGTGGGGGATCTAATCCGATTAATGATCTTTGCCGCTGGCTGATCGTTGGAAGCAATAGATAAAATCTTATTGCAGCTTAAATGATACTCAATAGCTTTCATGGACTTATCATGAAGATTCTTATGATTCTTTAAGAAAGCTTGAGTTAAATTATCCAATAGTATTTGAATATGAAGAAGGTAATTTTTGAGGTTACCATTTAAATATTTGGTTGAAGTTTGAAGAACTTCCATGATAATGCTATTAGATTTTTCCAAGTTGAAGAATTCAACTTGGGAATTCCTTCCTCATTGGTCTTAACAGCACTTCTTATGATGGCTCTGGACTCATCGGTGAGATGCTTCTCCCACCAACTTTGGAGGGTTCCTGTGAAACCTGAAACCAAGAGGTCAACAACCTCTGGTTGGCTTAAATCATGGTTCATAACATAGCTGCTAGAAATCATGGTCATATGGGTTAACTTATCAAGAATTTGTTGTTCTACTAAACCATCGATATTCCACTCATATAGTTTATCAGCAAAGACTGCAAATTGACTTTGGAAGCTTCTTTCATCAAATTGGATATCCGGAGGGGTAGGCTTGTGTATACCAATTCTTAGTGAGACTTGTTGGAGGAAACTTAGGCTTGTGTATCCTATTCAGTTCTAGAGCTGAAAGGGCTTTCTCAACTTTTTTGACGTTTTCATCAGATTCAGATTCCGAAGAGGACTCTGTTTCGGATGAATTTTCAGAAGACTCAGGGATATTATCAACAGACACAATGTTGGAACTACTGGGCTGTTCTTGTTTGGTCTTAACCAAATCCTTAAGCATTTCCTCAATTTTTTCAACAGAGGATCATGAATAAACTTCAAAGTAATGCTTATATTCAAAATAACTTGAATGAAAACTTACAAATGAACTTAGGCCAGAGGAACTCTGACGATTACAAACTTAGACTTAGAAACACTGGAATGAAACATTACAAGTGTATGGCTTATGAGAGACAAGATTGGATTACAAGTGTTTGGTTTAGCACTGCGTAACTAGCTCTGCCTTGAACTTCAGACTTCTGCTTCTTAAATAGACTTGGGGGAGAGACTTGATTGCTGGAATCACGGGATGTCAGCACGCTTAGTGCTTGTCAGGCGTGCACCGAAAGTTGCCGAAAGCAGATTCCTTCTGCTTTTACTTCAAGTGAATCTCACCGAAAGCAGAGTGAACTTTGGTGAATAGTAAAAAAGTCACTATTTATGAATAGTACCTTTTCGGGTGGCCGACAGAATACTATTTACTTCTGTCTTCTTGTGCCTACCGAAGTAAGCATGACTTAGTCATCGACGTAATCATCATCAAAGGGATCATAGTAATCAGGTGATATTACGTATGCACATCACCATGTTCATCTATGCTCACCACTTATGGCATCTTGACTACTGTACCACCTGTCAGGAATGGGAATATAATGACTGTGATTTTGAAGAAGCGATTCAGTGTCTTTTATCTCTAACATTCTTATTAAATTTTCCTTTTCTTCATTAGAGACTTAATGGTTTCCTTAGCTTTGCAATCATTTGCAAAGTGACCTGACTTA
The DNA here is from genome assembly GCA_028654335.1 of Alnus rubra. Taxonomy (NCBI): domain Eukaryota; kingdom Viridiplantae; phylum Streptophyta; class Magnoliopsida; order Fagales; family Betulaceae; genus Alnus; species Alnus rubra. The sequence continues at coordinate 1,423,347 of JAJPGS010002212.1, forward strand.
CCACACTTATAACAACTATCTTTGTTGTTCTTAAATCTTCTTTTCTTAGGTTTTCTCTTTTCCTTCTTATAGAAATCATTCGACTCAAAGCTTCTTTTCTTGAATCTTTTAAATCATTTCTTATACTTTCTATATTCTTCATGCTTACGAGACTTCTTATGTTTCTTTGATGGTGCTATCGAAGGTAGACCATACTGCTCACAGAAATTACCCATTTCATACTTACCCTTTTTCTTATCCTTATTGACTTGGTTTGATATTTTCATATTGATACACATCTTAAGACCTTCTTTTTGGATAGCACTTATGATATTCCCGTAAGTGAGATTATCATATTTTATCACATTGTTCTCATTGACTAAGACTTGTTTGATCTTATGGGCAAAGAGGTGAGGCAAACCCTTTATGAAATTTTCAATTATACCAACCAGTACCTAAACTCCATAGGGAACCAGTTGGATAAGATTGAAGAAAAGCTCGATAATAAGCATCTTGCAAAAGAGAAACATAAGCCTTTTTAAGCAAGAGAAGCCTATAATCAAGTTTCCAGAATTAAAACCGGGAACTTGTTTAAAGGTTAACAAAAAGAAGTCCTCTGTTGAAAAAATTGAGGAAATGCTTAAGGATTTGGTTAAGACCAAACAAGAACAGCCCAGTAGTTCCAACACTGTGTCTGTTGCTAATATCACTGAGTCTTCTGAAAGTTCATCCGAAACAGAGTCCTCTTCGGAATCTGAATCTGATGAAAACATCAGAAAAGTTGAGAAAGCCCTAGAACTGAATAGGATACATAAGCCTAAGCTTCCTTTAACAAGTCTCACTAAGAATTGGTATCCTAAGCCTACCCCTCTGGATATCCAATTTGAGGAAAGAAGCTTCTAAAGTCAATTTGCAGTATCTGCTGATAAACTATATGAGTGAAATATCGATGGCTTAGCAGAACAACAAATTCTTGATAAGTTAACCCATATGACCATGGTTTCTAGCAGCTAAACCATCGATATTCCACTCATATAGTTTATCAACAGAGACTGCAAATTGACTTTGGAAGCTTCTTTCTTCAAATTGGATATCCGGAAGGATATGCTTAGGATACCAATTCTTACTGAGACTTGTTAGAGGAAACTTAAGCTTGTGTATCCTATTCAGTTCTAAAGCTGAAAGGGCTTTCTCAACTTTTTTGATGTTTTCATCAGATTTAGATTCCGAATTGGATTCTGTTTCGGATGAATTTTCAGAAGACTCAGGGATATTAGCAACAGATACAGTGTTGGAACTACTTGGCTGTTCTTGTTTGGTCTTAACCAAATCCTTAAGCATTTCCTCAATTTTTTCAACAGAAGACTTCTTTTTGTTAACCTTTAAAGTAGTTCCCGGTTTTAATTCTGGAAACTTGATTATAAGCTTATCTTGCTTAAAAGGCTTATGTTTCTCTTTTGCAAGAGGCTTATTATCGAGCTTTTCTTCAATCTTATCCAACTGGTTCCCTATGGAGTTTAGGTACTGGTTGGTATAATTGTTTTGATCAATGACTTTCTTTATATATATATATATATATATATATATAACACAATATTAAGAGCAAATGCATTTATCCTATCGCCGGACCCGGATGTATATTTTCTTCCAAATCGTCGCTTCCAGTGTAGAACAAGGCTGAAAACCAGTCCTTGAAACCAAAACAGCAACCCCTTTGACAAGAAAACATTTCATGATTTGTTTGACAAGAAAGAGTGCAAAAGTAATTGGATAACTCCAGAGTCCAGTCCTGTATAAATAGCTGCATCCACCCTATTGTGGCTACACTTGAATAATGTCTCCAATCATGTCCTCTCCATTCCTAATCTTCACCTTCCTCTTCCTTCTGGTCGGCCCCGTGCCACTAATCCTCGCCGGCAAGCCCCACGCCATCAGCTTCCGATCCCCCAATCTCTACCCCGAAGGCCTCGCGTGGGACCCATCGGCCCAGCACTTCCTCGCGGGGTCCATCCGCCAGCGTAAGGTCGCCGCCGTGTCCGACGCAGGCGTTGTCGAGACCTTAATCTCCGACTCCTCCCTCCCCGAAAACGTCAGCGTTCTGGGCCTCGCCGTGGACTCCGCCAACCGCCGTCTCCTCGCCGTTATCCATGCCGCGGACCCACTCCCCCACTTCAATGCCCTCGCCGCCTACGACCTCCGTTCCGGCAACCGCATCTTCCTCTCTCTCCTGCCCTCAGACGACGCCACCGCCAGCACACGTCAGATCGCGAACGACGTCACCGTGGACTTCAGAGGCAACGCCTACGTCACCAACGCGGCCGGAAACTACATCTGGAAAGTCAACGCCGACGGAGACGCTTCCATCTTCTCTAGATCGCGGGCCTTCACGGCCCATCCCGTGGACCGCGACGCACCGTTCAGTTACTGCGGGCTCAACGGGATTGCTTACGTCAGCAAGGGGTACCTCCTGGTGGTGCAGTCCAATACGGGGAAGATGTTCAAGGTTGACGAGGAGGACGGCACGGCGAGGCTGGTGTTGTTGGACGAGGATTTGACTATGCCGGATGGGATCGCGATCCGGAGCGACGGCGTCGTTTTGGTGGTGTCTTCGAGTAAGTTGTGGTTTCTGAAGAGTCCGGATAGTTGGGGGGAGGCAGTTGTATTTGACAAAATTGACCTCGATAGCGAGGGGTTTCCTACTTCGGTGGCAGTGGGAGCTGAGGACAGGGTGTACGTGTTATATGGGCATGTCTTGGAGGGTATGATGGGGAATGTGGAGCGGGAGAGGTTTAGCATAGTGGAGGTCAGCTCAGAGAAGGAGAGTGGGGAAGAGAAGGTTTGGGTGTATGTTCTCGTAGGGTTCGGTTTGGCCTACTTCTTGTTCTGGAGATTTCAGATGCGCCAGCTTGTTACCAACTTGGACAAAAAGACCAATTAATTGTAGCATTTTCAATTTTTTTTTGTTTTTATCAAAATTCTAATAAAAGCAGAATGGGTTTTTTCTGGCTAAGCAAGTTACGAAAAACGGCCACAAATCTAGTAGTGATTTGGTGGATTGTAAATTCCAATTCATAGTTTGGAGATAAGATAAACGAAAATCTAAGCTTGTGAACAAAGCCATCATTCAAAATTTAATAAAGGATCATCTAATGTCCTGTGGTCAGGGGAGAGTTGCTTCCACCAGAGGTCCTATAGAACTTAGAGATGGTACCGGTGGCGGCAAGGGCGGAAGCTTTTTCTCCTTTGCCGATGGTTGTTCTGGCGATATCTTGATTCCGTCCTCATTTTTCGGCTTTGATAACCCGGCCTTTTCCCTAAGCATGTCGAGTTTTTCCCTTATCTTTCTCCTGATCTCAGGTTTCACAACACGTGCTTCAGCAGGATCTGTTGCGCCAGTCATCAGAGCCCCAGCAGTCAAATATATCATCATATCTCTTCGTGACACACCCAAGTTCATCGGAGCTTCTAATCTCCGTTCTTCCTCACTTTTCACCTGCAAATAGGGTTTAAAGAATAGTGATCTCAAGCTGTACAAATCCTAATTGTCTTTAACCATAGTGATCTTTAAGTATTACAAGTACAGTATAATATCTGTGCATGCTCATCGCAAGTTTGTGTCAAGATAAAGCCAGAAAGAAAAAAGTATTTGAAGTTTTCAAAATTGGCCCCAATGCCTGCAACACTAGGAGGCCATTCAATAAATTTGACATTATTATTTTGGAAGGGAGAGAGGGGGGAGCAAACTGAATATTGATCTGAAGTTAACCTGTATACAAACACTGGTTCTTTTCCAAAATAACATTTGGAATAAGATTGTTCCAAATAATTCCATCTTGCTTACAAATGAATTCCTCACTGGGACTCTATGTGAGACCTCAAGGCAATAATTTTGTTGGACCATAGCCACCAAAAGAGGAAGAGAACAATAATGGAAAAGAAGTTAAAAACTCTAAAATCCCAACCACTGGTAAAAGCCACAAACCCAGAACTTGTCTTTATCACAGCAAATCCACACCTTCATATGCCCCATCAGTACTTACAAACGCAATTAAGTCAAGAAACCTACAGATAAATCAGTCGGAGCAACTTAAACTACAGATAACTTTTATTTTGGCACTGCTTTTTAAATAAATTTCACCATTACCATAGTAGTACATGTTTTTGCAACATAGGCAAGTAACTGATGGCTACAAGGTAGAAGAGGGAAGCAGTTGACAGATATCTGGTTCAGGAGTCCAATGCTCTGACAAAGTTTAGAGCATCTTAACTTGAGGATAACATATGACAAGTACTCAAAATTAATGAAATGAAGCCTGAAGGTTTGTCCTCAAAAAATAACACGAGAAGGCTTATCTTATATTTGACCAGAACCTCTTTGGTGGTAGTAGGAAGCAATGATAATTGTCAACATCTTTTGATTTTCCAAATCAAAATTTTTTCAACATGAACTGTAAAATTAAATGATATCCTGAAGTTGTCATAAATTATTCACTATTATTTTACATGGGACATTCATTTATTGGTTAATTAGATAATATTGACTTTCTATAACAGGTGCAATCCACTCCATAATGCCAATTATCTAACTGGTTCAAACTAATATAACTGAAAAATTTTAACCTCAGGTGCAACCAAATTATCTGCAAGTATCTAGCCTCACATAAACCGGGCCCAATTGACTGGCATAGAGAAACATCCTGGATACACGAGTGCATTCATAAGAGCCACAAGGGAATGAACAAAACAAGTATTTTTTTTTTTTCCATCATTTTTTAGAAACAGCAGAAAACAAAATAGCAGGTACAAAAACACCCAAAATGAAAGTCAAAACAATTACATAGACTACTACATGCAAGATTTTGTGAATAGAAGATTTAATTGATATGCTTTTGGATGCATTATATAGAACTGTTATAACGATACAGTGTTGGGAAATGGACAATTCAAATTCAAAATTCAAATCTAAACCTATTAAAAACCATGGAGATAATATCTTATCAAGCTTAACTACATACCAAAAAAGATGTTATCACCAACAAAATCTTTAGTGACTGAGATATGAAACATTGGGTATGATATGATCCATGTCCCTTTATAGTACTTAAGCTCTTATGCCCCCTCAAACACATGGTAATTTTGCAAAATGTGCAAAAGCTACAAAGCACTCAAAAACAGACCCTGATCGACCTGTTCTGATATCATGTTAGAGTGTCCAATTCAAAAGCTTAAACCAGCGATAGAAAGACCAGACAAATACATTAACCCCAACTAAGACCATATTCGATTTATGTGGGATTTCCTTAACACCCTCTCGCACGTGTAAAAGCCCAATCGAAACCTAAACAAGACAAATGGTCCAAGCCCAACTGAAATAGATATGAGACAAATGGGCCTGACGACCCAACCAAAATCAAAAGAAAGACAAACTGGCTAAGCGCGTGGATTCAATAATAAACAAATGGGAGAGAGATGCACCAGATCATTGTGGTGCATCATATCTCAATCGCTACACAAACAAAACTCAAAGAGCCTTAACCAAGATTATTGCTTTAAACACAGAGAAACAAATGTTGAACTGCCTCCTTAATCTATAAGCCTAGGTTGAAAATTTCAAATTTTGCAGGTTACTAATCTATCTCTGGCTGCCCCTTTAATGATTTGGATGAAAGCTTCTTCAGTCTTAGCATTGGAGGACCAAACCTGAGGGTGACGAAGAGTTGGAGAGGAGGGGTGGGGGTGGGGGGGGGGGGAATTCTTGAAAAAAAAAAAAAGGACTTTTAAGCCCAAAATATATATAGCACAGCGGCTCCCCTGATTTTATGCAGACCTTCCTCCAATTTAGGCTCCTGAGTTTCCCTTTCGTTTCCCTCCCCATACGCCACTGAGCCAATAAGACCTTCCAAGTTGTTTTCCTTCTCTTTTCTCAGCAAACAGCAAAGCAAATAGAACAAAACTAGAAAAATTATCCCCAAGCACCCACTGTAGGGACCCCATTAGAGAACTAAAAATGATCTACCATGGAAGCATCCCTAAGGCAAGCAATGCTAAACATCTCTGGAAACGCTCCCTTAAGGGGTAAAACCCCACACCAAACGTCATGCCATAAATTAACCTTAGAGCTGTCCCCCACCTCAAATATTGTAAAACTAGAAAAATCCTCCCAACCCTTCCTAATGAATTTCCAAAGCTCCACTCCATATGACCCATTGACTCCATTAGAGAACCACCTGCACCACTGACTCATAATTAACATCCACTACCAATTTCCATATGTCCTCTTTCTCATGAGCATAATGCCATAACCGCTTTCCCAAAAAAGCTTGGTTGAGTATGAACAAATTTTGAACCACCAAACCCCCTCAGAAACCAGAGAACACACCTTAGACCAACTTACTAGGTGAAATTTGACCTCTTCGCCCATACCTCACAAAAATTCCAGCTGTAATTTCTCAATACAATTGCCTACGCTCGCCGGAGAGGAAACAAAGACATAAAGTGGGTAGGCAAATTAGACAATGTGCTCTTGATCAAGGTAATCGTGCCTCCTTTAGATAAGTACAACCGCTTTCAACTAGCCAATCGACGTTCAATCTTCTCAATATTGTATTTCAAATAGGTTTGGCTTTAAACGACACACCCAAAGGAAGACCTTGACACCTCATAGGCAAAGAGGAGACCTTGCACCCCAAAATCCTAGCCAAACTTTCTACGTTATTGACATTACCAACAAGAACCAATGCCGGCTTAGGCAAATTAATCTTCAAACCCGAGACAGCTTCAAAACATAAAAGCAAACAACGTAAAAGATGAAGGTGATTTGGGTTAGCCCCACAAAAAAAAAAAATATCATCTGCAAATAAGAGATGAGGGATATCAATCCCACCATCATAACCCCCCGATGCCCTCAGCACTAGACAGCCTGAGACTTGCCTTTCCCCCGCCTAGAGGAGATACCCCTCACCTCATAATTAATGGATCATTCTAAATTTAGAAGCTACCTTCTGCCCTTCACCTTCCGGGGGGTAGACACTGGGTTAGAGGCCCTTTATGCCCTCAAATCAGAAGCCCAAGGCCCTCCCAAATCCAATCCAGAGATAACCGTAGGAGCGGATGGAGGAGGAACCATACCTGAATCTACTGTAACAGACCTAAGACTGTCGGTGACCGGGGAATTTTGTGAGCTTTGATCTATATCTGACCAAATTTTTTGGTAATGGTTTTACCTTTTCAATCACCTAATGCACTAATCATATTTACACACTCATATTTCTTCACTTGAACTCTAGAAGGAGGAGTTTGTCCTAAGAATGCCCTCACGATGCCATTGACCGTGTCTTTTCTTCTTTCTTTTTTAGTGCAATAGGCAAAAGTGTCAGACAAGATACAAAAAAAGAGGTTAGACAAAAGAGTTTTAATATAATTAGATTTTATATTTATTGGGAACTTTTCAATGATTTGGAGAGTTAGAAAATTTACATTAATCACATCAAAAAGAGTTTGTATAGAAATTTTATTGGATTAATTTTGTTGGTTATTTCATGGTTGATATTAATAAAAGAGAAATGATAAAAATACATCTCTAACACATCTTCTACACATCTCATTTTCAAATTCACCATTGGATTTTTGAGACCCAAATTGGGTCCTACAAATTCAATGTTCGATTTGAAAATTGATTGTATGGAGATGTGTGTGTATCATTTCTCTTAATAAAAATATGAAATAACACAATTTTTATTTTTATTTTTAAGCAAAGCAAACATAGTTTCAACTTGTCCAATTAGTTTGTACAGAGATTATAAATATGGGTATTAAGGAGGGTTGACTTAATGTACAAAAGCCTGGAAGGAAGTATAAAACAAATCTACATTAAAAAGTATGATTTCTTTTTTGATAAGAGGGGTATGTGGAGCTTCGCCCTGACTAGATCCCCAGGACAATGCGCAAAACGCCCCCTCCACATAGGTTGGGTAAAGCTTGAGCTTTCACCCATGGGCATGGTCCCAAGGAATTGTTTTCACTCAAAGGGTCGAACCTTAAGTACAATAAAACAAACTGATGTTATAAAATATGAGTGTTAAGCAGGGGGTTTGCATTCTATTGTTTCATATTATGTTTGAGCTTTATTTCTAATAGTATTACTTTACTAGTCTGGTCCCCAAGATAAAAATCTTGGCTCGACCACTGAACCTGAGAATGCTAAGACTAAAGAAGCTATTATTCAAAGCATCTATTTTCTCATTTCAGGGTATACGAAAATTTGGATCTTACGATCACAAGATCTTAAAATCAAAAGATCTGAAATTCAATTTTTAAAAGCTCACAAATATAGTGCAACTACAAATTCTACAATGCAACCTCGTACAAAATTCATATATAAGTTTCCTAGTGAATCTATTTAGAACTAATGCTGAGTCACATTTTACTTGGTTTTGAGGAAAGGCTTATATACATCAAAAACTGGAATTAGAACACTAAGACAAATCAGTTGGCCAAATCACCCATGAATATTTATTTGGGTTACACTCTTAGGCATCATCCTGATTTACTTTGAATTTATGAATTTCACAAATATCATCGCTGATAACACATTGCTCTTTAAGTCAAAATTTAAGAAACAAATCAGAGACCAATGCAGAAAAAAAAAAAAAAAAAAAAGGTGCAGATGAATCGCATATTGTGTCTCCCAAAAATGGCAAACTCAGAACCCAATAGACAAATTACTCAATTATTTAGGCAATTTGATGCCACTTTATTTATGTTAGAGCTTTTGTGTTAGAACCTGAAGAGGGAGAACGGTCCTCGTGGTTATGATCACTGGCCGTTTGATGGGGAAGCCTTTTTGCCGAGCTGGGCAGGAAGTGGGCCTCCCGTTGGCTTCATGCTGAAGAACACCATCTGTACCTTCGGCGAGATCACCGGCAACAAGCTTCTTACACAGTTACACTGACTCTGGGTTTCAGAAGCAGAGCTGAGCTAAGAAAGTCGCAATCTTTTCACGAGCTGGCTGCACAGGTGGAAATTAGGCTGGGCCGGCGCCGCTCGCCTAACTCGTCTTTCCACAATACTTGCTGGGCCGAAGTCCTGACTGAAGTTTGGGCATGTTGGGCTCAGTCTAAACGGTCTATCTTCTTTTCAGCAACTCGCCCTGAAATATGTCTCAATCTTATATGTATGACAATTTTTATACAACGTGTGAATTCGATACAAAATTAGCAGTTTAGAGTTGATTTATATAGTCTTATATCTGCGTATCAACACAACTTGAATCAGACACACAACATTTGGGACTAGTAATTTTTTACATGACTCGGAAACTCGACTTGAACCCAATACGAAATTAATGGGTTAGAGTTGAAGGATCTGATACGTTTAAATTAAATGGTTCAAATAAGGATTGACTTATATAATTTTATATCTATATTTCGATATGACCCGAACCTGACATATATATGAACACAAGTTATCACCGCTGATATATCCTTAGACATGAGTGTACAAGTCGTAGTGACTTATAGTTTGTTTGGATGAAAAAAAAAAAAAAAAAAAAAAAGTCTGAGTTTTTATTTTAACTTTTTTTTTTTTGAAATTCGACCATTTGAATAAAAATCGCACTTAATCCGAATTAAACCCGTTTTCATTACAAATTTCAAGCAAAATAACGAATTCCAACGCATTGGAAACACATGAAGGCTGAAGGAGCAGTGCTACATGAAGCAAATTTCCAGATGAAATCGGAAACTTGCTTCAGCAAGTATTACCAGGCTGAAGAATGCTTTTATTTTTCATTGGTTTACGCGTGAACCTTATTTGAATGGAAAAGTGGGGTACAATCACTTTTACACCACTTTTTCAATCTACACCGTCCATTTTAATTTGCTACAGTCACGCGTCAGTCATTTTTCATCTACACCGTTGATTTCAAAAATCAGTTACAAGTTTTCACACTCAATAAATTCTGGACAAGGGTGAATTTTGGTTGCGTGTATTGTGTATACATAATGTATTGGTCAAAGTGGCAATGACAACCATTGTATGAATTTTTTTTTTCATCCAACGGTTGTTGATAGATAAAATTATTCAAAAAATCGAGCTTACCGTGAGCTTCCATGCACCGGATTTTTTTTCCCTTCAAATAATACTTTTGCCACCTCGGTAAAAAAATCACCCCCTTTTCCTCATCCCACCCGTCTGTCTTCCAAAATTCGCTTTGTCCATTATGTTTTTTTTTTTTTTCACAGATTCATATTTATTTATTTATATTAAACAATAATTATTTTAATTATTATTGTACACTAATTTTCATAACTTTAATCATTCTTCACAACTTTTTATATCTCCAATCATTTCCAACCATAGTTTTCAGTGAAAAATAATCTCATACAACTCTCATCCAAATATGATTTTAAATACAATTTAATTTCTACTCATCATTCAAACATCTTTTATTTGCCTTGAAATTCGCACACCAAATAATAATTGAATTCAAATTTTAAAATCAAACACCCAAATGCACCATTAATCTAAAATATTTTCTCTCCTCTAATCATTGAGTCATATACTCTTCATCCACAATGTTCATCCTTACACGCTCCCATGCACCACCATGTTCTTATCATATTTTTTTTTTTTTTTTTGTAAATTTAATATCCAGAGTATGTAGACTCTAAACTGTTGTGCTGGAGGAAAAGTCAAACTAACACACAAGTTGGGATTAGCCATGTCAACCGTATAAAACTCTGTATGAGTAGGTACTTGGTACACAACTAGGCTAGGAAGCTGCCTCATCCTATTCATCATTTTTAGGAGGGGCTCACTAAGACATCACTTCTAGCTATATTTGGAAGTCCATCATCATCATCATCATCATCATCATCATTATCATCATCATCATCATCATCATCATCAAATGTTTTGACACCCCTACTGCCAATACCTTCAAGGGCAAGGACAGTTATACCTCCAAAATCTAACTAAGCAGATTTTGAGGTGTTGGCACCATGATTTGAAGCCCCATGTAGAGCAACTAGCAAGCTAAAGCTCATGTGGAGCTGGCTCTAATATGCAATCTCCATGGGAACTATGTTTTCTTTTTATCATCCCCATCATCAAAAATATCACTTTCATTATTTAATACTTCATCTCAAAATGGGTCATTCATATCAATCATCTCTCTATAATCATCCTTCTCCTCCACACCTTCACCCTTATTTTACTACATCATTAGCAAATGACACCAGATACAACACAACCATTTGATGTCTTACATGTCTTAGAGCATTCACAGCAGCTTTCATATAATGAGCTATGTTCCCTAAATTTAGGAAAAATCTCAAAAAAATCACAAAAATTCACTTACAGCAACTTCCCTATATTTTTCTATTTCTTGGGAATGCTACAATGCAACCCAATACACTATAACATTCCCAAGTCTTATAATAATAATAATAAAAAAAAAATTCTCTCTCCTCTCACACAGCAACCCTTGTCTTGCTTCTTCTTTGTTCAACCCTGCCACCGTCTGAGAGAGAGAGAGAGGGCAGATGGAGACAAGAGAGAGACAGCCGTACGCATTGCAAAGTGTCTTCAGCCCCTGGGGGCCCGTTCGCCACTATAGCGTCTTCTCCAACACGTAATGTGTGCACCTTCGCACCACTCCATCTTCGGCACCGGCGCTCGTGCTCTTTGACAGACTGGATCCTCCGGTCGCCGACGTGGTGGTTGCTTTGGAGCGTTTGGTGCGGGCGGATCTAGTCCCGAAAAATGACGTGTCTGATCGATAGGTGATTGCTCAGGGTAGGTCGTTGATAGGAAAAATTGGTGAACGAGTCGTCTATGAACTATGAAAGCCAATCAAGCTCTGCCACGTCGTCGCTCTGCACACTGGAATCAGAACAATGAGAGAGAGAGAGAGAGAGAGAGAGAGACGAGACGAGACGAGACGAGACGAGAGTGACGGGCGAGAGAGGAAAGAAGAAGAAGATAGTAAAGAGAGAAAATAAATAAATATAATATATATATATATATAAAGGAAAAGTAAAAAGAAAATATTATTTTAATGATATGGGGAAATGTATAGGGAATCTTTCATGGGGTATATTTGGATAGGGAAGCAACAAGTGGTTTTGTTTCTTATATTTTAGGGAAAATAGTTGGGTAGCTGCTAGGAATGCTTTTACATGGTTTTGTCGTTTACTCCACACCATTGACGCACACGACAAGGATGACGATGACATCACTCCATTGAGGACGGGGATGTCGGCGCCACCTACCCCCAATTACGGGCATGAAGCCCAACGTTTAGAATCCTTGATCAGTAGCAAAGCAAAGAATGAGAGGAAAAAAAAATAAACATAAGGAAGGAGCAGAGAGAAGTGGAAGCAATGTGGGGGTGTGGGATGTAATCAAACTCTATGCTCTGACAACTAGACATCATGATAAGCACACATATAAACAGGGTTTATATGTAAGCAAGTCCATAGGGGACCCTTAAACCCCAAGGGTAAGGAGCCTGCATATAAGACCTCACGTTGTAGTGAATAAACCAATTGCATGTCACCCCACCTATGACCATCTCCATACTTTCAACTACGTTAATGTCCCACTTGGTTACAAGCTCATGTTATTGAGCTCGACATTAGCTGTCATTCATGAATGACTTAAAAACAAAAGGATTTTATTTTATTTTACCAATGTGGGACAATATACAACAACTACGTAATATTTTATTCTCCATCAAAAGTCATGGATGGATAAAAGAGAGGGACCGAGAGAGAGAGAAATGGATTTCACAGAATTGAGAGAAGCAATAGAGGAGATGGAGCTAATGGACGCCCATGCCACATCATCGTCACTCTCGAACCCACCTTCCCTTTCATCAGTGCTTCTCCAAAGCCAACAGCAACACGTTCAACTTAGCTCCCATTCCCTCTCCTCTACTCCGACTACATTTTTCAGGCTTTTTACAATGTGAGAATGGGGTTAGTTTCCTTTACGGCGCGCTTTGTTGTAAACCAGAAAACTTGATAGACGTATATCATTTTTTGTGGCCCGTTTCTAACTTTGTTTCATTCTTGCAAATCAATTCCATGTTTCATATTTCTATGGAATTAATTTCTACACTCTTTTAATATGTCTTTGTTTCAATGGATTGTTTTCAGCTAACATGCAAATTGCCACATTTCATTCAACAAGTTTAATAGAAAGAAAGGAAAAAGAAAACATATATATGTAAATAATGTGGTCAGTAGAGGACAACGTGATAATGGCTTTTTGTGCGTATTCCATTGCGATTTCGTTTTTTTTTTTCTTGAAAAAAAAAACGAACGATACAAACGCTTAATTGTGTTTTTAAAAATCACGTTTTTAAATCGTTATTTTTAAATCGCTTTTATTGAAATCGCAAATTCAAACATACCCTAAATTTAATAACTTGAAATGAGTCCATAATATTATAAATTTTTTGCTAATGTTATTAATGAATATACATAGGCAACGTGTATACTAGCTGTGTTTGCATCTTATTTTTGTTTGTGGCAATTTCGATGGTTTGATAAATTTTGAGATGGGTTTGACGGTTTTGAAAAGTGTTTTTCAAAATGTAAAAACATGAGAATTCATTTGGTGGGCCCACTGCATACAAAAGGAAGTTATTGATATTTCGAAAGATAAAATAAAAAATGGAGAAATATTTTTATGTAGGGTAAATGTATAATAATTCCTTAGTCGAAGTGCCTTTTTAAATTGATATCTTCTTCTTCTTTTCAATATTCGCACTTCGATTTTTTCGTGAATTTGAAAACAGTCTTCCGTGATTTTTCCATCCATTTTCTCAACTTCTGTTGGTGCTGCGACAGCCTCTTGCCACATCATCTTAAAATATTTTTTTATTATATTAAAAAATAAATTTTTAATTTGCTACCCCTGGCCAGCCCTTCCTAGCTTGGCGTCGAGAGCTCATCAGCTCCTTAGCAAAGCTCTTGATTTGACCCGAAATCAGTCACAACCACCACATGTAGTCTTTGTCTTGTCTTCTTCGACATCACCGGCATCATCTTCGTGAAACGCTGTTTCCAGACACAGAAACTCTGTTTCAGTTTTCCATCCTCATCCTCCAAAGTGATCTCCTTGAGAACTCATAATTAACATCAACCTCAACAAGAACCTTGTAAACCCTAATTTGATTTGATCCTTAGTAATTGAGTCCATAAACTTTAGCTTGCCTATTGCACTGGGTACATGACTGAGGCACATCGGGCTCCAAAATTCAATTGGAAGATGGATTAATTTAACCTATATTGGAATCGAAGACATGAATAGCTTCAGCAACTACATATCAGTTTGCCATATGCGTAGGATGATCGGTTTATTGATTATATGCCACATTTTAGACTCCAGAACCTCCGTAGATGGAGATGACTCTGATGACGGTACATTTATTGGGGGAGCCTCCACATATTGTGATACTCCAACATCACCAAATTCCTTCTCACTCTCAAAATTCTCCTCATTTCCATGTCCCTTATACTCTGCTCATCTTTCCCCAAACTTCCCTTTTAGCGTCAACCGTAGAATCAGATGATTTCACCAAATTGGCTCTTAATTGATGTTTTTCTCCAATTTAGAACCCTAATCGTAGTTTCTTAACTGCTATTGAAACTCGATTACCCTGGCCATGCCAGCAGCTCATATGTGAGAATTATCAAAGTATCATTTTCATTTGGAATTTGTCAAAGGAAGTGGACTAATGAGGAGAGAAATCGAAGAGCTGAAAATGGAATTGGCGAGGGAGCAGCCATCCCCAAGCTACAGAAGTGTTGGTCGGGGGTAGCCAATAAAATAGATCGCATACTTTGAAAGCCAAGAAAATTCTTTAGGGTTTCTCTGCAAATCTCTCAACCCAGGTTCATCATTTCCTTTGATTTCACCATTTCGTATTGGATCTAAAATTCTCACAAACCAATCATTTCAATTTATTCATGTTTCAAAGATCTTAAATTTAATTATTACGCCTTTCTTGAAACCCATTAGGAGAAGAATATGTTTGGTAAATTACTTTGATTTCTTGGATCTTTTAGGTGATTCTTGTATTGGTGTGAAATGGGTGCCTTTATATCGAAATTTGGTTCATGTTGTTTCCCGTGAAGGAGTACAAAATTGTGGTGGTTGGGTTGGATAACGCCGGAAAGGCCACAAACTTGTACAAATTACACTTGTGTGAGGTTGTCACCACGCACCGGCCACCCCCTCCCCAAGGGGGGTGGTTGCCACAGGCCGGCAGCCACCCCCCAAACAGCATTTTCCATATTTTTTTTTTAAAAAAAATAAAAGATATAATTTTAATTTTTTGATGTAATAAAAAAATATTTTAAGATGATGTGGCGAAAAGAGTGGCATGGCACTAACGAAAGTTACGAAAATGAATGGAAAAATCATAGAATGACTGTTTTCAAATTCGCATTTTAAAAAGACGCTCCGACTCAAAGACTTATTATACATTTACCCTTTTATGTAATAATAATTTTTACTTTTTTTTAATAAAAATGTATCAATAAAAATGTTGTTGCATGATGGTTATCAGGTGGCCCTCACATGAGCGGTCCTTGTGGGGCTGTTGGACGGCCTTAGCCACCATTACATCGTCATACGGTGCTGGTGATGTAGTGGCTGGTGGCAAAAAATAAAAAATTAGAGAAATATTTTATGTAATAAAATATTTTTTTTTAAAAAAAAAATTATGAAAAATGTTATTGCGTGTTAGTGATCTAGCAGCCCTCGCATGAACGGCCCTTGTGGGGCTGTTAGACGAACTTAATGACCATTACGGAGTCGTTAGACAGTGTTAGTGGCACAGTGGCCGCCAAATAGCATTGGCACCCACTATGTGGTTGCTAGACAACCTTGGTGATCACTCGGCCACTGCGCGGTTATTAACTTATTGTTCTCCAACCATTATCCTCGTCGCAACTTATGTTGATATTGCTGCTTTTGTGTTTTTATTTTACATTTTTTTTAATTATTTTATGTTTTTGCTTTTGTATTTCTGTTATTTTTGTGGGTTTATGTCTCCTTGAACTTATGTGGCGTTATCTAGAAGAGAAGACTTTTGCTTGTACACCGTGTTAGTGCCTCCCGCTCAGAGGCGAAGCCAGAAATTTATCCTAGTAGGGGCAAAATTCAAATAATAAAATATAATGATAAAATAAATTTTTATTCTCATTATATATTCATTTATATTATATATAAAATTTACAATATGTATATGTGAATCACAAAAAGTATATATGGTACGTCGAGTCTAGACGACTCCGTACATGGATTTTAAATTTATAAGTTTTACCACTTCGCAATAGTACGAATCAATTGTACTATAGTAAGGGTTATCGAACCACAGAGATTGAGGGTTGTTTTGCGTAACGGGATACTTAAAGAGCGTATTTAACTTAAGTTAAAAATAAAAACAAAGTAAAGGTTGTAGAATTGAAACTACAACAAGTAAAGTAAAGGAAAGCGAAAAATGAAAAAAACTTAAAAAAAAACTTAGGGTGATGATCTTATCAAATCATCAACCAATGGAATGCTTCACGTCTATATGGATCTTCCTAATATGCATGATATGAGCGCGTAATGGGCGTCAACCATTATGATGACCTCGACATGAAAATACTTTAGTTAAAACGTAATGATAAAGCACCTAATTTACATCAATCACTTACCACGTAAAGATTTAAACTACAATGAAAAAGAATTATACTACCAAAGTGTGGGGGATTGATGCTCCCTAGCTTACTACTCTATAAAACATCCTAATAAGCCACAATGATAAGATATCTTAGTTTCACACCGATATATTCTATAAAAAATTAAACTACAATGAAAGACGTTTTACACTACCAAAGTATGAAATGACCAGTGTTCCCTAGCATACCCTATAAGGTGATCACTCTAATGAGTAAACACATATCATGTCAAATAGAACATTGCAAAAGATATCATTCTCTTTCAAGAACGTTGTTTTATTCAAGAAATCAAGAAAACTCATAGACAAGTATAATTCTTTTTCATGGATAAATGGATTGGAATATTGAAGACAAAACTTTTTAGCATGAGTTTTGAAATCCTCTATCCTTACACAATCATCAAACATATCAAGAAAAATCAAAAACATCAAGAACACTCCATGACTTTTGGAAAAGATTTGATCAAAATCCTAAGAAAGAGTTTAGCTAGACATGAAGTAAACTAATCTAATCATGAAATCAAAGGAAAACAGTAAAGAAAACAAGATTTAAATAAACTAAGAACACTATATTAATCTAAGAGAATTCAGATTAAAAAGGAAATGAAAAGCACTAAAATTAACTAAGAAGATACACCTGAGAAAATGGAACCCCCAAAAGATGCATGCTCTCTACCTCTCATGTTACTCTCTATTTATAGAGAAAGAGATTACAAAATAATATCTAAAGAATAAATAAGATAAGATAGGATAGGATAAGATATAAGATAGGATATGATAGGATATGATAAGATAAGATAAGATAGGATATGATAGGATAAGATAAGATAAGATAAGATATGATAAGATAAGATAAGATAAGATAATATAGGATATGATAGGATATATGATAAGATAAGAGATATTTAAAATATCTAAGATATTTTGAAAATATATGAAAATATCTAAAAATATCTATGAAGAGTGACATGCCAACATTGTTCCAGATTGTTCTGAAAATATCCAAATTCGATCGATCGATTATAAAGTCGATCGATTGCATTTCGCTCGATCACATTCGTGGTTGCCCTGTCTCGATCGATCGCATCTCGCACGATCATTTTTCTTCGACTGATGACTCGATCGATGATAATAAAGTCGATCTATCAATTTGCCTTAGTCGATTCTTCACTTGACATGAGCAACTTTGAACTCTGGAAATGACCAAATCGCCCTTGAATTATTTTCAGGTCTAATTCAGGTGTTTTAAACTAGATTTCAATTAAGATTTGAAAATAAGACAAAAACAAAACTACAACAAAACGTTATATTTACAACACAAACTAGGTATAACAAATGTAAATTAAGAGTTCTTGAATCAAATAATTCAAGACTTATCAATATCTATCAACTTCATAAATATGTCATAATTAATATATTAATAAGTTGTCATGTAGGCAATACTATATAATTAAACAAAAATACAAAGTGTCTAAAATTGCATCATCTGCTTTCTCAGAGAAACAAAATCATCAAGTATCAAATTGAATTGAAGTTATCAGAAATTTCACTCTCAATATAGACAACTAAAGTATTTGCGAGAAACTCATCATCCATTTTTTATAAAGTCTTGTTTTAATGACTTTCATAGTTGAAAATACTTGTTCGGTAGTTGTTGTAGACATTGGAAGAGTCAAAACAAGACGAATCAATCTGTCAATAAGATGATATTTTTTAATTTTTTTGTCTCTTTCAATCCTCGACATAATTCTACAATGGAAGACAAATTTTTTAATTTTGGATCATTGGGCATATCAAGTTGAAATGCTTCAACTGAAATCTCAGATTAATTTTCTCCTACTCTGAAAAATCAACAGGATAATACTTCTAGGTTGGCAATTTTTGACACGACCTGCGAACCCGACACGAACACGACACAGGAAAATAGGGTTAGGGTTTACTGTAATCGGGTTCAGGTCATAATCGGGTCAACCCGATTACAATCGTGTCTGGTGGGTCAACCCGCGGGTTGACCCGCCAGACACGATTGTGACCCGGTTAAGTTTAAAAAAAAAAAAAAACAAACAAACAAACGGCAAAACTTGTCTAACTGTAACACGACTAACCCGACTAACCCGAAACCGAAAGGAGAAAGTAAGTAAGACAGACTAAGTAACTGAGATTCACTGATTCAGAGATTCTGAGAAGTGAGAAGTGAGAACTGAGAAGTGAGAAAGGGTCGAAATTGTCGAATTGCCGAAACGGTGGAACACTGGAACCCTAGCGGCCTAGCCTAGTAGCCCGTCGCCCGCCGGCCCGCACTCCGCACGCCCTCCCGTCGCCCGCCGCACTCCGCACTCCCGACTGGCGCGACTGCCAACCAGTCGGCCTTTTCCCCCTCTTTGGCTCTTTCTACGCCAAACTTTTCACTTTCAATTCCTCCTCAAGGTATGGGTGTTGGTTTGGTAACTTTGGTTTCCTTTTGAGATTTACTGATTTAGGTTTGATTGGTTATTTGGTTGGTTGAAGAAGCTCTAAGCCTCTAACCGAATGGTGTTTAAACTTTAAAGGAAAATATTGTGGGTTCACTGGGTTGTCTATTAATTTGATTGACAACCCAGTGAACCCACAATATTGTGGGCGAGTGTGCCAGATTTCATGTTGGGGCTGATGAGGCTGAACTCTGAAGGAGTCGAAGAGAGCAATGGAGATGAGGAGGGTTAGGGAGAAGCTGAAGAGGAAAAAGAAGGACCTGGAGAGGATGAGGACGGAGACGAAGACGGAAGACCCAGCACTTGATGGTAACAGCGACGAAGACGGAAGACCCAGCACTTGAGCCTTGATGGTAACAGCGTCAGCGAGTCGGCAACGAAGAAGGAAGACCCAGAGTCCCAGACCTAGCGCTGAAAGCCTGAATTGCTGAATCAGTGAATCGTGTTACCGGTCGTGTTCGGTACATGGATGGAAGTGGTCGTGTTCGGGTTCTGCAACTCAACCTGATTAATCGGGTCGGGTTCGTGTCGACTGATTGTGTATCGGGTCAGTCGGGTCGACACGACCCGAATTGCCACCCTAATACTTCTCTACAAGCCTACATATATCATCAATGCTAAAGGATTTATATGCATAATTTGGATCCAAAGTTGAACTAAGTGTCAAGAGTTCCATTGCCCATTCACTAAGCCTATTATTGAGCTCTTACAACTGAAAATCTATGGTAGCATTGAATATGTCAAAATGATAATGATGTTCTACTGTGATGTGATATCGTTGATGACAACCTTGACGTTGAACATAATGAGCACCCAAATCTAGAATGTTAATTTCAAATTTCTTGCAGAAAGAGACGACTTCCTCAAGCAAACTATCTCAATCTTCATCTCTCAACTTTTTTTGTATTAGCAACCAATTGCACAGCAATCAAGATATCTTGAGATTTTTGTTGCAAATGGTGACAAAGACCATTAGTAATACCCATGATTTCGTTCGTCAAATGTAAAATGATTATAAATTGAAATGAAGTAATCATTTTATAAGCAGCATTAGTATTCCCACGTTGAGAGTAAGTGGAGACTGCGGACGGAGAAGCTTTTCCCTGCAATCGTCTAGACGCTAGGTCAAGCCGTTCGGATGCCCTTCAGCAAAACATAGGATTTGCTATTGCCGTCCGGATGCTCCTGAGTAGAAATCCAAATTTTGGAAGAAATAGGATTTCTGAAGCCTATTTAAAAGGGCTTCTAGGTATTGTTTCTTTAAGGATTTTGAATAGAATTCCATTATGTTAAGAGAATGTTTATTAGATATATATATATATATATATATATATATATCTTTTAGAGTTTATTTTGAGTTGTAACTGTTCAACCGTTTGAAGTCTAACTAACGAGAAACTCTAGTTAACAGATCAATTGAAGAACTCTACAGGCGGGTCTGGTAAAGAGGCATTCAAGGGTAGGTATTTGTTAGAGTTCAAGGTACGACTGCTGCAAATGTACTGTGAGTATCACTGTCTTATAACTAACTATTTCTTCTGTTAGTTGATTTCTTGGGTTTGACTGCCTCAAAGTGGTTTTTCTTTTTGGTGCAAATAATTTTCACTTCGTAACCAAATATCTGTGTCTATCTCTTTATTGCTTTACATATTTGGTTGCATGCTTGGTTGCGGTTAATATTAGGAATCTAATTTTATTTTCATATGGCATATATATAGTTCTCCCAAGCATGTGGTGCATAGAAATGAAGTTTTTTTGTTGGGAGGATTACGCCACATCGGCTTTGAAGTAATACGAGGGTGATTGTATTACATTACGCCTCGATCCCAATATAAGTGTTCCGTCTAGCTAAGAAAGCTTTATGAATTTTTTAATGAAAAATAATGTGTGCCGTTAACGTTTTGCAAGGTCTTTATAATTAGGATTTAGTAGGCATTTAGGGTTGTTATTTTTGGTGAAAGATAATACACTTGAATCAAATTTGTCCTCGTAGCCATATGTAAAAATCTTTTTTTGAACCTCTAGTACTACAGACGAGACTAAGAGTTATTTAGGCGACTAATTTCGTCTTAACATTAGTTTATCAAAACAACTTAGCAACTTCCCTTTCCTTCATTCAAATTTTTAAAAAAAAAAAAAAAAAAGAAAAAAAAAAGAAAAAAGGAAAGAGCAACAACAACAACTGAGCACAACTGGCATTACAGAAAGTACTTGTTCAGACAAGACTTGAGTTTTTATGGCAATTCATGTTGGCACCACAAGTCAAAAAACGACGTTTTAAGGTCGACCATGACTTTTCATCCAGATGTCCTCTTGGGGGTAAGAAGCTTTGTATTTCGCAAGTTTCCCGTACATCTATTAATACAAAGGTGAAAAAGAAAAAAAATGATCCAGTCGGTAACGATATAAATAAAGAAAATACATCCGAATGGGTGCTTAATTTTGAGATTAAGGACGACTTTTTTTTTTATCCAATTTTCCTTTTATGATAATATTTTTCTCAAATAAATTTCTGAGATCTACCACTAGGAGAAAATAAAATATTGATCGATTATATATATATATATATATTTTCTAATGCATGAAAACTTTAAATTAAAGCCCTTAATTTTAATCTTGGTTATCCACTTTAGGCGATCATTTTTTTTTAATTTTTTTTTTTTGAGATGGTTAGTTATTCATTTATAAGAAAATAATCTATAAGGTATATCATCGACTACTTTTTCCTTCCTGTCATGGATTGACGACCAATGGATTACTGTGCTATCTGTGGCTTCGCAAGGTTTCTCTTTAAAATAAAAAATATATAATTAAAATGTAACAGAAATAAAAGGTAATTCCATTTCAATACATTTATAGAACATATATATATATATATATATATATATATAGCGAGAGAGAGAGAGAGAGAGGAGGTCAAACCTGCATACGTACGTACGTACGTACGTCTTGATTTTTTTATCTTTGAAGAAATCATGATCGATGTCTGGCCTTGGAGCTTGAAACAGTTCAAAAAGGACTATAGGGTGTTGAATTCCATGCAATGCTTGGCAAATGAACAGTCCCTTTGCTTACACCTTAGATTCGTTCTCAGCTCGACCTTAATAGCACTGGTCTTTAATTTCCTAGGTCTAACATACACTTCATATTTTTATGCGTATGAAAATGCTTGCGGTATTGGCCGTACGAATTCGAATATGCATTGTAGCCAGATAAACTAATTTATTTTAGGCCAGAAAAATGGCTTGTAACTTTCAGTTTAGGCTATACTTCCTATATTAATTATGACCAGATCGAAACAATTAATAATATTGTTGTCTGTGAACTCTCTAAAGCTGAGGGTTTTGCCTGCAACTACTACACAAATTAACAAAGATGGTACCCGCAATGCATGTCTAAATGAAACATATATGTGTTATATATTACATGCACACTTGTCTCAGTTGCTTAATGTGACAGCATTTATCCGTTATGATGTAATTTTAAGAGGAAAAAATAGTGAGGAATGAGTACATTAGAGTGACAGGATGCAAAATAGTCATACAACGGATTTTCAAGCATGTTGACCTAATATAGCACGAAGTACGTAATCATGCCCACCTACGAATAGACCTAAGTTTTGTTATTTTATGCTTTACTGTTTGGTGGAAAAGAAATGGGCGACCAACGACCTTCATTGAAGTTCCAAATTTAATTATCCCCTCCCAGAGGTTTTGCCAGCTAGTCAAACCATCTTTGTTGCACTGACACCCACTAATGCAAGAAGGGGAGACACAACACAGAGAGGGAGAGACTGGGCAAGTCTTGAACTCTCTCTCTCTCTCTCTCTCTCTCTCTCTCTCTCTATATATATATATATATATAACCGATAAAAAAAAAAATAAGAAAGAAAGAAAGAAAAAAAGAGTTTACCACGAAAAATGAAGAAATGATCTCCTCTAATTAAAGAGGCTTAAATATATAATAATAGATATTCCATATTCACCAAAATATTTGATATTACAATATTTGAACCATCAAATTAAGATTGCCATGCATGCCCTTACTAAAGAAATTTTATCAATTATAGATTAGGGCAAGGTGCGTATAGTTTTTCTGTTTTCTCTTTTAATCCTAAGCAGCTATATATCTAGCTTGCTATAGCTAGTCGTGTAGAAATTAAAAATAACTGACACGTTATTGGTTTTTGTATCCTTTGATCATAAGCTGCATATTTCAGATCTTTCTCTTTTTTCCTATGAATCTTCACACTGTGTCAAGCAAATTAGGAGCTGAGGAATGATAATTTTTATTCTATGATAGACCTAGCTAGTAGCTATCTATATATATAGCTTCATCCCTTAACTCTTATATTAATAATATTGATTACTTCCAAAGTTCCCCTTCGATCAACCGGTACGGATCGAGACCTAGAACTTCTTCTTAATCTATATATGACACTAAAATCTGATAGTCTTCTCAAATTCCATTCAAATATATCATCGGTATGTTCTAACTATATATATAAGTGTCCAAAAGCATCTGAATGATCTGATCGATCATTAGAAGAAAAGAAACAGCCGCTTATATATATATATATGTATGTATCAAAGCCTAGCTTTAATTTGACTATCCAATTAATGTTGAAATCCACTGAATAAAAAGTGGAAATCTAAACACGTCTAAGTTTTACTCCTAAGAAATAGTACATAAAATACATATAGCACACGCATATTTATACGTGTATCTCACAATCATTTACTCATGGTCTGCCCTACATAATCCGAGATGAGTACGACGACCATGACCAGGTAATTCTGAAAGAACAGTAGAGAGGGAGCGGATAATTTTGTGTTGGTAATTATCATCAAATCTGATTACAATCAATCTTATAAAAGAATATATATTCCTTTTTAATATATGATATATATTCTCTAAAACAGGTGAGATAGACAGATGTTTAGTTGTTTGTGTTGCTTTGTTAGGAGATGTTTAGTTGTTTAATTTGTTTGGTTTGTATTCCGGTTTGGTATGTTTGTAAGCTACTGAGATCGATCAGTAGCTGCAGTTCCAGTGGTTCCTGGAGTGTTTGTAATTGTGTTTTTTCTTTTATAAAATACTCATTCGTCCCCCCCGCCCCCCCCCAAAAAAAAATTCTGGTTCACTTCTTCGATTTCGTTATTAATTTCAAAAGGGAAAAAATCATCAGCGACAAAACCAAAACTGAACTTATCCCAAAAACAAAAAAGGAAATTAAAAGTACTGGTGTGTTGATATACTAATTTTCAATTAGGGTTTTTCATGACTCTAGTCTTAAGAATAACCATGTGTGCAAGGTCGAACAGACAACGAAGCAAAGATTAATCCGCAAAAAGACTGCAAACTTGATAAGCATGGCATGGAATCCACTCACCCGTACTGCATGCGAGCTCCATATTTCTATATTGGTTAAACTGTCACCTTAGAACCCTTCTGAAAGCAGTAAATAACATGTACACGGAGAAAAGGTCCAAATCAAGCTGAAGAAAAGCTAAAGAAGAAGGGCAAAGTTAGCAGAAAAAGATAGATGAATACAGAAGAGAAGAAGAAGATAAAGGAAGTACGATATACCTGCAGGTCCCTGACTCCTGAGGGCAGTGAAACTCAGTTCAATCCAATGAAGTATGTCCTGGGGTAAGACCCTCAACCTAATTTTATAGAGATAAGAAACAAAATATCTTGAGAAGAAGCGTGCGAGTTTTGTATCTGCTACATCAGACACGTGGGGGCCTTTGACTCACGGTTGTCACATACATAGCTGAGACTGTGCTGCCTTTGTTAATTCCCATAACCACCTTCTTTAGTAAAATTGATGGTTAAAAGCTTGATGGTAGTTTTTTTTTTTAATTTTTTATTGTCTTTTTCACTTTTGAGGATTTTTTTTTTTTACTTTGTGGTTGTTGGATTGCTGTCAAGATTAAATTTTTATTTTAGATTATGTAATTTTTCGATTTTATGACTGTGCGCTCTGTTTGTTTGTATTTATTTATACTTTTTTATAAATAAAATAAAATAGATGCATGCATGGTTAAAAGAGTTGAAGGCCAGGTAATTAGGTCATCAACACGCGCGCACCCGAAAGTGAGGAAGAGATGGAGTAGATAGAAATTGTGAGGGGAGACGACCAAGACTGAAGGGGAGGAAAGGCAGTGAGGTTAGATCTGCTCGCGTGATTCTGAAATGCTGATGGAGAAGAATATGAAAAGCGGGCTAACCTCACATGCATGGTACCGCTCCTCTATCTACCATCCTCCCACTTCTCCATTCCTGTGATGACACCAACCAACAACGATTGTTTTCGATCCCCAAGCATATATATAGTAGAGGCTGTAAAGCTAGCTAGGATTCCACTATACTCACCCACCGGTGTCTGGATTAATGGTTGTGATTAGGATTTTTTTTTTCTTTTCTTTCTTCTTCCTTATAGATGAGTTTAAAAAATTAAAAAAATTAAAAATAATAATAATAATAATTACAGAATTCATAGTACAAATATAAAGAAAAAAAAATTCAATCTTGATAGCGATCTAGCTATAGGGATCCTAGCTCGAAGGCGGAGAGACAATTGAAAATGCTGCCAACGAGGCTGTTGTAATGGCCATGATGAATGTTGTGAGTATCAACAAAGAAAATCTATTTTAACTGATCAGCTCTTTTGAAACAAACAGGTACATAATTGTACAGTGGTGGATGAGAAACCATTTTAGCTAGCCGCTAGGATAGAGAACTACCAAGATTATATATTTTTTAACTCCAAATCTCTGAATCTGAAATTTTTGATGGACCAAAAATAATCTTAAAAGAAAAAAGTCAAAAATACTGTGATGGGGGAGAAATGTTTTAGGAGAACAAAAGGGGTTGGAATTATAAGGACTCCATGGTTGTTGGGAGACAGTATCCTTTAGGAATAATGCTTAATTATTAGCTTAAGGTACGTACGTACCTTAAGTTTATCAAGATTACGAGGTGAATCAAGATTTTTAATTAAGTTCCATTAGCCATACCAGTCGCAATTGTTAACCAGATATCATATAGTTCTCTATTGATGACCCTCAAGAGGCAAATGCATGTTCTTTTCCCCTACGATTAACCTATTTCATACGGTAAAACTAAAAACGTCGTTTTCATGCAACTGCTTGGACTTCCATCCTTTCTTTTTCTACTACGCACAATGATCATCAGAGAGCATCGCTTTCTTATTACTTGACTTCATGAGTTACCAAAATCCACAAGAGATTTGAGCATGTACGTGATCCCTTAAACAAATTGATTAATCCACCGTCGCCCTACAACTAACGTTGACTATCGTAACATTCGGGTGCTAAAGTACTGGGCATGCAATGCATGGGAAGTGATGTGTAGACCTAAAAAGGAAGGAGATGGAGGGAGACCCGGCCGACGATAAATTAAGGGATAATTGTACTACTGGTCTCTGTGGTATGTTATAATTACAAATTACTCCCTATATTTTAAAAAGTTCATGAGAAGTCCTTGTAGTAAACTATAATTACAAATCGATTCCTAGAGTCAAATTCTGTTAAATTTTTTAATAGATTCTGTTAAATGCCACATCAGCGCCACATCAAACTAATAAGATGGTGACACGTGTCCATCTTAATAAAAAAAATATATAAATTTATTAAAAAATAAATAAATAAACTTATTTTTTTAAAAAGAAAAAAAAAGAAAAAAAAAAAAAAAGGAAGGGGGAGTTGGCTGGCCCTAGACCTAGGGGCTGAGCTAGGATTTAGGATTTGGAGGGGACAAATTGAAAAAAAAAAATGATTTGGTAGGGCCAAAACTAAAAAAAAAAAAAAAAAATTAGGGATAAAATTTAAATTTTCTTTTTTTTTTTTTAAGATTTTTTTTTGGGGAAACCCCTAGCCTTGAGGGGGCCCAGGCCCCCCAAGGCCAGGAGTAGCTCCGCCCCTGCCTAGACCTTCTAGGGTGACTCGATGGCCACCCCCAGCCTTTTTGGGGTGGCCGCGGCCCGCAGCCCCCCTAGAGGTAGCCGGGGGTGGCGTGCGGCCACCCCCAATGACTACTGGGGTTGGTGCGCAGCCACCCCCAAAGGGGTGGCCCAGCCAACCCTTCCTTTTTTGTTTTTTGCTTCTTTTTTTTTTTTTTGAATTTTAAAAAAATAAGTTTATTTATTTATTTATTTTTTAATAAATTTATATTTTTTTATTAAAATAGACACGTATCACCATCTTATTGGTTTGATATGGTGCTTACGTTGCATTTAATAGAATTTATCAAAAAAATTTAACGGAATTTGACTCCAGTGATCAATTTGTAATTATAGTTTACCACAAGAATCTCCAAGAAATTTTTAAATCATAAGAAGTAATTTGTAATTATGACACATTCCAAAAATCAGTGGTACAATTATCCCATAAATTAATAGGATGGATGCATGTATATATACAACCCGTGGAAGCATTGCTTAATTAAGCATCTTAGCAAGCTTGGTCTTACAAACAAGGACGTTCTTAGCAAGCTTTAAGGGCTTGGATAATTTCTCAACTCTTTTCATTTTTTTTTTTTTTTGGAATTCATATTTGGGTCAAATTAAGTTTGACTTGGATTCACTTTAATTACCCGATTGGAAAACCCGTTAAATTTAACTCAAGTCCGGATGAAAGCGTAAAAATCAAGGCAAATTTGCGATGATTTTTTTTTTTTTTTTTCCAAAGGCAGTTGCAAAATCTATAGGACCACCTTCTCCTTGGTTGAACAGTAAATGACTAAACCCCTCTTTCTTTTTCTTTCTTTTTTGAACAAAGTGTCATCTCCATCTTCATTGCTGAACATCCACCCCAAAGGGTAATACAATCAGTGAACACAAACAAAGAACCACAGCACCACAATCAAAGCTACAAACAGCAAAGCTCGAAGGCTATAAGAGTGATTAGAGAAAAATATTATCTACCCACAAAGCTAGAAAAACTAGCTTAAAGCAGCTACCATTACAGTAGACTGTGAATCAAAGACAAGAATATACACCAAAACAAACTAGAAAAATTCCCAGAAGCAAGAACCGTAAGAACCGCCGCCGGAGATTGCGCGTGTAGAACACAAACCATCTCCGGGAACCTCTCTTGCGCCGGACGACCTTCAGGAGTCTGGATCGTCACCGTCCGAAACCGGAGAAGCAAACGGTGACCCTCACGCGCAAGACCATGGACAGAAAACCCCGGCGCGTGCTGGTCACGCGCCGAACAGGAGCGCACCACACATACTCGCCGAATGACCACCATGATCGGAGAAGGCCGGCGACCGCAACAGAAAGGTCCCTGTCGACGATATTCCAGCCGAGTCTTGTAGATCTAGCTTTGACAACATCTCAGCCGGAACCATCAACACCCGCCGTTCGTCACGGACCTAGACCAGAAAATCTTCTATTTGCACAAACTAACAACAACAAAACAAAAAAAAAAACAACAACCACCACCGAATCTAACACCAGGGAGACAAAACCACCACTGGAAACTAGCCAAAGGGACAAAAACCACTCTAACCGAAGGCTAGCGGAAGAACAGCGCCGGGAGGGGGAGGTGTGAGGCCACCCCCTCCTCTTTTGTATTAATGCTTCCTTAAGGTATGATGTTTCACTCTTCCTTCCTTTCGGATAAGGAGTGGAAAGAATTTTTTTCTGTAACTATTTTTTTATTTAATTAATTTGAAAAATAAATAAAAAATAAAAAATGCTTCCTTGAGGTAATGTTTTGGGATATATATATATTTTGGGGTTAAGTAATTTAATCAATTGCTTAGCCTGTGCTTGGTTTGTGATTTTGGTACTATATATGGTCGCTGAATTTCTTTATTTATTTTTATTTTTTGGCTGTTGAAAATAGTGTATTGGTGTTACTTTATACATGCTGGTAATTCTCCCACTCAGCGATGATGCAAAGGGGCTCAATGACATCATTTTGATGGGATTATATACATTATATGCACGACAGAATAATCCTAAGAGCACTTCAAGAATAATAGTATTTATATATTTATGATATTGATTTAAAGTTTATGCATTTAGTGATACATTTAAATTTAAATAATATAGAATCATGTACACCGTTAAATACACAATCTTTAAATTCTAACTACAAAATTGTCCGCTTGCTTGAGCTTACTATTTTCTGGTCGATCTTTCATGCGTATTTAATTCAGAAAACGGTGGCCATGCAGGAATACTTGGATAATTTTTGAATTGTAGGCATTGGTGGATGGTGAGCACCAAGATGTTCGTTGACTTCGATGTTAAAACCACAGTGAAAATCTATAAAAAAAAACGATACGCTGAGGACAAAATAACTTGGTTAATTTCTGAAAGAGGCGCGGGAAAGCGGGAGATGAATGAATGTTAGGCGAAGAACAACGGAAGAGGAGAAACGGAGAAGCATTGAAAATTGGTTAACTAATTAAAAGCATTTTCAGATGACTTGGGTGGCTAATAAAATTGTTTTATTAATTTACGTACAATATATTTGAATTGGAGTGTTGTCGTGGTTGTGAGATATTCCTAAAGTATAAGCTATATATATATATTATGAGGTAGCTAGGTTAATTAAACAATAATATTGTATATATATAAACAAATTATAGAGTCAATAAAATTGGAATATTCACATGCAAGCGAGTGTAATATATATATAAATGGTACTTGAGTTAGTTGAGTACTACTACTCCCCAGATAAACCTTTCCTTAGTTGAATAAAATAATTAAAAGAAATGTGGTTGAGTACTACTTTTAATAGTGGTGACAAGAGTAATTAATTAAGCGATTTAGTTAACATATTATTAAATTCAAATTAACCAATTAAAGTTGAATTATATATATATATATATATATATATATATATATATATATATATATTAGAAAAGGCATCACGGTTATTTTATGATGTTCGAACTATAATTGATTACTGCTCGATCTGTATTATGATTTTTTTTTATTTTTGGAAGGGGCGGGGCCACAATCATAAATGAGTAATTTGGCATGCATATATGATGTATGCGTGGAAGCCGATTGCGATCACTTATTTTGGGTAGGGCCCAAAGCATTTAACGCAAGAGTTCAACAACGTGCGATGGAAGAGGCCAGAGGGGATTTTTTGGGTCTTTGTCAAGGATCAAAAGTTGGGTGTTAACTTCCCCTTTCATGATTCATCCAACCTTACCAACTACCATTCGGGGGTTGGGTGTACCATCTCCATCTATGAAAGGGATGAGTTGTATGCTTACGTTGTAACAATCTGGTCCCTTAAGGCATGGTTTATTATTCTATTAGATTTTTTAAAAGTCATTCAGAAAAAATTAAAATAAACTCATTAATGCATGATAATGAAGGTCATTTATTAAACCTTTTTTTAAAAAAAAAAACTTAGGTATCAGTCAGCTAAAGCTCGAGACAAGCATGTCTCGGGAACTCAGGCCTCAGTTAGTCAAGGATCGGAACAAGCATGTCCTGAGAACTTAGGTCTCATTCAGCCAATACCAAGGACAAGCATGTCCCGAGAACTCAAGTCTTAGTCAACTAAGGCCTGTGACAAGTATGTCCTACGAACTCAAGTATCAGTCAGCGAATGATAAGCATGCCCAAAAAATTTAGGTATCGACGTCATCCCAAGAAATTCGGATTAGAACCCTACTCCAAGTTGAATTGAGATATGAATCACAATCCGGGTCCAATAAATCCAGTCAACAGTCCTATTTCCAATAGAATTGGGATAGGACACCAATTCCAAATCTAATCCCTAAAGATCTGGGATCACTCTAAATCCAGACCAAATCCTACGTCTATTAAGGAATCGAAGTCCAAATAAAACTCTAACGCACTCCTAGGTCAAAAAGGAGCAAGAAACCTAATTCAGGTTGACCTCTACCTCTTTGCATATAAATAAGCTCATACCCCAGATATAAACGACAGACTGAATATTTAATTTTATGTATAGAATATACTTTTCTCTTAGATAGTGAGACCTCCTGATGGGTTTCTTAATTTTAGCTGTTTTACAATGATCGTAGCAATGTGAAGGACATCGAAGTACGTGCCGTTCACACTGTACTAACAACTATACCAACATAAAATAAGCCTAAAAAAGAGGTCTAATGAATGCTCAACACCCAAAAATAGGCCTAAAATACTCAAATTTAAAAAAACGGTTATGCGGTACAATTATAACTTTAAGCAAAGTTTTTAAAAACTTAAGATTTCTTATTCATTTTCTCGGTTACCATACACCCCATTTATATATATAGCACTACGTACCACTTATTTAAAACTAATGCTCCGTTTGTTTCGACGTAAAATAGTTTTTGTCGTAAAATATTTTCGATAAAATCATTTTCAGAAAAAAAATGATTTTCTCAAAATATTTTTCGGCGTTTAGCCGCACGAAAAGATTATGAAAGGCGAAAATGCAACTGCTGCAGGAATCTGGCAACGTCCGGTCGCCGTTGCCGGATTCCCAGCGAGCATGTTTGGCTAGATCCGGTTAGATCCGGCCAAATCGATGACCAGATCCGTCCAAATCCGCGGGGGATCAGTGGCCGGATCCATCCAGATCCAACCGTATCCCGGCCATTTTGGCCAGATCCGGTCGGCATCTAACCATGGCCGAATTCCGACCAGTTTCAACCGAGGATTCCGACGTTGGCAGTATTCCGGTGGCCGAATGTTGCCGGATTTCGACGCTGCCTGGATTCCGACAACTGACTATTGTCGGATTCCAGCAATCGGATATCAAGCGTGCGTGCAAGGACGAAGAGTTTAATTTCAGAAATGATTTATGGTTTTTAACCGTCAATCATTTTCCAAAAATTAAAGAAACTTTTATAGTCAAATTGAAAATAATTTTCGTTGACCATTATTTTGGCCCCTACCAAATACCATAAAATGTCGAAATCATTTTTCAGAAATCATTTTCGCCCCTATTAAATACCGTAAAATGCCGAAATCATTTTTTAGAAATCATTTTACACCGAAACAAACGGAGCATAAAGGTATAACAAATTGCGGCAGAATTAGGACAACGAACCCCAAGTAGGACTCCAAATACCTTCGGACAAAAGGCTTCAAATACAACTCCAACTAGGATAACTACTTCAAATACATCACTGTATGAGAGGGTTAAGATACCTATAAGTCATACGAAGGATAATTATGAATTATGATTATTATACTATACACTTCATCGTCATGATATTATGCATTAAAATACTACGAGTCTTGTCCCTAGGATTATATATGTCTCAATTAATTGCTTTCAAAATGTGTTACTTTTATCTAATGGCCTAATAACTGAAACAACAATCATCAAGTTTTCTCAAAATGCATGCCAATTCTAAAGTGCTAAATCTTCTTGATTATCTCCCATTAAACCAAGCTCACTACATGGGCAATGTTCCTGTGGTGATTTACTTTGAACTTAAAGTAATTACTTTTCTACCTGTAAAACATCACATGCAATGTTTTACAGTTTAGCATGTTTACCACAGTAAGTCAGATTAGAGCTATTCACAAGGCTAGAGACGTTGAGCGAAGGGCTTGTAGAGGCATATATATATATTATTTGCGTATTGTTTTACTTGAAAAATTATTGTATATTCATAATTGTCTCATACTTTGAGGCTCTGGTTTGTATTGATGATAAAATATATTACTGAGTTACTTAGTCTTTTAGCTAAGAATTAATATTTTTCATTTTTCGCTATATTTTTACTATGATGTTTGTCTTTGAAAGTAGTACTTTCAGATATTACAAGTTAATTAATGAGAGAGCACTACGAGCAACACTCCAAGTTCATTAATTACCTTAATTATATAATTTTGGGAGCATCTCCATACAAGAGATGTGCAAATTCACCATTGAATTCGTAGGACTAGCCATATGTGGGTTTCACAGATTTAGTGGTGAATTTGCAAAAAGATGTGCAAGACCAAACACATCTCATTTGTAGGACAAACATATGGGTCTTATAGATTCAAAAGTAAATTCGAAAATTAAAAATAAAAATATGGATAGAGCATGAAAATGAGAAGAAAAAATAGCATTTATCTTTTTCTCAAAAATGTATTATAAGAAAGAATAAAGTGAAATATTTACTACGGCCCCGTTTAGTAATCCCCCTCCCCTCCCCTTCTCTTATGAGAGAATTTTTTTTTTTAGTGTGAGTAAAAAGTGATTGATGTGATATAAAGTAGAAAGAATTTATATGAAAAGTAAAAAAAAATTATTTTGTAGTGGATTTTTTATTTAAATAATAATAAAAAATTGTTGATGTGATATAAAAAATAAAAAATGTTAAGAATGTTTTGAGTTTATGTTTTTAAAAAAAGGTAAACATAAAGAGAAAGTGGAGGGTAGGGATTATTAAACGGGTCATCAGTGTATACACAAAGAATGCAAGCCATTGTATAAGAATGGAGCAGCTAGAGAATTATATCACGTATATACGTACGTAGTAGGTGGAAGTGTGGAGCCTTCCACAGTTCCACACCTACTGCATGTCATTTATTCCAATCATGGCCAATTGGCCATCAATCACGATGGAGCGTTTTCAAGCTCTTATTCCAATCACGATGGAACGTACGTGCCATAATCAATTACAGAAGAGGTTTGAACACAAACGTCTGATGCCAGCGTTGATGGACAGTACTGTCCGGGTTAGAGCTAGCGACGAGGAAAAAAAACAAAAAATACCACTTTTGGTGGGCAACCGAAAACAGAAACTGGTTAGTTGCTTTCACCTAAGAGACTTAAACGACAGGGATAAAGTCAAAAGTTCTTATTAGAAGAGGCTAAAAGCCAAAATAATTTGTTGGTAAGAACTAATATGTTAAAAATTATTTTTCTTTTTTGAAATTGAGGGGGAGGGTCATGGCCCTACCGGCGCCCTAATTCCATCCATGCTTACGCATCTTTTAAACATGTGGTGAAATTCCAAACTGTAGCTAACAAAAACATCTTCGTTAATATATATACAATTACCTTAAATTTGGGCTTGTTTGGTAAAGATTTTTAATGATATAAAGTATAAATAATTTGTACGAAAATATGAAAAAATTTCGTTTTGTAATAAGTATTTTTGTTTGAATAATTATAAAAGATGGTTGATATAATATAAAAAGTTAAAATAAAAATAAAATGTTTGAATTGATTTTTTTTTAAGAAAAAGTGAAAATGAAGGCAAAAACTTTTGCCAAACAAGCTCCAAAGGTTATGCTGCAAGCTTAGCTGCATGGTTTTATGTGGATAAAAGATTATCCAATAATTTTTTTTTAGATGTTATCCAATAATTTAAGATGATAAAGATTGATGTAATAGAAATATATATTCACATGTTTACAAAGAGTCAAGACCTTATCAGCCTCCAGTCACTCGGTTCTTTTAAAAAATAGATAATTGCATCATTGATTCCTGAGGTATACTATAATTATAAATCACTCCCTATGTTTAAAAAGTTCATGGAAAGTCGATCCTTATGGTAAACTATAATTACAAATCGATCTATGGAGTCAAGTTCCGTTAATTTTTTTGAAATATTCTGTTAAATGTCACGTCAGCGCCATATCAAACCAATAAAATAGCGACACCTGTCCATTTGAATAAAAAAAATGAATTTATTAAAAAATAAATAAATAAACTTATTTAAAAAAAGGGGGGGGGAGGGGTGGCCGCGCATGCACCACCCCCAGAAGCCGCCAGGGGTGGTCGTGCACACCCTTAGCGGCGGTCAAAAATTTTAACAGAATTTGACTCTAAGGATCAATTTGTAATTATAATTAACCACAAGGACCTCTTATGAACTTTTTAAACTATAGAGAGTAAGTTGTAATTATGACATATTTCAAAGACTAATGGTGCAATTATTCCTTTAAAAAACAATTAATGTTCGTTAAACGTGGAAAAAGTTTGAACTGAAATAAATGGTTTGTGGTGACCCACGGCGGCCCCTTTATCAGATTTTATTCGATATGGAGGTGCATGCTTTTCCCTAAAGCCATTAATTAGGGTTAATTAATCTAATTAAATTAATCAACTCACTACAGGTGGTATATATTGCATCTTCTAACACAAATCAATAATGTGATTCAAGAAATTTTTTCAAGGGGCCGGGTCTATAATATTCGACCTACATAACACAATATATAGAATGATTATTGCATCTTTTTTAACCAGAATAAAATTAATTTTATTCGTTACTTAACACAAATTATTTTACTTATTTTCCTCACCTGTTTACTTAACTACTGAGCAGTACTTGAAGAGGAATTAAGATCGATCTCCGACGACCACGAATTACATGTCCAATTAAGCAAGTCTCATAATTAATCATCTGTTCAAATTGACAGAATCCTTAAAAAGATCGATGACATGGAGGCCATCAGCCAAAACACCCATTACAAATTGAATCTTCTCTGAAGTTGTTGCAGGCGCAGATTGTATTAAGGAATTATATTCAATGTATTGCTATATTTGACTTGTTTTTTTCTTACTTATCAAAAAGGTAATCAGTGTTATCAATAACTTTTTATAATAATTTAACAGTAATTTTGTCTTGAGCAAAGATTGAGATCTAATTAATTAGCGGATGGGAGGCTCGAGAACATCACGCGCGCGCGTCTGTTAATGATTAATGATTTAATATTATTATTTTTTGGCGTTAAAAAAGTAATAAAAAGGAATTAATTAAGAGATGCTTTGTGGCCTCATCGGCTCATCCTATTCACTTTTGGCCTTTAATTTGACGTCTTCCCTGAAGGCTGAAGGGGACTGAATCGACTGATTGATGATGAACAAGCTATTAGACGTACCAGACATGGTTGCCTTCTCTCTCAAGCAAGAGTTGTAGGGCAGACAGCAGGCTCCATGGAACAGTGTAGCCGTTCATTATTGTCACCAATGGGACCTACATAGTTGGATTAGTCATAGTTCAGTGTCTTCATGAATCATTCTTGTGGTCCAATTACTTTGGCCTTTTCTCTTTTCACAGGTTTTCCAAGTTTTTTTTTTGTACTTCAACAAGTCTAACGATCGCTCGCGATACTTTTTCCTTCGACTGGAGACAAAGGATGATATATAAGTTTATATATATCTTTTGGTTGGTAGCTGTCCTGCTCAGAAATTGGCTCAGATCGAGGATATGATCATGTTTGATTCACTGAGTTTTAGATAAAGAATTATGTGATTAACATCAGCTTCTTTTAAACTTTATTCAATTCATTTCTCTAAATGTAAAAATTCAAAAAAAAACTCACAAAAAAAAAAGCATATATATATATATATATATATATGTGCAGCAGATACCATATACCTTTTGTAAACATTGAGTTTGGTACCGTGTTATTTAATACAAAAAATATCTCTTTTATCTCTCATCCTATTGTCTTTAATTCATTAGAAAATGTGTTGGGATTTTGTAAACAATTTGATGTGAGGTTTGGGAAGAAACTTGTATTTTCTAAAGAAATTATATTTTAATGGTATAGATAAAGATAAGTGAAGCTATTGTTGAGTGTATATAGATAGGGAAGTAAAAATAGTTTCGTCTCCTAAATTTAAAAAAAAAAATCAAAAGGAAGTTAGTGCTCTTACATCTCCCTCTCTATTTACTTAATTATTCACTTTCACTATTCTATTTAAATGTTATATCTTTTATCCATTTTTACTATTCTCAAAGCATTATTGAGCTACGGTGCTTAGCAATTTACTGAGTATGGTAGAAGCTAGCATGTTTTTTTTTATAACTAAAATGGTTAGTTGGATGAGATTTTTATAACTAAGCTAGCGGGTTGACTCGCCCAACCTGTTTAGCTAATCGGGTTGGCGGGTCAAATGGGTCTATCCGAATCAACCAATAACCCATTTGCCAACCTTAACTGAAGTGTCTTCAATCACATATATATTAACACGTATTAACTAATTGTAAAGGCAAACGATATTTATACACAATCTCATATTTAGTGTGGGATCTATGCAAGTGGGACTCATCTCACATGCATTGGTTTCACACCGAATATAAGTGTGTGTACATATGACACATCAAAATTGTAAAGAGTTACATAGATTAATTATAAGTGCAGCATTACTCCGGTCCTATCATATTTGGTATTTGTTTAGCAAAATAAAAGAGAAAATGATATATATGTTGACACTTACCCGAAAAAAGCATCATATATAGTTGGGTAAGCAATTCCCACAAAAAGACATCATTGACGTAAACTCGTATGGGCAGTCTTATCCTTTATCTGAGTTTATCATGCCAAATTGAGCGGAGGACAATAGGGGGACAAATTGCACCAGTCACGGGGGGATGATCAAACCGTATAAATTGAGACTTGGTGAGAAGACTTACAATGATGGATTTGAATTTTATCATTTTTTTTTATTGAATAGATAGCAATTAAGGTAGATAATTCTCAGAAAAAAAATTATGAGGCTCAATTGTCTGACTAGATGTACATTATTTAGCAGTACTCTTATCCTTTATCATATATGTTCAAGCGATTTAAAATCTGTTCGGTAAATTACTAGCCATTCGAATAAATATTTATTAGAAATCTTTTCTATTTAATTTATTTGTTAGAGATCTTAATTCTACACCGAGTCCTCACTCATACATTTTTATTAATTTTATTATTATCATTACTACCAGAGAGGAAAGGGAAAAAGGGAATTTTCTTTCAAAATTGTGGAATGCAACATTTATGAGATCCAAGTGCCAAAATAGGGTGTTCGGACAGGTGCACTTCATAAAAAAATCTCTCATAATTACTTAGTCAAATTATTAGCGATTTGAATAAATAATTGTTAAGAATCTTAACTCTACACCGAGTCGCTAGTTCAAGAATTGTGTCACAA
The DNA here is from genome assembly GCA_028654335.1 of Alnus rubra. Lineage (NCBI taxonomy): Eukaryota > Viridiplantae > Streptophyta > Magnoliopsida > Fagales > Betulaceae > Alnus > Alnus rubra. The sequence continues at coordinate 1,461,425 of JAJPGS010002212.1, forward strand.
ATTGTAGGAATGCTAAACAATTAGTACGTGATAGGGCTTCCTTCTGGAAGGTAAATTAGATACCCAGGGGGGTCTTGGACTTGTAGGGGTGGCCTCTCTACATGTGTTTCTTTTTTAGCCATGAACCGTCTCAGCAGTTATTCTTTTTGAATAGTTGTACAATGAGTAAGGGTACTTATGTCTTCTTTAATTTGAGTCATTCTAAAATAGATTTGGCCTTTAAAATTATCATTTGATCGAAATTCAATAATGATATATCACACATTTAATTGTGATTTTAAAGACCACATTAATTTTGGGAAGATTCAAGAAGGACATGAGTCCTCTTTATAGCATTACTCGTTGTACAAGGAACACTATCCTAGACCGTGAAGCATACATGTTAGCTCACTGTCAGACCAAGAATATAATTAACTGTAGTTTTTTTTTTTCCCGCTTTGTTTATTTTGGTATTATATACTTATTTATTTATTTATAAGCATGTGTATCCAATCATTTTGTTAATTGTCTTAATTTACCAATAAAAAAATTTTGTCTTAATTCTTATTTAGTTGCATGTGAGTTTGTATATTTTTCTCATAAATCGTAAGGACAAAAATTTCTTACAAACCGGTTTGTAGGAAATTTCCTATAACCCAATATAAGATTGGCATGTGTCCCTTGACATGTGAGAATCACATGTTATTTAAATATCATGTGCTTCTTATATGCTTTTTTAATACATTAATAAAAAACATATGATTCTCACATGTTTAAAGGAAACATGTCATCTTATATGTGGGTTGTAGAAAATTTCTTACAAACCGGTTTGTAGGAAATTTCTGTCCAATCATAAGCATGTTCAGGCCGGCCAGCTTGGCACTTGCAGATTTCGGGTCGGGTTAGTTTATGAGCACATCGACAATTGAATGGTAGTTTGGGGAGGTATGTATACTTTCTCAATTTTAAAAGAGTATATATATATATATATATATATATATATAACTTCCCAAAAGGGTACTGAACTATCATGTATTTGATGGAAGATATCAAAATATCATTTCTCTCGAACTGGGGTATAAACTATCAGAAACCCTCAAATAAGGGTATTCCGTCAGTTGGGCGTTAAATCTTGACGGAATACCCAAATACCCCTATTCTTTTTCTAGAAAAAATAAGAAAAAAATGTTAGGATTTAGGTGTTGGACAGAATTTAACGGAATTTGCAAAATACATATGCTTGAATCTTTGAAATTTTTAAAAAATAACACAAGGGTATTTTAAAATTTTGGCATGATTATTGCTAAAATTGACGGAATACCCTTATTTGAGGGTTTTGATAGTTTAATACCCCGGTTTGAAATAAATGATAGTTTGATATCCTTTCGTCAAAACGCATGATAGTTCAATACCCTTTTATGAAGTTATATATATATATGTTATGATATGTTATGCATGCATGGGCATGTCCAAAATCATACTCCACAAACAAGCCATTAACAATCATCTTACGCTCTAATTAGTTGCCAATGGACTCTCCACCACATGAGTCGGGAAAATCCATTTTCACACTAAAACATAGCATTCATGTAGTAGCAACAAGTCCAATTTGGTTTTCACAGGAGAATCCTAGCAAGAATCACTAAAGAGTAGGGTGAAAATTCGTATTCGCGTGTTGGGTTTGAGTTGTGTTGAGGCACGAGTATAAGAATGTTTTAGTCAATTATAATCCGACCCATTAATTAAACGGGTCCGACCCCTCAACGCTAACCCATTACTTTAGCATTGAGTCACTACAAAAAAAAAAAAAAAAAAAGGCAAAAATTGTCCAGAAATGCAAAAAAAAAAACCGTCTGGAATCAATTCCAAACGGTTTTTTTTGGACGGTTTAAAACTGTCTAGTATATAATGTCACTAAATGAATTTCTAGACGGTTTTGGGCAAAACCGTCCAAACTAAATTTTTTTTTCCTGTTTCGATTATTTTTAATATTAATTATTTTTATATTAATTAGTTTTTTAATATTAAAACAATTAATATGGTTTGATACCTTTCAAACAAATGGTCTAAACGTTTCATACGCCGGCCGACGACAGAGAAAGAGAGAGGAAGAGCGTATTCCGGCCAGATCTCTCTTTGTATTCGGTCAGAGAGAGAGGCCGAGCGTGGGTTTTGGCCGGGATCTGGCTGGAAACCCAAATGACCTCGCCAGATCCAACCGAAAACCCACGCACACTGGCGTGGGTTTGATAGATCCGGCACTCCATCTCCGGCAGTCTCTCCCGTCGTCTCTATCCCGCTGTTCCATCCAAATCCCGTTGCCCGTGTGAATCAATGAACCCAAAAAGGAAAGACCCTTTTGATCCAAAACAAACAAAAAGTCACTGAATAGCAAAGCCTCAGGATTGTCGTTCGGCTAGTTGGGGTTCAGAAGGGTTGGGATTCACATCTGCGATGTGGGGTTCAGAGGGGTTGTACGCCTTCTTTGCATGGTGAATATGAGATGTGGGGTTCAAAGGGTTAGGTTCACATTTGCTCTTCTTCTTCTCAATTCGCATCATTTCTTTAGACGCGTTTAAGCCGTCGATAGTGTTTTAATCTACGGTTGAGGGTGTCGATCTACGTCATTTGACTACCCTATGAATTTCCAGGCGGTTTGTTCTAAACCATCTATAAATTTATAGACAGTTTGATCAAAACCGTCTTAAAATTTACATTTGTGGACGGTTTTTTTCAAACCGTCCATAATTAATAATTTTTTTTTTAACCCATGTGATTTTTGTCACCATATATATATATATATATATTTTTTTTTTAAATCATTAATATCAATAATTCCAGACAGTTTGAAAAAAACCGTCTAGAAATGTAAATTTTCAGACAATTTGTTCCAAACTGTCTATGAATTTATAGACGATTTGATCAAAACCTTCTGGAAATTTACATTTCCGGACGGTATTTTTCAAACCGTCTGTAAATCTATGGACGGTTTACTCAAACCGTCCATATTTATTTATTTACATACGGTTGTTTAAAAACCGTCTGTGAAAGTTTAATTCTAGACGGTTTTAGAAACCGTCTAGAAAAAACCGTCCATAATTGTCCTTTTTCTGTAGTGAGTTCAGGATGAGTTTACGGATCGTGTAAAAAATTATCATCTTTAGTGTCAGGTGTAGGTTTGGGTTCGGATTATGTCGAAGTATGGGTGTAAATATAGATTAACCCTAATCCAATACATTTAATTAAATGGATGACCCTTAAACTTAATCTGTTAATTTCGAATTGAGTTTGTGGGTCGTGTTAAAAATTGACACCCTTAAATAGGGAGGGCAGCTCCCAAGCTTTTTCTGTTGAGAAATGCTATTTCACAAAACAATGGCACATTTATATCTCTCATCCATCTAAATTCATCTGTTTTTTCAATTTATCCGATATTGATCTGTCCTGGTTGATTAAAAGATAAACCATAGAATAGAAAAAAGCATTTATTTCGAGCTCTTTCCTTTTTATGTTTTTATTATTATTTTTTCTTCCTTCTAATTTCTTTAAACAAAATATTACTTGCTGGCTATGAAAAAGAGGCATGCATGGGGTACGGTTTTACAGTTCATGTGGTTCCAGAACAAAGACACATAAAAGTTTCCTACTATCTTCCTATATATATTCTGGAGTCCCACGACTGATTTCAGTGGAATTAGTATAATGCTTCAATCAATCAAATTCCTCAATCACTCAAATGAGCTATTAATGAGGCAGATAACTCTAAATTAATTACTCATCAAAGTTGAGAAAATACCCAAAAAAAAAATAAAAAAAATCAACAATCTATTAATGTTATGGGCAAATAATATAATCATTAGGAAGAGAGGAGTCACTGTAATTGAGAGGGCCGAGCTTATTGTGGCATGGAGAAGGTCCTGAAGGAGGAACTGGCCCTCTAGGAAGCTGTCCTTCGAACGCGCTCTTGAAGTTCTTATTGTTCATAGCTCGGATGCACTGCACCATTGAAGCTGTTGCCAGAAGTAGAAAGAACAGAAAAAGAACAAACCTTAAACCCATCAACGATCTTTCCGAACCTGACATGGTTACTTCTCTTTCTTCCCCTCCAAATTGTATATATAGATCGATAGCAAATTAAATTTCTTGTGTTAGAAGAAGGGAGAAAGGAGAAAGTTTTATATACATATATACACAAATATGGGAGGGAGAGAGAGAGGAAAAAGAAGTTGAATTTGAAGGCCGTTTGTATTGGACTAAAACTGAAAGGAATATTACTAGAGAATGTTTTGTGAGTTTGAACACCACCAAACATTGGGTGCTTCAAAGTGGAATTTTGTTGATCATTCTTGTGAGTAGTTTGAAGTTCATGCCACTATGTTGACTATGCAACAGGCCAACAGCAGCCAATTTGGACACACATGTGAATAACTAAATAATTAATGTTGAAATTCTAACAATTTTGATCTCTTCTACCACCTCCAATTTGTCTTCCATTCTGACATTTTCTTTCAAAGGAAATCATATCATTCGAAGATTATCCATAATATATAAGATGCAATAGGAGAATTTGAATAATTTCAATCATTGAGTATACACGTGTGAAGAGAAAACGATCAAAAATCTATATTGGTTCGATGTCATAAGTGTGAGTAGTTAATATTGATGGTCTCGTAGAAAGATTTTGTTAAGATGCAACAGTGTCGCTCTCTTTACATGAACAACTCTTAGAACATGTTTTGCGGATTGTGATTTCAAATGCCATAAAAGAATTTGGCTTCTCTCACTGGCCACCAATTAGTTTTTAGATAGGATGGTCAAAGGTCTAATCCAACAAATGGTATCAGAGCCGGTCATCAGTTCGAGTCGTGAGAGCGCTTCACATTGAGGAAGGGATTGTTGGGGTGCAACACTGCCGCTCTGCTCATGTTGACAGCTCTTAGAACATGTCTAATGTGTTGCGATTTCAAACTATAAAAAGTTTTGCTTTCCTCACTAGACACCAACTAATTTTTAGATGAGATAATCAAATGTCCGATCTAAATATATTCCAAAATACCAATACCCTTGACGTACACATCATTAGAAAACATTCCTATAATTTGTAATATCTTGGTATAAGTCATAATTAAGTAGCTCTTCTACTATTCAAGGTTGATGGCTTAGAGAATAGGCTCTTATCAGCAGGATATGAAACGTGATAAAATGAAAATTGTATTTAAAGCCGTGGACGTCCACATACTTATCAGCAGGATAGAAGGTCTTTCGGAGCTGTACGTGTCTCAAGATTGACTTCATTTCATGTTATCCAATCTTTATTGGCCATGCATCATATACTCTACCTCACAATTCGCTGAAAATAGATTCCTTTTTTTAAAATGATAGAATCTTACAAATGAAAGATGGGCCGCAAGGCCACAACCTTTGCGTATTGAAAAGTCGAGGCCCATTGGAGGCAAACTGGAGCTGACTAGTTGAGGCCCATTGTATCTTGGTCTTCAGCATGAAAGTGGACCTTTGGCAGACGAGTCCAATCTCTTGCTTTCTCTGCTGTCTGCACAAACCGAAAAAGGAAAAGACAAAAAGGAAAGAAAGAAAAAAAAAAAAAAAAAAAAAAACTTTTTGAGTCATAGGTGGATTTTTTTCGTACTATTGATTCATATAAAGTAGAAATAAAATTATTTTTTTTAAAAAAAAAAAAAAAAAAAAAAACCGAACACAAATAAGAAAAGCTAATACCATTTTCTTTATATGATTGTAAATTTGTAAGTGATATAGTAAAGAGAAAATAATATAAAGAATTTTAGGCCTTTTTTTTCTTTTTTCTTTTTCTTTTTCAAATTGTATTTATTTTGGAGAGAAACTGTATTGGACCATGTACCCCTCTTTTCTTGTATTTCCCATTCCGAAATATCTTTTAACTTTTCATTTAAAATTAAAAATGTGTATGTGCGATGTATGGGTTATTTGATAAAATACATAATTAAATCATAAATCTTACTATAAAGAAAAGGAAAATGAAGAAAGAAAATAAATTAAATCATAAATCTTACTTATATGGACCCCACAGATTTAATAGTGATTTTTAAAAATAAGTGAATAAAAAAAGAAAAACAAAAGACGATATATATCACAAATAATTTCCTTTTTGGTTATTTTTAAAAAAAAAAACAAAAAACAAATTCATTTTTCGTTACAAAATGAAGCGAAATTTTGTGAGGCGGCAGGAAAAAACGGGGTGGCCGTAATATCTCAGCGTCCTGTTCAGGCTTTCACACTTTATGCCGCTGGACTTGGGCCTCTCTTTCTCTCACAAGACCAGCGCCCTTTCGTGACGCTCAGTGTTCAAAGTCGATTTACCTGCAACTCTCAGTCTCGGCGAACTCTTGTTGCCATCTTCATTCAGGTGAAACTGTGAAGACCAATTCCTCAATTTTATTGATTTTTCTTACTTTCTTTTTGTGCCTATTGTGCAAGAATGTTAAAAACGCTCTTCGTAATGCTATTTTATGTTCCTGTTGTGATATGTTATTATTAATTTCTTGAAGCCAACACTCTGACAGACACCAAATAGGCATCTCCCGTGCCTCTGTCTTGATGTTATCTTGGGATGCTGTCTATTTATCCAGTAGTTGTGCCTGGCTTATTTACGACCTCAAGGTTTGTTTGTACATATTTGTGAAAAAGTGTGCATTTTGTAAATTTGTTTGTTCATATACTGTTTTAATTATGTGGACCATTTCAGGCGAATTGTTAGGATGGCTGCAACAGCCAGAAATCCGAGCAAATCGTTTGAATCCATCGCTTTCAAGCCTCCTTTGCACCCTACCTATGATCTCAAGGGAATCATCAAATAGCCCTTGCTGAAGATGCTGGGGGTCAAGGTTATCTTGTCTTCTTTCGTTTTTCTCCAATCCCCCCCTCACACCAATTCATGATTCTATTATTTGTTTATTGTTCTGCTGACTTGGGGCAGAGTTTTTTGGTAATAAATTTTATGCTATAAGCAGTGTTAACTATTTAGAGAAATGTTACACACACTACTCTCACTCCCATACACCCAAGTGCACACTCTTGACGTGCAGTGATCCGATGGTTGATTTTGACGTGGGGGAGTGGGGAGCGGAAGTTTGTGTAGCATTTCTCAATATTTATCAAAAAAAAAAACTTGATCCTTTTACTTGTAGGTGATGTTACAAGCATGGCCACCATTCCTATTGACATGGAAGTGGAAGCTAATTTCTTGGCAAAGGAAGATGGTATCATAGCCGGAATTGCACTTGCAGAGATGGTATTTGAAGAGGTTGATCCTTCTCTGAAGGTACCAACACTGCACTGTGTATGCAGTTTGTTTGAGTGGCTTGCGTGCTTGGTCATTAGAATGTATATTTTAATTTCAGGTGGATTGGTCTCAAAAAGATGGAGATTATGTTCATAAAGGACTACAGTTTGGAAAGTTTATGGTAAGCCAGAAAAAGGAATTATCAGTAACATTTTAGAAATTCATCAAAGAGATGTTTTTATCCTTACAACTTCATGTGCAGGACGGGCAACAACATCGTTGTAGCTGAAAGGTAGTGCTAAACTTTATGCAGAGGATGAGTGGAATAGCAACTCTAACAAAGGTATTGTTTTTTCCTTCAACCCTTTTTTTTTTCCTTTCAAAATCACTCAGAAAGGAGGTTGTTATAATTCTTCACCTTCAGTTTTAGTTATGTTGAAAATAAATTCCTTACTAGAGCACCTAAACTTGAATCATGATAACTTGGGGAAATGGCCAACCTTTCGTAGCCAGTAGTACCTTCCCCCATAAACATATAAAGAGAAGGGGGGTGGGGGTGAGGAGTTGCCCGTTTGTGCAGCCTGCTGTTGTTGTTTGACCAAACTAATATATGAAAAAAATTATTTGAGAAGAATAACTTCATTGTATCATTCCTTTTTTTTTTTAAATGTAAAGTTTTCCTCACTGCTTCATCTATCAAGTTATAGGTTTTAAGTTTGTTAATAAGATAATATGGACCTCAAACACCTGCATATGTGATTGAAACAAGTGGTCAATATGTAATGTTTGTTGAGGGACTAAACTGAACAAGATATCCTCTAATTGTTTAAACTGGTGATATTTATTATTAGATTTTAGACGTGCAGTAGAATGATTTAAGGAACACTACACTGCACTAAAATGCTACCAGTAAAATATCTCTGACAGATGTGTGATGCCTGAAGGAGAGATTTAAGAGGATGTTCTTGTTTTCTGCAGGAAATGGCAGATGCTGCATATCCTGCGTGTATTTTAGAGACGAGGAAAACTTCTCCGGGTTTACGTTTGGTGGATAAGTGGGCGGTCTAGATCACTACCTTGCTTTTACTTGATAGTAATAATGCTCCTTCATTTTGTATATATTTTTTTTGGTTGACCTTATAGTACTCTTTCATTATAGGTACTTATTGGTGGAGGCCGGAACCATAGAATGGGTTTATTTGATATGGTCTTGATAAAAGATAATCACATATCCATAGCTGGAGGTGTCACGAGTGCCATTAAATCTGTTGACATGTATTTGGAGCAAAAGAAACTTCAAATGGAGGTTGAGGTAGTAGTCACTACTTTTAGAATTTAACTGTCTTCAAATTCTGTCAAGTATCTATGAGAAGAGGCAGAAACTGTCGAGTATCTTTATCCAATTTTTTTCTTGTATTGGTTTGCTTCAAACTTTTGGTTGATGTATCTTCCCATATTCCAGAATGCTTCCCCCCCCCCCCCTTCTCTCCCTCCCTTTTATTTTGCAGGAACTATAATTGTTACAGTATGAACCTCTTTTTATCTTTTCTTAGGTTGAAACCAGGACACTCGAGGAAGTACACGAGGTATTACGTTACGCATCTCAAACAAAGACGTCCTTGACTCGGATAATGTTGGATAACATGGTTGTGCCACTACAAAATGGAGATGTAGATGTATCTATGCTTAAGAAGCTGTGGATGTGATTAATGGGAGATTTGAGACTGAGGTATCTAATATTCTATGTTATTCATTTACACTTCATCTGAATATCTGGAGCATTGTAGCTATAGACTTTACAAGAGCTGTCATTGATGTCTACCTTACAATTTAACTTTTTTTCCTTTTCAAAAAAGAAAAAATGTATCCCCATATGGTTCAATTTATTCCACTTTCATCCATGGGTCTAAACAATCCGTCTAGCCAATGAAAGATAGTGCTTTGTCTATTCAGTTTTGCGATATTTTATATGGTGAAATCTTTGAGTAAAACAAACTTAAAGCGGCAGGACTAGTACTTCTGTAACGACCCAAGAAAAAACGTTAGTCACATATGCGCTATCACCTCAAAAGACTAGTCAATTTAGATCTTCCATAGAATCCCTTTTAAAGTCTAGTACCACCTAGTAACGCCAGGCTATATAGTACTGGAGCACTGCATGACGTGGCCCTCACAAAACGTCAGGGTTTAAGGGGAAGTTTGTAACACTCATGTCCTACATTGGGGAAATGAGAGTTGCCTACATAGAATGAGTGGTTTATAAAGATAGTCATAAGTGTTAAGTTTCACATTGCCTAGTTATTAAGTGAAACTATGCTTTATAAGGAATTCTAAAGAAGCTTCAAATTGACTAGTCTTTTTGGGTGATAGCGCAGATGTTGCTAGCGTTTTTTCTTGGGTCGTTTACATTTACACTTCCTTTAGTAGCAGTCTACATTTTTTCCCAAACTCAAGTCATTATCTCAATATGATGGATCGTGGTTAATATGAAGCATGGCAGGTATATAGCAATAATGATTATCATTGCTGAATAATTGCTTCACTATCTTATCATCTTCAATAAAGCCTTCATCCATCTGATTGGATTTTGCTTTGTGTGTCTTATTTTTCTGTTCATATATAATTTTGTTGAAGCCTATCACTACAAATCTATTTTAGCTATGCTTCTATCTTGTAATTTGTTAAATCATTGACTGTCCTAAAAGATTAATCTAATAGAAATGGTGATTTAATCATTTATTCATATTTTAGCACTCATTCTCACGTGTGAGCTTAAAATTTCCCTCAACAAGTGAAGCCCAACATATGAAATATTTACTGAAATGTAAAGTAAGCTATAGAGTCAAGAGTTTGAACTCAAGATCTCTACTTTGGTACCATGTTAAATTACCGATTGTTTCAAAAGGTTAAGCTGAAAAAAATGTTGACTTTAATCATTTAATTAATATTATAACATAATTGAATGAGAATTACCGTTAGATGTATTGATTATTATGCGCCTTTAGAAGTTAATTAGTTGTTTTGCTTGTTTCATGGTGACAGGCATCAGGCAATGTTACTCTTGAAACGATACACAAAATTGGACAGACTGGAGTGACCTACATTTCCAGGTAATATTGCAACAGTAATATCTTAATCAGCAAAGATTATAGTTTGAATGAATAGAAACAGACCATAAAGTTATTTTGGTATGATTGATGCAGTTCAACTTTGTACTTTCTCTTAGTCAAAGGATTAGGTTGTGTATAGAAGTCACAGCTCGTTAAGGGTGAGTTACTGCTTCTGAAGTGAGATATAGTGATTCTGTTATGTGCCTGGGTTTGTGATCGGGTAATTGGCCTATGGATGGGCAAATCAGCAGGATTGGACTTCCTGGATTTACCTATGGTGAAGGGTGATGAACTGATACGTGATATTCGAGGTACCTCTGCCTCCTAATTCAACTATGAGAGTTGAGAATTTTGTGGTAAATATGTTGTCTGCCTTTATTATGAATCAAGACCTCTATAAATAGAGGTTACAGAGCAGAATAGAAATTATGGATTACATCAAATCCCTTATTCCTAGGAATTCTTTCTATAAAAGAATTATCTTATTTAGTAATACGCTATTCTAGTGGAAACCAGTATCCCTTATTACTAGGAAATACTGTCCTTACAGGATGATTTCCTTCCTACCAAAAAGTCCTGCTGGAAGAGCACCGACTTTTCCATTCCTAGCCTTCTCCACCTCAGCCGCCACTTGTATCCTCTCCTTGAACCCTAGCAAAGTCTTGTTTAGTTAGGCTTTCTTTTGCTTCCTGCCCACGTTTCCTACGTCTCACATAGGTCCATAACAGATTCCTTAAATTTTCTTGTTGCTGTTCAAGGAGTACCTAGTTCCATTGGTAATGGAGATGTACCACTGCTTTGGTTGTGGAAGTATCACTTATAATTTAGGATGTCTTACTTTGTGCTAGCTTAAGTGCACTTGAGACAGGCGCAGCACCACCTGCTGATAAGTAGGTGTGCTGCTGCTTCATGCCGCAGCACAGGATAATCATATATCTGAATTTATGGGTAGATTTAGAATGTGCATCCCAACTCAATAAGTTCTCTAGATCCCATACCGAAAGGAGGTTAAGATACTTTGGTAGTTTCCAGCTGATTGCAACGAGAATTACAATTCTGCCTATTAAAAATAACTTTTTTTATTCCTTATTTTGTTATCTTATGTTATATAGAACAAGAAGGGAGAATCCAAAAATACTGCAGCTACTGTGTAATCCTTTTGTCTGTTAAAAATCGCATATGTAATGCTTTTCTTTTAAATTTGGTTCAAGATGAGAAACTGAACCTTATAGTCCAGGTAGTTATGTCAATGCCAATTGAATGAATGTTATTAGCTGTGAATTCAAACTTTTTGGTATTTTCCGTTTCTTTGGATGATACAATGGGTCCATGATGACTACTAAGAAATGCATGAACTACATTGGATGCAACGGTGGCAGTTGTGGAATCTGCTATTGGGTTAATGATTTTTGTTATTACTTTCCTTCTCTGATAAGAAAATGGATGCAAATCCCAGGCCGAATCGAGTCAACCTCGATGTTTACAGCTTCCGTCAGTAGTCAGTCAGCTAGGTTGGTTGGGGTAGGTCTTTTTTTTTTCTTTTTTTGCAATACAGAGCAAAATGAACAATACAGGGAAGAAGTAGTTAAAGATCTATTTGGATGGTAAGAAAAGTATTTAATTCAGAGCATGGAAAGAAAGATTGATGGAAAATAAGAGACAAAGTGAGAGAAAATTGAAGGGGAGTGAGAGCCGAGAGGAGCCGAAGAGAAAGAGAAAGAAACCGTAGAGGAAATTTACTTTTGGAGAAGGTGTGTGATAATGGTGAGGCACATGGCTGCATCGTGGTGGGGAGGCAATGATGGTGGCGCAGTTTTCAAAGGATCTATCATTGAGAGCACTCGATTTGAAGGTTTCTCACCTAAGGAAGGGAAAGAAAAAAGGAACGAAGATCTCTCAGTGAGCTTTGTTTTGAATGAAATGAAAATGATCGGATAGCTTTGTTCTACTTGTGTTGGAGAAAGAACAAAGCTCACTAGGTGTGCTTTTCTTTCCTAGTGACCTTCTTCCAGGTCTCCCAACACAAATAAATAAAATAAAAAGAAAAAGAAAAGAAAAGAAACGAAGGTTTCCCACTGAGAGACTCCCATTCTCACTATCTTCGTCATGTGGCTCACATCAATCAATGATTGGACTGAAAAATTGAAACATGGAGTTCATGCATCTGCAGTGTTCCCGCATGAGCCCCACACGCCTACCAGCGAGCCTCAAAAACAATTTGAGTTCATGAATGGCTTATTCGGCTGAAATCTGAATGCTTCTTCATCTTCTTCATGTACCACCCACAAAAAAATTCCAGAGAGGTCTAAGACGTGTCGGTGGGTTCAGTATGGGTCAGTTTATCCTATAAAACCGACCCCCGAACCGATACCTCTTCGGAGATGAGATTTTCTTATGACCCTTGACTCTGACTTTGGTCGATTTTAAAACTTAAATTGGTTATGTACTGTGTTTCTAGAATGATGAAATTGGGATAGGTTTGCAACTCTGCCTTTGATCCTGAATTTAGTCCATGATGACTACTAGAGAAATGCATGCACTAGGCTGGTCCAGTTACTAGTGTCCTGGATTGACAACATATATCATGAAGATTGTGGAGCGGGAGTTAAACTAACTTATGTCTCCAGTTTCATTCACAATCTTTTGCGTCATTTGTTCAACAAAATCACAAAATCTAGAATGTTCTTGGAATTTAAAAGGGTGTTTAAGTTGCAACCTGTTTCATTTTCTTTATGAACAGAACTTGCAATCTGTTTCACTTTGTATAGGTTAGTAGTCTAGATGGTTGAGGACATGGTATTGGAACCCATATGGAGGTGGTGTAGAGAATGCCCAATATTTTAGCCTGACGGATTCGGACAAAGCAATCTTTAAGAAATAATTTGATATTTACACCTTTTGCTTCTTGTTTAAATAATGTAGTAATCACTAAATTACAAGCAACTAATAATATTAACATTTTTAGTACTTACACTATTCATCTTCTTCTTGTTTGCAGTGGTGCACTAACACATTCTGTAAAAGCACTTGACATCTCCCTCAAGATTGATACAGAGTTGGCCCTTCTAGTTGGAAGGCGAACGAAACGAGCATGACTGTCCATCTGATCACATTTTTTCCTCTCGTTGATGCAACCAATCAACTGCTGGTAATTTTTGCCATTCTGTCTTTATTAATATGAGATTGCTTCACTCTTTTTGTGTATTGGACACGAAATTTGGTAGTGGTATGTATAAACGTCATGCAAAGCATACTGCTCAAATAAAATTTTGAAGTTCTTTTTCCCCAGAAAATCTTATAACTATTTCTTCTTTTAAAACTAAATGTTTGTCAATATCTCGGAGTCCCCATTCCCCATGCATTTCAAGAGTGAAATTTGTTCAACATAAGGCGCATAATGATTCTAAGGATAAACCTCTAAGAAGTCAGGGAATTATGCCATGCCTTTTTGTGTGAATGTTGCTGTAGAGGGACAGTAGTATGCTTGCTGTATGTATATGTGAGCTCATACCCCTAAACCGGCATGCCTTTTGAAGAAGTCTAATTTTAATTTCAAGTTATGTTATAGTTGGATATATTATACTATGAAGTTCTGATTCAAACTCTACTATAACAGTGAAATAGCATAACAGTAGAATATGCCCTTTTTTGGTAACTGTAGTAAACTAAAAGAAGCATGCTTGATTAAGGAAATATAAAACTGAAATCCTGGAAGCAAGCTTGATCCCAAGAGAGAGAGAGAGAGAGAGAGAAGGATAGCTTGAAATTTGACTTTGGTTAATTTTTTCTCTTTTTTATTTGTTGATTAGTAAATAGTAATGGGTGCATGCCGGCCGGGGCTAATCTGAGCTCTCTCCAGATCCAAAGACCTCAACCGTCAGTAAAATGGGAGAGGTGCTAATCAGCTACAAGGGATGGACCGTATGGACGTACCTCATTCAATTTTTATGCCTCACAGATTTGACAAAATTGATGGAAAATATATTTTAGTATAATGTTTATAACACCTCTCTCTCTCTCTCTCTCGGGTGGGCATTTGACCCGTGACCTGCCTCTGACCTTTCGACCCAATTGGTTGGATTTCGACGGGGGGCTAGGCAGTGAAAATATTTGATTTTTTTACAAAGTCGGATCGATAGGCGGAAGAAGATTAAAATTACTGGTTTTCCAAACCGACAATATAAAAAGTTAAATGGAACTCTTTCAAAATGGTGTTGTTTCGTGTCCCCAAAAACGATGCCGTTTCGGTATATGTAAAAATATATGGCCAAGGTTTCAAACAGAGAAAAGAAGAAAAAGATTACACTCCCTTTAAATTATCACTTAATTGACAATGTCTTTCAAAACTATTAAAAAATTGTTAATGTCTGTCGAGGCCAGCAAAATGATAAAAATAACCTTAGAATTTTTTTTTCAATAAAACAAAAATATCCCTACAAATTCGAAGGAAGAAAAAAAATTAATTTTTATTATTTTAATAAAACGAAAATTTTTATTTAAAAGTAAAAACGAATTTTAATTTTTTTAAAAAATAATACGAGAATTTTTAATTTATTTAAAAAAAACAAAAAATTTAATTAAAAAAACAAAGAAAAAAAATTCTTTTTGTTTTTAAATTTCGCCACCCTTGAGTTTTATGTATTTTTTTTTTGTTTTTTTTTATTAGTATTTTTTTTTTATTAAGGATATTTTCATAATTGAAAGAACATTGTAATTTGTGAGTAACATTGTTTAAATTAAAAAGTTTTAAGAAACATCAACAATTAAGCAGCAATTAGAAGAAGAAGAAAAAAAGTGTGTGCAGACAAGAAAGAAAGAAGAGGGGAGGGGGAGGGGGAGGGAGAGTAGGAGCAGTGATAGGCACGGGGCAAACCAGCCACCCCTGCCAGTCTCTTTTCATTAAAAATGAATTTTTTTATTAAAAAAACAACTTCTAATAGCACATTAGAAATTACTTTTTCATAAAAAAATTATTTTTTCATTAAAAAAGGCTGCTTGGGGGACGGTTTTTTACCGTCCCCAGGTATCATTTCCCAGGAGATCGAGTAGTGGCTCTCATCCCCCACTTTTCAATAAATAAATGACTTTTATTCAAAAAGTAATTTTTTCATTGTTTTATTCTTTATTTTTGAACAAAAATGATTTATTTATTAAAAAGTGAGGGATGAAAGCCGTTAGAAGTCCCTCACCAATCACTACTCAGGAAGATCTCCCCTCATTGGTGAGACGGTAGATGGAGATTTTGACAGGAGAAAAAGAAATTCGATTCTCTGGTCATTTCTCGCCTAGAACTGTTTACTAGACAATTCAATAGACCCATATTTTCTTATTTTTCCTTTTGAGGACAAACATGGGGTCCAAAACCTACGCTAATACATCATCCCTCAGTCGTACCATCAGCGCCGGCCTAATTGCATGATGAGAGATAGGTCAGGTCAATCACGTAACCCTGAAAGAGCTACCAGCTGCTCCTGGGGGCCGGCCAATCCCCAGTCCTGCTACCTTGGCATGCCATATGTATGACCCTACCATCTCCTCTCATCTACCCTATGATTAATTACCTGCTGAAAACCTCGAATTTTGACAACTCTACCGTGCACCGCCTCCAAGATGTACGTGTATTGCTCTTCATTTGGGGCCTTAATGGTGATCAACTGTTGCTGTTCATTTGGGGCCTTAAAGGTGGTGATCAACCGTTGGAAGGGTGTAAAATGGTGGGAAAAAAGCATGCAAGTAAAGGCTGCCAAAATGTTCTTTAATTAGAGAATTGGAGAGCATAGATCCTCAAAGTTTTTCTTCTTTAGATAAATTTATTCGCGATTTCTACAAATTTGTTAAAGCAAAAACAGTGCTCAGATGGTGTATTGTCATAAAGCAGTAGTGCACATGCAAAGTGTAAGACCTACCTACCATTTGGCTACATTAATGTTTTCATTTACCGTCCACTTTACCCCTTCACCAGGGGAGTTGGAGGGTCCCAAATTAATCATCTGTACGTGTGCAGACTACAGAGCACATTCCGTTAAGGCAAAAAATAATAATAACTTTTATTATGAAGGGAAGAAAGTAGAATAGTGAGAGGAATAACTGACGAGTGAAGAAACTTCTTGATGCTCCCATTCTTTATGGGATCAGATTCCCTGCAATTCCTCAAATCCCAACCGTCCTTTGTAGATGAACGGTTAGAAATGTACCACATCATCGGTTAATTGGGAAAAAATAAATAAAAAAGAGATAAAGATAAAGGTAATTTGGCCACTTTTATTGGATGGATGTAGCCGGTCACCTAAAAAGGGTTTTGGAATGACCGACCACCCAACAACATTTAAAAAAACTGAGGGAAATAGTCAAACCACTAAACCAACAAAAAAGAAGAAAAAACATCTTAGGAATGATTTACTACGTACTTCTATTCATTGATTTTGGGGCAATCAATCACCTCCATAAGTTGTTTTAATAGTGGTCGGTACCCTAAAAAATACTAATGGGATGATGCAGTCAACTCATTAATATGTATTTCACTATGTGCTTTTGGAGTGACCGGACCAACCGTAAAGGAAGAAGGAAGGATATGGCAAAAACTTTGTTTTACCAATACGATTAAATCTCATCCATTTATTTACTTTGAATACTCAAATATAAAGAAGATTGCAGGGATCCCGATCGTCTTTGTGGGCACCAAAAATTCAATTCTCCTTAATTCCACTGTCAAAATATAGCAGAGTTGTAGCAAAATTGTACTCCTTCTCACGACAGAGATGTGTGCTTACAGGAAGCTAAGCAACCTTTTGTTGAAATTTACAACAACAAAAGAAAAAACAGAAAGGCAAACGAGCATGAGACCCATGGAATTAAGCAACTATTGATGACTGGTAGTTATAAAGGAGGCGTTGAATCTTTTGAAAAAGCATCTTCTATTTAACTCATCTTCCATTATCACTTTTCTTTTGTCATTAACCGGCAAATTGTTCAACGATGAATATAATGCGCACTGCACTGCACTGCATTGCATCGCTAATCAAATCTACATGGTGTTAGCACTTTCATCACCACGATTGAGATATTTACCGACTGATCGATTGAATTTTTTTGAATGCGACACGACCCACAAAAGCTAGTGGGAGTTCATGTCCATCATGTCATGGGGATCGGATGTTCTAGCCGACCACACCTAAAAGGATATGCATGCACAGTGACAGTACTACTACACGTCTGTAATTTCTTTGAATTAATTAATTAATTAATCATTAAAAGGGATCAACAACAACATTTCCTCCATCATCAGCCTTCCAAGGTTAATGTACGTTAGAAGCTTAGATTGAAGATTCTAGTGCGCGCAACAACATTTCCTCATCTGCCGTCCAATTGCTTGCAAGGATAGTATATGTAATTACAAACTCTAATTAGATCGAAGACTCTTCCGCCCATCTCTTTTTTACCGTTAAATCATTATTTATTTCAAAAATATAAATTACTCTTCTTTACATGTCGTAGGACTGCACATGTGGATACGGGTAAAGTTGTTAGCCATATTCGCGTTCGCATAATGCAGTTATCATTTTTAAGTATTCACATCTATGCAGTTATTATCCGCTATTCGCATGTCAGGTAATGGACCGTTCGGGTCTATTTTAGTCTTTTTGACCTTCTTTGAATTTTTATTAGGACATAATTTAAACGACTTTGAAAACATTTTTAATATGTTTTTAGTGTTTTTTAACTCCTAAACATAACCATATACCAAATTCAAAACGACATCAATTTGATGAATTTATTATATATATATATCCACATTCGCATACCATAAAACTGCTATCTGTATCAGCATAAAACTATGGATGGCAAATATTTGCCCGCACGTGCAGTCCTAACATGTGGGATCATTTTAATTGAAATAAAAGAATAACGGAGACAAGATTCAAACTTCAAATCTTAACTTCAATATCATATTAAATTATTACTCAACCCAAAAATTTAAGACAACAAAAAAGAACAAATTTAATTATCTAATTAATTCTTTAATAAAGTGGACGTTGACACCTCAACTTCACGCCTAATTAAGTACGTAGGATGAAAACTATCCTCACCCAGTAAGTCAATAAATATTTTTATAGATGCCCTAAAGTTTTTAATTATAATTATCAGAAATTGACTTGAGGTATTAAACGCATTAGGGATGTACAATTAAAGAAAAAAATAAACAAATAAAAAAGAAAAAAGAAAAAAGAAAAGGCAGGGGTATGGAATCTCCCAATACCATCCAAAGGTAATTAAACAAAATAAGATTATCCATCACATGGGAGATGAGTCATGAACGATCATGACGATGACGAAGAAATTTTGGAGGGGCGGCTGTCAGCCTACTCTTTTATCCCCTGCTGACTGGTTGTGCGTAGGAACGGTGCAACCTTTTTTGTACACAGCGGGATGCATCTACGACTACGCCGCTAAGATTTTAGGCACATTGGAAAATTATGTCCATCTCCGAGAAAAAAAGCCAAGAAGATAAAAGCATAAACAATGGGAGAAAAATAACATAAAGAAATAAAAAAAAAAGGCCCATCTTTCGGCACAACTATGCAGCAGCAGCACCACCACGCCTTGCAGATGTTGTCTTCCCACCAAACCAAATGCCAAAAATAATTCTACCAAACCCTCCTGACCTGTAAGGCTGTAAATGTGCAGGGGACATGCCATCTCACGCCCCTTTTGTATGTAGCATATGGGTGGGGGCATGGCATTCGGGGTGCTGACGTGGCAGTTTTACAATACTATATATGTTAGTATTGTAGAATAATTGTGAGATAAATATGTGAGTTCAAAATTTAAGTAAACTCAATGGGAACTAAAAAAGGTGGGATATCGCTTTGGGCAGAAGACGATCGTAGAGGTTGATGGGGACTGTCGCGTAATTGTTGCGAAATAATTGTCAGATAAAAACGTGATTTTTGACCTTGGTCATTCCAAAAATGCAAACATTAATTCATTCTAACCGGAAATTTTGAACTCACGTGTTTTTTAAAATGAGAAATGATATACAAGCATTCTCTGCACATCTCTTACACATCTTCATACAACCAAGTCTCAAATCCACTATTGAATTTGTGGATCCCATAAACTCAATTCTGAATTTGAAAATGAGATGTGTAGAAGATGTATTTATATCATTTCTCTTTATATATATATAAAATTTTAAAACAAAAATTGTTCAATTGTTTAAATCTTTTTTTTTTTTTTTTTGGTGTATATGTATGCACATTGCAATTAAGGTTGTACATGCAGGCGGATACTAACCACTCACATCCGTTATCTACTATTTGCTATCAGCACATGTGGATGTAGATGCGGTTAGTAAAAACCACTATCTGCATATACGGATGCGGCTAACGGTTTTATGGTATACGGATACTGTTAATAACCGCATCCGCATACCCTTTATATATAATATATATTTTATATATATTATAGTTAATATATTAAATACAACATAACGCCATCAACATCCACTTATGAATGTGTTATATTTAGACAATTTATACTTTTTATGTAATGAATTTGTAATTATTTTTTTATGCTAGATTTGTAATTTATGTTTTTTTTTTTAATGTTTATTAGCTTAATTGTTATGCTCATTGAATCATGAATAAAAAAACATAAAAGTATTTCTTGTGAGCATTGATCACTATGAATATTTTGAAGTTATATCAATCATCTTTTTCTTTTCTTTTTTTCTTTTCTTTTTGGTTTTATACATTTTTCGTATTGCATTATATTTTCAAAACAAGCCAAAAAAAAAAAAAAAAAAAAAATCAAAATTATTTTTAAAAGCGTTTAAAATATGCTCATTACCTATTTGCGGAAAACTTATAATAATTGCAATAACCGCGCGGACAAGGATAGTAAAAAATGACGCAGATGCGAATGTTTAAAAGTGATATTCACATTTTGTAGATACAGATGTTAATATTGCAAATAACTGCATCCTCATTTACCCCCATTAATTGCGATAATATTGTTATGATTATTTTGATTCTTCCAAAAATGTATTGTTTATAAACTTTCATCTATTTTGAGATACAATGAGTATAAAATATACATCTCTCATTAAAAGAAGTATTAAATGCACTGAAACTTTTACTACAATTATCTTAGAAAATAATTTGGTAACCTATATGAAGGGCGACACATTAGCTAAATAATAAGCATATTTTCTTGATTTTCTTTTATTCCTCTCATAAAAAAATTTTAAAAAAAAAATATATATATATATATATATAACATTTATTTTTCTCTCACCCATGCAAACAACATGGGGGGTGACCATCTACTCTTCACCACCTACTCCTTCCACAACTTTCATGCACCAAATAGGGGATGGTGGATGCTAAAAATGTCTCTTTTCTAAATAAATTTTCATTAATCAAATATTATTTCATCCGTACGTGCAGGCAATATATAAAAATTAAAAAAATATGATTCCGTTTCCGTTTTCCGTTTTCCGTTTTTTCAAACAATGAATCAGGTCAGGGCTTTTGTAGATGTAACATGTTCAATGCATGACCTCAAAATAAAAAATAAAAAATAAAATGTATAAAGCATGGAGATAGAACCGTTTTTTAAGACCGACGGTGACAACAAACCGAAGAATTTTATTATAACAAATATAATTTATTATAATTAATCTAAAGAGATCTAATTCTAATATTAACTTGTTCTTTTAGGAATAATGGAGATGTTTACAATGTGAAATTTAGTTACGTAGAAATACATATAAAATATATAAAAATATAAGAATAATATGAAAGGAGAGAGAGAGAGAGCAGAAACGGAAAGAGAGGTATATATGAGCTACATCTTAAGTGAATTGTATTATATGAAAATGTATTACAATGCTCTCAATTTATAAAGAGAATAAGAGTGATGAACAAGTAAATCCAGGGGCGGATCGGAGCTAGCATTTGAAATTTACGGGGGCCAAACTGAAAAACAAAAATAATTAGGGAGTAAAATTTTCATTTTCAAAAAATTATTATAATATTTTTTTAGAAAAAAAAAAATTGGGAAAAACAGGGTGGCTTGGGCCTTGGGGGGCCCGCCCCCCTCTCAAGTTACCATGTAGCTCCGTCTCTGAGCAAACCTAAGGAATAGAATAAACCCTACAAGGAAATAAAATAAATGAGAATATAAAATGGTATTACAATCAAACCTAAATGATAAATATTATTATAAGAAAATAAACTAACGTAACATGAAATATATATTCTAACATTTCTTCTCAAACTCAATGTGGAAGTTTCTAAAATCTTGAGTTTGGAAAGAGATGAAATTGAAGGTTGCCGAAGTCGGTGGTTGGATCAAGGCGGTGCCGCACAAGAAAGGCTAGTAGTGGCAGTCGGAGAACATAGAGAAGCTGCTAAAAAATATGGTAAAGGGCCAAGCCAGACTGGAGAAATGCAAGAGAACGGAAACTTGGCCACTAAAAATCCAGTGAAAGGCCAAGCCGCATTGTGCCAAAGTTCACTGGTGAACTAGGCCATGAATCACAACAAAATTGAGCAGAAAAACACTGAATGAGTTGGATGACTAGGACAAATGAACTCAAAATTTCCGTCACATGCAAAAACCTTAACGAAGCATTTGCTGTTTGGTATACTATTATCACAGTGAAGAAAACACCGAAGAAAGGGTCAAATGGAGAAAAGAAAACTGGGCGTCGGAGAACAAAAGCTTAAAAAAGGCACTAAGAAAATAGTGACTCTGATACCGTGTAGAAATATATATAAAATATAAAATAAAATAATATGAGAGAGAGAGAGAGAGAGAGAGAGAGAGAGAGAGAGAGAGAGAGCAAAAGCGGAAAGAGACAAATGGGCTACATCTTGACTGAAGTATATTATATTAAACTGTATTACAATGCTCTCAATTTATAGAGAGACTAGGAGTGATGAACAAATAAACTTAAAGTAGAGTTAAACTAATTAAGGAAGGGAATAAACCCTACAAATAAATAGAATAAAAGAGAATATAAAATCCAATCAAATCTAAATGGGATATATTATTATTAAAAAATAAACCAACGTAATATGAAATATATATTCTAACAAATTATTTAAGTAACTTGGTGAAGCTCCAATTGTAATTTTTTCTAGTCCTTTTAGAATAACAATAAAAAGAGCAAGAGTCAAAAGAATTAATTGACGAAGACACAAGGTGATAGAATACAAATCTGATACAAGAAATTTTCAATGCCGATGATGCAGTGAGAATCTACAGTTTGGCTATCAGTCCCTTATGGCAACAAAGATCAATTGATTCTAATGGTAATTTATCGGTTAAAAGTGCATACCATCTTAAAAATGAAAGAAGTACGCATTTGAAAGGGGAATGCTCCAATGTCTTAAATTATAGTAGGGTATGGAGAAAAATTTCGAAGATGAGAGTATGAGGAGCGGTAAATAATTTTTATAGAGGGCTTGTAATAACTTACAATCCACAAAATAAAAAATTTTCAAAAAGCGAATAGTTCAAGATCCCTTTGCCTTATTTGCGGTTTATTCCCAAGACTATTGGCCATATTATTTGGAGATGTTCATCGTCAAAAAATGTATGGATAGAATGCAATAGAAAAAAATAAAAATAAATAAATAACCAATGAGGAGAGTGATGTTTTGTGCTTATTCAAGAATCTTATGGAAAAATTAGATGAAGAAAAACTATATTGATAGTAACATTAGCCAGAAGGATCTTGTTCCACAAAAATATGTAGCCTATGGAGAGGATCTGACACACCCCTTTTAATTAGTGAAAAGTGCCAAAGATTCAGTGGAGGAGTTCTATCAAGCAACCTCTATGAAAATAATACGGAGGAAAATAATAGGCAATAGAGGTAGAGATGGAAGAAGCCTCCTGAGGGGGTGTCTAAAATAAATTGGGATGCAGACCTTGACAACCTAAACAAGAAGATGGGTGCGGAGGTGATAGTCAAAGATGTTTTGTTTTAGCAACTATATGTACCGCAATGCCTTTTATTACTGATTCAAAAGTAAGAGAAACAGTGGTAGTAGTAGCTTGGAAGGCAACCAAATTTTGCAAAGACGTGGGGCTTCAATGAGTCATTATAGAGGGAGATGAGTTAGAAATTGTATATGCTTTGCGACAGGGCGACTCCTTTTGGAGATAGTATGGTCAATCGATCGAGAATATTCGAGCCAAGCTAAATGGTTTGCAATCATGGTTTGTATGACATATTAGAAGGAAATTAAATGAAACCGCCAATTGTTTGGTGAAAGCAACTTTTTCCCAATCTCAAGATCAGGTGTGGATTGAGGATAATCCTATTTTTATTCAAAATAATATAGTTGCTAAGCAAGATGATTCTCTTTGATTAATACTTGATATTTCCTCCTTAAAAAAGGAGTTGTAAAAATTGGTATCATAGTCAAGTTAATAATACTAAGTGATGGTAGTACATTACAGTGAGATGTGGTCTGACTAAGATGTCAGGATATTTGGATGGGAGAAATTGTGAATTTTCAAAAAGCTAAGGGGCACTAAGGGCAACCTAAAAGATTCTAGAGAGAGAACGTCTCAATTCTCTTTATAACCTTTGATAGCCTTTTTGTGCACATCGTCACGGGAGGGAAGCCCAAAGCTTCCCCCTCTCCCCCATTTTTTTATTCCATTTTTCTCCTCTTTCCCTCCCCTTCCCTGCTACTTATGCCTCTTATGAGGCCCCTATCATGCTAAAACTCTTTTCTAGCCCTATCCACCTAATCGTAGGCAAATTATTTGCTTTTCATGCTTCTCGTCTCCACAACGCTACTCCCATGGGTCATTTGCCAGATTTAGTTTGGTTTTTGGACCCAAGTTTTCGAACCAAGATCTACACTTTCTGTAACGACCCACCCCCAATGACACAATACTGTCCGCTTTTGGCTCCCCATATCAGACTTCCCAGGAGGTTACCCATCCTGGGATTGCTCTCGCAGCGGCTCACTTAACTGTGTAGTTCTGATAGGTTCATTGCCATCACGGCTTTAAAACGCGTTGTGTCATAAATGGTGCATTTATACATATAAGCACATCCTCATTCCCAGGTGATGTGGGACGTCACAATCACCCCTTCTTTGGACCCAGCGTCCCCGCTGGCGTCCCTCATTGGGCTTGTGCACGCTCCCACCATCTCAGGCTGGGCAATGGCTCTGATACCATTTGTAACGACACACCCCCAATGACACAATACTGTCCGCTTTTGGCTCCCCATATCAGACTTCCCAGGAGGTTACCCATCCTGGGATTGCTCTCGCAGCGGCTCGCTTAACTGTGGAGTTCTGATAGGTTCATTGCCATCACGGCTTTAAAACGCGTTGTGTCATAAATGGTGCATTTATACATATAAGCAAATCCTCATTCCCAGGCGATGTGGGACGTCACACTTTCGCTCCAGATTTGGTACAACAATGTGCCTCTCTACTGTGCTCCCCGCCGCCCTCAGCCTTCGTTGATGCCAGCTGCTCTCCTTCCGGACCTCCCCGCCACGGTCTGTGGTTTGCACCCGCCAGAGAGTGCTTCCCACTCGCCGGCATGTGATAGCTCCACCCATCCCCATTGCCTTCCCCCGTCTTTGCTGTTGGCAGAACGTGGTTGTTTGCGGCGATATCAACCAAAGAGAGGTCGACCAATGCTGGAGTGTGATCTACACGCGCCGACACCGGCGACTCCCAACCAGCTGGTGCTGTGTTGTGGTTATTTTTCCACTTATGTATTTCTAGGCTTTGTGTTTTTTGCATCTTCTTTGTTTCTCCTGTAACTGTGTTTGAGTCCTATGGATTCTTTACACACTTTTAACTACTTTTACTGATGACCCAGGTTTTTAGCATCCGTGCCACGAATTAATAGGTCCGCGTCATCACACATTGCCTCCGCGTACTTGGTTTCTTAAGTTTTCCTTGTTGGGGTGCCGGATGCCCAGCCCTACTTTGTTGTAATTTTATTTTCTGTTGTCTGTAGTTCTTTTTCATGTATATATCAAAAAAGAAAAAGAAAAAAAAAGCTAAGTATCACATTAAGTATGTGAATTATGAATATATTGCATAAGTATTAAGTTTAACATTGATTTTTTTTATTAAGAAAGACTAAATAATGACTTTATAAAACTCCAATGATCCAATGATAACTTTAAGTAATTATTTTGAGATAATAATACAACTATAATTAACATTTTTTTAGTTGTGACAACCCTTATTGCCCTTTGTTTACATGGATAATTGCACTATTAGTCCCTATGGTATGCCATAATTATTTTTCACTCCCTATGATTCAAAAAGTTCACAGGAGTTCATTGTGGTAAGCAATAATTACAAATCGATCATTGGTGTCAAATTCCGTTAAAATTTGTGACATATTCTGTTAAATGCCACGTCAGCGTAACGTCAAGCCAATAAGAATGCGACACGTGTCCATCTTAATAAAAATAAATAAATTTATTAAAAAAAATAAACTTATTTTTTTTAAAAAAATAAACTTATTTTTTTAAAAAAATTAAAATTAAAATTAAAAAAAAAACAAAAAAGCAAGGGGTGGCCTGAACCTTCTAGGGTTGGGTCGATGGCCACCCCCAGCCTCTGGAGAGGCTGCGACCACCCCCAGAGGTGGCCGGGGGTGGCGCGCGGCCACCCCTTGCTTTTTTGTTTTTGTTTTTGAATTTGAATTTTTAAAAAAAATAAGTTTATTTATTTATTTTTTAATAAATTTATTTATTTATTAAGATGGGCACGTGTCGCATTCTTATTGGTTTGACGTGGAGCTGACGTGACATTTAATAGAATCTGTTAAAAATTTTAACGAAATTTGACGCTAGGGATCGATTTGTAATTATTGCTTACCACAAGGACTTCCCATAAATTTTTTAAACCATATGAAGTGAAAAATAACTATGGCATACCACATGACCAATGGTACAATTATCCATTGTTCACATTCTGATCAAGAAGGGGTGGGTTGACTCGTTTGCAAATTAATTTGGTTTTCTCTTTTTTTTTTTGTAATTTTAGAAATTTTGTTTTTAACTTTTTGACTTATGACGCACTAATTTCACCTATAAAATTGCATATGTGGTATCACTCCCCTAAAAAAAACACGATGTAATTTTGGATTCAACGAGCAGTTTGTTATATTGCTAGAACTCAAAATAATTAACTAAAAAGATTAAAAACTTAAGAAACAATTTATTATATGGTTAAAAGTCACCAAGTAACGGGTTGGTTTGATAACATTTTTTAAAAGATTTATTTTTATTTTTTGTTATGGTTAAAAAATATGTTTTGATGTGTCATAAATATGAAAATAATTTAGAATTTTTTGTGAGTGCTTGGTGTTTAAAGTTATGGATTTGGCTTAATTGCTATAACCTTTGTGTAGCTCTTTCAAAAGGGTCCTGATTTAATTTCAAGTATTCTATTAAAAAAAAAAAGAGAGTAAAATTAAATTGTTTAGACCCTTAAAAAAACAATAACCTAATTTAAAGTTATTTGATAATGTTTTTAATTTTTGGTAGAAAAAAAGGAAAAAAGAAAAGAAAAAGAAAAAGAAAAAGAAAAAGGTGTCAGCAGATATTTCGCATTTATTTTCTGGGCGTATGATATTTGGCATTTGGTTTATCCGTATTCAAGCAGACGAAATCTATGACTAGAAACATCCGAAGATACGGTGGCTATTGGCTAAGACTAGACCAAGACTAGACTTGTGCACAATTCGGGTAGTAATCAAACCCGGTAAACCTGACCCGCCAGAAAGACAAGGTTGTAGGTGTTGTCAACGGAGCGTGCAGTACACGCACCTCAAACAAGCGAGTTAGACGAGGACAACGACGGAATACCCCCCCTTCCAATCCCATTCCAATTCCAATTCGCCGGCAAAATCCATGTATTAGTGCTGACAAAGCAGGCAACACTTTTTCTAATGTACGCTCATACGTAACATACAGTCAGATATCTACAGAGAGAGAGAGAGAGAGAGAGAGAGAGATGTATCGGTTGAAGATAGCGTATAAGACAAGAAAAACACTAAAGAAAAAGAGAAAAAAGAGATTTAAAATTCATTAAGGCCATTAAAACCCTAATCAAGCATCACGCTGACCAATCAGCAGGAGGAGTGCGAGACACAGTAATTAATGGACTAATAAATTAGAATATTAGGAAAATTAGAGAAAGCAAGTAGTGCTTTTTCAAAACTAGTACACAAGTGTAGATTTTAATAATAAGGTGGGAGGAGAGAAAGAGAAAGAGAAGGAAGCAAAAAGATGGTATTGGGGTGTTAACAAGGAGAAGCAATAAGCTGTTGTTGTTAATAATGTTCATCGAGATGCGAGCCCTTTCCTCCGCTGCAAAGGGAAAGGGGGGGGGAACCTTCTCCGTACTCCTCCGTTTCCTTCTTTTGATTCTCATACTTTTCCGCATATAATCTTCTTCCTCTTCTTCTTCTTCTCTGTTTCTTGATATGTGCGATTCGTTGTCGTTCTGGATGGTTGTGGTGGGGTGTTCTCGGAGTGTGCCCCTGTTGTGATGCTCGAATCGGTCGCCGGATGCATTCTTGACGACTCCGGAATCGGTTAACTACTGAGGATTATCTAGGGTTTTGCTTGTTCTTGTTCTTCTTGTGGAGTTCTGTGATTAAATCTAAAAGTGGAATTCTTGTTTTTCGTTGTTGTAAATAGTGTATGAGATTTGTGCAATCAATCTTAGGGCTTTTTTGGTGGTAGGTGTTGTGGATTTCCTCCTCCCATATATTTTGTGATTCTTGGAGGCTTAAAAGGGAAAACAATAACCAGAGTCAGTGTGCGAGGCCGTAAAAGAGTTTTGAAAACACATCCGAATCACCCACCATTTTTATTGTGGGGTTTATCGATTTTTCACTTGTATTGATTTTCTTTTTTGATTTGTTTTACACTCGAGTATTTGGGTAATTCGGGTCTGAGGTTGGAGATATTTTGTTTCTTCTAATTTTGTGAAAAAAAGAGAGTAAGATACTAAATTTAGAAGAGGAGGAGGGGGAGGAGGTATACGAATCTGATAGGGTCATTGTTGTTTTATGGGAATAACTGAGAGTTCACCATTAGATCTCATACAGAAAGTTAGGTCTTGGATTTCTTGGGTAGCAAGTGAACAGCGGTGTTTGTCCAGGAACTTTAACATGTCTGATAAGGGTTGCAAGATGTGTTGTGAGTGCAAAGCAAGTCTTGCTGAGATTTCTCATAGATACCACTGCCAAAGCTGTGGCGGGTGGTTGTGTGGTAAATGTATTGGGGGCTATGAAATTGTGGTTGAGGAATCGGATAGTGTGAAGAGCAAGGCTGAGGGTGGTGGGGGGACTATCAAGTCCTGCAAGTATTGTTCTAATGGTGCGAGGCGTGAAGGTGGGAGTAAGTGTAGTGAGAAAGTACATCCTTCTGCCTCTCCCCAAGAGAGCCCCCGAGAAAGCCCCGAACCACCATCCCCTTGTTTTAGTGAAGGAATCAGTTGTTCCATGAATAGCGAATCGATTCACAGTGATCACCTCGCTCACTATCTTGAAACCAGGGAGTATGGGTATTCTCCCCATGCAATGACCAGCAGGAGCATGACCTCTTTTAGTGGTCACCCATCTCCTGTATCCGTTCGTCACTCTCCCTGCAGGTAATATTGATTTATTTATTTATTTTTTCATATCTATATTGCATGTCTATGTGTTCTTCTGAATTAGTTTTTCCTTTGTTGGATGAAGTTAACGGTTATTGGATTTTCTCATATGTTTTATTTCAAAGTATTGACCAACTGCCTGGAGATGAACCGTTCTATGAAGTTTTACTTTCAGTTGAAATGAGTTCTCTTTGTTGCTTTCTTTGTAAATTAGTACTGACAAAGATATTTGTTTTTTTTTTTGGAGGGAAAAATTCTACACCTATAACTTTTTTACAACTTTTTGAAACGAGTCAGCATATGATTAGGGTTGCTAAATATTTTTTTGGTGGCTCGTGTTGCTCTAACTTGTGTCAGCAAGATGTAAAAAGGTTGTAGGCACAACATTACTCTTTTCGAGTACCCTCATTGTTATCTTCTATTATTATTTTGTGTATATGACTAACGAATGTGTTGATACTTTCGAACTCAAATAATAGTGTTTTTTTTTTTTTTTTTTTGTCTTGTGTCCCCAAAACAATCCCATAATCTATTATCATTTGTTCTCTCTGTTTTTTGCTTTCTCCAGTAGTCAATCTGTCCACGTGTTTGTAAATATCTATTTACTAATGTAGGAGCGATGAAGATGAGGCAGAGGATTCTGGGAAGCAATTTTTCAGCCCATCAAGTGAGTACTGTCGTGACAACTCAGATATAGAGTCAAGTAGTCTTAGTGCTGGACGTGATTTTTACAGTTTTAGGTCGGTGGGATCAAGTCCTTCAGACAGCCCCTCTAGGATTAATTTTACTTCTAGAAGAGTTGGGCATTCTGTACAGCAGGGGCAAGAGGGAAGCCCTATTTCTCAGAATGATGGTCCCTTTAATCAAGAAGCCATGGCTGTTTTGAGAAAGCCTGATTTAGGGTCTGAGGATCCAGATAACAATGATGATTGCTCGGATGACTTGTCAATTTTTCGAAGCCAGTATGAGAAGTCTCAAAGGCCATTGGATTTTGAAAACAATGGTCACATCTGGTTTCCGCCACCGCCTGATGATGAAAATGATGAGGCGGAGAGTAATTTCTTTGCATACGACGATGAA
This sequence comes from Alnus rubra, assembly GCA_028654335.1. Classification (NCBI taxonomy): domain Eukaryota; kingdom Viridiplantae; phylum Streptophyta; class Magnoliopsida; order Fagales; family Betulaceae; genus Alnus; species Alnus rubra. The sequence continues at coordinate 1,491,547 of JAJPGS010002212.1, forward strand.
GATGATGATATTGGGGATTCAGGTGCAATGTTCTCATCTAGTAGCAGCCTTCCTAGTATGTTTCCAGCAAAGGAAAAGCAGAACGAGGGTAATAAGGAACCTCTTAGGGCTGTAGTACAGGGGCATTTTAGGGCTCTGGTGTCACAGCTCTTACAGGGGGAAGGTATTAAAGTGGGCAAAGAGAATGGTGCTGAGGACTGGCTTGACATTGTTACATCAATAGCATGGCAAGCAGCAAACTTTGTTAAACCAGATACTAGCAGAGGAGGCAGCATGGATCCTGTTGCTTATGTAAAGGTTAAATGTATAGCATCAGGAAGCCCAAGTGAGAGGTATGATGTATTTAAGGTTTTGCAGATTTTCTATAAATAGTCCAGATTCTTTCTTGTGTAGGTCTGTCATTAATCTTTTAAGTTGTGGATTTGTTGTGTGCAGCACCCTCATAAAGGGAGTCGTTTGTACCAAAAATATAAAGCATAAGCGCATGACCTCACAATACAAAAGTCCTAGGTTACTCCTTTTAGGAGGAGCACTCGAATATCAGAAAGTTCCTAACCAGTTAGCATCATTTGATACATTACTACAGCAGGTTCCCTTTTAATTCCCAAAATTTTTAATTCATGCAGTGAAACAAAAAGTTATAGGAATAAACTTCTGAGCTTTTATTTTTTGGACAGGAAAATTATCATCTCAAGGTGATTATTTCAAAGATTGAGGCTCTGCGACCAAATGTTCTGTTGGTAGAAAAAAGTGTATCTTCATATGCCCAGGATCAGCTGCTAGCGAAGGAAATCTCATTAGTGCTGAATGTAAAGAGGTCATTACTGGAGCGTATAGCCCGCTGCACTGGTGCTCATATTACGCCCTCAGTAGATAATATTTCTACGGCACGGTTGGGACATTGTGAACTGTTCCGTTTGGAGAGAGTTTCTGAAGAACACGAGTCTACAAATCAGTTCAACAAAAAACCTTCTAAAACCTTGATGTTTTTTGAAGGTTGTCCAAGGCGTTTAGGTTGCACGGTAATGTTTTCTATTTAGAAAATATCATAGTTCCTTTTATCTTTGTTAAATGGATTGGGATTGTCTGCCAGTATATCCAGTTGCCTAACTTCTGTTGGTATTACCTCATGACCTGGATTTCCATAAGCTGCTTCAGTCTAAAGTATGAATATACTTGGTTCTGTCTCTGATGAGATTGTTGTGGTTCATTTCTAGGTCTTGCTGAAGGGCATATGTCGTCAAGAACTAAAGAAAGTTAAACACGTTGTTCTATATGCAGTGTTTGCAGCCTATCATTTATCTCTTGAGACATCCTTTCTTGCTGATGAGGGTGCTAGTCTGCCTAAGATGACTCTGAAACACTCGATTTCTGTGCCAGAGAGAACAACGGGTGATCTTGTTATTTCTGCAATCTCCAATTCTCTTGCATCAACCAGTTGCCAAGCAGTGGCTGATGGCTCTGTCCAAGATGAAGAAGTTGTGGGTTTCAACCTGGAACTTGAAGGATTGAAATTATTGTCTAGGCATCTTGATACTGTTCATCCTTTGTCAACTGGTTCCATGAACTGTAGGGTTGGAAATGCACCAGCTAATGCATGCTATGATGATTTAGCTTCTAGTGTGGGTTTGGAGTCCTGCTTTTCAGATCTGTGCATGGATTTAAAAGGGCCCACTCCACTTCCTGCTGTTATCAGAAATCTTTCCCAACCAGAACCACAGGAATCTGTGGCCCAAGAGGAGGGGCAAACTGGAGAGATGAATGAATTGAGAAAATCTGAAAGGGTGGATGACAAAGAAATCTCCAGTGAATACTTTTCAGCCACGGAAACTCATCAAAGCATATTGGTGTCATTTTCAAGCCATTGTGTACTGAAAGGAACTGTATGTGAACGCTCTCGGCTCCTGCGCATAAAGTTCTATGGCTGTTTTGATAAGCCTCTGGGGAGATATCTTCGTGATGATCTGTTTGATCAGGTAACTCTAAGGGGTTTTATTTGGTCTTACTTTCTTTTATATTTCTACACTTCATAACATTTTTAAAAAAATAAAAAAATTCTTGGTTATAAGTGGAATTTTAGTAGTTGATGCAACCTGCCATTGCTAGACATCTTGCTGTCGATCATGTAAAGAGCCAGCTGAGGCCCATGTCGTATGTTACACCCATCAGCAGGGAAATCTTACAATCAATGTGAGATGCCTTCCCTCTTTAAAGCTACCTGGGGAGCAGGATGGGAAGATATGGATGTGGCACCGATGTCTAAGGTGTGCCCATGTAGATGGAGTTCCACCAGCGACTCGTAGAGTGGTTATGTCGGATGCTGCCTGGGGACTTTCTTTTGGAAAGTTCTTGGAACTTAGCTTCTCAAACCATGCAACTGCTAATCGTGTTGCACCTTGTGGTCATTCATTGCAAAGGGACTGTCTTCGTTACTATGGGTAAATTTTCTCAGATTTTGATTCATTGTTGACTTTTCAATTGTTGAATGTGATGTTTGGTGATTGTTGAAAATTAGAAATTTTCATTTGACAGGTTTGGGAGCATGGTTGCATTTTTCCGCTATTCCCCTATTGATATTCTTTCTGTTCATTTGCCGCCATCAGTGCTAGACTTCAGTGGCAATTTGCAACATGAGTTTACGAGAAAAGAGGCAGTGGAGGTGCTTTTAAGAATATAAATTGCTACCTGCATTATTAGTTTAACTGATCTAAATTAGTAAATGTAGAGCTAAAATCGTAGCTTTTGATAGTTTTTGGGATCACTGTTTTAGTAACCTATGGTGGCTTTTGCTACAGCTTGTTGGAAAAATGGAAACCTTGTATGCGGAGATATCTGATGTACTTGATAGCCTGGAAGAAAAATGTAAATCTTTTAGACATGAATGGTCAGACACAAATGAGTTACAGGACCACATCATGGGGCTGAAAGACCTGCTTAAAAAGGAAAGAAATGATTACAACGTACGTACCCACTTCATATATTATTCTTATCACAGGGTTTCTGGTCCATAAAACCTCGTAAAATGCCTGTGGCGTTATTTCTGAATTTGATTTTCAGGTGTAAATCTCTTGGCTTCTAATTAGTCTGCTTTTTTAATAGGGTTTGCTACAACTGGCCATTATGGGGACTTCACAACCAGGCCGGATGGCTGTTGACATTCTGGAATTAAATCGCTTGAGACGCACTCTTTTAGTTGGTTCACATGTTTGGGATCGGCAGCTTTATTCATTGGACTCTCTTCTTAAAAAGAGTTCTATTGCAAAGACTTCACAAGGGAATGCATCTGATGCCCAGCTAAAAGAGCTGAAAAGTGATTCATCTTATAAGGACGGCAATCTTGACTTTGTGCATGAAGAGAATAACTCCAAATCTTCAAAATTACAGGAACCTCCTGGAAATGATTTGCAGTCAGAGAATGATATGCCTAATTTACCACCCGATGAACCTTATATTGCTGAAGACTCCATATTAACCGCTAGTCATTGTAACAGAGAGGAGAAAATACATTCAGATGGGGAAGTTACTGAAAATAAGACACTATTTAAAAGCTTGTCTTCCCATGTTTCTAGTTTGTCTGAGAGAATAGATTCTGCTTGGACAGGTACTAATCAACTAGTAATGAATGCTCAATCTCTTCATACATCACATGCAGATGGACACCAAGCTGGATGTGACAGGCAGGTTAGTCAAAATGGCAGTCCTTTTAGAAGGCTTATGACGCCGATGAGAGTTAATTCCTTTGATTCGGCGTTAAGATTCCAAGAGAGAATTCGGAAAGGGTTGCCTCCCTCTTCATTGCATTTGTCGACACTTAGATCTTTCCATGCTTCTGGAGCTTACAGGAATATGGTGAGAGATCCTGTTTCCAATATGACGAGGACTTACTCCCACATGCTGCCACAGGAGATACAAAATTTAAATTTAATACTTGGTTCCACGACCTCGTTTCTCTCCTCCGCATCTCATATAGCTGAAGGGGCTCGGTTGCTCCTTCCCCAAACTGGCTACAGCGATATAGTTATTGCGGTTTATGACAATGAACCTACTAGCATAATTTCATATGCCCTTAGTTCCAAGGAGTACGTTGACTGGGCGACTAATAAGTTGAATGAGCATGAAGGAAGCTGGAGTCCCCATGAGAGCAATAAAGAAGATTCTGCTGCTTCCACCATTTCTGCCTGGCAGTCTTTTGGCTCGGTGGAGTTTGATTATATCCACCATGGTAGTTATGGATCTGAAGATGCTTCGTCATCTGTGGGTACCCTTTTTAAGGATCCCAAAAGATCTCCACATTTAACAATTTCTTTTGGGGATGAGTCATCGACTGCTGGAAGCAAATTAAAGTTTTCAGTCACTTGTTACTTTGCTAAGCAGTTTGACTCTCTTAGAAAAAAATGCTGCCCTAGTGAAGTGGATTTTGTGCGATCCTTGAGCCGCTGCCGGAGTTGGAGTGCACAAGGGGGAAAAAGCAATGTATATTTTGCCAAGTCATTGGATGAAAGGTTCATCATCAAACAAGTTACAAAGATAGAGTTGGATTCCTTTGAGGATTTTGCGCCAAAATATTTTAAATATTTGACAGATTCTCTTAGCTCAGGAAGCCCAACTTGTCTTGCCAAAATTCTTGGTATTTATCAGGTTAGGCCTCACTTTTTGGTTGTTGGTTGGGTGTCCCGTGTGTGTGTATGCATGCATGTAAATGTCTTGGTGTATGATGCAAAGGCCCACAGTTTCTTCTTGTGATTCTCATCTTGTTAATGTGATTGCAGGTCTCTGTTAAACACCTTAGAGGTGGCAAGGAAACAAAAATGGATTTGATGGTGATGGAGAACCTTTTTTTCAGGAGAAGTATCTCAAGGGTCTATGATCTTAAGGGCTCTTCAAGATCCCGTTATAATCCAGATACGACAGGGACAAACAAAGTACTGCTGGATATGAATTTGTTGGAAACATTGCGTACGAAACCCATATTTCTTGGAAGTAGGGCAAAGAGAAGCCTAGAAAGAGCTGTCTGGAATGATACATCCTTTTTGGCGGTAATCTTTTTTATTTTTTATTCTTTTTTTGTCCATCTTCTCATTGATATGAATGCATCAAGGTTCTAAACTCAGCTTTGAAATACTTCAACATCAAATCTGACCCAGCTGATATCAGAACAAAATTTTAAGGTTTGATTTGTGATATTGTTGTGGATTTAACGTATGCTGACGTCCTCTAGGTTTCTGAAATTTGCTTGAGGTTGTAGAAATTGTGCTGACCTCCCATGCATTTTGTACAAATAGTCACCTTCACGCTGACAAGTGACATTACGTGTACATAGTTTGTGTAATGTTACTTTTCCTCCAACTGAAACATCTTATAGACAATTCTGCAAATCTCCCTTTAAAATTATTATATCATTCATGATTCTAGTGATCCAGTATGAAATCCATGGTGAGGTTATTGTCAATTTAGGTTCTGGGGAGGTGACATTCGAAATTGACTAGGATTCCTAAAGATCACTAAATGGATTTGAGATACTGTTGCCACTGAAACCCCTTTTAATACCTTGTTTCTTGTTTCTTGTTTCTCCAGTCTGTGGATGTTATGGACTACTCGCTGCTGGTTGGGGTGGATGATGAGAGCAAAGAGCTGGTTTTAGGGATCATTGATTTCATGAGGCAGTATACCTGGGATAAGCATTTGGAGACATGGGTGAAGGCATCTGGGATACTTGGTGGTGCAAAAAATGCTTCCCCAACAATTATTTCTCCCAAGCAATACAAGAAAAGATTCCGGAAGGCAATGAATACCTATTTTCTCACAGTACCTGATCAATGGTCTTCATGAGGTTTCTCTCTTTTATTTTTTATTTTTAATTTTAACTCCAGAAGGCATCTTTTCCTTAATAAAAGGGAAGGGGGATTTAAATTGCAGATAAATGAAATAGGAAGATCCCTCTATATAATTTTTTGTATTTTTTTTCTTTTAAATATTTTGTATATGGGCAGAAATAGCCCAAACGAGAGATTTATAACACAAAAAAAGTTCTCCACTTCCGTGTCTTGAAAATGCTGTCCCCTTTTCCCCGTAAATCTTTTTGACCTCTCCTCTGTAACTATTGGCTTGTGAGCAAAATTAAACTGAAAGATTATAAAATGTTTTGGCTTGAATTACCAAAGCAGGAAGATGTGATTTGTATATATAATGCTATACAGTCGCAATAAATCTATCTTGATAGATACAGTATGATACTTACAACTTCAATTTGAAATGAAAGATAACATCAACAAATGTATGAGTTTGAATTATGCAGTTGCCAGTTGGGCTCTGATAATTCAAACTCTTGAACTTGAATATTTGATTCACGAATGTTCAACTACCTGTAGTAGCTTGTCATGCAACATGCAACATGCAAAAGCGGTTTGAAGTGAGACCTTTATTAAACACATGCGCCAATTGGTCATGTGTAGATATGAATTTGACAACAATGTCTTTGTTGACCACCTTTTCGCGAATGAAGGGAAAATTCACATTGATATGTTTGGTGCAAGCATGATAGATCGGATTTGAAGTAAGGGCAAGAGCAGCAATGTTGTCAGTGTAGGAGGGACCGGAAGCAATAAATTTTAGTTGTTGCAATGGCCATAGTCCAATACTCGGGCCTCTGTGCATGAGCGAGCAACTACATATTATTTCTCGGTACACTAAGAAATAGGACACGAGCCAAGGAAAATTTCAAATCCGGTAGTAGAGAGTTGATGCGGGCCAGTTTTATCTGTTGGTTAGACTCATTTTACTTATATATAAAAAAAAAAAAAAATCATATATTCTGATTCTGACTTTGGATTGTTACAAATTTGGTGGTGATGGAAAGCTTATTCAGAGGGATACAATTTTGTATTTTACAAATATTTCGTAATTCCAACATTTACTAGACAAAAGTTGTTTTGTTTTATTTGTATTGTAAAATGTTTTTATTTTTGTTATTTTATTATTATTTTTTAGGGTTTCGAATTTAGGCTCTATATAAGCTTATTAAGATGGCTTTAGCCTCCAAGCTCTTTTATTTTTATTAGTTTATCTATATGAAACACTCAATGAGTGATTTTTTATCCATTTTGCCTCGAGTCTTTGATAGAATCTTGGTTTGATAAGAGTTGTGATTATGTTGTTGTTTGCTGTTGAGTTGTGATTATGTTGTTGTTTGCTATTGCAAACCTACTTCGCCACCTTGCAATGATGCAGACAAGTTTTATCTGTTTTTGTTTAGACCCATTTTACTTAAAAAAAATCATATATTTTGATTCTGACATTAGATTGAGACAAACTTGACGGCGTTGGAAAGCTTATTCAGAGAGCTACAATTTTGTATTTCACAAATATTTCGTAATTCCAACGTTTACTAGACAAAAGTTGTCGTTTTGTATTATTTGTACTACGAAGTGTTTTTATTTCGTTTTTATTTTATTTTTATTTTTTTTATTTTTTAGTGTTTCAAATTTAGATTCTATATAAGCCTATTAAGATGGCTTTAGCCTCCAGTTAGGAGTGAGCATATCCTGCACCAACCTGCAGTACCTGCCCCGCCCCTATTTCAGCGGTAATTAAGCATAAAATATGCGGGTACGGGTTGGATTTTGTCCAGCCCGTGCGGGGCGGGTTGGGGTTTTAAAAAACTCGGGGACGCACCCCTTAGGAAGAAAAAATAACGAAAAAAAATATAACTCAGGTCCATTTATCCTAGCACCCTTTTTCATTTTTTCATTTTTTTTCTAGTCTTCGCCGCACTCCTTCTAACTTCTAGACTCTTCCATGAGTACCAATACCAGCAGCTCCTCACCTCCTTGCAGTCACCACCTCTCCATCTCTCCTCCTCCTCCTCCTCCTCCTCTTCTTCTTCTTTCATTTCATGCGCATTTACAGTACATTTTCTCATTTTTCTGCCTCCCAAACGACGTTGTCTTACTGGTAGGATTGTAGTGGCTTAATCTTCTAGTCTCTGGTCCTGTGGGGATATCATGAAGCTCTAGATCAGGGTTGACGAGGAGATTGGGAACGGCGGGAAGATCGTCAACGCTCACTTCAAGACCAGCATTGAATGATTCCCCTCTCATCCTGTAACCTGTTTGTGATTTGTTTGGCTTTGGTTTGAATCTGTGATTTGTGAGACTTTCTCTCTCTGTGTATGTGTTTGTGACTTTATGAACTTCAGATTTGGTTTTTGTTGAAAACCCACCCCTCCCCGCACAACCCGCACCCCCCGTCCCGCACCGCACGGGTTCTCCCCATTTTGTGCGGTTTGCGGGTGCGATTTTCGCAACCCGCAGGGGTGCGGGGCGGGGCCAAGGGCCAAAAAAGGGGGAAAACCGCCCCCCCGCCCCAGGCTCACCCCTACCTCTAGCTTATGTATTTTTATCAGTTTATCAATATGAAACACTCGATGAGTGATTTTCTATCCCTTTTGCCTTGATTCCTTGATAGAATTTTGGTTTGAGAAGAATTCTGATTCTATTGTTGTTTGTTATTGCGAACCCACTATGCTACCCTTCATCACGAGTTGACTTTGGATCTTCGACCTAATCAGAATCACAAAATGCTTCCAAGATAAGAGAACCTTTTCTGTAAAGCAGTACATGATCAATACTGCTTTGAAGGTAGCGTAGCACTCGCTTTGCAACAACCCAATGTATACACTTGGGTAATGTTGATGTCAAATTTCAAATGTAACACATGTCAGCTCCTGATGCTCCCGGACCTCGAACAATTAGGCCAGCAGCCTGAGAGCAACTTTTTCCAAGTCCTGCAAAACAAAAGAATCGGCGGGGTTCCCGGCCGAATCCCCTCCGACGATCAAGTTAGTAGGAGGTTTTAGCGTAAAGGATGGGGAATCCTCTTTGGGGTTATCTCACCTGAAAAATATCGTGTGTTGTTTTTATTCCTTCATTTGTTCTTTATTGTCCCCTTTTTCCCTTAGTCCGTACGACCATTTATTACTCTAAGATGCTTATCTTTTCCTCATTAATGCCCTGCAGCCGTTCCAAATGGTCACCTCATGTCGCAGTTCATACTTTCCTGTATGGCGGCGGGTGTCTTTGCCCCGATGGACTACTGCTTTCCTATGAAATGATTTCCCTCATTAATGCCCTCATTTAATATTTCACTGTTCCGCCTTTCTTCTCCGGACTCTCCGTGTAATTGTCGTCGGACTCTGCCCTTGTCCGGGGTAATCAAAAATTCTCTTTTTGATTCATGTAAATTTCCCTAACAGGTAAATGCATGAACTCGCACAATTGGTTGACGGAGTAAGAAATGTTGGGCCTAGTGATGGTGCAATATTGTAAAGTTCTTACAACTTTGGCTGTAAGTGGTAGTGTCATCCGCCGAAAGTGGGTCACCAGTTGTAGATGAGAGGTTGGAGCTTGATGTCGTAGGTGGTAGCATACGGTTTTGCACCAACCACGGAAGACTTATGTAATAAGTCAAGTATGTACTTCGATTGATGAATTTGCAAGCCAGAGGAATCACGGTGAGCTTGCATATATGCCTAAGAAGAAACCCAAGTCCCTACAAGATCCACATCTAAGAGTGAAAGCCGGCTAATAACAAGTAATGCTTGTTACAATCGGTGAAACCAGGCTTGAGGTGCCTGCTTAAGACCGTAAAGAAACTTGTGCAACCGACACGTACACAAAGTTGGGATGAGAAGTATCAACAAAGCCTCTTGATTGTTCCATGTAGACATCTTCAACAAGATACCCATGTAGAAACACATTCAAGACATCTAATTATCGAATGCACTAGTCAAAATGAATGGCAAGAGCTAGAACCACACGGATTGTGGATGGTTTAGTAACTGGGCTGAACGTTTAAATGAAATTACACTACTTTTTTGATCAAAGCCCTTACCATGCACCAACTGAGCTTTAAATCCCTCAATGGTGCCATCTTGCTTGCGCTTGATTTTGTATACCCACTTATTGCGAGCAATATTGTGGTGCAGAGGAAGAAAGCATAAGGACCGTGCCATTGGATATAAGAGCATCAAATTCCAAGCTAATGACAGCCCTCCACTCAGCTGACGTTACTGCTTGGGAGGAACAACACGTTGATTCTACAGCAACACAAAAATTGGATAAAGCCTTAAAGAGGGTGTCGGGTTGAGTAAAAGGTTTTGAAGTCAGGAAATTTTTTAGGACGAAGAGTACTCCCAGTTCTTGATTGAGTGATCATACCATGGATAGATGGGGAAGTAGGGGCAGATGTCGAGAGTGAACTAGAAGGTGAGGCAACAGGCCGGTAATTGAGAAGAAATCTGAGAAGAAAATTCAGTAGCAGGAGGAATACTCAAAGATGCATGTAGTGGCAGCAAATGCAATAGGCACGTCAGGTATGAGACTATGCGCATTGGACAATTTATAAGCATCAATAATTTGAAAAGTTAGAGAATGAGTAGGAGGGATATTACCCGTGACTATAACAATGGGCACAAGGCTAACAGATGCTACGTAGCCTCCACAATGGCTGGAAAATGCTCTTCATCAAACACAACTGGTCGACTGATAAAAACCTTGTTAGTAAGTGGATCCATACAAAGATATCCTTTAGAGTACTTGGAACCATATCCTAAGAAAATACACCGTTTACTGTGGAACATTAATTTATGAGATGCATATGGTCATAAGAGGGGAAAACATGAGCACCAAAAGTCCTAAGGGAGGTGTAATCCAGTTCTACCTCAAACAACAAAGAGAAAAGAGAACGCTGCTTCAATAAAGGAGTGGGAAGCCGGTTAATAAAAAAAATGGCAGTGAGAAAGGATTTGACCCAAAATGATTCGGGAAGATCGGATTGAGCTAGCATTGCAAGTCCCATTTCCATTTTCCACAACGTACGTGACGATGTTTCTGCTTGGCTAGCCCATTTTGTTCGGTCGTATATGGGCAACTAATACGATGTATGAACAATCCCACTAGATTCAAAGAAGAGATTTAAATTGATTTGAGAGGAATTCACCACCTCCATCGGATTCCAAATGTTTAATATGACAAGAAAAATTGATACTCCACTAACTTTATAAATTTAATAAAAGAGACAAATACATCAGATTTATTATGGAGGGGATACAACAAAAGAAAATCTAGATCGAGTAATCGCCGATATATGAAGATTACATAATATCTTAAATGACTTAAAAGACATGACAAGAGAACATGCACCAAACATCAGTGTGAATCAACTGAAGATGTGTAGTACTAGAGACTACAGTAGACGAAGCAAAAGGGGAATTGCTTGCTTTTGCCATGTTGACAAGGCTCACGTACAAAACTCCTTATTTTGAATAGGATCAATAACATGCAGGTAAGGTGTGATCGCGAAGAATTTGATGAACAACAGACGATGAAGGATGCCCAAATTTGGAATGCCACACACTAACAGGAGCCTTGACACCTAACATTGCAGTGTGAATTCGAGCTTTATTGAGAGAAGCCAAATGGGTGCGGCAGTAGTATTAATTAGACCCGTCCCATTTGATTGTCCTTAATTGATAAAATAGTGAGAGTGAGTAAGAATAGAAAAACAATTATTATCCTTACAAAATTGGTTAAACGACAAAAGGTTAGCAAGAGCTTGAGGACACTGAAAAACATTACGCATATGGAGGGTGCATGGTTTGAGGCATGGGAAAAGAATAAGAGAAACTTCACCCTCATGGTTTCATAATAAAGAGTGTAGTTTATTGATGTAGCAGCTGTGAGGCAAAGGCAGGTCCAATCAACCACGACTTTCATGAAGCAAATGCCGGTGAAGATTTTACATTAGATGCTTTCAATTTGGACTCGTGGGGAGAGCTCAATTCACTCATTTGGTTTAGCCAAAATTGGCGGGCCATGGCTTACGACCTATTCAAGATCTGCACATGTACGGACCAGATGTCATGCGAGATCCCTGTTGCCAAATTGTATAAAGGCGATCAAGTATGGTTGTAGGTCTGCCTCTGTGCACTACAATGCTAACTACATATTATTAAGAGAAAATTAAAATTATTTAGTTTTTGCGGTTGTAGTAACCTAATCCTTGATCAGATGTATCTCAAGAATTCTTAAGGTAAACTATCTGTCCAAAATAGTCCTTACTTTTAGCTATTTGACAGAAACTGTTAGATGAACTCACGTTAGAGTGGCAATCTTCTGTTAAAGTGGGGCAGCAATCGCCCCTTGTATGGTGAGGAGAGGCGGCTGATCGACAGATGGATGCGTAGTGGTCAGCCACCCCTAGACAAATTGCTCCTTGATAGATGACAAACCATTTTGGATTAGATAGTTTGTCCCATGAATTTTTATGATATTTTTTTTTTTATAATCCAATGATCAATTAGGTATAATTGCAAATTAAATAAGTAATTTTCCCTATTATTAAAACCATTCTCGGTATCGCAAAGCTAGTGTAATTTGACCGCATTGAAATTAGTTGTAACGATACTCCTCTTTGTCCACATATATAAAGGCCTAGCTGTGAAAAAAAATTCAATTCTACCAAAACCAGACCCTCCGCGTCTCAAACGCTGCCTTTTCTAATTAATTCAAAGTTCAAACAGTACCGGTTGTTTTCCTTTAATAAAAAAACATATCCTCTTCTCTTGTCCGATTTGAGCTACTGCCAAAACAAAGCAATCTAAATCTGCTTATGGGGGTGAGAGTGGTGGGATTAGAGCTAGGGGTCCTGGAAAATGGGTTTTGGCTGAAATGGAAGGCCGCCGGCCAACTGCAGCATTTGCGACGAAAGTGGAGGGTTTTGTGGGTTCGAGTTCGACGAAGACGACAACATTAACTACCGTTCCCAGTGCTTATCCGCAAATAGAGCTCACTATGTCGGCTCTGTAATTAATAATCGTAGTCAGTTTTCTCTCTCTCGAGACTAATTTTTCTCTTTCTCAGTCTCAGAAATTTAATCAAATCTAGAGATTGAAGGGACTAAACTATAGGCAACTTTTGCAAAGTTACTCTTGCAATATGGCCCTGTTCTGTCTCCCCCCTTAAACAGCCCCTTCCTCGAGAGCCAAAAGCATGCACATGCATCAAGAACTCCAAACATACATCAAATTTTTTCATTCACATGTGCACATACTCTGGATTCCTTATTATATGAAGAACGTACAGAAACTCCTGTCGGGAGTTCTTTGCACATCTTTTTTCCCTTTTATGTGCTAATTAAAGTTATCTTCGCATGGCTCACTTTAGAGCAGAAATCTTTAGATTAAGATCCTCTATAATTATTTGTTCGAATTTGAGAGAATTCAGATAAGTGATCGTGAGAAATCACTTATGAAACTCACCTTACGAAATAAAAATTGAGTTAACCAACCACTTATCTGGTCAAGTGAATTCCATAAGTAGTTTTTCAAAAATATCTGCCAAAATTCTCTCAAATTCAAATTCATACAAACAATTATAAAAAATACCGATCCGAAATCTTTCCGCTTCATTGTCTTGGCTTCCTAATAAAAAACAGATTTGTTCTCTTTTCCAAAGAATTTTGAGGGACCACGGCCCCCGCCACAGTACGTCCCCCAAGTCTCCGACACGGGCTTATTGGCAGCTGGCAGGAGCAGTTTTTTTTTTTGCACACAGACGAATAATTTTCAGCTCCATTGTCAAGATATTGTGAAAATCATAAATGACTTTTTCAGATGAATTTTCATTCTAAACGCGCGTGCTTTCCACTTTCCATTATGCTTGGTATATATATATATATATATATCTGTGTGTTTGGAACATGTTTCTAAGCGTTTCTGATTGTCAGTACATTGCACAAGTAATTAGTTTAATTTTCTGAAAAGTCAAGGAATATAAGATTAAATTTATCTCTTCTTATCGACTTAAAATTTTGATAAAAGTGGTGATTTAACGAATATTATGCAGATTTGAAATCTTCATATCTCTTCCACTTAATTTGTCTGCTTCGTGAGATATGTACGGTGAGACATGATTAAGCTTAGCTTCTTCGTATGATTAAGAAGTAATTATAAATTAAAGAAACAAAAAGGTTATCCAAAGATGGCATTAATTCTTAACTATATATCCTCAATGTGTATATATAATCTTGAACTATATATATATATATATAGAGAGAGAGAGAGAGAGAGAGATCACATAAAGATGGTATATATTATATCAGCGTCCAACAGCTTTTCTTGTTCCATGTACAAAACTAAGACGTACGCACCACCCAAGTATTTGGCTTATTAGGTATCCCTCTCAATAAACTAGAGAGAATGTAAAAAGCTTCAAGTCTCGAGCGTGGACCACATATGCGGATTAGGATCTCTATATTTTTACTTAAAAAAAAAAAAGAAAAAAAAGAAAGAAGAAAAGAATAAGAAGAAAAAGAAATTAAGAATCCTTTCAAATTATTTGTTCGAATTTAAAAAAATTCGGACAAATGATTGTCAAAGACTACATATGAAATCCACCTGGTCAGCTAGATAAGTAATTTTTGATAATCACATGCTTAAATTTTCTTAAAAAATTCGAGTAAATAATTTGAAAAAAATCCTGATCCGCGGGCATCGTCATCTATATTTCTTTGCCTCCAACGCTTCATTAATTTCATCTGGAAGCCACGGCTATTTGATTCTCTCCTTCATTGATTGGCATGAAACTCACTCGCTTCTGCAAGTTTTCCCATTATAAACAAAGAATTAATTAGTCACTGCTTCGGCAATATATTTTCTTATAAAATTATAAAATTATATTTTCAAGAATATATATATATATATATATATATATATAACGTAATAGGATTCTTAATATATATATAAACATGCAGTCGCATCTGGTTTCGAGCGTTCCAAAAGAAACCGAAGAAAATTACTAATTAAATTGGTCAGTTGTTCACGGAAATCAGAATATATAATATAATGCATGTGATGTGATAACTATATATCACGGTCCCTAATATTGCTGAAGAACATATATGTACATGTGAACGCTCGTCACGTGTGGGCTATGTTTCCTTGTTTTTGGGGCCGGATTCAGTTGCCATGCTTGAAAAGTGTATGTGAATATAAATTATAAAGCCAATAAATATTTAAAAATTGAGAAGAATGCAAGTTAATTTGATTTTGTTCCTTTAGGTCAAGGAGGAAACTTTAATTAACTTCTAGAGACATGACAAATTAAAAAAAAACTGTGAGTTTTGTAGACTTATTAGAAGTACACATGGAACAAAATATCACACTTCCTCAAACTCATGACCGACAAAAAACTGAAGTAAAAAAGGAAAACAATAATGTATGATTTTTTTTTTTTTAAATTCAGGATATGGGCATGATGATCGATGATGTAAATTATGGAAAAACTGAAGTAAAAAAGAAATTAATTTCGAAATTCTCATTTGCTCGATCGGAGATTAATTCATCAAGAAGTACTTATTCTTCTATCTTCTCCATTCGCATGAAGAAGATAGAAGAATAAAACTTTTGGAAAATGTTTTACTAGTACGTAGTAGTATGAATTAATATATTATGTGAAACCCGGTGATCGAAGACGGCATGAAAAGCGGATGAGTCTCTTATAGAATCTAAACATACCTCGCGCCCTTTGATACCCTCTTTAGCTCTTGCATGGCCATCCTTCCAATGCGCTTGTTGTTGGTCCTTTGCTGTAGTTTCATGCTCACCATTCCCGCCGGTCTTCGCCCGGCAAAGATCCATAATCTTCTCAGCTGCCTCCGCCTCGTCTTTGCTTTCCTTCAACAGCTTCTCCACCTCTGCCCTCGGGAGCCTCATTCTGACCCGCGTGGCCGACTCCTCGAGCGACATGCTTGTCGGCTTCATGCTGGAAAGGTCAGACACCGACCTCCGAGCCAGCATCAGGCTCTCGAGCCGGTCCTTGGCGCTCATGTTTATCCCCGACCGGGCTCTTCTCGGAACGTGCGCTTTTGGATCCTGCGGCAGCTCCACCAGGAAGTAGAGCCTCCTCGGCTCCAGCTGTTGGTGCTGTTCCAAAGCCTTCGCTCGAACCCCATAATGCTTAACTGCCTCGGAATCTAGCAAAACATGACCTGGGTAGTCTTTCACCACCTCGCCGGCTTCCACCGGTATCTTCAACTTCAACGTTTCGCCATTAATTTTCATGACCTTCGCGGTCTTCTTAGCTCCCAAACTATTTCCCATGGATCGGAGTTCAGTTAATCTGAGTACAGGATTATTGATTAAAGGCGATACCTAGCCAGCTAGCTAGATCGATCTTCTTGATCGGTGGTAATGGTGGGTGCGATTGAATTTGATACCGACATCGTGTCACGGGTATTTATTAATGGTTGGCGGCCGGTGTCATTGGTCAACAAAGAAGGCCAGTTTTGAAAATCGGCCAAGACTTGACAAAACGAAATTGGACGTAGGCTGTCGTTTTCAGTCATTGGCTTTTTCCTTCCCGTTCAATAAGGTGGTGCCGGCTATCCGCATGTCATTGATGTCAAACAGCAACTTAACGTCTCATCTTTCAAAAGACAAAACCCTTGGAGTCCGTGATCTGTGGGGAAGATGATTACATAATCATATTTGTAATGTTGTTCAAATTCTTTAACAAATGGCCCACGATGATCACGGCGGGGATTCAAAAAGTTTTGTTCATATATATTCAACTGTGCACATGCTAATTTTGACTTGGGAGTTTGGGCATCAAATTTCACCAACGTGGAATTAATTAATTATCTCTTTCATGAAAAGCACTTCAATTATTCATTCATTAAAAGTAACTTTTTTTTCTTCCTCCATACACCCTTCTGATTATTCTAGTGATTGGATAAGCTAGTTCGTGCACATCTTTTTAGGTTTTGAATATTGATGATCATTAGAGACTGGGTCTAAAATGATGGTCCGCTGCCCGATTGTTTTTTTTTTCCAACGTGATGACGTACGTTGGACAAAGAGTGAAACTTCAGCACAGTAGCACTGACCGAAGAACGGCTGTTGCATGTAAAATGCGGATGGTTATAATCCGCACCTATCCGTTATTTATATATGAAAATGCGGATATGAATTTGTGATTTTTTTTTTTGGATATATATATATATATATATATATATATATATGTTGGTTCAGTTAATAATCGTATCTGCATTCTCTTTATATAATATAGATTTATTAAATTCACAAAACGATGCCGTTTTAAATTTGGTAAGTTTAAGGTTATATTATTTTTTTTAATTATCCTCTCAAAATCATCTATCACTACATTTATCTTCATTTTTTTTTAATTTTTTTTTTTTTTATAATTCAAATCCCAATTACTCTTTGAGACAATGACTTTCTATTGCCGATAATTGTGAAATACTCGTATAACAAGTAAAATCTTAATTTATTTAAGCTTCCATATAGATTTATATAGTAATTCAAAACGCTCATCACCTCAGATGCAGATAGCGATAATAGCTACAATAACCACACAAATGTGAATACGAATACGAATACCTAAAAGCGAAAACATCATTACGAGAATGCGGTTACGGATATTATTAATATAATATCTTATTTTGCATTTTCACCTTTGTTGTAACATAATTTTCAAAGAATATGGAAAAGATTGAACAATGGTTTACGAATTAGACCAAAACATAACCAGATATTTTCTGATTGAAGTCTGGCCGGGTCCTGGAAATTAATTAATTAAACCTTTCTACTTAATTTCGAACGTAGAAACACAGAAATTACGTACCAATATTATATGTGTAAAACGGAAAACACGTGATCGAAAAATGCACGTTGGAAAACTGTAGTCAAAGAGCTAATTGTATGCGCATACATGTTACGTACGTTCTCTCCTAAAGCGCTATTAATTAGGAGGTCAATTCAACTCAACGTACGAAACCTAAATGCCATTCAATTGGAGTGGGCTATGTATAATATTATTCGTCCGGCCAATTAATTGTGGTCATGAAATGTATATATTACTTCTTGTATTTTAAGGCCTTGTTTGTTAAGGCTCGCTACAGAGCATGATAGTGCTCGACACTATTTATTGTTTTTTTTTTTTTTTTTTTTCAACAACAATTCACATCAAAACATTCATACTTTTTTCACTTTTTATATCACATCAATAATTTTTTATTACTATTCAAATAAAAAAATTCACTACAATACAAATTTTTTTTTCACTTTTTTATACAAATTCTTTTTATTTTATATCACATCATCACTTTTTACTAATTTTAAAACTAACAACCCACTACTCTATTCTGTTCTGTTCTATACATGTATTTATCAAACAAGGCGTTCTTTATTAGTTTTGTAAATATTTTTATCAATGTTGCTACTATTTCTTTCCACATATTTTGTATAACTTTTAACTATTTTTACATCTCCGGCCAACTTGAATCAATTTATTTATTTATAAGCAAAACAGGAAAAGTGTAGGGGGCAACTAATTAACAAGAGTTTAATACTATATATCTACCAAAAAAAAAAAAAAAAAAAAACAAGAGTTTAATACAAAAAATAAATTACAAGATTTAGGAACAAAACCAAAAAGGCTATGCGAGGCAGCCCATTTGGTTGCAATATGGCCTCTTATATTGGCCTAGCTTTATGCTATTTTTGAAGCTTTCCCACGTCCAACTAGCTGGACTGGTCGGCCGTTGGAATAGGGGCTATTGGAGTGGACATAGAGACTCGCCATGGGCCCAATCTCATTAGCCGTTATATATAAGGACAATAACACTACAAAAATTTGCATATTTCTGGACGGTTTTGAACCGTTCAAAGCTTCTTGAAAAACTGCCAGGAATCAACTTCTGACGGTTTATTCTGGATGGTTTGAAACCGTCTGGAATCTAGCGTTGAGAAATTTAATTTCAGACAGTTTGGGCAAATTGTCAGGAATAAATTCTGGACGGTTTAGGCAAAACCATTTATTATTAATTCTAGACGGTTTTGCCCAAACCGTCCAGAATTAATAATTTATAATTGTTCATGCCCAATCTTCTTCCTTGTATGCTTTGGCTTTGGTTCAGCTTAGATGTCTTTGCAAGGTCCACAACCACACCATCATTGCTTCAGCTTTGTGTTTCAGAAATGTCTTCTCAGTCTGCAAAGACAAAACAAAAAATTATTTTATCGTATAACTCCTAAACCAAACCCTAATTTTTTTTTGAAACGGAGAACAAAGAGTAATATATGTACAGATAATCGAAAATACCCATTGTTGACTCACACACACACACACATAGGCCAGAACAGGGAAGAGCAGGGGATCGGCTTCACAACAAATCTAAAATACCACACAATCTAGTCAATACACAATAAATCCAAACACCCAGTTATTTATCATTGATAATAAGTTAAAAAAACCAAATGAATTACTAAATTTTGAGAGTTTCTGTTTGAGAAATCTATCGGAAATTCCTACTAATTTTCCTCGAAAAATCATCAAAGGAATGATTTGCTGCCCATCTGCCGAAAACTAGTATCGGATCACCGGAAATTGGTTCTGGTCGATGACCCATGGAGGATCGGGTCTCATGGGTCCTCCGGGTTCGTCGGGTCTTCCCTCTCCGTTTCATCTCAGTCTCTCGACGGAGCTCTCTCTGTGTGTCTCTTTCTCTCACTCAATCTCTGTCTTTCACTTTCTCGATCTCCCTCTCTGTTCTCTTTCCCTTTGCGTGTTTGAGAAATGAAAGAAAAAGGATAAGGACAAAGGAAGAAAGAAAGGAGAAGAGAAGAGGAAAGAACAGAGAAGGAAGGAAATTTACATACGGTTTGGGACCAAACTGTTTGGATATTTGCCTTTCTAGACAGTTTGGTCCAAACTGTCTGTAAATTTGCATTCACAGACGGTTTGTCCTAAACCGTCAACAAATTTCATGATGGTTTTAAAAGAAACCATCGTGATTTCTTTTTTTATTGACGTTTTTCAGAAAAGCGTCATTAAAATTTTAATCCTAGACAGTTTTTAAAATCTTCTAGAAAAAAACCGTCAAGAATTGGTCATTTTTTTGTAGTGTAATGACGCAACTACACCTGTAACAATCTCTTCCACAATGAAAACAAATCAATCATTCTCAAAATCTTTTCCATGAAAACTATATACTTTCATCAATCCCCAAACAACCATTAATACAATAAAAATCACACCCTACAAGGAAAAAACTACCATATTGGACCAAGGAGCCTCCCCCATAAACATGCCTTACTTCTTGAAAAAAATTTACCATTAGACTCTTAAACTCCAAAAGACCATTTTGTATCAAGCGCCAAGATTAATATTTCCTAGATTGACTTACTATCTAAGTCATCCATAGGAGCTATTTATTTATTTATTTATTTTTGGGTGGGTTGGGGGGGGGGGGGGGAACTGCAGACTCTGCAGTACCTATGACCTGACTAGCCCATTGTGTTAATAAAATGTCAAAGGCCCTTTCAATACTTGGCCACCTTCAAGCCATTTGGGCCTTCTGCTTCATTCGAACCCCTAGGTGCTGGGACTTGGGGAAAACTGGTGGGTCCAACCCAAAAATTGTATAACAGGCCCAATAGATGCCCAAGAAACACACTGTACACCATATCCTTTTCTCCCCACGCATACAATCAAGTTGTTGTTAATTGCCAGACAGGATAAATTACCTATTCTTTATTACCTTAACTGTCAAGAATCAACTTAATAAGGAAAATACTGATAAGTCTTGAAATATTCTATTCAAGACCCTTTAATTTACATTTGCTATACCTAGTTTGTGTTGTAAATATAACGTTTTGTTGTAGTTTTGTGTTATGTCTTATTTTCAGGTCTTAATTGAAATCTAGTTCAAAACACCCGAATTAGACCTGAAAATACATCAATGGCGATTTGGTCATTTCCAGAGTTCAAAGTTGCTCCTGCCAAGTAAAGATTCAGCTAAGGCAAATTGATCAATCGACTTTATAATCGATCGATCGAATTATCAGTCGAATAAAAATCGATCGTGCGAGATGCGATCGATCGAGACAAGGCAACTACGAATGCGATCGAGCGAAATGCGATCGATCGACTTTATAATCGATTGATCGAATTTGGATATTTTCGGAACAATCTGGAACAATGTTGACATGTCACTCTTCCTTGATATTTTAAATATCCTAGATATTTTTAGATATTTTCTAGATATTTTTTGATATTTTTTGATATTTTTTGATATTTTTAGATATTTCTAAAATATCTTAGATATTTCCAAATATATCTTATCTTATCCTATAATATCCTATCCTATCTCTTATCTTATCTCTTCTTTAGATATTATTTTGTAAATCTCATCGCATGGGTGATAAAGATAAGCATGCATCTTTTGGGGTTTTCAGATTTTCTTAGGTGTATCACTTATCTTCTTAGTTAATTTTAGTGCTTTTCATTTATTTTTTACAGAAAGCACCCAATACAAGCCGATGTCGAAAGAGAAACTGCACGTATCTTGCAGGAATTGACAGAAAAACATAGATATGGCCTCAAAAGTAGATGTAGAAGAAGAAAACTCTTCCAAACTTTCGCCGACGACACGGACGGAGAGGCCTCTTCCCTACGAGAAGTCTTGTGTTAGCCTTCCAGCTTGAAGAAACCAAAAACAAGAAAAAACACAAAGCTCCATAGCCCTAAAATGACTAGGAGACCCAAAGCTTCATAATCCTAGAAGGACTAGGAGAACAAAAGCTCCATAGCCTTAGAAGGACTTCCATTGTAGTTTAATATTTACATGGAATAGATCGGTGTGAAACTAGACACCTTATCATTGTGACCTAATTAGGGTTTTCATGTATCGTGTATGCTTATTAGGATGTTTTATAAAGTAGTAAGCTAGAGAGCATCAATCCCCCACACCTTTGGTAGTATAAACGTTTTTCAATTATAGATTAATCTTTACATGGTAAGTGTTTGATGTGAAACTAGGTGCTTTATAACTACGTCCTAACAAAAGTATTTTCATGTCGAGGTCGTCGTAATGGTTGATGCCCATTACGCGCTCATATCATGCATGTTAGGAAGATCCATATAGACTTTAAGCATTTCATTGGTTGAGGATTAGATGAGATCAATACCCTAAGTTTCTTTTAAGTTTGTTTCATTTTCCGTCTTTATTACCTTACTTGTTGTATCTTCAATTCTACAACCTTTACTTTTGTTTTCTTTTTCAAAGTTAAGTTAAATACATTCTTTAGATATCTCGTTACGCAAAATAACCCCCAATCTCTGTGGTTCGATAAACCTTACTATAATACAATTGATTCGTACTATTGCGAAGTGGTAAAACTTATAAATTTAAAATCCACGTAGTCGAGTTGACTACCAAATATCAATGTGAGTCTCACAAAAGGAAGGTCATTTATTGGGAGGCGACGACTTCTTTATTCTCCCTTATCTCAAGCATTTGCCATACTGAGCCCACTTGCCAATTGAAGGCAGGAGAAGAGACTATAGAAGCAAGAAAATCCATGTTACATGTAGGCACATTCTTCTTTTCCCACTCTCTCTTTCTCCATTCATTTTTTTTTTCCTCTAAGATACCTAACTAACTTAGGCATCGAAGGTTTCCCGCTAGTCCCCCCTCCAGTCAGCGTTACTCCAATAGTCTTTCATTATTTTCTAGGTGGCCCGTTGCCAATTCAACTGTTTAGAAAAATGTATCAACATAATATTAGGAAAGAAAACTTGAAAAAAAATATGATATTTTTCCCTTGTCACCCTGAACCACTCGAGACCAAAAGTGAAGTGTATAAAAACTTAAAAACTATTTGTGTAATCGTTCTTCCTTGCTTACCATTGAATGTGGTTTACATTGATATAATATATATATATATATATATATATATAAGGATTTACAAGTACAATTGTTATAGGAGAAGAGGTCTACAATTTGAGACGTGTCTGTCAAGATGACAGTAACCTCATAGAACACTACAACTGTGATAATCTATACGTATTGTTAGGAGTAGAACTATAATTCAACACAAACTCTATAACTAGAAGATGATAGACACTTGATAAACACAAAATGTGATAAACTATACTTATGATTTATTTGCTCTAACACCCTCACGCAGGGTCAACGGTGGAGATCGTACGTAGAGCTTGTAGCAGAAGTCTTTAAATATGGGCCCCATTTAATAACCCCCTCCCCTCCCCCTTCCCCTTATTTTTACATTTTCCAAAAAATATCAACTCAAAACATTCTTAACCTTTTTTACTTTTTATATCACATCAACAATTTTTTATTATTATTTAAATAAAAAAAAAATCCATTACAAAACAAAAAATTCTACTTTTCCATATAAATTCTTTCTACTTTATATCATATCAATCACTTTTACTCACACTCAAAAAACATATTCTCCCATAAAGGAAGGGGAGGGGAGGGGATTACTAAACGAGGCCATGGTGGAGACAATTGGTTTAGTCAAAACACCTGCAAGTTTATTTTTACTGGGAGTGAAGAGAACCTGAAGAGATTTATCTGCTACACGATCACGGACAAAATGGAAATCAATTTCCACGTGCATGAAAAACCGGGTTAACCGAGAGATACGTAGCACCTATATGTATTATCACACCACAACTTTGGTAGAGAGACAAGAGGAATACCAAGATCACGGAGTAGGGCCTAAATCCATAGGAGCTTAGTAGCGGTGTTTGCAATAGACTTGTATTCTGCTTCAGTACTCAATCTGGAGACAGTAGGTTGTTTTCTAGAGCTCCAAGAGATGAGATTTGACCCAAGAAACACACAGTAAGCACCGGTAGATTTGCGATCATTTGGACATCCTGCCCAATCGACATCAGGAAAAATGTCTCAAGTTGGGAAGAAGTAATGCATGTGAGAAGGAGACCATGAGTGACAGTGTGCTTGAGATACCGAAGGATTCTTTTAACTGCTTGCTAATGAACCTTTGTTGGACGATGCATGAACTGACAAACCCAGTTGACTGCAAATGCCAAATTTGAATGTGTTGGAGAGAGATACTGAAGAGAGCCCACTGTGCTATGAAATAATGATGGATCTTCTATCAAATCCCCAAAAATGCCAAGAGTGGGCTGGATGTGGACATGGGGGAAGAGATTGGTTTGGCGTTCAACATATTTGTTCTTTTCAGCATATCAAGGATATAGAGTCGTTGGGAAAGTAGTGGTTCATATTGTAGGTGGAGTACTTCGACACCATGAAAGTAGTTTATATCCCCAAGAACCTTCACATCAAATTCTAGCTTGAGCTGATGGAGTTCATCAATAGTAGAGGGAACAAAGGCTATAATAATAATGTCATGCATGAACATAGATCAAAATAAACACAATAGCCAAAGGAGATTTAAATGTAAATAAGGAAGAATCAGCTTTGGATCCAACAAAACCAAGATCAATCAATTTGGTGCTGAGCCATGAAAACCATGCTCTAGGAACTTGCTTTAATTCATACAGTGCTTTGTGGAGTTTGTAGATGTGGTGTGGCAGAGATGGATGAACAAACCCAGGTGCTGATGCATAAAAACCTCTTCAGAAAGAAAACCATGAAGAAAAGCATTTTGAATATCAATTTGCTTTATAACCCATCTGGCAGAGTAAGCTATGGACAGAACTGTTCAGATAGTCGTTGGTTTCACAATGAGACTGAATGTTTCTCCATAGTCAAGATCAGCTTGTTGGTGGTAGCTGTGACGACCCTCCTTTTTTTTTTTTTTTTTTTTTTTTTTTTTAATTATATACAAAACATTTGCATAAACATTAATCTTTTAAAATATAAACGGATCTTTACAGTGGCACAGCGATATGTTGCAAAACCAACATATGGTATATACCCCATAATATGTACCTGTTAAATCAGAGTCTAACATCTATCTATTTTGCAACGGAAAACATAAACCTAATAGCAGAAATCACATCTTAAACATCTATCATAAATTAATCATAATCAAGAGGCAATATTACATCTATTTATTTAAGTCTTTCCTCAAATTAAATACATAACATAAATGACTATATACAATAACAAGTGACACAAGCGTCACAAGCTATAAACAAAACCCATAAAATAGAGGACGCCCATGGTCCCGCAATTACAACTGTTGCGGTGAGCTTCGGTTATAATATCCCAAGTGCACATCTACAACACCATTAACTACGATCGAAGTACCTACAGCCAAAGGAACATCGTCTATACGGTTGGGGGGTTTACCACATCCGTATAGGTGGAATTATGAGCCTACCGTCTTAGCATAAATAAATACATTAAGACCTTAGAGGTATACTACTTATTGAGTATTTGCAAAGAACCAAATTTTCATTTTTAGTCATGCGTACACTATAATAGCTACCAATTTTATAAAATTTTATTTGAAAACCCCCATAGCTGATATAGCAAACACTGACTAATAGAAAACATTTAAACATACTAGGCAGCTAAGATTATACGTAGAGGTTCTGTTGTAGAAACAACTATGTACAACCTCACCTACGATAATACTTTGTGTTTTGTTTGCTTAGGTTTACATAACCCTTAAGTTAGAAAACAATGGCATTTAAATCATGCAACCATCCGATAGAAATATACAAAAACTCTTTTCCATTGAGACTCTTATGCATACTAATACATCTAGTAAAACTAAAATATACATATCATGAAAACAACACACAATTTAAACAATGTTATGCATGCTCATGATAGTTTTTTTATTCATTGTGAGGCTTATCATCTCTTTCATTATTATGAAGCTTACTCCCTCTTCGTTATTATGAGCTTACCCTCTCTTTCATTATTACGAGGCTTACTCTCTCTTCCGTTAATGTGTTCATGCTTTATGCTTTACAATTCAAACTTTATACTTCTGTTCTTTGCAAATCATGCTTTTTTTAAATACGATAAACTAATCAACATGTAATTTTATCATTCTTCTTTGTATAATTTAAATCCCAACTGCAGCACATATTCAGACACTTTAAATCAATTCAACACCTTTCATTCATTCATCATTTCATAACATCATTGATATTTCAACATAAATGAAACTGCTTAAAATATCCAAAGCGTATGTATTCAACATACAGTTGGCTCAGATTTATAAAACAATATAGTGTTTGTATTTCTATAACATATTTAAAAGTAGTTTTCTCAATGAGTAGAATACTCACATGACTGCATTGGACTCACGACTCGAACTCTATATTGGAGAATCCATTGAAGTCTCCAATCCGAATGCTATCCTGCAAACATTGGTATTGTTAGACTATGCTATTGGACTCTATACTCTATGACACACATTACCCACACGCTCACACTTCGCATTACCCGCTTCTAAGTTTAGTTAAGTATCATAAACTATTATTAGGTTAACGTTTAGGGGTAATTACCTTTTCCCTCCATCAACTACCAACCATTGTCAACATGTCCCCATGAACTGACACCTCGACCAAAAGAGAGCATCCAACTACCAACTTTACATACTTTTCCCCATTCCGTCAGGGAATCCCGTTAACTTGGACGGAATATTCCATTTTTGGGCGTTAATTTTGGTTTAAAGACCAAAATGCCCTCCAACAGTAATTAATAAAAAAAAATTAAAATTAATATGTTTAAAAAAGTTGAGGGCATTTATGTCATTTTTGAATTTGAGTTAGGGTATTTAAGTCTTTTTACGAATTAAACTGACGGAATGGGGAAAGTATGTAAAGTTGGTAGTTGGATGCTTCTTTTGGTCGAGGTGTCAGTTCATGGGGCCATGTTGACAATGGCTGGTAGTTGATGGGAGAAAAAGGTAATTACCCCTAACGTTTATGTTTAGGTTCTAATGATATCTTTGTTTATTAATACAAAGATGTATTTATTATATTCATTAGTTTATCTATTATTGTTGTATTACATTATTATTGTTAACCATTTTTTATAGTTTGTCATTTATTTACTAAGTTAACAATATTATATTTAAGCCATATACATGTATATGTATACATATATACATATACCCATAAAATACTTAAGCCTAATCCATTAATACACATAAATATTATGTGTACATGGATAGGTGAATTTGTTACTAAGTTGTAACATAATGAATTTATACATTACATTTATATGTTCTATAGTCCACTAACTTATACTTATCCATTTAGGGTTATTTGGATAATTTACAACTTTTGATTTTCTAATCTTAACCATTACACTTAATATTTTACCCTTACTAGTTTCTAACCATTCAAGTAGTTTAGGTTATAAAACCTAATTGATTTAATAGGTTATGGACCTAATTGGATTAAATTATAAATCCCATTTTCATTTTCATTTTCAACTATTCTATTCAACCCTTTATTCTTTATCACACTCTATGGGTTTACATCCATACTACTATATAACTCAACCCTCCAATCCTTGTTAACTAACTTAAAGCATCCACAAAGCTCATAAAGCCTCCAAACCCATCCAACAAATTAAAGTTCATAGATATGACCAACCACCTAACAATACCTACGAGCCAATCTAATTCTCATAAATAATCTTATACTCAATCAAAGTCTCAAAGCAAACTTAAAACACTAAAATAACTCATAGTAGAGAACCTACGGGATCCCAATAAATCATTTGAACTCTCTTTTGCATATTAACATCAACTCATTCCTTAAATGGAAGTACCCACAATTCTTCCTACTATATCATCATAATCATAATCACCAAGAATCCATTAACATAATTTCCTTAAACAACACACTTGGAAGACCACTCAATCATTAGAAATCCATTTTCATATGGCTATTAACACAACTTATTACAAACCCAACACTCCAATTCAAATACTTGAAAATCAGTAACATAAATTAAATCTCATCTTTTACCTAACAAGGATCAACTTCTCTTAATTGGAATACTTTCTACCATCCCATAATAATCATCAACGACAATTAACTAACTCTCAAATCTCTTGACACCAATAAATCCAGTAAAACAATTCAAGAATCAACTATAATTAACCTCTTGATTTGTAAACAACAACCAACAATTAACAATCTATTCTTACATATCAAAATCAACTCCCCTTTCTAAAGTGAGGACACTCATGGGTTTTCTATAAAAAATACATAGCAATACACATTAAGTTCCATACCAATATATAACCAACCCAATCAGAATTTCAACAACTAAAATACACCAATCAAGGCTCCATATCTCAGCCATCAACACCATCCAAACCTCATCCATGAAACCCAGCAACATACCCCAAATCAGCCCACACTTGGTTAGCTACTCCACCTCTGCATCAATTTCAACTAGTACCGAAACCCAAAAATCAATATCCAACACTTAAATATCAAGCAGAAAATACAACCCAAAACTAGAATCACCCATCTACGAAACTAAAGAAAATATAATAAAAATCAGAACCCACTCCACAACATCCATACCCATTCGGTTGTCCCTAAAATAATAGATA
Organism: Alnus rubra; assembly: GCA_028654335.1. NCBI lineage: Eukaryota > Viridiplantae > Streptophyta > Magnoliopsida > Fagales > Betulaceae > Alnus > Alnus rubra. Next base: position 1,519,961 of record JAJPGS010002212.1, read on the forward strand.
AATCAAACCTAACACCATCAATCTACCACCAATCGGCCTTCTCCTAGGAACTCTTCCATGACCCATTAAAAATCAAACTTCAAAAATACCAACAAACAATCAATGAAAAATATACAAATATCATCTAAATTTCGGAACCCATGGCAATCCACTGTGAATCATTACCCAACTAAATCTCCTCCCAAATAAACTTGATTTTCGTGGTATATAGGTGATGGGTAATACGTGGGTACAACGAAAAGCTAGAAATTTGACATCTTGAAGCCCATGGCCGGAGACTACCCTCTTCTTCTTCTTTCTACTGCGTCATGTCTCTCTCTCGAGCTGCAACTCTCTCATCTTCAACGTGTGTGCGAGGAGGAGAGAGGAAGAGAGAAATGGGAAGGGATACTGTGTGACAGAAGAAGGGAGGAGAAATGAAGAGGGGAAGGGGTCGGGCCGTGCAGAACAGGGAAAGGGAGAGAAGGGCGTCAGGTGGGGGAAAAGAAGGAAGGAAGAAGAAAAAGAAATGGGGAGCGTGAGAAAGAGAGAGAGTGATCCACCGGATAGGGGAAGAAAAAGAGAAAAAGAAAAGAAAGGATAAGGTGGGACACTTGTCACCATATGGGTGGTTGAGAGAAGATGGAGTAATCTTCTCCCAGCCAATTCGGTGGTGACGCGTGGCAAGTGAGATCTCATTTTTAATTTTAAACCCAAACTTCTGATAATTACATCAAGACCCTAATTTCTAATAATTCTATCATTTAAAAATTTAATATTTGGCCCTACATATATTTAAACCACACTTTTGTTAATACAATTAATTATTTATTCAACTGGATCCACTATGATAACTATAATTATTTTTTCATTATTTTATCTTAGGCTTATTTTATTTTGGTAATATAAATATTATTATCTAGAATATCATTATAAATCCCATTTATTTAATAAATGTAATTTATTAATTGCTAAGTTGCCTATTTATTTTTTTGGTCTTTACAGTAGCCCTTGGCAACTAGGCGTGCTTTGTGGCGCTCTATGGTGCCATCTACTTTGCGTTTTAGTTTGAATACCCATTTATAGCTGACTACATTTTTGGCAACAGTGGGAGAGACAAAGGACCAAGTTTTGTTGTGGAGAAGAGCATTGAATTCGTCTACATGGCAGTGCACCATTCGGAAATGGTGACATCATTGGAGAAACATGTAGGTTTAGCCAGAGCACCATCTTGTATTCAGAGTAAGGCAAGGGCAATGTGATACGGAATAGCCCCATCATGGAATTGACGTGGCTTACTCATGTTGTTATGTGCCCGAGTTACCATGTGATGAGTCCATAGAAGTGCTGCCTCAAATGAGTGGTCCTCATGTTAACAAGACCCGGAAGTCGAAGCAGAGGAGCCTGCAAGGGGGTTAGAAGTTCATGCAAGTGCGAACGATAATGGAGAAATATGAGGGTCTATATTCATAATAGGATCAGCCGTAGGTGATGTGGAAGGTGAGGGACCATAGGTTCTAGGTGAGACATGGACACGAAACTGGATATACACAGTTATAGGAGCTGTTGTGGAGAACAAATAGGGTTCGTTTTGAGTGGATGGGCTGGTCGAATGAGACATGTGACTAGATGTTGGGAAAGAGAATGGAAAGACAGACTCATGTTGTTATGTGCCCGAGTTACCATGTGATGAGTCCATAGAAGTGCTGCCTCAAATGAGTGGTCCTCATGTTAACAAGACCCGGAAGTCGAAGCAGAGGAGCCTGCAAGGGGGTTAGAAGTTCATGCAAGTGCGAACGATAATGGAGAAATATGAGGGTCTATATTCATAATAGGATCAGCCGTAGGTGATGTGGAAGGTGAGGGACCATAGGTTCTAGGTGAGACATGGACACGAAACTGGATAGACACAGTTATAAGAGCTGTTGTGGAGAACAAATAGGGCTCGTTTTGAGTGGATGGGCTGGTCGAATGAGACATGTGACTAGATGTTGGGAAAGAGAATGGAAAGACAGACTCGACAACATCACGTGAAATAAAGAATTTTTCAGTCTCAAGATGATAGCACCTATATCCCTTTTGATGAGAGCTGTTACCCATGAAAATACATGCCTTTGACCGAAATTCAAACTTATAGGTATTGTAGGGCCTGAGATTTGGGAAACATTGACAACTAAATTTTTTTAAGTAGTAGTAAGGTGGCCTACCAAATAGTTTCTGAAAGGGAGATAAATGTTGCAGAATAGGAGTTGGCAGGCAATTGATGAGGTAACATGACGTTTGACACTCCTCATCCCAAAAACGTTTGGGAACACCACTGTCAGAGAGGAGTGCGAGAGTGGTATCAATAATATGACGATGTTTTCTCTCAGTACAGCCTTGTTGCTGATGAGTGTGAGGACATGATCAATTCCAATTGATTGGAAAAATTTGTTGAGAGGAAAATATTCACCCCCCAATCTGCTTGGACACTTTTGATTTTAGTATTGAACAAACGTTTGACCATAGTCTGAAATTTAAGGAATTCATTCATGACATTAGATTTTTGGGAGATGGGAAACAACCACTTGAATCTGCTAGAAGTATCGATAAAGGAAACATAATATCTATTTTCATTGGTTAAAACAACTGGGGAAGAGCCCCATGCAAACATCCAAATAAATTAACTCCGGAGTACAAAAGACTAAATTGGAATCATAAAAGGGTTGCTGGTGTCCTTTAGCAAGCTAACATATAGAGCAAGGACTATGAGCTTTATTTGCTGAAATTGGAAGACGAAAAGTAGAGAGAACATGTTGGACAGTAAGAATGGCTGGATGACCCAAGCGCCCGTGCCAATGATCTGCAGATGTTCGCACACCAACAAGAGCGTGCTTTATTGAAGAAGAAAAGGTTAGATGTTGGAGCTAATAAAGACCATCCTTAAGAGGACCTTGATGCAGAGGGATCCATGTTTGGCAATCCTTAATCACAAAATGAGTGGCATGAAATTCAAAGAACATTATTGTCATGGGCAAATTGACTGACTGAAAGTAAATTTTTGCAAATATCTAGAACAAGAAGGAGATGTTTTAATAAAAACTGTTGACGTGAAACAGAGAAAGTGGCAGATCCTATGTGAGTTATAGACAAACTTGAACTATTGCCAGCACGAATTTGGTTTGCGCCAGTATACTCTGAAGACACATTGAGATTATTCATCTCATTTGTAATGTGATGTGTGGCTCCAGTATCAGGGTACCAGTTCTCATCGGTGGCCAAATTTGGTGAAGAGTAGAATGCTTGGGGAGTGGTGGAAGACTCACCCTGATAGCCTTGATCGAAATTGCGATAGCACCGTAAGGTTGTGTGCCCTTGTTTACCTCATACCTAACATGTGTGGCGAGGTTGGGAGGAGCTATTGGGGAAGTAAGAGCCACGACCATATCCATTGGAGGATTGTCCTCATCCTCGATGGTCACCACGAACACCAAAGTGGTTCCCACGACCACGAAAAATTCGACATGACCATCCTGAGATCGAGAGGAGAAGTTGGCAGAAGGCTAAGAGATTTTTGCAGTAGAGAGCTGCTGTTCCAGCCGCATCTCATTGGCTAACAAATGGCCATAAATTTCCTCAAGAGAAAGAGGATTCACGCGAGTGGTCACAGAGGTAACAAAAGGATCCTACTTGGATCCCAAACCAGCAAAAAGATATGGCACTATCTCAAAATCATTTAATGGTTGGCCTATAGCAGCCATGGTATCACACATAAGTCGTTTATCTTTTAGAAATAATCGGTAACAGTAGAGTTACCTTTCTTTGATGTAGCAAGTTAGTAATGATCTTGCATCATTTGAGCTCGTGATTGGGAGGTGAACATTGTCTCCAAGGTTGTCCAGAGATCACGAGACGTAGCACACCCGACTGCGTGGGTGACAAGAGATTCTTAAACTGTGGAAATCAGCACACTTAGAATGAGTTGATCCCACTGGTACCAGGTGATGAAGGCATGATTCATAATTGATGCAGGAGGACCATCTTAAGTGATGGGATTGGGCAGGATCTGTAGTGTAGGGGTGGAGGTGCCATTGACAAATCCATGTGCATCCTGATCAAGAAGATACGCATCAATCTGCGTTTTCCAAGAGACCAAATTTCCTTTGGTAAGCTTAACATGCAATGATGGATTCATGTTAGGAACCGTGAGAAGAACAACAGCAGACGACAAGGTGATGGGATGCGTAGGGGATGAGGTTGGAGAAGGCGTAAGGGACGAGGTTGTAGAAGATTCAGGGGTCCTCATGGAAGCAAGAAAACAGAGAGAACAAACAAACCAAAAAGAAGAAGAAGAAGAAGAAGAAGACGTTAGTCAATATAATAGCTCTAGTACCATATAAAAACTTAAAAACTCTATTTGTAATCGTTCTTTCTTGCTTACCACTGAACGTGGTTTACATTGATATGTATAGAGATTTACAAGTACAATTGTCATAGGGGAAGAGGTCTACAATTTGAGACGTGTCTGCCAAGATAACAGTAACCTCATAGAACACTACAGCTGTGATAGCCTATACGTACTATCAAGAGTAGAACTATGATTCAACACAAACTCTATAACTAGAAGACGACAGACACTTGATAAACTCAAAGTGTGATTAACTGTACTTACGATTTATTTGCTTTAACAAAGTGTTGGCAAAATCTGCTTTTTGCTATTGATCTTAAGCACAATTGGGCTGCACATGGCATCTTCCACCACTTAGTTCATACTTTATATAATGCTTACTAATAAAAAAGAGATAATCTTTTAATAGAAACAAGATAAGGTTTTGGTGAGTGCGTACTGACTTATGAGGATAATGATGCTTCTTCTATGGTACCATGCAACTTTGGGAGCCGCATTTGGATTCTGTCCAGTTCAAATGAAAATGGATAATTATACCCCTCCAATATAACTAACTGGATCTCCTCCGGTTCTTTTGATCTGGAGAGGATCCTTGTCCTTGGGAGCCCGTCAATAAAACACTGCTACAGTGCGACGACCAATAAAACACAAGTTGATACTTTATTTTTTATTTTTTTTTGGTGGCCAAGATGAGATTTCCAATACTTTAAAAGATAAATACAAGAAGTTGAAGGCCTCGTACAAACGTTCCAACCTAGCTGATACAATGCTGGTGGGAACGAAAAAGGCGTTGACAAATGGGGCTAGGCCCGATCCAAAAGTATCTTGGCGTATAGGCCTAGAAAGGGGCCAGTGGGCCACTGAGGTTGGTGGCACAACATGTGAAATTGTCAATAACAGAAGCCGTTCAGACGGAGCCTTCGTTGAGCTGCTGGAGGCGGGTCCTGTGGCAGCGAGCAAGGGGGTCTTGACCCACGCAGCGGGGAAGGTCGCATTAGTACCGGTCGGACGAAGGTCTTTAGACGAAACGTACTTGAGAATTAACGCGGAGGAAATACTGGATCTTGCAGTCTTCATAAAATGAAAAAAGGGGACACTTGCTATGGAGAGAGAGAGAGAGAAGAAGAGAGAAAATTGGGAGGAATACACATAGGCCACGGATCTACTATGGAGGAAAGGTTAGCGGAAGGTGGCAGCGGCACATGGGGCCACGCGTGAGCTTGGCCTCAGACATGCATGAAGGTCACGCGCTGGGTGAAGGAGCCTTTGGGATTGAGGGTCTATGGGCCCAGTGGCCATAACGAGAGAGAGAGAGAGAGAGAGAGAGAGAGAGAGAGAGAGAGAAGAAGAAGAAGAAGGGTTTCTGTCATAGAAGAGAGAAGAGGAAGAAAGGACAACTTTTTCTTGTTCTTGTTCTTTTTCTTTATTTCTTTACTTTTTTTTTTGAGGGGTTCCTTTTTCTTTATTCTTCAAGGAATAGGGGTATCCAGTAAAACAACTTGATCATAATGGCAAGTCATTCAATTACAACGAAGGAGCCAACACAAAACTAGGAAATTTCCAGTGATGTGTTTCGTGACAAACATAATTTCATATCAAACCAATTTTTTTTTTTACACTCTTACAGAAGGGAATAATAAATACACAGAAGCAATGAGATAGTCATTAATATCTCAAGCCCCTGTTCTCAATTTTCACACCCGAAAAGAGATAAGCGTATGAAACATTCGCTGTCAAATAATTGGAAGCAATGAAATAATTAAAAAAATTCTAAGGCACAATTACCCCTGTTGGCTGTTGTAGCTTCTGCAACTTCCGAAGATGCTCCAACAATGAAGTAGCCTTCCGTTTGGCCCTCTCTGTTCCACTCTTAGCAAGCTCCGTCAAGGGTATGAGAGCACCAAGCCTACTTATGCAGGCAAGATTGTCAGTATCTCTCTTGCACAAGGCAAGTAAAATTGCAGCTGCGTTTTCTTTATTGCGAGGCAGTCCCGTTCTCAGAAGATCTATCAAAACAGGAATAGTGCTAGCCTTTACAATAGCAACTTTTGCCTCCGGGTGGCTGGCAAGTACAGACATTATAGTTAGGGCTTCATCAACCATGCAATTGCTTGAATCTGTAAGCATCACCAATAATGCTGTGATGATCCCTGCCCTCACCGCCCTGCCCTTGTTCCCCTGATAAATGCACAAATTAAACAATGCTGTTGCAGCATCCTTCTTCCCTCTAGCACTTCCGTGTTGGAGCAATTCCACCAAAGCTGGGATTGCACCCGATGCACCTATAATTATTTTGTTCTCATCTCCAAGTGACAAGCTAAAGAGGGTTGCTGCTGCATTCTCTCTAGCTTCCGTGCTTCCATTTCTGAGGACTTGGACAATTGAAGGAATGGCTCCGGCAAGCACTATGAGTCCCTTGTTGTTTTCATATATTGAGAGGTTGAGAATGGAAGTAACCGCATTTTCTTGCGTCAACACATCTTCTGTTGTTAAAAGGTTGACCAGAAATGGAATGGCTCCAGATTCTGCTATTAGTACTCTGTTATCTGTGCTTCTTTTGGATAGTGACCGGATTTCAGCTGCAGCCGCTCTACGCTCCTCAATGGACCGGCTCGAGAGCTTGCGCACTAGAGCTTGAATGGCTGCTAAGTCACCAGTAACATCACGAAATGATCCATCACTCTTTTTTATTTTTCCATTTATAAGTCCTGTTGGCTGCTCAATATTGTGCTGAGCACACCACTGAGTAATTAGACTTCTGATAACATAATTTGGAGTGAGTGTTAAATTTTCAAGCTTCTGCTGTGTTTTTGGACATGTTGCATTTCCAGAATCTATCCATCTCTGTATGAAAGATCTCTCGTACGTCTGCAGAATCAAGAAAAAGATAATCAGAAGACCGTTACTAGAAAAAAAAAACTGAGTTCTATAGTTTCAAGAAATTTCTTCTACAATAAAATATGTTAAAATGGCATTTGCGGTGAATCATACCTGTCCTGTGGCCACAATAACGGGATCCCTCATGAGTTCCAAGGATATAGGGCAAAGAAAATCTTCAGGAATTACAATTGGATCAGACTTCTTGATTTCCTCTAAACTGTTGGTGGCTGAATTGTCTTGTCCATCAACATCAATGCCATTTGCTAGACAGGCCTCAGAAGGATCAGAAGAGTTTCCAAGCCTCTCAGATTTATAACTTATCAGATCTGCACCACAGCTTTCTGAGCCATCACTTTCTGGAACAGCATCCAGCTTCGACATATTTTCGTCATCAATACTACCACAGTTCTGAACACGCAAACTTCCAATTACCCTGTTGTCCGATTGCCCCTGATCAATTTCTTCATCCAGCAGCTGGACTAAGGCATGAGATAACATTTTTGAATTGAAAGGCCCATATCTCTCTGAGGCTCTTCTCAGCTGTGATCTCACCAACTCCACCTAATAAACAGAAAAATATGAGGTGCCAAGTCCAGTTGATAAGAAAGCACCATAGATTTGCAACTCCTACCTGTTCTTGAACTTCCTCCGAGATGTCAAAATGATCATAGGGTATGCCGCCTAGTGCTTTCTCCAACTTCCATGTCACACATTGGAATTGCGAGGCAATTCTCCTAGCAGCTTCATCCTTAAATCATGATATACCAAATTTTCAGAGAAGTACCTAGACATTCTTTTTAAGGGTGCACATGACAACAACAAAGTCTTAGCATGAGTAAGGGCTAATTTTCATGATAATGAAGTACTCCTTTTTCATAAACGAAAAGCATGCTTTCTCATAATTTTCATTGCACTGACATAGAATTAGCATACATGTATCTAAAAACCACAAATAATACATCCCTGCTTTGCTCGGTTGACTCAAATCCAGCGACTCAGTCGCCGGCTAGAAATTTCTGCTTTCCAGTTTACCCTACCAGGACAAACGTTTTCACATAGAATTTTTCCAAAATCAGAGAGAATTAAGTACTGCGACTTCTTCTTGATCGAGTGCAAGCACAATCAACATTACGCAAGTTAGAGATTTTTCTTAGTCCATGTCACTTCTCTGTAACCATGAGTCATGATTGGAATGTTCTTTAGTTCATCAGATTAAGAATCAATAAAATAAAAAACCATCACCTTATCCAAACATTATAGGCACCGCAAAAATAATAGCAAAGCAAATTTAGAAGCAGAGCTCAGAGTATTCAATTAAGTGCAATCAACCTGTTACCGATCAAAATTCTGTGCACAGTATATTGTACGGAAACCATCACATTATCACTATCACAAGCTACACTTTTTGCAGTATCCATAGATCTAATTATCCCAAATAGCAAATAATTTCCACGAAAATCAACACGATTGCTACGTTCGGTTCCCGAGAAAATGCAGGAAAAGAAAGTAAACGAAAATCCAGATTGTCAGATCCCACATTAACCACACGCATCCTTATCCTCAGTTGAGGTGCATTCCATAGTTTCCGGAACTCATTTTTCTTTTCCTTTCACCAACTTTCCCAGCAGCCAAACAGATTAAAGGAACAGAAAAGAAAAAAAAAAGAACATTTAAGTAAGAAGATGAAACTCACGGAAGAGCTATTGGAATGGAAGTTTCCGGCGAGCAATAAGAGGCGCTTGGCGGCCCGGAGGGCCACCACCAGATCGGAGGATGTCGAAGAAGAAGAAGAAGCCGACGCATCCAACAGCCGAGAATGGCCTTCGCCGAAGTCCCTGATCTCCTCAAGCAAATGCGCGAGCAGCGCGATCCGACGGACCAGATCGGTGCAGTCCTTCCTGAACAACGGCACCGACGCGTCCCCAGCGGAAATGCCGGAGGCGGCAGGCCCGGCACTCACGACGTCCCGCACGAGGTCGAGGAGTACGACGCCGGCGATCACGCCACCGGCCATCCCGTCACGAGCGGCACAGGCGATCTAATTGGATAGCGGTTATTTTGCGTCTGAAAGTTCGGCCACGTTACTCGCGTCTGGGGCTTTTAAAGTAAAAAGAAAAGGAAATCATGGATTTCCGAGAGAGAGAGGTCGCGCGCGCGCGCGCGTGTATATGTGCGATGAAAGCGAAATTCTCGGGCTGACGAGGGGAAGGAAACAAGGGAATACAGTTGGCTTTGGAATCTTATGAATTGTATTCCAACGAACTCCATTCTTCGGTTCTTTTTTTTTTTTTTCTCAATATCTATTAATAATTAACAATGTAATGTGGGAATCCAAAGATAATAAATAAATTTGTTATACAAAAAGAAAATGATAAAAAATTGGGAATTGACACTCAAGGGTGCTAATGGGTTTCACTTTAAACGTGGTAGACGCAATCAGCAACTTTGACAACAATGCTGGCTCTTCAATAATCAATATTCTTTTCAAAAAAAAGAAAATAATAATAATCAATATTGAATAATCTTAATAAAATATTATAACAAAATGTAATTTGTAGATCAAGCATTGTTAGGAACCGTTGGATTACGAAGTTTGCAGGCCACGTTGTGATATGGGATGGAACCCATGTCAACTGTTTTGGTTCTGTACCTCGCTTCGTTTTTAACACAAAATCTCAAGTGAGGGCAACGTAGTTTAGTATCCCCAACCGTTTCTAAAAAAAAATATATAGAGAAAAATACACGTATTTCTCTTAAATTACTACTTAATTGTTATTTTATTATTATTTTCTTTTTTGAAATGCAGAGTTTTTATTATAACTCAAGAAAAAGCTGAAACTTGTTCAGCAATTACAATTTGATGGAGATGAGGGTAATCCTCACTCCAGGAAATATCAAAATTTGATGACAAGGCATATTTAGCCAAATAATGAGCAGCCTGGTTTGCTGTCTTAAGAACATGCTGAATCTCCATTGATCTCAAACTGCAAAGTCTTTCTCTAGTATCTTCAATTAACTGCCTTGAACGTGTCCAGCAGGAGCCTAGAGTCTTCAACGCTGAGACGGTATGCAACGAATCGAAAATGATTTCCTGGAAACCTTGGGCAACACAGAACTTAGCCGCTTGCCGCACTGCCATGGCCTCCGCTACATCCGGGTCAGTAATTTCAGGTACTACATTCGAATAAGCCCCTTTGAGTCCGCCATTATAGTCCCTCACTACCACACCCACTCCCATGCATCGTCGGTGTTGATTAACCGAAGCATCCCAATTAACTTTCAGTCTCCCTGGAGGAGGCAACATCCATTTGGCAGGGTTAGGGAGCATTGCATCCACTGAATTTTGGGACCCCACAGTATCCTCATTAAAACCTTCACACGAGTCCATTGCCTGTCGAGCTATTTGGCATGGTGCTGTAAAGAGATCTTAAAAAATGAATCTATTGTGCCTCAACCAGATGAATCTAGCAACAGTCAAAGCCAATTGCAGGTTATCACCCTCCAGCTTCTTCATCAATTCCTGCACCATACTAAGGCCATATCTAGCAGCCAAAGAGAGCTTCTGCAAACGTTTGGAACACTCCTGCCACACTGCAATTGCCGCTTGGCAATTCCAAAGCACATGGCAAACGGTCTCCGGCTCCCTTAGACACACAAGGCATAAATGGTCTTAACCAATGCATCTCTTAAATAAATTCACCTTGGTAGGCAAAATTTCATGACATACCTTCCAAATGAAGTGCTTTAGAACTGGGGGAGAAGGGAATTTCCAAATTTGCCGCCACACTGATTTTGCAATTGCAACCAAAGAGCATTCCCCTTTGTCCCTTTCTTGACAACTCTTTTCCATATGATAGGCAGATCTCACTGAGAATAAACTGTTTTTAGTACCCATCCAAATCCTCCTATCCTCACGGAGGAGGGGACTAAGGGCTAGGCTTGTAATGACATTTGCTTCATCTGGTCTGAAAACTGAGTGGATAAAAGGAAAATTCCACCACCTAGTAATATGATCGATCAGTTCCGACACTCGAGCTTCTGCTTGCAGGACTGACACTGGGGACTGTACAGTGAAAGAAGGGAGATTTGGAATCCATTTGTCATTCCAAATGGAGACTTTCTCATCATTCCCTATCTGCCATGTCAAACCCGATTCCAGCACGTTGAGTGCTTGGAATATGCTCCGCCAAACGTATGAGGCCTCCTTCCTAAACCTGCCTCCAAGAAATTAGTATTTGGAAAATATTTTTCCTTGAGAATCTTTGCAGCCAGGGAGTGTGGATTTTTCACAAGTCTCCATCATTGTTTGTTATGGGTCTGTTACTGAAGGAGTGCCCTGGCTAGAGGTAGAGGGCGAGTATGGTGGTAGGATCACTGAGCCAGCTCATCTATTCACAAGTGGCAAGGAATAGTCTAGAACGTTGGCCGAATCTATGTTATTTCTTTTCCAGTATTTTTTAGCTTGTCGTTTAGCATCTTTCTTCCTTATTACATTTTATGTAATTCCTTAGATTTCTAGAAGGAATATAACAGCTATACATTCTGTTGGATTTCCTAACAGAATGCAACGGCTATTTAAGGCGAGCTAGAGGAGAAGAATGGATATGAAAAAGAATCCTAAGTTGCTAAATTGTATCCAGGAGGCTAGAGCTCTCGAATGCTCCCTATCTTTTAATGAATTCCAGTCTATTATCCATTTGATTTCCTCTCTTCCTTTCCCAAATTCACTAAAAAAGACCTAAAGAAACACACGCCCTTTACATTGTTTACCCAACAAAGCTAGATTAAAAATTTCGAGGTTCCGGAATCCCATTCCCCCTTCTTGCTATGGTCTCCCCATCTTAGACCAGCTTAACCAAGAGATCTTCTTCTCCTTATGTTGGGAACTCCACCAGAACCGACCCATTAGAGAATTCAGATTGTTGCACAAGGTCTTGGTCAATCTGAATATACTCATACTATAGGTTGGATAGCTTGCACCACCGTTTTAAGCAAAACCTCTCTTCTAACTTCTTGCAAACCCGGCCCTAGATTTCAGCAAATGTCTTCTTCTTCGATCTTCCTACCAAGGCTAGGAGACCCGAATACTTTTCAAAACTTGAAGCAACCGATTGCCCCACCACAGCACAAATTTGGTCAATGTACACATTCAAACTATCAATTGTGTCACTGTTCAAATTCAAACTATAAAAAAAGTTAATGTTTCCTTAAGACCAACAAAAAACAAAAATAACCATAATTTTTTTTCTTCAATAAAACAAAAATGTCCTTATAAATTCGAAAAAAAAAACTTAAACTAAAAACTGAAAAAAAGGAAAAAAAAAATTAAAAATTAAAAAAAGAGAAAAAAATAACTGAAAATAATCAAAACATTTTTTTTAAAAAAAAAGGAAGAAAACCCAGTTTTTATTTTTTTGTTTTTATAACTTTTTGTTATTTTAGCTATTTTTTTAATAATTTTTTTAGTTTTTTTTAATTATTTTTTAAAAATAATTTTATGAAGTGTAATTTTTGTCATTTGGAGGACATTGACATGTTTTGGTTGTTTAGGGCCCCACATTGACACAATTGGTAGTTTGGGGGGACATTGACAATGATGTAGTAGTTTAAGGGAGTTATGTGTACTTTTTCCAAAAACTTTTTTGATCACACAATCTCTAAAGTAGTATTTTCAAAATAACGAAAACAAAAAAACACAATCTCTAAATTTGTGTTTTCAAAAACTAAAAACAGTTACAAATTGTATACACAATTAAAAAAAAAAAATTTAAAAACTTATATATATCTACATAAAGGCTCAGGCAGTTGGAGCCATCTCCCATGGCCAAACAAGGGCGTGGTTGAAACCACCCCTTCAGCCTATTTGGGTGATGCAGGAGGATCCGAGTCAGATGACGTTGAGCTGTCAGATTGCACATTAATGGCGCTGAGATACTTGGAGCAGGCGGATCAGCGCAAAATTGGCAAGAAATCATAATTTGGCCTAATTGGGGCAATTTTTGAATGCGCTGCAGTGATTTGGCCATAACTTTGGCTATGAGTATCCGATTCGCGCTTATAACCCCAATTTGGAAAGCTCTATTCGGTGCGCACGCCGTGGCCACCGAGCTACGCTCGGTGCACCTCGTTTCGAGCCCCAAAATCTGCTGTTTTCCTTGTCAAAACCCTAATTTTAGATATTTTTTTTTACCATTTATGGTAACTTTTCGTTTATTGTTTAGGAGGTGATTCTGAGCCCGATTTGGGCCAGATTTTCGGTAGACTATTTATTTTATTCCGTATTTCGTTTTATTAGGGTTTTTGAGATTTTGCTATTTTTGGCAAAATTCTTCTAAAGATCTAATTTTCAGCTATTTAAGCCCGGCTTGTGGGCGTTTTCGAACAGTTTTGTTATTATTGATAATTTATCGAATTCAGAGTTTTCTCTCTGTTTTTGGGGTGAATTTCTTGTTTTCTTCCTTGCAATCTACTTGTTGATTAGCCTACAGAATAATCGCTATTCTGTCCGGCGTCAATTGATTTTGAGAAGGTGTTCGAAGTAAATTGTGATGCGTCCGGAGTTGGCATTGGGGGAGTTCTCAGTCAGGAGGGGCGTCCCATAGCTTTTTTCAGTGAGAAGCTATCGGGATCAAAGAAGAATTATTCCACTTACGACCTGGAGTTCTATGCCATCGTCCAGTCTTTGAAGCATTAGCGTCACTATCTGGTACATAAGGAGTTTATCCTTATTACCGATCACGAGGCTCTGAAGTACATCAATGGTCAACACAAGCTGAGTAGGCGGCACGCCAAGTGGGTGGCATACTTACAGGAATTTACCTTTGCACTAAGGCACCAAGTAGGAAGTCTAAACCGTGTCGCAGATGCCCTGAGTCGTCGTACGATGCTCCTCACCACCATGAGTACTAGAGTTGCAGGGTTTGAAGCTTTTACTGACATGTATGCAGCAGACCCTTCTTTTGGGAAGATCATTCAGGAGGTAACAGATGGTCACCGATCTGATTTTATTTTGCATAATGGTTATCTGTTTCGTGGGTTACAGTTGTGCATTCCAGATTGTTCACTTAGGCAGCAGATTATTAGTGAACTTCATAATGAGGGCCACTTTGGGCGGGACAAGACGTTGGCTCTTATCTCTTCTGACTACTATTGGCCCAAGTTGACCAGTGACGTGGCTCACTTTGTGGAGCGTTGTTATGTGTGCCAGAAGTTTAAGGGTGTCCTCACCAATGCAGGCCTGTACACTCCACTACCGGTTCCTGACGCTCCGTGGCGCGATGTCAGCATGGACTTTGTGTTGGGCTTGCCCCGTACCCAACAGGCTTGTGATTCCATTTTGGTTGTGGTTGATAGGTTTTCCAAGATGGCCCATTTTGTAGCTTGCAGGAAGACCATGGATGCTGTTCGGATTGCCCATCTTTACTTTAGGGAGGTTGTGCGTCTTCATGGTGTCCCTCGATCCATCACTTCAGATCGGGATACCAAATTTATCAGTAGTTTTTGGAGGAGCCTATGGGGGAAACTGGGGTCAAAGTTGAACTTTAGCAGTGCCTACCACCCCCAAACAGATGGTCAGACAGAAGTGGTGAACCAGAGTTTGGGCAACCTTTTGCGGTGTTTGGCAGGGACTAAGCCAAAGCAGTGGGATTTGGCCCTCCCTCAAGCAGAGTTTGCCTACAACAGATCAAAGAGCAGGACCACAGGGATGAGCCCATTCAAGATTGTCTATGGTCAGAATCCATCCGGAGTACTAGACTTAGCCCCTATTCCACGTATCGGTCGTTTGAATCCTAACGTAGATGAGCTGGCCGACCATCTTCGGGGCATCCATGAGCAGGTGAAACTGGCCATTCAGGAGAGCAATGACAAGTACAAGGCTCGAGCGGACCGCCATCATCGTCAGGTACTTTTTGATGTTGGTGATTTTGTTTGGGCAGTGTTAACTCGTGATCGGTTCCCTGTTGGCGAGTATAATAAGCTTAAGGAGAGGAAGATCGGACCCTGTGAAATATTGCAGAAGATCAATGACAATACCTATAGGTTGCGTCTCCCCAGTCATTTGAAGACCTCTGATGTCTTTAATGTGAAGCACTTGAGTCCTTATTTCACGGATTCCGATGATATTGCTGTGAACTCGAGGACGAGTTCTTTCCAACCCGGGGTGACTGATGCAGGAGGATCTGAGTCAGATGACGCTGAGCTGTCAGATTGCACATTAATGGGGCTGAGATACCTGGAGCAGGCGGATCAGCGCAAAATTGGCAAGAAATCATAATCTGGCCTAATTGGGGCAATTTCCGAATGCGCTGCAGTGATTTGGCCATAACTTTGGCTACGAGTATCCGATTCGCGCTTATGACCCCAATTCGGAAAGCTCTCTTCGGCGCGCACGCTGTGGCTATCGACCTATGCTCGGTGCGCCTCGTTTCGAGCCCCAAAATCCGCTGTTTTCCTTGTCAGACCCTAATTTTAGATATTTTTTACTATTTATGGTAACTTTTCGTTTATTGTTTAGGAGGTGATTCTGAGCCCGATTTGGGCCAGATTTTCGGCAGACTATTTATTTTATTCCGTATTTCATTTTATTAGTGTTTTTGGGATTTTGCTATTTTTGGCAAAATTCTTCTAAAGACCTAGAGCCTGTTTGGTAACCTGTTTTGGAACAGTTTTATGTTTCCAAAACAAAAACCGTGTCTGAAAATTGTCTGCATGCGTTTGGCAATCGGTTTTAAAAACAAAAACGTAAGAAAACAAAAACGCATGAAACATGAAATATGAAAACAATTTAGAGTTGTTTTGAAAAACAGGTTTGTGTTTTCTATCCAAATACGCTCAAAACACGCGCGGAACCTATTTCCAACTTAAGTGCACAGTGTCACATGATACCCGTGATCCATGGTTCTAATCTCCACAAATCCATTTTTCTCTGCCTTCTTTATCCTGCTCGGCTTGTTCGCATTCATTCCCCACCTATAAACTCAGACAAAAATCACTCCCCCAAGTGCATCTCAGTGCCATCACTCTCCTCCTATTTGCCTTCATCTACCCTATGAGCCGGGAATCGATTGCAAGTTTTGGTTCTATTTTTAAGGAACCCATTGATTAGCAGCTCGTGTTCCAGAGGATCGACGAAAACTTTGTGTGAATGATCAACTCCTCTGTTGTGGCGGCTCCAATCAGTGCACTTGTTCGTACGTTCTGTGGGTTTTTTTTTTATTTCTGTGGGTTTGCTTGTTTGATTCAATTCTTGTGCATTTGTTTGGATAACTTCTTTGTAAGTTTTTTTATCGCACTTTTGGGTGATTTCTAATTCTGTGGCTTTTGGATGTTTTGGGTCAATGTGATATTGCATCTGTTATGGGCTAATTTGAATCAATTTTGATGAAATTGAACAAGCCATTCAGTACATTTCTACATGGCTTGTTTTGAGTCAATGAATGCATTTATGTATTTTGTATGGTTTGTGAAGGAATGGGTATGTAATCTCAGATGCTATTTGATTGTTTTTACCAAAGTTCCAAAGCAAAGCCTTTGTTCCTGTTAATCCCTCTCCTCTTTGACAATTGTTTTGAAGACTACAATGGAGATGGAAGAACTACTGGGTTGTTGTTCATGTACAATTCTTTGATTGGAGGTTACTCTTCTGCTGGACATGGTGGTGATACTATCTTGCTTTATATTGAGATGGTGGTTGCGAGCATTGTGCCTGGTAAATTCACGTTTCCGTTTTTGTTGAGCTCATGTAGGGTTTTGTGAGGGATTCAAGCTCATGGAGTAGTTGTTAAGATGGGTTTAGAGGGAGATGTGTTTATCGGGAATTCTTTAGTTCAATTTTATTCAGAGTGTGGGAAGATAGATTATGCATGGAAGATGTTTGATGGAATGCTTGAAAGAAATGTTGTGTCATGGAATAGTTTGATTTGTGGTTATGCTGGGAGGGGTTGTCCAGAGGAAGCTCCTGAGAATTGATTTTAGCATTGGTTGATGTTTCATTTTTGCATCATTTGTTGTCAATCATTTTTGCATCATTTTTTGTCGATCAGTTTCATGGTTGATTAATTTAATTTTATTGGACAAGTTTATCCAAAAATATGGGACACACCATCAAGTCTAATGACATAAATTTGACAAGATTCTGTTTGGAAATCACCTAATAAATGGATAAAAACAAAAAATTGAAAACAAAAAATATATAGAAACGTCAAACAATTTTCTATTTTCTTTTTAAGTGAAAACTGTTTTGAAAATAATTGTCCAAACGCCTTGAGTACTGTTTTCTATTTTAAAAATTATTTTTGAAAATAGTTTGCCAAACATTTTTTTAACGGAAAAACAACAGAAAACGGTTTTTTGTTTCTGTTTTTGAAAACAATTTTCAAACGCAAAACAAAATCGATTTGCCAAACGAGCTCCTAATTTTCAGCTATTTAAGCCCGGCTTGTGGGCGTTTTCGAACAGTTTTGTTATTATTGATAATTTATCGAATTCAGAGTTTTCTCTCTATTTTTGGGGTGAATTTCTTGTTTTCTTCCTTGCAATCTACTTGTTGATTAGCTTGCAGAATAATCGCTATTCTGTTTCGGCGTCATTGGGGGTGGCCAGCATGAGCGGTTTAGCGAACCCTAAAAATGCCAATTTTTATTTTTTTTATTTTTTTTTTATTTTATTTTTTTTTATTTTATAAAAAACATTTTTTAGGATATGGCCAAACAGAGGTGATTGAAACAACTCTCAAGGTAGACAGAGGTGGCCAATCTGGCGATATTCGAACTATCCCTAGTAGCCTTGGGGGTGGTTTGGCCACCTCCAAATCGGCCGAAATAGGTTGTAGAAATCACCTCCTAGCCAAATGAGGGTGATCGTCTTGACGGTGGTTCGACCACCTACAAGCTAGCCATGTGAGGGTTTGGCCATCAAAACACAACCACTAGACAATTCGGCTAAAACCAAAACAAAAAATAAAAAAAATAAAAAAATAAAATAAAAACCTACTTTGATCATACTCCCAAATGAAACCAACATAAAATCACCCATTAAAACACCGCCTCTAACTTCAATCAAAACTTAAAGGAAGCCCAATAACCTCCATGATCAGCCACCAACCTTCAACTTTGGCAAATTGATGGAGATGTTCTAAGATATGTACAAGACAATGACACCAAATACTTCTCAATAGTGTTTTTTTATGGAAAATATTTTTTTTTAAAAAAAAAAATCATTGATTTTTTCATTTTTAGGTTGAGACGTGGAAAAAAATATCAAAAATATTGTCTCTTGTTTGGTTGATATAAAAAATAATTTTCTACTATCACTAAAAAAAAAAAAATAGAAATCACTCAAAATTGTCAAACAATGTCAATTATTATTTTTATTATTTTTGACAATGATCAACAATTATTATTATTATTATTATTATTATTATTATTATTTCCTTCTTGTTGGGGGAGGGAGAAGGGAAGAAGAGGAGACAAGTTTCGAAAAATAGTTTACCCTCTTGAGAGGTATAAGTTATTGTTGGGTGGTCTTGCGCCTCTCTCAACTCCAAAAGTTAGCTCATGAGATGAGGCTTTCCCTCACACTTATAAACTGACCATCAGCCCTTTCCACAACCAATGTGGGATAAATCCCAACAGTTACTTCTCTCGTATAGTGGCAAATTTGTTGTTGATCTGAAAATTATCCTAAACAAATGTAGTTTAAGGTAAAAGATGATTGGTTTTACAAAAATAAAATAAAATAAAGAAATAAATAAATCACATCTTAGGATTGAGCTAACTTGCACCCCATAAGTATTTAGGTTTCTTCTTATGCTTCGTTTGTTTCGGTGTAAAATGATTTTGGCATTTTCTGGAGTTTAGTGGGGGCAAAAATAATAGTCAATCAGAAAATGATTTTCGTTTGACCAAAATTGCTTAGTAAATTTCGAAAAATGATTTACGCTTCTTAAAAGCGTAAATAATTTTCTGAAGATGGCAGGCGTATTCGACTCTCTTTTAAATGATGCAGTCGACCACCATCGAAATCTGGCCGGTGCCAGAATCCGACAATGTCCAATCACTATTGCTGGAATCCGGCTACCTTCACCGGAATTCAGTCAGCGCAGATTCCGGCGACCAAATTGGTAGTATTGCAACCATTTGGCTGGAATCTGGCTAGAACGGCCTGATTCTGGCGGGCTGGCCGAATCTACCAGAATGGCTGGATCCTAGCCAGTTGGCCGGATATGGCGAGAATGGCCGGATTTTGGCTGCTGGCCAGACGGATCTGTCCAGATCATCCTTGCCAGAATGGCCAGATCCTGATTGGCCGGGATTTGGCTAGAACATCCTAGCCGCGGAATCCAGCCAGAATGGTTGGATTCCGGCGGGCTAGTCGGATATGCCAAATATGGATTTGGCCAGAACATCCCGGCCGGATTTCGGCCTACTGGCCAGGATTTGGTCGTTCTGTGCCAGATTCCAGCAATTTTCCGAAATCAGATATCTTTTGTCGGAATCCGGCCACATTCGCTGGAATTCGGCAACTTTCACTGAAATCCGGCCACTTTTCTTGGAATTCGGCCACCCAGATTCCAACGAATCTGTCCGAATTTCGGCCTTTATCTCGGATTCTGGATATAGTAGCCAGAATCCGAAAAAAGTGGTCGGAATATTGTCGGTCAGTGACGAAATCTCATCACCGGTGATTTTTATATTATTTTATATTAATATCTATATGTTTTGAATACAAATTGATTTTTATTGGTCAATATGATTGAATGAAAATATAAAAAATATTTATGATTTTTCGTACGCGCCAAATACCGAAAAGTGATTTTGGCAAAAAGCATTTTCCTGAAAAATGACTTTCCTTAAACTATTTTACGAAGAAAATTATTTTACGACGAAACAAACGGACGGAGCATTAGTCTTGTTCAATTTGTATTTTGTTTTATTTTATTTTGAGGTTAACGTGTGCACCATTATGCATGTGCATGAAATCCAAGAAAAATGTAATATTGTTAAGTAACTATACGATTTCTTACACCAGATATCACTTTGCATAGCTAATTAATATTTGTATCATGTATTTTTTTTTTTAATCATCATAAATTAACCAAAAAAAAAAAAAAAACTTTCTAGTTGCCACATATATTTTGTCACAAAATGGTTAGATTTGAGACTCCGGTCTCAAGTCTGTGGTGTCTATACCTTACCATAAGGTACAGACACCAGGCCAAAGACAAATATAAATGATAAAATTAACAACTAAAAATAAAGAGGAAATTATCTAATGTAAATCAGAAATCCAAAAATGATTTAAATTCAGGGTTCAAAAAAGTATTTTAATATATATTAAAATCCATTAGCAAGAAAAAGTGGAGAGAATAATATTCCATTAATTCTATTTTTTAGGATTTACAACGTGTAATGGTATTAACTTCTAATATTCGGATATAAATAGTGAAAAGGTTGATGATTTTCTATATATGTCAGTGGGTTTATGTTTTTGGTCTTAATTGTCTACTTTTCGAAGTTGTAAATTTTTGTGAGACTAGCTACGTACGTACGTCTCTAATATATCCCGACGTGCTTCCAACAACCAGTTGTTTGTCTCCTCGATCTCTGGACAGCTATTGGCTACGTTACTCAGATCACTTTTTTTTTTTTTTTTCTCTTGGTGGATATCCATTACAAAATATTCAACCACGTCATATTCAATATTAGCAATTTAGTTTTGCTAATATATATATATATGGAGATTGTTTTTATTCAAACCTCCTTTTTTATATATATATATATATTTCCTAAGAGTCAGCGAATTATGCATCAAACTTTCTAGATCGTTAAACCATTCAATATATATATATATAAAGAGATGAGATAGATCTGGAGATTTGATCGATTTCGATTAGTAATGAATAAGATTATCACCTTAATGATCTGGCTTAGGACTTAGTCGGCTATCCAGAAGAGCGGAGCCGCCCAGGTGACTGGTCAATTTTCATGGTAGAAGGTTTTTGCGTAATTAGGACATGAAATGCATTACAATATTACATGGAATTGGTCAATTTTTCTCTCTTCAAAATCCTTTTTTTTTTTTTTTTCTTTAAAAAAAAAATTGTGCGGGATGAAATTTCATTATAAAGAATCGAGGAAAATACACTTAGTTTTCCTAAACTTACACTCCTTGACCCTTATACCTCCTAACTTTAAAAAGTATCACTCAACCTCTTCCAATTACCATTCAACTATAGTTAAACACCATCTATTAGCATTTTTCGTCAAATTAGATGAAAAATGTGTCATGTGATGAAAAATACTGACGGAGGGTGGTAACGGTAATGAAGTTGTAGTTGAGTGGGATTGAGTGTCACTTTTTAAATTTTGATCTTTTGAAGGTATAAGTACCAAATAGATATAAGTTTGGAGGGTTAAATCCTAACAAAAAATAAAATTAAAAATTGCAAGGAAAAATAATGAAAAATAAAAGAAAGCCTATTCTATAATTACCTCCCACAATCATCCTAGGCTAATTTATAGGGTGCGAATGAAAATAGACTTTTGAAAATGGGCTTATGCTTGCTCCAAAAATTTCTTGGTGCACAGGCAAAGAAAAAGGTTATGGTGCAGGCTGAGAGAAAATGTTTTTTGGGCTAAGCTATAGAGGGTGGATCCTACAGCGAAAGCAATTAAGGACTTAAAAAAACCATTGTGAGGGGAGGAGCATTGTAGTTGGTTGGAATGACATGGCTGAAGGAGGAGACAATGGCAATGTCTATTGAGGGTAATGTCAAATGGTTGAAATGCTAAGAACATCGGAGCTCACAGTAAGTTAAAGAGGGCACATGTTGTAGAGAGAGAGAGAGAGAGAGAGAGAGAGAGAGAGAAAGTACATGGGCCTCTGTGGTTGCTTCATGGCACGATGAGGAGAGGTGCCAAGGGATGGGTTGGCAGAGGTGGTGGCGGCGCGTGGCAAGGGTGGAGGTTGGGTTTTGGGTGGGTGGGTCTAAGGGTTAAGAGGGTTAGGTGGGCGCGTATCCAGAAGGAAAATGCCAAGAGGTTTGATGGGCTTGAAGGGGGGGGGGGGGAACATATGCTCAAAGCCATAGTCATGCCTAGGACTACGCACAGGGTGTAGGGACTAAAGGGGTATAGGGGAGGCTAGTGGTGGTGGTCGAGGGTAGAGGCAATAGGTCTGGTGGCGAACAAAAATGAAAGAGAGAATAGGGAGGAAAAAGAGAGAGGAACTAAGAAAAAAAAATATAAAAATGTAATACATTGCAGCTGAAGTGTTTATAGTAGAGTTGGATTAGTCACACATCCCAAAGAGGAAGAAAATAGGATTTTTAGAAATTGTGTGATAAAGCATTCATGCATAAGATAGGTCAGTGATTGACGTATTTTTGTTATTTAGTTGTAGATAGCTCTTGATGCTAGCTTTGATTGGTGAATTTAAGTTTCTATTTTGGGTTGAAAAAATGACGTGCAATGTTTGGATATGGAACATGAATGGTGTTGGTGTAAGATTGAGAGGATAGTTAAATGCTTGGATTATGATGCTACGATTAAGAATTAGTGGCTGTAAGTTTAGTTTTGAAATTGTTAGTTTCGGTAAGGCTTAATTGTTATGGGATTGATATTGGTTAAGTTAAATAAGTGTATTGTGAATGTGATTTTGATGAGTGTGTGTGACGTGAAAATGTGAGTGTGCGTTGGTTAGAGTGTGGTTTGCAGAGTTGAGAGTGTGTGTGATGCGAATATACATATAAACACATCTTCATTCGTATAACCAAGCAATGTGGGACGTTACAACAGTAAAAGCAAAGAAAGGCAAAACAATACACGAGGGAAGAAAAAAAAAAAAGAATAGAAGGAGGAGCTTGGATAGGCGTGTGAAAAGGGGTGGAAGAAAGAATGGGAAAATTGAGTTGACAAATGAAAAGTGCTGATGTGGATAGTAAGGGAAAATGAAAGCCGAGTGAGGGGGAGGGAGTAGAAAATGGATTTGAGCATAAAAAATGGGAAGAATGCAAAATGCATTTAGGAAAAACTAGAATGGAAAGGTGTAATACTAAAGTAACAAAATATTTGAGAAAAAATGGGATTTTGGGTTCTAATGGTATGCTTGAGATTTAGATGTGGTTAATTGATTATTTAGCTTAAGTTATAGTGTTTTGAGTATATGTTTTTGTAACGCTCTGAGAAAATAATTAATTAGTAATTAACTTCACGGTTCGTGTGGAATAAGACTCAGTGATCTCTACTCCTCAAAAGATGAATACTACACGCAACAGACACATAAGATATTCTATCAGTATTAATTATAAGCAGAGCATCTACCAAGAGTCATGATATTAACTGAAGTAACTTTGTACATATCATCGATATAAAGGAACAAAACTAAACCTTAATATACAATCAAACCTCAAATGCTAAGCTTACAACATCACTCAAAAGTACTAATTACTATGAATGATCTCGAAAATCTTTCAATCAGTCCTCAAGCATAACTAGATCAATATCACTACGCCAAACGACCGCATTAGCCTCGAGGTCCATCTCAAATCTAACATCTAAAAGCAGTCCAACTATAAAACAACATATGTTTCATAGGTGAAAAAGATATAAGCGTAAGTCCACGACTTAGTAAGTAATAATACACATGGTGACAGGTTACCATGCAATGAACTTAGTTATTTATAAATCACATACAAAAATGCAATGTTAGGGTTTATCATTTGAAAATATCATAATAATGCAATATAGCTCTAATATATGTTGTAATAAAATAATCATGTTTAGGAGTGAGCAATACCCGTAGATACCCACCCGACCTGAAGTACCCGCCCCACCCCATCTAACAGCAAAACAGCACCCTTGGTACGGGCCACAGGCCTTTATTTGGCACCCTCGCACAGTGTGGTACGGGCTGCGGGGTGGACCTCTTGAAAATTCTCGGGTCCCTGACCCGCACCGCATCATTAAAAAAAAAAAAAAAAAAAAACTTAAAACTAAGTTATAACTTCTAAGTTTCTAACCCTAGTTGCTCTTTGAAGCACAACAGTTCAGCACAGCGCCGCACGACCTGCACGCACCCGCAGCTCCCTGGAAGAGCCGATCTTCATCACCACAAACTAGCCTCCGCCGACGGCTGATCTTCATCTTCTTCAACACCCTGAGAACCCCCGAGTTCGGATTCCCTCCTCAGTCCCTTCTTTCTTCTTTCTTCATTTAGGTAAAAAAAATCCTCACTTATTGAAATCAGTCCCTTCACTATTCGTTGTATACTTGTATTTCTTGTAATATATTGTTTGCTGGTGGTTCATTGTGTTTATTGTTTGGGCTTGCAGGTATTTTCGAAGGAATCACGTTCATGGTTCGCGGGTCTCGTTCTAACTTCTAAGGGATTTCGGCTTTACAGGAATTGTTTGTGCTTTGTCTTCCTACTGAATTTTCTAAGGGTTTTCTCTCTGTGTTGGACCATTGGTATCAATTTTGGTAAGTGAAAAAGCATTGATTGAAGTTGTTGTATTTGTGAATCTGTGATTGTGTACCTGTGACTCTGTGAGGCCGAAAGTTCTTTGAATATGATTAGGATGGGTACTAACCGCAGTATATGGTCATGATGAGAAGTGGGGACAATAAGGAAAAATTGAAGAGAAAAACAATTGAGTTTCAAAATGGAGATTTCAAAGAGATAATAACACCCAAAAATGTGAGAGTGAGATTGAAGCTCAAGAAATATAAAAACATGTTTGGGAGAATATTCTAAGCATATGTAATAAAAAAAGAACCAGTGATGCTTTGGTAGCTTTTGTGGCCCAAGTGCTTTCTTTTTGCTTTGTACACCATTGGAGATATGATATGATTGTATTGCAAAATAAGTTGAAGACAATTAATGCCCTTTATAATTGCTGTATAATCAGGAATATATTTCCCTAGCAACAATTGGAATAATCATCTTAGGTTTAATTTAATTTAATTGGTTTATGAATGATGATACATGTGTGCCTATAATTTAGATTTGAATTTGTGGTTCAAGGGGCATGTGAGGTCTTAATAGAATATGTTAGGACAACACATTATCTACAAGTTTGAGTTTATGGATTTTGACCTATAACATACAATATTATATTAATCACTCACTTTTGTCATTATATTAGTAAAAAAATTGCAATTTATGATTATCAATGTATGCCCCAACTGCTCTTTAATTTTATGTTTATCATTGTATGCTCTATCTGCTGTTGATTTTTTTTTTCCCACTTAAATTGTAGAATCAAGTCATGGATGATTCAACTAGTGGTACTATTGGTTCTAGTTCTGCTTCATCTAATCCTAGTTTTTTGGATACTAATATTAGTTATAGTTCTTCAACTATTGGCCCTCAAAATCCTAGTTTATCTCTCCCACCAAAACCTAAAAAAATTGAGGGAACATCAATGGTTTGTGAACATTTTATGAAGTTAGAGGCGAGTGATCCCAATGATCGTAAATCACAGTGCAATTATTGTAAGATGGAGTTTAATTGTCACCCTAGAAGCCATGATACTTCATTTATGCTACAATATATCAAGAAAAACTGTAAAAAATATTCTGGTATGTTTGATTAGACACAATCGAAGTTGAGCTTTGATGCTAAGAGGGAAGGACAAGCGGTAGTGGGTGAAGGATCTAGTGGGAGCCTTGTGATTGCTAAATTTAATGCTTCAAAAATAAGGGCAGCAGTTTTTAAGATGATCATGGTGGATGAGTTGCCATTTAGGTTTGTGGAAGGTGAAGGGTTTCAGGACTTCATGAAAACAGTTGAACCTAGGTTTTCAATTCCTTCCCGTTGTACTGTGATGAGGGATTGTGTTAGGCTCTTTATGTCTAAAAATAAAAGTTGAGGGGTATTTTCTGGACATTCGGTGTTCGGGTTTATTTTATCACTAATTATTGAACTTCAATACAGAACCTTAATTACATATGTATCACTGCTCATTTTATTGATAGTGAATGGAACTTACACAAAAGAATTTTAAACTTTTGTTTAATTCCTAATCATAAAGGTGAGACCATTAGGGGAAAGATTGAGTCGTGTATGCATGAGTGGGGCATTGGTAGCATTTTCACTATCACAGTTGATAATGCTTATTCCAATGATACGACTTTGGAGTACTTGAGTAAGAGAAGTGCTCATAAGCCTAGTGCCATATTAGATAATCAGTTTATGCATGTGAGGTGTTGTGCACACATCTTAAATCTTATTGTGTCTAAGGGGTTGAAAGAGGTTGATGAATCCATTATGAAGGTTAGAAGTGCGGTTAAATATGTGAAGTCTTCTCCTGCAAGATTTGAGAGTTTTAAGACTTGTATGGAAAGAGAAAAAATTAATTTCAAAGGGTTGTTGTGTTTGGATGTTCCAACTAGATGGAACTCTACATTTAAGATGTTGGAAGGTGCATAAAAATATCAAAGTGCTTTTGACCTTATGGAAGAGTTGGATGAATATTATGTTTATGCGTTGTGGGATGGTAAAAAAGGTTTGGGACCTCCTAATTATGAAGATTGGGCTCGTATTAAGATTTTTCTCAAGTTTCTCAGACTTTTTTATGAAGCCACAATGTGACTTTCAGGGTCTTTGTATATGACATGTAATATGTATATTGAAGAAGTTTCTGCCATTCAACTGCATTTACAAGAATATTGTGATAGTGATGATTATATATTAAGTTCTATGGTGGGAAAAATGATGTCGAAGTATAATAAGTATTGGAGGGAGTTTGATAAGGTTAATGTGTTGTTATTTGTTGATGTTATACTTGATCTACGAACCAAGTTGGGGTCATTGGAATATTGGTTCAATGATGTTCTTAGGGTTGAGTAATGCACTAATATGATGATAAAATTGAATAACCACCTTCAGAAATTATATGATTACTTCAACACTGGAGAGAGTTCATCTCAATATGAACATAATGGTGCATTTCTTCAAGGTTCCTCAATGGTAGAAGAAACTGAGAAATGTCCATATCACTTGATGAATAGGTTTTATAAGTTCCTAGCTTCTAAAAGTGATGTTCAACACAAATCGGAGTTAGATCGGTATTTGATGGAGGAGGTTGAAAAATTGAATGTGATCTTCGATATTTTAAATTGATGGAAGGTGAACTCACCAAATTCCCCATACTTGCCCAAATAGCACGTATTGTGTTGGCCATTCTCATTACTACAGTTGCTTCAGAGTCAGAATTTAGCACTGGAGGGCGTGTGTTGGATCCTTTTTGAAGTTCATTGGCCCCAACAATGTTTGAAGCATTGGTGTGTGCACAAAACTGGTTAAGATCAAAACCCATCAATGATTATGACACAGATATGGTTGATGATCTTGAAAGTTATAGGCTCGAGTCAGGTAAGCTTTTAGCTTTCTATTATTTACTTCTTAATTTATTTTGCTATTTAAATATTCTAATTATCGATTTCAATTGAGAATGTAATTATTATTATTATTATTATTATTATTATTTTTCAATCTTTGTAGAAATAACTTTAAAGAACATTAATATTTTGCTTGAGAATGATTAGTGAAGTGAAGACTGAAGATTGATGTTGCAACTGACAAGGGTAGATGGGTGACATGGGTCATTGACTCATTGGGTTGCTGGATTTTTTCATTGGGTAGTGAAATTTGTTGCCAGGATTTATGGCTAATCTTAATTTCAATTTATTTCAAAATTTTGGTTGAAACTTGGGTGTTTGATGCTTGTGGTGACCGATTGGGAGGTGCTTCTTATGGATGTTGCTGAGAGGAGCTGTGGTGTGAGATTTGTAGCTTGATTTCTTGTGTTTTCTAGGAACAACCTGTGCGGGCTGTGTTTGATGTTAACACCTTTGTAAGAGAATTAAAGGGAAATTGTTGTTTGTTATGTGTCCATAGTTTGGACAATGTGGATTGAGTATTTTAGATTGCCACAAAATCTATAATGTGTATTTTGTGTTCTTTAATCTGTGAGTTAGATGAAAGCGGGGATTGACAAAATGTTGGGAAATTTTAGGTGTTATATACCCGCGAATCCCCGCCCCATCCCCAACCGCCCCGCATGGATGCAGGGAGATTCTAGTGGGGTGTGGGGCCAAAAATGGGGCATCCCCCCCACCCCCCATGCTCAGCCCTAATCATGTCATAGCTCAACACCATATAGTCTACACAGGATATTAAACCCTTCCTAGTAGGGTTGGCGCTATCTCGGGGGACCTGTAATACAACATCAGTGCTTCGAATATGTACGCTACCATCATATACTAGCAGCCCAACCAAGTTCAACCTCAGGTGGCCCACGCTACTAGCAAAGTTGTAACAGTGACCCCGATTCAAGCGTGGTGCGCTAGTCACAAAACAAGAATTGGATCCAAGGCCAAACATAAGAATAAACCTTTGACCATAGGGTTAACCTGTATAGTAAGCCCATGGTCGTTATCCTGAATTTACCTGTGTACCATGTCATACAATGTATTTTAATATTCATTTTATTTTACATGCATGCTTTTATAAATTTATCATTTTCATTATCTTGTTATTCATAACTTATTTTGACAAAATAGAGTTCAAAATTGTCAAAAAGGTATTTCATGTGAGTTGTAAGTATATATGTTTCGTACACAAAATAATCATGCTTAGGCCGAAAATATATTAACAAGTATTTGTGTGAGTTTTTACTCATAAGGCTCCTTCGTAAAGTCCTCTCGAGGCTCTACAACCTCGAAATCTGAGAAAACCTATCATTAGCCCTAATCCCAAATTAAAACTAATTCTAAGCTATACTAGGTCCAAAGTAGGTATTCTATTTGACCCACGAACGTTCGATACTCAAGGATCGATCGTTTGAAATATGAGGAATGATTGTTTGAAGCACGAGGATCAAACGTTTGTCCTAGGTGATCGAATGTTCGTTCCTGGCATAAACTTTGTTTCGAACTAACACTTAATCAAACTACTTCTAAGCAAAATCTAGGGTTTTAACAACAATATTCCTAATACAATCTTAAGCCATAACAACTCATCATGGAAGAATTACAACGTCTAAAACATCAAAATGTTAAACCTATTACTAAACTAGCATTATGACAATTATAACAACTAGAGGATTAAACCTATGGTTAAAAGCCACAAAAACAAACCGACAACATAACGACTATAAAAGAAACGACTTTAAGTTAAAAGGATTACCCCCTTAGAGTAAAACACCTTCCACCATAGTACTCCCACACACTCTTACTGAATCACTCCCACCCACTCTCACTAGAGTAACACATGCTGAAAGGAGTGGAAATACACAAAATAACGAAGGGGTGAGGTATTCAGAGGGGAGAAATCGCAGAGGATAAGAATGAGCTGATTTACCACATGTCGAACGTTCGTCATACGATTCAATCAATCAACTTACAATCTAATGTACACACCAAAGGCGTGGGATGTACCTTCTGAGTTTACCACGTCATTCGAACATTCATGAAGGGAAGAACGATCGTCCACAAGCGATCGTTCGGTGTTCTCGACGAATGTTTGGTCAACGTAGAAAGTTAAAAAAAGTCTTGATTTCCAGTTAAGACATGCATACTTAATCATATCTAATATTTTGGGGTATTACAATTTTATATATTGGCTAAGGGTTAGTAATGTTGACACGGTAAAGTATTAAGGTGGAATTTTCTTAAGAATATGATTTACAATCCAGTTAATTCTAAGGCGCTTGAAAATAATATTATTGGGATGTTAAAAGGATAGATAGATTTAAGATAGCTTTTAATGAAGTTGGTTCACATACATTTTGGAGAAAAGTTTCCTAGCACCTTAATATTACATGCAAATGAGGCTAAGCGTATGAGGCTACAGTTAATTGGAACTTCGATTAGTAAAGAGAATTTTTTTCCTAAGAATGGGCGATGAAATTTCAATAATGAATGGATATAGCCAACAAGGATAGAAAAAAGGGCTGTTGTAGACTTCTCATCACGTTATGTTATACAAGGTCTTGTAGGAGATCTGATTAAATGTGAAAAATTGAAAGAAATATTATCAATCCTCCCTTCGATGTGTTAATAAAGGAATCCTACGAATATTTAGACTAGTCACCCAATGTATAGCACCTACAAAGGGTTATGGTGGAATACATCGATAAAAGAAAAAAACTAGAATTTTAATGAAACCTTTATAATTAAGAAAATTCGTGATATGATTGTAGAATTTAAAAGTATTCTAAAGAGGACTAGTTGCAGGGGAGAGAGAGAGAGAGAGAGAGAGAGAGAGAGAGAGAGAGATGCCATGGTAGAAGTGAAAGAGGAATATAAGCACATAAGGTAAGTAAATTCTTTTCGAAAGTAGTTAAAAATTTTATTTCATGAAATTGCAAATGAAAATGAGAATTTTTCTTAAAGCAAGAAATGACATTATTTTAGCTACATGATGTGAGCCCACATTTCATTTTATAGTTATGATATATATTATCAATTTAAATGTCATGTTTATATGAAAAGGAAAGGAAAACATTACATGATGATTTTATTATAGTACATAATGTAAAAGGGCACATGCTTACTTACAATATTAAAGGTTATAAATGTTACGGAATGAGAAGCACAAAATGTTATGTGTGAGCATGTGCATCATTTTTATTATCCAAGCTTTAAACCTAAGACACCCATGACTTATGAAACCAATATCGAGTGACATGAATGAAAGATGGATAGCACGGCCCAACCAGATTAAAGGACGGTCACCTAATGGTGTTGGGCTATCTCAAAGGAATCCTATATTGTGTGAACCACCCATGGTGAAGGATGTTACGTGAAGCCATGGTCAATCAAGTGGGGTTCTCCTATATAGAGTGTGCACCATGTGGCCACAGGGATGTACTACGATGTCTTATGAGACGCGCAAACTCTAATTGTACAAGTATGTCTAAGGGAAAAAGTTAGAAAGATGGAATATTTTTTTATTTCGGAATGTTTTTTTATTTTGAAATGTTTAAAGTTACCGTGCAACAAAGAATGTTTATAGTTTTACCATGAAAGCAAAGATAAATACTTTTATAGAAATATTGACAAATGTATGTTAATAATGTGTCTTCAAAAGAGAATAATTTTATTTCCTGAAACCCAAGATTTATGAAATGAAAGAAAAGTAAATTATTTGGAAAATTGTGTTGTCTCCAAGAAATGAAAAGAATTTTTATAATGGAGTTTTAAGCTCACTTCACACATTATTTTTGAATTGACGTTTACTTATTGAGCCATTAACTCACAATTTCACCTGTAAATGTTATTTATAGAGAAGACAAAGACGGGCACCAAACAATGGGATTAGAGGGGGCAACATACTAGAGGTTCGAGCTAATGCTATAGTCGAGTGTAAGTTGCATATATTGTCGTAGAAAAGTGAAAGTTATATGTAAATTGGAACATTATGAATTAATTATTATTTGATGAGTAATATAACTCTAGTGTTGTGATTGTGTTTATAGTTCATAAAATACTAATAATAAAAAAATTATAGAAATTTTTTTGCTGCGTGAATGTTGTTAGCCTTGCTTATATGTGGGCAATGTAAGAATAAAAGAAAAATGAGATAGCTTGTCTTTCTAGAAACTAGAGAGAACTAGTTTAATTTCTTAAAAATTTGACTGCACTATTTATATTTTGTATTTGGAGTCATGTTGTATAATCTTTTGCTCTTCAAATTAGGAAAGAAGTAATTTTTATTTTATTATTTTTATTTTTTTAACTTTTATACATTGTTGACTGCTTAAGTCTCCATTTTTTTTTTCATTCTTTTTATTAAAAGCCCATTGTGCACATGGATTGTATACTAATAAGCATGCATATTAGCTTTTCCATTCCATATTCATAACTATTTCCTTCCGCCAGGGGCGACACTAGAAATTTTTGTTTGGAGGGGCGGTTTAGGACCCAATATTTCATTGGGTCTCAATTAATCACATATCTCTAGAAAAAAAAAAAAAAGGATGAAGATACAGCCCTAAAGAGAGAGAGTTAGCAAGATAACTCACAGTGCAAAGTGGTTAGCTTCTCGGCTTCATCGGAGATAGGCTTCTCACTCGTGTTACACTATTGTTATTGGAGGGTCTCACAGATTGACAAATTCACGCGGTTGGCATTTTAGTCTCACAAATTCAACAAATTCACATATTCACATATTCACTTATTTCTTTTCCTAAGTGATTTTTGTAGGACTTTGTAGCTGATATGTTTACTAGAATCGATGACATTGTCTCTTAAAACTCACATGTATGCAATATGGTGTAGCTCTTTAGCTTCGCATTTGACATATTGACTTTTTAAAAAGTCTACTTATCAATTTGGGTGGGGGCAAAAACACGGAGGTTGCAAGGGCCTTCAAATAAAAATACTAATTTATTAGGGTTTTTAAAAACCTTTTGGGGTAGGCGATGCAATATCCCGAATAAATAAATAAATAAATAAATATATATATATATATATATATATATATATATATATATATAGAAAAGATTAATCCCATCACACGCCATTAAAAAAAACATTTTTTTTAAAAAAAGAATGCTTTTAAATTCATTTTCTTTCCTCCCCGAACATTCTCCATGATTTTTGGAATGTGCGATGCAAATTTGACGAACATTTGTCGTCCTTTCGCGAACCATCGAAAGAAACCCTAGTTGACATAGCCAGTCATCTTTAGCCCTTTCAGAAAGGTTCGTGATCTCCACTAGAAATGTTCGTGGTCCCCACCAGGAACGATCGTTGACATGTTGTACCGTGTGTCGGAAGATACAACGTACACTCACGGCTATACGCCGAAAGATCATCTAACCCTAAAATTCAGACAAACGTTTGTTATTCACTTGAGGAACGTTCGCCAAATGAACAAATCAATTTGTCCTTATCCTCTGCATTCATTATCTATAAATATCCCCTTACTCTACGTCTCTCAGCATCATTTATTCTCTATGCATCTTTTCTACTACACTTTTTTATTAGAGGAAAGTTCTAGAGTGAGAGGAGTTTTGTAGATAATCCATCTTCATTTGAGGTAACCCTTGTTGCTTAACCGTTCTATCATGTAGTTAATGTTTTATCCTTATTGGTTCATTATTTGTTTTACAATTTTCATTACATGAAAGCTAGATCCTTTTTAAAAGAAAATGAGATTTTCAAAATGTAAGCTTTTATAATTCCATTATTATGATATTTAGAGTTTTGATTTAAAGCTAGCACTTTAGATTTTCATACATTCTAGTAATGACGAATGTTCTTCGATCCTTGCACAAACATTTATCATTCGTGAGACGAATGATTGTCTTTGTTACCAAACATTTGAGTGTGTGCCAGAAATGTTGAAAATAAGGTTTTAGTTATAGATTAAGAAGTGTTATTAATCTTAGGTTATGTTTCATAATAACGGGAATCCAGAATGTCCCAGTGTATGGATGAGTAGACAAGGTAAGTAAATACTTACAAAACTGAGTTTATAATAGATGTAATATGTTAGCTGACTGAGCATGATTTACTTTTCTTAAACGATATGTTATAAGCTTGCTAAATTTCTATAAGTATTCGATAACTGTTCTAAGATGAGTGTTACTATTTTATAAAAACGATAAAGAAACCATATTATTACATTGTATGACATGGTACACCGGTACGTACGGTAGAACGACCATAAGGTTACTATTATATGGGTTCTTCTTTATGGTCAAAAGTTTATAATGTGTTATGATGGGCCATGGATCTAATGGTTGTTTTGTGACCAGTTCACCATATTTGAATGGGGGTCATGGTTACAACTTTGCTAGTAACATGGGCCACCCGAGATCGGACTTGGTCGATCTGCTAGTATATGACGGTATGCGTACGTATCCGGGGTACTAATGTTGTATTATAGGTCCATCGAGACAGCAACAACCCTGCTGGAAAGGGATTAATATCCTGAGTTGACCATATGTGATAAACTATGACATATATGTATACAAAATATCTTTTAGCACGATTTCCTTTTGCATTAAACTCTAAGGTATTGTCACCGGAACTATGCCTCCATAAATATTTCAAATCAAATCATGAACTTTTAATGAAAGCATGGTAACGGTGGCAATATTCGTCATTTTTGTAAAATATTTACGCTTATGCTTCCGCAATTAAAAGTTGGTTCTTATGGCTTATTTCATAATCAGTCTTGTAATCATTTATTTACTAAGTCATAGACTTACTTAGTTCTCTCCTCTGTCTCGAATCCCCGCCGTACGTCGTTAATTATCAGGTTGACCTTGGTTAGAGTTTGGAAGTTCGCAAGGATGAAAAGGCTAAGTGAACGGTCTCTTAGTATCAAGCTTGTTTAGATTGGAATAAATTTTAGACCATTCTCGGTCTATATTTGATAATAGCATTATTTGAGGTTTAATTACTTTTAGATTATTAGATTTCACATTCTTCTATTTTTCGGTTTTCTTTCACTCTAATTAGTTCACAAATGGTGATTCCACTAGGTAATTACAAGTTAATTGTTTTAGAGGTACTGCTAGTAACTCTTCAAGTTAAGTAAAACCATTACCTAATTTTGAGGGCGTTACAGGCGAACACCCCCACCTTTTAAGGTAGGTCTGCCTCTGTCTTCCGCTCTCTGTTCATAATTTGCCAATTCTTAATGAAGGTTGACTTTGAGTCAACGCCATACCTCTTTTATAATGAATAGTTTTAGATACTCTATTTTTATCTTACAATTGTCTAACAATATTGATGTGACACTTCAAATAAGCTATTGATTTTTTTTTTTTTATTTAACAATGATTAATTCAACGGTTAATTGAGAGTGCCACGTTAGCCTTGTTAGATAAATATCGAATACAATTATAGTATGTAACTTTATTTTATTTTATTATATATATAATGTATTTGGACAGACCGAGTAGCTTTTCCTTGTCACCAGTCATGTGTTTGGAACACCTTGAGTCGACGATCGAATCTTTATCATAATCGACTGCTTTAGGGTTGGTCACTCCCAATGCTGTTTCCTTTGACTCGATCTGCCAATGGAATAAGAGGCGCCAGTTGGCATTTCAGACTTCCTTCTCCTTTCAGGGCCTATCCGAAAGAGAAGCCAGTACTTCTTGGTTGTGAATATCTGAATTAAACAAACCGTTCTGTGGATATCTTTGCTTCGGAACAAAACAATTAGAATTAGGCTCGCGGTCTACTAGAATGTGTATTATCCATATAGGGGATCTTTCAATTAAGAAGATCCGTCGACCAGAGAGACAAAGAGAAATGTCTATCTATTTTATTTAGTTATTTAGTTAGACCAATGATTCGTTATTGTAATAGATAGCAACAACCATTTCATTCTACATGCATATTGAGTGGTCAAAGCCCAAGTTGGGGAAGGTGGGAATATATCACTTCCTTGTAGCTGCCCGCGAGTAGACGTACGAAATAAGGACCTTAATAGTCGATCGAGCCAACTTCTGTTTTCCTCCTTTCGAAGTGCGAAAGTAGCCTACCTACCTCGTACGCATAAGAGTGGGAGTGTGAATCTCTGGATTTTGATTTCATGCAAAAATAATAAATATAGAATGATTGGCTTAATTATTGATTTATATAAACAAGCCAACGCCCCTTCAGTTACGCTATCTCCTTTCCAAGGGTCTGTTTGCCAAATCAATGGAATGAAGCCATCCCGAAGAGCTGGGGGATGATCCACACCCAGACAAACTTAATTACGAATACAAATACAAAGAAAATAACAAGGCCGAAAGCCTATCAGCTAGGCTTAGGTCCAATATTTTTTACGGACATGGATCTACGGTTAGTGTTAATTAGTAAGTTGAAACAACTTTGTAAGTGTATTTTCGATATAGAAATCGAACGTATCCAATTCTAGCAAGTTTCAAATTCATAACAAAAGTTTCTTGGAATTGGTAAAACGCTTTCAATCAAAAGTGTATCACGCGAGAATCTACCATTTCTATGATTCTTTTGTAGAAAGAAATTACAAAAATGGCATGTTGTTGCCATTTTTTTAAATGATTATAGATCACTGAAGGAATGTCAAAACCCAACTATTCAAGGCAACAATAAAGAATCCTAGAACAAGTAAAGACTGTTTTCGGTTGTCTCAAAAAAATAGATCATAATGAAGAATTTTAATAAATTCTAAAGGAGACAGACAAAAAATGCGTGGTTAGAGACCGCTCAATAAAGTGGTTAGAGACTACTTTCTTTCGTTTTTTTGTTTTCTCAAATTTCTTGACAAATTAAAATTTTAAATAGAAAGTAAATAAATAAATTTAAGAAAAAAAAAGGTTAAATACTTTTTTGCCCTGTCGTTTAACGACTTTATTTTTTGCCACATGTGCTTCATTTTGTATTGTAGATGGTACCTCACTTATAGCTAAAGATGGAGATGGTATTTTCGAAAAAACTTTACAGAAGAAGTCCACGTCACTGCCTTTAAAAATCTGACACCTATCCTTATGTCTAATTAAAAATTAAAAGATTAAAAATAATAAAAACTTTAAAATAATTTTAAAACTTAAAAAAAGAAAAAAGAAAAAAGAAAAAAAGAGGAGTCTTCTTTTTGGGCAAAATGAGGGTGGCCAAAACCACTTTCAAAGGCCTTGGGACTGGCTCGGCTACCTTCGTTTAGCCTGGGGTGGCTGAACTACCCCCATAACCATTGGCGGTGGTTTGACCACCCCACAAGGCAACAAAGAAGAAGAAAGAAAGTATTCTTAGGGTTTGGTTTAGCTACACCTAGACTGGGCATGAGCCACCCCTTTAGTTTTTTTTTTTTTTTTTTTTTTTAATGTTTTTTAATATTTTTGTTTTTTTAATATTTTTTTTAATGGGGGCATATGACGCGTGTCTGTTTCTTAAGGGTGCTGACGTAGACTTTCGTTAATTTTTGAACGGAAGTTAGACAAACGTACCATCTTCGTTTTTAGCGATAAATGATGTACTATCTCTAATACAAAATGACGCATAGGAGACAAAGTATTAAGTCGTTAAACCACAAGGAAGTCAGAGGTATTTGAAGTGCTCCGTCAACCTATTTAGATAAATATTGGAAAAAATTATAATATCTAACATTTTTTTTCTTTTTTACTTTATTTTAGTTTTTATAATATCAAGAGAGTTTCGTTTTTCCCATTTTGTCAATTTTCTTGACAAATAATGATTTTAAAGAGCAAATAAATAAAGAAATTTTTTTAAAAAAATATATATATATATAAACACAATGTAGAGAGTGCCTGTCTCAAATCTTGTCGGCGGCTTTTCCCACAAGACAATGAAAGGCCAACACTAATTTGGGCTGCACTCGAAAAGGCCGGAATTCACAATTCAGCTAAGCGGCTTCCACAGCCTTATGCAAAGAAAGGAAGCCCACAACTACAAAGTCTTCTATCGTCAACCATCAGGTGCATTTTTAGTCTTTTAGAAGATTTAATTTTAATTATTTGTTTTTTTTTTAAAAAAAAAATGAGATTTAATTTTAGGAATAATTGCACTGTTGATCCCTGTGGTATGCCATAATTATTTTTCACTCCTTATGGTTTAAAAAGTTCATTGGAGGTCCCTGTAGTATGTAATAATTACGTTTTACTCCCTGGGTCGATTTTCTGTCCACCATTTTGGCGGAATCTGTTAGCCCTACACGTCAGCGCCACGTGTTACCAATAAGATAGTGACACGTGTCCATTTTAATAAAAATAAATAAATTTATTAAAAAAATAAATAAATAAACTTATTTTTTTAAAAAAAAAAACAAAAAAGAAAAAGAAAAAGAAAAAAAGGGCAGGCTTGGGGTGCCTGGGCCACCCTCGGCCACTAGGAGTGGCCGCGCGCCACCCCTGGCGGCCACTGGGGGTGGCCCAACCACCCCAAGCCTGCTTTTTTTTTTTTAAAATAAGTTTATTTATTTATTTATTTATTTAATAAATTTATATTTTTTTATTAAGATGGACACGTGTCGCCATCTTATTGGCGACACATGGCGCTGATGTGTAGGGTAACAGATTCCGTCAAAATGGTAGACGGAAAATCGACCCAGGGAGTAAAACGTAATTATTACATGCCACAAGGACCTCCCATGAACTTTTTAAACCATAGGGAGTGAAAAATAATTATGACATACCACAGGGACCAACGGTGCAATTATTCCTTAATTTTAATTGGTGTCTATCATAGGTATTGCTAGTTTTTGGGATTATTTAATTATTAACGACAAATATTTTACTTTTTTTTTTGTTTTTTTGGTTGCATCTTCTCCTACATTATCGAGTTGAAGCTAGACTATCCAATGTTGGGTAGGATCAATCTTTAGCCATGTAGAGTATCCACATGACTAAATGCATCATACAATTTTATATATTCATTGTATGAGAATTACGGAAGTGTTTTAAATTTAATTCTTATTGATTTATTTTGGGCCATGTAATTATTGGAATAATACTTCATTGTGAATTAGAAAAATGTCAAAGAGACCCCAACTGGGCCGACCATATCCTATAATGGACTCTACAGCCTGGTGTAGTGTCATTTTGCCAAATTAAGAAGCTGTCAAACAAATATAAATACATATACTTAATTTTATTAGGCACGAACACAATTATTTTTTGAAAAATAAAAATTAAATGTATGCTAATTGAGTAATAGTAATACTACAAACATATAATTTAGGGAAAAATTCATATATCCCTTTCAAACTACCATTCAATTGTACCAACGTCCCATCTCAAACTACAAAAAAATGTCAATGTCCATCCTAAGATCAACAAAAATACAAAAATGACCTTAATTTTTTTTAAATAAGACAAAAATGTCCTTATAAATTTGAAAAAAAAAACTAAATACTTAAAAATTAATTTTTTTTAAAAAAAATTAAATAAACAAAATTAAAGAAATTAAATAAAAACGATTTTTTTTAAAAAAAAATGAAAAATTATATATAAAAAAAAGATAATAAAAAAAGGTCTTTATTTCTTTTTCTTTTTTTTTGTTTGTTATTTTATATATTTTATTAATTTTTTTAATAATTTTATGAAGGGTATTTTGATCATTAGGGGGGACATTGACATTTTTTTTGTAGTTTAGGAGGTGGGGGGAATTGACACAATTGGTAGTTTTATTGCATGCCCTCCATACAATAAATTTGTCTTTGTTGTCAACAAATTATTGCATGCCCTCCATACGAACATGTTGACCGTATGTGGGACTTGGTTTGTTATATCTTCTTCCGTAGCATTTCCTTTTATTCAGGAGCGGAGCCAGTTTTTAGACTTTGGTCGGGGGGCTAATTTGAAAAAAATAATTTGGTGAGCCAGAACTTAAAAAAAAAAAAAAAAAAGGTAAAATTTAATTTAATATATATTTTTTTTAGATATTTTTTGGGGGAGGGGGGGTGGGGTGGAAACCTGGCCCTTCCCAAGCCAAGGTGTAGTTCCACCCCTGCCTCTATTCTTCGATCTCCTCTAATTTTTATTGTAAAATTTCAATTACACAGCTAGAGAGCTAATGCTATGGAAAATTACACATTTATAAGTATTCAAAAAGTTACTTTTAGGTCTATATGCAATAACATAAATAAATTTTAAATGTGATATTAAGCAATATATTATTTAAGGAACATTTATACTTAGCTACTCATGCATTAGTTGAAAGGCAGAAAATCATGTGGATGTGTTATGCATAATTAC
Source organism: Alnus rubra (assembly GCA_028654335.1). NCBI lineage: Eukaryota > Viridiplantae > Streptophyta > Magnoliopsida > Fagales > Betulaceae > Alnus > Alnus rubra. The sequence goes on from JAJPGS010002212.1 coordinate 1,559,914, forward strand.
CAAGTATATTTGTGGCCAAAACTCTCTCATAATGACCTATTCATGTACTTAAACCTTTCACTGTAAGATTTGTTGGTCTCGTGGGACTTGAGGTACAACCTCACGATCAACTGACAAAGTATTTAGCATGCCATCCACTAATTGCTTCTATAATCATTAAACGGCTATTTACTATGTGGCTTGGCACAATGATAGGTCTCAGAGAAATCTGATGGCAGAGCATAGCGTAGCAGAGCATAAAGCTAATCCCAACTTAAGTTTAACTAATCTCCTCTTCCACGTATTTTCAACGATTAATGCCCCTTAACTAGTCCAAATTCCCTTCCTGTAACCTTGCAAGTTTTAACAAGGAAGACCAAAGGGGAGTAGCCACCAAATATTTCCATTTTGAGCAAATAAGTCATTTCTCACCTACCTAATGTGAAGTTCTATAATGCCCCGAGAAATTAATTAACTAGTAACTAGCTCATGTTCATCCCCGAACCTATTTACCAAGTAAATAAGTTCCAAGGGATACTCTAATCTTCAAAAGAGAATACTAAGCAATGGAAACATATATGTTTTTCTTTTATTCTATCAACATTAATTGTTACAACTAGAGTATCTACTAAGAATATCATATAAACTTAAACCATTACATTATATACGTCATTTCCATAAAGAATATCTATGATAAATCTTAATACACAAATATATCTCAAAATACTAAGTCTGTAGTGTCATCCAAAAGTACTAACTACCATAAGCAACCTTCGAAATCCTGCAATGGGTCCTCAAGTAGTAGCCAGATCAATATCATTACTCCAAATGACCACATCTATCTCAAGGTCCTTTTTACTCATTCTTAGCTAGCTCATTTATAAAACACTGTGGTGTTTTATAAGTAGAGAAAGTAAAGCGTAAGTTCACGACTTAGTAAGCAAGTAAGATGATGCTAGTTTGTGACAGTGAACATTTCATTATGTAGATAAAAGTTTCTTTAATGCAACGTTCTTTTCCAAAATTAACCTTTTTGAAATATTCCTCTCAAAACATTTTATTAAAAAATTCCCTTTGTAGGTATCATCATTTCATACATAAAGTATCTATACAAACATCTCTAGTTTTGCATCACCCCAGAGTGAATTGTGCTTGTCCTGTAAGGATCGGTCTGTTCAATCCATCTACGGAACCCTATTGGCCTAACCCTATTTACTTAGGGCTAACGGCTTGTGAGGTCAGACCCCACTAATGGTGTGTTGCATTACCTCCTGAGTTTATTAAAACACGCACGCACGCACGCACGCACGCACGCACACACATACTCGCGCGTGCGCACACACGTTACTAGTGTCACCATTCATTATTATGTTTCATATTTCATCTCTTTTTTGTAACATTTACACATAATCACATAAGCATTTCATTTCATATATGTATAATAAAACAGTCTTTAAATGTGCGTAATTTGAGACGATATTTATAAAAGTAATCCAAGTCACATATTTCATGCATAAGAATATTTTCATACTTTTAAAAATGCTAAAAAGGTAACCCAGGTTAGTTTTTGAAAACCTTCCATAACATTGTACATTAAAATGCATTGGGTCAATATTTATAAAAGAGAAATGATATTTTTACATCTCCTATACATCTCTTGTACATCTAATTTTTAAATTCACCTTTGAATTTATAGGACCCACATTGGGTCTTGTGGGTCCCATAAATTCAATGGTGAATTTAAAACTTGATTATATGAAAATGTACAATAGATGTAAGTGTATCACTTTTCTTTATAAAAATACTAGCACAATGGTAGCTTGCTTACATCGATTACTTAAACTCCTCTTTTGGGTTTCACTATTGTGTATCGTCCTATTATTGCATTTGATCCCTTGAAAATCCTCTTGAAGTATTCTTTACACAAAACCCTACAATAATGTCACATAATTTCCTTAATTAAAAAGATCCCATTTAAAACCCTATCTTAGAGCCTAAACCCCAAAACTGAATAATATAAACTTTCTACCCCATCATCGATCGTTCGATGGAGCCTCAATTGACTGGTAGAACCCCCATTTTCTAAAAAGGTCCTAACTTCTCTCATTCTAACGAGATTTAAGGTCCTAATCTAACTCCTAACACTACTCTAAGCATAAACTAGTCTTTAATACATGGTTCATACATCAAGGTTCCAATTTTTCTCATCCACATCCAACCCAAAAACAAATCTACCATAATATATCTCTAAAACACATAGATCTACATATAATCTCTCTAAACAATAGGTTAACGATAATGAAACAATGAGATATCACATGCTTAATAAAACCATAACCTACCTACTCAACAATCAACATTAAAGATTTAAGATTCATCTTAAAAACCTTAAATAACAAACTCATTAACCAAATACATATCTGAATCATACAAATTTTGAAATAGTAAATCAATGTACCAATAATCATGTGAATATTCAAGAAACTTTAAGAGAAAAGTGTTAAAATCTTGCCCTTATGGCTTTATCTAAGCCACTTTGCTCGAAGCACACTTCATTCTCTTAATCTCTTATCAAATCTCTCATATTTCCTTCAATTTATCTCTTTCTCTCTCTAAAGGGTGCTACGTCGCGTATGAAAGTTAGGGGCATACCAAATGAAACCCTAGTCCCAAAACAACCTTTAAATAGTTCAAAATCTAATATTTTGTGTTTGAGGCAATATGGAACTTTCCACATTTTCCTTCTAATATTCGAGGTTGACTTTTCTAAAGTTTGACCACGTCACCTAGTGTTCAGTAAAACAGATATAACTTTTTTTCTATAGGTCTTGGAATTGCTCGTGTAAACCCATTCTAGAAAGCACTTTTCGAGAAGAACGTCATAGTAAGACCCACCCACATCACTGTTGGAAAAAGTATTGGGCCAAGAAAAAGTTTGTCGTGCTGCGTAACTACTTGACCGCATCCTCTCTCCCATACTCAGTCTATACTTTTCTCATTTTATATGTTGTTGCTCTCAGAGCACTAGCAGCAGATTCCCAACCATTTTCCCTATATTTAGGGAACAAAACTACTTTTTACTTCCCTATAAAAAAATACCCCACAATAGATTCCCTTACATTTCCCTATATCAATTAAATATTATTTTTTTACTCTTATTTTATACTTTTTCTCTCTTTCCTACTTTTTCTATCTTCCCTATATCAATTAATTATGCTTCTTTTATATTAAAATAATACATAGGGAATGAATAGCAGACATGTATACATTGAGAATCACTATTCATTCCCAACCCCATCATCTAAATATATGGCATCTGCTGTGGGAGGTTTTTTGATTTTTTCATGAAATTTTCCCTAAATATAGGGAAGTGAACCAATATAAGGTAACTGCTACTAATGCTCTCACAAGTCTGTCGTCATTGCTATTCTTACTGTTAATATTGTTGCCAGACCGTATAATTGTTATAATTGAAATCATTATTAGCATCGTTAGTGTACCATCCACGAGTAATTTTTAGGAGCTCGTGGGCCTTCTCTTCCATTTTGTAAGTCTTTTGTTGAATTGATTTTTAATTTGCAATTCTTTAGTGCCTTAGTAGCCGTCAATCCATTGGGTTGACGTTAGTTCTTGGCTTGATTCCCTTCGACTCTTAATGAAACCAACGATCCAAAAAAGGCACCAACATGTGTTATATTTAGAAATTAGAAATTTCAAAGTTACAAGAAAAATCCAAACTACTAAGAAAGATAAATTACATACAATAAACGCAATGGGACGACGAAAGGAAACCAAAGGATTAAGCGAACAATGTAAGGAAACACTCTTCAGAAGGGAGTACAACTTTTATTCCATAAATTTGCAAATAAATTGGATATTTTCGTATGCATGAAATGATGTGAGCTTGTAAATTGCATATATATATATATATATATATATATATATATATATATATATATATATATATATATATATGTTGTATGTTATTTTCATGAATGGAATTGATGATATGAGTATGTACAATGAAAACGGGAAAATGTCTATGATAGTTTAATTTATAGTGTGAGAGAAAAAACGGGACATGCTCGCTTACAATATGAACTGACACAGAGAGTTATGAAATGAAATGTTTAAGAAATGATGATGAAATGTATGTGTGAGCACGTGCCATGTTTGTATAATTATATAGGCTTAACCCTATTGCACTTGAGAAAGATGATGATGGCGGTACCAATGATATGAATAAGGATAGTACGGCCCAACCACATCAAGTTGTATGGGCTATCACCTACGAAAACCATATCTTGAGTGTGCCACCCAGAACATGGCCTGGTTGAGCAAGTAGGTTTTCCAGTATATTTCAATCACCCTATGGCCATAGCTAGAGTGAGCTACAGATGTCTTATGTTGTGCGTCAACCTCAATGGAACGAGGGTTAAATGTACTAGTTTGGCCAAAGGAAAAAGTTATAAAATGATATGATGATTAATATGATATGGTTATGAACTTATGATGATTTATGTTTGCAAGTTGAAAGTGATATGATGTTTCAGTTTTTTAACGTTAAATGTTGTTTTATTATTGCATTTGGACTTCTTGTCGTTATGTTTTGAGACTGAAAAGAAAGAATGTCTTTCAGAAAGATTGAGTTTATGTTTTAAAAAAGGGGCTCAAGCCATATGTACTGTTTCGGATTGTCGTTTAATTACTTGCTTAGTTATGTACTCATCTTCCACTTGTAAAATTGTTATTTACAGATAGAGGACACTAGCTAGCGTCGGGGAAGAGCGGGACGAGTAAGGGATAGATTTGGACCTCGAGAAGGTTTCTTTTGTATTGTATAGTTTTTAGGTATCCTAGTTAATACCATTGTGTGCATGTATGACAAAGATGATGTGTTTTGATATGCAATTATGAATCTATGATATATGCAAATCCTTTTGAAAACTTGCAATTGATGTACGTATGCAAGTTGCGTATACGTAATATTGCTAATGATTTAGAGCTCTAATAAGTATCTTTGATGATGCTGTACGTTAGCTAATTACAGAAAAAGAAAAAGAACAAGTATAGAAATTATATATGTTGCATTTATATCGCCAAATTAAGATGAGGAGTAGCCCCGTTAAGTTATTATATATTGCATAATGAGATATGATACGTTTACAATTTATGTGCAAATTTTGTACAACATTTTTTTCAAACTAAGCATTGGATCTGTTTTTCTACATATGGGTCTTACATATCCAATGGTTGATTTTTTTTTTTTAAAAAAAAAAATTGTTGAGATTGTATCGTTGTTAAACAAAGTTTGTAAACGTATCATATTCCATTCCATAATATAAAATTAGGGGGCGTTACATACACATTTGAAAAATGTGTAATTAATGTCTCCAGATGTAGTTGGTGATAGTCTTACGTTTGAAATACAAAATACAGGTTTGAATGTGATGACGATCGATAAGTTCTAGTTTTTATCTGTTGACAATAGCTCCTTCTGGTGTATTACTATTAATAATTTGGTGTACTGTTGTAGTTGCATGATGAGGTTTCACGTCTCTTTTCTTTGTCTGTTGATTGGTTTACACTTTGTACTTTACTTTTTAAATTTCTTACTTGCACTTTCCTTTTTAAGTTTGTTTTTAAGGAATTCTTAAAAATTGGAGAAACTTCACTCGATCCTTCTTCTGGACTTTTATCACATTTACAATGTTTTTTTGAAGTTCAAAAACTATCAATTTAATGTATATAATTTTTAAAAAATTTGCAATATCACCCATCCATTAATTAGGGGTGAGAAATTCTCAAAATAATTAACCTCATTTTTTTTTTTTTAAAAAAAAAAAAAACTAATTATAATTTAGAGTAATTTTGTAATTTTATAAAATTTACAAGGGTATAAGGGCCATTTGACTATTCGACCGTCTGATTTAACAACAAACCCTAACGGGAGGGGTGATATTGCAAAAAAAATTTAAACTTTGTGGGAGAGATTAAGAAAGTGAAATCTAGTCATATCATCACTTAGGAAAATTATCAACGCTCTCATAGTCTAGATTCGATATTTTTTTTTCCCAATTTAGGAAGGAGGTTCAGGTTGGACTCAAAATATGTTTGAGGAATTTGTATATATTGAAGGACTTTCTTTAATGATTTTTGAAAGAAAAAGAAAAAAAAATCACTCGTACATTTTATCTATATTTTTAATGTACAAAACATAATATTGATCGATAATTTATTTACCGGCCGTTACACCGGACAGCCTTTCAATATTTCTACCAAACTGTCCCAATTGACAGCTACAACACATGCAACTTTAATATCTCATAACAAAGGGATCGAGGGTACGGTAAAGGTAGAACAGACTTAATTAATTGGAAGCTAGCTAGAGAGGCACCGTTTCCGTACTTACTGACTTCCTGTACGAGAAAACATTATGGAATGGTATGATATCTATCCACCAAATTAAGAAACATGTTCACCTGTCGTCATATGAAAAACAGACAATATATCTACAATTATTAAATGGGGGAAGACAGTTAATTTTTATTGATCTTATGGCCGATACGTACAATATATACCAGCAGACATCAAATGGTTGTGTTTCTTTATGTATGTCAAATTAGTGACGATGAATATTCATAGTTGAGGTTTTATCTTTATCGTTCTTTTTTCCGTTTTGCCTTTTTGGGTCAGTGCCTGAGTGAGCATAGATGCTTTAGATCGATCGAGCTTGATGATATATATATAAGGTATCGAAGTCAAAGGTTTTGAGTTCGAACCTAATTAATGTTAGAGATTATCTTATCATTCTAAAGTTGACGAGGGACTTTTAAAACCATCGATCATTGAGTCAAAATTTAATTGTGATTCATCTCAAATTCAACAGTGATTTCAAAAGTCATATCAACTTTAGAAGATCCAATAAAAATATGGTTTCTAGTGTTACTCGTTTAAATTTTGTCTTAATCATTCACTTCTATTTCAATTAAATATTTTACGTATTGGACTCGTATGCACGCAAAAACATTTCTGTTTCATTTTGAAATATATGCAGGACTCTTTGAAACAGATTATAACTATCCACACAATTGTAGTAGATCTATCTACTTTAATTTATAAAGCAAACAGAAGATTGGCAAAACATGTGAGCAGTGGATTTAAGTATGGCTCGAAATTGCATGCTTAAAGAAAGATCGATCTGAAAATTAATATTAATATTTAAGATATAGGTTGTTATGGAAAATGGAAATACCCCTACAGGAGGACCACAAGTCCACAATCATGTGATAACATGCATCTTAAAAACTGTGAACTACTCGATCGGTGGAATTAAGTTCTGTCTCGATCTTCAGCAAGCTGTATTATTAGAACAATAATTTTTGAGTGGCCCCATTAACCTTGATTTGAGTTCTAAGTCTTGTTTAATAATCGGAAAACATACATTTCTCAGTTGTGTGTGTATATATATATATACCAAATCATACGGGGCAAGCAATGACATGTGTATTTGTTCGTAATTACTTCTTTCAATATTATTTGTATATATGTAAAACATTTCGCGAAGTTACCAAAAGACAAATCGATTGATTTTTCCCGTTAACTCATTACTAGCTAAAAGGAAAATAGGTAAATTTAATTGTTTAATCAATACTTTAACATTTAATTGAAATTGAAAGTAAATGACGGAGTTAAGCTAGGTTCGAACTCAATCAGGACATTAATTTGGCTCTAATACCATGTTAAAGTATCATTTATCCCAAAAGCTTAAACAGATAGGAATATGTAAATTTAATCATTTAATGAATATGTGAGGATGAGTGTTAAAGTAAGCTTAAGTTTTGAAGACAAGTGGTGATTTGATTTAACATGCCCCCTCTCTCCCCCGAATTTCCTTAAAATAAAAATTTATAAGGTGGGAAAAAAAATTCTAAAAAATTAAAAAAATATAAGGTAAAAAATAAAAATTTAGCTTATTGGGTCCTACCAAATTTTGTTTTTGGCCATTGGCCTCTACCCATAAAAACTTCTGGCTCCGTCCCTGTGTTGGACCTTACCTAGCTATTAAAGAAAAGTTTAAACTCACACATAAGAATAAGTGTTAAAATGTTGATTAAATTTATCGGCTCAGTTCCTATAGTTTATCCTTTTAGAAAATGTTGTAATCATCTAACATCTTCAACTCCCTAATTATTAAGACGGTTATTGGTAAACAATTTGATAAAGAAAATGAAATTAGCTTGCTTTTCTACGTACTTAATTGATCGGTAAAATTCTTTTTGAGCACATTGAATTTCTATATATATGACAAGATCAAAATCATTCTAATAATCAAGTACTCACTGCAAAGATTAAAGGATCATATTCTCTGCCTACATCTTTTTATTTATTAATTTACTTAGGTTTTTACTATAAATTAACGTATACCTTTTCATTGTGTCAAAATACAATATTGAAATTAAACAGCATTTAAAAAGAGCAATATATATTAATTATATTACCGCCAACAGTTATGGGCCATCGATAAGCAATAAATGGGTGTTAAGAAACCTGTACGTATCCATATAAGAAGCTGGGATCTCTGTGTGCAGCCACATATCCACATAAGAAGCCTCCACCAAACAAGAATGTCTTGGTGGAAAGACTTGCAGGTGAGGAAATATTGGAAAGGTGTACGTCTCACGTGTATACATCTAGATTTTGTAAGAGCTAACTATTTCTAGAATATCAGTTAGTAGATTCAACTTCGATCTACTCTTTCTTTCCCATTTTTATATCATCAACTACAAAAATCATTACTTTCAGTTATGTGAAAAACTGAAAAGGATAACACAGTATTTTGCTAGAGTTAGGATAAATGAAAATAATATAAATAGACTTCAACTACAACTAGGTACGTAATAGTCTTCAATTATGATCACTAGGTTATAAAGTTTAACTTTAGCTAGGTTACGATCTTCAACTTTGATTAGATGAGTCTTCTTTGAAAATAAAATGTCTTTGGTACGTTATTGATATGAGCAAAGCCAGGCCGGAGAGAAGGATTAATTGTAAGGAAATCCCTATCGAAATGTTCTATATATATTAACCATAGCAGGTAAAAAATCTAGCCTTTGGAAATAATATGAGAGATAACATATCTCAAAAAGGAAATTTACCGAATTCTATCGGAAATTACTCCTCAATTCATACACTGAATATTGGTAGACGTATCAACATGCTCATCAATTTAATTACTTCCGAAATATGAAATTTCCACTTAGATCTTTGTATGGCATGGAGGTCTCACAATATTGTATCATAGCCTTAGCTGGAAGCCTGATTCCCATGCGACTACTACCTGGAAGGAGTATATATATAAGATATAACTATACACATCGGGAAGTAATTATATATTAGAATCAAATATACTCCAATAATTTCCTAGCAAATGACTCCTTTGAAAGTTTGGTAGATTTTTTTTTTCTTTCCCTACCTTTTTCCTGCATTCGAAAGTAATTTTTCATGCAACATAGAATTAACAAAAGATAAATGCTATAGCTCATTCTGGTGTCTTTCTATGTTGATATGACACCATATTTTTAATAAAAAAAAACTACAACTTGATTTTTCTATCATGTTTTTATTAAAAAAATACATGGTGCTATATTAACATAAAATGATCTCAGAAAGACACTAGAAAGAATTCTAGCATTCCTCTTAACAAAATACTTCTAATTAGTTTCATATATATATATGCCATTAAGTCCAAAAGTTCTGGCACAAAATAAATAAATGAAATTAAGCATCTGCGCTGCATAAATCTCTTGAAATATAGATTTGGCTCTCAAGACTCGTAACATGAATGGAATACACAGCTTTGCTTTCACATTATTAATTATATTGATCAATATGCATTATTTATTGCTAGTTATAGGAAATGAGTAATGTTTCTTGCACAACTTTTATATAGCTTTTGTATAACTCTAACAATTTTTTTTAAGATCAGCCATTAGATATTTAGGGCACACATGTAGAAAAACAGATTCAATAGTTAATCATAAAAAAAAAAAAAAAAAAAAAAAATTAGAGTTGTACAAAATTGTACAACAATCATTTCTCATAAAAAAATTCAGAGACAGGCGGCCGCAATAGATAATTGGTTACCTACGTCTGCAAAGATTAGACTTTACATCCAACGTCTATATATTTAGCACTTCTTTACTTATTATTCTTAACATTACACTCATGCATGGTCAGATCCGAATCCTATGGCCAAAGAAAAAGAGCATGGATAATAATAATAATAATAAATAAAAAAAAAAAAAAAATTGGCTCTTCTACATGAGAAAGAGACCCGGAGCCTTATAAGGACCTCACAGGTGAGCTTCTCTTGCTCGGACAAAGCATTCCTGGCCTACTCTAACAAGAGAGCCTAAATTATATATTTGTTCGAATAAGAGGCTAGGGAGTACTAGAAGTAAATTAAAATGACAGATACATGTCATGCATGGTGTCTATTCACTTATTATCAAAGGATAAAAATTTCTTACAAATCGATTTGTAAGAAATTTTATACAACCCATATATAAGATTGACATTTATCTTTTAAACATGTTAACATGTACTTCTTACATGTTTTTTAATAGCATTAATATAAAAATACGTGTTTTCACACGTTTAAAGAGACATGTCACTCTAATATGTGGTTGTATGAAATTTCTTACAAACAGTTTATAGAAAATTTCTGTCTATTATCGAATTCATTAAAAAATAAAAAAAAAAAAATTTGCAGGAACTGAATTACTTGCCCCCAAAAAGGTGAAACGTACACTAATTAACACTTGAACCCTATCAAAATGTGGATAAACAATAAATTCAAATGCTCAAGTTCACAATTACAAGATTAAAACAATATTGCTAGCTAGCTCATTAGAACAGGCCGTATGCTGACCCAATTGAATCTATCTCGACGTTGGGCAATTAATTAAATTGGCAAGAAAATAAGCTCTTTGGGAATCAGATATACGATCCTGTGCGGCTGTGCCCCATCTGAACGACCCTATATAATGCCTTATAAGCTAACAACGTAAGACTGGCTGATGCCTAGAATCTTGGGGTTCTCTTTCCTTTTAGGCACGTGCCTGGTCGTACGTTTCCCACCATCCTTTTCCTTAATTTCTTCCAAAAAAAAAAAATCCAATCTTTAGTGAAACCCCGTACTTGAAAGTTTGGTCGAAATATTTCTCCACAAAGACAGGAAATAATTATCTAAAGAGTAGAAGCGGCGCCGGAGAGGGAGGACTGAAGTCTAGCTCTGTTGATGTAATATTTGACACGTCAATATGTTTCTGCTCCTCTTCGACATTAGCAAGTGAAGTAAAAGGAATGCTTATTGTCAGATCAAGGTTTAAATCCACCAAGCCGCCCGAGTCATCCTCGAAGCAACTTCCGGCGTCGGAGACTTGATCGTTTTCGCCTCGGGAGTTCACCGGCTGCTGATCATCATCATGAGCACCACATTTCAACTCATCAGATAATGTTGCACAAGAAGATGTAATATTCGGGGCTTGAGGCCGAGGGAGACTGCGGCTCAAGCGGTGATTATTCGGATCAATACCCATGTTTATGAGCTTTCTTCTCAGGTGAGAGTTCCAGTAGTTCTTTACTTCATTGTCTGTGCGTCCCGGCAATCTCCCGGCTATTAGCGACCACCTAAAAACATTACCACCCGCCGTCCAAATTAACCTTTAATACATATACATATATATACTAGCATAATTGTAATTCTTTTTGCCAGTTTGGTGGTGCAATTGCATTAATTGACAAAAATTGAAAAAAATAAAATAAAAATAAAAATAGATATATACGATGTTCAGGATATCGCACCGGTTGCCTAGGAGTGCATGAAGCTTTATGATGAGATCTTCTTCGTCTTCAGCAAAGTTGCCTCTTTTAAGGTCTGGCCGTAGATAGTTTATCCATCTCAGCCGACAACTTTTACCGCAGCGAAGTAGGCCTGATAAAAAATGACTAGGAAAATTAAGGCCGTATCCATTAATACACACACACACACATATCTTTGATCAATAATACCCATATATAAAATGTTAATTCTCTCTGGGTTGTTCATGATTTGTGAGACGCACCTGCAGCCTTTGGGAGGGTACGCCAGCAACCTTCACCGTGTTTGCTAATGTAATCTATGAGCTTCTGGTCTTCTTGCTTGGACCAAGCTCCTTTATTTGTATCTAGCTTCTCACAGCAAGGTTTCCTCATTATAGATTTGAGAGAGAGAGAGAGAGAGATAGGCGAAGAACACAATGGTGGTGGAGATGAGGAAAATGGAGGTATATATTAGCTAGGGTGGTTGTGTGTGTATGAGAAAAACAAGGTTGACTTGGACCGGTGGTTTGCTGCTGCGTGACTGCATGGGTGTTTGCATTTGGAGAGGGAGGAGAGGAGATGGGGTTTGAAAATGGTGTTAGTTAGTTGCCGTTAAGTATAAGTCATTGTCTCTCACCAATCTCTCACGCGCGTCCAGTACTAGTACGTGTCCACTTTTCCTTTATCGTCTCCTAGCCTCCTTATGATTGATTTAATTTTAACATTTTCTCAGCTTAATTGGTTAATTAATTAGTTTTGATTTACATTATCAAAAACCACTAACAAGGTCCTTTTAGGATTAATTGGTTTGATTGAATTTTAAGAATTGTTTAAATTTTTTGAATTTTTAAGAGATCTTTCTAAAAGGTGAAAAATGGAAAATTGATTTGTTAATTGGGATCATATTTGAAAAAAGTATTATATCTAGGATTTAATTACAACCACATTCAGGTCGCCATACAAATCAACGGGTGGCTGCTGCCGCCTCTAGGCAGGCGGCCACCACCATGCCAGTTGCCATATCTTTATTCTCTTACATAACAAGGAAGATCTACTCTTTGAAAAAATGAGATTGAAAAAAAAAGCATGTACTTAGTTCTTCTGTTTCATTTTTTTAGTATTACTTTGTGAAAAATTGATTAGTTCTTTTAAAAGCTAGAGTTTCGTGATTTGTTTTGAAAAATGTGTTAGTGGTAGGAGCTACATCTAAAAATTTATTTCAATAATTGATATTTGAAAAGTTTTAGCAGTTTGAAAAGACAAAATATATAATTTTAGAAAATGTTGCCAAATAGAATGTTCGATCTATTCAAATTACTATAATTTAGTCATAAAATATGATCGATTATTATTAATTAGCAAACTAAATAAAATTGTTGACATATAGACTTAATTAATGTACGTACGTACGTTCAGAGCTTTCAACTTTTTTTTTTCTTTTTTTTTTTTAAAAAAAAAAAAAAGAAAAGAAAAGAAAAGGATAAAAAAAAAAAGGGTTTTCACAATTTGCTCCATAATTGTCAATGTCTTTACCTTAATGTTAAGTAAAAGACAAACTCAAATTATAGTGACTTGAGTATATATATATCACATTATGGTGACTTGAGATTTTTTCCAAAGTCATCCCAGAATTTTCAACACCTACCATAGAAGCAATAAACAATACTAATTATGTGCATAAATAAGAAAAGCATAGGGAGAACAAGGAAAGTTGGCACAATCACATGCTTTTAGGTTGACTGATAGCTTCCCAAAGGACAAGCTAGACTAGTAAAACTTGACAAACAGCGACTCATCAGCTTGGCCTTATCCTTATGGTTGTAAATTAACATGTCTGTTCCACAATTAGTTCGTTATCCACTCGTATAAATTTGATTTAAATTTGGTTTGTTTAATAAATTAGCAGATCATGAACTTAAAAATTATGATTAATTATTAAATGAGTTATACCTGTATAAATTTGGCTCAATTCGTATATATAAGCTCGTATAACTTCATTTTTATTATTTTTTTATAGTATTATTTTAATTTCGTAATTAGGACATATTAAGAAAAGATGAATTTTCTTCCTAATATAATAAATATAGCTTGGACTATTGTTATCGTGAGTCTTGATATAGATTTATTTATGTTTGTGTACTTGAGTGTGTTTATATACATGTATGTATAAATATGTGTGTACGTGCGCATATTGAATTTATATACATACTATAAAACATACATATAAACTCGATATTCGATTATTTAAGATTCAAGTTTATTTATTTAACTAACTCAAATAATAAAATCTTAACAATAATTAATTAACTAATAATTAGTACGTATGAATTTAAGAAAAATAAGCAATTATGATATTTACTATATATAAGGTGTTAGAATATTTCTATAATATTCTAAGTACGTATATTACAGATATATTCTCCCCATATTTTGGTATTATTGTATGTTACCGTATTATCATTTATGTGATAGAATTTTCTGTAATATTCTCAATATATTACAGAAATATTCTCTACATATTATGGTAATATTTTGCTACCTTATTCATTATTGTAAATATGCTATGAATAATCTGTGATTTTGTAATTATTGTATCTCCTTTTTTTTTCTTTTTTTTGTCTCATTCAACTATTAATTGACTATTCTATATATTGTACAATTGAATCTACATTAAAAATACAAGTTTTTTCTCCGCAATTTTTTTTTTTTTTTTTTTTTAACATGGTACTAAAGCTAAAGATTCTGAATTCAAACATTGACTCAATCATTTACCTCCCATATCAAATAAATATTTTACATGCTTGGCCTTACATATTAAAAATGGAGTTTGAGCTCACACGTGAGGAAAAGTATTAAAGTATTGATTAAATGATTAAATTTATTTCTTTCTATTAACTTAAGCTTTTGAGGTAAGTAACAATTTAACATGTAATAAATAAGTTAACTGAACAGCTCGTAAACAAGCTCGAATTAGCTCGAAAAATAAATAAGCTAAGCTTGAACAAACTATCTAATTCAGTGATAAACAGCTCAACTTGTGTTCAAAATAAAATTAAATGAACAAAGTTTGAACATTCACTACTAAGCTTGATTACAACCCTACCTACGTGCATTGGACACCAAGCATGGTAGACTACTCCAATGTTTACTAATAAAATCACATGTAAAAATATATATATTTTTTTATATTTTTTATTTTTTTAAAACTTCACTTACGGCCAGGTTGTATTACAGATTTCACAATGTTAAGATCGAATTATCAAAAGTTATAATGTAGGTATTCCATTTTTCAGCCTATCTAATTTCACCACCACATATGTTGGAATTTTTTGCTAAATCTTACGAAGAATGCCAAAATTACCAGAATATCGCCATTTTTAAAATTAAAAAAAAATACAAATTTAATATTTGTTGATTCACGACGAAGCTGTGGGTCTGGTTTAGCTTTTATCTGTTGTTTTAATTTTTTTTTTAATGAAGTGTATTTGTATTTTTAAAAATTTAACCAGAGTATAAGAGACATTTCTTGTGTTAGCCGTTTGAATTAACCAAAAATTCTAATAGTACGGGTGAAATTAAAAAGAAAAAAAGAAAGAAAAAGAAATACACAAATTACAACTTTTGATAAATCTCAACATTACAAGGCTCGTGATTTCTTTCCCTCTCTTGTTAGGCATGTGGGTTGCTGGCCGGTCATTTAAGCTCTTCACTTGTTCGGGTATATAGGAAAGAGGATTAGAAGTTGGCGTTTCAAGATATATAAACTAAAAGAAATTGAATACTAACCAAAATTTTCGGGACAAAAAATGCATGTTAATAAAAAATAAAAAATAAAAACTCTATCTTAAAAAAGAAAAGAAAAGAAAAGAAAGAAAGTCTGGTTTTTATTTTTTTTTTTTTTTTTAACTGACGCTTAGTGTAATTCAATCCAAAAGCTTTGTTGCGAAATGGGCCACCAATTCAGCCCAAAAGATCAGTACAACGCTAGTACCGCTCAGGCCCAACTTGGTGTCAAGGCCCAATCCCATGTCCAATCCTTCAGGGTCGAATGCTAATCTGGGCACGAGTCTAGCCCCTGACCTTATTCACAATAAGGGAACAAAATCACGGCGCATAAAACAAAGTCCTGTCTAAGTGACTAGATACGTGTCAATATAAAATCTTCAAATCCTGCTTCGTATCCGTCTGTCTCAAGACACGAGTATTGCCCCTCCTTTGATGAGTACTAGTGCATGGATGATATTGGTATCCCATCGGCGCGTAAAATTAAGCTAAAGCTCCTTCTAGTGATTGGGGTTGGTATCAGTCTTTTGATTGTCAAATAACCCTGGTTTGAGTTGACCGTCCCTTGCCAAAGCACTACGATGTTAAGAGAAAGACACTTAATCCAACCATCTGTAATCATCGATCGTGATAACCGTTGCCCAATCTCAAATAGCCCTTCTCCAAGTGGGACCGAATGTGGTCTAGTCACTTCATCTTGGGCCGCCAAATGCTAGGTTAAAATTATCTCATGTCAGTACAGTTGGATCTCGAGTCCTTCCAATGTTTAATTCACTTACAGAGTACGAAAGTTCCCCTGCTAACACGTGGTAGCCAAACACATTAAACTCTATGTCTATCTTGAGATCCGCGAGATTAGGAAAATCACGTGCATGGAGGCGGAGGTTAAGCAGTATAAAGAAGCGAGAACCCCCAAGGCAAAAAAGGAGCAATCTTCCCCCTATAACAAGACTCCACCCAAAAAAGAAAAAAAAGAAAAAAAATGTTAACTTAAACATCGGAGTGATCTTTGACTCCGGCCAAAGACCGTCTAACAATTTTCTTGTTTAACTGGAGCAACACTTGTCATGAATGGAAGTGCCCCATCCATTGGTGTGTGGCCCAGGAGACTCAGGGTCCATTTTTACTCCCTAAAATGATGTATCAAAAATTGCACCAACAAACTTAAATTTGTTTTACTCAATATATCAATTAACTCAATTAAAAAAAAAAAAAAAAAACAGGAAATAAAAGAGAGTATTGACCCCAGTGCCCCACACCCACAAAAACTAGTGGTAGTTGGTGTGGGTATGAAATTTATCCTCTACAAGATAAGGATAAGCATCTCCACCTATCAGTCTCGTTTTGTCTCGAGTAATTGCTTTCCTGGCGTACTGCAGCCATGTATATGGAATTTCCTGTGGCTGATTAACAACTAATGACCAACAAGTGTGTTACTTTTGTCTCCCGATCTGTAAAATCTGTAAACTTATGGTCAGCCAGTGACTACCCTTATCTAAGTTATATATCTTTGTTCTATATGAGTTAAAAAAATTCTCTTATTATTTGAAATAAAGAAAAAAAAAATATGTAACATGATTTTGCAACCTTATGCATCGGGATTTGTGACCAAACAAACAATACCATAACCAAAGAACCCTGCCTTGTCAGTCCTACTGCCATTGAATTTGAAATCAAAATCTAGACCTTTTTCACAGCACTTCAGCCCTTAAACCCATCGCTTAAAAATAAATACTAGAATATAACCTAGCTATGACCTAAAACCCTTTTCATGTGTTAAGTAAGAAAGCTCAACGCAATCCACACCAAAGAGTAGAAAAAAGGTAAAAGAGGATTTGTATTCCAAATATTTTTTTTAAAAAAAATAAGCTTTATCCCTTCTAAAGTTGGACCCATTTTCGATTTGGCTCTAATCTTTAAAAAAGTGACTATCAACCCCCTCCAAAGCTTCAACCGTTGGTAAGTTCGCCTATCCTTTAGTCTTTTTCGTCTTCCTTGATGGAAATAACCCCACATGCACGAGATTTTTTAGGGGATGAAGTCCCCAAAATGACCCTAGAGGAGTAAAATGTTAAAAAAACAAAAAATATTAAAAAATAAAATAAAAGGGGGCAACTGTAACCACCCCCATGGACCAAATCCACTTGGGGGTGACAAATCACCCTCATGGTGGTTGAGTGTAACACCCCCAAAATATTAATTAGGGTTAAGGATACCTTAATAAAACTCAAGAATGTTAGGATTTATTACAAATGGAACGAAATGAAAATTTTGGACTTTTAAGAACTTCCTGTGTGGGCCGAACGTTCGAAGTAAGAGAGCAAACGTTCAAGGTTGGATCTCGAATGATCGATGGTGAATGTTCGAAATTGAATTCCGAACATTCAACAAGAGCCTGGGAGCATTTAATTTTGCCACCTCAACCTATCTTGTGGTGCATAGGCTACTTTAAATACTTCATTTACCCCATTCACTACAAAAAATCACATATTTCTAGACAGTTTTGAACCGTCAAGAACTTTATAAAAAACCATCAGGAATCAATTCTTGAAAAACCGTAAGGAATCAGTTCCTCACAGTTTATTCTGGACGATTTGAAACCGTCCGGAATCTAGCGTTGGAAAATTTAATTTCGAACGATTTGCCTAAACCATCCAGAATTAATAATTACTTCTTTATATATATTAATATCATTACTTCTTCTTCTTCTTCCTTTTTTTTTTTTAATTTTTTTTTTATTTGTTATCCTGCGGTCATCAAACAGAACTACCATCGCCAGCCGAAGGTCGCGTCTCTGCTTCACTGGCGTCAAAAGCATCATCCACCGCCGACCCATGGAGAAATCGGCGCCTCAGCTCTCCCTTTCGACCTCTCAGGTTCCTGAGTTTCTGGGTCTCTCCGGTTCACTTAGGTTCTCGAGCTCCACTATCGGCGATCGGCTTGAAGATCGAACCTCCGGAAGGGTTAGACCTCCGGCTCTCCCTGTGTCTCTCTCGGCCTCATGGTTTTCTCCTCACTGTCTCTCCCGATTTCCCCCCTCTCATCTATTCTCTGTGTTTAGTCGAAGAACAGAGTCCACCACATCTTCCTTCAAGAATGGAGACATAAAGGCACACAACCATGCCATCGTTGCTTCCCCTCTCAAAGTTACAGCTCTGTGTTTTTTTAGAAATACCTTCTCAATCTGCAAGGACAAAACAAAAATTTATTTTGTCATATAAGTCCCAAACCAAACCCTAATATTTTGAAATGAAGAACAAAGAGTAATGTACAGAGAATCGAAAAGAAAGAGAGTGAGATGTAGGGAGTGAGAAGAGAGTGAACAAAGTGACGTGATGAATTTACAGACGATTTGAGACCAAACCGTCTGAAAAATTTACCCTTCCAGACGGTTAGGTCCAAACCATCTGGAAATGGACAATTTTAAAAGAAACCATTGTGATTTCTTTTTTTACTGACAGTTTTCAAAAAACCGTCTGTAAATCTTTTAATTCTTTACGCTTTTTCAGAAAAGCGTTATTAAAAATTTAATTCTAGACGATTTTTAAAACCGTCTAAAAAAAAACTGTTAAGAATTAGTCATTTTTTTGTAGTGCTTGGCCTCCATTTTAGCCATCTTTCAGCTGGAAAAACCTTAGTGAGTGAGAGGGTGGGTTTTGAATGGAGAAGGTGCTCACTTGAGGATTTTTTCTCAAGGAAATGTAATACTTTAATTAGTCTAATCTCAATTCTATTGCTATTGTTAGCTTAGGATATCATTGTTTAGGTACTGCACTGCCTAGCTTATTTTTGTAAGTTTAACCTCTTAGTTATCAATCTGAGCATCTAGGATTAATTATATGTACACTTAGTGGTTGATTTGGACAGAGGGGATCGATCAACAACAAAATTTCAATATAGGGTTAGTTGAATTTTGTTGGGATAAGTTATATAAGAGTGATAGTTTGTGGGAGAAAAGTATCATTTTCCTAAATATAAATTACATGAAGTCATGAAGGATTTTCTCATTGCATAATCAAATTCACAACATCAATCGAGACTAGCTAATAGTGCTTTTTTAAGTAGATTTTAGGGAACCATGTCATATATATATATATTTTCCTCTAATTGATTAATTATAGTTTGTTTGTGCATGTTTGTTACCATAGAAATACTTAAATCTGAAATAGATTAGTCAGGGAGGATATTGTTTTGTCTTAACTAGTTTCAGGATTCCCTTAGTTATATCAATTTTTCCAGCTTTAGTTGAATGTGAAGAAAGATGGACAAACTACGACATGTGAGGTTATCATTTGTTACTAATTAAAACTGATCAATCTCTCTTGAATAATATACTTTAAAAATGCATCATGGATACAACCATCAAACTACTTCATGAAGATTAATATAAACAAGCTAGCTAAGATGTATTATATATGTGACAATCTTATCCTTGGTCTTAACAATACTTGACTTCATGTTTATAGTAAAAATTCAAGAGGTAAGGTTGGCCAACTTCAAGCACTAAATGTTAATGCTTTGCGTTCTGCAAGGTTGTTGGTGGATTTCACCTGCCATACGTCCACTCACTATCCTTTATTTTTGTTCTTGGCCATTAAACCTTCTGTTAAATGGTTGAAAAAATAATTTACATAAGTTTGTATTAATGTCCAGTCTGTTGATTTTATCCATCCTTTATGATGAGGAGACTCAGGGTCCCTTTTTTACTCCCTAAAATGGTGTATCAAAAATTGCACCAACAAACTTAAATTTGTTGTACTCAATATGTCAATTAACTCAATTAAAAAAAGAAAAGAAAAGAAAAGAGGAAATAAAAGAGAGTATTGACCCCCACAAAAACTAGTGGTAGTTGGTGTGGGTTCGAAATTTATCCTCTACAGGATAAGGATAAACATCTCCACCTATCAGTCTCGTTTTGTCTCGAGTAACTGCTTTCCTGGCGTACTGCAGCCATGTATATGGAATGTCCTGTGGCTGATAAACAACTAATGACCAACAAGTGTGTTACTTTTGTCTCCAGATCTGTAAAATCTGTAAACTCATGGTCATCAGCCAGTGACTACCCTTATCTATGTTATCTTTGTTCAATATGAGGTTAAAAATCCTCTTATCATTTGAAATAAAGTAAAAAAAAAAATTATATAACATGATTTTCCAACCTTATGCATTGGGATTTGTGACCAAAGAAACAAGACAATAAACAAACAACCCTGCCTTATCAGTCCTACTGCCATAAAATTTGAAATCAAAATCTAGACCTTTTTCACAGCACTTCAGCTCTTGAACCCGTCCCTTAAAAATAAGGGTTAAATACTTTATACCACCGATTTAAAACTTTTATTTTTTACACTTTTATTTATTTATTTATTTATTTTAAAAGATAGTACCATAGGAAAAGACGGAGATGATAACTCTGTCTATTTTTCCATTTAAAACTGACAGATTTTCACGTAAGTGACACGTGGCACTATTAAAATTGCGACACGTGGCTGCCAATTTTAATGGTGCATGCCACGTGTCAAATCCGTCAGTTTTGGACAGAAAAATGGATGGAGGTATCATCTCGTATTTTCCTATAGCACAGGCACCACCTATGAAAAAAAATTAAAACTAATGAGTTAAAAAATTAAAATTTTAAACAACGAAAGGCAAAAATGTATTTAACCCTAAAATTAAATACTAAAATATAACTTGGCTATGACCTAAAACCCTTTTCATGTGTTAAGTAAGAAAGCCGACTGCAATCCACACCAAAGTGTTAATAAAAAAAAAAAAAAAGGTAAAAGAGGATTTTTATTCCGAGATTTATTTAGTTATTTATTTTTGAAAAGAAACGTTTTATCCCTTCTAAAGTTGGACCTATTTTTCAATTTGGCTCTAATGTTTTAAAAGTGACAATTAACTCCCTCCAAAGTTCCGGCCATTGGTAAGTTTGCCTATCTGTTAGCCTTTTTCGTCTTCCCTGATGGAAAATAACCCACATGCACGAGAATTTTTAGGGGATGAAGTCCCCAAAATGCCCCTAAATGAGTAAATTGTTAAAAAAAGAAAAAGAGTTAAATACAAAAAATATTAAAAAATAAAATAAAATTGGGGGCAACTGTAACCACCCCCATGGACCAATTGGGGGTGGCCGAGACATCCCTATTTTTCCACTTGAGGGTGGCAAATCACTGGCCTAATGGTGGCTGTGTGTAACACCCTAAAATATTAATTAGGGTTAAGAGTACTTTAATAAAACTCAAGAATGTTAATTGATTCCAAATGAAATGAAGTGGAAATTTTAGACTTTTAAGAACTTCATGTGTGGGCGGAACATTCGAAGTAGGAGAGCGAACGTTCGAGGTTGGATCCCGAACGATTGATGACGAATGTTCAAAATTGGATTCCGAACGTTCGACGACAGTTTGAGAGCATTTAATTTCGCCATCTCAGCCTATCTTGTGGTGCATAGGTTGCTTTAAATACTCCATTTATGCTCGTGGCTCCATTTTCACCATCTTTTAGCTGTGAAAACCTTAGTGAGTGAGAGGGTGGGTTTTGAAAGGAGAAGGTGCTCACTTGAGGATTTGTCCTCAAGGAAATGTAATACTTCATTCTAATCTCAATTCTATTGCTATTGTTAGCTTAGGATATCATTGTTTAGTTACTGTTCTACCTAGCTTATTTTCGTAAGTTTAACCTCTTAGGTATGGATTTGAGCATATAGGATTAATATGCTAGTTTAGGTGAGGGATATTGCATAGGTGGCTTATACTTTGAATCTTGATGTTTTGTTGGTTTTCCATGGAAATTTTTTTGATGCAAGTGTTTTTAAGTAAACCCATGAGTATGATAAAGATCGATTTATGGTAGATCTAACTATGGCCGGGTTGGTTGTTTAAAAGTCATGGTGAGCTATGATATATATGAAGACGATACTCGTGTTTAGAACATAAATTTTTTTGAAATGATCAAATTGCCCATTTTTCGAAAAATAAGAGTCCCAAACATTTTATTTATATTTAGAAATAATAATAATAATAATAATAACCCCCCTCATATGTTCCATTCCCAAATTTCGCTTATATTTGATCACTTTCTAATTAAAGATAAGACAATTTTATATCTAAAATGAGCATGGGTTAAGAGCAATTTAGTTATTTCACATGCTTAATTATATGTACACTTAGTGGTTGATTTGGCCGGAGGGGATCGATCGACAGCAAAATTTCAATATAGGGTTCAAGCTGTAAGTTGAAGTTTGTTGGGAAAAGTTATATAAGAGTGATAGTTTGTGGGAGAAAAAGTATCATTTTCGCTAAATATAAAATACATGAAGGATTTTCTCATTGCATAATCAAATTCACAACATCAATCGAGACTAGCTAATAGTGCTTTTTCAAGTAGATTTTAGAGAATTAAACCACGTCATTTTTTTTTCTCTAATTAATTATAGTTTGTTTGTGGATGTTTGTTACTATAGAAATGCTTAAATCTGAAATAGATTAGTAGGGAGGTTATTGTTTTGACTTAACTAGCTACTTGCAGGATTCCCTTAGGTATATCAATTTTTCCAGCTTTAGTTGAGTGTGAAGAAAGATGCATGGACAAATACATTTGAGCTTGTCAATTTGAAACTGATCAATCTCTCTTTGAATAATATTCTTTAAATACATCATGGATACAACCATCAAACTCATTCATGAAGAATACAAGCTAAGATGTTTTATATATGTGGCAATCTTATCCTTAGTCTTAACAATACTTGACTAATTCATGTTTATAGTAAAAATCCAAGAGGTGATCGAGGTTGGCCAACTTCAAGCACTAAATGTTAATGGTTTGCATTCTGCAAGGTTGTTGGTGGATTTCACATGCTGTACGTCCACTCACTATCCTTTATTTTTGTTCTTGGCCATTAAACCTTCTGTTAAATGGTTGAAAAAATAATTTACATAAGTTTGTATTAATGTCCAGTCTGTTGATTTTATCCATCCTTTATGATGAGGATCTTCTAATGATTGGACTCGATCTAAACTGCTTGACTGCTTGATGAGCATATATGTCTCTCACATGCATTAAGTCTATGGAATGGAAGAAAGATGGGTAAAGCAATTAATTGAGAGAGATCTAGATTAGAGCTTTTAATTAATTTAATCCATGCAATTATTTATAAATTTTAATAATTAACCGGTATCATCAATTAAGCCGGCCAATTGGTTCCGATTATTAGACTGGGTGGTGAACAACTTGAATATAGGGTAAGCGATTAGCCCGGCCGGTGGACCACTAGTCTTTAATTAATGAAGATAGGTTAGGATGGTGATGGTTGGTTTGCTTAATTAATTATTAATTATCTACCTAGTAGCTAGACAAAATAAAAGTTTGGAATCTTACGCTTTGCTTAAGGTACAAGCAAAGCTCACCTTGTCAGAATATGGCTAAACGTACGATTTTACATTAGTGAGGTGGCAGTAAATATAAGCAATTTCTCAGCAGCCAAAAATAAAAAAGTTTTCCTACCATCATTAATTAATATTTGCCCGACTCAGGCTCGAACTGGAGTGTGAAAATTAAATCAATTCAAGATTCCTTGATGACCTTAGATCACCTCCAGCAGAATTAGCTATTTTAATTGATTAAAAAGTACTTTTTTATTATTATTTTTACTTATTATTTTTTTAATACAAACTGATTTAATAAATTTTATATTTCATTCTCTTTTTTTAATATTATCTTTTAGCTTCTATTTTTTTAATTGTTTTCGTAGACCGATTACTGTTCAACCACCACCGTAAATAGCTTAAATATGACCCTTGGGGTTCTCTCTTTGGAAAGCTATTTTTCGCTTTCTTGGTGACTATTCATCTCTATCATTTTTCCTTATGGTTCCAACTTAGGGTCATGGATCGGGACCCAGTCGAGTCCACTACCCGAGTTCAAATACGACATCATAGATCGAGAACAAACACAAACACAAACACGGCACGATACAGGCATTCATGAAGGATGGAAAACGATGACGTGTACCGTGTCAATGGCTTGCGGTACAAGAATGGCCGGCGAGCTGCTCCTTGCTCGTGAGAACAATGCCATTGCTCCGAAACAAAGTTTGTGATTCACAAAATGAAACTAAAAGCAATACAAGAAGATGAGAGAGAGAGAGAGAGAGAGAGAGAGAGAGAGAGAGAGAGAGAGAGAGATGAGGGAGAGAAATAGATGAACTTAATAGAGGATGAGCGATTGAGAAGATGAAAGAGAAAAGATTAAAAAATTGGAACATATATATTTTGTTACAATAATTCTCTACCTGTTGAGAATTATTATATATAGCAAAAAAAGTCTTTTACACTATCTGATCGAAGACAATTTGCTGGAGGTGAAAAATGCTTTATATTAGCTATATATATTTAGCTAATATGCGGCTTTAATTTTAGAGAATATGTTGGAGATGCTCGCATTTAATTAATTCCTAAAATTTCGTCATTAATTTGCTTAGTTAGTCATTATTCTAGTTAGCTAGTAAATGATGCCTATGAGTTTCTCGGGCCTTAAAAAGAAATATAGAATTTTACGTTGACTAATTAATGTCGTATATATATATATATGGTAGTTCTCCACTATCTAATTTAAGCTAATTAATAAGCTAGTTAAACCATCACTAGATATGATTAATTATAACAATCATTTAAAAGCTTGATTAAAAGCTAGGTCCACTAGACTATTAAATTTACTGTTATTATAATGGCCAATAATTCGTCCTTCTTAGGATAACCAGATTATTTCCATTCTTAAATGGGACTCTTTTACAGTTCTAGACAGAATTGCTACTTAATAAAATAATGCCAAATTTCTAAGCACCTTTAGGCTGTTATAATTATTTGGTTATTGGCAAAACTACAAATGATTTGGCAATTTCGGAGCACTTGATTATAGAGATCGATAGGAATATACCAAGATTGGAAGGGAGGATTTTTTTATTTTTTATTTTATCCAAACTTGACTGGTTGAGCTGAGGCCGAATCAAATAATACAATAATTAATAATATATAAAGATTGAATAAAAAGCGATCCTTCGACAAAAACATGAATGGAGGTTGCAAGCTCGATCTCTATTTTGGAAAGCACTCACAGTACTACTGGGTTAGTGAACATAGTAAAAAAAAAAAAAAAATCCACATCTGGCCAATTATTTGAACTTATAAAAGGATTGTAGCTCAACAATGCATCAGTTAAATTAGTAATAATAATAATAAAAAAATATTATTTTCTCTCTTTTCTGAAAATAGTGAAAATAAATAAAGAAATAATATTTTAAATAGAATAGTGAAATTAGATAATTAAAATGCTGAGTTGGATGTAAGTGTTTTGAAATAGTTGGTAACTAAAATAAAAAAAATGTGTTCTTTAATTAAATTCTAACTAAATATTTGCTGAGTTGGTACGATGAGAATACTAACGCTTTGTTATTTGTGTGTAATTTTTTATGAGATTGGAAAAGTGCATGTAGGGATTGAGTTAACTAGACTCAATATAATGCTTCACTTGTCATAATTTTGACGATCTAATACTTATATATATATATATATATATATATATGAGATTAGAAAACTTGCTCCAACATCTTATTGGGGAGATCGAGAAAGATCTTAATTAATTAACATAATTTCCAGAACAAATGATACTAATAATAATATATTTAGTGTTATCATTTGGATTCTGTGTTGTCATCTCCACTAGTACTATAACCTATTTTCAGCTTACAGTTGAGATTCAATCTTTCTGTTAGTGATGATACGTACGAACATATTTTTGCATTCTTTTGTGATATATATGATTATATATGAAAATTTACATAAAGCTCCACCAACTTAATTCCTCTTTAAACTCAAGAAGTAGCTTAATCAGCTGGAGGTCACGCCTCATGAAGCGAAGGTTACTAGTTCGAATCTTCTCTCTCCCTCTTGTGTAGACATATAAAAAAAAAAATATATATTAGTTACTCTTTAGCTTTATTAATGAAGAGGGTAGGTTGATCAACTAAATTAATATAGGAATTTTGAAACTTACAGCAGTATTTTTTTTTTCTCTGATCAGCAAACTTACAGCAGTACTTGCAAGTAAATAATTATTGATGCATTAAATAAAAGAAAAAGAAAAAGAAAAAAAACAGAGTAAATCTTGAAAGCATGCTTTTAGCTCTGCAATATTTTTGGTAGCGGAGGTCACGTTCTATCTACCCGAACCACTTAATTTCGTACCAGAGTATACGAATCAAAGGAGGTGGCCCCATTGAAGGGGTATTTTCTTTTGTGATTGGATAGGTTTCTTTAAATCACTTCAAGTTCAAGCTAAGTCACAGACGCTTGACTAGGATGGCTGATGTAGTGATGGGCATTTTTGTTTCTTTCGTTTTTTTAATTTTTTCTTTCACAGCAATGGAGATTCACTTATAGGAGAGAGAGAGAGTTGCCAATTGTTTCGCAATAATAGAGAAGGAGATCGAGAGAACCAGTTGTGGATAAGGTTATCTTTTCTGAGTCAGCATGATCCAAAAACAAAACATGAACGGGAATGAATATGTTTCTCTTATCTCTTGTCATATAAATATAATTAATTAACAGAATTTTAACAACTACTTCTTTTGAAGATGCTAAGAACTCTATGGGAGATACAGTGTAGTGGTAGAGATGATGGCTACAGTTATTAGTTTAATATATATTGACAAGATTTTATTTTCTGTGTGGTGGATCCAGATGATAAGTCCAAAAAGTGATGGAGATCGAGTGGCGGAGCCACCCTGTAGACGGGAGTATGGCCCCATTCCAACGATTTTTTTATGGCTTTCATGTACTTGCGGCTGCGAGTGTGAGAGATTTCAACCTAGCTAGCTGTGTGGTCCTTCCAAATCAATGATATACAACTTTTTGCTACGAAGTTTCACTTTCTCCCATCAATGACGGCTTTCTAATTTTGCCAATTGTATATTGATTTGCCATATATATATATATATATATATATATATATATATGTAAACTTAGGTTAACCATCGAAAACTTTTATCACATTTACAATTACAATTTTAAAGTTTAAAAACTTTCAATTTTGTATATTAAACTTTAAAATTTTTACAATTTCACTCATTCATTTAGAGTTTGGGGTTAAATCAAGCCTTAAAATCATTAAATGACGTTTATACTTCTGAATTTTTTTTTTTAAATTTCAAATCTACCCTTCATTAAAAAATAAAACAAAAAAATAAGTAAAAAATAAATAAATAAAAAGGCACCATGGGTTGCGACCCAGGACCTTGTTCTGCCATGGGTATCTCAGTTCGTTGTTTATAGAGGCCGATTGTCTATGATGTCTCGGTGTCCTGATCGGCCCTGTATGTAAAAAAATCAAAAAATCAGCTAGAAATTCATATTCAATTTTGTCGTGAAGTATAGTTTTAACAATATTTATGGTTGAAAATACTTTTTGAGAATAGTGAAAATAAATAAAAATAATAATAATATTTTAAATAGTGATGAAAATTCCAGATGGTTAACTTTAAGTTTTTCTTAAAATATATATATAAATGGCAAATCAATATACAATTAGCAAAATTAGAAGAAAAAAAAAATGCATTTGGTACAATAAGCCACTGATGGCAGAAAGTGAAACTTCGTAGCAAAAACTCGTAGCATTTTAGCTTTCTAATTTCACTATTTACATTTGAATTACCTTTTTAAAGTTAAAAAATTTTCAATTTAATATATCAAACTTTCAATTTTTTACAATGTTACTCTTTTAGTTAGGGTTTGAGGTTAACTTAATTAGATTGTAAAAGGGTTAAAGGACATTTATACTCCTGAAATTTTTTGAAAATTTCAAATTTACCCTTCATTAAAAATTAAAACAAAAAACAAGTCAAAAAAAAAAGAAAAAAAAAAAAGGCACCATGGCACCTTGTTCTGCCATGGGTATCTCAGTTGTTTACATAGGTTCACAATGATTGTCGATGATGTCTCGGTGCGCCGATCGGCCTTGTATGTAAAACATCAAAAAATTAATTAGAAATTCATCTTTAATTTTGTTGTAAAACATAGTTTTGACAATATTCATAATTAAAAATACTTATTCTATAATTGCAGTAGAAATGAAAAGAGTAGCTTACGTTGCTATTTAAAAACTCTTTTATATTGCTCCACGAGGCTTGTTGCTCAAGCCTAATTTGTTTAACGACAGATTTGGGATTGCTCACCATAGATTTTGGTTGTTTAACATTTAAATATTATAAAATGATTTTTGTATAATAAGGCCTAGTAAAAGAGGAATAAAAAGATATCAAATTATAAAAGACTACAAATTCATCATAAAATTAAGTAGATCACAAGCAACACTTCAAAACCATATATAACTAAGAATAAAAGAGTGGACAAACATATTAGAACTCATTTTGCAATATATATAATGACTTCACTTACAAAATTAAGTAAATAAATCAATCAATAGTCTAGCTATATTAATAATAATAATAATAATAGATATATTTCTTATTAATATATGTGTGCGCGCAAGGGAGTTTACGTGTATATAGTATTGTTTTCACAAGTCTATTCATAAATATATTATTATGCTTAAAGTCAATTTATTTTATTAATCAAGCTTTAAAGTAGAGTTTCAGTTAGTTTTTTTTTTTTTAGACGAATTTAAGTAATTTATGGACGACGTCAATGATTGCTTACAAGGATTTTTAATTCAATAAAAATTAATTAAAATTTAATAATAATTTTTACTATCACATCAAAAAATGTACATTTCAAAATGCACTCACATTTCAATCTGTTACAATCCTACCAATAATATACAGTATCATCTCATCTATGGATGACGATCCTTTAGATATTTTTTTAAATAATTCTATGTTGAACTCTTAATAGCATAACATTTATTTTGACAATACATAAATGATTAATTAATTTGTGTTGGTTGGATACTTTCCCTTTCCCAATCTTTTGGTCGACCATTTCTGAGCACTTCCCTGTCACCTCAAGTTGTACTTATCTCGCTGAGAAACCACCAAGATTACCACAACGACTCAGGGCCTCACCTATCCCATCGGCTGGAGTCCACCGATGGTGGCCGGGAGCGGGGTTAGGTGGTGGTAGATAGTGAAGGAAATGCAATCTTGATTTATAATCCTAGGCATCGTACTAACCAATACGACTAGTTATTAAATCTAACATTATATCCCTTTGGTAATGATTTTTAGAAAGGGTGGTTTTCTTATTTTTTATTTGAAAAAAATAATTTATCGTGACATAAAATATAAAAGTCGTTTTAAGTGTTTGTTAATTAATGTTTTTATTTTGGAAAAAAAACAACATAATAAAAAATAAAATGTTAACAAACAATTTTTTTTTATTCATAAAAAGATTTAGTTGATCGCAATATATATGATGTGCATTTTATTTTATTTTATTTTTTTTCCATTGACTTTTATTTCCTAGTGGTGTGTTTTAAGAGGCTTATAATGACAACCACTTTAAAAAAAATAAATGTATAAATCACTTAAAATATGTCATGTCATGTCGATTGATGTGACATAAAATGAAGAATAATGCTACACTTCGTACTCATTTATCACACTTATGTCATACCGACTGACATAGCATGTTTTAAGTGGCTTATAATGCCAACCATTTTAAAAAGAAAAAGAAAAAGAAAAAAACTAAAGTATAAGTCACTTAAAATATGTTATTTTAGCTAATGTGGCGTGAGTGTGATAAGAGTAATACTACATATCATTATTTTATCATTCTTTTATCTCTTAAAGTTATTGTGACTTTTAAAATCACTATTGAATTTGTGATAGATCATTATTGAAGTTTGATACATTATGATTTTAAAAGCACATCAACTTTGAGAGATAAAATGATGGTATGTAGCATTACTCGTGTGATAAATAAGTGTGAAGTATAGCATTATTTTTCCTTTAAGAATAGTGTTATTCATCACACCCATTTAATTACACTTATGTCACACGTTGAAATAACATGTTTTAAGTAGCTTATAATGCCAACCTTTTAAAATATTTAATGTCAACTTATGTGACATGCATGTGATAAATTGGTGTAAAGTATAGCATTACTCTTTTTTCTTTTAAAAAAAAAAAATTGATTTCCATTAATCGGAGGTTATTTATTTATTTATTTTGTAAGTACAACAAAAAAAGACATAGGCCGAGGGTGGTCTTTCCCACTATGGATAGGGGAAGAGGGCGGAGGGGGGAGAGATGAAAATGCAGCTAGAAAAGCATCTAGAAGCAGCTCAATAAAAAAGCCACATGTACATACATAAGTTTGCATTTTAGTTGACCTTTCTAGCTTTTGAAGCGGAAAGATGAGGGGTACAGTACATGGTGTCTTGGATGAGAGGAGGAAAACGCCAATGCATGGTAATGGAGGGCTGCTGAAGCTAGAGCAAGGATGACCACAAGAGAATCGTTCTCCAAAGTGAAAAGAAGTGAGATTCAAGATTTAAATAACGTTCCAATTGTGCTGCCGGGAGAGCTGCCAAAGCTTCATATAATTGGAATCACATGAAGAGCCAATATGAGAAATTGATTTAACAATGATTCCACTAGAGTTGCGGCAAACAACTTCAGCAGAGAAATGATCACGAATGGTTATATTAAAGTTGATCTTGAAATAGTCCACCGGAAGAGGGGATCGACCACCGATCCAGTCTTCAGAAGCTTTGCATTAATTATATTCCAGGCAGCAAAGTGTTACAAAGTGATTTTTATTTATTTATTTTTTTTTTTTATGAAATTTGAGAGCATGGGCGGACCTACATGGTGGTAAGGGGCGCCCTGGCCCCTCCAAGCCCCAATATTTTCTCCCATTTTTTTTTTAAATTTTATCCATAATTTTTATTTTTTTAGTTTTTTAGTTTTGTCCCCACGATTTTTTTTTTTTTTTTTTTTTTTCTCAATTTGACCCATATTCACGATGCTGGTCCGCCACTGTTTGAGAGAGCCTTATTCCTGTGAAACCACGAGCAACAGTTGCAAAAATTTGAAACAGGTGAAAGTCTTTGGAAGGGATGCCAATAACCTGTCTAGGGTAGAAAATTGATTCAATCCACGAAGCAAGAGAAGTAAAGTGCAGGGCATGAGAATGAAGAGGCCAGAAAGACTCTCCAGATGACCCGACCAAAAATACAATATACATATATATATATATATATATATATATATATATATATATATATATGTGAAAGAGTGAGAAGATCAACCGGCCGGAGGAATATGAACGGCAGACAGTATATAGTCTGGACTGGAGGATGTCTTTTCAGATCCAAGAATTCAGATTTGGATTGTGATAAAAAAAATTACCAGAGCGGATGTACTTAATCTACAACTGCGTGACCCGCAAGTTGGTGGCATTTGTGGTTGGGCAAACATTTCTTCAGAACTACATAAAAATCTTGTTAAATAGCAATAATAAATCTGAAAGAAACATATTTTTTTAATAAAATTTCTTTAAACTTTATCCTTATTATTTAAAAAATATGTGCTTTTCAAATATAAAGTTGACTCACAGCATTTTTATATATTGAATTAAATAAAATTCCTTCAACCAAGTTCGGAAAATAACTGTCCTTTGTTCTGTTCTTCCAACCAAGCGAAGACCCAAACGGCGGAGTGCACGGGTGTAGAAACGGAGCACCAGGACTTTGGTTTGTGAAGATCGAGCAGGATAGATTGTGAAGTTTTTTTAACGTCAGATTGTAACTTCAATTTTTGGGTAAGTTAGATTGTGACGTAAATGGTAGATCTGTGAGGCCTGATAACATTAAATCATGACGAATAATTGGAGTTCGGAAAAAAAAAAAATTATTTTATTTTTTAATTTTTGCACTTTATGTCTTGTCTATTTGTTGATAGAAAGGCCCGAGGCTTTCATTTCAGTCTTCAGACAAGAGATCGAAGCCCAAGACTTTTGTGAGCAGAGAATCATTGCGGATAAAACTAGCTAGAAACAGTAAACAAAACTATGGTCGTTACAGATGATAAAGCTTTTATGTGGGTCAATGCCAGCTGAACCATGCGAATATTACATAACTGACCTCGTTAAAGGACTGTTAGTTGACGTTTACACTTTTGCGTAAGTTACCAGCAAAGTTTAAGACAACGTCATACAGAGACCAAAACAAGATGTCGGCTACCTCACAGTGATGACTTTGATGGGGCTGTCAATCTCCATGGTTGCTTCTTTCATTGTCAACCAGCTGGAGCTTGAAATTGGCCTACGAAGTTGCCATGCATTCCACCGACCCACCAATCCCATTGCACCAAATAAGACTCCAGAATGTTTTCATCACAATTTAATTAAGACCAACGTACTACCATGATGTTCAATATCAATAGACAGTTTTTCTTTTCTTTACTAGCAACCATGAAAAACTATAATGACCCTTCTTTTCTTTACTAGTAAAAAATATTTGTATCGCAAATGCAAATTGTAATGAACAATATCTTAATCTAATCTAAGTTCATGACTTTCAGAAAATTGCAGTATGACATACAGATGTACCTAATTCCAAAAAGAACATGAAAAATAAAGGGAAAAATATAATTTCGCCCCTCAAATTACCACCAATTTTTCAGATAGCCCCCCAAGCTACCAAGGCTTGTAGTTTGACCCCCAACCTATTAAAACCTTTGAAAAATGCTAATTTTGGTGAAATATTCTCATAATACCCTTGTCACGTGTCATTTTTTAATTAAAAAATAAAAAGAAATTAACAAAAATTAAAAAAATAAATAAACTATAATTTTATTTCTTAAATTTATTTATTATTGATTTTTTTTAAAAAAAATGAGTGTTTGTGGTGACGTTATTTCCCAACCGCGACTCGATCTTCCTGACACTCCTCCGGTCACCGTCCATTTCTCCATCAGAAACCGATCAAGGTCTTCCACAATAATGATAGACTCGCTTGTTGTTTGTAACAAAACAAAATTCAGATTAAAATCATTCATAACCTTCGAAAGATCAATATCATAGACATCGAAGGATATGAAATTAGTCATGTCCGCGTTCGGAGAGGCAAAGATAAGTTCGCCGAGCTGCAGGCGTGCATTGTGCCCAATGACGGTGCTGGAAAGAAGTAGTACGTCCTTCGGCCGATCATAATATTTTTTTAAAATAAAAAAAAATAGTTATTTTTTAGTTTTTAATTTTTTTAATTTTTTTTTTGAATTTTTCAAATTTTTTTAATTGAAAAATGACACATGCCAGGGGTATTATGATGATATTTTAGCCAAAAATGGTCTTTTTCAAAGGTTTTGGTAGTTTGGGGGGGTCAAAGTGCAAATCTTAATAATTTGGAGAACCATCTTGAAAAAGAATGATAGTTTGAGAGGCTAAATTGTATTTTTTCCAAAAATAAAATTGTCTTAAATAGACCTTTATAACTTCACCCAGAAAGAAAATATTAATGCCCACTATTTCAAGGATACATCGTAACAGTAATATCGAAATCAAATCTTATGCTGGTCTCACGACTCTAGGCATACTGGAAAAAGAAGTATGGAGGCCATATCAGAAGAACATGTGAAAACTAACAGAAGGAATTTGAGACGGATGGGGATAATTCAGGGAAATTTTCAGCCAAGTGTAACAAAGGGAATTCAGAAACTCTCTATCCTTATTCAAATAATTTCACCAGCTCAAATGGCACCAGGGTCATAATTGTAAAGGGCATAAGTTGTTTCTGATGGAAGGACTAGAGTGGAAACAAGAGGAAGAGCAGCTTTTGTTTTGCTGCTTAGGAAAGCTGGAGGATGTGCATGCACAACCAGGCCCTAAATCAAGAAACTATTGAAGATAAATTCCCATTCTTCTCGTTAATAAATTATTAGATGAATTGTATGGAGCTACAATATTTTCAAAACTAGACCTTAGATCAGGCCGGATACCACCTTATTAGGATTAGACTGAAGAATATACTCAGAACTTTCTTTAGGGCTCATGAGGGGCACTGAGCTTTAATTTAGTAATGCCTTTTGGGCTTACTAATGGCCCTCAAACTTTCAAGGTTAATGATTGACATTTTAAAATTCCTATCTAAGAAAATTTGTCATAATCATTTTTTTATGACCTCCTGGTCGACAACAAGACCTTAGAAGATCACTTGATGCATTTAAGGGTAGTGTTAAAAACCCTGCAGCAGCATCAGTTATATGCTAAAAGATCAAAATGTAGATTTGGTTGTAAGGACGTGGATTACTTAGGGCATCTAATCTTGAAAGGAGTCAAGGCAGACCCAATTAAAATTGAAGTTATTGTAAAATAACATTTTTCTAAAACTTAATGGGGTT
Organism: Alnus rubra; assembly: GCA_028654335.1. Taxonomy (NCBI): domain Eukaryota; kingdom Viridiplantae; phylum Streptophyta; class Magnoliopsida; order Fagales; family Betulaceae; genus Alnus; species Alnus rubra. Next base: position 1,594,898 of record JAJPGS010002212.1, read on the forward strand.
TTTGGATGGGAGTAATCTTTAAGGATTCTTGGGAATTTTGAAAGATTACCATGTTTGGCTGCATTTATGTGAAGGAAATCCAGATACCCAAAGGAATGTGGATTCCCATCCAACTGCCTTTTGCTGGGAATGTAGATTCCCCTCTAAAGAGATGTGAATCCACAATTCCTTGCCCGAGGGAAAGTTTTCTTTATTTCAAATGACAAAAATGCCAACATTCCCTTGTATATAAAATTTGTTATAGTCAAGTTTTAATACAACTTTTTGGGATTTATCATTTTTTAATGGGCACTAATCTAAAAGCCAAATTAGTGCCCTGTAGTTTAAATAGTTCCTTCTAGAAGGAGCTTATAAAAATATGATCTCGATTTGTCATTAGAGTTGCAAGCATTCCTCGTAGTTTAAGAACATTAGTTACGAATAGCTATGCTATTCTAGAGCTATTCTAGCTGTTGTGCAAGGATGGGACACCGAAATAAAATAACCATACTTAGTCTGCCAACTACCACCAAAATCATCCTATTTCCATGGGATAGAGGCAATCCCTCAATAAATCCGTGGAAATGTCTCCAAATTTGTGTTGGAATGGGAAGAGGTTGTAGAAGTACAGGTGGTAAAGTGTTTTCACGTTTACTCTTCTACCACATATCACATTTTTTTGGATGAATTTATTAATCTCCTCTCTCATCAACTCATCGTTGACCAGTAGAATTCTGCCTTCGCCATATGCAAAGGGCTACTGTGAACTCACTCGAATTTTCCCAAGTTCGACAGTCAGCATGTGTACGTATATTCTGTATTTGTAGAACAATACTTCATTCTTTCTTGAATACTTTCTACTGTCTAGTTTCCCTCCTTCCACCTGTCACTACAAAAAAAACTTGCAAGTTGCCACGTGTATGGGCCCATGCACGTGACAAACTGTTCACCACGTGTGTGCGGCATAGAAGATTCAGTTGTTGCGAAATGTACAATTTGCCACGTGTCCACGTTGCCACTATGCCACGTGTCACACCGAACACGCCGCGACACGTCAACCATGTGTAATGTCAGCCGCGTGGATTTAATACTCGTGGCACATTGGCCACGTGGATTATGGTCCACGTGGCCGATAGTTGGCCACGTGGATTAAATACACGCGGCTAATTGTAGGCCACGTGGACTTTGATCCATGTGGCCACAATCGGCAACGTGGATCTAAGTCCACGTGGCAGATAGTCGGTCGCGTGGACCATAATCCACGTGGCTAATTAATGTGCCACGTGAACTTAGATCCACGTGGCCGACTGTCGGCAACGTGGACTTACATCCACGTTGCCGGCTGTGGCCACATGGATCAAAGTCCACGTGGCAATTTTTTTTTTTTTTTCATTTTTCCAAAAAAAACCGCAATATATCGTTATGATTTTTTACCCAAAAATATCACAAAAATATTAGGACAACATTTGAAATTTACCATAAACACAAAATCAAATTACACAAATCAATAATTATAAGTCCAACACGACAATAGATTATGTACTAATAAACATTATTGTTAAAACAAATTTAAATTATACAAAATATCTACAGATCTGATGGCCGTCCCTGCGGATCACGAGTTTCCGTACCGGGCGTGTACTCGCCAACAGGCGATTGCTGCACAAGTGATGGTGTAGCGGACGATGGTGTTCCAATGGGGGAGTGCTGACTCAGCTGTCGTCCAATAGGCGACAACGGACTTATCGTTGTCGCATTAACTGCAAGTAATGAAAACAATATAAAATTTTGATTATATGCATATCAAGTCCATAACATTATTAAAAATAAGCAGTTTACACAATATTAATCATACCTGCAGATGCACTGCTAACAAACGATGTACTACCACCGTTTGCAGGTGGAAACTGCTGAGCACCCGGGCTCGCATGTGATACTCCCATGGAGGTGAGCACTGCCTCGAGTTGTCGCAGGCGTTGCTCCAAGGCGTCATTCCTCTGGGTCTTAGCCTGTAGCAATGTCTCCATTGTCGCCATCCTGCTCTCATGTATGGAGCAGCCTCGAGATGTGCACTGGGATGATCCTCCTTGTGAGCGAGCACGGTATGAGAAACACGTCTCACGTACGGGAGTAACGTTCGGGCCAACTTGCCGAACCCTACTCGCGTACTCAAGCCTCCCCAACGCCTGTTCGTACGTGTCGTTCAGTGCCCAACACACCGTGTCTTCTGACACGCTCTGAGTAGCGACAGGATCACTGGATAAATTCTATGTCATCCTCTCCTCTTACTTCGTGAACATAAAATACACATGTAGTCAATATATAATTTATCACACGCATAACTTAGAAATATTACTAAAATAGATCAGTAGCATACGCATAGGACCTGTGTACGTTCATTCGGGTGAATGCCGTCCTTCGTAGTGTGCGTCTTCACGAACGACTCCGCTCGAGTGGGGGCCGTGCCAGTAGTAGTTTCCTGTCGCCATCCAATTGAAATAAATAACAAACAGTAATATTAATTTTTAAAAGAAGAATTATATACTAATATTATAAAATCTATATATATATATATGTTCATACCTCATCATAATTAAATCTGGCATAGCTTTTCGATCCCAAGCAATGGGGGAGGTTGTTCTATTCCCGCATCCGCTTCATCCGTTCACTAGTCGCCTACGCAATAAACATTTCATAATATTTAAACATTGACACGTTTAAAATAGTAATAAACCTAATTGAACAGTTAGTGAAAATTCACCATTATAGTAATACAATCAAAGACCTACATACCTTTTTATGCTCAGTGCACCAATCCCTTAGCAGGTTCTCCACATCTGTTGGGTCATACTTGTCAAAATATTTGCCCGGCACGCTTGCTTGTATTATTTCGAGCGTGTCACCTTCTCGAATATGTAGCTCTTTTTTAAATGAGGCCTTCCACGAACGCTGCTTGCATCCAATATGAGCCTACGCCTCGTGTTGCGCCTTGTGCAAATCTACAGATATTGGCAGATAAAACTCCTCCTGCACATGCAATTTAAACATTAATTTTATAAGTCCAACAAAAAACATAGCCTTAAGTTAAAATTTAAAAATAAATAAATTAATTAAAGTAAAATGCTAATGTATATTGAAACATCTTTTATAAACATACCATCAGCGCGTCCCACATAGCCTTCTTAATCTGCTTATCTACTCTCACCCATTTGTCCCGAATATGTATGTGAGACTCACTCCTCACAAGCATTCTTGTAGTACGCCTAAAACGATTGCAGGCTCGTACTACGGGTTGTGTTGCAGCATTGTACTGCAACACAATCTTCTTCCCTCTCGGGAGCACCCAATTCCTCTTCGGATCCCTAATCACCTCATAGTAGATGCTCCCGTCAGGATTGTACCCTAACCACAAAATTAGATAAACATTTAATTTAATATACTAAAAAAATAAATTATAATAAACAATGATATAATTTATGTTATATCAAACTTAATATTAATTGGGAATATAATATAGGTTTCAATGATAATTAGATATGTACTTACCCATCAACCGAATTTGGTCAGTCTGTATGCGCTAGGTCACTGGGTCATCTGTATGCTCCTCGCCGACCCTTTCCCCCGAGTGAGGCTGCTAGTCGTCGTCTGATAATAGCATATCATGTGGGCTATCGGGGGGCGACTGATCGGGACCCAACGTTGCGAAGTCCCCCTCATGGGGCATCTGACTCTCCCCAGAAAGCGACACCTGGCTCTCCCCCGAAATCGGTGCCTGGCTCTCCCCAGGTTCCGGGCCCTGGCTCTTCCCCAGATTCGACATCTGGCTCTGTCCCGGTGCCGACATCTATCTCACCCCTGTGGCCAGCATTTGCCACGGCCTCGGTTGTGACAGCGGAAACCTATCATCCTGCGTCTCACTATCAGATCCACATGGCGCATGTCCAGACTAGGGGTATGAAGTGTACGTCATGTGTGCCTAACTATGTTGGCTGAGCCCATCATGACCCTCTAGTACCCACCATCGAGTCACATGACCCGGTGAGGTGATCCCTAGCTGCGAGAAAGACGGCGGCTCTGAATATGGAGAACAAGAATATCCAATGGAGCCGGTCTGCCTGTGATCTAACATGGCCATCCCCGCAGTACCCAGCAGTAACGGTCTATAAGCGCCATTTGGGTGGTGTGTCCATGGCGTCGTATAAAGTGACCCTTGGGATGTGGACGTGGTCATGGAGGGCACGGGTGGGCATGGTGCCCTGTGTGCACAAGGAAGGGGTCTCTGGTCCATCAAACCTGCGAACAAATTTAAAAAAATTATTAAACACGTTAAAAGTATAACTACCCAATTATATATTAGTAAGGAACATACAAATTATACAATGTGATTCATGCAAATTAGACAATGATCTCATTAATTATATACTATATGTTACAAATTAAAAATGTGTATTGAATTTTAGCAAATTGTACCAGCAATTAATATAGCACTCATCCAATGGGAGCTTCGATCGGATCTATGTCGGGCCTATCATGCTCGAATTCATCATTCATATCATGTAGGTCAGCAGTAGCTAATACGAGCAGCACGCACTCGTGATAGGTAGCACCTACATCATAACTCCCTTCCCCTTGACCAACGTCATACACGTTTCGCGGTTTTGTCCTCATGGTACAAACCCAATCAGGGTTCCTTCCATCTTCGACAAAAAATACTTGGTCTACCTGAGATGTCAGCACATAAGGATCATCAGTAATCAGTTCTCCCTTGTGGATGAGGGGATTAAAGTTGACAAACACTAGGTCATAATCGTCTATTCTAAATCCCCTGTCTAATGTGAGGTCTGCCCAATTGCACTTGAATAGTACGTACTTAGTCCTGTCATAGTACTCGACCTCAACTATATCAGTTAACTGCCCGTAGTACATTTCGCCTTCAACGGTTGGCACACATACGCCGCTGTTTTGAGTCCTCCTTCCCACATCATGGGCAAGCGTGCGAAACAATTTGCCATTGACCACGTACCTGTTATACTTTACTGTTGTCTCTTTCAGCCCTCTAGAGTGCATAACCAATTTATGGCTCAATTCCTCCCTACGTTGATTGTCCAGTCCATCAACCTATGTGTGTATTACAAATATTAAACACCACATTGGTTAATTACGGCATGTAAATCATATCTTAAATCTGTACTGAACACGCAGTATATATATTATATAATGAAATACCACTATTTCCTTACATATGCACGGTAACATTAGCAGAATTGCTCATGATGTTGGGCTTCAATAAGAGCATCCGCAATGCGACCCCTAGTGCATGATCGCCTAAGCGTGTCCTTGTGCATCCTATATTCAGCGGATATAATTATGTACTAATTACTATTAATAATTGTATTTTAATCCTGTTAAATATGTAAACACTACTTACATCCGTAAATGAAGGAACCCATCGGAGTTGAACACAATATAACAATGAATCTAGTTAATTGTCAAACGGTTCAGGCTAAATCTCGTTCCCGCCCCTTTGAATCATCAGGATTTCTCTAAGGTCTGTTGTGGAAGGTTGTTGCGTTATCTAGATACCTAGAATGGAACGTCACTAGTTCAATCGCTATGTAACCCTCCGCAATGCACCCCTCAGGGGCCGCTTTATTGCGCACATTAGACTTGAACCCCCCCAAGGCTCCTGGTGTACACACATGCACATCATGAAATTTTCAGTTTGTCCAACCAAATACATCTGAATAATTAATATATATATATATATATATATATATAATATATATATATATATATATATATTCACATTTTACCTCTCTGCCAGGTACATCCACCTATACTGCATGGGTCCGCAGAGTCTACACTCGCGCACAAGATGCACGACCAAGTGGACCATGCTAGTAAAAAACTCCGAAAGAAATACCTGTTCCAGCTTGCATAAAGTGATACAGACATCACCCTGCAGTCGGTCCATTTCATCTTGTGTTAGCTTGGTTGAGCATATGCCTCTGAAAAATGCAGACATCTCCACAAGAGGTCTAACCACCTTATCTGGTAGTGATTGGCGCAATGCAATTGGGAAAAGCTACTGCATCAGTACGTGGCTATCATAGCTCTTCAACCCTGAGATCGTACATTCCTTGAGTTGAACACACTGTGAAATGTTTAAGGGATATCCGTCCGGGACTCTCACATTTCGGAGAACCTTGAGAAAGTTTAAAGTTTTTTTTGTCCTCCCTGAACATCGTGTGACAAGCCGCGGACATATATGTTTTACCATTTGCTGCTGTGAACGGATGCAATTTAGGTCTCAACCCCATTTCTTTCAAGTCTAGCCAAGCTACCAGGTTGTCCTTCGTTTTCCCTTTGATGTCCAAAATAGTGCCAAGTATATTGTCCATGACATTTTTTTTTCTATGTGCATGATATCAAGATTGTGCTGAAGCAAATTATTTTTCTAGTACGACAGTCTGAAGAATATACTTTTCTTCTTCCACACAACATCATCAGAACTTATTGCACCCGTCTTCTGCTTCTTCCGTTTCTTCTTACCCGCGTTCTCATCCCCAAATGCAATTCCTTCCAACTGTTGGAGGATCTCGTCCCCGCATGGCACATTTGGAGCACATTCTAATTCTTCAGTACCTTCAAATGTTCTTCTGTTCAGCCGCCACAGATGCTCAGTTGGCAAGTATCTCCTATGCCCCATATAGTAAAATTTCTTGCCGTTCTTTAAATATTTAGACCTTGTCAAATGCATACAGCAAGGACATGCCTTCACACCCTTGTTAGGCCAATCGGATAAATCTGCATACGCTGGCAAGTCGTTTATTGTCCATATCAACTGTGCTCGCATATTAAAATGTTCCATCTTTGAAGCATCAAATGTCCGTACCCCTACATTCCACAGTTCCAGCAACTCATCAATCAATGGCTGAAGGTAGACATCGATATCCATACCAAGTGAGCTCGGTCCAGGGATAACCAGTGATAAGATGAACGACGTCTGTTTCATGCATATCCAAGGAGGCAAATTGTACAGTACAAGCATTACGGGCCATGTGCTGTGGGATGTGCTCATGTTCCCAAAATGATTAAATCCATCTGCTGTCAAACCAAGACGCACGTTCCTACTGTCTGCCATAAAATCCGGATATAGAATGTCGAATGATCTCTGTTGTGCAAATTTTAATACTCGCAAGCGCACGAATCGTTTGCAATATAGTGTATGTGCAAGTGCGAGATCGTATCCACAGGGAATTGCGTTGCAAAAATTAATCTCTATTCAAACTAATCCTATTTTAACCTAGTTCCAAATTTAGGGATTTTTAACAAAAGAAAACATAAACAAAATTAATGAAAATAAAGGGTCTAGGGTTTTGGTATCCACAATCACCAAATCATAGCAACCTATTCTCATGCTCATCACACATATTTCAATTTCTCACATACAAATCTTAAGTATGCTCTACTTTGTTTCAAAAATCATTTAAATCATTCAATGAATCCGTTCATTGCACAAATCACAAAAGATATCAGGTTTAAACCAAATCATCAAATGTATCAGCAGAACGAAACACAATGAATATCCAATGTTTTGATAGATGAAAAACCAAGCCATCAATTTAATGAAACTATTTCAAATCATCACTTGTATCCGGAAATCACAAGAGATATCCAAAAATCATCTCAAAAATCGAAGTAGAACAATGAGAAATCAAAACCCATAAACTCAAATAGCATAAACAAGCATGAAACTCAGTTTCTCTTCAATGGTGAGGTTTCATCCTCAACCCTAAACGAAAATATCAGCTACCCATAACAAAAGAAAGCATAAATAAACAACAATGATGCATTAAAATCAAAGAAACTTACAAAGATTTGAAGTTCTAAGACAAAATCAACACTAAGAACCCTAAACTACAGTGAGAACGGCGCCTAGGGCGCTCCCAAGCGGCCTCCTCTGCAGCTCTCTCTTAAAAATGAGAAAAGAATGGTATTTATAGAGTTAGCTAAGGTTTCTGAAATTCCAGCTCCGCATAAATTCGATCGATCGATTTTATAATCGATCGATCGACATCGGGAAAATTTCGATCGATCGAACTTGAGATTCGATCGATCGACTTCACAGCAATTCTAAATCTCCAGCTTTTATGCATTTTCATTTGAAAATAACCATTTTTCTCTTTATGTCCTGCAAAAACGTAAAATCACCAAAACTAAACAAAACATCAGAAAGTAATACATCTAAAGGTTTAACTAATGTAAATTAAGGAGTCCAAATATGCACTTTTTGGCACTCATCAATCTCCATGCCTCACCGTCGGCCGGGTGCCTCAATACGCCATCCCTGGTGCGGCCTTCTGCATGCCATCTCATATAGGGCGCAGTATGCTCCGACATGAATAGCCTATGTAGCCGTAGGATGAGTGGAAACCGCCCCAACACCTTCATTAGACGTTTTTTCCTAAGTGATATGACCTCACCATCCTTATCTAAATATGTATCAGTCCTCCACTTAGAATAGGTAGGGTAAAACAGGTTGTGTTTAGGTCAACCCAACACAATATGGCCCTGATCAACTTAACACAATATGTTTATTTATAGTAACGGAGGCAACACTCGTCATTTTTTGTAAAATATTCACGTCTATGCTTCGACAATTAAAAGTTGGTTCTTAAGGCTTATTTCATAACTAGTCGTGAAACGATTTATTTACTTACTAAGTCATAGACTTACTCAATGCTCTCCTCTGTCTTGAATCCTCGTTGTATGTCGTTAATTATCACGTTGACCTTGGTTAGAGTTCGGAAGTTCACAAGGATGAAGACGCCAAGTGAACGATCTCTTAGTATCAGGCTTGTTTAGATTGGAATAAATTTTGGATAACTCTCGGTCTATATTTGATGATAGCGTTATTTGAGGTTTAGTTACTTTTAGATTCTCAAATTTCATATTCTTCTGTTTTTGGCTTTTCTTTGACTCTGATTAGTTCACAAATGGTGGTTCCACTAGGTAATTACCAATTAATTGTTCTAGAGGTACTGCTAGTAACTCTCAAAGTTTAGTAAAACTATTACCTAATTTTGGGGACGTTACAGGCGAACACTCTCACCCTTTAAGGTAGGTCCGCCTCTATCTTCCGCTTTCTGTTCATAATTTGCCAATTCTTAATGAAGGATGACTTTGAGTCAACACTATGCCTCTTTTATAATGAATAGTGTTAGATAGTCTATTTTTATCTTACAATTGTCCACTATTATTGACGTGATACTTCAAATAAGCTATTGATTTGTTTTTTATTTAACAATGATTAATTCAATGGTTAATTGGGAGTGCTGCGTCAGCTTTGTTTGATAAATATCAGATACAATTATAGTATCTAACATTTTTTTTATATATATAATATCAAAAGAGTTTTGTTTTTCCATTTTCTCAATTTTCCGGAAAAATTAAGATTTTAAATAGAAAATAAATAAATAAATTTAAGAAAAAAAATGGTTAAATACATTTTTGCCCCTATCTTTTAACGACTTTATTTTTTGCCCTATGTGCTTAATTTTGTATTGTAGATGATACATCATTTATGGCTAAAGACGGAAATAATATTTCTATCAAAAAACTTAAGAGGAGTCCACATCACTGCCTTTAAAAATCCGACACCTATCCCTATGTCTAATTAAAAATTAACATATTAAAAATAATAAAAACTTTAAAAGAATTTAAAACTTAAAAAAGAAAAAAGAAAAAAAAGGAGTCATCCCTTTGGGCAAAATGGGGTGGGTGAAACCACTCCCAAGTGCCTTAGGGGTGGCTCAGCCACTTCCATTTGGCATGAGGTGGCCGAACCACCCCCATGGCCATTGAGGGTGGTTTGGCCACCCCTAGACTGGCCATGAGCCACCCCCTCTATTTTTTTTTTCAAAAAGTTTTTATTTTTTTTAACGTTTTTTAATATTTTTGTTTTTTTTTTTTAAAAAAAAATTAATTTATTTTTAATGGGGCATAAGACACGTGTCAGTTTCTTAATAGTGCTGACGTGGACTTCCGTCAATTTTTGAACGGTAGTTGGACGGAGGTACAATCTCTGTTTTGAACTATAAACGAGGTACTATCTTTGATACAAAATGAAGCACATGAAAGTATAAAGTCGTTAAACCACAGGGTTAAAAGTATTTGAAGTGCCATAACAACCTTGTTAGATAAATATAAGAAAAAATAAATAAATATTGTCTCTAACATTTCTTTTTTTATAATATCAAGAGAGTTTCGTTTTTCCATTTTCTCAATTTTCTTGACAAATTAAGATTTTAAATAGCAAAAAAATAAAGAAATTTAAGAAAAAAAAATAAAATAAGAATCACATACATAAACAAAATGAAAAGAGTGCGTCTCAAATCTTGACGCCGGCTTTTCCCACAAGACGATAAAACATTAAAACACACGCACAAAAGGCCAACACTAATTTGGGCTGCACGCGAAAAGGCCGGAATTTACAATTCGGCTAAGCAGCTTGCAAAGCCTTCTGCAAGGAAAGGAAGCCCACAACTGCAAAGTCTTCTATCGTCAACCAACAGGTGCATGTTTAGTCTTTTAAAAGATTTAATTGTAATTATTTGTTTTTTTTTTAAAAAAAGGAGATTTAATTTTTAATTGGTGTCTATCATAGGTATTGCTAGTTGTTTTGGCATCTTCTCCTTCACAGTGGCTTCACTATTGAGTTGAAGCTAGACTATCCAATGTTGGGTAGGATCAATCTTTAGCCATGTAGAGTATCCACATGACTAAATGCATCATACAATTTTATATATTCATTGTATGAGAATTACGGAAGTGTTTTAAATTTAATTCTTATTGATTTCTTTTGGGCCATGTAATTATTGGAATAATACTTCATTGTGAATTAGAAAAATGTCAAAGAGACCCCAACTGGGCCGACCATATCCTATAATGGACTCTACAGCCTGGTGTAGTGCTAACATTTTATCAAATTAAGAAGCTATCAAACAAATATATATATACACTTAATTTTATTAGGCGCTACACAATTATTTGTTGAAAAATAAAAATTGAGTAATGGTAATACTACAAACATATAATTTAATGATGAATACATGATAACTACATAATCTTGTCTTTTAAAGGATTATCTTGGATTGTACTCATAAATCTTAAACTTATAAAGTTAGAAGATTTTTGTGAAGAGTAGACCAAAATTACTATCTAATCTTATAAGGAAAAACAAACAAAGTGAACCTCCGTCAGTCAATGCTTCACTTGCAAGTCTTCTTAGCATTACTTTTGCGTCACCAATCACCTCACCATAGCAACACCAATTTCTTTTGAGGCTTGCTACAAAGGGGACGCTCATCCGTCCCTGTGAGCCTTTTATTATAAAAAAATAATTTTTTATTAAAAAGTAAGATTTGATGTCACATCAAAACCTACTTTTTTATTATAAATGGACGATAGGGAACGGATGAATGTCCCCATCAAGCATTTCTCATTTCTTTTATCTTAATTTAACGCATGCACTACTTCCAAAGCATCTTCTTCGATAAGTTACTTTTAGGTCTATAAGCAATAACAGAAATAAAGTTTAAATGTGATATTAAGCAATATATTATTTAAGGACCATTTATACTTAGCAAGTCATGTATTAGTTGAAAGGCAGAAAATTCTGCCGATGTGTTATGCATCTTTATAAATATGGATCATTTGTATTGTAAATCATCAAGGAATAAAAGCAACAATGTAGCTCTTTAGAATTTACCCTGTAGACGTAGGTCATAAACTGAACCACGTAAAAATCTTTCTCTTCATTTTATTTCGCTTTATTTTCTTTTAGCCTTATGTTTTCTTTCATGGTATTAGAGCTATAGGCTAACGCTAGTGTTTGATTCAATGGTCTTGTGATATTTTGTTTCGTTTTCTTGTATTTCATTTTTCTTTATAGTCAATATTTTGCTAATCTCATCACCATAAATCTTGCATAGTATTTGACAAAAAAAAAAAAAAATGCAATTCCACAGTTTTTCATGACAGTTGTAATGGTTCCAAACTTCTTTTGAGTTTTGTTTACTGTGTATACTCAAATGATGATGCGTGCAAAAAAAAAAAAAAAAAGGATTTTCCTCGATGCAGGTGCAAGTATGGTGTTCAATTCTTTTGATTCTCCGAAGTCCAAAGACCTGGAAATCATTTCGTGACGTGGCCACGCTGTCCACGTCACCACTGTAAGCAAGTAAGCCGGTGCTAGTGTGTGACGGTGAATATTTTATTATGCACATAAATGCCTCTTCAATGCAATGTTCTTTTCCAAAATTAACCTTTTTAAAATATTCCTCTCAAACATTTTATTAAAAACATCCATTTGTAAGTATCATCATTTCATACATAAAGTATCCATACAAACATCTCTACCTTTGCATCACCCCAGAGTGAACCATGCTTGTCCTGTACATCACATTTCGGTAAGGACCGGTCTGTTCAACCCATCTACAGAACCCTATTGGCCTAGCCCCATTTATTTAGGGCTAACGGCTTGTGAGGCCACACCCCACTAATGGTTTGTTGCATTGCCTCCTAAGTTTATTAGAACACATACAACTTTTGTACAACCATTTTTTTGAAACTAGCCATTAGATTTGTTTTTCTACATATGTGTATTACATATCCAAGGATTGATTTTTTTTATTTCTTTTAAGAAAATTATTGGGGTTATACAAATGTTGTAAACGTATCATATCTCATTGCATAATATAAAATTAGGGGGCGCGCATTACATATATACACGTTTGAAAAATGTGTAAATAATATCTCTAGATGTTTTTGCTAATAAATAGTCTTACGTTTGAAATACAAAATACAAGTGTGAATGTGATGACGATAAGTTATAGTTTTTATCTGTTGACAACAGCTCCTTCTGGTGTATTACTGTTAATCATTTGGTGTTGTAGTTGCGTGATGAGGTTTCACGTCTCTTTCCTTTGTCTGTTGATTGGTTCACACTTCGTACTTTACTTTTAAATTTCCTACTTACACCTTCAATTCTTTTAAGTTTGTTCTTAAGAGATTCTTACAAATGAGGAGAAACTTTACTCAATTCCTTCCTGTGAACTTTTATCTCCTTTACAATTTTTTTTTAAAGTTAAAAAACTCCCAATTTAATGTATTGAATTTTTAAAAATTTACAATATCACACATCTGTTTAGGGGTGAGAAATTTTCAAAATACAATCTTTTTTTCTTTAAAAAAAAAAAAAAAAACATTAATCGCAATTTAAGATTAATTTTGTAATTTTATAAAGTTTACAGGGGTACTATAAAATATCATTTTACCATTTGACGGCCTGATTTAACCATAAATCCTAACGAGATGGGTGATATTACAAAAAAATTGAAAATTCAATACACTAAATTAAAAATTTTTAAACTTTGAGGGAGAGATTAAGAAAGTGAAATTTTCCTAAAAATTATTTAAATCTAGTCCTTATCATCACTTAAAAAAATTATCAACGCTCTTAAAGTCTAGATTAGCGATATTTTTTTTCCCCATTTAGGAAGGAGGTTCAGGTTGGACTCAAATTACGTGTGATGAATTTGTATATATTGTAGGAAAAAAAAAATCATTCATTTTATCAATATTTTTAACAAAACATATTAATTGATAGATAATTTATTGACAGTTATACCGGACAGCCTTGAAGGGTCTTTCTCCTAACAAATTGATAGGCGTTGAAATGTCCCAATCGACTGCTACGTTAGAGCATTAGCAGCAGTTATTTTATATTGGTTTTCTTTCTTATATTTAGGAAAATTTTCATAAAAACATCAAAAAACCTCACACAGCAGATGTCTTATATTTAGATGAGGAGGTTGGAAATAAATAGTAATTCTCTATGTATACATGTTTACTATTCATTCAATATGTATTATTTTAATATAAAAAAATATTTAATTAATATAAGAAAATGTAAGAGAATCTATTGTGTGATGTTTTTTCATAGAGAAGTAAAAAATAATTTTGTTCTTTGAATATAAAAAAATATGGAAAATGTTAGATTTACAACACCAATACAACAACTGTACAACAATCTCTCACATGAGAGTGGATCCCACATATTGGGGCCCACCCTCATATGAGGGATTGTTGTACAGTTGTTGTATTGATGTTGTACAAGAATCAAATCCCAAAAAATATTAAGAATATGCTGTTTAGTGCTATAAAAAAGGTAAAGGTCAAATAAACTTATACGATAGATTTCCCTTAAAAAAAAAAAAAAAAAAATCTTGAACGTTAGATAGTCAACGTTTCTAATACAGCTACGGCCTGACATCCTGTACGAGAAAACTTTATGGAATGGTACGATCGATCTCTATCACAAAGGAGGGAGGGTAAGTGACGTGGAAGATAGGCACCGTTTCATAGACAGTGTTTGGCAATCTACCGATCAGAACAAAAGTAATGCGTACGTGTTTTTTTCTTATTTTATTTTCACATTATTTTAAAATAATTAATATTAAAACATTTTAATCTTTTTCATTTTTTATATCACCATGATCAAAGAATCATATTCTCTACATGCCTGTGTAGAACTAATGGATCAAGTGATCTAAGTTGGTAATTAAGATTATAAGTCAATGCAAGATCGTACATCTTTTTAATTATTAATTTGCTTAGGTTTACTATAAATTAACGTATACAGGCCTTTTTATTAATTATACGTGTCAAAATACAATGAAATTAAATGGCATTTAAAAGAGCAATATATATTAAGGCTTGTCTGGCAAAGAACAGAACAGAATATAGTAGTGAGTTGTTAGTTTTGAATTAGTAAAAAGTGATGATGTGATATAAAATAAAAAATATTTGTATAAAAAAGTAAAAAATAATTTGTATTGTAGTGAATTTTTTTATTTGAATAGTAATAAAAAATTATTGATGTAATATAAAAAGTGAAAAAAAGTAAGAATATTTTGATATTAATTGTTATTGAAAAGTGTAAAAATAAAATAAAAAATTGTAAATAGTACCAACCACTATTCTGTAATACCGACCACTATTCTGTAATGTTTTGTGGCTTATCAAACAAGCCCTATATAATATTACCGACAGCAACTATGGGCCATCGGCAATAAATGGGCGTGAAGAAACACGTACACCTTCTCAACATTATATTGCAGGGTGATAATTCGAGGAGCTGGGATCTCTGTGTGCAGCCACATATCCATATAACTATACAAGAAACCTCCACCAAACAAGAATATCTTGGTGCATGGAAAGATACAGAGCTTTTTTTGGCAAATTGTTGTAATCGTGGAAT
This sequence comes from Alnus rubra, assembly GCA_028654335.1. Classification (NCBI taxonomy): domain Eukaryota; kingdom Viridiplantae; phylum Streptophyta; class Magnoliopsida; order Fagales; family Betulaceae; genus Alnus; species Alnus rubra. The sequence goes on from JAJPGS010002212.1 coordinate 1,610,202, forward strand.
ATTAGTTTAAATAGTAGTAAAAAATGATTGATGTAATATAAAGTGTAAAAAAGTTTGGAATTGTTTTATAGAACAGTAAAAAAAATTTGTTTTATAGTGGATATTTTTATTTGAATAATAATAAAAAAATTATTGATGTGATATAAAAAGTAAAAACAAAAAAGAAAAAAAAATTATTGATTTAATTTTTTTTAGGAGAAGTAAAAAAAGTAAAGAGAGAGTGAGAGTTGTTTACCGAGAAAACTCATAGTCCTCATCAACAAAAATCACAACCTTTTCAGTTATGTGAAAAGGATAACACGTACAGTATTTTGCTAGAGTTCTGGTCATTTGCTTAATTGCCACGTACATACGTACGTATACCTGCAGTATCATAAGCCAATAACTTTCTTTTACAATAAAATCTGAGTGGATATTGAAAGATAATATAATGTAATTGTCAAATAAATATAAAATAGAAAATAATAGAGACATAAAAAATTAAGTAGTTTGGTCTATAGTCTAGCTAGCTAGGTCCACAAGATATAGTCAAAAAGTCTACATTTTACTCTTATTTATGGGGCTTGTTATTTACATTTCAAGTGCACAACAGGGGCACAACACCTCCTCACATGAGGGTGGGTCCTAGTGTGTGGGGCCCACCTCCATGTGAGTGGGTGTTGTACCCCAGTTGTGCACCTGAAGTGCAAATATCATTTTTCTTTATTTATTTGGTGATGTTTACAATATAACACGCTCTTAATTATAGAAGAATTAGGGTAGGTGAACATAATACAAATAGACTTTAACTACAACTAGGTAATAATTTTTAACTGTAGCTAAGTCATAAAGTTCAACTATAATTAACTAGGTTACATTATTTAACTTTTAGTAAATGATAGTCTTCAACTGTATTCACAGTTTGATCTTTTCTTTGAAAACAAAATGTCTTTGGTTATATCATAGCAAAGCCAAGAGACAAGGATCGTAAGGAAATCCCTTCAACTGTATTCACAGTTTGATCTTTTCTTTGAAAACAAAATGTCTTTGGTTATATCATAGCAAAGCCAAGAGACAAGGATCGTAAGGAAATCCCTGTCGGAATCTACTATATATATATATATATATATATATATATATATATAGCAGGTGAAAATCTAGCCTTTGGAAATAATTAATATGAGCGATAACATATCTCAAAAAGGAATTTACCGAATTTGATCGGAAATTACTCCTCGATCAATTCATACTGAATGGTAGACGTATCAACATGCTCATCAATTACTTCCGAAATATGAAATTTCCTCAGATTTTTCTAGCTATGGCATGGAGGTCTCATATATTGTATCACATGGAAGGCTGGAAGGGGTATATAAATAACTCTATATATCGGACATAATTATAGATTAGAATCAAATATACTCCAATAATTTCCTAGCTAGAAAATGACTCCTTTGAATTAATGTTTGCTCGTAGATTTTTTTTTTTTTTTTTTTTTTTTTTTTTCTTTCCCTACCTTTTTCCCGCATTTGAAGGTAATTTTTCATGCAACATAGAATTAGCAAATACTTCTAATTAGTTTCATATACATGCCATTAAATCTAAAAGTTCTGGCACAAAATAAAATAAAATAAAATTATTTAAGTGTTTGTGTTTTGCATAAAATCTCTTGAAATATAGATTTGGCTCTCAGGACTCGTAACATGAATGGAATCTACAGCTTTGCTTTCACATTATTAATTATATTGATCAATATGCATTATCCATTGCTGGCTATAGGAAATTCAAAGACCGGCCGGCCCCCACAAATAATTGGTTACTATAGAATTCTTAGATATACTGAATTGCTTGTTGTGCTTCCTTACCTTCAACGTAGGTAGGGCTATGTATATATATAATCAAAGTTGTTACAATCAGTTACAAAGGGATAACATTTACAAACTGAAGTTTAAACATTTGTATTTGAATCTAGATAACATTGTATTTGAATCTATTCAGTTAGCTAGCTTTAGCTTTATCTGATGGTTGTGGATTATTTGAACTCATATGATGAATATCCTTAACACACCCCCTCAAGCTCAACGGCGGGGACGTGACGTTGAGCTTGCTTGTAAGAAATGCAAATCGAGCAGTTGAGAGCGGTTTGGTGAAGATATCGGCTAGTTGGTCATGACTGGAAATAAACCGAATATCCAAAGATTTCTTTGCAACCATGTCCCGAACAAAATGAAAATCAATTTCAACGTGCTTTGTGCGAGCATGAAAAACTGGATTGGAGGAAAGATATGTTGCGCCAATATTATCACACCATAGTACCGGGGGACGTTGGAGAGGAATACCAAGTTCACACAGCAGAGAGCGGAGCCAAATAATCTCAGCAGCAGCATTAGCAAGAGCCTTGTATTCCGCTTCAGTACTAGAGCGAGCCACTGTGGCTTGTTTACGACAACTCCAAGAAATCATGTTGGAGCCCAGAAAAATACAATAACCTCATGTTGAACGTCGATCATCACGGCTGCCTGCCCAATCCGCATCAGAAAATGCTTGGATTTGGGTAGAGGTAGATCGAGAAAACTGAAGACCATGAGTAATGGTCTGTTTAAGATAACGCAGGAGGCGCTTAACCGATTGCCAATGAGTAATAGAAGGATTGTGCATAAACTGTGACAATTTGTTGACAGTGAAAGCAATATCCGGACGAGTAACACATAGATATTGCAAAGCACCCACCGTGCTTCTGTACAACGTAGGATCCTCAAAGGTCACACCATCAAAAGCTGAAAGGCTAGTTGTAGAAGACATGGGAGATGAAACCGGTTTAGCATCCACCATTTTCGTCCTTTTCAGAATGTCAAGAATAAAACGTTGTTGAGATAACAAGACACCTCCAGAGAGACCAACAACTTCAATTCCCAAAAAAGATTAAGAGTACCAAGATCTTTGATTCCAAAATCATGAGTTAAGCTAGTAATCAGATCATCAATTGCAGAAGGTTTGGAGCTTGTGATTATAATATCGTCCACATATATCAAGATGAAGATAGTGAGACCAGAAGACTTAAAAATAAACAGTGAAGTATCAGATTTTGAAGCATGAAAACCAAGTTCAATAAGTCTGGAACTTAACCTGGAGAACCAAGCTCGAGGAGCCTGTTTTAGCCCATAAAGAGCTTTATCCAATTTGCAGAGGTGCTGAGGAAATTGGGGATGAGAGAAACCAGGGGGTTGTTGCATGAAGACATTTTCAGATATAGTTCCGTGCAAGAATGCATTATTCACATCAATTTGTCTAATTGGCCAACCAGCAGAGATTGCAAGAGCTAAGACCGTGCGTACCGTGGTTGGTTTGATGACCGGACTGTAAGTTTCTCCATAATCCACACCGGGTTGTTGGTGAAACCCTTTGGCCACGAGTCGAGCTTTGTAGCGTTCAATGGTGCCATTTGCTTTCCTTTTGATCCGAAATACCCACTTGCAGCCAATAATATTCTGAGTTGCTGAAGGAGGTACAAGATGCCAGGTCTGATTTTTTAATAATGCATCAAACTCGGCATTCATGGCTTCTCGCCATTTTGGATGTTTGATGGCTGTTGAATGACACGTGGGTTCAACTTCATCTAAGGCAGTAACGGTAAGCAAGGCATGCGGAAGAGGATGATTTGAAGTACCATCAAAGGATTTCTTTGGTTTAGTGATGTTATTTTTTGAACGAGTAAGCATGGGATGTTGGTTAGAGGAGGGAATAACGACGGAAGTTGAGTGAGTTGATGAGATAGGAAGGGAAGCATCGGCTTCGGGTAAAATATCAGGGGCGTTAGTTGGTGCAGATGGAGAGAGCAGGTGAGATGGAGATCGGTTGGATGAAGATGAGGATAAGGAAGAGGAATTTGGAATTTGTGGAGGAGATTGAGTGGGAGATATGTTGGTTGGAGGTGTAGACACGTGAATAAGTGGGAGAGAGTTGTTTGGTGTAGGGGAAGACACGTAACTTGATGAGTGGTGAGATGGTGTAGTTTGAAGAGGAGAGTGTATGACCGGTACAGTGAATGTGTGGGTAGGAGTGACATGTGGATTTTGAATTTTAGGAGGTTGAGGAAATTGAACAAAGGGAAATTGATCCTCTTGAAAAATAACATCTCGTGAAAAATAGATTCGTCCAGTGGGAACATGCAAACACTTGTAACCTTTATGACGAAGGCTATAGCCTAAGAAGACACACTAACAAGAGCGAGGCTGTAATTTGTTGGAATTATATGGTCTTAAATTTGGCCAACATGCACTGCCAAAAACACGTAAGAATGAATAGTCAGGGGATTTTTTGAACAAAACTTCAAATGGTGATTTATTTTGGAGGGAAGATGTGGGCATGCGATTGATTAGATAACAGGCAGTGACAAAAGCATCATCCCAATAAGAAATAGGAACACTGGCATGAGATAAGAGTGCAAGACCAGTTTCAACAATATGACGGTGTTTGCGTTCAACTGCACCATTTTGTTGGTGAGTGTAAGGACACGAAATGCGATGAGAAATACCACGTTTGTGAAGAATTGTTTGAAGAGTGCGATATTCGCCACCCCAATCAGATTGCACAGATTTAATTTTGAGAGAGAAGAAATTTTCAACATAAGATTGAAATTGAATAAAAATAGTGGAGACATCACTTTTACAGGTAATTGGAAAAACCCAAGAATACCTACTAAAATCATCCAAAAAAGAAACATAAAACTTAAATCCAGTAGTAGAAATAAGTGGAGAAGGGCCCCAAACATCAGTGTACAGGAGCTGGAGGGGAGCAGTACTACGGGTATGTTGATGAGAAAATGGGAGTTGATGACTTTTGGAGCGAAGACATGCTGTGCATGATTCTGAGCTTTTGTTGGAAATCACTGGAAGCTGAAGGGAAGATAGAAGACGCCGAACAACCTGAAAAGCAGGGTGACCCAGTCTGGAGTGCCAACTGGACAAGGATGTTCGTTCACCCACCATAGCCATCTTAGCTGGGATGTGCGGTTTATTGATGACGGAAGATGGCGGAATGGAGTACAATCCATGATTACTCAGCCCGTGGAATAGAATTTTCCTCGTAGCTCGATCCTTCACAAAGAAATTAAATGGATGAAATTCAAAGTAGGTGTTTGTAGATTTTGTAAACTGATGGACAGACAGTAAGTTTTTTTTGATATGTGGAACATGTAAGACATCAAATAAATTAAAAGAAAAATTGGGTGAATGGATTTTTGCATGACCGATGTGTTTGATAGAGAGCCCATTACCATTACCGACTCGAAGTTGATCTGACCCAGTGTATTCTTCGGCCTTCAAATTGAGATTAGCGAGATCAGATGTGATGTGATGCGAAGCTCCGGAATCAGGGTACCAGTTAAGATCAGCTGGTGTGTGAGGAGTAGTGCAGATTGGAAGAGGACTCTCGGTTAAAGGAATTGTCAAACCGATGGTAGCAATCCAGTGCAACATGGCCAAGCTTGTTGCACACTTGACAAACATGACGAGGCTGAGAAGAGGAACCAGAATTTCGGGGGAATTGAGATGAACCACGTCCCCTTCCTCTGTAGTTGAAGGAATGCTGGCCACGGTGGGAAGATTGACGCCCCCTGCCTCGGTAGCCATGATATGAGGGAGTTTTTCCCTTAGCAGCAAATTGAGCACCTGCATGTGATAAATCAATAGATGCAATATTGTGAGCAAGCCTTTGTTCATGGGCTAAGAGATGCCCATAAAGATCTTCAAGAGATAGAGGTTCCACACGGGTGGTAACCGAAGTCACAAATGAGTCATAATCAGACCCAAGTCCTGCAAGGAGAAAAGAGATTAATTCGAAATCATTGAGAGGCTGATCCACAGCAGCCAGAGCATCCGCAAGCGATTGAAAACGCTGGAAATAATCAGCAACGGATAGATTTCCCTTCCGTAAAGTAGCTAGCTGATAATGAACTTGCATGACTCGTGCTTTACACTGAGAGCTAAACATGCGTTCAAGGGATTGCCAAGTTTCTCGGGATGTTGTGCATTGGACAACATGAGACAGAACAGATTCTGAGAGAGATGAGGTGAGTGCACCAAGGATCAATTGATCCTGCATCTGCCAAGTCTTGCAAGCAGGATTGATGATAACCGTGGCTCCATCTTCTGTTTCAGTGGTGATGTTTTGAGGTGGGCATGAGAAGCTGCCATCAACAAAACCAAAAAGAGAATGACCCTTTAAGATAGGAACAATCGTGGCTTTCCATAGACGGAAGTTGTCTCTGGTGAGTTTGGTGTTGACAGAGGTGTGAATGGAAACAGCACCTGCGGTAGCAGTGGAAAGAGTTGGAGTCACTGTAGAGTCAACAGTGGAGGAAGAAGAAGCCATTGAGAGGAGCGGGATAAAAAAATGACGTTAGTCAATAAAGCTCTGATACCATATAGAATTCTTAGATATACTGAATTGCTTGTTGTGCTTCCTTACCTTCAACGTAGGTAGGGCTATGTATATATATAATCAAAGTTGTTACAATCAGTTACAAAGGGATAACATTTACAAACTGAAGTTTAAACATTTGTATTTGAATCTAGATAACATTGTATTTGAATCTATTCAGTTAGCTAGCTTTAGCTTTATCTGATGGTTGTGGATTATTTGAACTCATATGATGAATATCCTTAACAGTTACTACGTCTGCAAAGGATTAGTTTCATATATTCGATCAGCTCTTCTTTACTCATTATTCTTAACATTGCATGGTGGGATCCGAATCCCTTATTACTCTATAGCCAAAGAAAAAGAGCATGGATAATAAATAATAAATAATAAAAAATAGTGAGAAGGGCTTTTCTGCCTGAGCAGGGGGACTAGAGCTTTTGCACTTCACAGGTGAGTTCCTCTTGCTCAAACAAAACTTCCCTACTCGAACTGGAGATCAGCTTCAATTATATATCTGCTCAAATAAGAGGAGGCATGGCTTCCATTCACTTATTATCGAATTCATTAAATATATATATATATATAGGAACTGAATTACTGGTTCCCCAAAAAGGTGAAACGTACACTATTAATTCACACTCGACATTGGGCAATTAATTAAATTGGCAAGGAAAAAAGCTCTTCGGTAATCAGATCATATACGATCATGTGTGGCTGTGCCCCATCTGAACGACCATATATAATGCCTTATAACTTATAAGCTAACAACATACGACCGATTGATGCCTGCTGTGACTCTTGGGGTTCTCTCTCCTGGCCTTTTAGGTACGTGCCTGGTAGTAAGTTTCCCACCATCCTTTTTTGATGCGAACCCTTTAGTTACTAGTAACAAAACATAGAACTTCGAGTGAGCCATTATTTAATTTTTGATGCCTATTTCGAGGGAGTTTTAACTTCTAAAATACGATAAACTGTATTCTAAAATAATAATTTAACTCTTATTTTTCTTATTAATTGATAGTTTTCATTTGAATAGAGAAACAATAGACTACAAATTACATTAGAGACCAATTAAGTTTTCACTTCTAAGACTAGGACAACTCTAGTAAAGAAAGATTATGATCTAAAGATTTATTTCTTATTAGACTAGACTACAAAATAAATGAAGATTTACTTCTTATTAGTCTCTAACTCAACTCCCAATAAAAAATTACATCATTTTCCTTAATTTCTTCCAAAAAAATCCAAGTGAAACCACGTACGTACTTGAAAGTTTGGTCGAAATATTTCTCCACATAGACAGGAGTTAATTATCTAAAGCGTACGCAGAAGCGCCGGAGAGGGAGGACTGAAGTCTAGCTCTGTTGATGTAATATTTGGCACGTACGTTAATATGTTTCTGCTCCTCTTCGACATTAGCAAGTGAAGTAAAAGGAATGCTTATTGTCAGATCAAGGTTTAAATCCACCAAGCAACTCGAGTCATCCTCGAAGCAACTTCCGGCGTGGGAGACTTGATCGTTTTTGCCTCGGTATTTCACGGCCGCCTGCTGATCATCATCATGAGCACCACATTTCAACTCATCAGATAATGTTGCACAAGAAGATGTAATAGTCGGGGCTTGAGGCCGTGGGAGACTGCGGCTCAAGCGGTGATTATTCGGATCAATACCCATGTTTATGAGCTTTCTTCTCAGGTGAGAGTTCCAGTAGTTCTTTACCTCATTGTCTGTTCGACCAGGCAATCTCCCGGCTATTAGCGACCACCTAAAAACATTACCACCCGCCATCAAAATTAACCTTTAATACATATACATAATTGTAATTCTTTTTGCCAGTTTGATGGTGCAATTGCATTAATTGACAAAAATTGAAAATAAATAAATAAATAGATATATACGATGTTCCCGGATAACGCACCGGTTGCCTAAGAGTGCATGAAGCCTTATGATGAGATCTTCTTCGTCTTCAGCAAAGTTGCCTCTTTTAAGGTCTGGGCGTAGATGGCTTATCCTTCTCAGCCGACAACTTCTACCGCAGCGAAGTAGGCCTGATAAAAAATGACTAGGAAAATTAAGGACGTATCCATTAATACTCACACATATCTTTGATGAAAAAAAGAGAGCGGATAAGTACACAACAGTTATGCACAATTGTAGATATATGAGGTGGCGATGGTCCCTTTATATGAGTTTCACCCCATATACTTATAAAAGTGCACAATTCTTACACAATTTTTCTCTATATAAAATGTTAATTCTCTCTGGCTTGTTCTTGATTTAATTGTGATACGCACCTGCGGCCTGAGGGAGGGTACGCCAGCAACCTTCACTGTGTTTGCGAATGTAATCTACGAGCTTCTGGTCTTCTTGCTTGGACCAAGCTCCTTTATTTGTATCCAGCTTCTCACAGCAAGGTTTCCTCATTATAGATTTGAGAGAGAGAGAGAGAGAGAGAGAGAGAGGCGAAGAACACAATGGGAAAATGGAGGTATATATAAGGTAGGGTAGTTGAATTAGAAAAAAAAAAAAAAAAAAAAAAAAAAAAAAGCAAGGGTGGTTGTGCGTTTGAGAAAAACAAGGTTGGACCGGTGGTTTGCTGCTGCGTGACTGATTTGATTTTGACCATTCGTTGTAGACAACCGATGGGGAGTGGTACAATTCCTGATCGAACATGTTTTTCTTTTTTACACTAAGCTTGATAATGATAGGTTATGGCTTGGTGACCATGTTTCATTCTTTAATTTTCTCCTTTTTTTTTGTTGTTGTTGACGACATAATTGATCGTGATTTTTTGGATTTAGGCGGCACGTTTTTTTTTTTTTTTTTTTTTTTTTGTAGTAGTAGTAGTAGTAGTAGTTATTTAGTTTTGATTTACATTATCCAAAACCACTAACAAGGTTCTTTTAGGATTGGTTTAATTGAATTTTAAGAATTGTTTTATATTTTTGAATTTTTAAGAGATCTTTCAAAAAGGTGAAAAATGGAAAATTGATTTGTTGGGATCATATTTGAAAAAAGTATTATATGTAGGATTTACAACCACATTCAGGTTGCTATACAAATCACCGGGCATCGCGGTACGTGGCTGCTGCCGCTACTAGGCAGGCGGCTACCACCCAGGTTGCCATATTTTTTTAATATTCTTACATAAAAAGGAAGATCCACTCCTGAAAAAATGAGTTTGAAAAAATAAGCATGCGTTTAGTTCTTGTGTTTCATTTTTTTTAGTATTACTTTGTGAAAAATTGTTTAGTTTTCTGAAAGAGTTTCGTGATTTGTTATTATTAATTAACAAAAAATAAAAAAGAAGACTAAGGGAATCGTGTGCATGGAGGAGGTTAAGCAGTATAAAGAAGTGAGAACCCCCAAGGCCACGTCAGTGCCACGTGTTGTCATCTTATTGGTGACATGTGGCGCTGACATGTCCAATCTTAATAAAATAATATAAATTTATTAAAAAATAAATAAAAATACTTATTTTTTTAAAAAAAATTAAAAAAAAAAAAACAAAAAAAAAAAATGGGGCAAGGGGGTGGCCCAGCCACCCCAAGCTTGCACTTTTTTCTTCTTTTTATTTTTTATTTTTTTGTTTTTTAAAAAATAAGTTTATTTATTTATTTTTTAATAAATTTATATATTTTTTATTAATTAAGATGGATACGTGTCGCCAATAAGATGGAGACACGTGTCGCTGACGTGTAGGGCTAACAGATTCCGTCAAAATTGTGGATGGAAAATCGACCTAGGGAGTAAAACGTAATTATTGCATACCACAGGGATCTCTCATGAACTTTTTAAACCATATGGAGTGAAAAATAATTATGGCATACTACAGGGACCAACGGTGCAATTATCCCTAAGTTAAATTACTAATAATAATAAAAAAAAAATATTATTTTCTATCCTTTTTGAGAATAGGGAAAATAAATAAAGAAATAATATTTTAAATGAAATAGTGAAATTAGATAGCTAAAATATTGAGCTAGCTAAATGTAAGTGTTTTGAAAAAGTTAGCAATTAAAATAGAAAAATGTGTTCTTTAATTAACTAAATATTTACTGAGCTAAATGTTAATACTAACGCTTTGTTCTTTGTGGTGGTCGAATTTATTATTGTAATCATTATGGACTATATATTGCATTGTGACATACGTGGCATTCATGGATATTATATACATGTGATTTTTTATGAGATTGGAAAAGTTTAGGGAGTTAAGTAGACTCAATATAATGCTTCGCTTGTCATAATTTTTTCGATCTAATTAATACTTATATATGAGATTAGAAAACTTGCTCCAACATCTTATTGCATGACGAGATCCAGAAAGATCTTAATTAGCATATTTCCTGAACAAATGATACTAATAATAATATATTTAGTGTTATCATTTAGATTCTGTTTTGTAATCTCCACTACTAGTACTATGCCCTATTTTCAGCTTACAGTTGAGATTCAATCTTTCTCTTAGTGATGATCCGTACAATTTTTGCATGCTTTTGTGATATGATTATATATGAAACTAAATTTACATAAAGCTCTGGCCAACTGAATTATTAAGATTTACCCTTTAGCTTTATTAATGAAGAGGCTAGGTTGATCAACTAGATATAGGAATTTTGAAACTTACAGCAGTACTTTTTTTGTCTGATCAGCAAACTTACAGCAGTACTTGCAAGTAAATAAATCTTGATGCATTAAAAAAAACAAAAAAGAGTAAATCTTGAAAGTATGCTTTTAGCTCTGCAATATTTTTGGTAGCGGAGACCACGTGTTCTATCTACCCGAACCACTTCATATCATACCAGAATCGCAGAATATACGAATGAAAGGATGTGGCCCCATTGAAGGGATAGGTTTCTTTACCCCACAGACGCTTGACTAGGATGGCTGATGGGCATTTTTGTCACTCTTGTACGAAATAACAAGTGCTTTTTTTCTTTCTTTCTTTCTTTTAGTTTTTTCTTTCACAGCAATGGAGATTCACTTATAGGAGAGAGAGAGTTGCCAATTGTTTCGCAATAATAGAGAAGGAGATCGAGACACCCAGTTGTGGATAAGGTTATCTTTTCTGAGTCTGCATGATCCAAAAAAAAAAAACATGAACGGGAATGAATATGGTTCTCTTATCTCTTTTCATATAAATATAATTAATTAACAGGATTTTAACAACTACTTCTTTTGAAGATATGCTAACAACGTAACTCCAAGGGAGATACAGTGAAGTGGTAGAGAAAATGGCTTTCAGTTATTAGTTTAATATATACTGTCAAGATTTTTCGAAGTACAAAAAGTGATGGAGAGTAGCGGAGCCACCATATAGACGAGAGAGTAGGGCTGTAAACGAGTCGGTTCGAGTCGAGTTTTGGCAATTCTGGACCGGCTCGTTTTAAGGGCCTACCACATGAGTTGATCCTGAGCTTGAGTTGGGCTTAAAATCCTTTGTCCGAACTCGACTCGTTGGAGTAATACCCAAACTTGGAATCGAGCTCAGGACTGCAAAGCCAGGCTTTCCAAGCCGATCGGAGTACTCGACTCGCTCGAGTTCGATCCGAGCCCGAGCTTCGGATTCAAGGCTCGGCTTGTCGAGCCCTAATTGGGCAACTCGGCCCAATTAGGGCTCATTTAGTTCAATAATAATTGAAGAAAAAAAGAAAAGAAAAGAAAAAAGAACCATAAACAGACGGTATAAATTACATATTTGAAATTTGAAGTCTACAATTTACAAACTACATACATGAATCAAGATTCATTTAAAGCTAATAAGCTATGAATCAAAAAATGAAACAAGTTGCATCTACCTATAACTTAAATTACAAGTTTACAAATTACAACATACAAGCTACAAAAAGATCAGATTTACATAGTCTGAAAGAGATCAAGAAAATACAAAGAGATCAAATTTACAAAGAGTTCAGATTTTCAAAGAGATCAAAATTAAAAAGACTACTACTCTAGAAGACAACTGAAATTACAGCACAACTGCAGCCTGCAAAATGTTAAAAACAATTTGAGCTGCCACTTGCCAAATGCCACAGCTCAAAGGAGTCACAGGATCACACTGAACTAAGACAAAAAAAAAATGGTTAAACTATTTTTACTCCCTTGCATATTTAATCAAAGTTTTGTTTACCTTGGCAAACATGTCAATGGAGGTTTATCATTTAAGATTTGTCTAAACAAACTATACATACCAACTGCAACTTCTCCTACAACAAAGAAAGGGTAAAAAATACAAAGAGATCAGGTTTACATGAAGGATGAGTAATTCGAGTGAAGGACTATAAGACAACTTGTTAGTTTGTAATTTGCTGCATTCTGTTGGATAAAATCACTTCTATGTAATGTTGCTTATTTATAAGGTGAAAAAGAGAAATTGACTTCTAAAATAAATACAAGTGTGTGTTGGTACAAAGTGTTAACAAAAATTAACAATGCGGAAAATAAATAACACAAGGATTTTTGTTAATGAAGTTGAAACTCAAGATGAGAAAAACCACTCTAGGGCAGCCAAACCCAGGATATCTACTATTCAAAAAACAAGACTAGATACAAGATAGTAACACTCACATACCACTGATGCAGTGGTCGTACCTTGCTATCTAACGTGTAACCCAACACCAACGCATCCCAACTAGGTCTCCTACCTGAAGGGGTCTTCAATGAAATCTTTTACCTTAGGGCCAACCCCTGAGATAGACTTCAGTTTAAGCACAGCAACAGCACACACAATAATGGCTCTAGAGAGAAAAAATCAGCTCAATAACCTCACAAATAACTCTCTAAGCTCTAGAGGAATTCAATATTGAATTATTGCAGTTCTCAATGCCCGAGGGCCTCTATTTATAGGCTGATGGTTCAAATGGGCGATTGCTTTGATAAATACGGGCGCCTTCCGGACGGTGGACATGGGCCGTCCGGACGGACAACTGTGCGACCAGAATTCTGAGATTTTCTCTGAAAATCTTTCCGTTTGAGAGCCACGTCCGAACGGTCGCACGTCCACTGCAAGTAATTTCCTTACTAAGGCTTCGCGCATCCGGAACAGGGGGATGGTCGTCCGGACGGTTGATCTTCTACATGCAATTTCCATATCTGTTGAGCGCGCGTTCGGACCATGGCAGACTGACGTTCGGACGGTTGAGTTTGAATTGTGATTTTTACCTTATGGGTGAGCGCGTCCGGACGGGAATCTACGTCGTCAGGACTGTTGCAGCAATCTTCCCTTATTTGAACTTGGAAAGAAAATTTGAAGCTCTATCACTGAGAGTCATCTGAACGGGCTGCTGAGTTGTCCGGACGGATGCAAGCTGGAACAGAAGCTTCTCGATACAGATGAGTATCCAGAAGGAAATCCACGCCGTCCGGACGGATGATGCTTTGGTTTGTCGGGCGTTTGGACGGTATGGTACGTTGTCCGGACGGCTGGAACTGTGGACAGATGAGCTCCCAGACGGGATGACACGTCATTCGGATGGTTGGCAGGGACCCAAAATCTCTGACTTGTAAACAGTGCAGAATCATCTGAAGCACTTTTGAATAGTGGAATCCCTGTTGAAAAGCATCTTTACATACAAGTGATTTTGTCCAATCATAATGAGGCCAATTACAAACTAACAAACTCCCCCTTTGGCCATTTTGGGACAAAAATCACTTGACCAGTTTGGAAATACATTCCCGGTCCAAAAATAAAAATTACTCCCCCTTTTTGTCACAAAGGGACAAAGGGTAAAATAGAGTAATGAAAACCAACCATAACAAAAATTACTCCCCCTAACGGTCTCAGAAGGACCAGGGTAAACAGAGTAATATTAGTCCAAGAGTTTAACAAACATAGTAGAAAATAAACCAAATGTCTCAAATACACCAAAAAAAAAAAAACAACTAAACAAAAAGAAGTTAAGCATCCTCTACCATAGGAGTAGTCCTAGGCGCATCATCCTCGTCGTCACTGCTGGCAGGATGATGGAACTTGAGACACTCCCAGAGGTCCAGCTGGTTCTACTCTACATGCAGGTTGATGGAGTGCACCTCCTGCTTCATGGTGGAGATGGACTGCTGCATGGATGTCATGGAGAGCTGCATGGTACTCATACCTCCCTGAATGGCAGCCAAAGCCTCCATTATCTGAGAATAATTGACCTCCGGCTTAGAAGGCGGGACGGTCTGAGATGAGGAAGCCATGTCCGGAAAGCCTACAGGCATGGCAGTAGGCACATCATCATCAGAATCATCTCTCCGCAGCTGTGCATTGGACTTCATCAAAGTCTGCTTGCCGATAGGATTCTGAATCTTCATCTTCGGCTCTCCAGCAATACTGATGCCAGACTAAAGAATAATCTGTGTAAGCAGACAACGGAAGGGTAGACCGGTATTGCTCTCATTGCGGGCCTCCAGAATAACACCCAAAATATGCTTGCACAGGCAGAAGGGCAAGCGGAGATGAATGGCATAGACGAACTGGGCCCTCTTCAAAATTAGGTCACTACGCTTGACGGTCGGCCAGAGATTGTGCTGAACAATTTTTGCCAACATGCGATAAGGAGCATATAGGGCGCCAATCCTGATGGTGGTGGGCCGCTCCTCTCCCTGTGGGACTGCGTGGAAGAACTCTCGAAGATCTTCCATAGAAGGAGGAAGCACCACCTCATTATAAGGACTGCCAGGCAACTCGAGGACAGGGACTCTGATGAAGTGACTGATGATCTGGGGATCAACAGTGATGACATGGCTTCCAACGGTGGACTGAAGTACCATCGCACGATCATCATCCTGTACCACCTCAAGGTTGGCATAGAAAAGCCTGACAAGCCTGGATAGTGTCATGAATACTATCCAGGGGTGCCACCATAATGTCAGAGCGGACCACATTCCGCTCGACAATGACTGGGGGGTCCATGATCTTGACTCTAATGGCTGCCTGATCTCCCTCGGTCCTCTGGCAAACTCGGCGCTGTGGACTGCCTGCAGACATGATTCTGCACAAGAAACCAATAAGATTTGCCAAAAATAATCCAAAAATATTCTTGTTAGGTGATAAAAATTGGACACTATAACGGCAGTAAAAAAGACTTTTTCCAAAAATATAGACAGAAAAATATCACATTGTAGTCCCTAAAAATATCACCACAGCAGATATATGCATCTCATGATCAAAAACATTCCTAAGAGACATTAATATTCTAACAGTTTTTAAAAAAAAATGAAGAGAAAAAGACTAGAAAAATACCTGGAATGTGAGAAGAATGTGCAAAAAGACAAGAAAGGGCAAGATGAATCCAAAAGCTCACAAGTAATTACTCACAAGATGCCAAAAAGGGAGATTTTGGTGGGGTAAGGTGGATATGCAGCAATCAGGGGTGTATATAGATCTTGTGGGGTCCCCGTCCGGATGGTGCAATAACGTCGTCTGGACGCGCGCTGCATTGGAAACTAGCGGACAAGTCACGTGCGTCCGGCCGTTGGTTGCCGCGCGCGTCCGGACTAAATCTGAACCATCCGGACAACTAAACTCCACCCGTCCAGACGCCAAGAGAGACAGTTCGGATGCTTCACACTGAAAAACAGAAAACTGAAGAAAAATTGCAGAAATTAATTTTTCTCAGGTCAGTTTCAGAACACGCAGGTATAATCCACTAATAACACAATCAGAGAGCATCTCAAAACTAAGCAGAGATATAAAAGAGAGTTGAGATTTCAATCAGCACAATTTATTTTCTTGGAAATAGAAAATTCAATTAGCACAATACCTTGTGTGTGAAGACTTAACCCACAAGGTATGACTTTCAATGACATGACAGATAGCAACCAGATTTTCTAGACAAGAGAGAAAATTAGTGACAGATTAGTCAAAAGTCAAACCTTATAACTTACTAAGGCCTAGCCACCCTCATCTGATACACTCCCCCTGAGATGCAGCACCTAATTATTTTACTTGTACCATGAAGGAAAAAGTAAATGTTTTACTTGCACGTAGAGGGCAAGGCATATAGTGAAAAAGGGAATTGACTTCTAAAAATAAAGTGTGTACATAAGTGTAAACAAAAATTAAAGCACAGCGGAAAGTAAATGACACACATATTTTTGTTGACGAAGTGGAAACTCAGTTAAGAGAAAAATCACTCCGAGGCAGCCAAACCCAGGAATTCCACTATTCAGAAGACATAGCTAGATACAAGACAGTAACACTCACATGTACCGATGAAGTGGTCGTACCTTGATCTCTGACGTGTAACCCAACACGAACGCTTCCCAACCAGGTTCTCCTACTTAAAGGGGTCTTCAATGGAACTCCTTACCTTAGAGCCGACCTCTAAGATAGACTTTGATTTATAGCACAGCACACTTGTAAAATGGCTTCAGAGGGATTGATGACTTCTCTGGGCCGTCCGGACGGACAACTGTACGACAAGATTTTTTGAAAATTTCGCGGGGAAACCTTTCCTGTTTAAGAGCCTGGTCCGGACGGGATGGCACATCATCCGGACAGTCGCACGTCCGCTGCAAGTAATTTCCTTATAAGGCTTTCGAGCGTTTCGGACCATGGGGATGAGCGTCCGGACGGCTATTCTTCAACACGCAATTTCCATATTTGCAATGCACGCGTCCGGACCATGATAGGCAGTCGTTCGAACGGTTGAAGTCGATCGGCAATTTCCTTCTATGATGCACGTGCGTTCGGACCACAGCTGTCAGACGTCCGGACGGTCATATTTGAATTGCGATTCTTGCCTTAAGGAGACGCGCGTCCGGACGGGATACCACATCGGCCGGACGGTTGATTGATCTTCCCTTTCTTGGAACTTGGAAAGAAATCAGAAACTGATCGAGTACTGGGAGGCGTCCGGACGTGCTGCTGAAACGTTTGGACGGATGCAAGCTGGCACATAAACTTCTCGATACAGTATGGGGTTCGGACGGTATGAACAGAGGCCTCTAGGCATGACCAATTGACATAATTCAGTATTGAATTCCTTAGAGCTTAGAGAGTATAATTTAGGAGTTAGTGCTGATCAGTTTACTCTCAAGCCGTTGCCGAAGTGCTGTTGCTGTGCCCGTATTGAAGTCTATCTTAGGGAGGACCCCTAAGGTAATGGAGTCCATTAAAGAACCCTTGAAGTAGGTGACTTGGTTGGGAGGCGTTTGCATTGGGTTATACATCAGAGTTCAAGGTACGACCACTGCATCAGGGGTATGTGAGTGCTACTGCTTTGTCACTAACTTTGTCGATCTTCTTAATAGTGAATATCTTGGGTTTGGCTGCTCCGGAGTGGTTTTTCTCTTAATTGAGTTTCCACTTCATTAACAAAATATTTGTGTTTTTTACATTCCGCATTTTGATATTTTGTTACACGTTGCAGACACACGTTAAATTAGAAGTCTCTTTAATTTTCAATTGGTATCAAAGCTTGGTACACTCTGTTTAGATTTATTTCTTGAGTGTTATCCTTTTAACTTCTATTTTATTTTAATATGTCTCAAAATCTTATGACCGTTCCTGCCTTTGATGGTATGAATTATGGCTATTGGAAAGCTCGTATGCGTTTCTTTTTAAAATCCATTGATTGTTAGAAAACTATTGAAACTGGTTGGATTGAGCTAGTGGATACAAATATTGAGCTTGTAAATGGAAAGAACGCACGACTTTCCAATGACAAAGCCCTCCATGCTCTATGTCGAGCACTTTCACCGTCTGAATTTACTAAAATTTCAAACTGTGAAACTGCTCAAGAAGCATGGCAAATCTAAAAAACAACATATGAAGGCACAAAACTTGTTAAATCTGTCAAACTTCAAATGTTGATTTCTATATTTGAAGAGATTAAGATGCTTGATGATGAGACATTCGGAGAGTTTCACTCTAAGGTGAGTGACCTAAGAAACTCGATGGTGAGTCTTGGGAAGTCCATCTAGGATGTAAAGCTCATCCAAAAAATTCTAAGATCTTTGCCTGAGCGTTTCAGAATCAAGGTGACTACCATAGAAGAAAGCAAAGATTTAGAAAAGATGAAGATTGAAGAGTTGATCTCTTCAAACTTATGAGCTGTCCCTGCCCCAAGTCAAGAAGGTGAAGACTATTGCTTTAAAGACATCTAAAAAGAAAGTCAAAGTCTCATTTGAAGAAGACTCTGAAAAGGAAGAAGATGCAGTGGCAATGCTGGCCAAGAATTTCGAGAGGTTAATGAGGAATGATCGATTCAAGAAGAAATTTTCTTAAAAACTAAAGAAGGTCCCCTGAGAGTCTGAACCTGAGAAAGCTGAGAAGAAAGACCCAAGAGGCTCCAGATGTTTTGAATGCTCAAGCTTTGGGCATATATGGGCTGATTGTGGGAACCTCAAGCAGGGAAAAGGGAAGGCTTACAATGTGACTCTCAATGATGAGTCCGAAGAAGAAGAATCTCCTGCTCAAGATCAGTTTCTAGCCTTTATGGCTCCGCATGAAGAATATGAGGATTCTTACTACTCTAAGCATAGTGATGAAGACGGGGAAGAACTTAATAAGGCTTAGAAAATCCTCTATGCAGAGTTCAAGAAGCTGAGGGAGACTCGTAAGTAGCACATCCATGAGCTGAATAGCTTACAGACTGAGAAAAGTTTTCTGCTGCTCAAGATACAGGATCTAGATGAGAACCTACTGGAGACACAACTTCAGTTAGAGAGGGTCACTGATGAGAAGCTGACCCATATACTGTCAATCCAAGAAGAGCCCAATAGACAAAATCGGACTCGAGTATGTAGCTCCTCCCTCTGACATTCCCTTTACTTCTAGGACTATTTTTGTTAAACCCACAGTCCCCGAGCCTCCGTTCACAGTCGTGGACAAAGGAAATGACGTAATTAGTGGAGATATTTTGGTCATTCAAAAGCCCCCCACCATTAGACGACCTTTTATATGCCATCACTACGGCCTAAACGGGCACATTCGACCTTAGTTCTCTCTTCTCAAAGCTCATTGATCAAAAGTCAAGAAAGAAGTGTCAAGATAAGCAAATTTCGACACTAGGCCTCTAGCCCAACATCAGGCTCCACGGCAGCAGACCCCCTAGTATCAGGCTCTATGGCATCAAGATCCAAGGCACCAGGCCCCACGGCGTCAGGCTCCTCAGCATCAGCAGCATCAACAGAGATTTCTTCCTGCCAATCAGAATGGCAAACTCAAGACTAACAAATCAAGGTACTTCATGAAGAAGCCGCAGAAGATGGAGGATGATCAATTCTATAGGGAGCTGCCTATTTGGATGCAGAGTATGATGCAGTGGATGGATCATCAGATGAATTCCTGTCAGCAACCACCAAAAAGAAGGCAGGCTTGGGTCAAAAAGGAGGCAGACATTCATCCTTTGAGGGAGAATGGACTCACCTTGGTGAGAGTTCACATGCCTAGGATTTTGTTCCTAATCCTAGAGCATCAGGTTTGATTGCATTATTCTTTAAATGTCATATCTTTATTTGCCTTTCAATTTAGGAACCATTGTTATTTGCCCCCAATTTCTCTTGTTGCTCTTGATAAAATTTTGCAGGTATTATTTGGGGATGACAGAAAAAGTACATTGGACGACTGTTTTTCTGTTTTGGTAATATTGATCCCTTCTCTTTAAAGACAGGTTTGATCTTACCACATGCTAGGGTTGTGAGTGTCTATTTACCTTTGAAGCATGTTTTTATTGTTTTTAATAAAAATAAAAATAAAATTGGGGGAGAAGATGCAGAATATTTTTTTTTCTTTTTCTTGGCTTTTCAGATATTGCATGTGTTTTTGCCCGATACCTCAATTCATTGCATATTTATTGACTATGCTTATATATGATTGAGAGTTTATGCCTAATATCTACCAAGTTTTCTTATGCATCTTAATGCTAGATAGTTACTTTTCTCATGCGATGTTTTTGTGTACTATCCAAGGCTCCCCTAAGGTACTTTTTTTTTTTCTCTCTGACTTTTTGCATCTAGAAATTTTGATGAAAGAGATTTTTTTTGTAAGATGGTCAAATTGACCAACTCGCTAGTTGAACCTAGAACCTAAAAATTTTAGCATTCTCTCTAGGTTGCAACACCAAGTGATAAAAAGCATTCAAAAAATCAATAAATATGGATAAATAAAAAGATCCACTGCCTATTGTGCTAGACATTTGTTCTTAAACTTGTCTCTAAAGAAACAGTCAGTGACCAAATCATTACGAAAATAGACGGTCACTAAAGGACTAAGTAAAAGAAAAGTGCTGCATTTTCGGGGGAGTGTATCAGATGAGGGTTGCTAGGCCCTAGTAAAATACGGTTTGACTTTTGGCTGATCTCTCATTAATTTTCTCTCTTGTTTAGAAAATTCAATTGCTTTAAGTCATATCAGTGAACTTTATACCTTATTAAGAAAGTCTTCACACACACACGTATTGCATGAGTTGAGTAATCTATTTAAAATTTCTATCTACAGGGAATTTTTTGTCCTGACGATCTCCTCTTGAGTCCGGACAAGTGCGACTAAGACGGCTGGACGGCCAGGTGACACGACCGAACGCGTGCAGTTCTTTCATATGCTTATGTGGCATCCTGAGTCCGGACGGGTTAGTGATGCGTCCGGACGGTTACCCTACTGGTTTAAGTACCGATTTTCTGCCTAAGCCACCACATCCCCTCTTTATTTTTTCTCGGTTTTTCTCGATTTTTTGTCTTTTTCGTGAGTTTTTCTCGTGGTTTCTCATAAAATCTTGGCTTATTTTGTCCCCTTGTGCACCTTTATCTCATTTCCAGGTATTTTGCTTCAACTTGTGCATCATTTTTTAGTTTTATATTAACTGTTAAATTTTTTTATATATTCTGGAATTTATTTTGAGATAAAGGTTAAGCATATTCTATGTTTTTTTGTTTGGAATAACTGCTATATTATTTATTTGGACTGTGTTGGGATCTATTGCTTGTTTGTAATTTTTGGGAAGTCCATTTTACTGCCATTGTAATGCCGAATTTTTTGTACTAACAGAATCTAATATCATTGGTATTATTTTTGGCAAATATTATTTTTGGTTATTCTTTGCAAAATCATGTCTACCAGCAGCTCTCAGCGCAGAGTCCAATAGAGGACAGAGGAAGGTGTTGCAACTTCCAGAGCCAAAATAACAAATAGGCTAGTCATTCCAGAGAGGAATGTCATCAAAGCTGATGTGATGGTAGCACCCCTTGATGTCATCTATGAGTTCATTCAGACATATAACTGGGGCTACCTCTACAATTGTGCATGCATCGTGCTCATTAGGTTGGTTAGAGAGTTCTACACTCATCTGGAGGTTGTGCAGGATGAAGACAGTGGCATTTTCCTTCAGTCTTCTATTGAGGGGCATGTGATTCAGATTGATTCACAAGTCATCAGCCAGATCATTGGTGTACCAGTCTTTCAGATTTCTGCCAGCCCATTCAATGAGGTTGTGGAGGCTCCCTCTTTATAGGATCTTAGGGAGTTCTTTCATGCTACTTCTCAAGGCGAAGAGCGAGCGACAAATATCAGAATCGATGCTTTCTCTCCCTCGCACCACCTGTTCACAAAAATTGTCCAACATAATCTCTAGCCTACTATTCGCAGGAGTGATCTGATCCAGAATAGGGTTCAGTTCTTGTATGCCATCATTATGAGATTGCCATTCAGCTTATGCAAGCATATTCAATATTATGCTGGAGGCCCGAGATGAGAATACTACAGGACTTCCTTTTGGCTGCTTGATCTCGTGGATTATCATTCAATCTGGTATAAACATCTCTGGAAAGCCTTAGATGAAAATACAGGACCCCCTCGGCAATCAAACACTGATGAAGTCAAATGCCCAGTTGAGGCATGAAGGCCAAGATGAAGCTCCTCAGCCTCCTCCTATACATGTTGGGATGCCTATTGTAGCATTATCTTCACAGACTGCTCCTCCACCTCCCCAGTTTGATGCGGTGTTAACCCAGATTCTAGCCTCTCTAGAGTCACTTCATGGAAGGATCAGTTCGATGTAGCGGGTGGTTCATTCTATTAACCTCCGTGTGGAGCAGTGCCAACTACATATCCAAGAGTGTCTCCAGCATTATCATCCGGCGCATGATGACGAGGACCATCCTACCCTGGCTGAGGAGGATTGATTTATTTTATTTGATGCTGTGTTTGATTTATTTTGAGACATTTTGCTTTTATTGCTTTATTACTTGAAATACTTTATAACTCTTGGATTTATTTTACTCTGTTTACCCTTGTCCTGCTGAGACATTAAGGGGGAGTAATTTGATTTGCTGGTTTTTCTCTTACTTGGATTTACCCTTTGTCCTTTTGAGACAAAAAGGGGGAGCATTTTTTGATATTTTTTATTTTGACAGGGATTGTATTTTTAAACTGGTTAAGTGATTTTTGTACCAGAATGGCCAAATGAGGAGTTTGTTAATTTGTGATTAGCTGTATTCTGTTGGACAAAATCACTTCTATGTAATGCTGCTTATTTATCAGGGATATTGTAATATGAAAAATAAAGAGACTTCTAATTTTAACAAGTGTGTGCAATAGTATGCAACAAAATATCAAAATGCGGAAAATAAAGAGACAGGTATTTTGTTGACGAAGCGGAAACTCAATTAAGAGAAAAACCACTCTGGGGCAGCCAAACCCAAGATATCCACTATTCAAAAGACAAAGCTAGTTACAAAACAGTAGCACTCACATACCCTGATGCAGTGGTCATACCTTGAACTCTAACGTGTAACCCAACACGAACGCCTTCTAACCAAGTCACCTACTTGAAGGGGTCTTCAATGGAATTCTTTACCTTAGGGCCAACCTCTAAGATAGACTTCAGTTTCAACACAGCAACAGTACTTGGCAACGGGTTGAGAGTGAGTAGATCAGCATAGTAACTCTAAAATATAACTCTCTAAGCACTACGGAATTCACAACCGAATTCTTACAATTCTCAAGCCTAGGGACCTCTATTTATAGGCTGCAGGTTCAAATGAGCGTCTAGCTTGAAATACCTAGGCACCGTTCAGACGGAAGACATAAGGCGTCCGGATAGACAACTGTACGATCGGCTTTCCAAATTTCATAGAAATTCTTTCCTGAACTGAGCCGCGTCTAGACGGTGTTGCCCTATCATCCAAACGGTCACACTTTAGTTGCACGCAATTTCCATATCAAGGCTTGGCCCGTCCGAACCATCACATCTGTCGTTCGGACTGTGAATCTAATGCATGTAATTTCCATATATGAAGCTTGCACGTCTGGACCATGAAGACCATCGTCTAGACATCTGAATTTTGAATGCGCGACTTGCATTATGGATGAGCGCGTCCAGACGGGAGTCCACATCGTCGAGACGGTTGCAGCTGTCTTCCCATATCTGTGTTTTGGAAAGGAATCCCATAGCTGATCAAACACTGAGTGGTGTCAGGACGTGTTGCTGAAACGTCCGGACGGATGTAAGCTGGAACAGTTTGAAGCTTCTCGAAATAGGGGAAGGTCCGAACGGAAAGTTCTTGTCGTCCGGACAAATGATGCTTGGACAGTTGAGCGTCCAGTCAGAATATCACGTCATCAGGACGGCTACAAGGGATCGGATTTCACTGACTTGTAAACTGTGCAGAATCTTCTTGAAGAACTCTGAATAGCTGAAAGTGAGACAAAAATGTACATGAAAGTGATTTTGTCCAACAAAATGTAGCCAATACAAAAACTAACAAACTCCCCCTTTAGCCATTCTGAGACAAAAATCACTTGACCGATTAAAAATACAACCCCGGTCCAAATCTGTCCAAATCAAACATATACTCTCCCTTTTTGTCTCAATGGGACAAAAAGTAAACAGAGTATAGAAAGACCATAGTAATAAAATACTCCCCCTTGATGTCTCAACAGGATGAGGGTAAACAGAGTATATAAAATCCACAGACAAAAACGCTCTATAATCCAAAACAAAAGGAAAATAGAGAAGAGTCTACAAGTGGCCCAAAAGAGAGGAACAAAAAATCCTCCTAGTACCGAATCCCACTGATCCACTGAAATCAAGTAGCGGAGAGAAATCCGTATAAAAAGCTTGATTTGTACTACTTCAATTTTTAGCTGCGGAAGCCGAGAACCATGGACTGAAAAACCTTCAGTCTCTTGATTTTGCAAAGCCTGAAACTGGTTATTCGTAGATTGACATCCTCTAAGCAACTGGTCTGCAAGATAAATGAGGAGATTCACCACTGAACCTCTAACTAATACAGATCTGAGGGAGATGTTACAGAAGGCTCTGCATGTGTAATAGCCCCGACTCCCTTTCGAGGGTAAAATAGTCTTTTACTACCTATGAGAATGGATGACTGGACAACATACATTAAAAAAAAAAATTATATTAATATTGAATACCTCTTTTACACTTAATAATTTATATTAATAGATAATATCTAATTTTTTTATTCTTACATGTAAAATTTTAATTGTCAAAAACCCTAGTAGTCTGTAGTCATCGAGCGATGAAAACCCAAGACCTATAAAGATACCTCTTACATGTCAGTCGCTCTTCTCATCTCAGAAAATTTTAGAAGCCATCTCCTTCCCCCACTGTTTTAGCCACACATCCCAGTCTCCTATTCGGTTTTCTGCAGAGGTATAATGCCTGTCTCTTATCTCTTTTCTTTAACTTTTTATGTGAAAACATAGCAGGTACACCTTATTTTATTGCTTTAGTCCTTTTCTCTTTCCTCTGTTAAAGTTGGTTTGACCATTCGTTTATTTTATTTTATATTTTTTTGTTCTCTGTTGTCCCCTCTGTCAGCATAGTAATAAGGTGTTGGATTGCTACTTTTTCTTTTAGTCTTCTTCTTATCAAAATGTGTGGCTTGTGTTTATATATATATATAGTTTTTCTTTTCTTTTCTTTTCTTCTCTTTTCTAACCATGTACTATAGCATCACTTGTCCTTTTCTCAAATTCTTTCTCTCTTTCTATGTTGACCACCGTAGGACATAGCCTAGTATTATCAACTTCTAGCCTTTCTTAGCTTTGGCTTGTCCTTTCAGGTCTTCTCCTTTTGTGTGTCTATATATATTGTTTTTTTTTTCTCCTTTTCTCCTTCACTCTATGCTAAAAAATTGTAGCAGGTCAGGAGATGCCTTCTTGTGTTTCTTTTCTTTTCCTAATCCAAGACACCGTGGCCAATTTGTGCGTCAGCCTTACTGTTTATTTTATTTTATTTTATTTCTTTTTCTGGGTGTCTTAAATCGGTTGCACAAAGAAACAAAACCCGATTTTAAGTCAAGTGTTTCTAACACTCCTATAAATTGCCTAAAAATCACGAATAATTTTTATAAATTATTTTGATTGAATGTATAGCTTGTGATACTGGAATTTATTAAATTCTATGTGAAAAATGAAAATTGACTTCTAATATAAAGCAAATGTGTGTGTGCACAATATGTTAACAAAATAATGCGGAAATTAAATAACACAAGACTTTTGTTAACGAAGTGAAAAACTCAATATGAGAAAAACCACTCCTGGGCAGCCAAACTCAGGATATCCACTATTTAGAAGACAAGACTAGATACAAAGTAGTAACACTCACATATCCCTGATGCAGTGGTCGTACCTTGCTTTCTAACGTGTAACCCAACACCTCCCAACCAGGTCACCTACCTGAAGGGCTCTTCAATGGAATCATTTACCTTAGGACCAACCCCTAAGATAGACTTTAGATTAAGCGCAGTAACAGCACACACATCAACGGCTTCAAAGAGATCAACTCAGCTCAATAATCTCACAATATAGCTCTCTAAGCACTAATGGAATTCAATACGAATTCTTGCAGTTCTCAAGCCTAGGGGCCTCTATTTATAGGTTAACAGTTCAAATGAGCGTCTGGCTTGATAAAACTGGGCGCATACCGAACGGTGGTCATAAGCCGCTCGGACGGACAACTGTGCGACCAAAATTTTGAAAATTTTGCTGAAAATCGTTCCTGTTTGAAAGCCACGTCCAGACGGTGTTGCCCTGTCGTCTGGACGGTCACACGTTCGCTGCAAGTAATTTCCATATAGAGGCTTCGTACGACTGGACCAGGAGGATGGTCGTCTGGACGGTTGATCTGATGGACGCAATTTCCATATTTGATACACGCACTTTCGGACCATGATGACTGGCGTCCGGACGTTTGGATTTGAATTGCGAAACTTGCCTTATGGATGAGCGCGTCCGGATGGAAATACACGTCGTCCTGACGGTTGCAGCAATCTTCTCATATCTGTGTTTTGGAAAGAAATCCTGAAGCTTGATCGAACATGGAAGTCATCCGGACGAATGCAAGCTGGAGCAGTTCTAAGCTTCTCGACACAAATGAAGGTCCGGACGGGAATCCACGTCGTTCGGACGGATGATGCTTTAGTCTAATGTGTGTCCGAACGGTATGACACATCGCCCAGACGTCTGATGCTTTGGACAGCTGGGCGTCCGGACGGTATGACACGTCGTTTGAACGGCTGGCAGGGAACTGAATTTTCTGACTAGCAAACTGTGCATAATCTTCTGAAAACGGTTCTGAATAGTGGAATCCCTGTTAAAGAGCATCATTACAAAGAAATGATTTTGTCCAACAGAATTTGGCCAATTACAAACAAACAAACTCTTCCGTTGGCGATTCTGGGACAAAAATCCCTTGACAGGTTAAAAATACAATCCCAGTCCAAAACTAACATATACTCCCCCTTTTTTGTCACAATGGGACAAAGACCCCGTTTAATAACCCCTTCCCTTCCCCTCCCCTTATTTTCACCTCTCCCAAAAAACATCAACTCAAAACATTCTTAATCTTTTTTACTTTTTATATCACATCAATAATTTTTTATTATTATTTAAATAAAAAACTCACTACAATACAAAATTTATCCATTTTTTCATATAAATTCTTTCTACTTTATATCACATCAATCACTTTTTACTTTCACTCAAAAAAAAATTCTCCTCCTAAGGAAATGGGAGGGAAAGGGAGGGGTATTACTAAACGGGGCCAAAGGGTAAATAGAGAGTATAAAGACCACAGTAATAAGATACTCCCCCTTGATGTCTCAACAGTACAAGGGTAAACAGAGTATACAAAATCTACAGACAAAAACGTTCTAAAATCCGAAACAATAGGAAAATAGAGAAGAGTCTGAAAGTGGCCCAAAAGGGAGGAACAAAAATCCTCCAAGTACCAAATCCTGCTGATCCACTGAAATCAAGTAACGGAGAAAAGTCCGTATAAAAAGATGGATTTGTACTACTTCGGCTTCTAGATCAGGAAGCCGGAAACCATGGACTAAAAAATCTTTAATCTCTTGATTTTGCAAAGCCTAAAACTGATTATTCGCAGATTGACATCCTCTAAGCAACTGGTCTGCTAGATAAATGAGGAGATTCACCACTGAACCTCTAACTGATACAAATCTGAGGGAATGCTACGGAAGGGTCTGCATAAGCTAGGGGAAAAAGCTCATCTTAATCCTGAGACCTTTGGAATTTGAACATCTGACTTCAACAACGGTCAGTTTTCCAAAGTATCCATCTGCCATATATTGTGCTGGGAGCTGCTGGACGACATATTCCTGTAGAGATCTAAACAGAAATATTTTCAAAAATAACACTACAAAGAGATATTAGATCCTGTTAATCCCAAAAAGAAAGTGGTATGACAGTTGTCAATTGGATGCCCAAGTTGTACAAAAACAAAGATCGCAATCCAAATGACCTAGATATATTAATATCATCCCAACACACAGACAGAATAGGATTTTCATGCACACTATCTCAAGAAAATATCTCAACAAATATTCCAATATTCTAAAAGCACAAAAACTTAAAAGAATAACGGAAGACACAATGAAAATCATGGGATGAGAAGAGATGTGCAAAAAATGCCAAAATCTCGGGAGAAATCCATGAGAAAAACACACAACATGACATGATAAAAATGCAGAGATGTGTGTATGGCGGAGAAAGAGAAGCAAGTCTTAAACCTATGGAGATCCTGTCCGGACGTGTCACTTAACCGTCTGGATGGAAACTGCTAGGTCAGTATATGGCAAGACTGCTCTCGGCTGGACGTAAGAATAGGTCCATCCGAACCCTTCACACTGAAAATTTGAAACTTGAAGAAAATTTGCAATAAAATATTTTTTCAAAAGTTAGCTTCAAAACACATATGTATAATCAACTGATAAAATAGTCAAATAGCATTGCAAAAATATGCAAAGATATAAATGAAAATTAAGTATTTAATAAGCACAAATTTACCTGCAGATAGAAATTTTAAATAGATTACTCAACTCATGCAATGCGTGTGTGTGTGTGTGTGTGTGAAGACTTTTTCCAAAATGTATGAATTTAACTGATATGACAAAAAGCAACTAGATTTTCTAGACAAGAGAGAAAATCAATGAAAGATCAATCAAAAGTCAAACCTTATTAATTACTAGGGCCTAGCTACCTTCATCTGATACACTCCCCCTAAGATGCAGCACCTAATTGTTTTACTTGTACCATGAAGGACAAGGTAAAATTTTACTTGCACCATGAAGGACAAGGCTTATTTCAACACAGAAGCAGTGAATATAAGCATATAGCACAGAAAACTAAAGAGTTTCTACTTGATTCTAGTTAGTGCTGCAACCTAGAAAGAATGCTAGAATTTTTAGGTTCTAGATTCAACTAGTATGTGGTCAATTTGACCATCTTAATCAAAAACATCTCTCTCATTAGAATTTCTAGAAGCAAGAAGTCAGAGAGGAAAATGAGGTACCATAGAGGAGTCTTAGATAGTGCACATTTTCATCGCATGAGGAAAGTAACTATCTATCATTAAGATGTAACAAGAAAACTTAGCAGATATCATGCATAAACTCTCAATCATATATAAGCATATTTAGTCAATGCATAATGAACTGAGATATCAGGCAAAAACACATGCAATAAGAGAAAAAAAAATAAAATTCCGCATCTTCTCCCCCAATTTTTTTTTTTTTTTGTTGAAAAAAAAATGAGACAGAAAAACAACAAGAACATGCTTATGGAAAAGGAAATAACATCTAATCTCAGCATGTAAGGTAAAACCAAACCTGTCCTTATGGAGAGAGGTTTAGAAATACCAAAACAGAAAAGCAACCGCCCGACGTGCTTTTAACTGTCATCCCCAAAAAAAATATCTGCAGAAGTTTCTCAAGATAACAAGAAAAAATATGGGGGATAGAATAAATGGTTCCTCAAACATAGTGCAAAGCATGAATAAGATATGGCATGAAAAACAATGCAATGCAAACATACCTGACATGCACTAGGATTTAGGAACCAAAATCCTAGGCATGGTGAGACTTCACCTTTACAAGGTGAGTTCACTCCCCCTCAAGGGGTGAATGGTCTCATCATTCTTGACCCATACCTGCTTGACCCGTGGCGGTGGCTTGCGGATCTTGTCCATGCTGTCCATTCTCCTTAGCATTCCTTGCATCAGACTCAGAAACCCTTCATAGTCATGGTAGCTAATGGGCTTCTGCGGCTTTCTCTTGTAGCTCCTTGATTTGTTCTTCTTTGTTTTGCCACTTTGATTGGCAGGAACAAACTGCTGCTGATGCCGTGGAGCCTAATGTGTTGTCGAAGGTAGAATGCCTGATGTAGTTCTTGCTGGAAGCTCCCTTTGAACCTTCGACTTCTGAGCCTGGAGATGTGGACATTTGGGTCGGATGTGACCGGTGATGCTGTAATGATGACAGGTGGGCAAGCTTCTTTTGTTTGAATGCTTCTTGACATTCTCTGCAGAATTATGATTAGCATTCTTACAAATAACAATGCCCTTACCTTTTATACGTCCCCTATGAGGAGGGACATATTTAGATGAGGAAGAATCTTCAATTTCACTTTTCCTCAGAGCATCTTGCTTAATCCAAGGCCTATGGGATCTTAACAAATAACAATTTGGCCTGATATGACCAATCTTCTCACAATTATGACAAGTAGGGACAAAACTTACCATGAGCTTGTGTACCTGTATCTTTGGATTTTGACTTCACACAATTATTCAAGCAAGAATTTTTAGAACAAGCTGCATCTACTATCACAGGCTTAATATCAACAGAATCTAATTCAAAATCAAAAGCATGTGAAGTAGAAGTACTCATATCATCAACAATTAAAGCAGGCTTGTTAGAAATATCAGAATGAATACAAAACATGCTCTTCAAATTATCACTCGAGATTTTTTTCAAGAGATTCTCAGATTCTTTTAATTTATTCTCAAGTGTATCAATAATGTTAAATAGCATGGAATTCTCAGATCGCAACGAGTCAATCAAAGCATGTGATTCAAATAATTGAACAATCAAAGACTCTTTTTCTTGCTTCACCTTTTTAAGCTCTTTATCAGAAACTTTAGAATGTTGAGCATTCTTCAATTTATTAAAAACCTTAAAGAGCTTAATATCAGAATCCTCATTAGATAACTGAGAAGAATTCATGATAAAAGGTGTAATCAAAAAAATAAAAGTCATAAAAGATAAGGATCACACTCAAGAAATAAATCCTAACAGAGTGTACCAAGCTCTGATATCAATTGAAAAATGAAAATTCACTTCTAATATAAAGCAAGTGTGTGTGAACACAATGTGTTAACAAAATAATGCGGAAATTAAATAACACAAGATTTTTGTTAACGAAGTGAAAAACTCAATATCAGAAAAACCACTCAGGGGCAGCCAAACTCAGGATATCCATTATTCAGAAGGCAAGACTAGATACAAAGTAGTAACACTCACATACCCCTAATGCAGTGGTCGTACTTTGCTCTCTAACGTGTAACCCAACACGAACGCCTCCCAACCAGGTCTCCTACCTGAAAGGGTCTTCAATGGAATCCTTTACCTTAGGGCCAACCCCTAAGATAGACTTCAGATTAAGCGCAGCAACAACAAACACAACAACTGCTTCAGAGAGATCAACTCAACTCAATAATCTCACAATATAGCTCTCTAAGCACTAATGGAATTCAATACCGAATTCTTGCAGTTCTCAAGCTTAGGAGCCTCTATTTATAGGCTAACAGTTCAAATGAGCGTCTGGCTTGATAAAACTGGGCACCGTCCGGACGGGGTCATAGGCCGTTCTGACGGACAACTGTGCGACCGAAATTGCAAAAATTTCGCTAAAACTCTTTCCTATTTGAGAGCCGCGTCCGGACGGTGTTGTCCTGTTGTCCGGAAGGTCGCACGTTCACTGCAATTAATTTACATATAGAGGCTTCGCCCGTCCGGACCAGGAGGATGGTCGTCCGAACAGTTGATCTAATGCACGCAATTTCCATATTTGATACAAGCGAGTCTGGACCATGATGACTGGCGTCGGGACGTCTGGATTTGAATTGCAATACTTGCCTTATGGATGAGCGCGTCCGAACGGAAATCCACGTCGTCCGGACGGTTGCAGTAATCTTCCCATATCTGTGTTTTGGAAAGAAATCCTGAAGCTTGATCTGAAAAATGAAATTGACTTCTAAACTAAAGGCAAGTGTGTGCAGTTAACAAAAATTAACAATGCAGAAAAATAAATAACACAAGAATTTTTGTTAACGAAGTGGAAACTCAAGATGAGAAAAACCACTCCAGGGCAGCCAAACCCAGGATATCCACTATTCAGAAGACAAGACTAGTTACAAGATAGTAGCACTCACATACCCCTGATGCAGTGGTCGTACCTTGCACTCTAACGTGTAGCCTAACACGAACGCCTCCCAACCAGGTCTCCTACCTGAAGGGGTCTTCAATGGGATCCTTTACCTTAGAGCCGACCCCTAAGATAGACTTCAGTTTAAGCGCAGCAACAGCACACACATCAACGACTTCAAAGAGAACAAATCAGCTCAACAACCTCACAAAATAACTCTCTAAGCAATAGTGGAATTCAATACCGAATTCTTGCAATTCTCAAGCACAGGGGCCTCTATTTATAGGCTGAGGGATCAAATGAGCGTCTGGCTTGATAAAGCTGGGCGCCTTCCGGACGATGGTCATAGGCCGTCTGAATGAACAACTATGCGACCGGAATTCCAAAAATTTCACTGAAGATCTTTCCTGATTGTCGCACGTCCCCTGCAAGCAATTTCCTTATAAATACTTTGCTCGTTTGGACCAAGAGGATGGACGTCCGGATGGGTGATCTGCTGCACGTAATTTCCATATCTGTCATACACGCGTCCGGATCATGGTAGGCTGGTGTCCGGACGGTTGAGTTTGAATTGCGAACTTGCCTTAAGGAGTAGCGCGTGCGGACGGGAATCCATATCGTCCGGACGGTTGTAGTAATCTTCCCATATTTGATTTTGGAAAGAAAATCTGAAGCTTGGTCGAACATTAAGAGTCGTCCGGACGGATGCAAGCTGGAGCAGTTCGAAGCTTCTCGACATAGAGGAAGGTCCGGACGGGAATCCACGTTGTCCGGACGGATGATGCTTTAGTCTGATGAGCGTCTGGAAGGTATGACAAGTCCTCCGGATAGCTGAAGCTTTGGACAGCTGGGCGTCCGAAAAGAATTATTTGATTCAAGACCCCTTAACTTGCATTTGTTATACCTAGTTTGTGTTGTAAATATAATATTTTGTGTAGTTTTGTGTTTTATCTTATTTTCATATCTTAATTGAAATCTAATTCAAAACACTTGAATTAGACCTGGAAATACATCAAGGGTATTTTAGTCAGTTCCAGAGTTCGAGATTGTTCCTGCGAGTTGAAGAATTGACCAAGGCAATTCGATCGATCGACTTTATAATCGATCGATCGAAGTTCATCAGGCGAAGAAAAGTCGATCGAGTCAAACTCGATCGATCGAACCAAGACAAGCCCGACTGCGATCGATCGATTATAAAGTCGATCGATCGATTTCTCCGTCTTCCAAAAAATCAGATATTTCAAAATCTTTTGAATTCTTTATGCAATTCAAATCATAAGTTGGATTTTGTGGACATAAATGGACACCGACCAGCTCTGTTTGTGTGGCTAGAATTAATTCTTGATGGTCTTTTGTAAATCCAATTCTCTATATATAGGAGAATAGGGATTTAGGTTAGAGCATGCATCTTTTGGGGTTTGCTCGGATTTTCTCAGTGTATCACTTTAATTTCTCATGTTTTAGTTTACTTTGATGCACGTTTTCTGGGCTTAATTCCATAGAGCAATTTCTTCTTCTTTTTCCCTTTTGTTCTTCATGTTCTAGCTTAGGTTTTTCTTCCTTTTTGTAATCCGAATTTCATAATTCTAATATAGTTGTTTTTAATTCATTTTCTTCTTGTTTTCTTTTCTGTTTTCATAGATTTCATGCTTAGATTAGTTTAATTCATGTCTAGCTAAATTCTATCTTAGGGTTTGATCCAAATCCAATCCAAAAACCATAAAGTGTTCTTGAGGTTCTTAGGATTTTCTTTACATGTTTGATGATTGTTAAGGGCTAGAGGATCTCAAAACCCATGCTAAAAGGTTTTGTTTTCAAGATTCCAATTTAATTATTCATGAAAAAGAGTTAAACTTGTCTATGAGTTTTCTTAGATTTCTTGAGTAAAACCAACGTTCTTGGAAACAAGAACGATGTCTTTTGCAATAATGCTATTTGACATGATGTGTGATTTCTCATTAGAGTCACCTTATAGGGTATACTAGGGAATACCGGTCGTTTCACACCTTTGGTAGTTTAAACCGTTTTTCAATTATAGTGTAACTTTTACGTGAAGCGTTCAGTGTAAAATTAGATACCTTATCATTGTGGCCTAACTAGGGTTTTCATATATTGTGTATGCTTATTAGGATGTGTTGTAGAGTAGTAAGCTAGGGAGCATTAATCACTCCACATCTTTCGTAGTGTAAACGTTTTTCAATTATAGACTAATCTTTACGTGGAGTTGATTAATATAAAACT
Organism: Alnus rubra; assembly: GCA_028654335.1. Classification (NCBI taxonomy): domain Eukaryota; kingdom Viridiplantae; phylum Streptophyta; class Magnoliopsida; order Fagales; family Betulaceae; genus Alnus; species Alnus rubra. The sequence continues at coordinate 1,644,521 of JAJPGS010002212.1, forward strand.
AGGTGCTTTATAACTACGTCTTAACGAAAGTGTTTTCACGTCGAGGTCGTTGTAATGGTTGACGCCCATTACGCGCTCATATCATGCATGTAAGAAGATCCATATAGACTTTAAGCATTTCATTGGCTGAGGATCGGACAAGATCAATACCCTAAGTTTTCTCTTAGTTTGTTTTCATTTTCCGTTTTCATTCCTTCACTTTATTGTTGTAGCTTCAATTCTACAACACTTGCTTTTATTTTTATCTTTAAGTTAAGTTAGATACGCTCTTTAATATTCCGTTACGCAAAACAACCAATAATCTCTGTGGTTCGATCACCCTTACTATAGTACAATCGATACGTACTATTGCGAGTGGTAAACTTATAAATTTAAAATCCACATAGCCGGTTAGTCCGCTACCAACCTGAACCCGCTAGGTGCATCTGTTCCCCCTTATGGGGTGACTGTCCTTCTTGACCAAAGCTTGCCTTCCTGTGGGTGGTTGCTGGTAGAACTTCATCATCCACTCCATCATGCTCTACATCTAGCTAGGTGGTTCACTGTGGTGTAGATCTTCTTCCACCTTCTGAGGCCTTCTAAATCGCTTAGATTTGATCTTTGAGGTGCCACTATGATTGGCTGGTACAAATCCTTGCTGAGGCCTCTGATGCTGAGATGCATGGTATCGTGGTGCATGAGACCAAGGAGCTTGATATCTTGGTGCTTGATGAAAAGGAGCCTGATACCATGGAGTCTGATACTAGGCCGTTGTTCTGGTGCCATGATTAGCCTGTCGGGGCACTTCTTTCTTGTCCTTAGCTTTTTTAGTTTTCAGGAGGGAGGACTGAGGACGAACAAGTCCACTTAGACCGCAATGATGGCATATGGGAGATCTTCTGATGGAATGAGGCTTCTGAGTGCCTGGAACATCATCATTGATCTTGTCCTTCCCTTTATCTTCAGCAGTGCGAGGAGGCTCTGGGACTGCAGGTTTCACAAAAACAGTCTTTGAAGTAGAAGGGGCATCAGAAGAAGGAGCTACATCTCGAGACCGGTCTTGTCAGTTGGGGGCTCTTCTGGATAGACAGCATACGAGTCAGCTTCTAATCAGTGACTCTTTCTAACTGGAGTTGCGTCTCTAGTAGCTTTTCCTCGAGCTCTTGTATTTTGAGCAGCAATGAACTCTTCTCAGTCTGCAGACTGTTCAGATCATAAAGGTGCTGCTTACGACCTTCCCTCAGCTTCTCATACTCTATGTAGAGTGTCTTGTAAGCCTCCTTGAGCTCTTCCCCATTATCACTATGCTCCGAGTAATAAGAGTCTTCCTCCTCAACAAGTGGAGCAACAAAGGCCAGAAATTTCTCGGACTCTGGAGCTTCTTCTTCTGACTCATTGCTAAGAGTCACATTGAAAGCTTTCCCCTTGCCCATCTTAAGATTCCCGCAATCGGCTCGTATATGCCCAAAACCCGAGCATTCATAACATCTGGGCACTCTAGGATCCTTTTTTTCTTCTTCCTCAGGTTCAGCTTCTTTGGGAGCTTTCTTCACCTTTTCAGAAAAATTCTTTTTGAATCGGTTGTCTCTCATTAATCTTCTGAAATTATTGGCTAACATAGCCATAGCCTTTTCTTCCTCCTCAAACTCATCTTCAGATGAAGCTTCTACCTTTTTCTTGGAAGCATTCAGGGCAATGGTCTTCAACTTCTTGACCGGGGGTAGAGACAGCTCATAAGTTTGAAGAGATCCCACTAACTCTTCAATTTTCATTTCTTCAAGATCTTTGCTATCTTCAATGGTGGTCACCTTGATCCTGAAATGCTCAGGCAAAGATCTTAGAATCTTTCGGATGAGTTTTACATCCGAGACAGGCTTCCCAAGACTCACCATGGAGTTTCTTAGGTCACTCATCTTGGAGTAAAACTCTCCAAATGTCTCTTCTTCCAACATCTTAATTTCTTCAAATTTGGAAATCAACATTTGAAGTTTGGCAGATTTTACAAGCTTAGTGCCTTCATATGTTGTTTCCAAAATTTGCCACGCTTCTTGAGCAGATTCACAGTTTGAAATTTTTGCAAATTCAGACGGTGAAAGTGCTTGACACGGAACATGGAGAGCTTTGTCATTAGAAAGACGTGTGTTTTTCTGAGGGACTAGTTCAAGCGTTGTATCCTCTAGTTTAGTCCAACCAGTTTCAACAATACTCCAACAGTCAATCGATTTTAAAAAGAACCGCATGCGAGCTTTCCAATAGCCATAGTTCGAGCCATCAAAGGCAGGAACATAATTAAGAGTTTGAGACATATCAAAATTTAGAAGTCAAAAATAACACTTAAGAAATAAATCTTCTCAGAGTGTACCAAGCTCAAATACCAATTGAAAAATAAAATTGAATTCTAAAATAAAGGCAAGTGTGTGCACAAAGTGTTAACAAAAATTAACAATGCGGAAAAATAAATAACACAAGAGTTTTTGTTAACGAAGTGGAAACTTAAGATGAGAAAAACCATTACGGGGCAGCCAAACCCAGGATATCCACTATTTAGAAGACAAGACTAGTTACAAGATAGTAGCACTCACATACCCCTGATGCAGTGGTCGTACCTTGCACTCTAACCTGTAGCCTAACAAGAACGCCTCCCAACCAGGTCTTCTACCTGAATGGGTCTTCAATGGAATCCTTTACCTTAAGGCCGACCCCTAAGATAGACTTCAGTTTAAGCACGGCAACAGTACACACAACAACGGCTTCAGAGAGAACAAATCAGCTCAATAACCTCACAAAATAACTCTCTAAGCAATAGTGGAATTCAATACCAAATTCTTGCAATTCTCAAGCACAGAGGCCTCTATTTATAGGCTGAGGGCTCAAATGAGCGTCTGCCTTGATAAAGCTGGTTTCCGTCAGGACGGTGTTCATAGGCCGTCCGGACGGACAACTGTGCGACCGAAATTTCAAAAATTTCGCTGAAGATCTTTCCTGTTTGAGACACGGGTCTGGACGGTGAGGCACTGTCATCCAAACGGTCGCACATCTGCTGCAAGTAATTTCCTTATAAAGGCTTCTCCCGTCCGGACCAGGAGAATGGACGTCCTGACGGGTGATCCGCTGCACGCAATTACAATATCTGTCATACGCGCGTCCGGATCATGGTAGGCTGGCGTCCGAACGGTTAAGTTTGAATTGCGAACTTGCCTTAAAGAGTAGCACGTCCGGACAGGAATCCATGTCGTCCGGACAGTTGCAGCAATCTTCCCATATTTGATTTTGGAAAGAAAATCTGAAGCTTGGTCGAACACTGAGAGTCGTCCGGACGAGTTGTTGAAACGTCTGGACAGATGCAATCTGGAGCAGTTCGAAGCTTCTCGACATAGAGGAAGGTCTGGATGGGAATCCATGTCATTCGGATGGGTGATGCTTTAGTCTGATGAGAGTCCGAACAGTATGACACGTCGCCCGGATGGCTGAAGCTTTGGATAGTTGGGCGTCCGGATGGGATGACACATCGTCCGGACGGCTGACAGGGAATCGAATTTTCTGACTTGTTATCTGCGCAGAACTTTCTTGAAGTACTCTGAATAGTGGAATCCTTGTTAAAAAGCATCTTTACAACGAAGTGATTTTGTCCAACAGAATGTGGCCAATTACAAACTAACATGATCAAACACGAAAGGTTGTCCAGACGGGCTACTAAATAGTCCGGATGGATGCAAGCTGGAGCAGTTCGAAGCTTCTCGACACAGAGGAAGGTCCAGACGGGAAATCCATGTCGTCCGAACGGATTATGCTTTAGTCTGATGTGCGTCCGGACGGTATGACACGTCGTCCGGACGTCTGATGCTTTGGACAGCTAGGCGTCTGGACTATGACACATCGTCCGGACAGCTGGCAAGGAACCGAATTTTCTGACTTACAAACTGTGCGGAATCTTCTGAAAACACTTCTGAATAGCGGAATCCTTGTTAAAGAGCATCATTACAAAGAAATGATTTTGTCCAACAGAATGTGGCCATTTACAAACTAACACTATGATTATAGAATAAAATGTTTTCTATGACAATTGTCTTTATTGAGTCATATTTCTAATAGCAATAAATAAAAACGTGTTGTTACTTATTTAATGATTTAAATATATTTCGAGTAATTAATGTCGTTAAACATACTTACGGAATCCATTCTCAGTAGGTTAGTAAGACGAACCTTAGTGGTGTCAGTGTGTAGTCTAGTGACTAGCACGAAGTATTAATTTATTTAAACCTTTACCAGGTGACTAGGTAACTATCGAGATATTCCAACGACGAACTGCGTTCAAAGATGTAAGGGATCCTCTAACCCTTCTCAAATTGTTTTATGTCATATTACTTTCCCTTTATTAGCATATTTGCGATTAATTGTTCTAGTTCTGTATTTCAATTTATATTGTTTGCATGAAGGATTTATCTTAAATTAGTTTCGATATGAAAGTTATTTAGTGGAAATGATATTTTGAAAGTAATGATTTTAAGAAAAACCTCAGTTCTAAAGGACTTTCCAATTATAGAAAAATTTCTTATTTCACCCCGAGATGGGAAGTCACTACTTTTGGGAGAAATGAAAATAGAAGAGTAAAAACCCTTTGACACGTGGCCTCAAGATGTACTACAAGAAAAGTGAAGAGAATAAGAATAATTTATGAGAATGAGATTTTTATAAATGAGGAACGTGTGTGGAGGAGACTATTATTTTGGCCCCAGAGATTCATAGAGGCTTAAGCTCGGTATCGTTGCTTGGATGGAAGCGCAACCACTGAAGGACTTTGAGAAGGCGATCCCTAGGTCATGTTAAGTGCACTTTGATTAATTAGCTGACGGGGCAGGCCTATGGCCACAGTTTACTTGCCTGGGTCGCATTGACTGCGCAACCCTAGTACACAGGGCATAATAATGTGTACATGGGCCCTAAATATGAGAAGTTTATTTATCAACCAGCAAATTTATGCTTTACGAAAAATGCCGAACTTATATTTTTATATTATGGAACTATTTGATTTCTAGTGTGTTTAATAATCGTTTTGAACAAAATGAATTTAACTCAACCGTTTTATTGTTGAGGGTTACCTTACTGAGCATTTATCGCTCATCCTTATTTTGTTTTGTTTTTAGGTTATGAGCAGAGAGACCTAGGCGGCCGGGATGAGATCTAGGCTAGCATCAGGAAATTGCATTTCTGTTACCTTAATAAGTGCACTTGCACGATAAATTTAGTTTTCTTTGGATTTTCATTTCTTGTATCAAACATAATTACTCTTTTTGAAATAACAGTTTCCGCATTTATTGAAGCTCTGAGTTTAAAAAATTATTTTTCCAGTAATTTATTTAATTTAGCATATTAGCTAGATTTTCTGGCAAACCTTATGAATCTTTGAAGTTTGTGTAAGGAAATGGACGAACCTAACACTTAGCGGTTTGGGGGCATTACAGCATGAGTGGGGGGAGAGCTCATCTAAAACCTGAGACCTTTGAAAATATGAACATATGACTTCAACAACAGTCTGTTTTCCAAAAGATCCATCTGTCAAACACTATGCTGAGAGCCGCTGGATGACATATTCCTGAACCAAGATTAAACAAAAAATCTCCAAAAAGACCATTACCAAGAAAAATCAGATCCTATTAGTTCCAAAAACAATGTGGTATTTATGACTGCTGTCAAATGGATACCAAAGAAAAATATAAGCAACGCAGCAATTCATAAGGCATACATATTTCAAGATCAACCCATCACACAAACATAATAGGTTTTTCATGCACAATATCTCAAGAAAATATTCCAATCACCAAATATTTCAATATTCTAAAAAGCTCAAAAACTTAAAAGAACAAAGGAAGATACAGCAAATACCATGGAATGAGAAAAAATGTGCAGAGAATGCCAAAATCTCGAGAGAAATTCGAGAGAAAAACATACAACATGACATGATAAATCAATAAAAATGCAGAGATGTGTGTATGAAAGAGAAAGAGACTCAAGTATTAAACCTGTAGAGATCCCGTCCGAATGTGTCACTTAACAGTTTGGACGGTTATTGCAAGGTCAGCGTACGGCAAGACTGCGCCCATCTGGATGTAAGAATAGGTCTGTTCGGACGCTTCACACTGAAAATCTGAAACTGGAGAAAAATTTGCAGAAAATTATTTTTCCCTAAAGTTAGCTTCAGAATACGCATATATAATCAACTGATAAAGCAGTCAAATAACATTGCAAAAATATGCAAAGATATAAATGAGAGTTAAGTATTCAATAAGCACAAATTTTCCTGCAGATAGAAATTTTAAATAGATTACTCAACTCTTGCAATGCGTGTGTGTATGAAAGCTTTCTCAATAAGGTATGAAGTTCACTGATATGACTTAAAGCAACTAGATTTTCTAGGCAAGAGAGAAAATTAATGAAAGATCAATCAAAGGTCAAACCTTATAAAGTACTAGGGTCTAACCACCATCATCTAATACACTCCCCCTAAGTTGCAGCACCTAATTGTTTTACTTGTACCATGAAAGACAAGGTAAAGTTTTTACTTGCACCATGAAGGACAAGATATAAAGCTAATTCAGCACAGAAGTAGTGAATATAAGCATATAGCACAGAAATCAGAAGAATTACTGCTTGTTTCTTGTTGGTGTTGCAACCTAGAGAGAATGCTAGAATTTTTAGGCTCTAGGTTCAACTAGCATGTTGGTCAATTTGGCCATCTTATCAAAACCAAGAAGTCAGAGAGGAAACAATGTACCTTAGGGGAGCTTTGGATAGTGCACAATTTTTCATCGCATGAGAAAAACAACTATCTAGCATTAAGATGCACAAGAAAACTTAGCAGATATTAGACATAAACTCTCAATAATATATAAGAATATTCAATTAATGCATAATGAACTGAGATATCAGGCAAAAGCATGTACAATATTTGTATCAACAGAAAAAAAAAAAAAAAAAAAAAAAAAAAAAAAAAAATTACATCTTCTCCCCCAATTTTTTTTGTTGAAAACAATAAAATAGAAAAACAACAAGGACATGCTTATGGAAAAGGAAATAACATCTAGTCACAGCATGTAAGGTAAAATCAAACCTGTCCTCAGGGAGAAAGGTTTAGAAATACCAAGACAGAAAAGCAACCGCCTGACGCGCTTTAACTGTTATCCCCAAAAAAAATATCTGCAGAAGTTTCTCAAGACAATAAGAGAAAATATGGGGGTAGAATAAATGGTTCCTCAAACAGAATGCAAGGCACAAATAGGATATGACATGATAAACTATACAATGCAAACATACCTGACATGCATTAGGATTTAGGAACCAAAATCCTAGGCATGGTAAGACTTCACCTCAACTAGGTGAGTCCACTCGCCCTCGAGGGGTGAATGATCTCGTCATTCCTGACCCATACCTGTTTGACCCATGGCGGTGGTTTGAAAGTCTTGTTCATGTTGTCCATTCTTCTTAGCATACATTGCATTAGGCTCAGCAACCCTTCATAGCCATGGCTGCTAGTGGGCTTCTGTGACTTTCTCTTGTAGCGCCTTGATTTCTTCTTCTTTGATTTGTCACTCTGATTGGCAGGAACAAACTTTAGCTGTCATTGCTGATGCCATGTAGCCTGAAATACCGTCGGTGGTAGAGTGCCAGGTGTAGCTCTTATTGGCAGCTCCCTCTGAACCTTCGATTTCTGAGCCTAAAGATGTGGACATTTGGGTCGGATGTGACCGGTGATGCCGCAGTGATGAAGTGGGCAGGCTTCTTTTGTTGAAATGCTACTTGACTTTCTCTGCAGAAATATGGTTAGCATTCTTACAAACAATATTGCCCTCACCTTTTATATGTCTCATATACGGAAGGACATATTTTAATGAGGAAGATTCTTCAACTTTACCTTTCCTCGGAGCATCCTGCTTAATCCAAGATTTGTAGGTTTTTAACAAAAAACAATTTGGTCTAATATGACCAGCATTCCCACAATTATGACAAGTAGGGACAAACTTACCATGAGCTTGTATACCTGTATCTTTAGATTTTGGCTTCACACAATTATTTAAGCAAGAATTTTACGAAATATCCAAATTGGCAGTGTCTACTATCACTTGCTTAATACCAATACAATCTAATTCAGAATCAGAAGCATATGAAGTACAAGCACTAAAATATCAACAATTAAATTAGGCTTGTTAGGAAAATCTGAATGAATACAAAACATGCTCTTTAAAATTTAAATTATCACTAGAGAATTTTTTCAAGAGATCTTCAGATTCTTTTAATTTATTCTCAAGTGTATCAACAATGTCAAATAGCATGGTATTCTCAGATTTCAAAGAGTCAATCAAAGCATGTGATTTAGATAGATGAACAATCAAAGACTCTTTTTCTTGCTTCACCTTTTTGAGCTCTTTATTGGAATTTTTAGAAGTTTTACTCAATTTATCAAAAACCTTAAAGAGATCAATATCAGAATTCTCTTCAGATAAATGAGAGAAATCCATGATAAAAAGGTGTAATCAAAAAATAGAAGTCACGAAGAGATAAGGATCATACTCAGAAATTAAATTCTTTAAACGGAGTGTACTCGCTCTATTACCAATTGAAAAATAAAGAGACTTCTAATTTTAACAAGTGTGTGCAATAGTGTGCAACAAAATATCACAATGTGGAAAATAAAGAGACAGATATTTTGTTGACGAAGAGGAAACTCAATTAAGAGAAAAACCACTATGGGGCAGCCAAACCCAAGATATCCACTATTCAGAAGACAAAACTAGTTACAAAGTAGTAGCACTCACATACCCTTATGCAGTGGTCGTACCTTGAACTCTAACGTGTAATCCAACACGAACGCCTTACAACCAAGTTACCTACTTGAAGGGGTCTTCAATGGAATCCTTTACCTTAGGGCCAACCCCTAAGATAGACTTCAGTTTCAGCACTTTGCAACGGTTTGAGAGTGAGCAGATCAGCATAGTAACTCTAAAATATAACTCTCTAAGCACTATGAAATTCACAACCGAATTCTTACAATTCTCAAGCCTAGGACCCTCTATTTATAGGTTGCAGTTTCAAATAAGCGTCTGGCTCGAAATACCTAGGCACTGTCTGGACAGAAGACATAAGGTGTCCGGACGGACAACTGTGCGATCGGATTTCTAAATTTTGCAGAAATTCTTTCCTGAATTGAGCTGTGTCCGGATGGTGTTGCCCTGTCGTTCAGACGGTGTTGTCCTGTCGTCCGGACGGTCGCACTTTAGCTGCACACAATTTCCATATCAAGGCTTGGCACGCCCGGACCATCACATCTGTCATCCGGATGGTGAATCTGATGCACGCAATTTCCATATATGAAGCTCGCACGTCTGGACCATGAAGACCGTCGTCTGGATGTCTGAATTTTGAATGCGCGACTTGCATTATGGATGAGCGCGTCCAGACGGGAGTCCACATCGTTCGGATGGTTGTAGAGTCTTCCCACATCTGTGTTTTGGAAAGGAATTCCATAGCTGATTGAACACTGAGTGGCGTCCGGACATGCTGCTGAAACGTCCGGACGGATGCAAGATGGAACAGTTCGAAGCTTCTCAACACAGAGGAAGGTCCAGACGGAAAGTTCTCATTGTCCAGACGGATGATGCTTGGACAGTTGAGTGTCCGAGCGGAATATCACTCGTCCAGACGGCTGCAAGGGATCCGATTTCACTGACTTGTAAACTGTGCAGAATCTTCTAGAAGAACTCTGAATAGTTGAATCCCTGTTTAAATGAATCGTTGTTTATGTTACTGACTAATGAGTGTCCACGCCGTTGCCTTTCCAAACACAGATATGGGAAGATAGCTGCAACCGTTCGAACGAAGTGGTTATTCCGTTCAAATGCTATCCTTGATAAGGCAAGACGTGCAGAAGATTTGCAACCGCCCGGATGTCAATCTACACTGTCTGGATGCCTAGTCCTTTGAAAAAATAATATGGACTTCTAATTTTAACAATGTGTGTGAATAGTGTGCAACAAAATATTAAATGCAGAATTTAAAGGAGACAAATATTTTGTTGACGAAGTGAAAACTCAATTAAGAGAAAAACCACTCCGGGGCAGCCAAACCCAGGATATCCACTATTCAGAAGACAAAGCTAGATACAAAGCAGTAACACTCACATACCCCTGATGCAGTGGTCGTACCTTGCTCTCTAACGTGTAATCCAACACGAACGCTTCCCAACCAGGTCTCCTACCTGAAGGTATCTTCAATGGAATTCTTTACCTTAAGGCCAACCCCTAAGATAGACTTCACAGCTGATCAAATCACACACTTGGCAAGGCTTTAAAGGAAATATCACGTCTCTAAGCTGTAGAGAATTCACCACCGAATTCTGTGTTGAAAGCATGCCTCAAGCCTCTTATTTATAGGCTTAGGAAACCCAAAAATGCGTCCAAAACGGAGTCTGAAACACTCGCGTCCGAACGGGAGCCAGGGCCGTCCGGACAGGTCAAGTTTTTCTTGTCCGGAAAGTAATTCTAGAATTTTCTGCAGGGCTGTCCGGACAATTAGTTGACATCATTTTTTGTCAGCTTTCCAACAACGCTGATTTCATCCCAATCCAATATTTGAGTAAAAAGTTATGTCCAAAATACCGGAGGGTGTCCGGACGGCTTGACCAAGCGTCCGGACGGTCAACTGCAACCGCCTTTCCAAAATAGTACTGAAAGCTCCCATAACAAGGCCACGTCCGGACGGTGTTGACCTAGCTTTCGAACGGTTGCACTTTGGCTGCATGTAATTACCATAATAAGGCTTTGGAGCGTCCGGACCCTGAAGGGTGACGTCCGAACGGTTGAACTGGTGCACGCAATTTCCATATATGAAGCTTGACTGTCCAGACCATGAAGGTTGACGTCCGGACGATTAAACTTTGTACGCACGTCTTGCCTTAAAGGAAGAATAATGCTACACTTCACTCATTTATCACACTTATATCACACCGACTAACATAGTACATTTTAAGTGGCTTATAATGCCAACCACTTAAAATACATCATTTTAGCTAATGTGACATGAGTGTGATAAGAGTAATACTACATATCATCTTTTTATCCCTTAAAGTTGTTGTGACTTTTAAAATCACTATTGAATTTGGGATATATCACTATTAAAGTTTGATCCATTGTAATTTTAAAAGCTACATCAGCTTTGAGGGATAAAATGATGGCATGTAGCATTACTCGTGTGATAAATGAGTATGACGTATATCATTACTTTTCCTTTAAGAATAATGTTATTCTTCACATCTATTTAATTACAGCCATGTCACACATGTTGAAATAACATGTTTTAAGTAAGCTTATAATGCCAAACATTTCATGTCAACTTATGTGACATGCATGTAATAAATGGGTTTGAAGTATTGCATTACTATTTTCTTTAAATTGCTTTCAGAATTTTAATATATATATATATATATATATATTTTAGAATTTTTTTTTTTTTTTTGGATAGGTGAAAACTTGTGGCGTGCCAGGTCCCCCTAAGGCCTAAGGTAGCTCTGCCCCTGGGTCTTTCCCACTATGGATAGAGGAAGAAGCCGGGAGGGGGGGAGGGGAGAAGAGAGATGCGAATGCAGTTAGAAAGCATTTGTAAGTGGCTCAATAAAAAAAGCAACATGGTGGACACATAAGTTTGCAATTCAGTTGACATTCCTAACTTCCCAAGCGGAGAGATAAGGGATACAGGACAAAGTGTCTTGGATGAGAGGAGGAAAACGCCAATCCATGCTAAGGGAGGGCTGCTGAAGATTAAGGATGATCACAAGAGAAACTGTTATAACAGAGGCACCAAAATAAATTGAGAAGTAAAGATCAAGAAACAAAACTACCAAAATAGATACAAGGATTTAAGTGGTTCAGCCCCAACTTGGCCTACGTCCAATGGAGAAGACAAATCAAGATCTTTTACTATAAAAACAAGGGAGATACAAATAGTGGCTCACACCCAAAACAACACTTGATAGTGTTTCTACAAAGAGAATTCTCTCACTCTCTCAAATGGCTCACTTGAGCTTTGGATCTTCTTTCTCTCACTATTCTCTAGCTCTCTTGTAATTGAATGCACAAATGAGCTCTCATTCTTTATATAGGCAAGCTCCACCAACCCATCTTAAATGTCCAACAACACATGTTCAATTAAAATGTCCAACTCTCAACCATGAGCCTCTCAACTACCCATGTAATTAAGATGCCCAACTCTCAACCGTGAACTTCTCAACTACTCATGTGCAATTAAGATGTCAAACTCTTCAACCATGAGATAGCAAGACTAATTGATGGGTGACAAGTAAAAACCCAACAATTCTCCACCTTGACTTGAAAACCATCAAGAACGTATCTCCACCTTTTTCAGGAAAACCATCCATCTGTCTTGTCTAACTCGCTGCCATAAGGCAGCACCAATGCAAACTCTCCTGCATTCGCACAGCAACCCACACAAGGCAACAACAGCTTCACCAATGCCTAGCCAGCACACTGCCACATGTTTACCTCTTGCAGGCATGTCACAGCAACCCTTTGTCCACTGCAGCACGCAAGCTTCCTGCAGATAACTTGGGCATCACCCATGACAGGCTCACTATTGAACACCACAGCCACTTGGCACGCCCAACACATGTATAGAAGCCTGGCATCACTAGCATTTTCCATTGCAGCACTCATCCTTTATGCAGATCACTTGGGTAGGGCCCATGGTAGGCTCATTGCCTCACTCAAGGCCTTTCTGCACGCCCATCATCATGCAAAAGCCATATGGTGCACTCATTACACCCTAGCACCGCAGGTTCACTTAGGCAGGACATCATAGACGCCATATGGTCCCTCTCAGCAACATCCAGCAATAAGGGTCAAGTCAGCATGCAATCTGGGCCATGCCCAACCCACTCACAAGCCACACCAACAAGTCCTGCACCCCACAACAGCTCTTGGGCCCCATCAATATAGGCCATGCACCTTACATTGGCGACACCAACTGATTCTTTGTAGCATCCTTAGCCCTTCTCCAAGCACCTTCCCTGAGCTATCATCACATAAGGTTAGGCCCCAACCCAACCATCCAGCAAGTTGCTGGGCCATGTGCTCTCCATGGACCCAGCAGCATCCCCCTTGCACCCATGGCATGCCTTCCTCATGCCATGGCTCGGCGGTCAGCAAGGGTGCAAGGCACACACCAGTGCCGCTGCACCATAGTCATGTCAAGTTTGTGACAAACCACCCACACTTCTTGAATTCGACGTCCTCGTCGAACCGGTGGATGAACTCTCCGAGCCTTCACCCGGTCCTTTCTCAAAGCATTTTGAGGCAGTTCCAACATGGCCTTAGCTTGTCCAGAAGTTTCGAAAGTCTACCCCACCATCTTCCCCAACTTCTACCTCTGCTGCTTCCTAGTCACTGTTTCACCAGCAAGATGATACAGATTTACCACCTTGCTGCCTTTCATCACGACCAGGGCACCACGAATAACCGTCAGAACTCCATTTTGCTACACGATCTTGCAACCGATGGTGTCTAGAGCACCCGTGGAGATTAGATTTTTCTTCAATCCTGGAACATGTCTCACCTCCGTAAGTGTTCTTACAATTCCGTCGTGCATCTTGATTTTGATTGTTCTGATCCCCACTATTTTACAGGCCATGTCATTGCCCATAAAAACAATGCCTTCAGTACTCTTGTAAGAAGAAAACCAGTCCCGGTTGGGACATAAATGAAAGGAACATGCGCAATTAAGAACCCATCCTTTGGAAATACTAGAAGATGATACGGCCAAAACATTTCTGTCATCATCAGAATAGCCTTCTGCTACAGCTGCATTACCATCATTAAAGACTTTCTCTTTCCCTTTATTTTTGAGCTCAGGACAGTTTTTCCGAAAATGGCATTCCTTGTGACACTAGAATCATTTTAGTTTCTTTTTTCTGGACTGTGATTTAGATCGTCCTCTTACAACCAGTCCTTCACCCGAGCTTTTTGCAACACCTTCAGACACCATTTTCTTCAATTCTTTGGAGTTTAGGGCTGCTTTCACATCTTCTACAGATAGAGTTTCTCTACCATGCATCATGGTATCAACAAAGTGCTCATATGAAGGTGGTAAAGAACACAGAAAAGCAATAGCTTGATCCTCGTCCTCAATTTTAACATCAATGTTTCTCAAATCAATAATCACTCGATTGAATTTATCAAGATGATCCTTAACTGACATACCTTCATGCATATGAAGTGTGGCCAGCCGCTTCTTCAAATACAAGCGATTTGTGAGTGATTTGGTCATGTACAAGCTCTCCAACTTCAACCATAAATTGGTAGTTGTGTCTTCTTCTACTACTTCGCGTAGTACTTCATTGTTCAAGCACAACTGAATTACACTGTGTGCCTTTTCCAAGATCTCTTCCTTCTCATCTTCAGTTAATGATTCTGGCAGTGCATCTTTTCCCTTTAGCGCCTTGAACAGCCCTTGTTGCACTAACAAGGCCTTCATTCTGACCCGCCAGAGGTTGAAGTTGTTTCTTCCATCAAACTTCTCAATATCGAATTTTGCCGCCATCTTTTGTCGAATCTGTCAATACTGTCACAAGTTACAATTGTCAAATAGGTAAGTCAAAAATACAACTAGGAAAGTTCCCAGGAAAGGCTGGAGGGGTTACATTGGTCCCACTTAAAACCCAGTCTCCTTAGACAACAAAGTTGCCGGTTGACAGAACCTCCCTAGATGTAGAATTGAACAAAACCCGTACACAGTACTTGTGAACAATACCAGGACAGATAAAATCCAGCTTGATATAACCTAGCTCTGATACCAGTTTGTTATAACAGAGGCACCAAAATAAATTGAGAAGTAAAAATCAAGAAACAAAACTACCAAAATAGATACAAGGATTTAAGTCGTTCGGCCCCAACTTGGCCTACGTCCACTGGAGAAGACAGATTTGCACATAAAAGAAGAGATCAATATACTGGCCAATCTAAAACTATGAAAGCTACCCAAAACCATAATCCATTTAATAGGGCAGGATATAACTCTTATCGCAACACCTAGTAATGGTAATCAAAATAACCCTCTGATTTCACTGAGCAGAAGACAGCTAGAAGCTATCAATGAAAGTGAAGTTCAGCTTACATAATGCATAAATACCAAAATTGCAGGGCAAGGGGTTGTTCACTTTGGTCATTGGGTTTTATATGAGAGGATGCAATCATCTTTACTCCTGTGCATTGCTCATTAATAAAAAGGGAGCTTTAAATGCAAAGTCAAATTTTTGTATGGATTAAAAAAAAAACCAAAAAGTAAAAATAAAAATTTGACAATTTATGAAAAGCGATTACCAGTTAATAACCGGTTTTTAATAACCGTACAACCACTGGTTGTTAATAACTGCAATCGATAGACCCGTTGCGATTGCAGTTATTTAAAAGTGAATAACCGGCCATCCTGGTTGTGGTTGTGGTTATGATGAAATAACCACAACTACAACCGATTGTATACTCCTAACTAGGATCACATGAAGGGCCAATCTTAGAGATTGATTTAACAATGATTCCACTAGATTTGCGTCAAACAACAACTTGAGCAGAGAAATGATCACAAATGGTTGAATCAAAGTTGGTCTTGAAATAGCCCACCGTTCCACAGTCTTAAGAAGCTTTGCATTCCTGGCAGCAAAGTGTTACAAAGTGATTTTCTTTTTATGGACTTTGAGAGCATTTATAAAAATGACGTGCCTATTTTGCATGTGAGAATTACATGCTTATTAAATAGCAATGACAAAGTTAGAAGAAACATACTTTTTTAATAAAATTTCTTTCAACTCTATTCTTATTATTTAAAAAACATGTGTTTCTCACGTGTAAAATAGACACACCAGGCATTTTTACAAACCTTCAACCTAGTTCGAAAAAATAGACTGTCCTTTGTTCTGATCTTCCAACCAAGCCCAGAGACGAGAGCAAGGTTAACATCACGCATCAAGCGAAGACCCAAACAGCGGAGTGCCCCTGGTGTGTACAAATGGAGCACCAGGCTTTTGGTTTGTGAACTTCTATTTTTGGGCAAGTGAGATTGTGACGTAAATGATAGATCTGAGGCCTAATAACATTAAATCATGACGAATAATTGGAGTTGGGTAAACTTTTTTTTTTAAAAAAAAAAATTGCACTTTATGTCTTGCCTATTTGTTGATGGAAAGGCACGAGTGACGAGGCTTTCATTTCAGTCTTCAGACAAGAGAAGCCCAGGACTTTGGTGACCAGAGAATCAAAAATGATAAAACTAGAAACAGTAAACAAACAAAACTATGGTCGTTGCAGATATCATAAATCAGCATCATGCAAGCTTTTATGTGGGTCAATGCCAGCTGAACCATGCGAATAGTCCAAAACTGACCTCGTTAAATCATCCTAATGCAAACAAATTAGTTGATGTTTACATCTGTTTTCAGTACCCTTTTGCGTAAGTTACCAGCAAAGTTTAAGATATCATCATGGAGACCAAAACGAGATGTCGGCTAACCTCACAGTGATGACTTTGATGGGGCTGTCAATCCATAGTTGCTTCTTTCATTGTCAACCAGCTGGAGCTTGAAATTGGCCTACGAAGTTGCTGATTCCCCATGCATTCCACCGACCCACCAATCCCATTGCACCAAATAACACTCCAGAATGTTTTCATCACAATTTAATTAAGACCAACATAGACAGTACCATGTTCAATATCAATAGACAGTTTTTCTTTTCTTTTCTAGCGACCATGAAAAACTATAATGAACCTTTTAATTTTTCTGCTCTGTTTCCTTCATTCTAACACAAACTAACAAAAAAGTATAACAATGCTCAGACTTACTGGGCCACAAGTCAGAATAATTTTTAAAATCTTTGTTTTGAATATAACTTTATTAATATTATAAATGAGGTTTCCAACTTTAATCAGGGGATCGGCATGGTATTTGAAAATGCATAACCATTAGCAGGCATATTGGGAGTGCACGGGATGTTGTTTATTCTGTTTCTTCTGAGAGAATGTGGGTCTATTCCTGCCTTGTGAGCTGCAATCACACCAATGGCTTCCCAATAGTTTGAGACCTTGACCTGTATGAGAGATTGAATTCCGTTATTATACATGCAGTTCATTTGGAAACAAATCACTTTATGATATGTTCAG
Source organism: Alnus rubra (assembly GCA_028654335.1). Lineage (NCBI taxonomy): Eukaryota > Viridiplantae > Streptophyta > Magnoliopsida > Fagales > Betulaceae > Alnus > Alnus rubra. The sequence continues at coordinate 1,661,711 of JAJPGS010002212.1, forward strand.
ATGGAAGAATGACTTCCAACAGTCACGAGGATGGTTTACAATGGCCCTGTTAGGGGACCTGACTCTTTTTCTTTTTTGTCTCTTCCAATTTTTTTCCATTTTCCCCCTATTTTTACTGCAAATACAAATTGTAATGAACAATATCTTAATCTAATCTAAGTTCATGACTTTCAGAAAATTGTATGACATACAGATGTACCTAATTCCAAAAAGAACATGAAAAATAAAATTGTCTTAAATAGACCTTTATAACTTCACCCACAAAGAAAATATTAATGCCCACTATTTCAAGGATACATCGTAACAGTAATATCGAAAGCAAATCTTATGCTGGTCTCACGACTCTAGGAAAACTGGAAAAAGAAGTATGGAGGTCAGGGTAGAAGTGCTCCATTGACGAAGTTGACTTGGACTAAGCAAGTTCAGGCATACCAACACAAGAATAACAACACTAACTTATTCATGGAAGTTGCTCCCAGAACAACTAAAAGAGTGGAAACAAAAAGAAGACAGGAAAATGGTGTACAAGAATTAGACTGCATACCGCTTCAATCCCAAATTTATCGGGTGTATCATTGAGAACTGTTTCATTTTCCTCCACAGCAATAATAAGTATCTGTAAGAAAATCTATGTCAGAAATAATTAAGCAACTAGTAGCTAAAACCCGATTGCTCGAGCGTGTACGATGGATGGAGGTGACTACATAAGCCAAAGTTCCAACAGGCCAATTTGCTTTTTCCATAATCAACCACCATTATTAATCAGGAAAAGAAGAAAGCGTGAGAATAGACATGTCTGATATTTATACCTTGTTCCTTTTGCTTCTAGCAAAAGCAAGAGCACCCTCTCCTCCACAAGCATCTATAGGAAGAACAACACTATCAACATCACTTGCCAATATGCAACCCTTTTCCAAAGACTCATTGTTCTTGACCACGTATTGTGGAGCATTACTTAGCCCAGCAAGCACACATGGCAAGAATGTGTGTCCTAACTGTTGCATAAGATAGAAAGAGAGATGTTAACTAACAAAAAACAAGCTGTAAAAGCCTAGAGATGATAGGCATCCATGGAGAAGAAAATTTATTTATTTCTTTTCCAATGTTCCATATTTGGAAAGAAAATTTTACGTGCTTGGTAATACGTCATACAACTCTGTGAAGAAAAGAACAAAAGAAGCTTGTTACATCCATACATTTTGGTTGTTTCTTTTCCTTCCTTTTCGTATATCCTACAAAAGTATAAATACTTGCCATGGATCCTATGTTCTACCAATTTAACTCCATTACAAAGTCAAGGAAAGAAGTATAATCATAAAATTTAATAAGGCTGCTTGGCATTATACTTTTGATGTTAATACCCATTTATTGAAATCGAGTAAATGATGCTGACTTAATAGCTGAGTAATTTTATTCTATTTTTTAATCGAAGTGTCTAAATGCTGTTTTGCAACTGCAAAAACAAGTGAGGCTTTCCCAATCAAATCTACAGAATCTACCCCCACAACATATAGAAAAGCCTTCAATTAACAAAAAATCAAGCCTTCAGCTAGAGCATGAGAATTTTTGTTATCTTCTAACCCTATCGATTTTCACTTTTTAATTTCTACTTCACCCTTTAGATCCTTGCATTTTCCCACCTCTTCACACCAGTAAAGCAAAAGCTTGATCTGCATAACTCCATATCATCTTAGTTGCCTATATGTTGTTCAAGAACAATTGTGCTGCACTAGCATTTTTACAAAACACTTTTTTATTTATTTATCCTTTCTACTCTCTCCCGTAATCAGTCAACATGCCCTCTTTTTTATTAAAACAACTTGTTACTATCCAACTTGATTCATGAGTATTTCATCCGATGACTAATAAATGTTTCCCTTCATAAAGAATTGCTGATCACACATGCAACTCCCTTTTCTTAAGTATATCTTTTTATTTTTATATTTAAACAGAACACACCTCTGGTATGAATAAATTATTGGCATACTTGGAGAGTAAATAGTCCACATTACCAGCATACATGTGGCGAGAATAAATTATCCAAAACTATGAACCCCCTGATAATCTTATGCTAAACTGACACAAAGACAAATATAAGACATCCCTAGCTATGAATACAAGTTATTGCCTTCCTTCAACCATAAACTGTAGATATACATAGATAAATAAAATTTATGTACCTCATGGGATTCCACCCAAGACCTTACCCTCTACCTCCTTTTTATGGGGAGACAAGATGTTATTTGGTCCAAAAAACAGTTGAATCTAAATAAATTTTATTTAATTATTTATTTATTATCAAACACCACAACATCAAAGAATTTTAATGGACTATTTCCCCATGGAAGGTGACGGCGTCAACAACTGTAGGGTTTATTTTGTGTTCAATAAGGGATTTTTCCAGTTTGGCAAGTATCTGGTTATTAGGCAAGTATCCGTTATTTATTTTTGTGTTTAATAAGGGATTTTCCCAGTTTGGCAAGTATTGGGTTATTAGGCAAGTATCTGTTATTTTTATGTCAAATTCAATAAGGGGGGCGGCTAATAGTAAAATGTGTGGGCAGCAAGTAAGTCCACTAGGGTAGGATGAGCGTTTTATTCTAATCCTATTTAATCCCCTTGTTGTATTCAGTTGATGACAGATTATGATGGAATAAAAAATATGTTGTTTTCTTGAGATGCGATTTCTCTTCTTTTTGGTGGTGAGACGCTGCTAATACCAGCGAGACTCTGGTTCAACCTATCATCTTCGTTATTTTGGTGAGATTTCAAATTAACGTAGATTTATTTTTATTTATATTATTTTCCTATCCTCTGCTGCGTCAGAAGGGATGTATGGTTTCCGGATACTGAAGAATTGGGATGTTTTACAAGTTAGGAAGCCTTTATTAGAGCCCTACAGGTCAGATTAGGGCCTGAAGCTTATGATGACCCAATGGAGGCTCTTACTAGGCTCAAACAGACAGCTTCAGTGGTAACCTACAAGACTCAATTTGAGTTGATATCTAACCGGATTAAAGGCTTATCAGAAAAACGTAAGTTGAGTTGCTTTTTGAATGGTCTTAGGGATGACATTAGGCTTCTGGTAAGAATGCTTAACTCTACCACTCTCAATGCAGCCTTTGGATTAGCCAAGATGCAAGGAGATCATGTGAATACTAAAAGAAGGAATTTGAGACAGATGGGGATAATTCAGGGAAATTTCCAGCGAAGTGTAACAAAGGGAATTCAGAAACTCTCTATCCTTATTCAAAGAATTTCACGAGCTCAAATCGCACCAGGGTCATAATTGTAGAGGGCCTAAGTTGTTTCTGATGGAAGGACTAGAGTGGAACCAAGAGGAAGAGCTGGAAGAAGAAAATAAGTCAGCAAGGAGATAGATAGAAGAAAATAGAGAAGTTTTTGATTTAATGGCAGATTTGCCCAAGATATCATAGCAAGCAATCTCGGGGTCTCCAAGAATGAGTGGATGGTTATTCTGGTGGATACTGGAAATACTCACAACTTCTTGGATCCAAGAATTGTAAGAAATAGTCATTTATGCATCAGAAGTCTGAAAAAAAAAATGCAAGTAAAGGTAGCTGATGGTGACAGAATGCTTAGTGAAGGAAAGTGTGAGAATGTGGCTTTAATTGTGTAGGGTAATTCCTTCAAAGTTGATGTGTTTTTATTAACCTATCTGGTTGTGACATAATGCTTGGAGTCCAGTGGCTGGGAAACTTGGGCCCTATTCTTGGAATGGAATTCTGTTATGGGGAAGAACTATAAAACTTAGAGGACTGAATCAACTCTTATGGACAGAGAAAGATTTTGTAAATCTACTAAGATGGATAGAAACGGACTGATTTTGCAATTAAAAAATGGAGAAATTTTTGTGCAAACAAGGAAAGTGACCTCATTTTCTAAGCTTTTGGAGGAATTGAAAGAAGTTTTTAACGAACCTAAAGAGCTGCCACCATCCAGGAGTTATGATCATCTCAAGGAAGGTACTAAACCGGTTAGCGTTAGACCATGTCCCTATCCTTATTACCATAAGATTGAGATTGAAAAAAAATGTTTGGGGATTATTGGAATCAAGAGTCATCAGACCAAGTTAGAGTAATTTCTCCTCTTCTGTTTTGCTGAGGAAAGCTAGAGGATGTGCATGCACTACCAGGCCCAAAATCAAGAAACTATTGAAGATAATTTTTTTATTTTTTTATTTTTATTTTTTTTTTGATAAGTAAGAGAATTTCATTAAAAAAGCGTAAGGCGCCCCTAAGTACACAGGATGTATACACAGAAGCAACTCAACTAGCCCACATAAAAAACCCAATAAAACCACAAGGAACCCACAAGAAAACCCCTAACAAGCATAATAGAAACCTTCACAAAACAAAAGAAACCCCCAATAGTAACCCCCGAATACAAAAAAAAACCCTAAAAACACCCAAACCAACCCCAAAAACCCCCAACAAGACCCCCTAAACCCAAAAGAAAAAAAAAAAACCCTAGAACCCGAGAAAAACCCAAGAGAAACACCCCTCAAAATAATCCAAGCAAAAACCGAACCCGAGGAATGGCCCACAAACCCACCCAAACACACAAAGGCACACAACTCTACAACATAAGGCCCTTTCCTTTCCTACGCCTAGCGGAAGATTTAGCGTCGCCATAGTTGATAGAGCTATGCAGGTTTAGAAGCTCCCTCTTGCCTTTGGACTTTTGGCGCGATATCATCTTGTCACGCTGAAATTCTTCTTCCATGGCATCCCGAATGGCCAACGCCTCGTCCCCAAAAGCGCCCTCTAACGCCCAATCCAAAGGCGAAACATCCCAAAGATCAACGTCCTCCTCCCAAACCACAATCTCCCCGTTATGATCAAAACCGATCGGCCAATTCCGAGATTGGGAGAAACTATTACCCTCAACAGGTGAAGAAATGGAACAACCTCTAGGAGGGGAGGAAGGCCCAACCATCCCAACATCGAAGACCTTCCGAGGCGAAGCGGGAGTAGCTGGCATCTTTGGGCGAGGGTTAAGAAACCCCTTTCTAAGAATGCCCGTCTTCACTGGAGACTCTGCAACCTTCTTCGTTGGAGGCTCTGCAACCGCAACCTTATTAACAGATAAGTCGGCAACCAACTTCGAGGCTTTCAGGGAATCTGATAGAAGCACATCAGTCCACTTCAACGAAACCCCTTCCCTAAGTATCCTCGCCTTCTTGATATAACTTTGAAATGGCTTCGAGACCACGGGGAAAGAAGAGCGCAACTTCTCTCCCAACTCAGTGGCTCCAATGGAAGGAGGGGTCGTGAGTTGAGAGACCGCCCGAGAAGCACCATCAGGATTGCACCGCAGAGGAGGGGACACCTGAGCCGGCAGAGAAACAACCTGGACCACCGGAGGAAGGGACACCTGAGCCGGCGAGGGGGGAAACCCTAAAAGCTTAGGGGCAGTAACCCGGCTAGGAACTACCATCAAATAAGCTAGACCCTCCCCCCAATAAGGAAACTGCACCGGAAAAACCCCTGGAACAGCCGGCACCGGCGCCGGAAGAGCAGGAGACACCCTTGGGGCTGCAAAATCCTCCCCCGGAGAAGGAATCCCCAAACCCCCAGGAGGATGACGATCCAGAGAGAACCCAGGAGAAGACGTCCGAACCGGAGAAGCCCCTGGAACAACCAGCGACGAAGGCTCCGGCCGAAGAAGAGCAAGAGACGGCGCCGGAAAAGGAGATGCCCCTGGAGCTACTAGACCCTCCCCCAACGAAGGAACGACCAAACCCCCAGGAGGAGGCCGAATGAGAGACAACCCAGAAAAAGACTCTGGCGTCAACTCCGGCAAGATTCTCGACGAACGGGATTTAGGTTTCGGCAAGAGTCGGGCCAAACGAAAACCAGAACGTTTTCGACCTAGGCCAAACCCGACAAACCGGCCCAAAAAATTCTTAATAGCCCGACCCAAGACCACTTTCAAATCGTTGACCAGCTTGCTCCATATGCGCAACATCGAAAATTCGAAATTCGAATTTGAACTTGGAGACGGCTTTTTACCTAGCGATTCAAACGACCAGTCTTTAACCAACGGGTCAGAAGGACGAGACTCCAAGGCGAAACAACCCACCGCCGAGCTCAGGACTTGCTCAGCATGAATCGTCGTCGGGAGGGGAACAAGCGCATCCGGCTCCTTCGACGAAGCCCTCAACCCGGAACGATGATCCCCCACGAAGGGCAACTTTTTCACAGTGGTGGACGGAACCGAGCACAACACCTCAGCAAAGGATGGTCCCGTCCACTTTGAAACCAAACCCAAACTCGGCCCTAAAACCTTCGCATCTTTCTTGGTCAACGAAGACGAGGAACCTAGCCCTGTACCCACCGTAGCAGAGAGGAAATCGACAGCCTTACTCAACTCTCCGGAGAATTTCTGCCATCCCCTCCTTCCACGACCCTCAGGGATGAAGATGAACCTTTTCCGACCGCCCAGCCCAAAGGTTGTCGCCTCTAAGAAGCGCCCAGCTCTGTTCCCACCCGTCCGAACAATAAGAACTTTCGAGCCTTCTCAGAATGACTTGATAAAATCTTGTTCTTCCGGTATACCCAACAGCATCTCCAATGTCGCCGCTAGCCATTTTGAACACTGAATACTCAGGACAACTTCGCCCAAAAAGCTTTTTCTTTTCTCCACCACCCTCAGCACCGACTCCCCATCCAAAACCACGAAAGCAAAAGACTTCGCCTCCACAGTAAATCTCTTCTCCATCTCACTACATCAGACCGATTTGGTTGGAAGAACGGGATTTCAGGACCAAAACCTTCTTCTTGTTAATGAATTATTAGATGATATATGGAGCTACAATATTTTCAAAACTAGACCTTAGATCAGGATACCACCTTATTAGGATTAGACTGAAGGATATACTCAAAACTTTCTTTACGGCTCATGAGGGGCATTGAGCTTTTAGTAATGCATTTTGGGCTTACTAATGGCCCTCAACCTTTCAAGGGTTAATGAATGACCTTTTCAATTCCTATCTAAGAAAATTTGTCATAATCATTTTTTTATGACGTCCTGGTCTACAACAAAACCTTAGAAGATCACTTGAAGCATTTAAGGGTAGTGTTAAAAACCCTGCAGCAGCATCAGTTATATGCTAAAAGATCAAAATGTAGATTGGTTGTAAGGACGTGGATTACTTGGGGCATCTAATCTCGAAAGGAGTCAAGGCAGACCCAATTAAAATTGAACCTATTGTAAAATAGCATTTTCCTAAAACCTTATGGATTTTTTGGATGGGAGTAATCTTTTAGGATTCCTGAGAATCTTAAAAGATTACCTTGTTTGGCTGCATTTATGTGAAGGGAATCCAGACACCCAAGGGAATGTGGATTCCCATTCAACTGCCTTTTACTGGGAATGTGGATTCCCTTCTAAAGAGATGTGAATCCACAATCCCTTGCCTGAGGGAAAATTTTCTTTATTTCAAATGACAAAAATGCCAACATTCCCTCGTATATAAAATTTATTATGGTCAGCTTTTTAATGCTACTTTTTGGGATTTATCATTTTTTAATGGGTACTAAGCTGAAAGCCAAATTAGTGCCCTGTAGTTTGAATAGTTCCTTCTAGAAGGAGCTTATAAAAATATGATCACGATTTGTCATTAGAGTTGCCAACATTCTTTGTAGTTTAAGAACATTAGTTACGAATAGCTATGCTATTCTAGCTGTTGTGTAAGGATGGGACACCGAAATAAAATAACCATACTTAGCCTGTCAACTACCACCAAAAAATCCATGGAAATGTCTCCAAATTTGTGTTGGAATGGGAAGAGGTTGTAGAAGTCCAGGTGGTAAAGTGTTTTCACGTTTACTCTTCTAGCGCATATCACATTCTTGGATGAATTTTTTAATCTCCTCTCTCATCCCTGACCAGTAGAATTCTGCCTTCGCCATATGCAAAGGGCTACTGTGAACCCACTCGAATTTTCCCAAGTTTGACAGTCTGCTTGTGTATATTCTGTATTTGTAGAACAGTACTTCATTCTTTATTGAATAGTTTCTACTGTTATTTGTTGGATAACTGGTTTTCAATTCATCCAGCCACATATGTTAGGGAAAGTAATGAGAAAAATACTTTCATCTACACCATACTCCTTTCTAGATAGTGCATCAGCGACCTTATTTTCCTTGCCCTTTTTTGTATTCAATAGAAAAAGAGAAAAATGAAAAATCAATCCCTATGGTTTACTTGATTTAGAATTAACTCCTTGTGATATCAAAATAAACTGGTTGGAATAAATTATATTTGTCTAAGGGTAGTCGGTTGACTCATTAAAAGCACTCTCTCCAACATTCCTACGTACTATTTGTCGTTATTCCCCGTTCCTATGAGTGTGACTCTTAGACTTGAGAGACTTCAACATGATTTTTTATGGAGTGGCATTGGGGATGAGGTAAAATTTCATTTAGTAAACTGGCACACAATTTGTACTCCACTAAAGATAGGTGGTTTGGAAGTTTAAAAATTGATTAAGTTTAATTGAGTTTTATCGGGGAAGTGGATGTGGAGGTATGCTTTAGATAGGGAAGCTTTATGGAGATCGGTGATTGAAGTTAGATATGGGAGATTGAGGGGGTGGTTGGTGTTCATCATAAGTTGTGGGGACTTATCGTGTGAGTGTGTGGAAACATATCAGAAGGGAGTGTGATACTTTTTATAAGTTTGTGCGCTTTGAGGTGGGGGATGGGTATAATGTACAATTTTGGCATTTATGGTGTGGAGATAGTCCGCTGAAGCTTTGTTATCCAATTTTGTTCATGCTCGATATAAAGACGCCTGGGTGGTAGGTAATTTGTCTGTGTTAGATGTTAGATGGAGTTGCACAGTGGAATGTTATTTTTATGCGCCTTGCACATGATTGGGAGGTGGAGATGGTTCTTTCTTTTTATGAGCGTTGTATTCTCATCGGATTCGGCATGGAGCGGATGGCAAGATAGTTTGGAGCCTCTCTAAGAGAGGGCATTTTGAAGTGAAGTCATACTATAAAGCTTTAGATAGTCAAGAGGGTTCTTCATTTCCATGGAAGAGTATTTGGTGTGTTAAGGCTTCGTCGCGAGTGTCGTTTTTTGGGTGAACAGCAGCTCTAGGAAAGATCTTGACGCATGACAATCTACGTAGGCGAAATATAGTGGTGGTGGAGTGGTGTTGTATGTGCAAGAAGAGAAGGGAATCCATTGACCACCTATTACTTCACTGTGATGTTGTACAAGATATATTGAGCTATTTTCTTCTTTTGTTTGGGGTGGAGTGGGTTATGCCGCGACAAGTGCTGGATTTGTTGAGCAACTGGGGCAATTCATTGGGTCGTGGTTAAGTTAAGCAAATTTGGAAGCAGATTCCTTTATGTGTAATGTGGGGTCTTTGACGTGAGAAGAATGCTCGGCAGTTTGAAGACGCAGAAACCCCGATGTTGGAGTTGCGTCGAACTATGCTTAATACTTTATCTTTATGGGTCTCAACTCATCATAACCCGAATAGTGTTACTTTTGCGGAGTTTTTAATTTCATGATCATCTGTTTCCTACTTTTAGGGATATTTTTGTTTACTTCTTCTATGGTTGCGCGCTTTTACGTTTTTTTAATGAAATGACATTATTTATAAAAAAAATAAAGAGGGAAAATTATAGTTTAACCTCTTATATTACCACTCGTTTTACATTTAGCCCCACAAACTGCCAACACTCCTATTCCAACCCCTCAAACTACCAAAAAGTTTTAAAAAGGCCCATGTTGACAAAATATGCCCATAATTCCCCTGCCACGTGTCATCTTTCAATTAAAAAATAAAATAAATTTGAAAAATTAAAAAAAAAAAAAACTTATTATTTTTTTTTTAAAAAAAAAAAAAGGAAAATGCTTGGGAATGGGGTGGCCTGATTCAATGTAAAATTTACAAAGGAAAAATAATATATAAATTAGATGGAAAAATTAAGGGAAAAAAAGGGAAAGGAAGAAGAAAATCACAAAAAATAAAAACAAAAAACAAAAAATGGAAAATACTAATATAATATAAAATAATATCTTTTGTATATACTTTTCCTTATTCCAAAGAAATTGATAGGTATAGCCTTCAAAAAAAAAAAAGGAAAAAAGAAATTAATCCTTTCCTTTTAAAAAATTAAAAAAATAAGTTTTATTTAGTTTGGTTTTTTAATTTTTTTTTTTTTTTTTTTTTTTTTCAAATTGTTTTTTATTTATTATTTAATTGAAAAATGACACGTGGCAGGGGTATTATGGGCATATTTCATCAAAATAGGTATTTTTCAAATGTTTTGGTAGTTTGGTGGACCAGAGTCGAAGTGTTAGCAGTTTGTGAGGCTAGTTGCAAAATGGGTGGTAATTTGGGAGGCTAAACTGTAATTTTTCCAAATAAATAAACTCAGAGGTCCCTGGGGTATGCCACAAATACAAATCACTCCATGTAGTCGTCAAAACACTTGACGAATTCTGTTAGTGTGCCATGTCAACGCCAATAAAATGACGACACATGTCACTCTTAATAAAAAATAAATATATATATAAAATAAATAAATAAATAAATAACTAAAAAATTAAAGAAACTAAAAACTCATAAAGTAAAAAATTTTAATTAAAAAAAATGAAAAAAGCAATACAATCTCACAAAATCAATGAACAAGCGCCCGTCTTTGGATGCAAGAATTGAAGCCCATAGAGAGACGTGAGCAGAGTGTGTGTGTGTGTGAGAGAGAGAGAGAGGGTTGGCGTGCGATCTTGTGGCAAAGGGAATGTGGAAGAAGATAAAAGAGAGAGAGAGAGGTCCGAAGCAACCAGCCTCAAGCACACACCTCTGGCATCTACTACTTCTCTCGTCTCTCTTCGTTTTTCTGTTCTTGATGTTCACACACACACCCTAGCATCCCCTTGCTTTTTTCTTCTTCTTTTTTTTAATTAAAAATTTTTAATTTTTTAATTTTTTTTATATATATAAGAGTGACACGTGTCATCATTTTATTGGTGACAACAAACCACACTAACGGAATCCGTCAAGTATTTTGATGGAATTTGACTATAGAGAGTGATTTATATTTTTGGCATATCCTAGGGACCTCTTAGTTCATTTTAATACCACATGAAGTTAATTGTAAATCAGGTAAACCACTGAGATTGATTTTGCATTTTTCCCATAACAAAATCATACCCCGTAAGTTTAAAGATCCATTTTTGTTGTTATGGAGTTCCCACTTTTTGCTCTGACAAAAATTTACGATTTTGTTTATTACTTTTGATTTTGAAGGGTCAACCCAATAAATATGGCCTCCTTTTAATTCTTTGCTCAAAAAAGCAATCGGTTTTCCATCCTACATTAAAATTGTCCCTATTCCTTCACCTGAATCATCACACTCAATGACAAAATCTTTAGAACAAGCAGGCAGTGTAAGGCTAGGTGGACTAGTGACAGCAGTTTTGAGCTATAAGAAGGCCTCTTTAGCCCTATCACAGAAAAGAATTTTTCTTGAGCAATTTGTGAGGGGAAATAATTAACCCATAGTTCTTAATAATTTTCCTGTAGTATCCAGGCAAACCTAAAAACCCCTAAAGGCTTTAAGGTTTTAGGAAAAGGCCATTTTATCATAGCTTCAATTTTAACTAGGTCTACCTTAACTACTTCCGAAATTAGTTGCTCCAAATAATCCACCACTTTACAACCAAATCTACATTTGATCTTTTAGCATATAATTGATGCTGCTGCAAGATTTTTAACACTAGCCATAAGTGATTCCAGTGATCTAAGGTCTTGTTGTAGACCAGGATGTCATAAAAAAAAAATACTAGGACAAATTTTCTTAGATAAGGATTGAAATGTCATTCATTAAAGGCATTAGTAAGCCCAAAGGGCATTACTAAGAACCCAATAGTGCCCCTAATGAGTCCTAAAGGCAGTTTTGGACCTCCAGTCCAACCCTAATTTGGTGGTATCCCGATCTACGGTCCAAGTTTGAAAGTATTGTAGCGCCATTACAATTCATCTAATAATTCATCAACAACGGGAATTGGGAACTTATCTTTAATAGTTTCTTGATTTAGGACCCGTTAGTCTATGCACATCCTCCCATTTCCATCAGCCAATGTGACCAACAAAACGGAAAGGGAGAAAGGACTCTGACTTGGTGCGATGGTTCTTGATTCCAATAATTCTCGGACAGTTTTCTCAACCTTAGTCTTCTGGTAACAAGGATAGTGATATGGTCTAATGCTAACCGGTTGAGTAACTTACTTGAGAATGATTTGATGGTCATTTGCACTCACAAACACACAAAGAGAGAGAGAGAGAGAGAGAGAGAGAGAGAGAGAGAGATTCACCCCTAAATTTCAAAAGCTTATACTTTCTTTGTTATTGTAAGAGTTTCTGACCTCCTCAGCAGCTGCTTTTGGGCACAGCAATAAGCTCAGGGGAAAGGGTGATAATGCAGGAGCATGTGCACAAGGAATTTGGAATTCCTGCACCACCAAATGACTTATAACTGCCTCCACTCCTGCCAATAGATCTATTCCCTGCAAAGAAAAGCGAACAAGGCGTAATGAGATAAGAACCTGAATGGTATGAAATGAACCAAAGTTGCTTCAGCTTAAAACCCATCATCAACCGCTTTTTTTATAAAAATTTATTACTTATAAAAATTTAAAAAAAAAAAAAAAAAAAAAAAAAAAAAAAACCCCATCATCAACCAATACGGCCAAAGATGCCAAGTTTTTGGATCACCTTAGGAAGTAAATAAAAGCCAACTTGGTAGCAAAGTGGTGTTTCAATGACAGAAACCACACATATGTGCACCACGCTGATGCTCTTCCTACGAGTTACAAGGTCGAAAATGACTCAAGCATTGCTCTCATACACTTAATGAACCATATCAATTCACAACCATAGACACAAAGTTGACATCCAGAACTATTAAGAACCAGGAGGGAAAAATAAAAACAAAAACAGAGTACAGGAATTAATATGAATGGTACTTAGCTGAATTTTGAATAAAATTCTAAAAGTAATCATGGTCATGTTTGAAAGGAAATAGAGGTAATATGGGAGAGAGAAAAGTTAGCATACAAGTTATTTCAGTCCAAACTTCCAGAATTATTTGGAACTTGTAATATTTGAAAATAATTCGATTGTAAACAGAAAAAATATGCTCTCATACAATAATGCAAAGGTCTCTATAATGAAGAGCTTGTTCAACAAATTAGGTAGCTAAAACCTACAACATGCCTTGACGTGCTCATTGTGTTCAATGTTGAATGATTGTAACAGCAGTATGGCCTAACCAAAAAATAGATAAATAAATTACAATGCAGTGTAGTACCCAAAGCCATTATTGACATACCATTCCTTGCCGATAGTCATCTGTGTCTTCAACATCATCATCTGGGAAGCGTCCAACAACTGCAATGGCATTCACCCCTGACCGACTAACTAAAGTCTGTACAGCTCTCAGTAATGAGTCAGGGTGTTTAATTCTCCCTGTTGATTGCCCACTCTTTGGATCAACCCACTTTTCAACCTGTAAGACATATATTAGGTTCTTGGCACTCACAATGGAAGAAAATTTCTGTTTTCATGGTTAGGCAATTCAGAATTTATCTAAAACCACAAAAATTGGAAGTAGGACTTTTGACTATGAAAGAGAAAAAGATTAAAAACAAAAACAAAAAAGAAATTCCCTATCAAATATGTGATAAGTGAAAACTCACAGAAAATATTATTAGCAATAAGTTGAAATATAACAAGAACTTCTCAAATACAGCATGGTTACTGACTAATCAGAGCCTTTTTTTTTTCCTCTCCCTCTCTTTACATACTTTCAGAATCAAGTTGAAATACAGCCTATTTATCAATTATTAAGTACTTGACTCCAAAACAAAACCATTTAGCAAATGAAAGTATGTTACATAATTCGATTTGCATGATTCCTCTGTTACCACTGCTCTTTTTAAAACGAGCCAACTGAGTGAATTCAACACATTCTGCTCCATAGCTCAGCTAGAATAAAAATGGGTACCTCCAAAGGGGTGTCAGTAACAATATATTCCACCATAGGCAATCCAAGGGAAGCCCTTACAGCATCTGCCACTTGTAAATGGCGTATCTGAAGCTCTTCCTCCATTCCAGCATCAAGAACCAATCCCACCTGCTTCACATCACAAATTCAATACACAATTGCATGACATTGGTCGAACAAATGTTTGATACATGACAGCACCTTATCACAAGTCTTTTGGGGGTAAAATGTATGATCACCTCCAGCTTTGTCCCTATTCTAAATGCCACCCCCCTCAGATTCAATTGTTTTAAAATTATTTTCCATCTAAAGATAATGCTTTACAAATCACGTGACATGTGCCCCTTGATTAGGAAGGCACATAAATATCATGTGACACACTTCCACCAGCAATTTGCTAATGGCCTATGGATAAAAGGGTGTAATTAAATCGATCTCAGGGCATAGATGTGTGATCAAAATATTCGAAAACTGAGAGGTTCGATCAGACAAGGGCCAAGTTGAAGGGGTAAATATATTTTAGCCTTTCTTTTTTTTCATTTTTTCTTTTCTCGGCTGAGAGACGTGACTCATAATAACAATACAATCCTATCTAAAGGAGACATTAGAACACACCCTATTTTGGTGTACAGGCTGAAGGGCCCATAATCCCTCGGCAAAGCGGTCAAGAGCATGACCTTCAACGTACAAAACATTTGGCATGGGCCAGTAGAGCATTGCTGCGTTAAGCACCTGCAAAAGGGCTGATGAAAATGAAGCAGAATCCAATTTCTGAAAACCATCTAAGCCCGCGTTACAGACCCAAACATAAATTTCCGTATGAACGTCCAAAAGATCAAGCTACCCTAATTCAAGCAAACCCAGAGTGTGGAGGCACATTACATTGGGGTGAGTGATGAGGCAATCGACGACGGAGGAGAGCGCGCGGGCCACGGGCAGAGCGTCGCCGGCGAATCCACCAATGGCGGCTCCTATCCCTGTCGGGACTATCATCACGCTCGTGTAGTCCCTCTTAAACTGCACGTCCAAACACAAACCACAGTCTCATTTCTCTGCCCTCGCCTTTCTCTGAATTTACAAACAGCAAAAAGACGAAGAGAATCAGTTAGCGAGGAAGCTCACCTTGCCCGAGTGGAACGGAATGAAGCAGGAGACGCGTAGTTTACTGGACGTTTGGGATTTCGCGAAGAACACCTTTTGGGCGGCGAAAGAGGGAAGTGGACGGTTGAGATGGACTGCCATTTCTGGCGGAGTGTGGATTATTTGTGCCGTCCAGGGAAAGATAAGGAGTCCCGGCTCATTTCAGAAATTTGGCCCTGCTCATTTCAGAAATTTGGCCCTGCTCATTTCAGAAAGACACTTCTTTTGGGTTTATGGTGCAAGGAAAAAATATAAAAAGGTCTCGGAATTAATAGTTAATTTTAAAATAGTGCTTAAATTTTCAAGTGTATTAAAATTATTTGTCAAATTTTTAAAGTATGTCAAAAATATCACTTTTTTATTATATTTCTCTAATATCCTTGCCACTTGTCATATATCCTATTAAAATATAACAAAATTTCAAAACAAATTAAATTTAAAAAATCAAGAAAAAAAAAACTGAAGGGGTGGCTCGAGGGTGGGCGATCACCCCCAGATCGGCCTCACCCCTTCAATTTTTATTTTTATTTTAGTTTTTTTTAATATTTTAATTTTTTTCCTTAATTTTTAAATTTAATTTTTTTAAAAAATACATAGATACTATTTTTTTTTAATGAGATATATGACATGTGGCAATGGTATTATAGGAATATTCAACAAAAATAGCATTTTTGGCACACTTTGATAGTTTGATGGGTCACTTTAGCAAACTTAAAAATTCATAAAGATATTTTAAAATAGGTTGTTAGTTCAGGGAGCTTTTTTATATTTTTCCATTTTTTTTCTTTCTCTATTTCTTTTTTAAAAAAAATATTATTCTTCACACCACAATCATATCATAATCAAACTATGATTGGCTGGTACAAATCGCTGCTGAGGTCGCTGATGCTAAGATGCCTGGAGCCTATGTGCACGAGACCAAGGAGCTTGATATTGAGGAGCTTGATACCTTGGTGCTTGCCTCCATGGAGCTTGGTAAGGTGCCTGATACCTCGGATTTTGATGCTGGGTCTAAGGTCTAGTGCCATGATTAGCTTGTCTGGGCTCTTCTTTCTTGGCCTTGGCTTTCTGTGTTTTCAGAAGGGAGCACTGCGGACGAACATGCCTACTTAGACTGCAATGATGGCATATAGGAGATCTTCTGATGGAATGAGGCTTCTGAGTGCCTGGAA
This sequence comes from Alnus rubra, assembly GCA_028654335.1. NCBI lineage: Eukaryota > Viridiplantae > Streptophyta > Magnoliopsida > Fagales > Betulaceae > Alnus > Alnus rubra. The sequence continues at coordinate 1,678,079 of JAJPGS010002212.1, forward strand.
CATCATCATTAATCGTGTCCTTCCCTTTATCTTCAGCAGTGGGAGGAGGCTCTGGGACTGCAAATTTCACAAAAACAGTCTTTGAAGTATAGGGAGCATTATAAGAGGGAGCTACATACCCGAGACCGGTCTTGTCAGTTGGGCTCTTTTGAATAGACAGCATACCAGTTAGCTTCTCATCAGTGACTCTTTCTAACTGGAGCTGAGTCTCTAGTAGCTTCTCCTCTAGCTCTTGTATCCTATGCAGCAATGAACTTTTCTCAATCTGTAGACTGGTCAGATCATGAATATGCTGCTTTCGACCTTCCCTCAGCTTTTCATACTCTATATAGAGAGAGTCTTGTAGGCCTCATTGAGCTCTTCCCCATCATCACTATGCTCTGAGTAATAAGAGTCTTCCTCCTCAACAAGTGGAGCTACAAAGGCCAGAAATTTCTCAAACTCAGGAGCTTCTTCTTCTGACTCATCACTAAGAGTCACATTGTAAGCCTTCCCCTTGCCCTTCATGAGGTTCCCACAATCAGCCGGTATGTGCTCAAATCCTGAGCATTCGAAACATCTTGGACCTCCGGAATCCTAATTTTCTTCTTCGTCAGGTTCTGCTTCTCTGGGAGCTTTCTTCATATTTTCAGAAAACTTCTTCTTGAATCGGTCATCTCTCATTAGTCTTCTGAAATTTTTGGCTAACATAGCCACAGCTTTCTCTTCCTCCTCAGAGTCATCTCCAGATGAGGCTTCTACCTTTTTCTTGGACACCTTCAGAGCAATGGTCTTCAGCTTCTTGACCAGGGGCAGGGACAGTTCATAAGTTTGAAGAGATCCCACCAACTCTTCCATCTTCATTTCTTCAAGATCTTTGCTCTCTTCAATAGTAGTTACCTTGATCCTGAAACGCTCAGGCAAAGATCTTAGAATTTTTCGGATGAGTTTTACATCCGAGACTGGCTTCCCGAGACTCACCATGGAGTTCCTCAAGTCACTCATCTTGGAGTAAAACTCTCCAAATGTATCTTCTTCCAACATCTTAATTTCTTCAAATTTGGAAATCAACATTTGAAGTTTAGCAGATTTTACAAGTTTAGTGCCTTCATATGTTGTTTCCAAGATTTGCCATGCTTCTTGAGTAGATTCATAGTTTGAAATTCTTGCAAATTCAGACGGTGAAAGTGCTTGACATAGAGCATGGAGGGTTATGTCATTAGAAAGTCATGCGTTTTTCTGAGGGACTAGTTCAAGCATTGTATCCTCTGGTTTAGTCCAACCAGTTTCAACAATACTCCAACAGTCAATAGATTTTAAAAAGAACCGCATGCGAGCTTTCCAATAGCCATAGTTCGTGCCGTCGAAGGCAGGAACAGTATTAAGAGTTTGAGACATATTAAAAAGAGAAGTCAAAAATAATAACACTCAAGAAATTAATCTTCTCAGAGTGTACTAAGCTCTGATACCAATTGAAGAATGAAATTGACTTCTAATATAAAGCAAGAGTGTGCACAAAGTGTTAACAAAATAACAATGCGGAAAATAAATGACACAAGAATTTTTGTTAACGAAGTGGAAACTCAATTAAGAGAAAAATCACTCCGGGGCAGCCAAACCGAGGATATCCACTATTCAGAATACAAGACTAGATACAAAGTAGTAACACTCACATACTCCTGATGCAGTGGTCGTACCTTGCTCTCTAACGTGTAACCCAACACGAACGCCTCCCAATCAGGTCTCTTACTTGAAGGAGTCTTCAATAGAATCCTTTACCTTAGGGTCAACCCCTAAGATAGACTTCAAGTTAAGCGCAGAAATAGCACACACAGCAACAGCTTCAGAGAGATCAACTCAGCTCAATAACCTCACAAAATAACTCTCTAAGCACTAGTGGAATTCAATACCAAATTCTTGCTGTTCTCAAGCCTAGGGACCTCTATTTATCAACTAACAGTTCAAATGAGCGTCTAGCTTGATAAAACTGGGCCCCGTTCGGACGGTGGTCATAGGCCGTCCGGACGGACAACTGTGCAACCGAAATTCCAAAAATTTTGCTGAAAATCTTTCCTGTTTGAGAGTCGCGTCCGGACGGTGAGGCACTGTCGTCCGGACGGTCGCACTTCCGCTACAAGTAATTTCCATATAGAGGCTCTGCGCATCCGGACCAGGAGGATGGGCGCCTCGGACGGTCAATTTGATGCACGCAATTTCCATATCTAATGCACGCGCGTCCAGACCATGATGACTGTTGTCCGGACGTCTGGATTTGAATTGCGATACTTGCCTTATGGATGAGCGCGTCCGGACGGGAATCCACGTCGTCCAGACGGTTGCAGCAATCTTCCCATATCTGTGTTTGGAAAGAAATCTTGAAGCTTGATTGAACACTGAGGGTCATCCGGACAAGCTGCTGAATCGTCCGAATGTATGCAAGCTGGAGCAGTTCGAAGCTTCTCAACACAGAGGAAGGTCCGAACGGGAATCCACGTCGTCCGGACGGATGATGCTTTAGTTTGATGTGCATCCGGACTGTATGTCATATCGTCCGGACGGTTGATGCATTGGACAGCTGGGCGTCCGGACGATATGACACGTCGTCCGGACGGCTGATAAGGAACCAAATTTTCTGACTTGCAAACTATGCAGAATCTTCTGGAACACTTCTAAATAGTGGAATTCCTGATAAAAAGCATCTTTACAAAGAAGTGATTTTTTCCAACAGAATGTGGCTAATTACAAACTAACACTCTATTTTCCCTTTGTACTTTTATGACAAAAATGGGGAGTATTTTTTCTTTTTGGACCAGGAATGTATTTCTAAACCGGTCAAGTATTTTTTGTCCCAAAATGGCCAAAGGGGGAGTTTGTTAATATTTTATGTTGGCTACATTCTGGATGACAAAAACACTTTATGTAACGGTTGCTTTTTAACAGGATTATCGATTCTATTCAGAGTCTTCAAGTAATATGGACAGTGTCTCATTTCATGCAATGTGTATGGTCACAAGTTTCTAAGAAGATGTCCATGAAGATTCCATGCAATTTTCAAGTCAGAACAGCCGGTTCCTATGCAACCGTCGGGACAGGCCTTTGAAGACGTCCGGACGCCCCGTAGTGTCTAGAAGCTTCAGCATTGAAGAACGTCCAGACGTCAGGGCAACACTGTTCGGAGTCTAGTTCAAGCTATTTAGAATCCAAGTGAAATTGGATTTCATGTTCAGACACGGATCGGGAAACAGCAACCATCCAGACGGAAGGGCAACACCGTCCGAACGCTTTTTAGGTTTCCAGGAAGATTTATGCACATGTCTCAGTGTTTTTATCATAACTCTCTGCTCGAGTATCGGATTGAGATGAAATTGGTGTCGTTGGAAAGCTAAGAAAAAAATCCTACAACTTGAATGCCTAGACAGTAAATAGAAATGTCCGGACAGCCCACCATCCGGATGGAAAGATAGTAGCGTCCGGACGGCCTGCAGAAATTTGAGAAATTTCAGAATTCCTTTTCAGATACGGTCGCAGAATACCATCCAGACGAGGCTAACTTTCGTCCGAACTCTCGATAGTCAGAGTCTGAATTTGTGTAGATTTAGAGTTTCTTTAAGCCTATAAATAGAGGCCTCTAGGCTTGTAAATTGTATGAATTCTGTAACGAATTCGATAGTGCTTTGAGAGGGTGTTTAGGGAGAATCGAATATCTGCTAGCTCTCAAGCCGTTGCCGGTGTGTGCTCAATAGTTTGTGTGAAGTCTATCTTAGGGATCAGCCTTAAGGTAAAGGAATCCATTGAAGACCCTTTCAAGTAGGAGACTTGATTGGGAAGCGTTCACGATGGGCTTCGTGTCAGAGTTAAAGGTATGACTACTGCATAAGGGTATGTGAGTACGAGTGTCTTGTAACTAGCTTTGTTTTCAGTATAGTGGATATCCTGGGTTTGGCTGCCCCGGAGTGGTTTTTCTCTTTACAGAGTTTCCACTTTGTAACAAATATATTGTCTTCTTTAAATTTCTCATTTAAGATATTTTGTTGCACACAAACACACACTTGGTTGTTAGAAGTCATTATTTTATTTTTCAAAGTGAAATAGCGTTGTTCCTGCTGTGGTTGTAGGGGCCGAATTCAGGCCATTTTCTAGTAAAAATGATGATGTTTTGATCAGAATTAGGGCCGCTTTCAACCTCTGATACAAAATTCAAATTTTCAGAGGAAGGAAAGGAAGAAAAAGGGGTAATTACCTTTTCCCCCCATCAACTACCAGCCATTGTCAACATGCCCTCATGAACTGACACATCGACCAAAAGAGAGCATCCAACTACCATCGTTACCCACTTTGTCCCCATCCGTCAGAAGATTCCGTTAACTTGGATGGAATATTCCATTTTTGGGCATTACTTTTTGTTTAAAGACCAAAATGCCCTCTACAGTAATTAATAAAAAAAATATTAAAATTAATATATTTTTTTGTTTAAAAAAGAAAAAACAAAAACAAAAATTAATCTAAGGGTGGCGCCATTTTTCATTTTTTTTTTTAAATATTAATTTTAATATTTTTTTATTAATTACTGTAGAGGGCATTTTGGTCTTTGTGTGAATTAGACTGACGGATGGGGGCAAAGTGGGTAACGATGGTAGTTGGATGCTCTCTTTTGGTCGAGGTGTCAGTTCATGGGGGCATGTTGACAATGGCTGGTAGTTGATGGGGGGAAAAGGTAATTACCCTGAAGAAAAACCTGAAATTTTGGATTCTACAAGCGGTGATTCTTCTCCTTCTCCAAGTGGTGATTCTTCAATATGCTCAAAGCCCGATGGAGGAGTTGCTTCTCTTTGGATGGAAAGAATTTTATTCGGTTCTTTCAATGGAGATTGGAGATAATTTTTTCAGTAATTTTCCTCTAGCAAATAGTGTTGCTTCAAAAGTTCAACATTACTAGTATATTGTAAACCACCCACTGTAACGATAAGTGGTTTTTCATGTGGATTTTGAAGTAATAGATGAAGATTATAAAAAGCAATTGTAGATTCCAAACCTACAACTTGTCTGTTGATTGTGTGAATGATTTGTCTCTGAATGGTTTGTGTATCTTCAAATTGTGTTGTCTTTTCTCCATATTTTTCTTTCCCTGTTTCCAAAATCCCTATGGCTCTGATACCACTGTTGTCAAAATTCGTGTTGACACTAATCTTATCAGCTAAGTTACAGGCATTCCAGTTTCTTCTGCTCTTGGGATTCCATTCCCTAAAACTATTGCTCAACCTTCCAGAGATGAGCTCATGGCATGTTTCAATCAGCGAAAGAGGTTTGTTTGGGATGAAGTAGGCAAGAACAGTATTCCTATTGGCTGGTTTGATTCTCCACAGAGGTTGCTCGCCAGAATTGTGCTGCAAAACGTTTGGCCCATTGCTTGTAACAGTGATGTACCTCTTAACAAAGCTCTCCTGATTTATGCCATCATCAAACAAGTTCCTTTTTGCATGTGAAAACATATTATTTTGACTATGCTTGACCTACAGCAAGATTCACAACTTTCTTTGCCCTATGGTGGACTTGTTACAAAGATCCTCAAGTCTAAGCTGACTTATATACCTGTGAATGAGCTAGAAGATATGCCAGATGAACCCTTTGGGAAACAGACTGTTTTAAAGTCAAATGCTCAACTTTAGAGGTTTCAGGATTCAAATGAGCTTATCCCCCTAGTTCATACAGAGCATTCAGTAGCATCTTATTGTCGGCATGCACCAGCTAGTGATACAATGATGAGTATATTCACTCATCTTGCAGACAAGTTATCTAGAGGATTTCAATCTGCGGATGACCGGTTTAAGACTTTGCATACTCAAGTTACTGAAGGTTTTCAGTCTATTGATACCTGGCTTTAGGAGTTAGAAGCTAACGTGGTACATATCTAGATCAATGTACGAAACACTCCCCATCATGTATTGCCAGAAGACCAGGAGATTTAGTGCCCTGAGGACTTTAGTTTCTTTTTCTATCTTGTGTTTATTTGGGCTATTGTTGAGACACTTTACTTTTATTCATATTTTGTTGAATATTAATACTTGTTAACTGTGGTTTTTAATGCTCTGTTTGCCTTTTGTCATTTTGAGACAAAAGTGAGAGTATTTTTATTTTTTGAACTAGTTTTTGTATTATTAATCGGTCAAGTGAATTTTGTACTAGAATGGCCAAAGGGAGAGTTTGTTAGTTTATTGGCTGCATTCTGTTGACAAAATCACTATATTGTTAGTGTGTTGCTATAATAGGGATGCCGTAATTATTCAGAGTCTTCTGAATATTCAGAGATTATTTATCCAACATGGAAAGCCTTAATATGACAAGTTCAGTGTCACAAATATCGAGAAAGGCCAATTCCAGAAATCAAGGAAGATTCTGATGCACTTATAGCTCAGCAAAGTCGATTCCCTTGCTATCATCTAGATGCCCATCAGTGTTCGAAGAAGTGTCTGAACACCTTAACAAACACTAACCACAGGGAACTCATGTGCGCATAATTGTTCGGACAGTCCAGTGGACAGCAACTCCTAAGAGCACCTGTTCGCACAGGTGTTTGAACAGCAAACTGAAGGCTACAAATAGTGAAGATAGCATGCAACCATTCGGACCCTAGGGCGAAGCCGTCAGGACTCGATGACATGAGACTGCGTGAAAAGAAGTCGATTGCTGCTTGCCGTCTAGACGCCCACTGTCTAGGTTCAGACGCCGCCCAGAGAACTCTGAATCAGATTTGTATTAAGTCTTCTAAAGCCTATATATAGAGGTCTCTAGGCATTTATTCTTTAAGAATTAAGTATTGAATTCCATTGTGCTAAGAAAAGGTGTGTAGGCAAAGATTGTTAGATTTGCTAACTCTTTTAGAGTTTCTTTGTGTGTGATTTGATCAACTTGAAGTCTAACTTTGGGAGGAGCCCTAAGCTAAAGGAGTCCATTGAAGACCCTTTCAGACAGGAGGTTTGGTTGGGAAACGTTCACGTATAAGTACATGTCAAGATATGACTACTGCATCATAGGTATGTGAGTACGAATGCTTTGTAACTGACTTTGTCTTTTGAATAGTGGATTTCCTGGGTTTGGTTGCCCCAAAGTGATTTTTCTCTTGATAAGAGTTTCCACTTCGTCAACAAAATATTTGTCTTTTTTAAAAATTTCGCATTTAAGTATTTTATTGCACAATTGATCACACACACGTTAAATTAGGAGTTTTTATTTTTCACATATAACTCTTCATGAAGAGTTATATTGCTTCTCTATAACCTCCATGGAAGTTTTCACACTCCATGGGGGTGATTAGGTGTGGGGATGACCACACTAAATATTGTGTGATCACTCCTACATCTACAAAAATTTAGAAAATAAAATAAAGAGATGCTGCTAAGAATGCTCTAACATTGTTTAATTATTATTTTTTTAAATAAAAAAACATTTTATTGTTATTATAGGTTGGGTACATAGAACCGCCACCAAAATAGACAGATTAGTAATATGATACGAACATCCTACTTTCCACAACATGGTTAAGGTCTGTCATTATACTTCTTCTAAGATTAGTTGGCTTGTTAGGCTTTAGAGCATTCCTAACAAACTCTCTATTCTTTAGCTAAAATCTGGCTAAAAAATTCACATTTTTTAGTTTAACTAGCAACTTTACAAAAGCACCACACAATAAACTCTCTAAATCTCACTCTATTCTATTTAAATATAAGTTTTATTCTAACTTTATTCTTTTTTTATTCTCAAAATCACCCCACAAACTAAGAAAGGGTGAGACAATGACAGAGAGTGAGAAAGTGAATATAAAAATGTATAAAAATGAAATAGAGAGGAAGATTGTTTCTCCAAATATGAAGGTCAATTCTGACAAGTATTATAATAGAGAATGAGAAGAGAGCTAGGTAAATTATGGTTTTTGTGAATTTTAGCCAAAATTTGGCTAACCATTACTTTTGGAGAGCTCAATGGGGATGCTCTAAGTGAGCTAACAAGTGCAAATACAATTTATAAACAAATTGAGTTGTCCATTAATAACCCAAGCTTTACTCGTATAAATTTAACTCAATAAATAAACCGAATTGATAAGTATCAGATATTTGATTATATTTGCTACTTTACTAAATGTTGGTTAAGGCTTTCTATTTATAAATGAATTAGTTAAAAGAGACTGAGATGATTACAAATTGTAGATAGAGTAAACTGGTCTATGCACGAGAACAATATATACATTATAATAAGAGATTATCTATCACTTGAGTTGATTTGAGCTTTATCCTTATCAGACTTGATCTCTTCAATATTTGAGTTGATCTTGATTTTATTATTTGTAGGATGAATTGGCTTAGAGATGTCTCTAGCACGCCCCCTCAAGCTCAACAATATTGAGATAACGTTGAGCTTGTCACAAAATATACCAAACCATGAGGATAAGAGAGGCTTAGTGAAGATCCACGCGAGTTGATCTGTGCTAGATATGAACTTGATAGAAAGAAGTTTTTTAGCAACCATGTCACGTACAAAGTGGAAGTCAATTTCCACATGTTTGGTTCTTACATGGAAGACCAAATTTGAGGATAGGTATGTCGCACCAATATTGTCACACCATAATGTTGGGGCTGATAAAATTGGAGTCCAATTTCAATGCATAAAGATGTCAACTACGACAATTCAGTAGCAGTGTTAGCCAAGGCTTTATATTTTGCCTCAGTACTAGATCGTGCAATAATTTGTTGTTTACGACAGCTCTAAGAAACTAAATTGTTAACAATGAAGATGCAATATCCACTGGTGGAGAAACGATCATCGCAACTACCCACCCAATCAACATCAGAAAATGCTTGACGACATGAGAGAGATGTTTGCTGAAACTAAAAGCCATGTTGAATGGATTGCTTGAGATAACGTAATAAGCGTGTTACATATTGCCAATAGAGGTCCGTAGGTTTGTGCATAAACTGTGAGAGTTTGTTGACACAAAATGAAATACCAGGATGTGTGATGCATAAGTACTGTAATGCTCTGAGTGTACTCCTAAATAATGTAGGGTCCAAAAATAAGTCACCCTAAAATGCAGTGAGGTGAGTAGATGAAGCCATTGGGGAGTTAAGGGGCTTGGCATCAAGCATTTTGGTGCGGTTGATAATATCTAGGATATATCGCTGTTGGGATAGAATTACTCCCCGAGCACAAAGTAGCACTTGGATACCCAAATCTTTGACAACAAATTCATTATGTAGTGTAGTGAGCTAAGACTAAATGGAAAAAGGACATGAGCTTGTAATAAGTATGTCATCCACGTAAATTATTGCCAAAATGAGATAATCAAATGCTTGATAAATGAAAAGAAATTTGTCGGATCGTCAGCTAAAAAATACAAAAATGAATCAACTTACTGCTTAATCTTGAAAACCAAACCCTAAGGGCTTGTTTTAGGACATACAAAGCTTTTTTAAACTTGCAGATGTGAGAGGGGTATTGAGGATGGGTAAACCTCGGAGGTTGCATCATGTATACAACCTCATATATCCTTCCATGAAGGAAAGCGTTTTGTATATCAATTTGGTGGATTGGCCAGCCACCAGAAATAGCAATAGAGAGAATAAGACTTATTGTGAAGGGTTTAACCACAAGGTTGTAGGTTTCACCGTAGTCAATACCTGCTTGCTGATGAAATCCTTTAGCAACTAGTTGAGCTTTGTAGCGATCAATGGATCCATCCGCTTTACACTTCAAGCAAAAAACCCATTTACACCCTATCACATTTTTGTGCTATTGAAGAGGGAACTAGCGTCCATGTCTGATTTCTTCAACTCGGTGTCAAATTCCATGTTCATGGCCTTCCTCCAATTCGAGTCCTTCATTGCTAAGGAGTAACACGTGGGGTTCCATGTCTAGAGGACTAGATTTAGCAATGAGGTCACGAGGTATGGGGTAACCAAGATCGTTCGTGAACTATTTTGCTTTGTTGATATCATTTTTGGCACATGTGGTCATAGGATGAAAGGATTGTGTGGGGGGGGGGGGGGGGTGGGGTGACGATGGCTAATCATATACATTCAGAGGAGCTGATTCAGTGGTTATATAATTTGATGGAGAAGAAGTACTTGTTTGAGATGGGTAAGGCATATATGGAGTATAGTAGTAATGGACACGTGGCTAGGTGAGACATGTGCATGGGTTGGGCTGGATTCTTCTTGACAAATGAGGGTAGTGGCAGAGCTAGAATTTTGATTAAGGGGGGTTAAGAATTTTTTTTTTAGTGAATGAAAAAAAAATTAAAATTGAACAAAAATTGATTAAAAAATATAACTAACGAGATAAATAAACAATTCAACAAAATTTAATTATTGTTAAAACATATGAATGTAACTTACAATTTGTTTTTTCACGCCTAGCTTTAATTTATTCAAATTATCCTTGTCGATTCTTTATATTTTAAAATTACTGCATAATTTATTCATTGCTAATAGTTTTGAATATACCATTCTCAATGTATGTAAGCAGACAATCATTTATCCACTGATTTTTCATTCAGTTAAGTAAATTATTTTTAACAATATTATTGTTGAAAATCTCTTTCAACAATAGATTTAACATGCTCTCTGTAAAATGTACAATTCCTTTAAGAAAGAGTAAGAATAAATTGATTTGAATTGTTGAAGGCTTGAAATAGGAAAAAATAGTGTAAGAAGAAATTGCAAATCGCAAATTGTTGAATGGGTTCTAATTCTCTCTAATTTCTCAAATAGCACTCACTCTTAGGTAAGAAATATTCTCATTGCAAAATCAACTTTAAGACATTAATCAGAAAATTACGATTTTCCAATTTCTAAACAATCCATAAAAAAATTAAAAAAATTAAAAAATTGATTTTTTTTTTTTTTTTTTTTTTGTTTTGGAAAGGGGTGGGGTGGATAATAGCACTTGGTGTTGTGTTGCGATAAATATATACTTAATACCTAGGTTTAAAGTCAGTGCAGATTTCGAAAAAAAATAAAAGAAAAAAGAATGGCTTAAACTTTAAAGCATGTGCCGTTTATAAAACAAGTGTTTCCCAAACATGCGCGTTTTGTCTTATTTAAACGATCGTTTTAGCAAAAAAAAAAAAGATAGTTTAAACGTTGTGTTTTTCTTCTGTCTTTCTTCAACCTTCGTCTAACCTAATTATCGAGACAGTACCTAAACCTGTAACAGAATGAAAATTAGCATGAGTCATCAATTTCGATCCACTTGAAAATTATTTGCCCCCTAACAAGAGCGGAGGGTGGGCAACTAGGATATCCGAAAAAAATTTACTAGGGTTAAGGAGAATTTTTAGAGGTGAGGTGGGACAGTTGACCCCTCTCGACCCCCCCTCCGCCCTTGAATGAGGGTACTGTAGGTGGCTCATGGGCTCGAAATAAGAAACAAGTCAAACTCGTATAAATTCTTTTGACTCACATGAGTTTGTATAACTTTATTTTCATTATTTTTTATACTATTGTTTTTAATTTTGTAATGATAACTTCTAAAGAAGTTAAAAAGATGAAAGGAGGAATCTTATTTTTAGTGTGATATATATGACTTGAATCCTTATAATTGTGAGTTATGATATAAATTTGTACCATTAAAAAACCCTAGCTTAAGGTACTCACAATTTGCCGGATCTTAATTATATTCTTTTGTTTTATAGTTCATTTCTCAAAGCATTGCATTGACTTGGGCATTGAAGCGTCTGTTGCCAATACTTCCAACACGTCACCTATGTCTGTTTTTTATTTTTAAAGTCCACTTACCCAACTATCGTTTATGCGGTTAACTGCACCAACAAAAATGAAGTAAGCTACTCCCTTAGAGTAAAATTGGTGAAACAAGTTAATAAAGAAATGGATAATATCCATATGGGACTGGTGGCTCATATCAATAGAATTAAATTTGACTCCATGATCTATCTCTATGATTTATATTAGTTTTAATAACTGAATGTTTAGAGGTGCCGATTCTCTAAGGACATTGTGCATGATAGTGTCCAAATTGGATTACACTCAGAGCCACAGATTAGCTGCTATATTCTATTTGACTTTTGCTTGGTCAATACGTAACCCCATCGGTCATGTTATAAAAAAAAAAAAATGTACCGTCACATTAACTTAATAAAAATTAAAGTATAATAAAAGTCAAATAATAATGAAATCGCAAATACCCATATATAACTTTGAATTTATGCATACGACTCATACGTACTCTCAAAGAAGTAAGCACCGTACCATACATATTGTACAACATATTATATCAATTTTACATTTATTTTCTGTCTATTTTTTGACACAACAAAATAAACCCTCCAATTAATGAGTCCAATTTCCACAACAACGGACTCTTTATTTCTTTCTCGATTGATCGACTTAGTGGATCAGAAAAGTTTTGATCCTGCATGTAGAAAGAGAAAACTTTACAGATTATGAGACATATATATATATATCAAATTAATTAAATTAGCATAAAAGAGGGTTAGAAATTAGAATACCAACCTTATTTTGGGCTATTCACATCTTTCTCATATATGGCCCTTCTTAATTAATTGACCAACTTTAAGGGCCTCATCATCTCGTTGTCTTCATGCTCCAAGATCTGTATATATATTTGAAGGGCAATATTAAGTCAAAATGAAAGAAAATTAAGAACCTTTTCTATCTTAAATAAATGGATCGGATCAAAAAACGATGGCGGGCCAATCTTATCGATCTAAACAGATTTATAAAAATCACTTACATGGCAATGGTACAAGTAGCCTGGCTCCACGGTTGCATCAAACGGATACGATGCATTAGAATGTATGTAAGAAAACCTAACTAAAATCTTTGTCACAAATCCGGGTCTTATCTTGAACACGTTCTTCCACCCCTTCTCGTATGCCGGGACCTCTATCTTTTTGCCACGCGCATACTTGCTTATTTGGCACTTGATCGCATCGTTCAGTCTCATCATGCAGTTTTTAAACTCGTCCACATTCACCAGCTCAGTCTGATCCATCGCCACAAAAAGTCCCAAGTGAATGTGTAAGGGGTGATTATCCTGCGTCAGATTGATCACGTACCACACTTCGGTGGTCCCCACTTTTGGGGTCTCAGTCACCGGTGACCCGAATGATTTCCCATTCAAATAGAGATGAGTCGGCTGGCCAGCGGCGCTCGTGTACTCGTACATAGCTATGTATCTAGTGTGCGATGCACCGGATACATCAGGACCTGGATAATCCATCAACTTCTTGGGAATTTTCCACGTGTCAACCTCTGGACGATTCAGGATGATAAACTTCATGACCTTGCTATTGGCTTCGTTGACAGGGTTCCCACCTGGGTAGGGATACGGTGCATCATTTGCTAGGATAGCAAAATCATTCTTTGAGTTCGAAAAGTCAACAACCACGTCGGCAATCTCAGATGGGCCCAGTAAAAACTCATTGCTCACCACCGGTTGGTTAAGATAAGCCGAATCAGAGGACACGTGGGTGAACCCCAGACCGTTGGTGAAGAAGAACCGAAGGAACCTAGCATTGCTGGCATTTAGGATACGGAACCGGTACTTACGACGTCGTACTGTCAAACGTGGCCAGGCCTTGCCGTTCACTATGATAGCATCACCAAAATATTCTGCCCGCCAGTGGGGGTGTATGGAGGGGTTATCCCCTGTGGAATTCACATATACTGAACCGTCAGTACGAAAGCTACGATCAAATACGATCAACAATCGATCGAATTCGTCGCCACTAGGAAGTCCAAGTGGGGCCTCCAATTTTGGGTGACGGATTATGTAGGCCCCAGCCAAGCCAGCTAGGACGTTCATTCTAGTCAACCCCATGGCGTGATCATGGTACCACAGGTTTCCAGGGTGTTGTTGGTTGTGGTAGTGGTATGTTTCTTTCGCCCAAGTGGGTCCCTTTTCTTTGAATCCAGCGGTGAACCATGAGTTCAAGTTTCCATCACTCGCGGGCTCATCGATCCCACCGTGAACATGGACCACAGTAGGGATGCCCTTCCCATTGGCTGGTATGGCAGTTGGGATGGTCGTGTCCAACGGCAGTATGTGGTTTTGAGGGAGGTGATTTTGCCACGTCACGTAGGTGTCGATTCCGTGCAGGGCTTCGATTGTTGGACCAGGAACTGTTGCGGTGTCCTCAGATACACCGTAGGCGTACACGGGTGTTGGAGGGAGATCTCGGTGGAATTTCTGCGAAGCAAAAGCAAGTCACAACCGTTGATTTCAATAGTGGCAGTCAAATTCCAAAGTCACAGTGAAGGCTCCAACTAGAACCTTCATTATTATGTTTTTGCTCGTTGCAATAATATGGAAAAAGACAAAAGAATCTCGTACAAAACGAAAAAGACAAAAATAGACCCTCATCCTTCGCGTGAATTAACCACGCCTAGAAATGCATGCAATATGAAAGATTGTAGGGGGGAGCTAATTAAGCTACGCCAAAATATATGAAATAAATAATTTGAACAAGATTATGTGAAAGCATATTTCACACATCGATCAAATATATGATTATTGCCACGTTTCTTGATATATAAAATAGTTTTCGATATCATTTTATATGAAATTTTTCTGAGATTGTTTTGTTACCAAAAAAAAAACAGAGAGACAGATTCTCTCGAGTTACCACCATCAAAGTAAACTCCATTCATGAGTTTGTTTTTTTCTTCATTTGTTTACATTTGCTGGCTTCGTCAACTTCTCTAATTCTTCTAATTATTTAGCCAAAAGGAACAAAAACAATCCACTAGAAAGACATTTCAAATTTCTGAGAGTTCTTCACCATCAGTTAAATCTTGGAGTAGATGGGAGGAGGTACAGGAAGTCAGGAAGTCCGACCCTCCAAAATATTTTAAATTTTAAGGGCATTACAAATTTGCAATATCATAAGAGAAATGATATTTCTATAAATCTTATTTCCAAATTTACCATTAATGTTGCTATTTGTTTGGGCTTAAAATATTTTCTGTATTTTTCGGTATTTGGTGCAACCGAAAATGATGATCAACATAAATCATTTTTAGTTTGACCGTAAAAACTTCTTTAATTTTTGAAAAACGATTTACGGTTTTAAAAATTGTAAATCTTTTTTAGATTTAAATTATTCATTCTCGCAAACACATTTGTGGGAATCTGCCACTTCCGGGCATTGGAGTTTGTTGGTAGCCCGAATCTGTCGCCGAAGGCCCCTTGAATTTTGGTATCCGATCGCAGGATTCTAAGCAACCTAAATGCTGACGAAATTGTTTGGAATTTGGCCATAGTTGCCGGATTCGGGTCTTCATTGCCAGAATCAAGCAACAGTGGCCGGAATCTTGCCGGCCGACCAGTAACAAAATCTCATTACCAGTGATTTTTCGCCATTGGTGATTTTTTCGTACGAGCCAAACGTCGAAAAAAAATTTAAGGGATATTATTTTTTCTAAAAAATGAAATTTTACGACGGAAAACATGCATTTTACACCAAAAAAAAGAAAAATAAAAGAAAAAAAAAAGAAAAAAAAGCATGAAATTAAATAGAAAGGAGAAAAAAGAAAAGGGCAGCTTACCCATTTCTTGTTGAACATCCCAATCTCCAGTGACTTAGATTTGGGAACACCAGACACAACATCGTAGGCTAGGATTTTGGGCAGATGAGGAAGCTGATCCACGAACATTTCCAAGGTGGATGAATTTAGCAGCCAGGGTTGGGCCACTGAGGTGGTGAGGAGTCCTCCGAATAAAGCAAAACAAAAGAGACTAAGATGCAAAACTCCTCCCTCCATGCTCAGTTTCTATCTGCTGTGTCTTACTTGGTTTGCACACAAAAAGACATATATAATGGATGGAAAATGAGATCGAAGGAGAACATGATCGAGCGTATTTAAAGAGGGCGTGTGAGGGGCGTGTGGCGTGTTTGGATTGGGATAATAGAATTATTGGAGGCCTTACTTTTTTTTGGTGGGATCTGATATCTTTGGAAAAGTAAATCTATTTCTCAAAAAAAAAAAAAAAAAAAGGGGAAAAGTTATAAAATAAAATAATAAATTAAAGACATGTTCAATTTTTCAAACTGCGTTTGTCCGGGATTGCTTGGCCCGGTCCCATATAGACCACAAATTCGACACACGCCCTTTAAAAAACCATTATCCCTTTGTCTAATTGCCCATCTGTACATAGTAATATTAATGCAACCAAGCAGTCTCGACACAGCTCCACCTCTTTCCCAGCTGGATTGCATGCCTTTGAAGTCAGAGCGGAGCCCCCAAAAATATTTTGTTTGGGGGATCAAAACTGAAGACAAAATTTTTTTTGTAAACAAGGGAAATAAGGATGTATACCAGCGGCTGCTTGCACCTTGGTTGCTGTAGTTTGTAGAGACCTCATAATGGCTAGTGTGTCTGACACGTGGGCTACTTTCCCAGCTAGATTGCCTTGAAGTCTTCTAGATGCATGTCCTAATTTCTGTGCACATCATATCACCAAAAAGATATGATTTTCTGCTAATCTTTCATACAATTATATTATGTGGCAGAGAATCATAGGATAATTGTGATTTCTTTTCTTTATTTTTTTCAAAAAACCTATAATTTCATACCATATAGGATAGTTGTCTTTTTAATTGTGTGAAAAGTTGACCAAGAATTATATCTCATCGTTAAATGGATCTCTTCGAATCAAGTGTTTGCAAGCATTTCTACTCACTCTCTCATTTTCTCATCTTTACGTTTTAGTAGTGGTAAGGACTCTCCTTTGTAATATTTTCCCAAGTTGAATAGAGAAAAAATAAATAAATAAAATAAAATTGTTTAGTTTAGTTTTTTTTTTTATTATTTTATTAATTTTTTATTTTAGTTTTTTAAGAGAATAAGAATATTATAGGAATATAATAAAAAAGTGATCTTTTTTACACACCTTGGTAATTTGATGTATCACTTTAACACACTTATCATTTCATGAGGCTATTTTATAAACCGTTGTTAGTTAAAATGATTTTTTATATTTTTCCCTAAATATAATGATAACATAATTTTTTATTTGTATATTATGTTTTTATTATATATAAAATATAACAAATACAATTTAAAATAGAAATAAAATATTGAGAAAACTTCACTTAACCACACTGAACTTTCATCACATTTGCAATCACTCCTCTAAACTTAAAAAACTTTCAATTTAGTACATCCACCTTTCAATTTCACCAAATCCTAATGGAAGGGTATCTAAATTTCCAAAAATACCATTTTTTTTTTAAAAAAAAAAAGAAAAAAAAATTAGAAGGATATAGGCGTTGGTCAAGATTTAACGAAATTTGTAAAAATACCCAGGTTTTAATAGTCTTTTGAATATATATATATATATACAAACAATTGTCTTTTGAAAATTTTGACAGAATTTAACGAAAAATCCTAATGAAGATGTGAAATTGAAAAAAATTGAAAGATAGATACACTAAATTGAGAGTTTTTTAAGTTTATTGGGATAATTGCAAAAGCGGTGACAATATATAAGAGTTAAGTAACATTTCCCCTAAAATATTTTGTAACACAATATATATATCACAAAAGTATATTTATCAAAATTCATAAATATCTGTCCAGTTTAATATATCAATAACATAACATGAAGGCTTGCCGCATTAGTACATAAAGGAACTAAAATAAAGCATTTAAAATTACAGCCTACACTCTTGTAGATAACTAAAATCATCAAATTTTAAATCTAAGTTGAAGTTCTCAACAATTTTTTTTTTTTTTCAATATAGACAACTAATTAAATTATTAGAGATTCATTCTCCATTTTATTGCAAAGTCTTGTTTTAACAACCTTCATAATTGAAAATACCCATTCAATAATCATTGTAGACACTAGAAGAGCCAAAACAAGAAGAATCAATTTATAAATGCGTTGATATGTCTTTGATTTTTTATGTCTCTATCAATTATCGATATAATTTCGTAATGGAAGATAAGTGTTGTAATTTTTTGTGTGATTAAGCATATTTTAAAGTTCAAAATGCTTCAACACAAATCTCAAATTAAATAGATAATAAGAAAAAATTAGAGAACCCTAGATGCCCAAAGGAAAATTAATATTTCCTAGAAATTAAATGACAAGAAATAATTAAAACTAGGTTTTCAAACATAAAAACGATGGATTTTTGGTTTGAGAACAATACCACGATATGAGCGCTAAAGAGAGTTCCGGATTGAGGTTTTATGCGTAATTCTGATACTTTGTGTCCAATTTTTTAGTATCAAATACGCAAAATAGTGCCACATGTCAGTCCCACACTATACCATGTGCCAAACATCATGCGGTCCACAGCATGCCACATGTTATCATCTGCGTATGCCACGTCAACTGCCATGTATCAAACAATCACCATGAAGGATGCCACATCCGATCGTGTGACACACCTTGCCACATGTCATCATATGCGCATGTCATGTCAATGCCACATGTTAGATTGTGTAACACATCATGCCGAGCATTATGCCATGTGTCAAGTCCGTATGGCACCATGTGTCAGCATCTGTGCTTGTCGCATCAACACTACTTGTTAGATCAATGTGAGTAAATGTCACATCATTGCCACGTGTTAGATTAGCGCGAGTGGAATACCACGTTAGCACCATGTGTCAACTCCTAGTAGTGCCATGTATTAATTCCGAGAAAAAAAAAAAAAAAAAGCTGAGTTTCGTAGTGAAATTCTAAAACTCTCATTCCTTAGTCTCTAGCTTGCACCTAAAAATGGATTTTTGAGAATATTAGTAGTAAGGAAAGAGAAAAAACCTAGAGAAATTCTGAGAAAAATGGAGCCTGTAGAAAGCTCAGTAAATTAATTAGGCACATGATATGTGAACAGTGAATTTAAAGCAAGACAAGTAAATCATTTTACAGGCTAAAGTATCAATTGTGTTTTTACATGCATGCATTGTAAGTAAATATATTTACCAACTAGAATATTAATTAAATTTATAAGTGCATCTGTAAGTAAATCTCTTTACCAGCAGTGATACTATATCTATATGCATACATTTACTTAATTATGTACCGTGATATTAATATTTTATTGATATGAGACTGCTCTTTTCAATACTTGTAATTGAGAAAAAGGGTTTTGAAAGAGATTTACGAAAAGTATATGTAGTACATACTATATTTTAAAATGTTATTTTCAAAAATAGTTTACGAATAAAGGAAAGTATAAAGTTTGCAATACATGCAGAAGTACTTACCCATGCAGGGCAAGCCCAGTTCCATAAAGGATTATACGTTTGAAACACAGGGTAGTACTACACTTGTAACACAAGTTAGCTTTATCTTAGTCGGCGTGGATCAAATAGAAAATAAAAAATAAAAAAATAGTTAGTATTATGCACTATTTGAAGCGACTTTTTCAATTGCGTGAAGAACTTTTATATGGTTGACTGTTGACATCTTTTGGTAAACAAACTTGGGCTAAAATACTATGCACTATTTGAAGCGAGTTTTTCAATTGCGTGAAGGATTTTTATATGGCTGAGTCAGGCTGACTGATGACATCTTTTGGTAAACAAACTTGGGCTAAATATTATAACACTAATTAATTAAAGGTAATACATTTCTTCCACGAAGACTAGCACAAAAGTTTAGGTGATACTTCGACAGGTGTCGTTTGACAATTAAATGTTTTGAAAAGCGTTTTCACTTTGTAAATATATTCAAAACTCAAAAGTACTTTTGAGGCTGTAGTTGTTAAACGAATTTTATTCCAAGAACAATCAGAAACATACTCTGATCCAACGTACCGTATCTTTTAGGCATGTGAATTGTGATCATGAAGGCTCAATCCGGCACCAGGTATTAATTTAATCTGCTTCATCAGCAGGTGTATCTGGGGCAGGGGATTTAAGGAACGAGCTGTAGCTTCAAGTTTGGTGAGGCACCATATTTATAGTAAAGTTGCGTAGGCCAAAAGGAGAGTGACATTTAATATCTCATTGCTTTCATTGCTCCATCACTTGCAAAATAATTCTAGCACAAACCTAATTAAATTTCACAATTTTTTATTTATTCATTTTTATTTTTTATTTTTTATTTTTATTTTTATCAAGAAGCTTCACTCATGCATTTTGCCCAAAATACCCCTTCACCTAATCAGCCTTTCCATGCAATGGGTGATAGCTTGCAGGGGCATTTTAGACACAATGCATGAGTGAAGCTTCTCAGGGCCGGCTCTATATATTTTGGGGCCTAAGGCTATAATTTTAATTGGAACCTTTTTTTTATATAAATATAAATATAATTTATTTTAATTTTTATATTATATTTTTATTTAAAAATTATTTGTATAGCTTTTAAAATTTAATATTATATTGCTATGATCAAATCTATATAATTTATTTTTATTTTCAGTTAATTTGTTTATTCTTCTATTTTTTACAATTTTTTTATATATTCAAATGCATATTTCTAGCAAACAGTTATAACAAAAATAATTTGTAAAAAAAAAAACATTATCCATAATATAAAATTAAAATAAAAGAAGAATAGAACCTTTATAAAAGATTTTTTTCAACTTCACTTTATGTTGAGATCATCTAATTTCCTCAACCTATAAAAGCAAAGACAAAATAATAATAATAATAAATTATTTTTTTGTTAAACAATTTTATTATTCAAAATAAATTTATAGTATTTTCTATTGATGATTGAGAATTTTTTAAAACTTATCTTGCATTGAGATGGACAACACAGTTGATCTACTTCAATTTTTTTTTTTTTTTTTTTTTTTTGTCTAAAATGAAACCTGAAATAAGAAAGGAAAACATAAAAAAGTAAAGCCTAAATTATCATGACAATGACTGAAGAAAAAAAAAAAAACCAAGCAAAAAGGAACATGCGCACATCCACAGTTTGGTGAAAAAAAAATTGAAAAAAGTATTATACAGCCAAAAAGTAAAACCAAGTGTACAGTGCTGCCTGCGTCATGTGTCATGATGTGGGGCGCCCCACATCATGACACATGGCGCAGCTCTTATTGTCCTGACTCCTCTCTCACACGGCACCACTTTACATTCATACTCTCAACTCTCTCTCTCTCTCTCTCTCTCTCTTTATATTCTATTTTCTCTCTCTATTTGTCTTCTTCTTCAAGAGAAGAAGTGGTGGAAAATGTGGAAGAGAAGAAAGAAGAAGAAGGAGAAGGGGTTCTGTGAAGGGACCATGCGACCGCATTTGGGGCTTAATTTTATATTTATTTTTTTCTCTCTACAATTTATGGGGTCTTGTTCTTTCTTTTGTGAAAATAGTTGCAGAGGCTTTATTCAATTTTTTTTGGCCTTATTCTTTTTTTATGAAGATAGTTGCAGAGGCCTTATTTAATATTTTTTTTGGGGCCTTATTCTTTCTTTTGTGAAGATAGTTGAGAGACCTTATTTATTTATTTATTTTTTGGCCTTATTCATTCTTTTGTGAAGAAAGTTGCATAGGCCTTCTTTTTTCTTTTCTTTTTTCTTTTCTTTTTTCTTACAAACCTATTTTTTGGGAGCCTTCTTCCACTTCGGGGCCTTAGGCAGCTGCCTAAGCGCCTAGTGGAAGAGCCGGCCCTAAAGCTTCTTGAAGGAGCTTTACGGGTTTGATTTTCACTTAAGGTTGATGGGCAGTATTTCCTTTTTTGTCAAAAGACTGTGCATGTCCTGCATGCACAATAAAATGTCGGGATGAGGGAAAGGGATGCGGGAGTTAGCAAACAGGGCCTAGATGCATCTTCTCTGACCTTGAGTATGAAAGTCAAGGGTTTTTTTATTAAATATATATATTAATTTTATTTTGTGACAAAAAACCCTTTAAGGGGAGGGTTACTTCGTGTAATCATTCCTCTCAGGCAAACTCTAGATCCAAACAATGTCTTCAATAGTATTTAAGCTTATTTTGCCCTATTTATCAATTGAGGTTTGGCGTTCCTTTTCTTAAGATAATTAAGGCATGCTCTTGTAGCTTGTGTTTTGTGTTTGAGCCCATTGGTTGGTGTAACACCCTACTACCCTAGGCTAAGAGGTCTAGGTTTGTTAACCTATAAGCCTCAAGGACCCAAGGTTACCTATTAAAAAGCCCAAAGCACTCATCGTAAATAAGAAAAAAAAAAACCTCAACGTAAAAGAAAAACGTACAATTTAACGTGAAAAGACCGTGCATACTCTAGAGAGAGAAACTCCCGATACTTTCTAGAGAGAGAGAGAGCTAGTTGATGTTGAGGCGTGGGGGGAGGGAGGTTCTTCACGCCTCCCTCCTCCCCACGGTGTTTTTTGTGACCTCTAAGTAGGTCTTTTGTCTTCCCCTTGGCTAGTTCCAGGGGTGGTTTTGCCTCCTAACCTTTAGGGTTATGGAATGGTGTTTCTCTCTGGTTTTTAGAACCAGTAGAGTGTGTTTTAATTTTAGTATTTGGTTGGATTTGTGTGTTTAGTTTTCTGGCAGGAATTGCAAGCAAGTTGGTTCGTTTGGGGTGGATTTTTTTGGCCGAGCTTCATGAGTTTCTTCGTCTTCGTCGCTAGATCTACGCTCATCCGCCGTGCTTTTCGAGATACGCGCCTCTTAGTGGGGTTCGCCGTCGCTCTCTGGTCCTATCGCCGTCAGCCACGGCCATGTGGGCTTATGGTGGTCGGCGCGTGGCCTGCACGCACCGAGGCTTATTTCTTTGTTTCTGCGCGTGTGGGTCACAGGTCTCATTTCTTGGTCTTGGCCGGTGGTGGGAAGGGTTTCTGGCGGTTGGCTTTCACTGGGGTGGTGTTTGTGTTCGGCGCGTGTTGAACACGCGCCGGCACCGGCGAGAATTTCCGGCGACCGCTTGTTTGTTGTTTCTGCTTGTATTTTTGTTTGTTGTTTTTTTATGTTCCTTGTTTTTAAGACTGTCTGTAGGTACTCAGATATTACTGATCTGTTTTAGGGCTTAATTGCTCGGATCAGCCTTCTCATCTTTAGTAATGGTGCTTACATGTAGAGAGTGGCTCAAATGCCTGATCTTGTAATATTTGTTTATTTGTAGACAGCTCCCAAGTCAGATTTTCTGGCTTAGTGGGTAGCATGCGTTTGTATTTCTACTCACTGTGATGTGCCTTTGGGCCTGTAAGATTTAATGCAATGCTAGGAGCCTTGAGCTCACTGTTTTCAAAAAAAAAAAAAAAGGTAATCATAACCAGGAGGATTTCACTAATAATTATAAAAAGGAAAAAATTAGAGTTTCACCTTTCAAACTATCAGTTGTTTTGTAAGTAGTCTCACAAATTATCATTGCTTGGAGTCGACCCCCTAAAACAATCAAAACATTTCAAAAATACCCATTTTATCGAATATGCCAATAATAAGCTTTCCACATGTCATTTTCAATTAAAAAATTTTAAAAAAACAATTTTTTATTTTTTATTTAAAAAGAAAACTAAAAAATAAAATTGTAGTTTTTTTTTTAATTTTAATTTTTATTATTTTTTTTAATTGAAAAATGACACATGACGGGTAATATAGGCATATTTTGACAAAATTGGCCTTTTTGAAACGTTTTGGTAGTTTGAGAGACCAGAGTCCAAGCGTTGGTAATTCCTAGGACTACTTGCAAAACAACTGGCAATTTGAGGGGTTAAATTGTAATTCTTTCTTATAAAAACAAAGGAAAATGGATGCAAAAAAGTTAAGAATTGATGGAATCAAGTGCTACGTACGAACGACCTTTGCGGCGTTAGAACGAAGGAAATCATTCGAATGTTGTTTGAATAGGACATCACAACTTGAAAGATTTGAATCTACCGTACCGTTCTAAAAACCTGAACGAATTTAGAACGAGATTATTCTGAATTGATAATTTGTACCAAGTACAAGTAACGTAATGTGATAATATATTCTATATTGTTACCATAACATATTCTGGTTGGGGGTTTTTGTTGGACAATCTTGTTTGCCATGGCTTATTATTTTGAATTACTGAGGTAATGCACTATGTTTTATGAACGTTTTTAAATAAGTTTTGTGTTATTTATTAAACCTACGTTGACATGTTTACCATGATTAGAGAACTTTGAGTAAATAATGAAATGGAGTAAAAAACACTAACAATTTTTTTTAGTAAAGTTTTTTATGTAAAGTTTTTGAAATTAATTTTATTTTTAATTATTTAGGATGAAAATGTGTAATGTAAGTCTGGTTTTATTTTTAAGAATTCTTGTAGTTTGGATAATATAATTCATGAATAAAGTTGGGCATTTTTTACCATTTAAGTTTTTTATTTTTAATTCAAAAAATTACGAGCCAAATCACTCGAGTACTCGACTAGGGCTAGGCTAAGGGCTTTGTGAGCCAAGCCCGAAATTCCAATACCTAGCTTGGCACGTTTCATTTACAGCCATATGCTAAACGAATTCCAATACCTAAGTCCGCACCCTGCCGTCAACAATGCTTGTTTCCTTCACTTCTCCCTCATATGCAAGTCCTTCACGTCCACTTTTTCTTTTGGGAGTATGCAGACGATATTAGGGTATGTACCCTAAAGAAATGAAGCTTAAATGCATGCCGTCAAGTCGTTCTAACCAATTTTTAGATTAGTTCTTTTTTAAAAAAACAAAAAATAAAAAACAAAAAATTAAGAGTTAATTGTGGCTACAACAGGAGTATTGTTGGATTTATCTTGTTTGAAAAGCCACTAAATCCAACCCAATTCTCTTTCTTTCTTTTTTTTCCTTTGGATTCATGTTTGGGTCAAATAAACCCAAAATTCTGCCTTTTTTTTTTTTTTTTTTTTCAACCTAATTCAATTCACGAATAATTCTAGAAGTCCCTCACATGTGTTACTTTAATTAAATTTATTTTCAAAATTAAATTCACACACGAAAGCCGAGGAGGGAATACAAATTTAAATAATTTTTCTTTTTTGTGGGACAATTATAAAAATAAGGCTTAAAGAAAAAAAGAAAAAGAAAAAAGTATTGCTATTGAAAATAAAGTCGTAGACTTTTGTACTCTCTAGAAGCTCTTCATATTGACACGGACTTTGTCCTCCATCTACTGCAATAGTGCAATCCTACAGGCTACCGCCTACACGGACTTTGTGTTTTTTTTTTTTTCCTAATCCTCTGGTTGAAAGCGAGGGAGTACATGCTGCCCCTGCAACCGTGATGTACACGAAATCTGCCCCTTGCTATATGGATCATCTGAGTAGTTGATCTGCCGTTACCATCCGATGCGCCAGCTCATTAGCTTCCCTTGATATACGTGAAAATAAACTATGAAAATCACTCGTCCAAATGCTAATTTAAAAAAAAAAATCAGTTTTTTGAAAATGAAATCAACTCCCAAATATGTTTTTTCAATTCCGTTTTATGTTTTTCAAACTTTCCAAACATAATTTCAAATTTTTTTTTTATTTTTTTTTTCAAAATTTTGAAAATAGAAAATCAAAAACAAAAAATAAATACAACATAATAAGCTTCTAAACAAGCCGTATGAAATAAATATATATATATATATATTTCATAGCATTTTATTTTTTTGATTTTTTTAATCCTCACAAAAGATTCAACCACAAAGAAGGATGATTTAAATTATTGATAATTCAACGTTGAATTATGATCCTGCATAAAGAGAAACAAAAGGTTAAAGAACGAAAAGGGTAATAGGCTAATAGCAAATCCAAATCATAAGTAAAATGAAGGGTTAAATACATATTTGCCTATGTGCTTTACAAATTTTATTTTTTACCCCATCAGTTTTTTTTTGTACCAAAATTAGTACATGTGGTATGGAAAAGACGGAAATGGTATCTCCATTCAATTTTCTGTCCAAAACTAACGTCCAGCCACGTCATCCTACAGGTCTCGGCATACATGCGCGACACCTGTCCCCGTGGCACACCTCAGCGCTGACGTGGCTACCTTTTTTTTATTATTATTTTAATGATTTCTTAAATATAATAATAATAATAATATAAAAAAAAAAAAAAAAAAAAAAAAAATCTGGGGTGGTTGCCACCCCCATTTTGGCCAAGGGGGTGGCTGAGCCACCTTCAAGGTACCATTTCTGATACTTATTCAAACCACATGGAGCACATCATGAAATTTATAAAACCACAGGGGTATATATGGGAAAAAAATTTGTGTTTAAGTAATAAACATTTAGTCATTTTTTGGGTTATATCAATTGGCCACACATATAATTTTGTGTTTCCAATTGTTACACGTGACTGATTGTGTTTTGTTTTGTCTTTTTTTATTTTTTGAAAGGTTCAATTCTTGTCAACATGTTATTTCGTTACACGACAGGCATACATGTTACTTTTGGTTCAAAACAGGCATACCAAATATACCAAATATTATTTGTGAATAGAGTACCATTTATGATATAATTACAAAACTAAAGTATCATTTCTGGTACTTATTAAAACTACATGGAGCACATCATGAAATGTATAAAACCACATGGGTATCTATTGGGAAAAAAAATTATTGTTTTTAATTTTAAGGTTTTCTTTTTTAAAAAAAAAAATTATAGCGGTGGCACAGCTACCCCTTTGGGCCACATGGGGTGGCCGAATCACCCTTTGGCCAAAATGTGGGTGGCTGGCCACCCCCATGGGCCAAAGTGGGAAAAAAAAATAAAAAAAATAAGGTTTTGGCCCTTGGGGATGGCTCAGCCACCCCCCATGGGCCACGACCACCCCCAGGCCAAATGAGGGTGGCTTTGCCACCTCTAAGTGCCAAAACCTAATTATAATTTTTTTTTTTCAAAAAAGAAAAAGAAAAAACCCTTAAAATTAAAATTCACAAATTTACTTTTTCAATATATATTCCTGTGGTTTTATACATTTCATGATGTGCCCCATGTGGTTTTAATAAGTATCATAAATGGTACTTTAGTTTTGTAATTATATCATAAATGGTACTTTATACACAAATAATATTTGGTATATTTGGTATGCCTGTTTTGAACAAAAAGTAACATGTATGCCTGTTGTGTACCAAAATAACATGTTGACAAGAATTGAACCCTTAAAAAAAAAAAACAAAGACAAAACAAAACACAATCAATCATGTGTAACAATTGGAAACACAAAATTATATGCGTGGCCAATTGATATAATCAAAAAAATGACTAAATGTTTGTTACTTAAACACATTTTTTTTCCCATATATACCCCTGTGGTTTTATAAATTTCATGATGTGCCCCCCGTGGTTTGAATAAGTATCAGAAATGGTACCTTGAGGGTGGCTCAACCACCCCCTTGGCCAAAATGGGGGTGGCAACCACCCAGATTTTTGTTTATATATATATATATATATATATGGTTGGCAATTTTTGACACGACCCGCGAACCCGACACGAACACGACAAGGAAAAATAGGGTTAGGGTTTACTGTAATCGGGTTCGAGTCAACTCGATTATGACCCGATTAGAATCGTGTCTGACGGGTCAACCCGCTGGTTGACCCGACAGACACGATTCTAACCCGGTTATTTTTTTTTTTAAAAAAAGGCAGTTGGTCGTCGAATTAGTATGCCTTGAGAGCATGGTCCGCTGGAGAGCATTCCAGGCTAGGAAGCGAGGAATGTGAAGCGGTTGAAGAGATGGAGAAACTGCTCGCTGGAGAGCATTCCGGAGCTCTGCAACTGCGGAGTGGCCATAGAAGACACCGACATTTTTGGAGTCCCAGCCAGAGCCTCTTCTCGAATGACTATGCCTTTGTCGTGCACACCTTCTTTTCTCGTTAAAAACCCCCAGCTTTACGAACGAAACTTTGTTTGCTCCTTTGATATTGTGGACGAACGAAACTGCTCGCTGGAGAGCATTCCGGAGCTCTGAAATTGAAGGTTGAAACTTGAAACATGTGAAATTGGTGTCGTGTCGGGTTAACGAGTTACAAGATTATTAGTCGTGTTTATCGGGTTGGGTTCGTGTCGAACCAGTTTATGTAATCGGGTCGGTCGGGTTGACACGAACCTGACCCGAATGCACGAATTGCCAAGCCTATATATATATATATATATATAAGAAATCATTAAAATAATAAAAAAAAATGGTAGCCACGTCAGCGCTGAGATGTGCCACGGGGACAGGTGTCGCGCATGTACGCCGACACCTATAGAATGACGTGACTGGACGTTAGTTTTGGACGGAAAATTGGACGGATGTACCATTTTCGTCTTTTTCCATACCATAGATACCAATTTTGATACAAAATAAAACTGAGGGGGCAAAAAATAAAGTTAGTAAAACACAGGGGTGTCTAACCTATTTAACCCTAAAATGAACTTACAAATAGGCTCTCTCTGGGTATTCTCAATTAATTGGAGAATTTCAAGGGCCTCATCATCGCGTTGTCTTCATGATCCAAGATCTGCAAAACAATTTGAAGGCCCAATTTTATTATAAGATAGATTGTACTATTTCTAATAATTGATCAAAGGCTAATATTATAATTTAAATAAGAAGAGCATAAGCATAAGCTAAACAGAGAAAAATTCATTCGTTTGTTTCAACTTTTCTAACTTTAAACACATGCGTGCAATATTAAAAGAGTAATGCTAGATAATATATTTTTTATTTTATAATTGTCTAATAATGTTAATGTGTTACTCCAAATTAATCATTTGATATTATTTATTTATTTATTTTACAAGGATAGTTGGATAAATAAATATTGAATAGAATTACAGCATATAACATTTCTCATATTGAAAAAAGCACGTTAGAAGTATATATTTGACGGACTTGATATATTCATGTTAAAGATTATTCTATTAAAAGAAAAATATGGTTGGTGAGTTGAACTAGGAATTTAAATTTAGCAACATATAAATCATTAGATGCAATAACAAAAAAAAAAAAAAAAAAAAACGGGTCCTTTCATTTTACCAATCCAAAATAGAAAAGGTAATCAAATCTTAAAAGTTTGGGACAATGATATTCTCAATTTCAAGCGAAACAGTAGATATGAGTTATTTTTAAATTAATATTTTATTTTATTGCATTTAATGGTGTACATGATACAATATCATTTAAATTTTTTAAATAATGTGATGATATATATATATATATATATATATATATATATATATATATATATATATATATATATATTACTTAACTTTTACACACGTGTGACATGTAAACCTAGCAGAGCATAACTTTGTAATTAAAAAAAAATGGATAATTGCATCATTAGTCCCTGTAATATGTTATAATTACAAATCACTCCTTCTGATTTAAAAAGTTTATGAGAGGTTCTTGAGGTACACTATAATTACAAATCGATCCCTGAAGTTAAATTCCGTTAAAATATTTGACAGATTCTGTTAAATGCCACGTCAAATCAATAAGTTGGCCACATCTGTCCATCTTAATAAAAAAAATATAAATTTATTAAAAAATAAATAAATAAACTAATTTTTTTAAAATAAAATAAAAATAAAAATAAAATAAAATAAAAAACAAAAAAGCAAAGGTGGGGCCGTGCGCCACCCCCAACCTCTTGGGAGGCCGCAGCCACCCCAAGAGATGGCAAGGTTGGCGCCCCCCACCCAGTGGCCGGGGGTGGCCACTTAGTAGGTCCAGGGGTGGCCTGAAGGCCAACTCCAGGCCATTCCCACCCACCCCCGGCCATTGGAGAGGCCACGACCACCTCTAAAGGTGGCTGGGGGTGGCCATCAGGCCACCCTTAATAGGTCCAGGGGTGGCTTGAAGGCCACCCCTAGGCCATTGAGGGTTACTGGGCCATCCCTTGCTATTTTTTTTTTAGTTTTTGAATTTTTTTTTTTTTGAAAAAAAAAAAAGTTTATTTATTTATTTTTTTATTAAGATGCACACGTATCATTATCTTATTGATTTGATGTGGTGCTGATGTAGCACTTAACAGAATATGTAAAGAATTTTAACGAATTTTAACTTTAAAAATCGATTTGTAACTATAATTTCCTACAAAAATCTATTATAAATTTTTTAAATGATTGAGAGAGTTGTAATTATGAGTTAAAATTATCCTTAAAAAAAATTGGACCGGTGTGGACATAATGCAGGCAGAGGACAAGTATTCGGAAAGTTATCGGAGACCCGTGACTGAAAGCTTTCATCGGAAAGAGCAATTTTTGTAATTTTCTGAATTCTTCTGCCTTGTGATTAGATGGGTTATTTTTTTTTATATTTTACTGCCTGAATTTACTTGAAATGCGAAAATACTTGAGGAAGGAAGTCATTTATACAGGAGATAAGAAACACTTACGTGGCAATGGTACACGAAACCGGGCTCCAAAGTTGCATCAAAAGGATAGGATGAATTTGAATGTGGTGTACAACAATCACTCCCCTTCACAAGGGGTGAGCCCCATACACTGTGGGACCTACCCCTTGTGAAGGGGTGTTGTATGATAGTTGTACACAAGTGTACAACTATCATTATTCATGTAAGAAAACCTCACAAGAATCCTTGTCACCACTCCGGGCATCATCTTGAACACGTTCTTCCACCCCTTCTCATAAGCCGGCACCTCTATCTTTTTGCCACGTGCATACTTGCTTATCTGGCACTTGATCGCGTCGTTCATTTTCGTCATGCAATTTTTGAACTCCTCCACATTCACCAGCTCCGTCTGATCCAACGCCACAAACAGCTCCAGATGAATGTGCAGAGGATGATTATCCTCCGTTAGATTAATTATATTTCCACACCTCGGTGGCCCCCACTTTAGGGGTCTCAGAACAGTCACTGGTGCCTCGTACGGTTTCCCACTGAAGTATAGATGAGTTGGCTCGTCGATGTCGCTCGTGTACTCGTACATTGCGATATATCGTGTGAACGCGGATATTCCATCAGCTTCTTGGGTACTCGCCACGTGTCAACCTCTTGGTGTCAAAGGATGATAAACTTGAGGACTTTGCTAATGGCCTCGTTGACAGGGTCGCTGGATGGGTAGGGATAGGCTGCATCCTTGGCCAGGATAGCGATGCCACCGTAGGAATGCCCTTCTTATCAGCTGCAATGGCTGTTGGGATGGAAGGGTCCCAGGGAAGTATATGCTTTTTAGGGAGGTGATTTTGCCACGTCACGTAGGTTTGGATACCATGGAGGGCCTCGATTGTTGGACCAGGAACTGTGGCCGTGTCCTTGGGTATACCGTAGGCAAAGACCGGCGTGGGAGGGAGATCTCGATGGAATTTCTGCAAAGCAAAAGCAAATAATTAAGAACCACCGATTACATTATAAAACAGGCATTTGATTCTTTTCGTGTGATGTATATAGAGAACAAACTCCAATTAATTGAGCTCATAATTACTTGATTAAAATAAGCTGAATTTATGGGGTAAATTTTTATGTTCAGAAGGACCAAGGGACAGCTAATTGGGCAAGGAAAAAGACTCCTCAGCTATATGAAGTATAATTGATTTAAATAATCCATGTATAGGTAAAAAGCGTACGCAGACAACGAAACAGCATGCACCGTAAAGCGGAAGAACCAACATGCAGGCAGCAGACTGGAGTCTTTCATTATGGGCCGTCGGTTTTTATTTATTTATTATTTTCTTAATTGAAAAGGGCAAAAAGGGTTACAGGGTGGCCGTGGGATATTTGAGTTCCTTAAAATTAAGTAGCTTTTAAAGTGGCCGGGGGAAGAGAGGCCGGTTGCATTGCATGGACTGCAGCAATTGTTTGGCTGTTGCCTGTTAGGGAAGCTAACGGGGGAGAGTGGAGACATAAGTCACTGATCAGAGCAACATAGCAAAAGGGTAAAACGGAGAGCTCGAGTGATCATAAGTCACCTGGCTTTCTATTAATTTCATGGAGCTCGCATTAAGTCTCTTTGAGAAAACGACCACATGCGAAAATTCGAACTTTTTATCGGACCCATGTGAAGAAAACTCATTACACTGTTTCGGAGATCTAGTCGGGACGAAGCCCTGACCTCCCGGTTATTAAAAAGATAAAAGATTCATCAACTTGGGACGACAATATAATTTTCATGAACCAAAAAACCCTTCGAAATCAAGGGCATGGGAAGCCACGATGCCCTCAGGCCTCAAGCTTACTGTTAGGTTTTTCCCAATTTTAGTGTCCAAGAGTTGATCTAATTAAAACAAGAAAGGAGGAAAGAGAATTAAACAAGCTTCTATATATATACATGGATAGTTTTCACACAGGCGACAAAAATAATAAACATGGAAAAGGCGTCTTACCCATTTCTTCTCGAACATGCCAATCTTGAGTGATTTGGATTTGGGAACACCAGACACAACATCAAAGCCTAGGATTTTGGGCATATCCGCGCGGAAGCTCATCCACGAACATTTTCAGTTTCGATGGATCAAAAAGCCTGTCTTCTGCCCATGAAGTAGTGCTGATCGAGCAGTCCCAGAATAGCTAAAGCAATGAGATTATATTGCAAAATTCTCTCAGTCCCATCTCTTGGTTGCATGCTTGCAAGCGGGAAGAGAGAGTGTTATAAGAATAGGAGTCTTAAATTAGTAATAGCCTATTATAGTTATTTCTAGACTATCAGAGTTTATTAGAATATAAAGTATAAAAAATAAATAAATAACAAAAGTTTATTATAGTTATTTATTTATTATAGTAATAAGCTTAGTGTTATCTTTTAATTAGGAGTCAAGTTGTAATCTTTATATAAAGAGTTGTTAATGGATAATAAAAAACAAGCAGAAAATTAATCTCAAGCCTAGTGTTTGAAAAAAGGTTTAAGGTCCATTTAACAACTTTAAAGGTCTAGGTTCCCTCTACGAACCTAAAACTATACCGTTACGTGTTTGTAAAAGCATTCTCGTAACAGAGAGATAGAGAGATAGAGGGAGAGATATCTTTGATGGAGATTTATTAGGTATTTATATTTGAAGCTAGATTTTTGCATTATCTAGAGGAATCCTTGGTGTGAAATGAAAGGAGGCCCCCATTTTTTCTGTGTTGAACCTTAAAGACATGTTTTAGAAAAAGGTTTTCATGGTGTTTGGCAAGACTTTAAAAAGTCAAATCTAGATGATTCTAACCTTTTTTTCACTTTTAACATCACTTTAGTTACTTTTTTTACTATTATTCAAATAAAAAAAAGAATTGATACATGGAAGACGGTTTTTTGTCACCCACAAATCATTTTTCAATAAAAAAAATCACTACAAAACAATTTTTTTTCACTTTTCTATAAAACAATTCTAAATTTTTTTATACTTTATATTACATCGATCAATAACTTTTTATTACTATTCAAACAAAAATTTTACAACACAACCATTTCCCAAACACACCTAAATTATGTTTCCAAAATAGCAAAATTTGTTTGGGGTATTGTAGATGAGCGTTTGATTGTTATTTTAAAAACAAAATTTGAGAAAATAATAAATGGAAAAACATAAAAACAAGAAACAGGTTGAACCTGTTTCCGACAACAGTTCTCACAAAACAACAAAAAGGCACCTTTGATTTTAAGGCACAATAACAAGGGTAGTGTTGATCTGGGGTTCGATTATTGGGAATGACAAGGAGAAATAATTAACATCATTTCCTGAGGTAATTGTCACTCTCACACCGCGCGCCTCTTCTTCATACCACATTTACAGTACCCAAACATGGTAGCAGATATGTTTCATATTTTTGTTCTCCAAGAAGCTCCTTGAACTGCATACTACACTTTGTTAGATCCTTGAGGTTATCTTTTTTTGTTTTGTTTCGGACTGATTGCCTCTTACTTATCAAATCCTTGGGGTTAACTTTATTTTGTATCTATATGGATCTTTGTGAGGCATAACTGATGCTGCAAATAAAGACAACTTTTACATAGGTTTTCCTTAATAGATTGATTCATTGTTTTCGTTCTATGTCGATTCTTTGAAGTCTATGGATATTGTTCTGTGTTGATGTCTTGCAAGTTTGTGGGATTTTTTGCAAGTCTATTTTTCGTTTTGTTCCGTGTCAATTTATTGGAAGTCTTATAAAAAAATTAATAGAATTAGAGGAACTTTTCCTCCTGGGTGAAATGATAAAGGAATACCGGAAACACATCTAGAGAAGCTTCGTATTGGAATCTACAAAGAAACGATCCAATTGATCAAGATACACCATGCAGATTGTATCCATCTTTTGGTAATTATTCAGTGAGCTTCATTTCGTGGACTAGCATCGATGATATCTTGCTCTCCACCTTTTTGGTGTTTGATTAAATGTGTGAAAGAGTAGGCTTGGATTCTGATCTCTTGTTTATGAATATCTTTTGAGATAATGTAAACATGTGAAAGATTCTTAATATACAATCCATTTAAATGAGATACAAAAAAAAAAAAAAAAAAAAAAAAAAAAATCTTAATTTTTATTTTCTACTTAAGTGGAAATTATTTTAAAAACAATTATCCAAACATCTTAATTATTGTTTTTTATTTTCGAAAACAGCCGCTAAATGTATTTTTAACTAAAAAAACAACTGAAAACAATTTTTATTTTGTTCTCGAAAACAGTTTTCAGAAACAAAAACAAAAATCAATTTGCAAAACGAGCCCACCGTTTTCATTTTTAGTGTTTTGTTTTTTCAGTTACACAGTTATTATTGTTCAAATATTAAATAATTAATTTAAGTTTTTAAAATAATTAATAATTGATATGATATTAAAATAGAGGTCCTAACTTTGTATTTTAGGTATTGAACTTCACTTATTAATTAAAAAATTGAAGTTACACGCGAGTGAAAGTTTTAAATTAATAATTAGATAATTAAATTTATTTTTATTGTTTTATTAAGTTAAGGTTTTACACTAAATAAATGATTTAAAAATTATCATGTTAAAATTAATTTTCTAAATTTTCTTTAATTACATGTCCTGGAATAAGCCTTTTTAGATTGTCTAGTCCAATTACTTTCCTTTGGACTAGTTCACGTACGCAAGTTTAGGAGCACAGTTACAAATGTGCAATTGCCACTCTTTTTCTTCTTCTCCCTTCTGGAGATCACATTTACCGGCCTGGTCTTAGACTCTAGAATGTTGATTAATTAAATGGCTTAATTTTAATTTTAAAGAAAAATGCAACGTATCATACATGTTAATGTATTATTTACTCTCATAATTCTTATACGTTATATATTGATTATATAACTCTCATAATCCTAATGACTTACATATTGATCATGTAATTATTGTATTCAGGGCCTCATTAAACTATAAATAATTTTATTGTACAATTTCTATCAAGTGAATAAGAGCATAATGTAACCCTTTGAACTTTATCTTGTAGACATAGATCATAGACTCAAGCATGTAAAATCTTTTGTATCTATTTTTCTTCATTCCGCTTTGTTTTTATTTTTCTATTTGATTCTCTTTGTTTCAATGCAAACATCTCATAAATAAATAATTTTTAAAGTGGATTTGGTAAAGTCTAGTAGCCTTTATCAATCATTGTTAAAAAAATAAAAATTTTAAAAAATAAAAAATAAAAATTACAGCATATATACTTGTTTTTTCAACGATCCAGATTTAATTCTAATTTTTTTATAAGAAAGAGATAGAGAGATAGAAAGTGAATTTAAGTCTAAACTATTGAAAAAACTCCAAATTAGAATGTCTTTATGTGGGAGATAGAGAGTGACTTGTATTTCTACTTCTTGTTTCTGATTCTCTGTTATTTGCTTCTTGTGTTAGCCTTTTGATTGGTTTTGTTATGGTGCTCATGAGGGGCTTGTTTTGATTGTTTGGTTCTTTTGTAAACCGGGAGTCCAATTTTTTGGAATGTGTAGAAGATGAGTTTGATCAATAAAGCTTTTCTTCACCAAAAACAAAAAGAAAAAGAAAAAAAAAGAGAGAGGGTGTTTTTGCCTAGTATAATTTCTACCCTAATGCTTTCTCATAAGTAGCCAACAATTTGGTTAACCTCCATGCCAATGGAAAGGATTTGCCTTGCAAAAAAGTAAACTCCATTAATCTGGTTAACCTTCTTAAGTCTTTTCAAAATTGATGTGCATGGTTTTTAAAATCACCATTAAATGTACATGTGATAGATCACTATTAAATTTTGATCCAATAGTGATTCTAAATGTCACATTAATTTTAAAATAACTCAAAGATAATATATATGAGTCTTCCTAGCTTATAACATTACTCCTTAGCTATTTAGTGTTCCCGCACACTCAGCTTGAGTATTTTTGAATATACGTATAGTCTACGTACAGTATATATACAGGATAAATGAGCTAAGTAGTTTTACAAACTGGCTCTCTTTAAGTTAATTTCCAAAATATTATGTGGGTCACGGAGAATGATGAGGGGGATGACAAGAAGGTGCACTTGGTGGAACCACGAAGCATCAATCACCCTGGCAAGATCAATAAATTAGTTTTGTTATTCATTGAAAATAAATAAATAAATTAGTCTTCTTTGGATGTGGAGGATATTTTAGTGCTGGCCGGAATAATGGTAATTCGTTATATATCAATTTGCCTAGCTAATGTGGCATAGCAAAAGTTCATTTCTTTTTTGCTCCCTATTTAAAAATTTTGTTTTGTTTTTATATATATATATATATATATTTTGTATTTTTAATATAAAAAAATTAATAAAAAATTTAAAATACAAAACACTCTTAAAAATATAAACTGTTTTTTATATTTTTATATCACTTCAAAATATCTTTTCGAATAAAAAATACCTCCAAAACATTGCATTAAATAAAAAAAAATTGTGCCAGTCGTCTGGTAAAAAACTTAAAAAGCATTTCTTTAACCTTTTTTTTTATTATTAATTTTTTAATCTAAAAAGGCTTAAAATTTGAAAAAGTGGTTTTTGCTGAAAAAAAAAAACTCTTTTTAAATTTTTCTATTAACAAAAGTTCTATTTCTCAACGCAATCCCAAATGCGCTTTAACAAATACCGTCAATTTATTTTGTTGAACTTTTCTTGTCTCGTATATAGTTTTCTATCTCTTGGAAATTATGGATTGAAAACGATTCTCAAATTTAAAATAACCTAAGAGATTGGTCATATTTTTCTCCACATTCTTTGAAAGTAGTCATTGAACTTTGTGAATCTCATGCATTAAAATGCAAAATTCAATATCTAATTCTCAAATTGTCGGACTTCCGGCGGAACACCACCGGACCGTATCAAATCTCAAATTTTTTTATATTAATATTGTTATGTTGTGAATAAAAATTGTTAGGTCAATATGACTGAATAAAAATAAAAATAAAAATAAAAAAATTTATAGTTTTCCGTACATGTCAAAAACTGAAGAATGTTTCAATAAAAAACATTTTTTGAAAACTAATTTTCATTAAAATAATATTCAAATAGAAAACTTTTTACACCGAAACATAAAACATTAGAAACCTAAGATTGTAAATCACAAACGATATATAGATTCTAGAGAAATCAGTAACTGTTCACGTGTGACTCCTAGAGTCAACTGCCCAAGTCTTTTATTAAGGGCTAAGCTTTTTATAGATAGGGCGAAGCTATTAAATTTTGTCCCAATTATATTGTAGTCTCACCTTTAAAAGGACAGTCCCCCCTCCCGATTAGTCTCTGCTTGCATTAATGAGGTGATATTAGCTACTGAAATATCACCTCATTGGATGCTACGTACGTAGGTAATTAATCATGGAATTCGTAGAAGTGTGAAAAGGGTTTCGAATTTCTATTATTCTATACCATACTGACCCATGGCCATTTTTTATTATTTATTTCTGAGCTATATTGACCATTACCAATCAAGCTGTTATTCTGTCTAGTTTGATTTTCATTTGTCCGAATACCTGTTCAAATTGTGTTAAAACAGGTGATTTATATTCTTTCATGCATAAAGTGTAATATGAAGTAAGATACGGGTATTTTAAATTTTTTAAAAATACATTCGTATAATTAATTTTTTTTTATAAATATATTATGATATAATCCTAAATCATATACTAAAATATAGTTGCACTTCTATAAATATAAGTACATTGTCATACTATGTAAATTTGTGTTTTATTTATTTATTTATTTTTACTATTTCTTCTTTTATTTTTTTTTTATTCTTTTTATTCTTTATTATTGTGGACAATAATAACAACAAAGAGCTATTGAGCAGTTCATTGTAGTTGATATGGACCCTCACTTTTGTTATTCTTTCCCTAATATTTTAAGTGGAGTTTCAAATTTTTCTTGGCTTTCGATCAATCATTGTGGAGGGAGATGCCTTAGAGATCATTCAAGTTCTGCGATCTTTCGAGGTTGTTTTGGGAAAGTATGGTTCCCTGATTTCTAATGCTCGTAATTTGCTTAGTTCATTTGGTTCTTATGATTTTAGTCATGTTAGGCGTGAAGGTAATAGGGTAGCCTATACTCTTGTTAAATTTGCTATTTCATCTTAGCAATACAAAGTGTGGTTTAAGTCTTACCCGACATGCTTGTTGGGATTTGTAAATTCCGAACTTTTGTGCCAGTTTATTAATGATATTATAAGATCCCTTTAAAAAAAAAAAAAAAAATTTAAATTGTTGAAGGCCTGAAGTAAGAAAAAATAGTGTAAGAAAGAAATCGTAAATCACAAATTGTTGAATGGTTTCTGATCCTCTCTAATTTCTCAAATAGCACTTAGTGTTAGATAAGAAATATTCTCACTGCAAAATCAACTTTAAGACATTAATCACAAAATTACGATTTTCCAATTTCTAAACAATCCATAAAAATAAATTTTGGGTTTTTTATTTTTATTTTTTATTTATTTTGGAAAGGGGTGGGGTGGATAGTAGCACTTGGTGTTGTGTTGCGATATACTTAATACCTAGGTTTGAAATCGGTGCAAATTTCGAAAAAAAAAAATAAAAGAAAAAAGAATGGCTTAAACTTTAAAGCCTGTGCCGTTTATAAAATGAGCGTTTCCCAAACATGCGCATTTTGTCTTATTTAAACGATCGTTTTAGCAAAAAAAAAGACAATTTGAATTGTTAAGATAGTAGACAAATCTGCCCTGCATGATTCAGCAGATCATGACTTGCATGATTCTGCAGAACATGCCTTACTTGGCCCTTCCTTGCATAACACTACAAATCATACCATACAAGAACCTACCGTGCAGAACACTATCCCAAGGATTGCGCAATGAAGACTAATTGGTCCTAATCACACTCATGCACCCCTGTGGATCCCCCACATCACGGGATGTCAACAGAATCTCTTCAACGGCTACATCATTCCTTATGTAGCCTACTAAATATTGTCTTTCCAATTCTAGTTTTCTTCCCTTTAGTGTTCTTGTCTAGCTGTACAGAACGTTCACCACATTGTAACTTACCATCATTAGCACACCTTGTAATTCTCTATATATAGCAAATGATATTCAGCTTGGAATCAAGCTTCCAAGTCTGTTCAAACTCTCTGTTTTTGCATGGTATCAGAGCCCATATTGGTTCACACCCAAATACTCGATCAAATGGCCGATTCATCCAATACTGCTGCAGGTGCTGTTACTGCCACACCTCCTCCTACACCTCCTTTGGCCGAAAAACACCATATCTCTCCCCATTCCAAACATTCACTCCCATATAGCTCCTAAAGTCCAGTTGGACGAACAAAATTATATGGCTTGGGTCTTTCAATTTCGACCTATTCTTCGCACCAATGACTTGATGGGCATTGTTGATGGCTCCGAGCCATGCCCACCAAAGTTTATTCCTGGTCCGACCAATGACTCCCCTGCCCAACTGAATCTCGCTTTCACCCTTTGGGAAAAGAAGGATCAATACCT
The DNA here is from genome assembly GCA_028654335.1 of Alnus rubra. Lineage (NCBI taxonomy): Eukaryota > Viridiplantae > Streptophyta > Magnoliopsida > Fagales > Betulaceae > Alnus > Alnus rubra. The sequence goes on from JAJPGS010002212.1 coordinate 1,717,805, forward strand.
TCTTAGTTGGTTCATTGCAACCCTTTCAGAGAAAGTTCTTTCTACTGTCTATGGTCTAGACACTTCACGGCAAGTGTGGACTGCCTTAGCCAATCGTTATGCTGCTCCCTCCAAGACACGCATTCAAGAGCTAAGGCGCCGATTACAAGGTTTACGCCAAGGGGACAAGACCTGTTCTGAGTATGTGCATGCTGCCAAAACTTTGGCAGATCATCTGGCTATGGTTGGCAAGCCAGTACCCGATGAGGACCTCATCTCTTACTTGATTGGAGGCCTAAGCCCACGGTACAATGCTTTCATTACATCCTTTGCCTTAATGACAAAAGATGAATCCATTCCACTGGAGGATTTCCAAACTCTCCTAGTCAGCCATGAACAGCTGCTCAACAACCAGATTGCTGAGTCTGAAGTCAACAACTTTGCCTTACATGCACAAAAGGCAAATCATAACACTCGCAAGCCACGATTCAACAATGCTCATAAGCAGAACCAGCCCCAGTTCTCCAACTCTAAACAGAACCAGAACCGGTTCCCACCTCATTTCTCACCACAGAAGAAATTTTCTTCTGACTCTGCTTCACCTCAAGGTAAGTCTACCCCCAATCAATTCATTCATCAGAATTCTAATCGTCCACCCTGCCAGATTTGTGGAAAAAGCAACCATCAGGCTCTGGATTGCTTCCACCGGATGGACTATGCATTCCAAGGCCGTCACCCTCCAAGCGAATTGGCTGCCATGGTTGCACACTCCAATGCTGTTTCTGAGGAGGAAGATTGGCTCGCCGACAGCGGAGTTAACAACCATATCACTGCTAACCTGGAAAACCTCTCCATCAATCAACCATACAATGGAAATGAAGCTGTAACAGTCGTAATGTGGTGGACTTTCAATCACTCACACTGGTTCCACTTCTTTTCACACACCTAATGCTACTTTACATCTCAAAAATGTGCTTTGCTGTCCTCAAGCTTCTGCAAACTTACTCTCTATACAAAAATTCTGCAAAGACAACAATTGCTTTTTTAAACTAACAGATTCATATTTTCTTGTGAAGGACAACCTAACCGGGGAGATTCTCCTGCAAGGGCCCAGTGAAGGTGGTCTTTACCCAGTGAACCTGAAATTTTTTTCCAAGAATAAGCTCCATAGGCTCACTGCTTTCTTGGGAGCAAAGACCTCTTCCTCTACTTGGCATAGACGCCTAGGACATCCACATTTCCGCAAATTTCAGCAAATAATAAAGTCCAACCAACTCCCTGTAACACCCTCTAAGGCAGAAACTATTTGTATTGAATGCCAACTTGCTAAGAGTAGGCAATTACCATTTCCTCACTCACAAACTACTACCCAGTGTCCCTTAGAACTTGTTCACAGTGACATATGGACCTCCCCTGTGTTTTCAATAAGTGGATGCAAGTATTATGCAATTTTTGTTGACGATTTTTCGCGTTACTCTTGGCTATTTCCTCTCAAACAAAAATCTGATATGCTTGATTGTTTCATTAAATTTAAATGTCTCATGGAAAACCTTTTATCTTGCAAAATTAAACAACTACAAACTGATGGGGGTGGAGAATACACCTCCCATCCTTTTAAAAGGTTTCTCTCTTCACATGGAATTTTACATAGGGTCACATGCCCTCATACATCCCAACAAAATAGGGTTGCCGAAAGAAAGCATAGACATGTCATTGAGACAGGTCTAGCCCTCCTTGCACAATCCCATTTACCTCCCAAATTTTGGGTAGAGGCTTGCCTCACAGCAGTTCACCTTATCAACCGGATGCCTTCCTACACTTTGCAAAATTGTACCCCCTTTACTAAGCTTTTCAAATCTGAACCTGTTTACTCTGACTTAAGGGTCTTTGGTTGTGCATGTTACCCGCTCCTACGACCTTATAATAAGCACAAGTTAGAATTCCGGAGCAAACAATGCATTTTCCTCGGTTATAGGTCTAATCACAAAGGTTATAGGTGCATGGATCCCATCACCTCAAGAGTCTATCTCTCAAGACACGTTGTCTTTGATGAGAATCTCTTTCCTGCCCAAGCTAAGGCCACTACCACACTGCCTCCTTCGCAGGCTCTCTCTCCTTCCTCAGGTAATATGCTACTGCCATCTCACTTTTTCTCTATTAATTCTATGATCACACCTCACACACCAACCACACCCTTTTCTTCTACTAACAATGCAGGGACACCTTTTCTCCATGCTGAGACTATCACACCTCCATTGGAACCTGTAGACAGCAGTTCCTCCTCCCAATTAGAGATCGAACCTTCCTCTTCACCAGAAGTCAGTTTCCCACCGCAGGAGCCCGAGCCTCCTTCACCATCTGCAGAGAGCCCCGCACAGCAGGACCTTCCTTTGATTTCTCCAGCTGCAGTTCCTACTTCAGCACTCATTATTCCTGAGATCACCCAAGACATGCAGCCAGCAGCCTCTGACCGCAGGGTGACTCGCTCCCAGACTGGTAATCTGAAACCCAAAACTTTTCCTGGTTTCCAACTTTATTCTTCCACAAAACATCCTCTCAGGTCCTTCATTGCCACTTCTCTTCCTCGTGAGCCAACAACCTACCATCAAGCAGCATCCAACCCCTATTGGCTTGCAGCCATGAATGATGAATACCAAGCCCTCTTAGATAATCAAACCTGGACTCTTTGTCCAAGACCCCCTAACCGCAACATCATCAAAAGCAAATGGGTCTATAAACTCAAGCAAAAACCTGATGGGACCATCGACAAGTACAAAGCCCGCCTCGTTGCTAAGGGATTTCAACAGCGTGATGGCATCGATTATCATGAGACCTTTAGCCCCGTCATCAAACCTGCCACTGTCCGATTAATCCTAGCACTTGCTCTTAACTTCAACTGGCCACTTAAGCAGCTTGACGTCTCCAATGCATTTCTGCATGGAGTTCTTACAGAAGAGGTCTTCATGGAACAACCACAAGGGTTTGTTCACCCTAAATTTCAGAATCATGTATGTAAGCTCGGTAAGTCGCTTTATGGCCTCAAACAAGCCCCTCGGGCCTGGTTTCATCGGCTGTCCGAGGCACTTCTTGACAAGGGGTTTGTAGGTTCAAAGGTTGACACATCTCTATTTTTACTTCATAAAAATTCCATTCATCTATTTCTTTTAGTTTACGTTGACGACATCATTGTCACAGGCAATAACTTGCCTGTTATTAACGATTTAATTTCTAGTTTGCAAGCAGAGTTCAAGCTCAAGGATCTCGGCACCCTTTCCTAATTCCTCGGAGTTCATGTGCACAGGGATAGTCACCAACTACACCTCAGTCAATCCAAGTACATAGTAGACTTGCTACATCGTGTCAACATGGTGGGAGCAAAGCCATACTCAGCCCCATGTACATCCGGCAAAAGACTCACTGCTTCCGATGGAGATCCTCTTCCTGACCCTTCATTATATCGACACATTATTGGTGCCCTCCAGTATTGCACCCTCACTAGGCCAGACATTGCCTTCACTATCAATCATCTCTGTCAATTCCTCCATTGTCCCACGACTGCCCACATGAGCGCTGCCAAGCGGGTGCTTCGCTACTTTAAGGGTACCCCTGATTTTGGACTCCTTTTCACCAAAGGGCCCATACGCCTACATGCCTTCTACGACTCAGATTGGGCAGGGGACCCTGCTGACCGTAGGTCTACTGGTGGCTATGGCATTTTTCTCGGCTCTAGCCTCATCTCCTGGCATGCAAAGAAACAACCAGTAGTTTCCCGCTCCAGTACCGAAGCTGAATACCGTTCCTTGGCCGTCACCACTGGTGAACTTTACTGGCTACGGATGCTTTTCAGAGAGCTCCAGGTTCCTCTTCAAGCTCCTCCACACATTTGGTGTGATAACATGGGTGCTATTGCACTAGCCTCTAATCCCATCTATCATGCCCGCACCAAACATGTCGAAGTGGACTATCACTTTATTCGGGAGAAGGTTCTTCATAAGGATATCGCCATCAGCTACCTCTCCACCCATGACCAGCTTGCCGACATCTTCACCAAAGGGCTGACATCCGCCCGGTTCCTCTTGTTACGTGACAAGCTGATGATCGTCGCCCCGCCCATCAGCTTGCGAGGGGCTGTTAAGACAGTAGACAAATCTGCCCTGCATGATTCAGCAGATCATGACTTGCATGATTTTGCAGAACATGCCTTACTTGGCCCTTCCTTGCATAACACTACAAATCATACCATACAAGAACCTACCGTGCAGAACACTATCCCAAGGATTGCGCAATGAAGACTAATTGGTCATAATCACACTCATGCGCCCCTGTGGATCCCCCACATCACGGGATGTCAACAGAATCTCTCCAACGGCTACATCATTCCTTATGTAGCCTACTAAATATTGTCTTTCCAATTCTAGTTTTCTTCCCTTGTTAACTATTAGTTTTCTTTCCTTTAGTGTTCTTGTCTAGCTGTACAGAACGTTCACCACATTGTAACTTACCATCATTAGCACACTTTGTAATTCTCTATATATAGCAAATGATATTCAGCTTGGAATCAAGCTTCCAAGTCTGTTCAAACTCTCTGTTTTTGCATGAATTAATGTTGTGTTTTTTGTCAGTCTTTCTTCGACCTTCGTCTACCCTAATTATCAAAACAGTACCTGAAACTATAACAAAAAGAAAATTAGCATGAGTGTCAATCTTGATCCACTTGAAAATTATTTGCCTCCTAACAAGAGAGGAGGGTAGGCAACTAGGGTATTCGAAAAAAATTTATCAGGGTTAAGGACAATATTTTAAAGGTGAGGCGGGACAGTTGACCCTTCTCGACCTCCCCTTCCTCCTCCCTTAAATGAGGGTACTGCAGGTGGCTCATGGGCTCAAAATAAGAAACAAGTCAAACTCATATAAATTCGTTCGGCTCACATGAGTTTGTATAATTTTATTTTCATTATTTTTTATACTATTGTTTTTAATTTTGTAATGATAACTTCTAAAGCAGTTAAAAAGATGAAAGGGAGGAATCTTATTTGCAGTTTGATACATATGACTTGAATCCTTGTGATTATGAGTTATAATATAAATTTGTACCGATAAAAAACCCTAGCTTAAGTACGCATATGGACTGGTGGCTCATATGAATAGAATTAAATTTGACTCCATGATCTCTATGATTTATATTAGTTTTAATAACTGAATGTTTAGAGGTACCGATTCTCTAAGGACATTGTGCATGATAGTGTCCAAATTGGATTACATTCAGAGCCACAGATTAGCTGCTACATTCTATTGGACTTTTGCTTGGTCAATACGTAACCCCATCAGTCATGTTATTTAAATTAAAAAAAAAAAAATGTACCGTCACATTAACTTAATAAAAATTAAAGTATAATAAAAGTCAAATAATAATGAAATCGCAAATACCCATATATAACTTTGAATTTATGCATACGACTCGATCATACGTACTCTCAAAGAAGTAAGCACCGTACCATACATATGGTACAACATATTATATCAATTTTACGACATTTATTTTCTGTCTATTTTTTGACACAACAAAATAAACCCTCCAATTAATGAGTCCAATTTCCACAACAACGGACTCGATCTTTATTTCTTTCTCGATTGATCGACTTAGTGGATCAGAAAAGTTTTGATCCTGCATGTAGAAAGAGAAAACTTTACAGATTATGAGACATATATATATATATATATATATATATATATATATATATATATATCAAATTAATTCAATTAGCATAAAAGAGGGTTTGAAATTAGAATACCAACCTTATTTTGGGTTATTCACATCTTTCTCATATATTGCCCGTCTTAATTAATTGACCAACTTTAAGGGCCTCATCATCTCGTTGTCTTCATGCTCCAAGATCTGTATATATATTTGAAGGGCAGTATTAAGTCAAAATGAAAGAAAATTAAGAGCCTTTACTATGTTAAATAAATGGATCGGATCAAAAAATGACCTGGCCGCCCAATCTTATCTAAACAGATTTAAAAAAATTACTTACATGGCAATGGTACATGTAGCCTGGCTCCACAGTTGCATCAAATGGATACGATGCATTAGAATGTAGGTAAGAAAATTTAACTAAAATCTTTGTCACATATCCAGGTCTAGTCTTGAACACGTTCTTCCACCCCTTCTCGTATGCCGGCACCTCTATCATTTTGCCACGCGCATGCTTGCTTATTTGGCACTTGATCGCATCATTAAGTCTCATCATGCAGTTTCTAAACTCGTCCACGTTCACCAGCTTAGTTTGATCCATTGCCACAAAAAGCCCCAAATGAATGTGTAAAGGGTGATTATCCTGCGTCAAATTGATCACGTACCACACTTCGGTGGTCCCTACTTTTGGGGTCTCAGTCACCGGTGATCCGAATGATTTCCCATTCAAATATAGATGAGTCGGCTGGTCAGCGGCGCTCGTGTACTCGTACATAGCTATGTACCTGGTGTGCGATGCACTGGATAGATCAGGACCTGGGTAATGAATCAACGTCTTGGGAATTTTCCACGTGTCAACCTCAGGACGATTCAGGATGATAAACTTCATGACCTTGCTATTAGCTTCGTTGACCGGGTCCCCACGTGGGTAGGGATAAGGTGCATCATTTGCTAGGATAGCAATATCATTCTTTGAGTTTGAAAAGTCAACAACCACGTCTGCGATCTCAGACGGGCCCAGTAAAAACTTATTGGTCGCTACCGGTTGGTTAAGATAAGCCGAATCAGATGACACGTGGGTGAACCCCAGACCGTTGGTGAAGAAGAACCGAAAGAACCTAGCATTGCTGGCATTTAGGATACGGAACCGGTACTTACGACGTCGTACTATCAAACGTGGCCAGGCCTCGCCGTTCACTATGATAGCATCACCAAAATATTCTGGCTGCCAATGGGGGTGTATGGAGGGGTTATCCCCTGTGGAATTCACGTATATTGAACCGTCAGTACGAAAGCTACGATCAAATACGATCAAGAATCGATCAAATTCGTCACCGCTAGGAAGTCCAAGTGGGGCCTCCAATTTTGGGTGACGTATTATGTAGGCTCCAGCCAAGCCAGCTAGGATGTTGATTCTAGTCAACCCCACGGCATGATCATGGTACCACAGGTTTCCAGGTTGTTGTTGGTTGTGGTAGTGATATGTTTCTTTCGCCCACGTGGGTCCCTTTTCTTTGAATCCAGCGGTGAACCATGAGTTCAAGTATCCATCGCTCGCGGGCTCATCGATCCCACCGTGAAGATGGACCACAGTAGGGATGCCCTTCCTATTGGCTGGAATGGCAGTTGGGATGGTAGTGTCCCACGGCAGTATGTGCTTTGGAGGGAGGTGATTTTGCCACGTCACATAGGTGTCGATTCCGTGCAGGGCCTCGATCGTTGGACCAGGAACTGTTGCGGTGTCCTTAGATACACCGTAGGCGTACACGGGTGTTGGAGGCAGATCTCGGTGGAATTTCTGCGAAGCAAAAGCAAGTCACAACCGTTGATTTCAATAGTGGCAGTCAAATATGCTTTGTGATTATTACCACGTTTCTTGATATATAAAATACTTTCCGATATCATTTTATATGAAATTTTTCTGTGATTATTTTGTTACCAAAAAAAGAAAAACAGAGAGACAGATTCTCTCGAGTTACCACCATCAAAGTAAACTCCATTCATGAGTTTGTTTTTTTCTTCATTTGTTTACATTTGCTGGCTTCGTCAACTTCTCTAATTCTTCTAATTATTTAGCCAAAAAGAACAAAAACAATCCACCAGAAAGACATTTCGAATTTCTGAGAGTTCTTCACTATCAGTTAAATCTTGGAGTAGATGGGGGGAGGTACAGGAAGCCGGGAAGTCCGACCCTTGGAAATATTTTAATTTTTAAGGGCATTACAAATTTGTAATATCATAAGAGAAATGATATTTTTACAAATCTTATTTTCAAATTTACCATTAATGCTGCTGTTTGTTTGGGCGTAAAATATTTTCTGCATTTTTTGTTGTTTTGTGCAACTGAAAATGATGGTCAACATAAATCATTTTTAGTTTGACCGTAAAAGTTTCTTTAATTTTTTAAAAACGATTTACGTTTTTAAAAATTGTGAATCGTTTTTTGGATTTAAACTCTTCATTCTTGCAGACACATTTGTGGGAATCCGCCACTGCTGGGCATTAGAGTTTGTTGGTAGCCCGAATCTATCGCCGAAAGGTCCCCTGAATTTTGGTATCCGATCGCCGGAGTCCGAAGTCCAGCCAACCTAGATGCCGACGAAACTGTTTGGTATTTGGCCATAGTTGCCGAATTCTGGTCTTCATCGTCGGAATCAAGCAACAGTGGCCGGAATCTTGCCGGCTAGTGACAGAATCTCATCACCAGTGATTTTTAGCCGTTGGTGATTTTTTTGTACGAGCCAAACGTCGAAAAATATTTTAAGAAAAATTATTTAAAAAAAAAATGATATTTTACGTCGAAACAAAATGAACATAAAATTAAATAGAAAGGAGAAAAAAGAATAGGAAAGAAAAAGGCATGCAGCTTACCCATTTCTTGTTGAACATGCCAATCTCCAGTGACTTAGATTTGGGAACACCAGACACAACATCGTAGGCTAGGATTTTGGGCAGATGAGGAAGCTGATCCACGAACATTTCCAAGGTGGATGAATTTAGCAGCCTGGGACGTTGGGCCAATGAGGTGGTGAGGAGTCCTCCTCCTAATAAAGCAAAACAAAAGAGACTAAGATGCAAAACTCCTCCTCCCTCCATGCTCGATCGGTTTCTATCGATCTGCTGTGTCTTAATTAATTGGTTTGCACACAAAAAGACATACTTACGTATACAATGGATGGAGATCGAATGAGACTATATGAGAGGGAGAAGAGAGTATTTAAAGAGGGCAGGCGTACGTGTGTGGGGCGTGTGGCGTGTTTGGAATATTAGATAATAGAATTATTGTAGGGCTTACTTTTTTGGGGTGGGATCTGATATCTTAGGAAAAGTAAATCTTAGTAAAATAAAATAATAATAGGAAAGACTAGAGAGCATAAAGACATATTCAATCTTCAAACTGCGTTTGTCCGGGATTACTTGGCCCGGTCCCGTATAGACCACAAATCCGACACACGCCCTTCAAAAAATAAATCATATTAATATGTCTAATTGCCCATCTGTACATATTAATATTAATGCGGTTAAGCAGTCGCGATACAGCTCCACCTCTTTCCCAGCTGGATTGCATGCCTTTGACGTCAGAGCGGAGCCAAAAGTATTTTGTTTGGGGGATGAAAACTGAAGACAAAATATTTTTGTAAACAAGGGAATATGATTTTGATTCTAATTCTATTTTTTCAAAAATAAATCATATTTTATTCAACTTTTTCAAAAACATAAAATTATATTTTATTTAATTTTTTCTAAAAAGTCAAACTTCGAAATTCGCAAATAGAATAAAAATTCAATTCTAATTTCAAAAATTCAACACCCGAACAAACCATAAGGATGTATACCTGAGGCTGCATGCACCTTGGTTGCTGCATAGACCTCATCATGGCTAGTGTGTCTGACACGTGGGCCTCTTTCCCAGTTGGATTGCCTTGAAGTCTTCTAGATCCATGTCCCAGTTTTTGTGCACATCACATCGCCATAGAGATATGATTCCCTGCCAACATTTTACACAACTAAAAACACTATTATACTATGTGACAGGGAATCATATATAGGATAATTGTGATTGTTTTTTTTTTCAAAGAACATATAATTCCCTGCCACACAGGATAGTTGTGTGAAAAGGAAATCATATCTCATCGCCAAATGGATCACTTCGAATCAAATGTACGTTTGCAAGCATTTCTACTCACTCTCTCATCCTCTCATCTTTACGTTTTAGTGGTAATTAAGGACCTCCTTTGTAACATTTTCCCAAGTTGAATACGAAAACAAAAAATTGTTTAATTAGTTTAGTTTTTTTTATTTTAGTTTTTAAGTAGATAAGAGTATTATATGCATATAATAAAAAAGTGGCATTTTTCACACACCTTGATAGTTTGATGTATCACTTTAACACACTTGTCATTTCATGAGGCTATTTCAAAAACGGTTGTTAATTAAGAGGAATTTTTTTATATATATATATTTCCCTAAATATAATGATAACATAATTTTTTATTTGTATATTATGTTTTTATTATATATAAAATATAGAAAATACTATTTAAAATAGAAATAAAATATTGGGAAAACTTCACTTAACCTTACTGAACTTCCATCACATTTGTAATTACTCCTCTAAACTTAAAAGACTCTCAATTTAGTGTATCCATATTTCAATTTTACCAAATTCTAACGTAAGGGTGTCAAAATTTTCAAGATACCATTTTTTTAAAGAAAGACAAAAATTGCAAGGATTTAAGCGTTGGTCAAGATTTAAGAAATTTGTAAAAATACTCAGGTTTTAACGGTCTTTTGAATATAAATATATAAACAATGGTCTTTTGAAAATTTTGACAGGATTTAACGAAAAATCCTAATAGAGATGTGAAATTGAAAAAAATTGAAAGATAAATACACTAAATTGAGAGTTTTTTTAAAATTTATGGGGATAATTGCAAAAGTGGTGACAATACATGAGAGTTAACTGAAGTCCCCTAAATATTTTGTAAAACACAATATATGTATCACAAAAGTATATTTATCAAAATTCATAAATATCTGTCAAGATTAATATATCAGTAACACAACATGAAGGCTTGCCGCATTGGTTCATAAACAAACAACAATAACGTACTTAAAATCACAGCCTACACTCTTTTAGATAACTAAAATCATCAAGTATTGAATCTAAATTGAAGTTCTCAACAATTTTCTTTTTCAATATAGACAACTGATTAAATTATTTGTAAGAGATTCATCCTCCATTTTATTGCAAGATCTTGTTTTAACAACCTTCATAATTGAAAATGCCCATTTGATAATCGTTGTAGACACTAGAAGAGCCAAAACAAGAAGAATCAATTTATAAATACGTTGGTATGTCTTTGAATTTTTTATGTCTCTATCAATTATCGATATAATTTCGTAGTGGAAGACAACTTTTGTAATTTTTCGTATGATTAACCATATTTTAAAGTTCAAAATGCTTCTACTCAAATCTCAAATTAAATAGATAATAAGAAAAAATTAAAGAACCCTAGATGCCAGAAGGAAAATCAACATTTCCGAGAAATGATAAGAAATAACTAAAAGATGGTTTTCAAATATAAAAACAACGGATTTTTGGTCTGAGAATAACAACAAGATATGAGCGCTAAAGAGAGTTTCAGATTGGGGTCTTATGCGTAATTTTGATACTTTATGTCCAATTTATTAGTATCAAATACGCAAAATAGTACCACATGTCAGTCCCACACCATGCCATGTGCCAAACATCATGCGGTCCACATTATGCCACATTTCGTCATCTGTGTATGCCACGTTAACCGCCATGTATCAAACCATCGCCGTGAAGGATGCCATATCGGATTGTGTGACACGCCTTGCCACTTGTCATCATAAGCGCATGTCGTGTTAGTGCCACATGTTAAATTGTGTAACACATCATGCCAAGCATTATGCCATGTGTCAAGTCTGTATGGTGCCATGTGTCAGCATCTGTGCTTGTCGCGTCAGCACTACGTGTTAGATTAATGTGAGTGAAATGCCACATCATTGCCACATTCCAGATTAACGTGGGTGGAATACCACGTTAGCACCATGTGTCAACTCCTGGTAGTGCCGTGTATCAATTCTAAAAAAAAAAATAGTCATATAATATATACCTAGTTAGCGTTGGTACTACCACATGTCAGTTCCGAGAATCAAATATATAAATAGCCGACTTTAATAGTGAAATTCTAAAACTCTCATTTCTTATATTAGTCTCAAGCTTGCACCTAAAAATGAATTTTTGAGAATATTAGTAGTAAGCAAAGAGAAAAAACCTGGAGAAATTTTGAGCCTGTAGAAAGCTCAGTAAATTAGGCACGTGATATGTGAATAGAGGATTTAAAGCAAGACAAGTAAATCATTTCACCAGCTGAAGTATCAAATGTGTTTTTACATGCATTGTAAGTAAATATATTCACCAACTAGAATGTTAATTAAATTTATAAGTAAATCTCTTTACCAGCAGTGACACTATTTGCATACATTTACTTATGTACCGTGATATTAATATTTTATTGATATGAGACTGCTCTTTTCAATACTTGTAATTGAGAAAAAGGTTTTTGAAAGAGATTTACGAGAAGTATATGTAGTACATACTATATTTTAAAAGGTTATTTTCAAAAATAGTTTTAGGAATAAAGAAAAATATAAAGTTTGCAATACGAAAGTTATCCATGCAGGGCAAGCCAAGTTCTATCAGGGATTATAGGTTTGAAACACAGGGTTGAGCATGGGTAATACGCTTGTAATACCCCAACTTTAATTAGGATTAAGTATGTCTAATTTAATTAGGAGAGTTTTAAATTCTCTATTTTATTTACTAAATTTTAATTTTCAATTTTTCTTTAGCATTTTTTAATCCAGGTGCTACAATGGCAATGTGGCGGTGATGGTCATGGTGACGATGGAGTTACGATGTTCATGGTTGAGGTAGGGGTTGGCGGCTTGAAAGAGAAAGACAAAGTTTCAGTTTAAGCCACCCTTTGATGATGTGGTAGATTTTGAGTCGTTCATTTAAATTGTACGAACCATATTAGAGCTATTGCACTCCGTGCAATATTCAAGGTATTGCATGGTGAAGTTACAGTGATAGTAGAACTACCCTGGTAATGGTGGAGGTAGAAGTTGATGGTTGGAAAGATAGAGCCAATTGATGACGTAGCAAATTTTGACTGTTCATTTTGAGTAATGCTACATATCATCCATTTATAACGAACGGCTTATATTAGGGGTATTGCACTCCATCATAATCTCAATACATGTTAAGCCGTATCTTAGTTAGCGTGGATCAATAGAAAATAAAAATAAAAATTAGTGAGTATTATTATATCATGCACTATTTGAACGATTAAAATAAATAAAAAAAAATCATGCACTATTTGAAGCGACTTTTTCATTTGCGTGAAGGACTTTTATATGGTTGACAGCTTTTGGTACACACAAACTTGGGCTAAATATTATAACACTAAAGATAACACATTTCTTCCACGAAGACTAGCACAAAAGGCAAATGTTTTGAAAAGCAATTGTTTTCACTTTTTAAATATATTTAGAAGTACTTTTAAAGCTTTAGTTATTAAAGATAATTGCATCATTGGTCCCTGTGATATGTCATAATTATTTTTCATTTCCTTTAGTTCAAAAAGTTCATGAGAGGTCCTTGTGGTTAGTAACAATTACAAATCGATCCCTTGAGTCAAATTCCGTTAAAAATTTTAACAGATTCTATCAAATGCTACGTCAGCACCACGTGTCGCCAATAAAATGGTGACACGTGTCCGTTTTAATAAAAAAAATATAAATTTATTAAAAAATAAATAAATAAACTTATTTAAAAAAAAAAAAAGAAAAAAAAGAAAGAGAGAAGGCAAAGGGGTGGCGCGCAACCACCCCCGGCCACCTCTGGGGGTGGCCGCGACCTCCCCAGTTATCGGAGGTGGCGCACAGCCACCCCCAATGGCCTGGGGGTGGCCCGAAAGCCACCCTTGGATCTACTAGGGGTGGCTCGATGGCCACCCCACCCAGCCACCCCTTTGCCTTCTTTTCTTTTCTTTTCGTTCTTTTTTTTTTTTTTAAAAAATAAAATATATATATATATATATATATATATATATGTATGTATATATATGTTTTTTAATAAATTTATATTTTTTTATTAAGATGGACACGTGTCGCCATCTTATTGATGACACGTGGCGCTGACGTAGCATTTAACATAATTTGTTAAAAACTTAAACGGAATTTGACTTCAATGATCAATTGGTAATTATTGTTAACCACAACGATCTCTCATGAACTTTTTGAATCATAGGAAAAAAAAAAAATTATGACATACCACAGGAATCAATGGTACAATTATCCTTTAAGAAACGAATTTTATTCCAAAAACAATTAAACATGCACTTATCCAACGTACAATATCTTTTAGGCATGTGAATTGTGATCGATGTGGGACCAGGTATTAATTTAATCTGCTTCATCAGCAGGTGTATCTGGGGCGGGGGAACTAAGGAACGAGCTGTAGCTTGAAGTTTGGTGAGGCTTTAAGAGGAGGGTACTTCTTGTAATCATTCCTTTCTGGCAAACTCTGGATCCAAACAATGTCCTCAATAGTATTTAAGCTTATTTTGCCCTATTTATCAATTTGAGGTTTGGTGTTCCGATCCTTTTGTTAAGATTTAGGCATGCTCTTGTAGCTTGCGTTTTGTGTTTGAGCCCATTGGTTGGTGTAACACCCTACTACCCTAGGCTAAGAGGGCTAGGTTTGTTAACCTAAAAGCCTCAAAGACGCATGGTTACCTAGCCCAAAAAACTTGTTGTAATACTCCGTCTAATAAGAAAGAAAAAAAAAAAAACTCAATGACAAAAGAAAAACATACAATTTAACATGAAAATAAGTTGGGCTTGAAGGTAATCGTAACTAGGAGGATTGGACTAATAATTATAAAAACAAAGTAAAAGGGATGCAAAAGCAGTTAGGAATTGTTGGAATCAACTGCCACATACAAACGAGTCGAAACGACTTATGTGGCGTTAGAACGAAGGAAGACATTTGAACTTATCACGTAAGATGCCACATCCTGAAAGATTCGAATCTACCGTATTAAAAACCCAAGCGAATTTAGAGCGAGACTACTCTGAATTGGTAATTCTATTAAGTACAAGTATCATAATGTGATAATATATTCTAAATTGGTACCATTGCATATTCTGGTAGGGGGTTTTTGTTGGACAATCTTGCTTATCATGGCTTATTATTTTGAAATACTGAAGTAATGCACTATTTTTCTCGTGTTTAGTGTGCGTAATGTGAGTGTAATAATCATTTCCATCGAAAATAATGTCGTTGACTTTTGTAATCTTCTCTATAAGTTCTTCATATTGACACGGACTTTGTCCTCCATCTACTTTCTACTGCAATAGTACAATCCTACAGGCTACTGCCTACCGGTATTTATTGGCAATACTGCAATTCTACAGGCTACCGCCTACACAGACTTTGTGTTTTTTTTTCCTAATCCTATGGTTGAAAGTGAGAGAGTACATGCAATCCCTGCAACCGTGATGTACACGAAATCTGCCCCTTGCTTTATGGATCATCTGAGTAGTTGATCTACCGTTACCATCCGATGCGCCAGCTCATTAGCTTCCCTTGATATACGTGAAAATAAACTATGAAAATCACTCGTCCAAATGCTAATTTTAAAAAAAAATTCAGTTTTTTGAAAATGAAATCAACTCTCCCAAATATGTTTTTTCAATTCCGTTTATGTTTTTCAAACTTTCCAAACATAATTTCAAAAGTATTTTTTTTTATTTTTTTTTTCAAAATTTTGAAAACAGAAAATTAAAAACAAAAAATAAATACAACATAATAAGCTTCTAAACAAGCCGTATGAAATAAATATATATATATATATATATTTCATAGCATTTTATTTTTTTGATTTTTTTAATCCTCACAAAACATTCAACCACAAAGAAGGATGATTTAAATTATTGATAATTCAACGTTGAATTATGATCCTGCATGGAGAGGAAGAAAAGGTTAAAAAACGAAAGGGTAATAGGCTAATAGCAAATCCCAATCATAAGTAAAATGAACTTACAAATAGGCTCTCTCTGGGTATTCTCAATTGGAGAATTTCAAGGGCCTCATCATCGCGTTGTCTTCATGATCCAAGATCTGCAAATCAATTTGAAGGCCCAATTTTGTTATAAGATGGATTGTACTATTTCTAATAATTGATCAAAGGCTAATATTATAATTTAAATAAGAAGAGCATAAGCATAAGCTAAACAGAGAAAAATTCATTCGGGTGTTTCAACTTTAAACACTTGCATGCAATATTAAAGGAGTAATGCTAGATAATATATTTGTCTAATAATTTTAATGTGTCACTCCAAATTAATCATTTGATATTATTTATATGTTTATTTTACAAGGATCGTTGGATAAATATTGAATAAAATTACGGTATGTTACATTTCTCTTGTTGAAAAGAGCACCTTAATTTTTTTTTTTTTTTTTTTGATAAGTGAAAAGAGCACCTTAATTAGAAGTATATATTTGATGGACTTGATATATTCATGTTACAGATTATTCTATTAAAAGAAAAATATGGTTGGTGAGGTGAACTAGGAATTTAAATGACTTAGCAGCAACATATAAATCATTAAATGCAACAATTAAAAAAAAAAATGGGTCCTTTTCATTTTACCAATCCAAAATAGAAAAGGGTAATCAAATCTTAAAAGTTAGGGCGTAGATATGAGTCATTTTTAAATTAATATTTTATTTTATTATATTTACTGATGTACATAATATAATATCATTTAAAATTTTAAAATAATGTGATAATATATTTATTTTATATATATATTTTACTTAACTTTTACACACGTGTGACATGTAAACCTAGCAGAGCTTAACTTTGGAATAAAAAAAAATGGACCGGTGTGGACATAATGCAGGCAAAGGACAAGTATTCAGAAAGTTATCGGAGACCCGTGACTGAGAGCTTTCATCGGAAAGAGCAATTTTTGTAATTTTATCCTTCATTTCCTGAATTCTTCTGCCTTGTGATTAGATGGGTTATTTTTTTTTATATTTTACTGCCTGAATTTACTTGAAATGCGAAAATACTTAAGGAAGGAAGCCATTTATACAGGAGATAAGAAACACTTACGTGGCAATGGTACACGAAACCGGGCTCCGAAGTTGCATCAAAAGGATAGGATGCATTTGAGTGAATGTAAGAAAACCTCACTAGAATCCTTGTCACCACTCCGGGCATCATCTTGAACACGTTCTTCCACCCCTTCTCATAAGCCGGCACCTCTATCTTTTTGCCACGTGCATACTTGCTTATCTGGCACTTGATCGCGTCGTTCATTTTCGTCATGCAACTTTTGAACTCCTCCATCTTCACCAGCTTCGTCTGATCCAACGCCACAAACAGCCCCAGGTGAATGTGCAGAGGATGATTATCCTCCGTTAGATTGATTATATTCCATACCTCCGTGGCCCCCACTTTAGGGGTTTCAGTCACGGGTGCGTCGTACGGTTTCCCATTCAAGTATAGATGAGTTGGCTCGTCGATGTCGCTCGTGTACTCGTACATTGCGATATATCGTGTGAATGATGCACCGGATAATTTTGGACGTGGATATTCCATCAGCTTCTTGGGTACTCGCCACGTGTCAACCTCTTGGTGTCTAAGGATGATAAACTTGAGGACTTTGCTATTGGCCTCGTTGACAGGGTCGCCGGATGGGTAGGGATAGGCTGCATTGTTGGCCAGGATAGCAATGCCATTCTTTGACTTTGAAAAGTCAACAACCACGTCAGCAATCTCGGATGGGCCCAGTAAAATGGCATTGGTCATCACCGGTTCATTAAGGTAAGCCGAATCAGATCCCACGTGGATGAATCCCAGGCCGTTGGTAAAGAAGAACCTGAAGAATCGAGCGTTGCTTGCATTGATGATACGGAACCTGTATTTACGACGTCGTACTGTCATACGTGGCCAGGCTTTGCCATTGACTATGATAGCGTCACCAAAGTATTCTGGTTGCCACTGGGGGTGTATGGAGGGATTGTTTCCAGTGGAATTCATGTACGTGGAACCATCGGTGCGAAAGCTACGATCAAACACAATCAACGGCCGATCGAACTCATCACCTTGAGGGAGTCCAAGTGGGGCCTCGGCATCAGGGTGACGGATTATGTAGGCCCCAATCAAGCCAGCAAGGAGATTGACCCTCGTCAATCCCATGGCATGATCATGATACCACAAATTTCCAGGGTGTTGCTGGTTGTGGTAGTGATACTTTTTCTTGGTCCATGTGGGCCCTCTAGCTTTGAATCCAGCTGTGAACCATGAGTTTGCGTTCCCATCACTCTCGGGCTCATCGATGCCACCGTGGAGGTGAACCACCGTAGGAATGCCCTTCTTATCAGCTGCAATGGCTGTTGGGATGGAGGGGTCCCACGGAAGTATATGCTTTTTAGGGAGGTGATTTTGCCACGTCACGTAGGTTTCGATACCATGGAGGGCCTCGATTGTTGGACCTGGAACTGTGGCCGTGTCCTTGGATACACCGTAGGCAAAGACCGACGTGGGAGGGAGATCTCGATGGAATTTCTGCAAAGCAAAAGCAAATAATTAAGAACCACCGATTACAGTATAAAGCAGGCATCTGATTCTTTTCATGTGATGTATATAGAGAACAAACTCCAATTAATTGAGCTCATAATTACTTGATTAAAATAAGCTGAATTTATGGGGTAAATTTTTATGTTCAGAAGCACCAAGGGACAGCTAATTGTGCAAGGAAAGTAGGAAACAGACTCCTCAGCTATATGAAGTATAATTGATTTAAATAATCAATGTAAAGGTCAAAAGCATACGCAGACAACGAAACAACATGCACTGTAAAGCGGAAGAACCAACGTGCAGACTGCACTTTCATTATGGGCCGTCGGTTTTTATTTTTTCTTAATTGAAAAGGGGAAAAAGGGATACAAGGGTGGCCGTGGGATATTTGTATTCCTTAAAATTAAGTAGCTTTTCAAGTGGCCGAGGGAAGAGAGGCCGGTTGCATTGCATGGACTGCAGCAATTGTTTGGCTGTTGCCTGTTAGGGACGCTAACGGGGGAGACATATAAGTCACTGATCAGTGCTTCATAGCAAAAGGGTAAACGGGGAGCTCAAGTGGCTTTCTATTTCATGGAGCTAGCATTAAGTCTTTTGAGACAACGCCCACATGCGAAAGTTCGAACTTCATCGGACCCATGTGAAGAGAACTCATTACACTGTGTTTCGGAGATCTAGTCCGAACGACAGTATAATTTTTCATGAACCAAAAAACCCTTCGAAATCAAGGGCATGGGAAGCCACGATGCCCTCAAGCTCACTGTTAGGTTTTTCCCAATTTTAGTGTCCTACAGTTGATCTAATTAAAACAAGCTTCTATAACAATTAATATGGATAGTTTTCACACAGGCGACAAAAATAATAATCATGGAAAAGACGTCTTACCCATTTCTTCTCGAACATGCCAATCTTGAGTGATTTGGATTTGGGAACACCAGACACAACATCAAAGCCTAGGATTTTGGGCATATCCGGAAGCTCATCCACGAACATTTTCAGTTTGGATGGATCAAAAAGCCTGCCTTCTGCCCATGAAGTAGTGCTGAGCAGACCCAGAATAGCAAAAGCAATGAGATTATATTGCAAAATTCTCTGAGTCCCATCTCTTGGTTGCATGCTTGCAAACGGGGAGAGAGATAGAGAGATAGAGGGAGAGATGTCTTTGAAGGAGGTTTATTAGGTATTTATATTTGAAGCTAGATTTTTGCATTATCTAGAGGAATCCTTGGTGTGAAATGAAAGCAGGCCCCCATTTTTTCTGTTTTTTCCTTTTTCTATGGTGAACCTTAAAGACATATTTTAGAAAAAGGTTTTTAGGGTGTTTGGCAAGACTTAAAAAGTCAAATCTAGATGACTCTTTAACTTTTTCTCACTTTTAAAATCACATTAGTTATTTTTTATTATTATTCGAATAAAAAAAAATAGAGCTAATACATGGGACGGTTTTCGTCTCCCATTATCCTCTTTTCAATTTAAAAAAGTAAAAAGAAAAAAGTGTCATATGATGTCATATCGAAAAACACTTTCTTTATTTTTAAATTAAAAAGAGGGGGATGGGAGACAGTTTTTCATCCCTACAAATCATTTTCCAATAAAAAAATCACTACAAAATACAACTTTTTTACTTTTCTATAAAACAATTATAAATTTTTCTATACTTTATATCACATCAATAACTTTTTATTACTATTCAAACAAAAAATTTACAAAATAGTAAAATTTTGGGGTACCGTAGATGAGCGTTTGATTGTTACTTTAAAAACAAAAATTGAGAAAACAATAAATGGAAAAACATAAAAACAAGAAACAGGTTGAACTTGTTTCTGACAACAGTTCTTACGAAACAACAAAAAGGCACCTTTGATTTTAAAGCACAATAACAAGGGTGGTGTTGATCTGGGGTTCGATTTACTGGGAATGATGAGGAGAGATAATTAACATCATTTCCTAAGGTAATTGTCACTCTCATACTGCCTCTTCTTCACACTACATTTACAGTACCCAAACATGGTAGCAGATACGTTTCATATTTTTGTACTTCAAGAAGCTCCTTCAACTGCATGCTGCACTTTGTTGGATCCTTGAGGTTATCTTTTTTTGTTTTGTTTCGGATTGATTGCCTATTACTTATCCAATCCTTGGGGGTTAACTTTATTTTGTATCTGTATGGATCTTTATGAAGCATAGCTGATGCTGCAAATAAAGACAACCTTTACATGAGTTTCCCTTAATAGATTGATTCTTTGTTTTTGTTCTATATATGTCGATTCTTTGAAGTCTATGGATATTGTTATGTGTCGATTCCTTACAAGTTTGTGGGATTTTTTGCAGTCTATTTTTTTTTTTTTGTTCCGTGTCAATTTATTGGAAGTCTTATAAAAAAAATTAATAGAATTAGAGGAACTTTTCCTCCTGGGCAAAATGATAAAGGAATACTCAGAAACACATGTAGAAAAGCTTCATCTCAAAATCTACAAAGAAACGATCCAATTGATCAAAATACATCATGCAGATTGTATCCATCTTTTGGTAATTATTCAGTGAGCTTCATGTCGTGGACTAGCATTGATGATGTCTTGCTCTCCACCTATTTGGTGTTTGATTAAATGTGTGAAAGGGTATGCTTGAATTCTGATATCTCGTTTATGAATATCTTTTGAGATAATGTAAACATGTGAAAGATTCTTAATATACAATCCAATTAAATGAGATACAACGAAAAAAAAAAAATCTTGTTATTTTCTACTTAAGTGGAAATTATTTTAAAAATAGTTATCCAAACGTCTTAATTACTGTTTTTTATTTTCGAAAACAGCTGCCAAACCATTTTTAACTAAAAAGCAGCTGAAAATATATATATATTTTTCTTTTTTGTTCTCGAAAACAGTTTTCAGAAACAAAAACAAAAATCAATTTGCTAAACGAGCCCACTGTTTTCATTTTTAGTGTTTCATTTTTTCAGTCACACAGTTATTATTATTATTAAAATATTAATTAAAATATTAATTTAAGTTTTTAAAATAATTGATAATTAATATGATATTAAAATAGAGGTCCTAACTTTGTATTTTAGGTACTGAACTTCACTTATTAATTAAAAAATTGAAGTCACACGTGAGTGAGAGTTTTAAATTAATAATTAGATAATTAAATTTATTTTTATTGTTTTATTAAGTTAAGGTTTTACACTAAATAAATGATTTGATAATTATCATATTAAAATTTTATAATTTTTCTTCAATTACATGTTCTGGGATAAGCCTTTTTACATTGTCTAGTCCAACTACTTTCCTTTGGACAAGCTCACGTACGCAAGTTTAGGAGCACGGTTACAAATGTGCAATTGCCACTCTTTTTCTTCTTCTCCCTTCTGGTGATCATTTACCTGGTCTTAGACTATAGAATGTTGATTAATTTAAATGGCTTAATTTTAATTTTAAAGAAAAAAAATAAAAATGCAACGTATCATACATGTTAATGTATTATTTACTCTCATAATTCTATTACGTTATATATATATATATATTGATTATATAACTCTCATAATGCTCATGAGTTACATATTAATTATGTAATTATTGTATTCAATGCCTCATTAAACTATAAATAAGATATTTTATTGTACAGTTTTTATCAAGTGAATAAGAGCATAATGTAATTCTTTAGGTTTTATTCTGTAGACATAGATCATAGACCCAAGCACATAAAATCTTCTGTATCTCTTTTTCTTCGTTTTGCTTTGTCTTTATTTTTCTATTTGATTCTCTTTTGTTTCAATACAAACATCTCATAAATAAATAATTTTTAAAGTGGATTTGGTAAAGTCTAGTAGTCTTTATCAATCATTGTTAAAAAGAAAGGAAAAGAAATAATAATTACAGCATATATACTTGTTTTTTCAACGATCTGGATTTAATTTTAATTTTTTTTATAAGAAAGAGATAGAGAGTGAATTTAAGTCTAAACTATTGAAAAAACTCCAAATTAGAATACCTTTATGTGGGAGATAGAGAGTGACTTGTATTTCTATTTCTTGTTTCTGGTTCTCTGTTTTTTGCTTCTTGTGTTATCTTTCTGATTGGTTTTGTTATAGTGCTCACGAGGGACTTGTTTTGATTTTTTGGTTCTTTTGTGAATCGGGAGTCCAATTTTCTGGAATGTGTAGAAAATGAGTTTGATCAATAAAACTTTTATTCACCCAAAAAAAAAAAAGAAAAAAAAAAGGATGTTTTCTCCTCGTATAATTTCTACCCTAATGCTTTCTCATAATTAAGTAGCCAACAATTTGGTTAACCTCCATGCCAATGGAAATGATTTGCCTTGCAAAAAAGTAAACTACATTAATCTGGTTAGCTTTTTTAAGTCTTTCTAAAATTGATGTGATTTTTAAAATTACTACTAGATGTACGTGTGATAGATCACTATTAAATTTTGATTCAATAGTGATTCTAAAGATCACATTAATTTTAAAATGACTCAAAGATAATATATATGATCAGTTCCCTCACACTCAGCTTGAGTATTTTTGAATATACTGTAGAAGTCTACAGTATATATACAGGATATATGATCAGCTAGGTACTTTTACAAACTGGACACGTAAATAGCCAGGTGGCTCTCTTTAAGTTAATTTCCAAAATATTATGCGGGTCATGGAGAGTGATGAGGGGGATGACAAAGAAGGTGCACTTGGTGGAAGACAAAATTGTATATATAATTGATTAGGGGAACCACGAAGTATCAATCACACTGGCAAGATCAATAGATTAGTTTCGTTATTCATTGAAAACAAATAAATAAATAAATTAGTCTTCTTTGGATGTGGAGGATATTTTAGTGCTGGAATAATGGATTCTACCTCACAATTCATTTGGACGTGCCAGTACTCTTTCGTTTCGATGCCCATGATCGATGAAAATTATATTGGTAATTTGTTATCAATTTGCCTAGCTAAAGTTCATTTCTTTTTTGCTCCACCAGTTAAAATTTTTGTTTTGTTTTGTTTTTTATATTTTTTTTTTGTATTTTTTAATATAAAAAATTAACAAATTACTTAAAACACAAAACACTCTTAAAAGTATAAACAATTTTTTATATTTTTATATCAGATCAAAATGTCTTTTCAAATAAAAAATACCTCCTAAACATTGCATTAAATAATAATAAAAAAAGTTGTGCCAGTCGTCTAGTAAAATACTTAAAAAAGCATTTCTTTAACCTTTTTTTTTTAATCTTAAAAACCTTAAAATTTGAAAAATGAGGTTTTTGGTAAAAAAACTCCTTTTTACTTTTTCTATTAATACAGTCAATTTATTTTTGTTGAGCTTTTTTTGTCTTGTATATAGTTTTCTCTCTCTTTGTGAATCTCAGGCATTAAAATGCAAAATTCAATATCTAATTCTCAAATTGTTGGACTACCAATGAAACACCAACGGACCCACCTCAACTCTCAATTTTTTTTTTATTTTTTTTTTATATTAATATTGTTATGTTGTGAATATAAATTGTTATATCAATATGACCGAATGAAAATATAGAAAAATATTTGTAATTTTTTCGTACGCGTAAAAAATTGAAAAATATTTTAATGAAAAACATTTTTTTAAAAATAATTTTCATTAAAATAATATTCAAATAGAAAACTGTTTACTCCGAAACATACAACATTCGAAACCTAAGATCGTAAATATCTATAAAAAAAAAAAAAAGAAACCTAAGATCGTAAATCACAAACGATATATAGATTCTAGAGAAATCAATAACTGTTCACGTGTGACTCCTAGAGTCAACTGAGCCTTTTATTAAGGGCTAAGCTTTTAATAGATAGGGATAAGCTATTAAATTGTGTCCCAAATATAATGTAATCTTACCTTTAAAAGGACAGCCCCCCTCCCGACTAGTCTCTCCTTGCATTAATGAGGTGATATTAGCTATTGAAATATCTCTTACACTAAACAGTAGATGTGAAAGGCCATATAAGTAAAATTACGTCATGTCAAGATATTTCTAGATTCTAATCAAAATTAGAAAGCAGATATTGATAATTCATTATTTATATAAACGGATAGGAATAAATAAATTTATGGTCGGTATAGATTTATGATTTAAAAATGTGCAATTTGAAAAATTGATTTTTTAAAACGTATTTAAGCATTTAGGAAAAACACAGTTTG
The DNA here is from genome assembly GCA_028654335.1 of Alnus rubra. Classification (NCBI taxonomy): domain Eukaryota; kingdom Viridiplantae; phylum Streptophyta; class Magnoliopsida; order Fagales; family Betulaceae; genus Alnus; species Alnus rubra. Next base: position 1,742,344 of record JAJPGS010002212.1, read on the forward strand.
ACCATTAAAATCTTAAGTTAACTTTTAAAATTCTGCGTTTCTAAAAAAAAAAAAACCCTTGCGTGAATTTGAAAAAACAGAAATTTACATTTTCAAATTGCAATCTCAAACGCATCATTAATCATTTAATTAATACTTTAACATCCTCTCTAACATGAGAGCTCAAACTCTATTTAATAGGTAAGACTCAATATGTAAAATATATATTTAATTGAAATGAAAGGTAAATAAACCAAAAAGATCGACAAGATTCGAACTTAAGACATTTACTCTGATACTTTATTAAATTATCACTTATTTTAAAAATTTAAACATATAAAAATAAATAAATTTAATTATCTAACCAATCGTTTAATGAAAATGCTTTCTAGAATTGAAAAGCAGGAATATGATCAATAAAAAGTAACCAGTTGTTTCCTGGCTTCCCTTCAAAAAAAAAAAAAAAAACAAAAATTGTTTCATGGCTTGGAAAAGTCTTCCATTTGTTAACGTTTATTGCTCCGGCCAGTCTCTTGCCCAAAGAATCTCAATATCCAGCCAAAAAAGAAAGGGCAAAAACAATCACATCGGCATAAAAGTCCTCCCACTACTCGTTAGATTCGAGATGTGGGGCAGCTTTAAAATGTTGGATTTTTGTTCTGACCTGAAAAAATACGAAGAAAATTATTCTCTGAAATAAGTTGTGGCCTAAATCAGGCCATGGAGATTACATTGACCAGAAGGGCTTCTTCATCACTTCTGGTGGGGCTTCATGTGAAAATGATTGGAGTTGATAGCTTGAAGAGGTACTGCAGAAAATGATTTTTTCCATTATCTTCTTACACTTTACTTTTAACTATCACTCTATTTATGATATTTAGGTTGTGGGTCGTAACCAACATTGTAAGATTTTGAAGTTTGAAGAACATTATATAAATAGAAAGAGTAATAATTCAGGAGAGTAAGAGTAATTCCCCGTAATTCATTTTATGTTTTCCATCATTACAGGACTGATGAACTAGAATGTAAAAATAAACACCATTTGCTTTGCTTTTGTGGATGTCTGATGTGTGAAGCACTTTACTTTGAGAAGTAAGTGCCATGTTTGGTGAAGCATTATCAAACAATTTTTATTATTTAATAATCAGATAAATATATTAATTATTTTATTTGATATTATATTATCCCTTATTTCAAAAACCTTACTAAAATAAAAGTTATTTCAACTTTCTTTTTTGAAAAACACATAATGAGAGAATACAAACTTTTCTAAGCATGAATTCCCGGAATCTATTTCTATCTGTACACATATTGAGAGAATACCAAAATGGGCCGAAGCCCGATCCAAACTCTTACACATTCGAGACCAACCAAGTGAGGTATCTAGCTAGTTGGCATTAAGCTACTGAGCAAAAGTACTTACTGTATCTAGGCCTCCAAGGCATAATAGAAGAAAGGGAGTCCAAAACGCCAGAATGTCACCATGACCACCATGGTGCATGTGGCGTGTCGTTTAGGCAGTTCAAAATGAGTACAGTTGCAAAGTTGGCATTCACAAGCATCATTTAAAAGTAAGTTTTTTTTTTTTTTGGTACAACAACTACGTGCAAATTGTTAGTGTACATGACCCAACAGCCATCTTAGCAGAAGATCCTTCATCCATCTCAGCACCTCGTCAATGCACCATCGCATCCTATGCAAATCAAGGATTCAGCTTGACAAACATGCATAAGGATTCAACTACAATCAAGGATCCTAATTCCGTAATGAATAATGAAGATATGGTGTGTTGGGAATAATCCTGCTTGGCCCAGTCCATTTTGCAAATTACAAGCCTTTGAGTCCATATTAGCTCGCTTGCAATTGTGAGCCTGTGGCCCATTAGATATGAACCCGCAAGAACAAGTACCTATGAGCCTCGGGAGCATATTGTCCTAGAACTGGCACAATGGACTAGAGATTTGCTGTACGCGATCCCGAATATTCCGGGTCACACCCAATCCCTGAAACTCATTTGAGATTTATTGTCGAGATTGTTAGAGAAAGAATCTTGATCTAGAAGGTAAAGAATTCCGATTCCGAGTCAAGGCCAGACTCTGATGGCGCTCTTAGGTCAAAAAAGAAAGAACACAAAACCCTAATGCATTGAGGATTCTCATCATTCAATCTATAAATAGGCTTATACTTCAGATATGAAAGACTGATTGAATTATTGTGTTTGAACATACTTTTCACTAAAATATTGACTTAGGCATTAGAGTGAGAAACGCTAGCCACCCCGGCGTGTTCTCTTGACATTGTTTGTTTTGCAGTGATCAAGAGACGGGAAAAAATCAAAGGGCGTGTTATCAAGGCCATACTGAAAACTATACCAACATGGCGCAATATTATTCCAGCTGCTCACAGAAGCTTGCCTTATCCAGCATGCGTGCCGTCAAAGGGTTATGTGTGATGCCCAAGACCTTCCTTTCACAACCGTACGTGCTGTCTAAGACTTGACTTAGAGAGTTATACGAGATTGTGTGTATATGTAATTTGCCAAGAGTCTACTGCTTTGTTGATCATTTTCCTTATATATAATTGATTTGTATCCTTATAGACTAGGTGCAAATTTCTCTTATTTTTTACCTTGTAGCTATTCAATGTATATCACTATAAATAACAACTCTGCTGTGTTTTAGTCACGTCGACTAAAACCATTCTCCAAAAACTTCTTCACACACTGCTCACACCACCAGAATTAATTAGTTATAGGAAAGGAACCTACGACCCTAATTTGATTTTTTGCATGCACGTTACTGTAAGAGCCTAATATTTAAATAGGCCATATGTGGACCACATTTGACAATGATACACTTGGACTTAGGATAAAGAGATCTTGATGTATAAAGTTTAATTAAATGGGTCTTAATAGGAGTTTTAATTGAAACGGTATCAATGAAAGGATGTCTTTGATGGGGAAGTGACCTTTCATGAAAAGTTATAATGGTTGGTCTATAGAGAAAAGAGTTAATATATATATATATATATGCCTGAGAGACCCATTCTCTTATTTATGCTTATAGAATTCTCTTTCTCTATAGAAGGATCATCTGTTCCTTTTATTTAAGTCATTCCGCTATAGATTTCTTCATCAAGAGTTATGGATTCCATGAATCAAGGTAAGTACACTATGTTTGATTCATTTGTAAGTGTTAATACTAACAATGGTATCAAAGCCAGGTTTCTGGAATTTGATTCTTGTTTGAAGATGCATGTTATATTTTATGCTCTAGTTCTTGCATTAAGAGGAAGAATTATTGAAGTTAAATTATTTTTCTTCATGTTTTTCTTCTTCCCAGTCAACGTTTTAAAATAGAATAAAACGCTAGTTGAACTTTTTGGCGATGGTTGAAGGATTCCATCCACACGCCAGTTTCATGTTTTTTCATGGTTATTGTTTCTATTAAGTGTGCCGTTCCAGTTGCTTCATAATGACTGAAAACACATTGATGTTTCATTATTCAAATATTATTTGAAGAAAGTCTCTATTTGATGCCTTGCTTTGACATGCTTTTGTCTTTTTGTATGAGTAAGGGCCGTAACTTTCCATTGTTTTGAAAACATGATCAAATGTTGGCATTTTTCTTTCAAACGGTTATATGTCAATCGGTGTCTTTTCAAGCAATGCAAATGTTGCTCTTTTATTTAAATCAATGGCTTCTTTTCAAAGAATATAAGGGCTGATTTACAGTTTTTTGCAACAGTTTTTTATTACATTTATATTTTGGCCGTTTTTAAAGATAAATTGAATCCAGTTTGAGGCCAATTTTATTGTTATCGAATACCGGATCATAAGAAAATCTTATAATTGTTTATATGTCATGATAAAGGGTAATCTATACACAATGACGTGCCAAAGCATCTTGTGTACATAGAAAGCATATAGTTTGATTAAATTTTGTTATTTTTAATTTTATGGTGACAAGCCAAAGCATCCCATAATTTTAAAATTTAATAAAATTTATCAATAAAGAACCTTATATTTACCATTATTTCTATGATATTGAACACTTGCATCAAATTATACAATGGCTCGGCCTCAAAGGGAAGTCATTGTACTAAGTTAATGATGGGGTGAAAGAATGGTTTAGGGTATGATGGCAAATTTGAAATTCTGTTGCCCAAAGGTCTTGAATTCATTCTTTCTCATCATGCTACATTCCATTAGTTTCATCATAAAGATAAGTAAATCATGATAATGTTATATGCATTGATTTACTCTCTAAATTTACTAATATGGGTTAGTAAATTAGTAATGGTTAAGAGTGTTTTATAGCATGTGTTTTAATTGTAAGTATGTAATTATTATTTTTTGCAGCTTTAACCCCCACTCTTTTATCTCAATCTGCATCACATATCCCAATATTAAATGGCTCTAATTTTTCGAAATGAAAATATAGAATAATCTTTACATTAGGGTGCATGGATATAGATTTGGCGCTTCATGAGGATATGCCACCTATACCCACGGAATCAAGTACGCCAAAGGAGAAAAAGTTGTATGAGAGAAAGGAGAAAAAGTTGTATGAGAGGTGGGAGCGGTCTAACCGCCTTAGTCTTTTACTCATACAAAGTCATATCTCTAGAAAGATAAGGGGCTCCATTCCTAATTCCAAAACTGCCATAAGTTTCTTAAGAGCAGTCGAGGAACAATTTGTGAGTTCTGAAAAGGCAGTTGCTAGCACCCTAATATCAAGGTTTGCTTCCTTAAAGTATAATGATAATAGTGGCATACGCGAGCACATTATGGAGTTACGTGACATCGCAGCTCAACTAAAATCATTGGAAGTTGACATGTCTGAGTTGTTTCTAGTCCATTTTGTCCTTAACTCCCTGCCTTCAGAATATGCACCTTTTTAAAATTTCATACAACACACATAAAGAAAAATGATCTATGAATCAAGAGAGGCAAGAAAGTGTCCATTTGTCTTCTCATAAAGGAAAAGGACATATGGATGTGGGTAGTAGTAGTCATCATGTTCCAATAAAGAAGAAGAATATGAAGATTTCAACCAAATTGGTTGACAAGAAAGACTTCAAGTGCTTCTTTTGCAAGAAGAATGGACATTTTAAGAAGGATTGCCCAAAATATAAGAAATGGCTCGAGAAGAAAGGTATATTTCTTTCTTTAGTGTGTTATGAATCAAATTTGGTAAATGTACTTCATAACACATGGTGGATTGACTCTGGTGCTACTGTCCATATATGTCAAACCATGCAGGGATTGCTGAACAAAAGAGTTCCAACGGAAAGTGAACGACACATCATAATGGGTAACAAGATGCGTTCACGTATAGAAGCTGTTGGACCATTCAAATTGGTTCTTAAGACTGGCCACATTTTATATCTATATAATACCTTCTATGTACCCAGTTTTTCTAGAAATCTTTTGTCGATTTCCAGACTTATTTTTCATGGTTACCATATTTTCTTTGGACCGTCTTTTGTTAAATTCTATTTGAATAATACAGTTATTGGTAATGGTACCTTGAATGATGGTTTATTTAAATTAGACCTTGATACATCTTTTGAATCATCACTTTTATCTATGCATGATAAGAACCATTATGGACTAAAGTGTGGCATTTTAAATGAAAACTCCTCTATGTTATGGCACAGGAGATTAGGACACATCTCCATAAAGAGATCGAATCAAGAGATTGGTGAATGATGGAATCTTACCAACTCTTGACTTTACTGATTTTGAGACTTGTATAGATTGTATTAAGGGTAAACAGACTAACAAGTTTAAGAAATGTGCCATAAAAAGTTCATATGTATTGGATCTCATACATACAGATATTTGTGGGCCATTTTCGACCCTATGTTTTACGAGCCATAAATATTTCATCACCTTTATAGATGATTACTCACGATACAGTTATATTTACCTACAATCTGATAAGGCTCAAGCATTAAATGCTTTCAAGATTTTTAAGGTAGAGGTAGAGCTGCAACTTAATAAAAGGATTAAAGTTGTGAGGTCTGATAGAGGTGGTGAGTATTATGGTAGGTACACTGAGTTAGGACAACACTTAGGTCCATTTGTTCGATTCCTTCAAGAACATGGAATAGTAGCGCAATATACTATGCCTGGTACTCCTGATCAAAATGGAGTAGCTGAAAGACGGAATCGAACATTAATGGACATGGTTAGGAGTATGATTAGTTACTCCACTCTCCCAATTTCTCTGTGGGGTGATGCCTTAAAAACCGCCGTGTATATCTTAAATAGGGTTCCTACTAAAGCTGTCTATAAAACACCTTTTGAGTTATGGACAGGTAGAAAACCTTGTTTAGGGCATCTACACATTTGGGGTTGTCAGGCTGAGGCTAGGGTGTACAACCCACATGAGAAAAAGTTGGACCCAAGAACTATAAGTGGTTGTCTTATTGGGTATCCAGAAAAGTCTAAAGGATACAATTTTTATTGTCTTAATTATTCCTTAAGGATCATTGAGACAAGGAATGCCAAGTTTCTTGAAAATGACCAAATTAGTGGGAGTACAAAGCTTCAGAATATTGTTTTTGAGGAAAGTCAAACTCCATCTACTGTGCATAGTTCAGATGAGTGGCTAATGATTCCTCCACCTATCATTTATAATGATTTGATTGAGGATGGGCCTACTATAAATATGCCATTTGTAACTGAGCCAGTTGTCAGTGAGAATGTTGCTCAACCTCCACTCGCAGTGGGTCAAGAAGCAATATTAAGGTGGTCATCAATGATTAGGAAACCATCAATTCTAACAGATTATATTGTGTACCTTCAAGAGTCTGATTTTGACATTGGAGAGTATGATGATCCAATCACTTTCTCACAAGCTATGAATAATATGAAATCCTCAAAATGGTATGACACCATGAAGGATGAGATGGAATCAATGGATAAAAACAATGTTTGGAATTTAGTCGAACTACCTTATGGGGCTACAGCTATTAGTTGTAAATGGGTCTTTAAGACCAAGAGAGACTCCAAGGGTAATGTAGAACGATATAAGGCTAGACTTGTTGCCAAAGGGTTCACTCAAAAAGAAGGCATTGATTATAATGAGACATTCTCCCATGTATCAAAGAAGGACTCCTTGAGGATAATTATGGCTTTGGTGGCTCATTTTGACTTAAAGCTTCACCAAATGGATGTGAAAACAACTTTTCTCAACGGTGATTTAGAGGAGGAAGTGTATATGAAACAACTTGAAGGTTTTGTTTCTGAAAATCAGAGTCATCTAGTTTGCAAGTTAAATAAGTCTATATATGGACTTAAGCAATCCTCTCGCCAATGGTATCTTAAATTCAACAACATGATTTCTTTATACGGTTTCGTGGAAAATGTTGTTGATCGTTGTATATACCTTAAAGTCAGTGGGAGTTGATTCATTTTTTTGGTCTTATATGTAGATGATATCTTGCTTGCTACTAGTGATTTGGCATTGCTTAGAGAGACTAAGAATTATCTTTCTAATCATTTTGACATGAACGATATGGGTGAAGCCTCATATGTCATTGGCATAAAGGTTCACAGAGATAGATTTAAAGGAAAACTTTATCTATCTCAAAGGGCTTACATTAAGAAAATGCTGGAAATATATGGTATGGAAAGCTCCAAACCTAGCCCTGCGCCTATAGTTAAGGGTGATAAGTTAAGTAAATGCCAATCTCCGAAAAATGAGCTTGAAAGAAATCAAATGAAAGCATATCCTTATGCTTCATTGGTTGGGACTTTAATGTATGCTCAAATTTGTACCAGACCAGATATAGCATACGTAGTTGGAGTATTGGGGAGATTTCAGAGTGACCCCGGTTTGGATCATTGGAGAACTGCGAAAAAGGTGCTTAGGTACCTTCAAGGAACTCAAGATTACATGCTTACATACAACAAATCCGACCTTTTAGAAATAGTTGGATATACAAATTCAAATTTTCTAGATGTCCAGATAGTAGAAAGTCAACATCAAGTTATATCTTTCTACTTGCTGGTGGTGCGGTTTCTTGGAGAAGTATGAAACAGAAGTTGACAGCTGCTTCAACTATGGAGGCTGAATTAGTGGCATGCTATGAGGCTATTACTCAGGCAGTTTGATTGAGAAACTTTATTATGGGACTAAAAGTTGTGGACTCTATTTCGAGGCCCATAAAAATGTTTTGTGATAATGCAGCAACAGTTTTCTCAATAAATAATGGCAAGGTATCTAGTGGAAATAAGCACATGGAAGTGAAATACCTTGTTGTAAAAGAGAAATGTGATGAGCATAAGGTTTCAATTGAGTACATCAGTACTGTGCTTATGGTTGCCGACCCTTTTACTAAGGCTTTATCCCCGGGATTGTATAAAGATCATGTAGTCATATGGGTCTATTAAGATGTATTTCTTGTTGATGTACTATTTGTGCACATTTTGAAACATCTTTTGATGGTTGTTATGTCACATTTATTTATTCTTCTGCTTATTATATCTTGATGATATGATAATATATTTTATAGCAGAAATTTTGACCAACAAATGGATTTTAGGAGAAATCCATTCATGTAGAAGATTTAACCCATAAAGATTTGATTATTAAAGTTTGGTGATATTGTGATCATGGAAGGGTTTATGTCATTCACACGTATATCTCCGCCATAGTTCATATTATTATTCTTAGATAATCAAATATAAAGTTTGACCCAAACTTATATCAGGATATTTTTGTTAAATGCGCGCAAATAGTTATATTTTAAATTTACCAAGTTCAAGTGTTTTATTATTATTATTATTATTTATATACATACTTTATATTTTTTTTTGAAATCATTATTTTACATGTCAATATGGTCCAAGTGGGAGAATGTAAGAGCCTAATGTTTAAATAGGCCATATGTGGACCACATTTGACAAGGATACACTTGGATAAGCTAAAGAGATCTTGATATATAAAGTTTAATTAAATGGGTCTTAATGGGAGTTTTAATTGAAACGGTATCATTGAAATGGTATCACTGAAAGGATGTCTTTGATGAGAAGTGACCTTTCATGAAAAGTTATAATGGTTGGTTTCTAGAGAAAAGAGTTAATATATATATATATATATATATATATATAGACTCCATCTCTTATTCATGCTTACAGAATTCTCTTTCTTTCTAGAAGGATCATCTGTTCCTTTTGTTTAAGTCATTCTGTTACAGATTTCTTCATCAAGAGTTATGGATTCTATGAATCAAGGTAAGTACACTATGTTTGATTCATTTGTAAGTGTTAATACTAACCGTTACCAGAATTACATGAGTACTTATCAAGTCTCAACTGTGAATTTTTTTTTTTTTTTCGTTTTCCAAGGACAACATTATGCCATAAGTAGTGAGAAGGGAGAGGGGGTCCTTCCTGCTACATATGGAGATGGATAGTACAAGAGGAAGGAAAATGGGAACACAACGAGATGAGGATATGGCAGCGGCCCAATGTCATATGATTCTGTTAATTTTTCTTGCTTCCCAAGAGGAAGAGGGAGGGCTTATTGCATTGTTTTAGTTTGCCGTTTATGTAAACATGCAAACTAATGTGTTTTTACGTTGTTTATATATAAATGATATTAAGTAAAAGAAAAAGAGACGTCATTTACTGTTCAAACGATGTAACTTTGAAAATAAACGTCATTTAAACAGTAAACAACATAAAAAAGTAATGTCGTTTATTGTTCAAACGACGCCACTTTGTCAACGAACTTCATTTAAAAATTAGCGAAATTTAAATAGTAAATGACATTTACTGTTTAAACGAAGTCCCTTTTTTTTTAACTTAACGTTGGGTGTTCAAACGACTCACTTTTTTTTAACTCAATGTTGGGGCATATTCTTCCAGCCTTTGTCATATATGTTTTTCGACCCAATTCTCTCCAACTTCCAAATTCTGCTGAACTTTCTAAGCTTGCTGCCAATGCGTTCTTGGCACAGCGGATCTCTTCTGTGGATGCAATGTCAGCACTTTGTGAGGCAACTGGTACAGAGATCGATGTCGCTCAAGTGTTGCATGCTGTTTTGCATGGACTCAAGAATTGGTCCCAAGTTCTTGACTACCAGAAGACAGTTTGTGAACCAGGTGGTTGCCTCAATGTTCAACACAGTCTCTGGTAAGAAGATTGCAATTCTTGGTTTGCTTTCAAGAATTAACCACTGATGTGTGTAGAGGGCTACTGGGTGACAAATCTCGTCTGAGGATATATGACCCACAAGTGTTTGAGGATCAGATCCGAAGGGATCTTTCATTGAAGAAGTTTGATTGGGACCATCAGGTTTTACAAGAAAAAAAAAATTGTTACGTTACAGAAATTTAATATTGTTTGAATAGTAAACATCATTAAGCTTTTGTGTCGTTTGAACAGTAAACGACGCGAAAAAAATTTCTCGATCCCATTTTTAAGCACACAAGTTAGTGACAATTTATTATTTTTTTATTTTTTGCAATAAGCGTTTTAATTAAACATCGATCACTAAATGTAGTGTTTTTTTTGTAGTGATGTTCTGGATGATGGGAGTGATCCCTTAGTCTTGAGTGATATTGGAGTACTGTTGAAGGGCAATGATTATTAGTAAAGACTCTTCTTCCAAAATAAAAGCCTGGAGCCCAAGAGAAAGGGCTAGATGAGCAGCTAGGAGGGGCAGCAAAGGCCTCGCCATTGTTGGAATTATAGAGGGAACTAGCGAGAGACAGTCCCTTAATAGCAGTGTCAAGTCTATTAAAACTTCTTATTTTGTTGTTTTAGCACTAATTCGTATACCATATGCATGCATAATTTAACATTATTGCAATTATGCTAATAGAGAATAACTTTTATAAATTAGATTCTTTGTGTCCTCTGATAGAGAATGGACACGTCAAACTATTACCGGGCTAATGACCAACGTTCTGCCAATACTACTCCATCGGGTCAGCAGCCATATGAGAAGTACTTCTATTAGCAACTCACGATAGTGTTGGTTCCAGTATATCAGCAATTCTTGAAGTATTGGATTTCATAAGCAATTCATGGGACTCTTGAAGGGTGGGTCTCAACGCATTAAGGAGTCCGAAGGATTGAGAATTTCCATGCTACTGTTATCTTTTATTTTCTTGTTTCTATTGTTCCACGTCTGTTAGTCGTGTGTTCTCTTTCTATCAGTATTCATTAAGCAAAACCTGCCCGGGTCGAATAGGTCATTGATTTTATTCAAAGCTTGTTGGTAGATTATATGAGATGATGTAACGAAGCTTATTATTATGAATGTAGATTTTACCAAACTTTATCTTTTGCATTTAGTAATATATTTACAGCGTGATACATTGTCAACGTAGCTTTTTTAACACACTTTATCCATCAGAAAACAGATCTGAAAGGAGAGAGGGAGCAGATCTATTCCCTCATTTTCTTCATTTCCCTTTCTACTCCCCGCTCAAACTATCTCCCTCCCATTCTAGGGTTTTTTTTTTTTTTTTTTTGAAGGTGTTATCCCACCAGATAAGCAATTTTGGCATCTCTGCTATGCATCCGTCCATGCATCTACCTCCGTGTTGTGGCGTTTATCTCCTCCCTAACCGTTGCTAGTTGCTAGTTGTGTTTTTGCTTTGAATAATAGTTTTATTCTCTTTAGATCTGCCATTATAGGAGATCTATGAGATGAAGGTTAGTCAGGTGTGAGATGTTATCTCTCATGGCCTGGATAGTTCGATATGAGAGTTATCTCTCACGGCTTATTTAAATAAATTTTTAAGATATTTGGCTATCCTTAGCTTAGATCTAGTATGCTCGGAGCAGATCTGCTCTTTAACTATTTTTGTACATGGGTTAGCAGAAAATAAAAGTCATAAATATCACTTAATTTATTGTAAGAAATTTGTTTTTATCTATGACTTTGTAACTTCATAGCAAGTGGTTATGATTTTGTTGCTTTGTGATGTAAAAGCTTTATGTTTGTGATCTTTGATCAATAAAATACTAGCTTAGATCTTTCGATGAAAAAAAAATAAAATTGTAAGGGTGGCTCAACTACCCTTTTGGGCCACATGATGATGGTTGGCCACCCCCATTTGGTCAAGGGGCCGAGTGGCCAAGGCCAATTTCGGGGTTGGCCAAACCACCCCCATAGCCACCACCAAGGGCCAAAAATGGGGATAGCCAAAACTACTCCCATTTGGCTTAGTCACCGCCATTTTAGCCAAGGGCACTGCTTAGCCACCCAAGGCTAGTTTTGGGGGTGGTTGGCCCTTGGGGGTTGCTGAAACCACACCCATTTGGTCTGGGGGTTGTTTGACCACTCCTGTGACCCATGGAGGTATTTCGACCACCCCAAAGGCCAAAGTGGGAAAAAATAAAATTAGGTTTTTGCCATTGGGGTTAGCCGAACCATCCGCAAGGACCATGGGGATGATTCGGCCATCCCCAAAACTGGCCTTAGGGGTGGCCCCCTTAACCAAAATGGGGGTGGCCGACTACTCCCATGTGGCCTAAAGGGGTGGTTGAGCCACCCTTACAATTTTTTTTTTATTTCTTTATTTTTTTTAAAGAAAAAACCTTAAAAATAAAATTATGGGGCCACATGTCGCTAACGTGGAAATCCGTCAATTTTTTACGGAAAAATGGATGGAGGTACCATTTTTCGTCTTTTCCCATAACAGATGAACCACTTATAAAAAAAATGAAAACTAAGTAAACTAAAAATAAGGTTTTTAAACCACATGGAGCAGAAAGGTATTTAACCCATTATGATTAAGATTTATTGTTTGAGTAATTAGAAAAATTAACTCAAATCTTTTTAAATAATCTAATCTCAATTTTATATGTTTATCTTATACTATATTTATACATTCATATACACACAAATGCACTCATATCTATATCTAGACTTCCAATTATAATAATTCAACTTTATACATATATATATATTACGAAGAATTTTTTTTTTATTTAAATACTTAACATGTTCTCATTATAAAATTAAAAATAATCTTACAAAAATAAAATTATACTAGTTTATACGAGTCGAGCCTAAATTTATACGAGCTTGAATTTTTTGTTCAGACTCTATTTATTTAATAGACGAACCGATTCTTAGCCAAATTAATTCAAGTTCAAGCCCAAACATGATCACATGTAGCTCTCCTCTATTAAGCCCTATTAATATGGCTAACAAACCACATATCGTTGTCAGTACAGAAACAAAGGAAAGAACAAGCAGACAGAACTGAAGAGTAGATAAATTAAAAATTAAAAAAAGAAAAGGAACATTCGTCTTTAAGAACTACATAATACACTGATAGGATTCACCCACACATCCCATCCTAACCCATCCATTCCGAGACAGCACAATACAGAAGACAGTCAAAAAGCCACCAACTCCGCTAACAAAGGGGACTTGAAGTCAACACATACTTTTTTCTCTACACATTTTATATTACATAACGGAACAGCTGCTTGTGTTCTCATCACTGAACATGTGGGTTGCTGCAGAGTTATGGCCACTGTAATTAGGTTCAGTATAAGGGTAGGAGGGGTTAGGGCTAGGGCTATGATTGTAGTAATAGCCAGTGGTAGGGGGAACAAAGGGGGACCTGTGATACATCATCTGGGTTTGGGGTTGTTGTTGTTGTTGTTGTTGTTGCTGCTGCTGCTGCTGCTGCTGCAGCATGGCATGCCTGGCCTGCATATTGTTCATGTTCGTCATCATAGGTGATGGATGGTTGTACCCATTCATGTTCATCAGCATGGATGATGGGTATTGACCTGTGGCATATCCACCAAGTGGGAAACCAGCTGAAGATCCCTGATGGGGATTGTTGGATTGTTGGACTTGGAACCCTCCCATGCCATTGGAATTGCCTCCTAAAGCAGCAGCAGAAGCAACATTATTAACCCTATTTCCAGGAAAACCAGCCAGACCCATCATGGCATTGATATCATTTGCCCTTTTCCCTTCCCCACCATTGATGTTCCCAACACTCAGATGAGCACTGTTCATTTTTAGAGCTGCCATGGTTTTTGGATCAATCCCACCTGGACTTGCCTTCATTACCATATTCTGATTTGTGTTTCCTTTCTTTCCATTACCTGCATTCACATTGTTCATTTTTCCATTGTTGGAAGCTGCATTCTTTGCATTGTTTGCGTCAATTGCCTGCTGCCTGAGCATCATCCTCTTCCTGATAAACCGCAGCTCCTCCTCTTCATCATCCTCTTCCTCGTCATCAAAAAAGTCATCATCTTCTTCAGAGCTGAAAACAGGAAATTTCTGCTGATTTTTGAAGACTTCAAGGCCCTTGATTAACCCTTGCTTTTGGCCTTTGTTGTTCTTATCATCTTTTATGCAGTTGGTTTTCTGCTTTTGGTTTTGGTTGGTCTTCTGAGACCAAAGCTCAGCATGTTTGCCTGCTTTTACAAGTTTCTTGATCAAAGTAGCAGCATCTACACTTCCTGAAACCGTCACTTTTTGCTGCTCTGTTTCTATGTTTACTCGGTACACGCCTGAAACAGATGGGAAAGATACATTGAGATTATAAAATGCACAAAATTTAAATTAAGGCATAATTAGTGAGAGAATTCCCCAAAGTATCAATTATTATATCCCAGAAGAAACTGCTATTTTGGCTCAATTTCTTTCCTTATATAGACAGAAAATGATAAGGACATCCATCGTTCAACAGTTCAAAGAATATCAGCCAGGCGAGCTAGAATTCTTTGCATATCGTTGACTTGGCACAGGGAAACCAATGCTCTTTTGGCCGTTGATAAAAAGAAACTGATTTTCTTAAGTTTGATGTTGTTCTGTTTTTCAAAAAGTTCAACTCACCCCTAGAAAGCGTAACAGTAGTACGAGGGTCAATTCACTTCATGTTTTTTTACAGAGTGCCCACAAAATGAATTTTCTTTTCATAAATTTCTTTTAACAAATTTTCGCAGCAACCAAACAAGCACATATGTACATACATCAAACAATGCGGTTACCGAGTGGCCAATAGGAGCAAGACAAGAACATGTAAGACAAACCGAAAGAGATGATGAGATATCGAGCACCTTCAATCCTCTGGAGGAGTTTCTTCACTTTCTGCTTGCACCCATCACAGTGTATGTTCACTCTGAGAACACAAGTCTGTAGATGAAAATAAAAAGGAACAACGCAAACAACAAAAACAAGAAGAAGGTTCTTAAGGAACAGAGCACCACCCAACTTTGCCACATTCAAAGTAAAATAAAAATATATAAAATAGAAAAAGAAGACTTGAAGACAGACAGAATGTGGTTAAGAAAGAGAGACCTGGATCTTGAGGAGCTTAAAGTCTTCTTCTTTAGTCATTTCTTCAGTGATGTTGGGAGTGAAAGATTTTTCTCTCTGCTAGAAAAGAGAAATGGATAACGCCTAATCTAGTGGGGGGCAAAAGAAAGATTCTTCCGTTTCTCTATTTACTTCTCTTCATCCTCTTCAGTTCTCAAAACCAAACAAAGCTAAAGCACATGGGTCTTGAGCTTTGAAAGTTAAAAACTAAATAGTAACAGAAATGCAGTCCAAATGCCAAGACAAACAGGAGGAAAAGGAGGAAGGTAAAAGTGAGAGAGAGAGAGAGAGAGAGAGATGAAAGTCAGAAACGAGGACTGAAAATATGGGAGAGAGAGAATGAGGGGGGCGCTCTCAACTCTGAAGTGATGTGATTTAACGTTAAATACTGAGGAAAAACAATAAAAGAAGAACAGTGACTTGACAGGCCAACTTCAATCTGAGTGCTGTTTGTCATATGTAGCCCCATATTTCTCGTGATAAATTAATGCAAGCAGACCCTGTCTGTCTTGGGTCTTGGACTCCAAGGAGAAATATGCTGAGTGTTTTTAGATGGATAACGTATTCTATGATTTTGAATATATTCGTATCCGTTCCTTGATTAACTTGTCCTACAAAATCAGACTACTAAGACTAGTCTGTTGCCTCTTGGGCCAATTTTCAATGAACTACTATTCCAGGATCGAAATAATTTCAGGTCTGAGTACATAATTGGAATAGGTGTTTTACCATTTTAAACAAAACATCACCAACTTAAAAGTTCCATCCACACAAAATGATCACCGAAATTAAAAACCAATATATGAATCAACGAACAAAATTTTGATACTTTGAAGAGCTTCTCAAAGGTAGTGTATGCTTGGAAGATATAAAAAGAGCTTATCTATACGGGTAGAAGTGTGAGATCTTTACCAATCACAAGAGTTTATGAGTTTGAAATATTTTTTCACTCAAAATGAGCTAAATATGATGTAGCGAAAATGGTTAGAACTCGTTAAGGACTAGGAATGCGATATCCATTACCATACAAGTAAAGTTGACATGTTCGCAAATGCTCTAGTCGAAAATCACAAGGTCGGGCATCAGTAGTCATGCCTACTTAGGCCCCGTTTAGTAACTCCATCTCTTCCCCTTCCCTTCCCCTTTCCCTTACTTTCACTTTTTTCAAAAAACATTAAATTCAAAACATTCTTTACTTTTTAACTTTTTATATTACATCAATAATTTTTTATTATTATTTAAATAAAAAAATTCACTACAATACAAATTTTTTCCACTTTTTCATATAAATTCTCTCTACTTTATATCACATCAATCACTTTCTATTTTCACTTACCAAAAAGATTCTCCCATAAGAGAAGGGGAGGGGAGGGGGAGGGAATTAGTCGCAACTCATGTAGGATATGGAAAAGCTTAGCTCGAATGTGGTTCCTAGCATGAAGCCGACTTTCGTTGCTACTCTAGTAGTCCAAACACCTACCCAAGACAGGGTTAGAGAGGCGCAAGAAAGGGATCCAAAGTATGTGGAGCTCGAGGATAGAGCTAGTAGCGGAGAACCGCCCCAACTTTTGGATCACTATGGATAGGCTTCTGAGATATGAACATTGGATACATGTACCCGACAACGATGATCTAAAAAGAGAGATCTTGGAGAAAGCCCACTAAACTCCATACACGGTACACCTTGAGGATATGAACATATATTGGGACATGAAAGAGCGTTACTGGTGGAGTAACATGAAGAGGGAGATTTCAAAGTACGTGCCATGCTCCATTCTCTAGCAAGTGAAAGCTGAACACCACCTACCGGCAAGGCCTCTTTAACCACTTCACGTCCCATAATGAAAATAGAAGTCGCAATGACTTTATTGTTGGTCTACCAAAGGCACCGTTGGACAAGATGCTATTTGGGTGGTGGTCGACAGGTTGACAAAGAGTGCACACATTGTCATTGTTCCCATCAAGGTTACAGATTCAATGAGACTAGCAGATCTGAATATTAGAGAAATTGTCATACTACACGACATACCAGGTGGCAGCTGCTATAGTCATGGATCAACATCCTCAGTTGAGTTGAGGTTTTGGACGAATCTATAGAAAGTAATGGAGATGAAGTTGAACTTTAATACGACCTACCACCCGCAGATAGATAGTTAGTCGAAAAGGGCCATCCAAATTTTTTATGATACGTTGAGGATGTGTGTGCTCAACTTCATAGGAAGATGAATTTAGTACTTGCCCTTGATTGACTTTGCCTACGGCAATAGTTTTTAGACAACTACTGGAATGACATCGTATGAGGTGTTATACGGATGCATGTGCCGCTCACCCTTGTGCTAGGATGAGGTGGGTAAATGACAATATTTGGGGTCAGGCTTGGTGCAAGACACATGGGAGCAGGTTGCCCTCATTCGACAGAAGATGCTGGCTACCCAAAGTAGACAAAAGCTATATGGACAAGCGTTGTAGAGAGTTGGAGTTTGAGGCGGGTGATCAAGTTTTCTTGAAATCTCACCAATTAAGGGATTTGTGTGGTTTGGAAAGAAGTGAAGGCCTCCCAAGCCTATACCTAAATCCTCCATTGGTCACTGACTTAGACATCAAAATTATCCTCCATCACCACATTTGCCAAGCCTTCAAGTTGATTCCTACCATATTTTGCAGATTATCATCGACCTGGGTTCAACTGTGCAATTTTCAGCTTTATCATTATATATTAATAATCATAGTCCTTTGTGTTTTTTGACATAGTTTTTTCTATCACAAGAGAATAAGAAACACTTCTAGTTGCATTTTTTTTCTTTCTTAATTTTCTAAAGATAAGAACATGGCATAAGTTTTTTACTTTTTTTTTTCTTCTTAATTTTTTAAAGATAACAACATGGCATTAGTTTATTGGAAAGAGTATTTGTTGAAATAAAAAGAATATGCTCATCAAAGGGTGCTTTATCCAATTTCTTGTCTAATAATCCTCGAATAAAAGGATAGAAAGAAACAAGAATGCGTTTGACAAAGAGTTTGAAGATGAGAAATGATGAAAGTATTGATTGATGTAAAATAGAAACTATTTTTAATATTTTTTTAAGAGAAAAGTAAAGAAAATTGTTTCTTAATGTGAATAAAGAAGGTTAACTTTTTTGAGAGACGGTTATCAAACATGCTTTACAATTTAAAGAAAGGAAGGTAATAAATTACACATGTGTCCTTTAGGCACATTTAATTTGTTACCATAGTTAAAATTTAAATAATTATTATAACGGTAATTATTTAATATAAAGATTTAATATGATTTATTTCACATTAAGTTACATGAAATCAAAACGGTTTTTTATATTAATATTTTTGATTTATTCTTCTTGATGGGAGGAGAATAATCAATTAACCAATTAATAACAAGGGTCTCTGGCCTACATATATAAAGAGCCATGTGTATCGATCTATTGTCTTACCTATATAAAGAGTCATGTGCATCCATCTATTGGCACACTCATAGGTATAGCCCAGAGGAACTCTCTAAATTTTGTTTTTTCAGATTTTGGTGTTGCAAAAAAAATTCTTCGTTCTTCGTCTCGCTTGAACAAAGATATGGCTAGAGCTATTTATAATTTAGCTGTTTATTTAATTTAATAACATTTTATTTTATATTATGATTACGAGGAAATCATGGTATTTTGTCTTAGGTCATGCGCACCTTAATGTGTAAAGATTTTTTATATTTTTTATTCAATATGGGACAAAAAGGGTTACGAGGGTTCAAACAACCGAAGATGGGTGGACCCCAACAACAAAGCCCAAATGAAAAAAGCCAATACCCAAACAAAACCAAATTGGCAATGGATTCATTTGATCCCAAAATGATTTAATATAAAAAAGGAACAAATTACTAGTTTTGGTGTAAATTGCTTAATATTTGATTTTAACGAACATGATGGTTAAGAATTATAAAAGGAAACCAAAAATGTTTGCTCTGAAATCATTTGCAGCATCTAAAGTAACATTTTACCCATAATTATGTTGAGGAATGTTAGAGCTCTCTCTAGTATTCTTCTAGTGTCCATTTGGAGGAACATAAATGTAATAAAAAAAAAATTAAAAAACTGTATTCATGTCATCCAAAAGGATATAGATGTAATTTTTTATTACATTTATGTCATTCCAGATGGACACCAGAAGAATACTAGAAGGGAGCTTTGGCATTTTTCAATTATGTTAAATGCATATATTATTAGAAAGATTAGGCTCTGTTTGTTTTGGGGTAAAATAAATTTTAGAAAACATTTTTTTTATTTTTTGGTGTTAGGTGCTACATAAAATAATATTTAAACCGAAAAATGTGAAAAGTTTATTTAATTTCAGTAAAATTGTTTCCATTGTTTTTAAAAAATTGTAAACAATTTTTTGAGTATGAGCTTTCCCGTCTCAAATTGTAGGAGTTTGTCGGACCTCGATCGGACCTGTCGGAAGTCGCTAGACATTTTTTGATGAGTTAAATATCAGAAAATCATTTTCAGGAAATTTATTTTTTGTTTTCATTGAAAATGTTTTCCAACGGAAAAAATTTAACGTTGAAAAAAAATCGAGTATTAAATAGAGTCTGTTGTTTATTGAAAAAGTACGAAAGAACTATTTTTTTTTTTAATAAAAAAAAGCCTAATTTAAAACTATTTACCTTTAAATACTACATATATTTTCATTTTTTGTTTCATTCATTAATAATTTTTGGTGTTACATAAGAGAGTAAACACTCGTATCTGAGAAGGTGATATATTATCTAAAAAAAAAAAAGAAGAAGAAGAAGAGGAGGTGATAATATTGAGACATAAAAGAATCCAAAATGACAAAAAAATTGCAAAAAAAATTGCAAAAAAACAAAAAAAAAGGTTTTAGGATGATGGTAAAAAAGGAGAAAGTAAACTCCACACGAATTGAATGGTCCCCTGTGCAAAGGAAAAGATGGTTTACCTTTTGGACTTACTACTGTAGTTAAGTCCCTCTCTCGGGGAAAAAACCAAAAGACAAAAGTAAAAGTAGTCTTTTTAACCTCAAATGGCTCACAATTTCCAAACATACTTCCTCATATTTTAACCACTTTTGTACAAATATATTAGCACAGGCGCAGGAACAGCAACATGTGACTTTTGGTCCTCGTGTCCCAAGCCTCTTGCCTCTTGCCTCTTGCCTCTTGTTGTGGGTTCCTTTTTTCTGAGGCAGCACGCAATCACACAAAGGTGAAAGTGAAGCCAAATGTGTAAGAACTCACCACTTGGGGCGCGTTTGCTCCATCATTACTTGCTCCCCACCTCCTGCATGCTCTCCCAACAAAACCCCCTTTTCTTTCTTTTCTATACTTATTTTACAATTTACAAAAGCTTTTTTTTGCTTCTCCCTCAACTCTCTCTCTCTCTCTCTCTCTCTCTCTCTGCGATTTTCTACCATAAATTAACTTTAACAGCCACTGACTTTTCCCCCCTGGGCAAAGGAGTTCAAAATTCCTTCAATGGGGGTAGGTTTAAATTCTCTGAGGAAAACAAGATACATTGGTACGTTTGGATGGATCATGATGAAGATCTTGATGGTCTCTGCGGTACTGTTGTCCCTTGGGACCCACTTCTTTTGGGGGATCCTATGCGCCAGAGCTCATGATCAAATTAATCTCTTGGGTGGGGTCCCACATTTGATCTGCTTTTGGATTCTAATGATGGAGGAGATGGTGGGCCTTACTAGGCTGGGATGGCCCAATTTTGTGGGGGCCTCTATGCTTGAAACCTCGGCCCTCTATTCAAGATGAGGCCCAGGTGGGCTGTGGGACACAGTAAGTTATGCTCCGTTTGCTTCGGCGTAAAATGATTTTTGAAAAATAATTTCGACATTTTACGATGTTTGGTAGGAGCGAAAATAATGGTCAACGAAAATCATTTTTAGTTTGATCGTAAAAGCTTCTTTAATTTTTTAAAAACCAGAAATTAAACGCTTCATTCTTGCATGCATGTTTGATATCTGATTACCGAAATTCTTGTAGAAATGTAGCTAGCGCCGGAATCCAGCAACATCCGGTCGCCGGAGCCGGCGGACCAGATTCTAACTATGGTCAGAAGCGGCCGGATCTGGCCAAAATGACTGGCTCTTGCTGGATCCGATCATTGATTCGGCCAAAATGGCCGGGATTCGGCTCGATCTAGACGGATCCAGCCATTTATAAATTCGGCTATTTTGGCCAGATCCAGCCAAACCTGCTCGCCGAAATCAGGCAACGGCGACCGGACGTTGCCGAATTCAGGCGACAATCGCTTGACTTTGATTTTCACATTTCGTAATTTTTTCGTGAGGGTCAAACGCCGAAACATATTTTTGAGAAAATCATTTTTTCTGAAAATAATTTTGCCGAAAATATTTTATGACGGAAATCATTTTACGTCGAAACAAACAGAGCATTAATCTATTTGTAGAAACCGATATAACATATTGAGTGTGACCCAAGTATTTTCTGTGTTAGAACATGGAAGGTGGGGGACCATTCTATTGATGGGCCCCATTAAGGCCCCATTAAGGCCTCATTGCTAAAGAAGCTTAGGGAGGCAATAATTAAGAGATGCTTATACTAGCGACGCCAAAACAAAACCTGACAATCTAGCCCGAGGGCCTCAAACTCGATTATACTCTTGCTCAAGCACAACGCTTTGCAATCGATTCTCTCATTGCTAGCTCACTCGACTACCTGCTCACCAGATAGCCATCCTTGATATTCTCGAGAGGGAATTTTCATGTCAATAACAAATTACAGGAGTCCCTAAAATCCTAAAGAGTAATGACATGAGCGATAGATCTACAAAAGGAGGGAAGGCCTCCTTACCATATACGCACAAAAATATACTTACCCCTTTTATCTAGTTTTCCTCATTTAAAAAGCTTTTATTAACTTGGGTGTCGGAGTGCCTCCGATCCTCTAAGACCGACGGTCTTCTGATGACCCCTCCTATATCAGCCCGACCATCATAAGAATATAGAAAAAATTCAAGTTCATGACCTCACCTAACTTAACCTAACCAACCTAACTAAATGCAAATGGGATATGATCAACTACACATTATTTGTTTAGAAGCAGCAATGCGTCCAATAGATGAGACGAGCGAACCCACTAAAATACATGACACGAACTCTTGTCCTTTTGCCCTTTCTCTCTTGTCCTTTGGTCTACTACTATGTTTAGGTGTAACAAAATCCATCAGCGAAAAGCAACTCGATCCCTTGACAAGAAGATTTGAAAATTTGGTGAAAATGTGCTGTAAACACCTAACATTTGACCTTTATTTACACTGCATTTTTTTCTGTCAAAACAAAGCAGTGGTCCCAATGGTCCCTCTCCCTCCACAGTCCTGCCCAATTATATATATACCATAATTCCCATGTAGGCATGTAACACGAGTAAAACAAAATCTACTCTTTTAATCCCTAAAACATCATTATATATTATTAACTTAATTAATTGTAGAATCAACCATTCTTAAATAGTACTATCTTGATAAAAACAAATAATTGTTTATCGTGTATAACTTGTCTAAATTCTCTTTGCTAAGCCTGAATGACATTTCTGCAAAACATTTTTTTTTTTTTTTTGAGAATATTCTTCTTTTTACGTTATTTTCCAACTAAATTGGGCTCACCGTATGGGCTAATTAAGTTTTGTTGACGATTTACATACTAAGTAGTGGACTTCCGTGTTTGCCTTTTCACCTATAAAACATTATTGTTTTACATATTAGCATATTAGTCCCCAAGGAGTGTAGGTTAGAGTCCCATGCAAGGATTTGAGTCGTTGAGCAAATCTCGTAAAGGAAGATTTATGTGTATTATTGGTATATTGTCGTATTCTCGAGTATAGTATATTTTAGAGAGTAATGCTACAAGGAGAATTTGTCTTCCTAAATGTCATGTGACTTTTAAAATCATCATTGAATTAATATTTAATAATGATCGTTTCAAATTCAATAGTGATTCTAAAAGTCATATAACATTTAGTAGGACACAAAGAGTACTCTAATTCTCTTTATATCGTTATTATATTTTAGATGTTACTGTATTCTTTCTTGTAGGCTATGGTTTGTATTATAGGTAAGACATGTTACCAAGTTAATTTTTTTTTTTTTGCTCATATCAATATTACATTTTTTTTTCGCTCATATTAACGAACTTTTTTTTTTTTAAAAAAAAATAAAATAAAATTAACCTTTGAATATATAAGACTCACATGTAGAAAAATAAATTCAATGGTTAGTTTGAAAAAAATTATTAAAGTTGTACAATAATAATTGTACTAAAGTTGTAAACGTGTGTGTATATATATATATATATATATATATATATATATATATATATTATGTATATTATGTGAATTGAATAATTACAAAATATTGACATGAAAATCGAAAATCTTTGTGAATTTCATAAAGAAATTGTTTTCTGCCAAATCCAACATCAGAATATAAAATATGACACAAAGAAAAATCTAGGAATTTTTTATTTTATTTTTTTAATTTTTTTAACAAAACACTTTTTATTTTTATTTTTTATGACCTGGGATCAATACAAACAAAACAAGGCAGGAATTGGGGGTTAAAGTAATTTTTTTTTATTAACAACACCAAATCAAAATTCGGGCCTGCTAGGCCCACTAGGGCTCTAAATTGTAGCCGTCAGCAACTCGAACTCTATGGACCAGAATGCCTCTTCCAACCCATCAGCCTCTGACTCCACAATCTCTCCTTGGGCCAATGCTGCTTCGTCTGCATGTTATGTCTCTCAAATAATCAGTAACCAGCTGTTATCTAAAACATTGAAGTTAATAGGAAAAATATAAATTTAATCATTTAATTTTATATTTTCACAATTTTCTTTATGTACATAGATTCAACTTTCTACCATTTAAATAAAGTTTTAACACGTAAAATATTTAATTAAAACATGGAATAAACAAAATTAGGATTTGAACACAGAACTTTTGCTTTGGTACCATATTAAATTATTAATTAGTTAAAAAGCTTAAGCCGATGGAAAATTGTGAATTTAATCATTTAATTAATATTCTAACAATATATATTAGTTGATTAAAATGGAGGATAAATAGAGTCAAGATTTGAACTTAAGACTTCAGCTTTGATACCATATTAAATAATTAATTATTCAAAATGTTTAAGTTAATAGAAAATTGTGAATCTAGTAATTTAATTAATATTCTACCAATTTATATTAGTAATTAAAACTATGGATAAACAGAGTCAAGGTTTGAACGTACTTATATATAAGATTTGTGCTATGATACAATATATGTCAAATAATTAATTATTAAAAAATATTTAAGTCGATAAAAAATTATAAATTTAACTATTTAATTAATATTCTAACCATATATATATATATATATTAGTGTTATCAGTCGATAAATTTGACGTCTTGGATTTGAATATTATCTTCAATTTGTTAATCATATTGAAGTAAACGTCTACTTTGGTGAGAAGATTTTGTTGAGACATGCAACTTGAAAAGAACGCAGGAAACGTAATTTAAGTTCTCTCTTTTGTGTGGACTGAAACACAAAAATATTTGGAGGGCAATAAAAAGATGATTTTATTAAATTCTGTCAAAACATATATATATTTGGAAATGAAGAGTATAATCTAAAATGGGTTTCACAGAAGCCTGTCGTAAAGTGACACAGAATCTATTTTAACCATCATCCAATCATGAAGCCCATATGGATGCTAAAGCTAAGTAATTAAGAGTATGCTTTATTATGAACTGTTTATCCCCTTTTTCCAATTAACTTAGAGGCTACTCGCCAAAACAACACTAATATATGTGATCAATTATGAAGCTCTTTACATATCTTCTTCGACCTCGATCCCTATGCATCTTTTTGCTCTCTAATTGGTCTGACACAAATAGTTTAACTGCGTTAATTAAAGATAGCCAAAGAAAACAGACGATCTGTTTAATTATATATGGATGCTTATGTTTATTGACATACATTTGAGTAGTACTTCTGAGTGGATGCTTTTGTTTTTTGTTTTTTAATGCTTGAAAGTGTCAAATTCTGTCTTTTGCCGGATTCTTTGTGAAAGGCAGCTTTGCTTATTAAATTGTACGTGATAGGTCCTTTGATCGATGCTATTATAAAGGGCTACAGTTCAAATTAAAAGCTTTGTTTCCTATCAAGTATATATCGAGAGCGAGTAGAAGGGGAGTTGTAACACCGAAAGGAGAGGTGACTTGATTTAAAGGAGCTCTCAACACTCAACAGAGGAGAATATATAGCTAATGATCAATATATATATATTAAACACTTTATAAATAATTGTAATTTCCATAGATTATGACAAGTAATATAGAGTAAATGAGTAACACCATATGGTGTTGGGGCATTGCATTATTATGACACGGGCCTTGACGAGAATAACGAGGATATATTAATTGAGTGATATATATATATAGATTGTAACACTTGAAAAGTTAAGTTTTACATTGAGTAAGTAGATTATGACACTTATAATAGTGCTCTTGACGCTTACAACTTACCTAAAATTCAAATTTTAACTTACGGTCTATTCAGTAATGCTATTTAGTAGACTACGTACTAAGCTAAATTTCAATACATATATAATATAGCTAGATTTGGCACTTTTGTTTTAGCCGAATAGATGCAATGCTTGACTTTTAGCCGAATAGATGCAATGCTTGACCAAGAACTGAACACCGTTAAGTAGTGCGTGGTTGGTAATGAGAGGAATAGTTGAAATCGATCTATTCCTTAATGGCGGGGTTTGGAGACCTTTATTCTTGTTAATACGAATCAAGAACAAAACACTAACAAAAGAAACTGCATATGTAAATGTTTAATTAGGTCTACTTTTGGGAGATCGAATAATGTTGTCCACTTCTATTACACAAATCGTGGCATCTTGGTACCTTTCTTTTCAAACTCCCAAAGAGAAGTTTAATAACCGGTGTCCCTCTATACCTTTTTATAACTTTCTTTTCCTTTCTCCTTTTTCCTTTCTTTATATATTCTGATTTCTGATATTCGCTTTTGGTGGAGGGTGAAGGGAATAGAAGCTGCATTTGCGTTCTTCATTACCACATTTCCCCAACAAAGCATGGTTTCAAGGGAGTAATTTAATCTATCCAAAGGGTCATTGGAAGAATCGACTATTTTCATGTTTGACAATTTAACTAATACAAGTCCTTTTTTGACTTAATGAGTAATTAAATTTAGTTTGGAATTTGATATATATAGCGAGCAAAGATGGAAGGTCTTAACTTCTTTTGTAACGAGGAGCAGAAGGCAGCAATTAGCTGTTTATTTGGATAGTTATTGTGAGAGAACTCATGTGAAACTTATGTGTCTAAATAAATTTTGAACAGTTCGGCCACTTATCCGAATAGGTAAGTCTCATATGGGTTCTCTCACCATAGCGGTAGATCTCAATCCAACGGTTCATTTTTCGAATTGCAACCTACTCAAGTCAGAAAATGCCAAGATCCAAGTTTAATAACCCTTCAAGGGTTGAAGCATTAAACAATCTAATTAGTAGCCCTTTTACTATTTTCAATAACTAGAAGAATTGAAATTCCGTATGCATAGTTAATTACATAATTATACAGTTCTAATGCATGAATAAAACTCAAGTACTTTAACTGTTTCGTACCCAAATACTAGATCTGTCAAGGATTTGAATCTTGGCTAACATTGTGAGGAACATACATACTTAACAACCAAGGCGACCTTATGGGACAATTGTAAGTAACCCGTTAATAAAATATTCTCTGGAAGTAAAACAAAACAAAGGGAAAAATATACATATATACTCTCCTCAAACTACTATTTCATTGTCAATGTTCCTCTCCAAACTATCAAAAATACACTATAATTTTTTTTTAAAATTCTTAAAATTAAAAACTAAAACTAAAATAAAAAATTAAAAAAAAAGGGAAAATTGGAGGTTTCAGCAGGTGGTTGAGCCATTTCCTTGTCCAAATGGGGTGGAGGGCGAACCACCCCCTAGCCATATGGGGGTGGTTTGGCCACCCCCATTGGCCATATCTAGGGGGGGCTCAGCCCTGAAACCTCTTTTTTGTTTTTTTTAAATAATTTTTTTTTCTTGTCTTTTTAATAGCCTTAGGGGGACATTGACATATTTTGGTAGTTTTTTTTTTAGGGGTGGGGGTGGGGGGCATTGACTCAATCAGAAGGATATTGACAATGAGTTAATAGTTTGAGGAGGTATGTATACTTTTCCTCAAAACAAAAGTCAGTTTTCCATGGAATGTGGGCTACTGAGAGCAACCAAAGCAACAACTCATCATCAACCAATGCTACCAAAGCAGAATTCCTTGACTTCTTGTGTCTAGAAAGTCATAAAAATGTATTTTCATTTTTGTACTACAATTAGGTTTTAAAGGATCTAAATCCTGAAGATTTTTTTAGTGTAAATTTACTAATTGTTTTTTGTTAGAGTATTTTTCTTGTACCAGATCGATCAATCGGAAGCACTTGCAAAAGAGGAGAAAAGTACACAATGGAGCTTGCCAATGTTACCTGGCATGGGGAAGCCTCTGATATTTGTGTCAATATGTATTTAAGAAAATATCTCAAAATAGAAATAGGACGAAGGTTTAAGTTGAGACCAAAAAGTCTCATTTACTTGATTTTGGGTTGCCTTTTATAATGGCCTACACTCAACTGCTTACCGCCGATTACTCCACCATGATTGTCTTCGGAATGGCTTATCCCATGTTTCTCCACTTCCCATAGTGCCCTATATTTGAGATTTGGGGCTCATGAGTTGGTTATGAAAATGAGTAATGCTATATGTAAGACTCTTTTCATCCCCTTATGCCCCTAAATGTGACATGACTTTTAAAATTATAATTGGATTTGAGATGGATCAATATTGAATTTTGATCCAATGGTGATTTTAAAGGCCATGTCACATTTGAGGGAATAAGAGTTTTGCATATAGCATTACTCTATGAAAATTAAACAAGTGGCGTGGGAGAGAATCTTGTGTGTCAATGGTTTGGTGAGCTCGAGTCAATGGATTGGTATGCTAGTTATATGGGCTTGTCGGACCATATATAAGTCTAACATTTAGCCCCCATTTTCCTTGTCCAACGTATCAAGTTGGACAAAGGGAATTATATGTTGTGGGCATGTGCATAAGTGTCTCCTTTGATGGGTGGAGCTGACCATTAAGATCGTATGACATAAGAGAAACTTTGGATATAAATGCGCCGACTTGGGGATTTGCATTCGTCTGTTTAGCTGCAGCTTTAAACTTCAACACACAACATTTGAAAAATTTGAACTTGGCAGTGTTACGTGTCCCTCCAAAAATTCTTTAAAAATGGGCAATTAGGTCATTCATCCCCATACTAGTATTTTGTCCACTCATGTTTTCACGCCGCTGTTGTTTCCATTTTTGTGATCTTTCCCTTCATAGTTGCATTGCTTCAAAAAGAAGTTGTGAAACTCCAGTCCCATTCGAATGAGCTTTTTAAAGTCCACTTGTTGACTTTTAAGACCTAAGTTTGACTATTTGGTCTTCAACGACACTTTTTGATTAACGATTTATATCTAAATTTGGGCATGAAAAATATGTTTGTAGGCATATATAAACTAAATTTAGTAAATAAATAGTTGTTACTTAAGTTCGATGAAGTCAAAATTCAACTTGATAAAAGTTAGCTTTTTGACAAAAAACCGATGTTTTAAATGATTCAATCGTCAACTAAATTACAAAACTAACTAAAATAACCCATGCCTGGCCGGCCACTATGCTGGTTTTGAATCTTAGTTAATGAAATTTTGCTAGTTAGCTAGGACTAGATGAATGGTAAAAAGAGTTGAAAAGTAGGAGGACCTTTTGGTTGCCTTCCCCTAACTTTGAAAGGAGAAAGCTTCATTTTCTTACTTTTTCCAGCTGTTGGCCATGTGCTTTACTCTTCATTCAGCTTGGTTTTGGTTCTATAAATTTGGATATGTTTATGTGGTCAATTCAAAGACAAAAATTATTACAAGTATTTCTGTTGCGTTAATTATCTTAAAGATGTAGAAGTAGCGTCTCGTGATTAATTGAGAGTTTTTTTTTTTTTTTTTTTTTCATTTCGCCCTTGAATTTAGGGCGGGACGTTACACTTAAATTCCCCGAGTTTTATAGTTGTAGAGACGACATATTTGCTAAAATTAAATTGTAAAACAAAAAAGTCTTTATTATTTGATTTACTCATTTTTCATTAAAATTCAGGCTCATTGCATGAGCTCGGTTCCAGGGTACTTACTAACTTGTGGACTTACCCAATTATTTTCCTTCCACAAGTTTAGGAGGTACTAGAGCGAGTTGGAGGATTAGAAGTCTTTTATCGGTTTTGAGGAATTGAAGTAATGTCCTATTAAGGAGATGTTGAATCTATCTTCTATTTTGTCGTATTTCAAAGATGTATTTTGTGATGGTTAGACTGTGTTATCTTTATGGTTATGTGTTGTAATTATTTAAGAGATATATTAAGGCGTTAAAGCGTAGCTCAGATCATTGTAATTCTTTCCGCTTTCTGATAGGTGTTTAGAGTAGCCTTTCCTAGTTATTCCCTTAGAACTTATTTACTTGGTAAATAGGTGTTTGGGAGGTGCACCGAGTTAATTATTAATTAATTAATTTTTGAGGGCGTTATGAAAACATGATTCAACTAAGGATGGCTTTATACTTGAAATTTTGGATGCTAGACACTTGGAGTAATTTCTTTTCCGGTGTGACGGCCCATTTAATGCATTTTTTTTTTAACCCAATCATCACAATAATCTATGCACACCATATAACTTCTCATGACATGAGCATATAACATTAGAGATAATATATTGCAGCGGAAACATCTAAACATTTCATAATAACACGTAACACACAGAGATGAAATAAATGTCTATATTTTTAAAGCTTTAACGTTGTAAAATCAACTACATAGAAAATAATGGTTATACAAAAGTGTCATATGCGACACAATTCCATAATTATGTCACGAGTGTGTATAGACATGCTCCAGTGATGTACAAAAGGAGATAGACTAAACATATGTTAAAAACGTATTTATCCACACAACATACATTCGACCCGATTTAATTCATATATCATGATTTTGAAACTATAAAAATCGGTTCTTTTGCTATGTAAGTAAAATACTTACCAAACATTAAAATTTTTAAAAAGCATTAAACACATAGTATCATCCTCACTAAGTAATATACTTACAATACCCGCTTCATGTCTAAGGAACGACTCCCACATGAGCTTGACATTGCAATATCATATTGCATGCCATGGTTAAACACAATTCACAACATACTTTGACCCAAAACAACTCATTAATACTGGAATACCAAAAGTACTAACTTTCCATGACACCCATAGGAATCTAGGGTTCTTCTTTTTCTTACCCATTAACTATTTTAAATCACTCATAGAGAAACTCTAGGGTTAAACACTCAAAAATCCAAAATCTATACAACTTTACAAAAGTTAGGGTTAGAGCATTACCTTGATAGTGGAGAAATCCGAAGTTTCAACCCACAAAACTTCAATCCAAAGCTTGACCCAGGTTAAGGACTCTTCTACAAGTAAAGGCCCTAAATAAATATGAGAGATTAAGCATTAAACTCCAAAAATCAACCCAACATTAGGAAAAACTAAGGTTTAATGATTTACCTAAAATCGATCGGTACAATTGATGTTCTAATACCAAGAATCACGTTCCTGGGGTTCGATTTGGCTTTATAATCTCCCTTGAACCATTACCCAAGGTTTGAGCTCAAACCCTAGTGAGAGAAGAGAGAAAATAGTGTAGTGGGGGGAAAAATGTGAGAGAAATGGGTTAAAAACGTGTTTTAAAGCCTAATTGTCAAGTCAGATACCACTTGCATTCGGAAGGTCTACGCTACCGTTCGAACGGGCCTCTCAGAACACTAGCAGGGACCCACTCAAAGGTTCTTGTTCGAATGTTGGAAGCGAGACGTTCTGTCATTCTTTCCTTAACTGTTCGCTACGCAGTTTGAATGCCTTAACGAATGACACCCTCTGCATCACCTTTGAAACGTTCTGCATTTTGAATCATTCTCAACACCCAAGACCTTCAATACATTCAACATTCCAATCATGTTCAAGCAATGCTTGTGTAGTGGAGTTCCTTAAGCCATCTTTGCATTAATTAGGCTCCTCATTCTGTCCTGTCTAGTAGCACGACCTTGGTCTCCAAAATATGCTTCAGACTAACCATGATGTCTAAAGCGAGTGAGATTTTATGCATATGATGCTGGAGTACATTTGACAGTGATGTAAAAATGTAGCACTTAGCCATCTTATTGGGCTTGTTCCAGCAATTATATCGCTCCTTGTCCTCTTGAGTGGCTTCCAAATTTGGGAACTTTGGACAAGGTTGATATAACGCATATTTATGCCTTTCATTCGTGAGAACAATATCCAAATTAAGTTTCTAGTCAATGTAATTTGGCCTAGTCAATTTAGTCTAATTCAAAATATTGGCAATAAGGCTAAATGAAGACACTTTAATCTGAAATATTTTAAAAAGAACATAATTAGGGCATATACAATTATGCAAACAACAAATATAATATGGAACCTAAAGAAAACATAATATATTAGATTGCAACGACAACCTAATCTTGCAATTAATATCCGTCGGTAGTGAAGTGACGTTAACTACTATAATTAGGCAATAACAATTCTCATTATTAATGTCATCCAGGTATCTCATACAAAAGATTAATAATTTATCGCTTTTCCCTTAACCTCTAAGTCTAAGATAACAACAACTATCCATGGAGGTTATCATCTTAACTTAGTCACGTGTATATCATCGTATAGATTCAATGTGATTCTCGAGTAACTTCACGGCAGTTTGGTCGTTCATGATGTTAATCACATCACATCACACTATCTTAAAGAAGTCTGTCATTGTAGTTTGCATAGTAAAAACATCCTTCATAGGGAGCACGACCATGGTCAAGGCAAGCTTCTTTACTTCACATTACTATAGACCAACAATATAGGTCGTGAGACTTAACTCTAAAATATCTCATTAGGAATTCTAGTTCGAGTAGGAATCCTAGTTAAAATAGGAAACCTAATCTTGTGAAAGTACTATTTAATTAAAGAGTCCTAATCCCATTATGAATCCTATTTAAAATAGGAGTCCAAGTACTGATAGAAATTCGACTCAAACTAGGTTTTCTTATCTTGATAGGAATCCTAGTCAGAATCCTAGTTGGCCTTGGTATTTGGGATCCTAATCACATTACGTTTCGTTATCTAACTAGGGTTTAGGAAATAGAATGTCTAAAATGGTTCAATCCATTTTGGGAATAACTTTCCTAAAATGGGAACCCTATCCAACATAACATGGTTAACCTAATCAAATTTGAAAACCACATTCCAATAAAATTAGAATGTGGTCTTGTATTAAGTTTAGGAGTTTCACATTCTAACTAGGAAAACATCAACCCTAAACCATTTATGAGGTATTCAAAAAAACAAATTCATAATCCCAAAATTTGTTTTGTAGGGTTAGTTGCCACCTATGTGATTTGGCTCCCTTAGGGCTTTGCCCTAAGGTATGGGGCTACCAGCCACCACTTTAGGGTGGCTCTCCATCCACCAGTGGCTGACTGACAAAGGTAGTGTGGCCATGGGTCCATCTCGTGGCTCCCCAATGGAGTGGCCACAGCTCCAACCCGTGGCCCTCTATGCATGGTGGTGCAACGACCAAGCAATCAACCTAAAAAAGAACTTTTATTTTGTTTCAAAACATGTCTAAATGATTAAAAGCAATTTTTGAATCATAAACAACAATAAAATAATATAATCAAATATCCAACATGTTTAAACATTCAATCATGTGCTCTAGACCAAGAACTTGAAAACACTTTTTGTAACGACTCACCCCAATGACACAATATTGTCCGCTTTTAGTTTCCCCGAACTATTACAAGGAGATCACCAATCTTGATACTACTATCGCAGAAGCACGCTTAACTACAGAGTTCTGATAGGTTCATGGCCATTACGGCTTTAAAACATGTTGCGTTAAGAATGATGCAAATATATATATAATCACATCTTCATTCTCATACCCAGGTGATGTGGGACGTCACAATCACCCCCTCTTAGGACCCAATGTCCTTGCTGGTGACCCTCATGGGTTCACCCCATTCTTGGTGTACCAACAAGTGCTAGCTGGTGACCCTCATGGGCTTGTGAACACTCCTCGCATCTCAAGCTAGGCAATGGCTCTGATACCAAAAACTGTACAATATAACAAAAGTTGGTCCAGTCTATGAAGATCTGCTATATTGTGGAGGTCATCGCCATCCCACTTAAAAAAAAAAAAAACATCCGGCCATACAGTGTTCACTATAAACTATACAAAATCAAAAAGGCCCTTGGCATTGCTTTGTATTAATTTAATATCAAGAATGTTAACAATATATATATATTGAAAGTTAGCTTGTGTTTTTTCAAGGATATGTATTGTTGTTTTATTTTATTTTTAAATTATTTGATCAAAGTTCATGTTTCCCTTATTTTTCGAAACAAAGGCGTGACACTCTTTAAGAATTTCAAGAAAACATGAAAAACATAGCATTTTCCACATTAGAAAATAAAAAGTTACTGACCTCAAGGCCCAATTCTCACAGAAAAAAAAAAGAAGAAAAAAAGAAGAAGAAAGCTTAATGGGCCATTTGCCATCACTTTATGTAACGCCCCAAATTTGAACCAGCAAATTTGTAAGCAGAAACCTCCGGTTTCCACGTGACATTGCTATATCAAAGATGAACTCTCGCAACAGAATATATTTTTCTTTTAAAGACTTAGGAATTGATAACACATCACATAAGAGCTGACTGAACTACCTCAATATATTAATTAGATACGTAGTTTTCTTTACACGTAATAAGTATTCTAAATATATCACAAGAAGTGCCACAACGGCGCATACACCTACATAAACAACTACCGAAATACAAACATCTTTCTAAACATGTTACATACCACAATGGCTGTAACACAATTAATTACAAATTTACAGTAAATATAACTGGCTACAAAAATGTTAGCTTAAAATATTAAAGCAATCAAAAGTAATCCATAGATATCAGGATCAAATATATGAGTCCTAGCCAACCTCATCTTCTTCCTTCAGACCTGCATAATCATCTACGTGATTGTGGACATTACCACAATCCCATACTATAATTGTGTGAGTCAACTGTTTCAATAATATAATGTTTACTGATTTATTTAGAAGCACAACATGGAATGATGTAGCCTTATGTCTATATATATATACACAATTCATGGTCCATAGTCATGAAGTGAATATATATATATATATATATATATATATATATATACATCTATAAAGTAATGATATGATGACAGTTTTATATGCAGAATCTTATTTATTTTCTTTCTTTCACTCCACTCGTTTAAAGACATTACTTCGGTTAGCGGATTTCTTGGAGCCGTTACTCCTCACCATTTGCTGTATGACAAAATATTTTCATGTGGGCATTATTACGGCATTAATATAATTAATGCTTTAAATACCTATAAAATGAAACAAACATTATAATAGCATTAGTTATGCTAAAAATGAAATATTCTTTTCTTTTTACAAAAATGGACATAACAATCTCATTAGTATAAATAAATGGGTAGAATATCTTAAAAAACATATGAGCAGCATAACGAAATAAACATAGATAATTCCTATTTTAATCTTATAAAAATTCGTTTGAACAACAACACTAATGCCTAAAAATATTTTCTAATTATGGGCAGCGTAACGGCGCGGCGCATTTATGAAATATTCAATTTTATTTGGGCATTATAACGACGTATTTTAGTAAATAAATACACCGCTTTTAAAATATCCTTTTAAGCACATATTAAACTTTAAATAACCCAATGACAACTTATTAACAAAAACTAAAACCAAAGCTTAGAGGCTTACCAAAATATCCCCAAAGCAAGGTTGAGATATTTTTAAAAGGATTCCAAGTATATGGAACACGGCTCGCCGAGAGAGAGAGAGAGAGAGGAGAGAGAGAGAGAGAGAGAGAGAGGAGAGAGAGAGAGAGAGAGAGAGAGAGAGAGCTTGCTATTTTTGAGCTGCTTAAGCTACCCCCTTGCTGCCGAGAGAAAGAAACAGAGAGGAGAAGAGAGTTTTTTTTCCTTTTCTGGTTTTTTAGGAAGAAGATGAGTTGCTGGAACTCATACTAGCCTAGGGAAAGAGACGCAAAGAGAGTTTTCTTCTATTTTTCTTTGTTTAAACAATATGCTGGCCAAGGTAGGAGGAGAGTTCTGTTTTTGTTCATAGACCAAGGGACATAGAGAGACATAGAGAGAGAAAGCTTTCCCTTTTTTTTTCTGTTACAGAACCTTGCTAGCTGAAAGGGAAAGAGAAGGAAAAGAGTTCTTCTTTGTTTTCTTTTGCAAGCCGAGAGGAAGAGAGAGGGAGAGCAGCTTTCCTGGTTTTTTTTTTTTTTTTCCTTTGCTTCTTTTTGTTGTTGGTCGAAAGGGAGAAACATAGAGAGTTTCTAAGGGAGAAGACACCTTGCAAAGAAAGAAGACAAAAGAGTTGATGCTGTTCTGCGAGAGAGAAATAGAGAGAAGAATAAGAAGAAGAAGAAGAAGCTGTGCGTGAATGAAGAGGGGGTGCACCTTCTTTTATAGAAACTTGTAAGGGCCTGGATTGCTTTGAGTTGTAATATATCCAATGGCTGGGAGAGGATTCAATTCACCTGGGCGATGAGTCATGCAGAGATAATCATGATTTCTACAAAAATCTTAGGACAGCTGGTGCATGATATTTATCCTCTACAATTCTGTCACTCGAGCACCAGGTACTAGGGATTGAGCGCAACTACGATCTAGCGCCACATTTTGCGAATCGAGCGGAACTGCGATCGATTGCAATATTCCGTGGATCAAGCACAGATCCGATCGAGCGCCAATCTGTGGGGATCGAGCGCCACTGTGGATCGATCACCAATCTTGTGGATCGATCGCCCTCTGGATCGATTATTTATAATGTTGTATCCTAAATTTTAAGGCACATTAAACTTTTCTAATCAAATTGAAACTATAAACGTACCTCAAACATCAATGAATATTTAATCCTATAAATATTCATATAGTTCTTTTATCGAATTTACCACTAGTATTATTATTTCTACCGTATATATATATATAGTTACAATATTATTTTCTCGGACGTTACACTTTAACAACTTTTCCTCAAACGCCGAAGCTCCCCCCCCCACCCCCACCCCCACCCCCACCCCTTAAAAGCCCCTCCGCCAAAAGCGCCTATGCCCCTAAGCCCTGCCCAAGCCCCTAAGTCCCTCCTCATGCCCGTAAGCCCCCTTAGGCCCTCTAAGCTGCATGCAACCCAAATCCCCTTAGCCCCTGCAGGCCCTCTCAGGCCCATCAAAATCCTAAGCCCTCCAAAGCTACCCCGTTCCCCCAAAGCGCTCAAGACTATCAAGACACAAGTGCCCTAAGCACCATAAACCACCCCAAAGCCCCTGAAGCCTTTAAGTCCTCAAGCTCTGGAGACCCCAACGCCCTTCAACCCTTCAAAGCAACAAACGCCCCCAAGCACCACTCAAGTATGCATAATCCCCTAAGCTCCAAGTCATCCACAGCCCCTCGAAGTCCCCTAAGCCCTTTAAGCCAGCCAAGTCCCTCCCAAGCCCTCCTAAGCACTCCCAAGGACCCTATGTCCCTTAAGACCAAGCCACCAAAGCCTCGCAAGCCCCACCATTGTAGAATTTTCTGAAAGTCATCTACACTTTTTTTAAAAAAAATTTATTTTATGAAAATTAGCATCGATAATATTTAAAAATTAGGGGTAATTACCTTTTCCCTCCCATGAAGTACTAACCATTGTCAATATGCCCCCATGAACTGACACCCTCACAAGAAAAGAGCATCGAACTACCATTTACTTACCAAAACCCTTATTCCGCTAGTCAACTTTGTTAAAATCTTGAAATGACTCAAATACCCTAACTTTATAATCAAAATTTACATATAATACCCTCAAAATTAGACAAATAAAAAAAGGTAAAGAAAGGCAGCCATCCCTTTAGGAGAGAGGGTGGCCTGCGACCCACCTCCGAACTTGGGGTAGACTACGTACCACCCCCGGGTTGCATCCACCCTAGGTTCAGAGGTGGCTGTGAGCCACCCTAGAGGTGGCCGGAGCCACCTCTAGGGGTTGTTTGAAGGCCACCCCGGATACAACCAGGGGATGGCACGCAACCAAGCCCAAGTTTGGGGGTGGCTTGCAGGCCAACCCCTTTCTTTTCCTTTTTATTGTGTTTTTATTTTATTTTATTTTTATTATATATATATATATATATATATATATATATTTAGGTTTGATATTTTTTATTAAATTATTGTTTGAGGGTATTTCTGTCTTTAAACGAATTTTAACGTCTAAAAATAGAATATTCCATCCGATTTAACGATATTCCCTAATGGAAGGACGATTTTGGTAAGTAAATTGTAGTTTGATGCTATTTTCTGGTGATGATGTCAGTTCATGGGGGTATATTGACAATGGCTGGTAGTTTATGGGAGAAAATGTAATTACCCCTAAAAATTAACAAAAACTCTTTGTATTTGTTAATGCTGGCGACAAAATTGATAAATTAATAGCGACCATATTATGTGCTGAATAGTTACTATTTTACAAAGACTTTTGTTGAATAAGGCTACATTTCTAGCGACGACATTGGGACATTATTAAAAAAACATATGGTTATTTTTTGAAAACTAGTGTTGGAATCACAAAATAGTTTTCTCAACCGAACAACTCTCAACCATTCTTCGATGACTCTTTGTGTCGCAAAAGGCCATTTCTCTTTAACAAACCGTATTGATTTAATGTTTAAGTAGTAGAAAAATGCTACTTGTATAAAATCATCCACAATACTTTCAATGGAGCCTTTAAATTCCATGTGTCAGAGAGAAGTAACAAAGATTGAGGCAAAGTAGTATTTAAATAGCAATAAGCTATTCTACGGTGGCGCCATCCGGACATGTCCTTAAAGTGTCCGGACACAACTAGGGTATCGTAACCCTACCAGCCTTCCATGTCCGGACATCTCTCAACCCGAGAGTACATGTCCGCGAGGACCGTGACAATGACCAGAATTCTCAGCAAACAGGGGTTCTCGGCTTCTCTGGAATAACTGTGTCCGGACGTCTCTTCAATCTGAAAGGGTATGTTTTCAGCTTTGTCCAAACAATTCAGTTAACAGTAAAACTTCCTACACTAATCCTGTCTGGATAGCATATGTCCCTGTCCGGACATCTTGTCTTTCTTAGGCAATTATTCAATGACTTAAACTGCAGACTTAAGTACAATTCTACCCCCAATCCCCAAAAACATAAAAATTTGTTTTGGACACCTAATAAGTTAATCATAAAAACTAACACATAATTATAAATGTGTTGTTAAGTCTCACACTAAATTGGTAGATTATAAAATTATTGCATGAAAGTTAAGTCTCACATTGATTGTGAACTATGTGGAATTGAGCTTTGTTGATGTTATTTAATTTGACTTCAAGAATTGTTGATTAAAGGGAAAGATAATGGAGATAAATACTTCATGATAATTTTAGTAAGTATGTTTAAACAGAAAGCTCTTTTAAAATTGTAACTTTTAATAGAGTGATTAGATGATCACCAGTCAAGTGGTTTTCTATTTCTGTTTTTCTTTTTTCTTTTTTTCCTTGAGCAATATTCCTTAGTTAGGAATATGAGCTCCCAAAAATTATATATTTAACTTATTATTTGTATAAACTCGTGAAGAGTTCTGATCGAAAGCTCACAATGTATTAAATGGAAACCCCCCATTTGAAAGGTTGAAAGGGGCTAATTCATTTTAGTGTTAGGCATGATTCCATCTTCAAAACTGCGATTATTTAGACTCATGTGATAGTTCCTAGTATTTCTGTTATTTTATATCATAAGAACGGAGTAGCAGAGCTAGGAATTCATCTTTAGGGGGGCTAAAGTGCTCAAATTTCTAGCCGAAGTGCTCAATATTTTTTTTTCATCATTGAACTTTTACTTCCATTCTTTATTTATGAACACTTTTCAACATAGAAATTAACAGCACAACATAAGTAATTTCAAGGTTTGAAATCACAATATCTTGATGGTGTACACAACAAGAATACAATTTCTAATAAAGTTTGGCTGAAAATCAAAGATTTGACAGCAAACTTTGACTTCTTTCAAGATTGCCTCACTCACAGCCACTTACCTCTTTTAATTACTACCCTACAAACTGCTGACAAAATCTAGACATCTTCGTACACAAACCTTCTCA
The DNA here is from genome assembly GCA_028654335.1 of Alnus rubra. Classification (NCBI taxonomy): domain Eukaryota; kingdom Viridiplantae; phylum Streptophyta; class Magnoliopsida; order Fagales; family Betulaceae; genus Alnus; species Alnus rubra. The sequence continues at coordinate 1,782,118 of JAJPGS010002212.1, forward strand.
TTGCCACTTAGCTCTTGTTGCTTTTGTTTTGTACAATTGAGAAGAACAAAATAGATACCCCGAGGCCTAAGTCTTATAGAAAAATAAAAAAGGCTTGAGGGGCTGTTAGCCATCATTTCAAGAACTCTCCCTATAAATCAACATTTTTTAAAATTTTGAGAGGTCCATGGGCCCCTTTGGTCTCAATGTGTCTCTGTAGTGCCCTAGATATTTATCAAAGGTTAATTAGGTCTTAAATACGGATTCGGCGCCTTGACTTTTGATTTGAATGAACCAGGAACATTCGCAATCCCCACTACAAGCGACCGTGGACGTGTTCTACTGTGTGTCGAAAAGTACATCCCGCGCCTTCAGCATGTGTGTCAGATTGTACGGCGAACGATCGCCGTCGTACACTGAATGATCTTCTAACCCTAAATATTACACGAACATTCGCAATTCGCTTGACAAAACGTTCGCTAAAAGCCAGATCAGTTGATTCTTGTCCACTCCGATTTTTTCTCCTATAAATACCCCTCACCCTATGCCTTCAGACCATTTCCACTCACTTCTACCCCCTTTGCTCAGTGTATTCCTTGTGTGTGTGACAGAGTGTTTTGAAGGAGTACGAAGCCCTTTTACATCCCAAGGAGGTAACTTTCTTAGCTTAGTCCGTTCTTGTAGAGTTGTTTTGTAGTTTACTTATTGTTTTGTTAATATCTCTAGCTAGTTTTACATCCTTACCTAGTTTTTGGTTATAATAATAGATTAGTGTTTGATTAGTAGTTTGAGAAGATTTAATGTACCAAGTACAAAATTGAAATGTTATTGAGGCTAGGACTCTGTTAGATATCATATTAAGGCCCTAAGACTTGCTTAGAACCAGTTTTGTGACTTTTAGGTTTGGATTTGAGATTCTGCCCAAGCGTCGAACGTTCTACCTTCACTGGACGAACGAACGATGTCCAAGCCAAACGTTCAACCTTCACTGGATGAACAATCGCCAGATGGACAAAAAGCCTATTTTGAGCTGTTTAGGACTTAAGACTTGTTTTAGCTTGAGTTTAAGGTTGATGATAGGTTTTTCTGAGATTTCAAGGTTATGGAGCCTCAAGGAGACTTGTTGGAGGAGTCGTGTTATACAAGTGAGTTAAACTCACATGGATACTTGTTTTTATTATTTTTTCGCATAGCATAAATATTTTGTGTATCAAAACATGCATGTTTACTACAACTCACATGAAATGTAACTTTTATTACTGTGAATTCTATTTTATGAAATTTTGTGATTAATGAAATGATGAGATTATGAAAGCATGCATGTAAAATATGGTGAAGACTAAATTTCATCATATGACATGGTACACTATTTTGTGTGGAAAAATAGCCATGGGCTTATTATTGTATGGGTTGTTCTTTATGGTCAAATTTTTATAATGTGTTATGATGTGCCTTGGATCCAATGGTTATTTTGTGACTGATGCACCATGCATGAATAGGGGTCACAATTAAGGTTTTGCTAGTAGCGTGGGTCACTCGAGGTCTGACTCGGTTGGGCTGCTAGAATATGACGATATGAGTACATATTCGGGGCACTGGTGTTGTATTACAGGTCCCACGAGACAGCGCAAACCCTTTCGGGAAAGGGTTAATATCTTGGTAGATCATTTCGAATTGAACTATGATAAAAATCTTGTTATAAGCATATATACACTATATCTCTATTGCATACATCATCATCTTGTACAATGAAAGAATACTCTCGTGCATGTGATTTCAACTTAAACTGACTTCACCACATGATAACCTGTATATCATGCATATTATTACTCACTAAGTCGTGGACTTGTGCTCTTATCTTTCCACCTATTGTTTCATAGATAGTTTTTGTGACGGCGAGTTTGGAGCAGTATATGGTCCTACTTGAGGGAATGCTTAGGATCATTTTTGAAGAGTTAGTGTAGTACCCCAGATAATTATCAAAGGATAATTAGGTCTTAATTTCGGATTTGGGACTTTGACTTTTGATTTGACCGAACTAGGAACGTTAGCGATTCTCGCCAGGAACAATCGCGGTTTTTCCCTAGGAATGATCGTGGTCCCCACCACGAACGATCGTTGACGTGTTGTGCTATGTGTTGGAAAGTACATCCCACACCTTCAACGTGTGTGTCAGACCATACCATGAACAATCACGGCCGTACGCCGAACAATTTTCTAGCCCTAGCTTTTACACAAACTTTCCCGATATCTTGGCAAACGTTCGCTAAAAGCCATATCTATTGATTCTTATCCACTTCGACTTCTTCACCTATAAATACCTCCACGCTCGCCTTCTTCATCTTATTTCCCCCCATTTCATAAGTAGATCCTTGAGGGAGAGTGAAGAAGTGTTTTGGAAAGCGAGAAGGAGATCTCTTGGTCTTTCATCTTCAAGGGAGGTAACCTCCTCAACCTAACTCATTTCTTATGTTGTTCTTGCTTTGATTAGTTAGTTTTCGTAGCATAGTTTACTGTTTTGGTAATTTCTCTAGCTAGTTTTATATCTTTGCTTAGTTTTTGGTTAGTATATTTTACGTATGTAGTACTGCATGGGGATGATATTGAGGTTAGGACTTTGTTAAAGATCATGTTAAGACTCTAGAACTTGCTTAGAACCAATTTTATGATTTTTAGGTTCGAATTTGGGATTTTACCTAAGGACCAAGCGTTCACCCTTCATTGGATGAAGAACGGCATTTGAGACGAACGTTTGCCATTCGTTGGACGAACGATCGCCGAACGGACAAAAAGCCTAATTTGAGCTGTTTAGGATTTTAGACAGATTTTAGCTCGAGTTTTAGGCTGATGTTAGGTTTTTCTCAGATTCCGAGGTTGTGGATCCTCAAGGAGATTTGTTGGCGTTGTGTGAAACAAGTGAGTAAAACTCACATGGATACTTGCTATTATTATTTTTCTGCATAGCATGAATATTTTGTGTACGTATCAAAACTTGCTTGTTTACAACTCACATGAAATGCCATTTTTATTACTGTCAACTCTATTTTGTGAAAATATGTGATTAATGAAAAGATAATGAAATGATGAGATTATAAAATCATGCATGTAAAATATGATGAAGACTAAATTGTATCAAATGACATGGTACACCGTCTCGTGCGGAAAAACGGCCATGGGATTACTATTATATGGGTTGGATAAAATAGTTGTTTTGTGAGCGGCGCACCATGCTTGAATGAGGGTCACGATTGTGGACATTATTAGCAGCGTGGGCCACCCGAGGTCGAACTTGGTCGGGCTGCTAATGATAGACAGTAACATACATATCTAAGGCACCGGTGTTGTATTACAAGTCCCTTGGGACAGCGACAACCCTGCCGGGAAGGGGTTAATATCCTAGGTAGACCTTTTAGAATTGAACTATAACATGATTCTCTTGTTATAAGCATATAATATATCTATAGTGCATACATCATCATCTTGTACAATGAAATAATACCCTAATGCATGTGATTTATATCTCAAACTGAATTCACCATATGATAACATGTGTATCATGTGTATCATGCGTATTATTACACACTAAGTCGTGGACTTATGCTTGTATGTTTTCCACCTATAAAACATGTGTTGTTTTATAGTTGAGCTACCTTTAGATGTTGGATTCGAGTTGGACCTTGTAGCAGTTGCGACAGTTTGGCGTAGTGATATCGATTTGGTTATGGTTGAGGATTGATTGCTGGATTTTGAAGATCACTCTTGGTAGTTAGTACTTTTGGGTAATGTTGTAGGCTTAGCATTTCAGGTTCAATTGTGTATCAATGATTTATTTTGGATCTTTTTATCAATGATATGTATAGTGTGATTTCAGTTAATATAATGACTCTTGGTAGATGCCCTGGTTGTAATTAATGTTGATAAAATATCTTATATTTTCGCTGCGTAATATTCTCTTTTTGAGGATTAGTATATCATTGAGTCTTATTCCTTATGGAATGGGACTGGTAGACGAACCATGAAGTTAATTACCAATTAATTAATTTTTCGAAGCGTTATAGTTAGACCCCATATGGCTAGCACGGATGTGGAGAAGACCTAGTGAATCCTGCTGGGATATAAAAGATGTCATCTTTATGTTGTACCTTCTTAAGTGTAGAATTTGACTATTGTTTTAGATGACTCTTAGATCATTTTGATTCAGATCTATATATTTTTTTTATAACTGGTCTTTTGAGCATATTTTGAGAGCTTCGGTTGGTAATATTATGATGATGTTTTAGTTACTCTGGCTATTCTTGTTATGATTGTGAATTTTAGAATGCTAAATTTATTATTTTAAGTGAAAGTCTTATGCTGCAGACTCTCTTCGGAGAGGATGAGATCCCTATGGTCTTGTTCTTCTTAGAATAAGACTCGGAGACGAACCATGTAGTTAACAACCAGTTAGTTTAATTTACGTGGGCGTTAGTTGTCACTATAAGCCCCCGTTACTCCTTTAACATTATTTGAAAATTTCTTCTTTTGATGCTAGCATATTGTTATGTTTTGGGGATTCAGGTAGTTTTGTACTTAGGTCTGCAGTTGATGATTTGAAGAATGCTACAAAAAGACGAGTACATCAATTGATGTTCAGATTGGAACATAGGTTGTCCAAACATGGTCTGTTCCAGGGAGTCACATCCTCTGTGCTGTCTAGATACCACAATGATCGCCATTATCGGGTTAAAGTGATGTCCAGACATTGGTATGGTTCTGCGGACACTAACTATTCCAGAAAGGTCCTGTCCATTGAGAAGTCTTGACATTGCTGCAAACATGTGCTCTTGGGTTTGAGAGATGTCTGGACATGGACATAGATATCTAGACATTAATGGTTCAAAATTTCTTACTGTCCTCGGAATTTTTCGGACATTCCTACGAATGCAAACATTCTATTTTCCTGATATCCAGACACCAAGGAGTAATGTCTAGACATGGAAGGCGATTAGTAATGTCTAGCCATGTCTGAACATCTTATTTGCTTATTCGGACGTCGTCGCACAAAAAACATAGATTTATATTTAAAGACTGTTTTGTCTGAACTCTCTACATCTCTCAGAAACACGATTTTCAGAGCTTCCATAGAGAGTATTAAGAGACAACTCCCAAGGCCTTGGTGTGATACTACACAAGGTTCTTGAGTTTTGTGTCATGTGTTTGCGCTAATGAAGACTCTTGGATTGTGATTCAAGCTGACGTACAATGACTACACAATCTACGCAACAACTAAAGTCTACCAATTAGGGGTGTACAAGCGGGGCGGTTAATAACCGAAAATAACCAGTAACCACCAACAACAGCTAACCATGAAAATCGAAAAAAAAACTGCAACCGGATAACCGGGTAACCGGTTTTTTTAATTACATATAATTAAAATTATATATATATATAAAATTAGTATTTAGCATACATGTATAGTGTATATAGTATAATCAAGTTTACAAAATAAGTTGGTCAACCGCAACATGGTCTTCAATTTGCTCGCAAATGCAGGCAAAACAAGACACTATATGACAACAAAAGAAGGTGGAGTTCTTTTTATACCCAAAACCCAATGAACCAGAATGTAAAACTACCGTCTTCTCAATGTGCTTGGTAATCTAAGGAAAACTATCAGCACCAAAATCCCACATCACACTGTATATGATCTTGGGTGACTATACATCTGGATGACAAACTATTACCATCTAAACCAAGTTGAAGAAGACTCATTGAAATCGTGCCAAAATAATCAAGCCTGAAAATATTATATTGAATGAATGGTGATAGTAGTATTTACTATTTAATATTTAGAATTGAATATTGAATGGTCAAATATTGGATTAAAAAAAATTTGAAAAGATTCAGCAAATTATCCGGTTGCGGTTGCGGTTATGGCCAAATAATCACAACTGCAACCGGTTGTACGCCCTTACTACTAGTGGTGATCGGTAAGGAGTTCATTCTCTGTAGAACGGCCAATGAAGGAGTTGGAGGCATAAACACAAGAGGAGTGGGTTGTACTACAGGTTGCCTTGGTAAATTTAAAAGGGATGGTAAGTTTTACTATTGCCAGTAGTTAGTTATTCTTTGAGTTGAGTGAAATCTTGAGTTTGACTGTGCCGAAGAGTTTTTTTCCTTGGTATAAGTTTTTTCTCTTCGTCAACAAAAATATCGTGTTGTGTGATTGTTGATGGTTGTTTTCTTGATACATATATGTGCTTGTGTTCAATTAATTTATAGACTAACTACCTATTGATATTTTCTTTGTGTGTTTGGAGTCAGAATTGGTTGTTATATTTCTCACATAGGGAAAATTACATTTAAGCCTTCTAAACTATCAGCTGTTTTAGAAGTAGCCCCCAAACTATCAATCCTTGGACTCCGGCCCACCAAACTACCAAAAAGTGCCAAAAAGACACCATTTGTCAAAATATTCCCATAATACCCTTGTCATGTTTCATTTTTTCAATTTAAAATCAATAAAATTTAGCACAATTTAAAAATCAAAGAAAAAAAAAACCTATAGGGATCTCCAGCCACCCCAATTTTGGCCAAGGGGAAGGCTGAGCTACCCCTAAGGCTAGTTTGGGGGTAGCCGAACCACCACCATGGCCCTTTGGGGTGGTTCGGCTACCCTTGAGGAGCAAAATGGGGGTGGCCGAAACCACCCCTGTTTGGCCTGGGGGTGGGTTCACCACCCCAGACGGCCGGTCTGGGGGTGGCCGAACCACCCCCATGGCTCTTAGGGATGGTTCGGTCACCCCCAAGAGCCAAACCCTAACTTTTTTTTTTTTTTTTTGGCCCTTGGGGGTGACTTAACAACCCCCAAGGGCCATGGGGGTGGTTTGGCCACCTCGAGATCGGCTGGCTGAACCCACCCCCATGACCCTTGGGGGTGGTTCGGCCACCCTTAGACCGGCCGTCTAGGGGGCTGAACCCACCCCCAGGCCAAACGGGGGGGCCACTCCCAAGCCTCTTGGGGGTGTTTCGACCACTCCCATTTTGCTAATTGGGGGTGGCCGAACCATCCCAAGGGCCATGAAGTTGGTTCGGCCACTGCCAAACCGGCCTTCCTTGGTAAAAATGGGGGTGGCCGATCACTCCCTTTATTTTTATTTATTTATTTTTTTCATATTTTAAAATTTTCTCTGTTTTTTAAATTGTTTTAAATTGTATTATTTTTTAATTGAAAAAATGACACGTGGTAAGGGTATTATGGGAATAATTCGACAAATGAGATCTTTTTGGCACTTTTTGGTAGTTTGGGGGGCTACTTCCAAAACGACTAGAAATTTGGGGGGCTTAAATATAAGTTCCCTTCTCACATATTATTTCTAGTCAAAATGGATTTTCATATCTATAGGACATGAACATTGTTTTTTTGCTCTTCGGATGTTATATTTCATAATGATATTGTTAAACTGTAGTTTCATTTCAATTGCATTCTACCCATTCATATTGACTAAAAGTTATTTTTCTCTTGACTTTATTTTCCTTTTGATTTTGTAGATATGCATATTTTATCAAGCACTTGCTTTTATACCTTTTGTTAAAGATGGAACTCCAGTTACTAAAATGAAATTCTTTTGAAATGTGTGCTTAATTTAATGTATTGTGTCTTTTCAATAGGCTTTTCACATGTTCATACAAACACAAACCTTTTGGGTTTAGGTGATTTTCTATACAAGCAAGTTATTAATTAAATAATAACCCTAACCAAGGAACAATGTTGCCTTTTTTTTTTTTCTTTAAAAAAACTAGAAAATAGGCCACTTAACTTAGGATTTATCTTACCCAAGAAAATTTACTTTTTATTTTTATTTTATAAAACTCAATTTCCATTTAAATAAACTTTCTTTATGATATGCCATGTGTCGTAGTATTTTGAATTGTTTTAAATATTAAATCAATAAATTTATTCGCAATCTTGATCAAATTAATTTATTATATTTGCTTCATATGTCTCTTTATGACTTACAAAACTTCATTTTCTTTTTCTAAAATTCTTCATTTTTTTATGAAAGAACGTACTTTTCAGTACTAACTTATATATATATATATATATATATTGTCTTTTCATAATTGAATAATTTAATGGCTGAATTCTAAATATCCTATAATGCATATTTGTCATGCTTTTCAAATCAATATTTTTTTAAAGCTTTTTTTTTTTTGGTTTAATTTTTTATTCATGTCTTGATGTTATCATGACTAGAGGATCATTCCCTTCACTAGTCCTTTTGAAACTAACCACGTTCTTATTAGTACACATGTTCTGCTAAAAACTATAGGTGAACAAAAAAATTATTTTAAAACCTTGGAATCCTTGTAAAAACTTTGCACTTAATCCAAAAGTCACATATGTGCAAAATGATACTAGTTCCAAAAGTCACAACCATTAAACAACATTTATTTGAACCAAAATATTTTAAGAATAAATCAATTTTCTAGAATATATAAGGGCTAAGAGTTAATCATCGTTTTGATTATACATCAAAATAAAAAGCTACTAAAGTGGAAGAAAATACATGGCGTGCAAATGTATTAGCAAACTTATGGTTGTGATGATGGAGTTGCTTATCCTTATTCTCCTAAAAGTGCAAGCCAATGACCTTGCCCATATCTCTTTTCGTCCCTCTTCACCTTCGACCATGCTTCCTTATTTCTCTGAACTCGATAAAGACCTTGCCCCTACCTCTTTTTCTTCGTCTCCACTTCTCATCCTTGATCCTCAATCCTTTGAACTTGATAAAGTTAAAAGAACAATGTACAATTGCCTTGAAGATAAAATTAAAAATTGTGAAAAAAAAGGCGCACAAGGCACCTTGGAATTCGAAGAATGCATATTGAAAGCTCATCGAAAATGCTTGATTAGGCATCGATATCGCAAAAAAATGACTTATGAGAGTTCACACTGCTTGCTTAATTGCTTTGAGCATCGAAGTCATGAGATTGGCGCATGTTTCTTAGAATGTTATGAAAAGTATTTCAAGACGCAATAAGATGTCGTTTATACGTAGAATCCCCTGTGTAAGGTCAGGTAAAGATTTCTTAACTACTCTTTCTCTCTCTCTCTCTCTCTCTCTCTCTCGCCATTTGTTAGTCACCAACATTGATTGTCTACAATGCAAAGATCGAAACCATGTTGCAGCATATTTTTTAGAATGCTTATCAATCTTCTTATGTACTGCAAAAGAATAATTTTAAACTTTTATATTTTCCTAGGACATCAGTAGAAAGTATTGTGGATTATTTATTCTCATTCTCTACAAAATGTTTAACATTGGTTCTTCTTCATGAATTTTAACGTGTAATTAAAGTTGACATTGACACATATTTCCGAACTTATGGAGCATTTAAGTGATGTCAAACAAAATTTTATCATTATCTTAACCATTGGTTGTCACTCTTTTTTTTTTCCGATAATTTTGTATTTAACTAGTTTACTATGATAAATATGTATAGATTTTGAATTAATTACCAAGCAGAGTAAATTAATTTGAATTGGAGCAAGAAAGATATCAAGTTAGTGAATTCTAGTGATAGAAGTCTCGAAAATTCTGAATTACCTTATATAAGATTTTGGAAAATAAAATTGTTGGATAGTAATTATAGTCATAGAAGTTACTTATTTACTACTCCGATATTTGTTTTATAGAGTAAGTATAACCAAATAACTACAATACCATGATTTTTGTTTCCAAAAATTATTTTATCTGAACTTTTTGTATAGGACGTGTTACACAATTCATTTTATCACCTCCTCTTTCAACAACTGCTATTTCATCTCATCCTTAATCAATATAAGTTCGTTTCACTTAATTGCTTTTAGTTTCCCACAATGGGTTGTATTTATGAGGATTTCCTTACTCTTCACCAACGTCAACGATGGTTCTTAGGGTGTAACAATTTATCTCTTTGTTGTATACTCTAGTTTTAATTTTGTTTCTTGGTTTTTAATAATTGAAAAAAAAACCTCATTTTCGTTGCTTATTATTTTAGTTTTCTTATGAAAGATAAATGTTTACAGAAACCTGCAACTGGCATATCTTGTTATACCAATCATATAATACAATATCTTTAAACAGTTATGACATCAATATGGAGAATATTTTTCTGAATAATATGCTACTAGATAATAAAACAACAAATTAAGAAATAAAAGATCTGAAGGCTGAGGTGGACAAGTGAGATAATCATTACTTGATCTATTCAGTAGCTATTCCTAGTGGTACCACTAGCATAATAAGCTTTTTTATTTTTTTAGCTTGCGATTTGGGCATTAAGATCATTTTTATCTAATAGAACCCTTCTATTATTTAACTAAAATCATGCTTTTTCATCTTTTTCACAACTCACTTTGTTTATTAAGCTGGATTTCACTCATAAAGTATGTTATGGTTACAGATTCATATGGAGGCTTCTTAGAGAATGTGCAAGAGCAAGACTTGCTAGATAACATTTCTCAACTGTCTATTATTTCAAATAATTTTGGTTTTTAGTTTTTGAATAATGTTAACTACGGATGTTGTACTAGCTGATTTGATACTGTTATATTTTTTAGTTTTTATGTTTCAAAATTTTGTACCCACAATTATGTAATTTGGGAGTTGAATTTTTAATTGGATCTGTTGATCTTGTTTTATGTGTGAGATTTTGGAGTAAACAACTTATTTATTGAGACCTAAAAAATAATATACTCTTTTATATAAAATATTATGTAAATACTTTTGTTATTACTAAATACTATGTTACGTTTGAATAAATACTTATATTTAATATTGTATTTAATTGTACATTCTCTTTGTCCCAGATTTCACATATTAAAAAATAATATAATTTTATCTAGTAAGCTACATGGGCTTGCTATGGCTACCCATTTGAAATGTGTAATCATGCATCTCTGTCATCAAATCAATGAATGGTCCAATTCATATAGGTGAATGTGACGTGCCACCTACTTGTTCACCCAAATAAAAAAGGGATATCAAGAGAACTATCCTAAATTTAATTTAGACCACCATAACACATCTCACTAAAAATACATGCCTCATTGTCCTTATACTCATTCGGCTACATAAGACTAAGCATATTTAACACCTATTGAGTTTCAAGTCAACGGTATGCTCAATCCTAGTATATTAATGTAGCCACAACTATATCACAAATTTTGAGAAATTACTTTCATGTTGCCAATGAGTGCAAAAACTTGAATGTTAAAAAGCAGCCTTCCTTTCACACTCATGCTACTTTATATAGAATCATAATATTAACACTGTGAGGAAGTCGAGATCTCTTCAGTTAATTACTAATTGGTTGAAGCACAGGTACTATGAATTACATTCTATAGTGAAGTTCTCTTTCTCAAAAGAGTTCAAATCTTAACTCACTATAAATCCGTAGGGATCTATATGTTCCAGTTTTTGCTAGTCTTCCAATTGCTAAAGGTAATTACTCGCCTGAGTTAGCTGATTTTGGCATTTTCGCGTACATTGACCATGGATCATATTACATGGTGTATGTGTGCTAAATATTACATCATAATGATGAAATTCCATAAATGAGTTAAATTCCAATAATATTCAAAAGAAAGATGACTATACCTGATGTTAGAATAATCCATTCATAAATAAAAAAAACAATTACAGTCTATATGTAATGTCCAAGAAATTAATTAGGCACTGAAAATATGAATTAGACTATGTGAGAAAAACACTTAGAAAATACTTAGAATGGATTTTCAATGAAGTTTGTTTGGACGGGCTAAGATATGTGTCCTAACGGGTTTGGCAGAAAGTCCATGTCTGCAGCTGTGTTCAGTCAGGCTTGTGAATGGGACTTCCAGAAAGTCACAACACATGTACGTGTCCAGAAGGGCTAATGCTATGTCCAAACGAGATTTACAAAAATTTTCCATATATGAATCCTAAAATATGTGTCTGGATAGGCTATTTGTGGGCTCGGATAGGCTTGTGTTAAAGTTGTAGAAGCGAGGCCTTCAGCGCATTTTTCCGAATTTCTCTCTCTCTCTCTCTCTCTCTCTCTCTCTCTCACGAAAACTCTCCTCTCTCTTAAGTTTTTGGGGTAATTACCTTTTTCCCCCCATGAACTACCAAAAAATGCGCGATGCCCCCATGAACTACCAACTCGACCAAAATAGAGCATTCAACTACCAAAGATAACCATTTTCCCCCCTTCCGTCAGTCACACGCCGTTTTACCCTCATTTTCTTCCTCTTTTCCCCCTATGAACTACCACCATCTTCCTCTTTTCCCCCCATGAACTACCATCATCTTCCAACATGCCCCCATATAAAACGGCACATGACCCGTTGACCGTTTGTTTTAACCCCTTTGACTGACGGAAGGGGGGAAAATGGTTGTCTTTGGTAGTTGAATGCTCTATTTTGGTCGAGTTGGTAGTTCATGGGGGCATTGCGCATTTTTTGGTAGTTCATGGGGGCATTGCGCATTTTTTGGTAGTTCATGGGGGAAAAAGGTAATTACCCCTAAGTTTTTGATCCAAAACCTTGGATCCTTGAAGATTAAAGCATCCAATCTCAAATTCAACCTCGGAAACGTGATCCTCGAAGCAAGATCGACATTTTCACCATTTGATTTAAGGTAAATTCGAAATCTCTAAGTTTCTCTAGATTTGGTGTAAATCTTGAGAACTTGAGTATAATCTTCCATTTTTCCTTTAGGTTTTGTGCACTTTGGAGTGTTCTAAATGATCTCCAAGTGTTGGGTCACGCTTGGATGGATTTATGGTAAAACCCCAAAACACTAGTTTTTGGTTTGAGTGTTTAAGTTGTGGTTTTAAGTGTCTAACCCAAATATAATCTTATGGGTTAGTACTATTTGTTAATGGTTGTCAAATGGAGCCCTAGAAATTCTATGGGTTTTCCATGGGATTAACCCTTGACAATCAAGAGCAAGTTGGAAGTTTAGAGTTAGAAATACTAATGTGTCATGCAATGTTCTTATGCAGAAGTACATTGCGAGGTTTTGGTTGATGATTCATCTTTAAGTCTTATATTGAGCAGCCAAAGTGAGTATTTTACTCACTGAGAATTTTTTTATGTTTTATGATAAGAAAATGATGTGAATTTATAATTTTGAGCCAATGCTATTTTAGATGAATATATGCTTGTGGTTGATTTCGATACTTTCAATTATGTTAAAAAATGCTTTGATGATGACTATGTGTTTTGAGATGAGATTTGAGAAAAGATTTACAGGATTTGATGATATGAATATGAAATGTTACTTTGAGATATGATTTAATGAGTTTTATGTGAAGTTAAATTCATGATGTGTTTGAAAGAAGTATGTGAAGAACATGATGCGTAATGACGCATGAGTATGTGAAAGCATGGACACAATGTTTATATGATACAAAAGCACAAGCAAGTACATGGAAAGAAGCAATGAACCGAAGACCATTGGGCTACGTCCCAATTGGCACCAAAACGAGATGAAAATGGATGATGAGCATGCGTAGCATAATGATGATGTGTAACATGTTTTAAGATGTTTTCATGACTAGACATATTAATATGCCTATGAGTCTTAATGGGAGAGAACATATGCATATTTCTATTCGACTATTTTGCACATGATTTAAATGATGTTAGGTGGATGTGCTAGTATACTTATATTCTCCGGAGTTGTAGAATATCTGTATACTTGTATGGCTAGGATTGATGTCAAAGAGTTGCATGCTTAGAGATGCCTGAATGCATGTGTTTCCCTTGAAGTTGTGGCACACATGTATACAAATATAGCTGAGTCACTTTATATATATGTATATGTGTATAAAGTAGTAAGATTCCTTTTGTTCATGTGTACCTGTGTTTACTCTTATCAGCTACGAAACATTTTCAAAACAGAGGCATCACGTTTATAGTAGTAGTTATTGTAAACATAAGGTAGAAATAAAAATGTTGGTTCATTATGAAAACCAGTGTGTATTATACTCCTGATTTGGTGAACTAATACTTTCACCTATGCGGACATGGCTAACACCACGACTGATGCTAATGCTTTGGCTGCAAGTACCGCAGACGTCGATAAAGACCCTGTGGCGCTATACTTGGGATACTACGACTAAAGCTCTTTGTTTGGGTCAAAGGTTTGTTGGACTCAGATAGTCCATGTTTTGTAAAGATTTTGGTATATGGCTTGTGTTGAATGTGACACGTATTTTGTACAGCCATTGTTTTGTGTAATTAATATTTTAATTAAGCTTTAAATAGATAGACAATGTATTGGCTTTGTTGATGTAGGTGCGTTTGAGATTGTGATTTCGTAAACAATAAGTGCGATTTTAAACCAAATCGCATATATTTGGAAACTGCGTTTTTAAAAATTGCGATTTAAAAACGTGGAAAATCTGCTTTTTCAAATAGCAGGTAAGATGGTACTTTTTTGAAAACGCATAATTTTAAAGGTTAATTTGAGATTTTAAAGGCTAAACTGCAATTTTGCCAAACGCTTAACTACATTTTTAAAAACCACTTTTTTCAAATCGTACATTTTTAAATCGTTATTTTAACTCACACTTTTTGAAATCGCAAACCCAAACGGACCCGAAATCTATACTTGCGAGTTTATGAGATTTAATTTCTGCTGCATAGATGATGACTCTTATATATCAGGTTTATGTTATGGGATGTGTACTATGTTTGTGTTGGCTTAGTGACTAATTGTCATGCCACTGTACGATTCCATTTTGTAAAAAAAAAAAAAAAAAGGTCGTCACACTATAAGCCCTAGGCCTTTTGTAAGAAACTGGTAAACATATTCTGTTATGTGCATTGTCAATAGGTTCGTAAGGATAGACTACTACAAATGTGTTCTAGGATCACCTTCTTATTTTCTACCATAATACTTGGGTTGTGTCACTATGGGCTGTCAAAGATGTCATGGTCGCTTATATTAATGCGCTTGGGGCCCTAAGCATAGACAACAACTGCTAAGCTATCAAAATAGATTGTCACAGGATTAGACGCCAATGTGACAACTTGAAAATGTTGAAGTAGATGCTAAACTAGATATGTACTTTGACTCCATAGTGGACAGGGCTATACAAGATTGCTTCTTGTTGCTCTGCGAGATAGTTCCATTAACAAGTAAGAAAGCATAACCATATATGTGATGACCTTTTTTTTTTTTTTTTTTTCTTTTTTATAAAAAGTGGAATCATCACATTTGCATGACGATTGGTCATTAAGCCAACATCAACATAATATATCTCATAACATATGCATAATACATAAGAGATAAACCTGTAGCAGCGGAACTAAATTCATTAACTAATAGTTTGGCGACAATATTTGGCGTAATGGCCCACTCGGCCACATTGGAAATGTGTTCTAGTTCCCTTACGACACTCGCCTAAGTGTGGCTTCCCGCATTTACTACACTGCGTAATACTGAAGCTGCCTTGACTCACATGAGCACTTCTTCTCCCAAAGGATCCAGACCTACTACTGGAAAATTGTCTCTTTGACAGAGGTGGAGGAGGAGGAGCTCCATAGACATTGATTACTTCCTACTCACATAGTCAGTAGCCGCTTCTCTGATCCCTTTCTTAGCAATGGTGGCAGTGTGCACCATTTTGGTGTAACTGGTGATTTCGAGGAAGGCAATCCTCTCTTTGATTCTTGGCGACAAGCCGTCAAGAAATTTTTTTGCCTTGGTTTGCTCATCAGGGATGAGGTGTGGAGCATACCTCGATAACTTCAAAAACTCAGTCGAATATTGCTTGACTGACATGTGCCTTTGCTTAAGGTCTTGGAATTCCTGAGCACATTTTCTTCGTTGTACCCGAGGGAAAAATGCTCACTGAACTCCCTCTTGAACCTAACCCATGTGATTGAGACACTGAGGCCTTACTCTTCTGCTAATAGGACTTTAGTGGACTTTCGCCAATTGCTAGCTTCTCCATCCAACTTATGCCCCGCAATCCTTTGGTGTTCAGCTTTCACAAGGTGACACGAAGGGGAATGTGCAACATACTCAGCAACATTCCACTTTATGCTACACCACCAAAACTTCTTTTTTAGATCTTGGTAAGTTGCCGGTAGTTAGTTCTTCTTTAAGTTAAGTGAAATCCTAGGTTTGGCTCTCCCAAAGAATTTTTTCCTTGGTATAAGATAATTGTTAGCTTAATACACATATGTGCTTGTGTTCAATTAATTTATGGACTAACTACCTATTGATATTTGCTTTCGCATGTTTGGGGTTAGAATTGGTTGTTATATTTCTCACATATTATTTCCAGTCAAAATGTATTTTCATCTATAGGACATGAACATTGTTTGTTTGCTCTTCTGATGTTATATTTCATAATGATATTGTTAAGCTGTAGTTTCATTTAAATTGCATTCTACGGTTTCTACCCATTCATATTAATTAAAAGTTCTTTTTCTCTTGACTACATTTTCCTTTTGATTTTGTAGATAGGCATACTTTATCAAGCACTTGCTCTTATACCTTTTGTTAAAGATGGAACTCAGGTTACTAAAATGAAATTCTTCTGAAATGTGTGCTTGATTTAATGTATTGTGGCTTTTCAATAGGCCCTTCACATATTCATACGAGCACCAACATTTTAGGTTTAGGTGGTTTTCTATACAAGCAAGTTATTAATTAAATAATAACCCAAACCATGGGACAATCTTGTTTTTTTTTTTTTCTTTAAAAAAACTAGAAAAAAAAGGCCACTTAACTTAGGATTTATCTTACTCAAGAAAATTTACTCTTTTTCTTTTTTTTTTAATATACAAATCAATTTCCTTTTAAATAAACTTTCTCTATGATATGCCATGTGATGTAGTATTTTGAATTGTTTTAAGTATTAAATCAATAAATTTACTCACATTCTTGATCAAGTTAATTTATTATATTTGCTTCATATGTCACTTTATGATTGACAAAACTTCATTTTGTGTGTGTGTGTGTGTGTTTGTTTGTTTTTATTATTGGCTAAATTATGTCGACAAAAAGGTTACTATTTTGGGACGCAACATTACTCAAAAGACTTTCAGAAGAATCTGACAGGAATATTAATCAAAAAAGGAAAGAACCGAATTTGAAGAAATATTGTAAGTATATTGATCAAGAAAAGAAATAACTGAACAAGGAGAGTATTGAAGAATATTAATCAAGAAAGGAAGGTGCATTGATTTGGAAAATATTATGAAGATCAAATTGTTCTAAAAAATCTGGATTCCCTGCCACATGTCTAGACAGCCTCCAGCGGTGTTCGAATAAAAGTTACAGAAAGTCTGTGTCCCTTACATTTTCGGACAGCCTAGTGGACTTGAGTTCCAGAAAGTCTCTGTCTCCTACATGTTCGGACAGCCCAGCGAACAAGAGTTCCAGAAAGGCCCCGTCTGCAAGATGTCCGAACCTAGAAGTGAAGAACTGTGGACAGAGAAGATTTTCCATGCAGATGTCCGGACACGCTTCGGCAAAATATTCAGTTACCGATAGATGTCTGGACACCACCGCCTAAAAATCTGTTCTTGACTTGTTTTAGAGTTTTCATAGCCTATTTAAAGGGGCTTCTAGGCAGTGTTTCTTTAAGAATTCCAGTAGAGAATTTCATTGTGCTAAGGGAAGGTTTATTGGGCATAAAAGTTTATATGTATCTCTCGTAGAGTTTATGTTTGTAATTGTTGTAACCGTTCAGCCGTTGAAGTCTAACTCTAGAGGAGCTCCAGTTAAAGAAGTCAATAGAAGAACTCTCTATTTTAGGAAAGGGGCAATTTAAACAAAAATTAACACACAAAATAGCCGTCCAAGATTTTTTATTTTTTTTTAGGAAAAAAAGGGCAGAGTAAATTTTTTTTCCAATGTTAGCTTCAAAACACACATATATTTAAAACTGATAACACAGTCAAATAGCAAAATAAAAATATGCAAACATATAATTGAGAGTTAAGTAATTTATGAGCACAAATTTCCCTGCAAATAGAAATTTTAAACAGTTTACTCAACTCATGTTATGCGTGTTGTATGTGAAACTTTCTTAGTAAGGCAAGATGTTCACTGATAAGGTTTAAAATAACTGAATTTTCTAAATGAGAGAAAAATTCATGTTTGATGAACCAAAAGTCAAACCTTATCTTACTAGGGTCTAGCCACCCTCATTTAATACACTTCCCCTAAGAAGCATCACTTTTGCTTTTACATAGTCCGTTAGTGACTGTCTATTTCCGCAATGATTTGGTTACTGACTATTTCTATAGGGATAAGTGTAAGGATTTATTTATTAGCACATTCAGCAGTGGATTTTTTATAACCAGATTTTTTAAGAATTTAATGCTTTTTATTATTTGTGCTACAACCTAGAAAGAAGGCGCCATAATTTTTAGGTTTGAGGTTCAACTAGCAAGTTGGTCAATTTGACAATCTTTGCAAAAAAAATCTCTCTCGCCATAATTTTCAAAAGTTAAAAACTAGAGAGAAGAAAAAAAAAATTACCTTAGGGGAGCTTTGGATAATGCACAATTTCATCATATGATAGAAATAGACTATCTAGCATTTCGATGCAGCAGAGAAACTCAGCAGATATCAGACTTAAAATCTCAAATATATATAAGTATATTTCAACAACGCATAATGAACTGAGATATCAGGTAAAAATACATGCGATATTTGAAAAGTTAACAAAAGAAAAGAAAAAAAAAATTTACTGCATCTTTTTCCCCCAATTTTTTTTTTAATGAAAAAAAAGCAGAAAAACAACAAAAACATGCTCTTAGGAAAAAGATGAAATCTAATTCTAACATGTAAGACAAAAACAAACATATCCTCAAGGAAAGGTTTGAATTTACCAAAACAGAAAAGCAGCCACCTGACATGCTTTTTCTAACATTCTCATAAATACCTGCAGAAGATTTTCTCAAAATAACAAGAGAAATATAAGGATAAAAATAATAGTTCCAAACAAAAGTGCAAAGCATGTGAAAAAATAGTAATGAATGCAAGATGCAATGCATAGAACCCGACATGCTCTAGGATTAGGAACCATAATCCTAGGCATGCTATGTACGCACCAACTAGGTAAGTCCACTCCTCCTCAAGGGGTGAATGGTCTCATCCTTTTTTACCTATACTTTCTTGCCCTTAGGAGCAGAGTTGTGGGCCTTGTCCATCTTGTCCAATCTGCTTAGGACATTCTGCATCATGCTTAATAACCCCTCATAAAGATGGTTATTCTTGGGTTCATGGGACTTTGACTTGAAGCACTTGGATTTGTTAGGACCGGTCTTGCCACACTGACGGCAAGTAGGATCAAATCTGTAGGGGTGTTGCTGCTGTTACCGAGGAGTATGTTGAGCCTTGAGAGGTCTAATGCCTGATCTTTCTTTCTTTGGCTCTCGCTTTTTGACTCGAGGCTTCTAAGTATGGATCTGTGCACAGTGAGCTCGAATGTGACAGATGATGCCGCAGTGATGGCAGGTAGGCAGACTTCTTTTGTTGGAATGCTTCTTGACAGGCTCTGTAGATTTAATGTTAGCATTCTCACAAATAACAATCCCCTTACCTTTTTGAGATAGATGTCTCCTATGCGGAGGGACATATTTAGACTTGGAAGGCTCTTCAACTTTTCATTTCTTGGGAGCATCCTGGTTATTCCAAGGTCTTTGGGATTTCAACAGATAATAATTTGGTCTAATATGACCAACAATCCCACAATGAGGACATGTAGGAACAAACTTGGCTTAAGTTTGTTTTCCTAAATGATCATTGGATTTAGGCTTCACACAGTTATTCAAGCAAGAATTTTCACAATTATCCAAACAAGCAATATTCACTTTAACTTCTTCAGCTTTCACAGGCTTAACAAATAGAGACTTAATTTCAGAATTAGAAGCATGTGAAGTAGAAGCACTCAAGTCATCAACAATCACACTAGGCTTGTTAGAAAAATCTTTTTGAACACAAAGCATGCTTTTCAATTTTTCACTAGAGAGTTTATTTAAGAATTTCTTATTTCTTTCAATTCATTCTCAAGTGATTTAATAGTTTCAACAAGCATAGTGTTCTTAGATTTTAAAGAGTCAATTAAAGCATGAGATTCAGACAATTGACTAACGAAAGACTCTTTTCCTTGATACACATCATAGAGCTCTTTAAGGGATTTTTTTAGAGTGTACCCAATCCCATACAATCCTAAAGAATTCACCATCAAAATCATCATCATCATCAGATTCTTCATTAGAAGAATTATTCCCTTTAGCAGCCTTGAGAGCAATGAACTTGGCTTTCTTAAAAGGAGGCAAAGAAAATTCATAAGTTAACAGAGACCCAACAAGTTCTTCAATTTTCATGTTATCAAGATCTTTACTTTCCTCAATAGTGGTCACCTTAATCCTGAACCGCTCAGGCAAAGATCTTAGAATCTTTTTAATGAGTTTTGCGTAAGAGATTTTCTTACCAAGACTTATCATAGAATTTTTCCAATCATTGATCTTGGTGTAAAACTCATTAAAAGTTTCATCCTCTAACATCTTAATTCCTTCAAAATGAGAAACCAACATTTGAAGTTTGGCAGATTTAACAATTTTTTTTCCTTCATATGTGGTTTCTAATATTTCCCATGCTTCCTTATAAGTTTCACAATTAGAAATTCTTGAGAATTCTGATGGTGAAAGTGCTTGCCAGATGGCATTTAAGGTATCATTCGAAATACGAGAATGAGTTTGAGGAATAGTCCATTCAGCAATTGGAGCTTTTGGTGGGGTCCATCCAAATTCAACAATGTGCCAAATGTCTATAGATTTTAGAAAAAATCTCAATCTCGCTTTCCAATAGCCATAATTGGTACCATCAAAGGCAGTGACATAATTAAGATTTAGAGCCATGAAGAAAAAATAATAATAGGAGCTAGGATAACACTCAGGAAATTAATTCAAACACGAGTGAACCCGGTTTGATACCAATTGAAAAATAGAGAGTCCTTAAATGTGTCTGTGTGTGTAATCAAACCAAACATGCAACCAAAAAATATAAAATGTGGAAAAGAAAAGAACACAGATATTTTGGTTACGACGTGGAAATTCTTTGCACCAAAGAGAAAAACCACTCCCAGCCAAACCCAGAAAATTCACTAACAGAAGAAATAGCTAGTTACAAAGCAGTCGTACTCACATAAACCAATGCAGTAATCGTAACTTTAACTTTGACATGTACTTATATGTGAACGCTTCTCAATCAGACTTCATGTCTGAAGCGTTCTTCAATGGATTCCTTTAACTTAGAGCTCCTCTCTAAGTTAGACTTCAAACGGTTCATTAAATCACAACACCAAATAAACACTCTAATAGAGTTAGCACATCTAACAATTTCTGCCTAAACACCCTCGCTTAGCACACTTACAATTCATTACCGAATTCCTTACAATAACACAACCTATGAGCCTCTTTAAATAGGATTATGAAAACCTAATTCAACACGAATTCTAATTTCCATAGGCGGCGTCCGGACCTGCAACTAAATCTTCAAGAAAACTCTGAAGCGCTTCCAGACTTGCAACCCTAGTGTATGGACGGATGCATAAAGTACTTCCACTGTTTGCAGTCATCGCATCAGCGTCCAGACCTTCTTATAGATTGGTGCTTTCTGTGGCTTGCATCTGCTGGACCGTTCAGACTTCTTGTAGACAAATGCTCTATGTGGCTCGCGTCCGCTGAGCCATTCGGACCTTCAAAAGACTCTGAGTTTTTAAGCTAGCCATCCGGACTCTGGCATCTAGGCGTCCGGACGGGCTGTAGGGAAAATCAACTTCTCTGACTATAAAGTCTCCATAATCTTTCCTTCATTAGGACCTTTCCTTCTTAGGTATATTCTGTGCAGATATTTCCTTATTCAACCTTTTCCATTCTGGAATAATTTCCTTGTTCAGTTAATTAATTCTTCAGAATATTTGCTCTTGCCTTTTGAGTTATTCTGCAAATCTTCCCTTGTTCAGTCCTTTCCTTTCTTAATTAATATTCTGCAATATTTTCATCGTTCAGCTCTTTCCTTTTCTTTAAGAATATTTTGCAATATTCTTTCTTTCTTGGCACTTTCCTTTTCTTGAGGAATACTCTGCAATATTCTTTCTTACTTAGCTCTTTCCTTTCTTGAATAAAATAAATAAGTTTTGATACCGAATTTGCCAATATTAAAAACCCAACAATTTTAATTTTTGTAGAGTAATCGGTTTTTGTCCCAGAATGGCCAAATGGGGAGTTTGTTGGTTTTTATTATTGGCTAAATTATGTCGACAAAAAGGTTACTATATTGGGACACAAAATTACTTAGAAGACTTTCAGAAGAATCTGGCAGGAATATTGATAAAAAAAATGAAAGAACCGAATTAGAAGAAATATTGCAAGAATATTAATCAAGAAAGGAAAAAGCCGAACAATGAGAGTATCGAGGAATATTAATCAAGAAATGAAGGTGCACTGATTTGGAAAATATTCTGAAGATCAAATTGTTCTAAAAAATTTGGATTCCCTGCCGCATGTCCGGACAACTTCCAGCTCCCCTAAATGTCTAGACAGCCCAGCAGACGCAAGTTGTAGGAAGTCCTTGTCTCCTACATATCTGGACGGCCCAGCGGACGTGAGTTCCAAAAAGTCCCTATCTACAAGATGTCCGGACCCTAAAGTGAAGAACTGCGGACAGATAAGATTTACCATGCAGATGTCCGGCCACTACGGTTGCCTGTCCGGACACACTTTAGCAAAATATTCACTTATTGATAGATGTCTGGACACCATTGCCTAGTAATCCGTTCTTGACTTGTTTTAGGATTTCCAGAGCCTATTTTAAGGGGAGGTTTATTAGGCATGAACGTTTTTTTGTATCTCTCTTAGAGTTTTTGTTTGTAATTGTTGTAACCGTTCAACCATTGAAATCTAACTGGAGAGGGTATCAGTTAAGGAAGTCAATAGAAGAACTCTCTAGAAGGGTATAGAAGAGAAGCAGACAAGTAAGCACTTGTTATAATTCAAGAGAGGGACTACTGTAAAGGGTTGTGAGTACAAACTTCTTGTAATTAGCTTTTTCTTCTGATAATTGATTTCCTGAGTTTGGCTGCCCCAGAGTGGTTTTTCTCTTTGGTGCAAAGAATATATATATATATATATATATATATATATAATGGCTGAATTCTAAATATCCTATAATGCATATTTGTCATGCTTTTCAAATCAATTTTTTTTTAATTTTTTATGCATGTCTTGATGTTATCATGACTAGGGGATCATTCCCTTCACTAGTCCTTTTGAAAATAACCATTTTCTCATTAGTACACATGTTCTGCTAAAAACTATAGGTGAACAGAGAAATTATTTTAAAACCTTGGAAAAGCCTTGTAAAAACTTTGCATTGAACCCAAAAGTCATATACGTGCAAAACGGTAATAATTCCAAAAGTCACAACCATTAAACAACATTTATTTGAACCAAACTATTTTAAGAATAAATCCATTTTCTAGAATATATCTGGGCTAAGACTTAATTATCGTTTTGATTATACATCAAAATAAAAAGCTGCTAAAGTTGAAGAAAAGCCATGGCTTGCAAATGTATTAGGAAACTTATGGTTGTGATGATGGAGTTTCTTATCCTTATTCTCCTAAAAGTGCAAGCTAATGACCTTGCCCATATCTCTTTTCATCCCTCTTCAGCTCCGACCATGCTTCCTTATTTCTCTGAACTTGATAAAGTCCAAAATAATGACTTTGCCCCTACCTCTTTTTC
Organism: Alnus rubra; assembly: GCA_028654335.1. Classification (NCBI taxonomy): domain Eukaryota; kingdom Viridiplantae; phylum Streptophyta; class Magnoliopsida; order Fagales; family Betulaceae; genus Alnus; species Alnus rubra. Next base: position 1,805,888 of record JAJPGS010002212.1, read on the forward strand.
TCCATCTCCACTTCCCATCCTTGACCCTCAATCCTTTGAACTTGATATATTTAAAAAAACATTCTACAAATGCCTTGAAGGTAAAATTAAAATTTGTGAAGAAACAAGCGCACAAGGCACCTTTGAACTCAAAGAATGTATATGGAAAGGTCATACAAAATGCTTGATTAAGCATCGTAGAAGAATGACTTTTTGGAGTTTACACTGCTTACTTGATTGTTTTGAGTATCGAAGTTATGAGATTGGCGCATGTGTCTTAGAATGTTATAAAATTTATTTCTAGACGCAATAAGATATCGTTTATACGTAGAATTCCCTGTGGAAGGTCAGGTAAAGATTTCTCAACTACTTTCTCTCTCTCTCTCTCTCTCTCTCTCTCTCTCTCTCTCTCTCTCTCTCTCTCGGCTTTTGTTAGTCACCAACATTGATTGCCAACAACGCAAAGATGGAAACCATGTTGGGACATATTTCTTAGAATGCTTATCAATCTTCTTATGTACTGCAAAAGAATAATTTTAAACTTTTATATATTCCTTGGACATCGGTAGAAAGTATTGTGGATTATTTTATAATTGTTTTAGCTTGCCATTTGGGCATTAAGGTCATTTTTATCTAATAGAAACCTTCTATTATTTAGCCCAAATCATGTTTTTTCATCTTTTTCACAACTCACTTTGTTTATTAAGCTGGATTTCACTCATAAAGTATATTATGGTTACAGATTCATATGGAGGCTTCTTAGAGAATGTACGAGAACAAGGCTTGCTAGATAACACTTCTCAACTCTCTATTATTTCAAATAATTTTGGTTTTTAGTTTTTGAATAATGTTAACTACAGATGTTGTACTAGTTGATTTGATACTGTTAGATTTTTTAGTTTTTATGTTTGAAAATTTTGTACCCACAATTATGTAGTTTGGGAGTTGAATTTTTTATTGGATCTTTTGATCTTGTTTTATGTGTGAGATTTTGGGGTAAACGTGTTGAGACCTAAAAATTAATATACTCTTTTATATAAAATATTATGTAAATACCATTGTTATTACTAAATACTATAATATATATGAATAAATACTTATATTTAATATTGTATTTAATTGCATACTTTCTCTGTCCTGTATTTCATATATTAAAAAATAATATAATTTTATCTAGTAAGCTAAATGGGCTCACTATGGCTACCCATTTGGGTTAGGTTCATTAGAACTCAAAATCCAACATCTCTCACTTACACATAATGAACTGTGTAATCATGCATCTCTCTCATCAAATAAGTGAATGGTTCAATTCATATTGGTGAATGTGACGTGCCACCTACTTGTTCACCTAAATAAAAAAAGGGATATCGCTAGTTAAACCTAAAACCCATAATTTCTAGCATCCTCTCTAGTTTACAGCACCAAGAATGAAAGCAATAAATTCTCAGAAAATATGGATATTAAAGTCCACTACTGAATATGCTCTTAAAATGTTCTTACACTTGTCCCTATAGAAAGAGTTAATAACCAAATCTTTGCGGAAATAGACGGTCAATAACCGACTAAATAAAATAAAAATAAAAGTGTTATTTCTTAGGGGGAGTGTATCAGATGAGGGTAACTAGGCCATAGTAAGATAATGTTTGACTTTTGACTTATCATTCTTCATATTTCATTTTAGGCAAATCAGGTGTTATAACCTAATTTGTGTTCTTTTTGCCTTATTGGATTAAGCCTTCACACACTACACGCATGGCATGAGTTGAATGAATCTTTAAGTTCATTTTACTGCAGAAAAATCTTGCTAATAATTATTTGACTCTCATATATATTTTTTGTATTTTTTTGTGTTGCTATTTGATTGTTTTCTCAGTTTTAATGTGTCATTTTTTTTTAAACTGCTTGTTTTGGTTTGCTTTTATTGTTGACTTCTGTGTTTGGTCGTTCTTTTGGAATCCTTTGTCACTTCGTGACAAAAAAGGGGAGAAGGTTTTAATTACTTTGATAGGGAGAGTAATTACTACTTTGATAAGGGAGTAATTACTTTGATTTTTTTTTTCTTATGCTTTTTTATGTTGTACATTGAATGATCCTTCTTTATGTTAATCTGAGTTTTACTACAAATCTTTATGCGTTTAATGATTTGTTCATGTTTAAGAGAACATGTTAAACTCAGAATTTCAAATAAGTTTATGTTGGGTTTTGCCACCGAATTGCCAAAAGGAGAGTTTGTTGCTATTTTAATAATGGCAAATTCAAAACTTATTTGTTTTATTCAAGGAAGGAAAGAGTCAAGTGAGAAGAATATTGCAAAATATTATTCAAGAAAAGAAAGAGCCACATGAAAAGAATATTGCAAAATATTAATGAAGAAATGAAAGAGCCAAATAAGAAGAATATTGCAGAATACTAATTAAGAAATGAAAGAGCTGAATAAGGAGTGCATTGCAGAACATTAATCAATAAAGGAAAGAGCAGTGACTTGAAAAATATTTTGCATAATTAACTGTTCCTAAATTTCCGGATTTCCTGCACAATCTCCGGACAACCAAAATATGTGTCCGGATACAAGTTACAGAAAGTTTACTTTCTCATACATGTCCGGACACGCGATAGACATGTCATCTGGACATAGCCACCTAGGAAACTGTTCCTGACTTATTTTATGGTTTTCAGAGCATATTTAAATGGGCTTCTAGGCAATGTTTCTTTAAGAATTCATGTAGAGAATTTCATTGTCCCAAGAGAAGGTTTATTAGGCATAAACATTTATATGTATTTCTCTTAGAGTATTTAATGTATTTTGTTGTTCAATCGTTCAACCATTGAAGTCTAACTGGAGATGAGCTCCAGTTAAGGGATTAATAGAAGAACTCTCCAGACGGGTCTGGGAGAGAGACAAACAAGTAGGCGCTTGTTAGAATTCAAGAGAGTGACTACTGCAAAAGGTTGTGAGTACGAACTTCTTGTAATTAGCTATTTCATTTTATAATTGATTTCCTGGGCTTAGCTGCCCCAAAGTGGTTTTTTCTCTTTGGTGCAAAGAGTTTCCACTTCGTAACCAAATATTTGTGTTGATTCTTTTTAGTGCTTTACATATTTGGTTAATTGTTTGGTTGAGGTTGCTTAGGAGTCTATATTTATTTTCAGGTTCTACCACAATACTTAGGGCCCTAAGCATAGACAATAGTTGCAAAGCTATCAAAATAGATTGTCACAGGATTAGACGCGAGTGTGACAACTTGAAGATGTTAAAGGAATGTTTAGATGCTAAACTAGCTATGTAATTTGACTCCATAGTGGACAGGGCTATACAAGATTGCTTCTTGTTGCTATGTGAGATAGTGCCATTAGCAAGTAAGAAAGCATAACCACTCGAGTCTAGACGACTTCGTACATGGATTTTAAATTTATAAGTTTTACCACTTCGCAATAGTACGAATCAATTGTACTATAGTAAGGGTTATCGAACCACAGAGATTGGGGGTTGTTTTGCGTAACGGGATATTTAAGGAACTTGACTTAACTTAAAAATAAAAACAAAGTAAAGGTTGTAGAATTGAAGCTACAACAAGTAAAGTGAAGAAATGAAAGCAGAAAATGAAAACAAACTTAAAGGAAACTTAGAGTATTGATCTATCCAATCCTTAACCAATGGAACGCTTAAAGTCTAAAGGGATTTTCCTAACATGCATGATATGAGTGCATAATGGGCGTCAACCATTACGACGACCTCGACATGAAAGTACTTTTGTTAAGACGTAATCATAAAGCACCTAGTTTCACATCAAACACTTACCACGTAAAGATTTAAACTATAATTGAAAAACGATTATACTACCAAAGGTGTGGGGGATTGATTCTCCCTAGCTTACTACTCTATAACACATCCTAATAAGCATACACAATACGTGAACACCCTAGTTAGGCCACAATGATAAGGTATCTTAGTTTCACACCGATCTATTCCATGTAAAGATTAAACTACAATGGAAAGACATTTTACACTACCAAAGGTATGAAATGACCGGTGCTCTCTAGCATACCCTATAAGGTGACTCTAATAGGTAAACACACATCATGTCAAATAGAACCATTGCAATAGACATCATTCTCTTTCAAGAACGTTGGTTTTACTCAAGAATCCAAGAAAACTCATCGACAAGCAAATCCCTTTTTCATGAATAATTAGATTGGAATATTGATAACAAAACCTTTTAGCATGGGTTTTGCAATCCTCTAGCCTTACACAATCATCAAACATATCAAGAAAAAGACTCAAGAACATCAAGAACACTTCATGGTTTTTGGAGAAGATTTTGATCAAACCCTAAGAACTAATTTAGCTATGCATGATTGAATCTAATCTAAGCATGAAATCTATGGAAAACAGTAAATAAACAAGGAAAAAATGGATCAAAAACAACTATATTAAAATTATAAAATTCGGATTACAAAAAGAAAATAAACCTAAGCTAGAACATGAAGAACAAAGAGGAAAAAGAAGAAGAAGTTGCTCTCTGGATTTTGGCCCAGAGAACGTGCATCAAAGTAAATAAAAAGCACGAAGATTAGCTAAGAAATTAAGTGATACACCTGAGAAAATCCAAAAACCCCAAAAGATGCATAAACTAAACCTAAATCCGAATTCCATATATATAGGAAATTGGATTTACAAAAAGACTACAAGAGTTAATTCTAGCCAAGTATTCAGAGCTGGTCGCCGTCCATTTCTGTCTATAGAACTCAACTTTTGATTTGGATTGCACAAAGATTTGGAAATATCTGGACCTTTTGGAGGATGCGAAGTCGATCGATCGAATTTAATATGCTCTGAGAATCGATCGATCGCATCTAGATCGATCGAACTTGGGTCGACTGAAAGTCGATCGATCGAAATGCCTCGGACAATTTTTCAACTTTTCAGGATCAACCTTGAACTCTGAAAATGACCAAATTGCTCTTGATGTATTTTCAGGTCTAATTCAAGTGTTTTGAATTAGATGTTAAATAAGACCTGAAAATAAGACATAACACAAAACTACAACAAAACGATATATATACAACACAAACTAGGTCTAACAAATGCAAATTAAGGGGTCTTGAATCAAATATTTTAAGACTTATCAATAATACATCAGAGATAAACCTGTAGCAGCGGAACTAAATTCAATAGCTAAAAGTTTGGCAACAATCTTTGGCGTAATGGCCCACTCGGTCACATTGGAAACATGCTCTAGTTCTCATGTGACACTCGCCTGAGTGTGGCTTCCCATATTTACTACACTGCGTAATACTGAAATTGCCATGACTCACAAGAGCACTTATTCTTCCAAAGGATCCAAAACTACTGCTGGAAGATTGTCTCTTTGATGGGGGTGGAGGAGGAGAAGCTCTAATAGACATTGACTGCTTCATACTCACATAGTTAGCACCCACTTCTCTAATTTGCTTCTCAGGAATGGTGGTAGTGTGCAACATTTTGCTGTAACTAGTGATTTCGAGGAAAGTAAACCTCTCCTTGATTCTTGACGACAAGCCGTCAAGAAATATTTCAACCTTGGTTTGCTCATCAGGGATGAGGTGTGGAACATACCTCAATAACTTCAGAAACTTAGCTGAATACTGCTCGATTGACATTCTCCCTTGCTTAAGGTCTTGGAATTCCTGAGCACATTGTTGTTGCTGTATCCGAGGGAAGAATTGGTCATTGAACTCTCTCATGAGCCTATCCCATGTGATTGAGACACCGAGGCCCAACTCTTCAGCTAATACGACTTTATTGAACTTCCACCAATAGCTGGCTTCTCCATCCAACTTATGCCCCGCTAGCCTTTGGTGTTCAGCTTTCACAAGTTGACACGAAGGGCATTGTGAAACATACTCAGCTACATTCCGATTCATGCCACACCACCAAAACTTCTTTTTCAGATCTTAGTACATTTTATTGTTGTTGGGATGAATAGTATACCGTGTCTGATGAGCTTCATCAAGAATTTCCCTTCTCAACTCAGCATCATTGGGAATAACTTTTCTCCCACTGCTAGTATTCAATGTTCCCCCTTCAACTGGATAGAACTCTGATGCTTCTCCACATCTGGTCCTATCAAGAAGATGATCTTGTAGCTCAAGATCATCTTCTTGTGCTTGTCTGATTTTGTCCAAATATTGTGGTTTTACAATAAGAGCTGCCATAATTGGTGGCCCACCAGTTTTTCCATGAGCACTTCAGGTTCCGTCTCGCCATCACGAGATTTTCTACTTAGTACATCAGCGACTACATTGGCTTTAGCAGGATGATTGAACAACTTGCTGTCATAATCCTCAGCAGTTCAAGCCATCTTCGTTGCCTCATTCTTAAGTCTCTTTTTGTGAAAATGTATTTGAGACTTTGGTGATCAGTGTGGATTTCGCACTTTTCACCATAGAGGTAGTGCCTCCATATCTTCAAGGCATATACAACAACTACTACTCCAAATCATGAGTAGGATAGGTCTCACATGCGACACAAGCCATATATCAAATGTCCACAAAATATGGACTATTCATAGTCCGACCCACATATGACTAATGCAATGAGCCTCAGTCGTAGTATCCCAATTATAACGCAAGTAGGTCCTCACCGACGTTAGCGGTACCTGCCACAACATCAGCATCTACACAGTCGTGGTGATAGCCACTTCCGCATAACTGGAAGTATGAGTTTACAAACTTAGCAGTATAAAACTCACTAAGTTTTCACAATGAGAAAACTATTTTCTTTTCTACCTTATGTATACTATAATAGCTACTATTTGTGAGAGTCTTTCTTTTAAAATATTTTGTAGCTAATGTGGTAAACACATGCGCTTGTATCAAGAAAAACTTTATTACTTTATACACACATTATACATATATCAAGTGGCTATGTCATACTTGTATACATGTTCTCTAAACCGTCGGGAAATACAAGCATACAGATATGTCTTAAGCAAAAATTGAGTGGCATCATAACCCAGCTATATAAAGATACAAGAATTTCCACACCTTCGAAAAATACCCATATCTAAGCACAATGCCTTATAAAGCATCATATGCACTCTAGCCGTAACTATATACATTTGTTCTATTCCATTCAAACTTATAGGTACATTGGTACATCTAGCATTAAATTCCATATAAAACATCTACGCAATCTAGCTGTAATTGTATACATATGTTATGTTCCTTTCAAACTCATAAGCATACTGATAAATCTAGTCATGAAATCATCATAAAACATGTCACATATCATCATCATGCTATGATGCTCATCATCTATTTTCATCTTATTCTGGTGCCAATGGGTATGTAGCCCAACGATCTTTCGTTTCATGGTGCCCAAGGGTATGCAGCCCAAAGGACTTTCGTTTCATAGTGCCAAGGGGTACGTGGCCCAATGGTCTTGTTGCATGGTGGTCTTTAGTTTAACATGTTGTTCCATGTACATGCTTGTGCTTTCGTGACTTACATCATACGTGTTCCTGCTTTCACACACTTACACAATTCTCACATTTCATACTTTTCACATCATTCTCATTGGAATATGAAATCTTAACTCATTTGAAATCATATAAAAACATAACTCCTTCCACAATTTCATAAACATATAACAAAGCTCATAAATCATCATCAAATCATAACTTAACATAATTGAAGGTATTGAATTCAATCACAAGCACATATCACCTCAAAATATCATTAGCTCGATTTATCATAAATTTATCATTCTATTCTTCGTAAAACTTTACAAAATGTAGTATCTTTTCTTAGTGAGTTGAATACTCACTTTGTTTGCTTGACAATTAGGTTATGAAGAAATCATTTTCGTAAGCCCCTCAATGTATCACTATACAATACATTGTGATAACATATTAATACTAACACATAACATTTCTAACTCTAAATTCTCACTTAGCTCTTGAATTGTTCAAGAACTAAAACTCATGGAAAACCCATAAAATTTTTAGGGCTCCATTTGACAACCCATTAACTAACAATACTAATCCATAAGATAATATTAGGTTTAGACACAAAATTCATCAATTTGCAACACTTATACAAAAACTAGATTTTTGAGTTTTACATTGATTCATCACCAAAATGCAACCCAATGCTTGGAGATGACTAAGAACACTTCAAAACACACAATACCTAAAGAAGATGATAAGAAGAGGAAAGATCATCTGTAGGAATGCAAATAGGGGGATCAAAGTTGACCTCGCTAGAATGATGATCGGTTCAAACCACTTCGAACGAACCCATGTCAATTTATGTTCCGTTATGTTGACTTAGATATGAACTTAAATACTAGGTATAAATTGACCACTACTTACTAAATTTTTTAAATAATATATATATACACACCCTCTTTTGGACCAATAATAATAAGAAGCTTATTGTTGGTATGCCCCCAAGTAAGGGTGTACATGCGGACGGATATTAACAGCCCGCATCCGTTATTCGCAACTATCTAATATCCGCACATGTGGATACGGTTAGCAAGAACCATTATCCACATATGCGAATGGGTATAGCGGTTTAAAGTTATTAACCGCATCCACATACCATTTATATATAATATATATTTGGGGTAATTACCTTTTCCCCCCATCAACTACTAGCTATTGTCAACATACCCATATGAATTGACACTTCGACCAAAAGAGAGTATCCAACTACCATATTTACATACTTTGGCCTATTCCGTCAAGAAATTCCGTTAACTTGGATGGAATATGCCTTTTCTGAGCATTAATTTTGGTTTAAAGACCAAAATGCCCTCCACAGTAATTAATAAAAAATATTAAAATTAATATTTTTTTTTTTAAAAAAATAAACCTAAGGGGTGGTTGCCACCAGCAACCACCCTCTTTGGTGGAGGGGGTGGCGCGCGAACCACCCCTAGAGGTGGCTCTGGCCACTTATGGGGTGGCTCGCAACCACCCTAGCTGTTCTCTAGGATGGCCGTGCGGCCACCCTATTTTTTTTCTAGGGTGGCCGAATCTGGGCTGGCCGTAAACCACCCCAGAGGTGGCCTGGGCCACCTTTAGGGGTGGCTCGCGGGCCACACACGGCCTTGTACGACCACCCCAGAGATAAGCTGGGGTGGCCACACGGCCACCCCTAGTTCCGGGGTGGCTCGCAGGCCACCCGGCCACCTCAGGGGGTGGCGGTTTCCTTTAGTGTTTTTTTTTTAATTTTTTGTTTAAGATGAGGGCATTTAAGTCATTTTTGAAATTGAGTTAGGCATTTAAGTATTTGCATGAATTAGACTGATGGAATGGGTCAAAATATGTAAAGATGGTAGTTGAATACTCTTTTTTGGTCGAGATGTCAGTTCATGGGGGTATGTTGACAATGGCTGGTAGTTGATGGGAGCAAAAGGTAATTACCCCTATATATTTTATATATTATGGTTAATAAATTCACCAAAGCGGCGTCGTTTTGGATTAAGTATAGATTATGTTTACAATGGTTTGGTTGGTTGTATTGCTTTCTTGTGTAATACTCATGCAAAAAGGCAAAATTAATGTGAAATTAATATATTTTCAAAAGATTATGGCTTAAAAAAAATTAAAACAAGCTCAAAACACTAAAAATATGAATAAATTAATTTCAAAATCATTTAAAATAGAACATAATAGAGACCCAAAGAAGACTCAAAAAACTTAAATAAGCTCAAAAGGTCCATTACCTAACCTGCAGATAATGGATAATAACTGTACAAATGCGGTTAGTAAAAATATGATGCAGATGAGGCCGTGGATATTACAAATAACTACATCCGCATGTACACCCCTACCCCCAAGTGCCAATCATGTGTTTAGATTTGCCACGTTTTGGATGGTAGAATATAAAACTGATATAATCACATCTAACCAGATAGAGATGAAGTCACATTTTTGTTCCAAAATCCTGATGGATTTCCTAGATTCATGAATATGATTTGGAGAAATGGATAAAGATAGCATCAGTTCAGCGTTAGACTAATTAATTGGTTGCAGCCCTCTCTCACTAGATTATGCATTGTACTTCCTATATGTCACTAAAATTTGTTTTCTATTCCGATCCAGTACTGATGACACCATACATGGCGGCGTATATGGAGTGAATTTGGCACAGCTGAAAAAGTTCGGATCACTCAACCTATATGCTGACTGAATGATCTTTCAACCCTAAATTTTTTTTTTTTAAGAAAATAATTTTAGATGGCAAATCACAATTGGATTCGGATGGCAGCTTTTGACGAGAATCTGAAGATCATTATCGGATTGAAATATTATGTTTTTATGATAAGATTTTATTTTCATTTGACATTTAACTACTAAGGTGCTTCGATATGTACTTTTGGCCGGGTTCAAACTTTGGCAATGTAATGAAACAATCATGGCTTCCTTTGTCAATGTGTTTATTTAAAAAAATGTTTTGAAGTAACGTAAAAGTGAAAATATATATATAGTTTTAAGCTGATTATTAATACTTTTATCTTGAAATATATATAAAACAGAAACAAAAGAAAAAAGCTTTTTTTTTCCCGTAATTATGTGAACTTAATCAGTGAGCACAATTGTGAATTATATTTTTAGATGCTGGCCCCTACTAGCCCAACCGAAGTGGCAGTCATTTTCCCATAAAATTCGTATTACATAAGCAAATTTAAGTATCGAGGATAATTGAAAAAGTAATTCTATATATATATATTTCTTTATGCAAATGATCGTAGAGGATTAAAAACATATGTTGATGAGTGATTGGTAGGGTACAAAACATTGAGTCAGACAAACTAAAGCCAAAAAGTATCCACTTTTGGAAGAAGCTTCTCTACTAAGATCTCTTAATTATACACATTCTCCCGTTTCTGTGGCACATACATCACATTACACTACAAAAATAACAGCATTTTGACGCGTGTCTACAGTACCTATTACTGTAGACACGCGTCAAATTTGACACAGTAACATTTGGGGACGTGTATGTCAAACACGTGTCAAAATTGGACACGCGTATGAAGTACACGTGTCCAATTGGGAGCGTGTATAACGTACACGTGTCCAATTGGACGCGTGTAATAATACACGCGTCCAATTGGACGCGCGTAATAATACACGCGTCCAATTGGACACGTGTATGTTATACACGCTCCCAATTGTTGATGTATTACAATTTGACACGTGTCTCCTAGACACGTGTCAAACAGTTAATTTTTCCCTAAAAATAAAATATAAAAAAAAAAAAAAAAATTGCTGTGTTAATTTTTTGGAAACAAAAAAACAAAGAAAAATACTCCTTATCTTATTAACCATACAAATCTGTGAAAATACGGTGTACATAACTTATACACATAAAATTAGGTTTGAAAACTATATGCTATATGTAAATTCTATGCTTGGAATTTATAATTTTTAGGCTCATTATTTATATATGTATAGTACACTAATAAGTATGTAAACCCTAATATATATAGTATATACAATTAATTAGGGTTAGAGTTTATCGATATATATATAGAGTATATACGATTAGGGTTAGGGTTTATAGGTATATATAATATATACACTTAGGACTTTGGGTTATATAAATATATATATATATATATATATATATATATATATATATATTTAAAATTGTACAATAATGACACGTGAAAAATATGTTGAAATTATTATTCATAAAATGTAAATATAGTATATACACTTAAACTTATGATTTATAGCTATATATAGTATATATACTTTGGGTTAGGGTTTATCGATATATATATATAGTATATACACATAGGGTTAGGGTTTATAGCTATATATAGTATATATGCTTAGGGTTAGGGTTTATCGCTATATATAGCATATACACTTAGGGTTAGGGTTTTAGGGTGTATAGGTATATATAATATATACACTTAAAGCAATAATTTATAATTTAATTGATTTTATATTTTATGAATAATAATGTCAATATATTTTTCATGTGTCATTATTGTACACTTTTAAATATATATATATGTAGTATATTTAAAATTGTACAATAATGACACGTGAAAAATATGTTGAAATTATTATTCATAAAATGTAAATATAGTATATACACTTAAACTTAGGATTTATAGCTATATATAGTATATATACTTTGGGTTAGGGTTTATCGATATATATATATAGTATATACACATAGGGTTAGGGTTTATAGCTATATATAGTATATATGCTTAGGGTTAGGGTTTATCGCTATACATAGCATATACACTTAGGGTTAGGGTTTTAGGGTGTATAGGTATATATAATATATACACTTAAAACAATAATTTATAATTTAATTGATTTTACATTTTATGAATAATAATGTCTATATATTTTTCATGTGTCATTATTGTACACTTTTAAATAGGGTTAGAGTTCAATATATAGTACATTTACTTAGGGTTTAGTTTTATAGGTATATATATATATATAGTCTAGCACTTAGGGTTAGAGTTTAATTTTATGGTTAGGTTTTAGTTTCTATTTTTTATTTTTTATGGTTTTATGTTTTAGTATATATACTAAGTGTCCATTTTTAAATTAATGGTTTACAGTTTAGGGTTTAGGGCTGCATGGGTTGCATGGGTTGCATGGGTTTGTATTTGTATTTAGTTGAATAAATTATATATATATTTATTCGCATATTATTTTATATAATATTATATAATTATTTTCTAATATTTTATATAATATAATATTATAATATCTACAATTTGAGACGTGTATTAAAATACACGTCTCAAATTGGACACGTGTACTCTGTACACGTGTCCAATTGTTTGGCAAGGTCTGGCGCGCGGGACTTCTCCCGCGCGCCACCTGGCCAAACAAAACCTATCGTTTTTCAAAAATATTAAATTTGAAAATTAAAATTTATTTTATATAATAATTTTTATATATATATATATATATATTATATAGAAATGGGTAGCTTCCTCTGGAAGCTACCCATTTCTCTCACAGTGAACGATCACTGTCTCTCTCTCACTCTCTCTCTCTCTCTCCCCAGGACGTCGAACTCGATCAGCCGGCCGGCGTGGTCACCGTCGGCGCACGAGCTTCTCTCTCTCACCGACTCTCTCTCTCTCTCTCTCTCTCTCTCTCTCTCTCGCTCTCTCTCACCGATATATATTCTCTCACCGAGCTTCTCTCTCTCTCTCTCTCTCACCGACTCTCTCTCTCTCTGTCTCTCTCTCTCTCTCTCTCTCCACCGGAACTACTCTCCGGCAGCTCCTTCTCCGGCCGTGCGTGACTTTGCTCCGGTATTTCCCTCATTTGCTCTCTGTGTATACCGGTTTCTATATATATATAGCATTTTGGTATATTTTGCTAACGTCGATTTTTTTGGTTCATTTTATTCCTCCAAATATGCAGATATATACATGCATAATTTGTCCATAGACCCAATTTGGCAGTGAGTATAATTTCCCTCATTGTTTGTGTGACGTCCCACATCGCATGGGAATGAGGATGTGCTTATATGTATAAATGCACCCTATATGACACAACGCGTTTTAAAGCCGTGATGGCAATGAACCTATCAGAACTCCGCAGTTAAGCGAGCCGCTGCGAGAGCAATCCCAGGATGGGTGACCTCCTGGGAAGTCTGGTATGGGGAGCTAAAAGCGGACAGTATTGTGTCATTGGGGGTGGGTCGTTACAAATGGTATCAGAGCCATTACCCAGCCTGAGATGGTGGGAGCGTGCACAAGCCCAAGAGGGTTGCCGGCGGGCACTCGCTGGGATGCCAAGAATGGGGTGATCCCATGAGGGTTGCCAGCGAGGACGCTGGGTCGCAAGGGGGGTGATTGTGACGTCCCACATCGCCTGGGAATGAGGATGTGCTTATATGTATAAATGCACCCTATATGACACAACGCGTTTTAAAGCCGTGATGGCAATAAACCTATCAGAACTCCGCAGTTAAGCGAGCCGCTGCGAGAGCAATCTCAGGATGGGTGACCTCCTGGGAAGTCTGGTATGGGGAGCTAAAAGCGGACAGTATTGTGTCATTGGGGGTGGGTCGTTACAGTTTGTATTTAATTTTTTTGTTCATGTTCTGCATATTTTTCAGTTTGTCCGGCCAAGTATTATTCTTGTGTTGATATTTTTTTTGGTCTGAAATTTTATTGCAGTGTTATACTTGTGTTGATATTTTTTTTGGTCTGAAATTGTTTTTGCTTTTTTTGTAATGGACTCCTGCATTTGGGTTTTGGTGTTTTTTCCTAATATATATATATTTGGTTAGTTTTTTTTATTAAATTTTTGTGTACATCTTGGTATTTTTTTGTGTCATTTAGGGTTTTATTTATTATAATTTTTTTTTTTTATGAAGCTTTGTACTTTTACACTATGTTGTTGTGTTTATTTTGTTTTTAATTTTTTTGTTTTAAATGTTGATTTGAGAGGTTTTATATATATTTGTAATGTATAATGTGTTATTATGAATTCATGAGTTTTTTTTGTAATGTGTTATTATGAATTCATGAGTTTTTTTGTAATGTGTTATTATGAATTCATGAGTTTTTTTTGTTCGTGGAAAAAAAATCAAACAATATCGCATATTAGTTTAACGTTTTAAACCAACGATGACACTTTTGAAAACGATAAATGGAAACAAAAAAGAATTATAAAAAAAAAAACAAACCATTGGTTTGCATATGGAAGAAAAACAATTAAATTGACCGTCTACTTTTTAATAAAAACCTTAACTGTAACCCTAAACTTTAAATCTGATAACCGTAAAACCAACAGAAACCCTCAAAAAAAAAAAAAACCCCTAGAGTTTCTAAAAAGAAAAAACCCTAACCCTAAACCCTTTAAAAAAAAAAAAAAAAACCCTACACTTTCTAAAAATAAAATACCCTAACCCTAACCCTAAACACTTTACCCAAAAAAAAAAAAACAATCATACACTTTCTAAAAATAAAAACTCTAACCCTAATCCTAAACACTTTACCCAAAAAAAAAAAAAAAAAAATCCTACACTTTCTTCAAAAAAATACCCTAACCCTAACCCTAAACTTTTTACCCCAAAAAAATTAAAATCATAGACTTTCTAAAAATAAAAACCCTAACCCTAACCCTAAACACTTTACCCAAAAAAAATAAATAACACTAAACCCTTAAAAAAAAAAAAAAAACCTAAAACCCTAAACCCTAAACCCTAAACCCTAACAAACCCTAAACCCTAAACCCTAACAAACCCTAAACCCTAAACCCTAAACCCTTAAAAAAAGAAATTACCTAAAACCCTAACAAACCCTAAACCCTAAACCCTAAACCCTAAACCCTTAAAAAAAGAAATTACCTAAAACCCTAAACCCTAATCGCTTAAAAAAAAAAAAACCTAAAACCCTAAACCCTAACCCTAGACCCTAACAAACCTTAACCCTAAACCCTAAACCCTAACAAACCCTAAACCCTTAACTCTTAAAAAAAAAAAAAAAAAACCCTAAACTCTAAACCCTAAACCCTTAAAAAAAAAAAAAAAACCTAAAACCCTAAACCCTAACACTAGACCCTAACAAACCTAAACCCTAAACCCTAAACCCTAACAAACCCTAAACCCTAAACTCTTAACCCTAAACCCTAAAAATCAATCCTACACTTTCTAAAAAAAAAACCCTAACACTAAAAACAAAAATCCTAACCTTAAACCCTAAACCCTAAAAAAAAAAACCCTAACCCTAAACCATAACAAACCCTAAACCCTTTAAAAAAAAAAAAAAAACCTAAAACCCTAATCGCTTAAAAAGAAAAACACCTAAAACCCTAAACCCTAACCCTAGACCCTAACAAACCCTAACCCTAAACCCTAAACCCTTAACTCTTAAAAAAAAAAAAAAAAAAAAAAAAAAAAAAAAAAAACCTAAAACCCTAAACCCTAACACTAGACCCTAACAAACCTAAACCCTAAACCCTAAACCCTAACAAACCCTAAACCCTAAACTCTTAACCCTAAACCCTAAAAATCAATCCTACACTTTCTAAAAAAAAAACCCTAACCCTAAACCATAACAAACCCTAAACCCTTTAAAAAAAGATAAAAACCTTAACCCTAATCGCTTAAAAAGAAAAACACCTAAAACCCTAAACCCTAACCCTAGACCCTAACAGACCCTAACCCTAAACCCTAAACCCTAACAAACCCTAAACCCTTAACTCTTAAAAAAAAAAAAAACCTAAAACCCTAAACTCTAAACCCTAAACCCCTAAAAAAAAAAAAAACCTAAAACCCTACACCCTAAACCCTAATCGCTTAAAAAAAAAAAACCTAAAACCCTAAACCCTAACCCTAGACCCTAACAAACCCTAACCCTAAACCCTAACAAACCCTAAACCCTAAACTCTTAACCCTAAACCCTAAAAATCAATCCTACACTTTTTAAAAAAAAAAAAACCCTAACACTAAAAACAAAAATCCTAACCTTAAACCCTAAACCCTAAAAAAAAAAAAACCCTAACCCTAAACCAGAACAAAAATCATAACCTTAAACCCTAAACCCTAAAAAAAAAAAACCCTAACCCTAAACCATAACAAAAATCATAACCCTAAACCCTAAACCCTAATCCTAATCATAACCCTAAAAACCTAAAACCCTAAACCCTAAACCCTAATCCTAGATCCTTTTAAAAAATAAATAAATAAATAAATTCCTACACTAAAAAAAAAAAAAATACCCTAACTGTAAACTCTAACCCCTAAAGCCTAAATCCTAAACCCTTAAAAATACAAAATCCTACACTTTCTAAACCCTAAAATACCCTAACACTAAAAACTAAAACCCCAACCTTAAACCCTAAACCCTAATCATAAACCCTTAAGAGAAAACAAAAAAACAAAATTCTTACACTTTCTAAAAAACACCTAAAACCCTAAAACCTAACCCTACTCCCTAAACCCCCTAAAAACAAAAAAAAAATCAAATTCTGACACTTTCTAAAAAAAAACTAAAACCCTAACCCCTAACCATAAACCCTTTAAAAGGGAAAAAAAAGTCGTACACCCCATTTTGCCTGACATGCACAATTTTTTTACAAGTTTATACTGTAATACGTATGATTTGTCTCGGTCTCTTAACCCTATACAGAGACATATGGACAAGTCTTGGATGTCAGCACCTAGGGGTACGACACAGTATAACGACGGGTGTAGGGCGTTTGTGGCATTTGCCATTAGTAACTGTACGGCGATCGATGGCAAAATTTACTGTCCATGCAAGTATTGTCGAAATAACCAGCGTCACACTCCAGATTACGTTCTTGCCCACCTAACTGGAGGTAGGGGGATGAATCCGGGATACAATTTGTGGTATATGCACGGTGAGACTACGACTGGGTCTGCTATTCTTGGTCAGTGTTCGAGTTATCACAGTGGAACAGAGACCATTGATTGTAGCACTGAACATGGTGAAGTCACAGAACAGAAGGGTGTCGCCGGGGAACAGGATGATAACATGCACGCCATGTTGCGTGACGCCTTCGGAGTGCACGATGTTCCTGAAGCCGTCAGTACTCTTCCGTAACAAGTTGATGAAGATACCTCGTGCGGGGACGCATTGAAGTACCAAGAGCTGTTAAAGACTGCCGAGAAGCCCCTTCACCCTGGTACAAAGCATAGTAAATTGAGTGCTACTGTACACATGTACAACTTGAAGTGCGTTGGAGGTATTAGTAACAAGATTTTTTCAGACATTCTTGAATTCATCAATCAGTTGTTGCCTCCTTGCGATGAGGCATTGCCAGATAACACGTATGAGGCAAAAAAGTTCCTAAGTGGCATGGGTCTGGGGTATGAGAAGATTCCGGCGTGCCGTAATGACTGTATGTTATTCTGGAAAGACAATAAAGAATTAGATTCATGTACCGTATGTGGAGAGTCTAAGTGGAGGGCTGATACACATGTAGATGATGATGGTGAGATCATATCAGCGAGAAAAAAACGCCCGGTGAAGATCTTGAGGTGGTTTCCACTCATCCCACGGTTGCAGAGGTTATTCATGTCTGAGCATACTGCGCCCCATATGAGATGGCATGCAGAAGGCCGCACTAGGGATGGCGTTTTGAGGCACCCGGCCGACGGTGAGGCATGGAGATCGTTTGACATTTTACATCCAGATTTTATGGCAGATAGTAGGAACGTCCGGCTTGGTTTGACAGCAGATGGATTTAATCCATTTGGGAACATGAGCACATCCCACAGCACATGGCCCGTAATGCTAGTGCCGTACAATTTGCCACCGTGGATGTGCATGAAACAGTCGTCATTCATCTTGTCCCTGGTTATCCCTGGACCGAGCTCACCAGGTATGGATATTGATGTTTACCTTCAGCCATTGATTGATGAGTTGCTGGAACTGTGGAATGTAGGGGTACGAACATTCGATGCTTCAAAGGAGGGAAATTTTATTATGCGATCCCAGTTGATGTGGACAATAAACGACTTGCCAGCGTATGCAGATTTATCTGGTTGGTCTAACAGGGGTGCGAAGGCATGCCCTTGCTGTATGCAATCGACACGTTCTGTACGCTTAAAGAACGGATGCAAATTTTTCTATATGGGGCACAGGAGATACCTGCC
Organism: Alnus rubra; assembly: GCA_028654335.1. Lineage (NCBI taxonomy): Eukaryota > Viridiplantae > Streptophyta > Magnoliopsida > Fagales > Betulaceae > Alnus > Alnus rubra. Next base: position 1,824,485 of record JAJPGS010002212.1, read on the forward strand.
ATCTAAACATCTGTGGCGGCTGAACAGGAGAACATTTGACGGTACTGAAGAATTTGACAGCGCGCCGATTGTGCCATGCGGAGACGAGATCCTCCAACAGTTGGACGGAGTTGCGTTTGGGGATGAGACCGCGGGTAGGAAGAAGAAACGGAGGATGGTAGATTTCCACTGTCACAGACCGAGGAGATGCAGATGCCGGCTGTGGGGTTGGGACAGATACCGGCACAGGCAGCGATGCAGGGCCAGATTTTGGGGGCGAGACAGATGCCAGCATCGGGGGCGAGTCAGGGCCCGGGGCATGTAGAGAGCCAGATGCCTTTACCTGGTGAGAGCCAGATGCCACTTCCCGGTGAGAGTCAGATGCCAGATGTGGGGGGGAGCCAGAGTACCCATGACGAGGACGTTGCGATGTTGGGTACCGATCAGTTGGCCCCCGATAGCCCCCAGGGTATGGATTCAGATGATGATCAGCAGCCTCCACTAGCCGGAGAGGTTGGCGAGGAGGTTGCAGGCGACCCAGCGACCCAGCACATAGGGATTGGGCAGATTCGGTTGATGGGTAAGTACATATTTAGACATCCTTAAAACTCATATTATGTTACCAAAATATTTTTTTGGGTTTGGAAAAAAATAACTACTTGATTACAATTTGTTTATATATATTTAGTGTTAACCAATTAAATGTTGAATATATTTTTCATTAGGGTACAACCCAGACGGGACCATTTATTATGAGGTGATTGACGACCCAGCGAGAAACTGGGTGCTCCCGAGGGGGAAGAAGGTTGTATTGCAGTACAATGCTGCTATACAACCTGTAGGACAAGCCTGCAATCGTTTTCGGCGGGCAGAGGGCAAGATGCTCAGGAGTGGGTCCTACATACACATGCGGGACGAATGGGCGAAGGTAACTAGGCAGATTAAGCAGACAATGTGGAACGCGCTGATGGTATGTTTATGAATATAACTTAATTATTTATTTGAATTAAATTTGAGATTAATGTTTTCCTTGAAGTTTTAAAACCTATAATGCTTTGATTGAATGTGCAGGAGGAGTTCTATCAACCTGTATCAGTAGACGCGCGCAGGGCACAACAGGAGGCGTTGAATGATATTGGCCGTAAGCACCGCTTGTAGACGGTGACACGCCCGAGAGTATCCGTGCGAGAATGCCGGATAAATTTTTTGATGAGTATGATGCAGCAGATGTAGAGTTACTGCTGAGAGATTGGTGCAGGGAGCATAAAATCGTATGTAGGCCAAAAAAATGTCAACTATTTTTTAATAACAGTTCATTTAATTTTAGTTTTAATTTAAGTGTGTCAATTGTTACATTTTTATTTTCATATTCAATGCGTAGGCAACCTCTGAACGGATGAAGAGGCTGCGGGAGCGGAATGACCTTCCCCATTGTGCGGGATCTAAAAGTTATGCCAGATTTAATCACGAGGAGGTAATTAAATATATATGTTTATGTTTTTAATATTTGTTGGTCATTGTTTTTCTTTTTCTTTATACTATTTTTATCGTTATCTGTTTGTTATATATGTCAACTGCATGACGACAGACATGTACATCTGGCACGCCCCCCACTCGCGCCGCGTCGTTCGTGAAGACCCACACAAGGAAGGATGGCACTTACGTGAATGACCGTACACGGGTTTTATGCATATGCTACTGATTTAGTTTACTAATATTTTTAAATTATGTGTGATATGTCATTATTCAATATATGACTTTTTCATGTTGACGACGTACAGGAGAGGATGACGCAGAGTTCATCCAGTGATCCAGCCGCCACGCAAAGCGTCTCCGCAGACACGGTGCGTTGGACACCGAACGACGCTTACGAACAGGCGGTTGGGAGGCCTGAGTATGCAGGGAGGGTTCGGCAGGTTGGGCCGAACGTCACACCTGTTCGAGGGACATGTTTATCGTATAGGCCTCGGTCACAGGGGGGATCATCTCAGGGCACGTCTCGGGATTGGGCCGAACAGTCTCGGAAGATGGAAGAGCTCCAAGCGGAGCTACAGGCTGAGCGAGCGAGGAATGACCGGTTGGAGCAGCGCGTGCAACAGTTCGACGGCATAGAGCAGCGCGTGCGACAGTTTGAGCTCTTCATGTCCTCCATGGGAGTACCAGCACCATGTGTTGGTAATCAGTCTTCACCTGCACACGTAGGTAGTACGTCGTCCGTTAGTAGTGCATCTGCAGGTACGATTTATATTGTGTAGAGGACAAAATTAATTTCAATTTGTTTTCATTACCCCTTTAATTTTGCAAGTAATATTATATACTTTAAATGTCTATATTATTTGCAGGTAATTCGACAACGGTTGGTACGTTGTCGCCTGTTGGACGACAGCTGAGCCAGCACTCCACTATCGCTACACCTTCGCCCGCTACACCATTCATTGCGCAGCAATCGCCGGTTTGCGAGAACACGCCTGGGACAGTACCTCGTGATTCGCAGGGACGTCCTTCAGATTTGTAGATATTTTGTGTAATTATTTTTTGTTCGTAAATATTTGCTTGTTAACGAATATGTTATAGTCTATTGGTTTGTGTAATATGATTTCGTGTAAAATAAATATTGCGTTATTTGTGGTCGGAAATTACAAAACTTGAAAAATTCAAAAAAAATTTTAATTTACCCAAATAAATTTTAAAAAACAATAACAAAATTATTTTAAAAAAAAAAATCCAAATTCAGTTTTTTATTTAATTAAAATTTTTATTTAATTTTTTAATTGTATTTTTAATTAAATTAAAAATACAATTAAATAATTAAATTTAAATTTTATTTAAATAAAAAACTGAATTTGATTTTTTTTTAAAAAAAAAACATTTTGCCACGTGTATTACAATACACGTGTCAAATTGTTTTGACACGAGTATTAAAATACACGTGTCAAACAGTTTGACACGTGTATTCCAATACACGTGTCAAAACAATTTGACACGAGTATTGTAATACACGTGTCAAACTTGACACGTGTATTTCAATACTCGTGTCAAATTGTGCAGTTCGTCACATGCACGTTTGACACGCGTAATACGCGTGTCAATTTGCACGTGTCTAACTGTTTGACACGTGTACGACACTGTACACGTGTCAAACTGCACGTGGCTATTTGCATGCATTTTTGTAGTGTTAACACATTTTATATCTACTTTTCTCACACTGATTTGATTTGTTTCGTCGTGTTTGGCCACAAACATGCTAGTTGGTCCCTGAACAAATAGACACAGATTAATTATAAAGATTAGCATGTTAAGGGTTTCCTTTTATCGATCTCGATGGCATTGATTAATATTGCCCAAATGATCAATAATGCATTAAACTATAAAACAGATCTTTTTATTTGTCCCTTAGCTAGTAATCCCTGATTTACAGGGAAAGAAAGATAAGATTAGATCCATATTTTAATATTAATTGATGTTATTATCTTATTTATATGTAATCTGTGTTCGATGTTAAACTCATAATTTCACTCTTTATTTTTAATGCGTATTTGTGTAGGCATGTCACATCGCCCTTTAACCACACCAACCGCGCCCATCACTCACATAATTCACAGAATAAGATGACGATTTAAATAAAAGAGAATTATTGATTAGGTTTCGAAAGCTTTTTACTGCTTTTGTGCATGCGTCCAATGATCAACGCTATCCTATCCCTAAGCTGCCGGACTAATTATAAGCTCGCTGAGTTTTTTCCTGGCCATATTAATCAGAATCGTTTGTCTCTGGGCATACATGTGGGTGAGTATTTCTAATCTCTAGCTGTTCGTAGTAAAAGCATGCACTACCTCCCATCATATATATGCTCTCTCTCTCTCTCTCTCTCTCTATATATATATATATATATATATAGATATATGCGCAATCGTGATGAATAATACAAACGTCTTTAGATTAAGTGGACTACTTAGTAGAGCTAATTATATTCCCAACAAAAGTAGTAGCGCACAACTCCAAGGCTTTATCTATAAGATTCATTCAAATTAACTTATTACTTTAGTTCCTGAGATTTGATAATTACTGTTAATTTGCAGTTTAATTTTACACCAAATTAAGCCCACCGATCGAGAAGCGAGAAACGAACCATATATTAAAGAACTGAATTTAATTTCGCATGTACATTATCTTATGCGCAATCCAATGGAAGAAGAGCAAGCAGCACATAACTAAATATATGATTCTATTTATATAACTGCCATGCACATAAGAATTCACCCCGGCTCCACAAATTTAATCTTTATTTTAACTATTAACTTTAACTATTTTATTTAAATATTTATTTATTCTTTGTTTAAGATGAGAGAGAATGTTAGAAATTTTTTAATGTTTTATTTTTTCACATTTAGTAAGCACGGTAATAGTTAACCAAATATTTTAGCATTTTCCTTAGCCGGAAGTGGTTTATTTTGCTCCCATATATTAGCATCTTAGCTAGTGAGTTTATTTTTACTGGCCGTATGAGAATGCCGAATGTTCATTTTTTTGTTTCTCTTTAAACTCATTAAAGCATTCAGATTTGGCTCATCAAATGTTTAGTTAAAGTTTAGCTAAACAAAATATTTTTCTACTTAATCTAGCCACTTTTACAAAGTATTTATGTCCGGCTTAGCATTTAGTTATTTACTTTTACTATTTAATTTAAAATATTATTTTTTTTATTATCTATTTTCACTATTCATAAAGAGGAGAGAGAATGATTAGAATAATTTTTTATTATTATTAATTTAAGTTATGTATTGTTTAGCTAGCCGGTAGTAAAATATTTAGCAAAAATGACTATAGCCAAATGGTTCCTTTTGTTTTCAAACTGTGTTATGAGGGAAAGACATTCCCAGCTGGTTGCTCGACCAAATGTCTTTGAAAAGTGCACCTCTGTTTGTTATTTATTGGCAGATGAGAGTCACATATAGTACTACGCCGTTTCAAACGACCGCACATCCTTGTACAAAAGTCGAACTACTTTGCATTAGGTAATTAACAGTACTAGAGTGATACAACTTCCTTAAAGAAAATCTACAACTTGGAACACAAACAAAACTTTCCTCCATACAAACTCAAACAGTACTGTCGATTTCCGTCCCTTGTTCCGCTAAAATTGCTTACATGATCGAACATGCATTAGGATTTTCATCACTGAAGAGGGTAGTGAGCTTCTCGTCCGGTGCATTTGGGCTTGGGAGGGCTTGGACGGCGTTTTTCACGTAACCAGCCGGTGCTTTCTTGTCATAGGCCTGAGCCACGTAGGGGTAAGCCACCAAGTTATATGGTACATACGGCCAAAACTCAGCTCTCTTTCCGGTGCTCTTCACCTTGTTTAACACCTTGTTTGGCTCCACGTACCCAGTTACTGTTACCCGGCTTTGCTTTCGATTAACCTCCACAGATTTCGTGCCTATTTATGTGTTTATCGAACAACAAATGAAAAAATTAAAGACATAAGAGTATGACTTGACTAGATTTGCTTTGTAAAAAAAAAAAAAAAAAATCTTAGTAAATAATAATTATCTAATTAACTTTATGGTAATTAAGGGCATGTTTTTTGGTTTATGGGATTTTGCAGTGCGTTTATTATGTGATCAGTATATGTCCTTTAATGCTTTCTACTTACTTTCGCATATATTAATGATGAGTCAAAAACTTGAGAGATCGAGGGATGAAAAAAGAGGGAGCTCGAAAATGCTTTTCTTTTCTTCTTCTTCTTCTGCTTCTTCTTTCTTCTTCTTCTTTTTTCTTTTCTTTTCTTTTTCTGGGCCTCTAGGCTATGATAGTAATTTAAGTCATTCAACTACACTAGAATTGCCCAAAACATAATACAGAAAAGTATGAATATAGAGAGGGGAAGGATAGGGGGAGAGGTTTAATTTGAACCTTTCATGTTGGAAACGGCATTTTTAACTCTCCTTTCACAGCCATCACAGTCCATTTTCACCTTGATATCAACTGTCTGCAAAGCAAGAAAATGGAAAAAATAAATTGTTAGATTTGACATGCAAAAGCCACCGAGGAGACCAATAACGAACAGACTCACACGCAGAGAGAAACAATTAAGAGAAAGATGGGATTGCTTTTGAAGAACACCTGCATTGCTTTGCGTTTCTTCCTTGGGGTGGAAATAGTGAAATAGTCTGAGAGAAAGTCCAGAGCACCCATTTGGCTCTCTTTCTAGTAAACGCAAAGAAAAGAGTTTCTTGTATTTGGTTGAATGTCTTGGAGAGAGAGAGAGAGAGAGAGAGTTTCTCACAGTTTTGGGAGGATTGAAATACATGTAGGTTGAGTTGGTCTCATTATATAAGAAGGTAAATGATGACAGATATGAAGATATAGAGGAACTTGGGGGGCAAGTTTCGCGTAATTTGCACTTAAAATAATGATATATAGTATACTTAGATAATGACTTGTGTTCTTAAATCATTTGGGTTTTTCTCTGGTCCAAAAAATAAAAAAAAATAAAAAAAAAACAAATCTTAAGAAAGGAGTGGTTTTGTTTATTTGAGTGGTTAAATATTTGGGGAGCCGTCGTCTTGCTGTTTCCTTTTGCCCAAAGAAAAGGAACTGTTCTAAAGAGCCTTTTGTCTCCTTTGATTATTCTGCTGAAAGGCCTACAGCTACAGGCTACACCATGTTCTGCGAAACTTGCGGTTCCCAGTTTCTATTAATTTATATCCCATTTTGTCAATCTTAAATTTGAATCATATATAGTTAATTAATCACAATAATTATCATTAATTATCATCATCTTCATCGTTATTTAAGTAATCACAATAATTGTGTTCGGGATTCTGAAAGGTTTGTGGTGGATGCACGAAGTAAAACCAAAAATTTTCTAGTTAAACCTGTGGTGGCAAAAGCTTTAATTTGAGCTTTTGGCAGCCTTACCTGCAACAAAGTTTAGTAGAGAAATGAACTTCAATGAAATAATTTTGTAAGGTAATATTCTACAAATTGTTAAGGTAGTAAAAGATTTGGATTCACATGGGAACACCTATGGCCATATTGTGGAAGGAATATTAAAATGGTACTGAATCTATTGCGATATTGAAAGATATAACATGTGAAGCGGAATGCGAAGAAGGCAAATAGGCTATTTTTGGTGTCATAGGCAAAGTTTGAGTGAAAAAAATTTCAAACTTGTATATATAATATTGGATCTAGGGAGCTTTTGCCCCAGAGATCTATTAATGCTTTTCAATAAAAAAATTTATTATTTAATAATAAATAAAAAAAAGGACAAGCTAGCCTAATATCTAGAAAATTATGTGGCTAAAATTTATGTGGATATTCAAATAAAAAGAGTTGGAAGACATCAAATAATAAATGATCTGGAGCCCATCTGTCCTTAATTATTTGCTAGCCAGTGTGAAAGGATTTCTCCGGCGAGAATTTGGGAGTTTATTTTTCAAAATAATTCTCACTTTCCCTCTATTTTTTTCTACTTCTCTTCAAAAGGTCAAATTAAAAATATTTTTTTTTTTTCACTTTTTATATCACTTCAATAATTTTTTATTATTATCCAAATAAAAAATTCATTACAAAATAAAAAAATTTCACTATTTTATAAAATAATTTCAAAACTTTTATATTTTAAACTACATCAATAACTTTTTATTACTATTCAAACAAATATTTTAAGATTATAAACATTTGCCATACAAGCCCCGGTTCTTCTCAAAAACAAAACGACCTTTTCTTTTTAATTAAACTCGGTACGAAGAGTAATTATATATCTGACAAATCGTGTATCACAAGTAGTACTGAAAGCTGTACATACTTGCAACTTGCACTTAATTACTCTGATGGGTCATAAATTAGGAGGAGAAGAAATCTGCAAATTAATAAATGATATATATGTGTAAAATGGGTCCCTTGAGATTGAATGGTACGTGGTTGACCAGTAAATCAAGTCAAGTATAGTTTAGAGTCTCCTATTGATCAATAAATCTTTAATCATTTAATAAAACTTGCGTTTATAGTAAGATAAAAAAGCTGAAATGAAGGAAAGAGATAATTATTGGGGAGGTGCCATCCCCCACTTTAATCATCTAGAGGAGGTAGATATTTTAAATTTAAACAATTTTTGTTTTCTCCCCAGTTTAAAATTTGTGTTCTCTTTTCTTAAAACAAAAATATTAACAAATAAACTATATACAAAATATTCTTTAAAAGACAAAAATAAATTTTTACCTTTATCTCCTATCCCATAACATTTTTTCAAACTAGAAACAAAAATAGCCATTACCTTCAAAATGGGGTCTCTTATTTAAGAGATTTAGGTGAAACTTGTCTAGAAGATGCCAATCTATCTATCGATATCCCATGTCAGGTCTCATTCTTACTCTCCCTGTCGCATCAGCTTAGGCAAATTTTATGGTCTGAATCGCTCTTCCAGCTCCATAAATGATGCATGTCAATTTTCGAATTCTATATATGATTGATTGCAATTTGAAGAGTCAAACCCGCATTGATAATTGCTTCCCACTGCGTGCGCGGGAAGAAGTAATTGGTGAAAAGGTTGTATATATGCTGTAAAGAAAATGAATCCTAGCTGGAATGAACATCCTTGAGTTGCTTCTTGCATCCTTTTCATGTCATTGTGCCGCGTGCGATGCAGCTAAGCTCAAGTTTGAACCGACACATTTCTCGGCCATGTATCAGAAGGATACGTGTCATTAAGAACTCAGAGCAATTCCTGCTCTAATGATCATATCACAGTCATATTAATTTTGGATGCAACACAACTTTAAAAATCAAATTACAAGGTAAAAGTAACGATAACTTTTATATATATATATATATATATATGGTTAAGATTGTATTTAGGCTACGTAGAATATTTAAAGATAGTAACATATTACCATGTTCTACAGTCGACGTTCACGTCTGCGCACTCTATCTCATAGGTTGCCTCCTCTAGGACTGGAACCTTGACATAGTGTTTAGCTCTAATTAATACCATATAATACAAACAGGGGCGGAACAAAACATTTAAGGGTGAGGCCGAGAGAACAAAATTTCAAAAACTAAAAATTTATGGTGTATAATTTTGTTTTGGATGGATATTTTATAAGAAAATTATAAATTTTAGGGGCAATTTGAAAATTTTTGGGGGGCGATAGCCCCTAAAGCAATACACAGTTCCGCCTTTAGATACAAATCTTCGGTAAAATTCACACTTAAAAATTGGCTTACAAAGGGATTCGGAGGGTGTCCAAAAACATAAATATATATATGATTAAGGTTGTAGTTAGACCCATATATATAAAACACTTAAGATCGTAACATTCAGCCGGATCTACTAATGAACATGTTTAGCTTCTTGGTTTCTTCTTTTTTGCTGGCCATGCTTTACTGCATAGTTACGGCAGAAACACCATCAAAGTGTAATTACTTGGGTTGCATTAATTAAGCTGAACATAATTATCGTGAACCCATACGTTTACTTCTTTCGATATTTCTTATTGTTTTTAGTAAGATGCATGTATTTTACATGCAAACACTTTTTTTTGTCAATTTAGATATCATATTTAAGTTGGGTGTATACGTAAGTAGCTTGTTTAGAAGTTAACCGAATTAGTTAATGACAGAGGCTGCAGATATTTAAATTTCATTGGAAAACAATGAGCCACGTACGTGATTCTGAAACGAAGATAATTGAAGCAAAAACACCAGCTAGGCAGAAGTAGTTGGGGTTTGGTAAACGTCCTTGTACACATATCCTCTTATGTACACCTGTCACCATATACACAATTAATGTTACAAGCAATTTAATTATTTGAATTGAGATTTATACTAACCCATAAACGTTAACAAATCTCACAATGAGATCACGATATGCATGGTCTAAATGGCCATTGGTCCCACTTTTCATTATTGTAAGGGTAATACTATTATTTAGGCAGTGAAATTCAATCTTTTTTTAACAAAAAAAAAAAATCACTTAACTCCCCTAAACTTCAATCACTTTTGCAATTATCTTTTAAAGTTTAAAAGCTCTCAATGTAGCGTATTAAACATTTATTTTTTTGCAATATCATTCCACCTGTTAGGGTTTGGGTTTAAATCAGACGGTCAAATGATAAAATAACACTTATACCCTTGTAAATTTTATAAATTACAAAATTATTGTTAAATTACAATTATTATTTTTTTAAATAAGATTATTATACGACTTTCATCGGTCTCGGTTAGGATTTAATAAAAATCATAATGGAGGGATTAGATTAAAGTTTTTTTAAAGTTCGATACACTAAATTGAAAGTTTTTGAACTTTGAAAAGTAATAATTGCAAAAGTGATGGAAGTTCATATATAGGCCAGGGTTAAACGAAAATTTACTCACATATTTTTATTTTTTTATTTTTTAAAAGTGTTGATTAATTCAATAGTTGATTTGCACTTTCATATCATTTAGTTGTACGACATTCGTATATTAATATATTAATATACATATATATTAAGGTTCATATACATATATATTGATCAAGTTTGCCCAATAACAAGGTTAAAAGTGTGAACAACAACAGAAAAACTCCTTTAGCACGATTACTACAAAGTCGCATACCCAATATGTCTTGTTAAATTGAAACGTCTTTTTTATTGGCTCTAGAGTACGAACCAAATAGAAGGCAACCGGGTGGCCAAGTTTGAACTGCTAAGGATGTTGGATTAGTCGTTAAGACACATGCCACGCTGGCAAACCGTGATGTTCTGGAATTACTTACGTGTGATACACGTACTCCAAGTTTCATAGCATATATAGTGCACGAAAGGACAGCCGCAAGACATGCATGGCGGAGTCGCGGGGGTCTAAGATACTGAAGTCAACGAAAAGAGTCAGGAACTCAAATCATTATAATTGAGCATCTACTCTATATTTTTTTAGAACTGTTAATATAATCTATTATATAATTTTATTCAATATTATTTTTAAATTAAATGATTAGCTAGAATTTTGACACATTAGCATCTGTCGGTTTTAAAATTGGAGAAAATAAAATAAATACTGAAAAGTGTTAAAATCTAAAAAAAATTGGGCCTTCTTCGCAGAACAGAAGTGTGTGAAAAAAAAAAAAAAGTCTTGTTTGATAGTTTTTTCTGAAAAAAAAAATGGTGACATTATAATGTGAAAATTGTAGAAGAGGGAGTGTGTTTTAAAAACACACGATTTTAAATGTCAAACTGCAAGTTTAAAGGTTAAATCGCAATTTTACTAAACGTCTAACTATATTTTGAAATCACGCGTTTTGAAACCGCGCGCAAAATTAAACGGGGTCTAGGTTTTTAAAAGTGATATATGTTACAGAAAATAAAATAACTACATACTTCCGTCTTTCATGGGATGAGCGATTGCATTTAACGTATGCAATAAGCCTTTTAAACTCCTAAGCATCCCTAGAGGACGAATGAAGTCTCATGAAGGTTTAATAGAAATGCTACCCACAAACATTTATGTCACAAATTTGTTATCAAGAAGAATAAGGAATCACATTGACAATGTTTTTCATTCATTAGCAAGCTTAAATTAACAAACTCCATTTTCAAGACGTCTAAAAAAATTCAAAGTCCAATCACTCACAGCTGGCTAGCAGAGACTTTACAAGATCAACTAGTGTAAAGTGACTTATCACATAATCCTGGGGTAGTTTTAACTCAATCCTAATATGTAGATATTATTATCTCAAAATTCAATGGAATCTCCATCAAATAAACTACCAAGGCAATATCACAGCAGACGTGATGACTTCCTTTCTTTTCTTTTCTTTTCCTTTTTTTTTTTAAACACAGTTTGTGCAATCCTTAACTCTCTTAAGATTTCTAATTGATCCATGTACTGAGTGTTAAGCCAATAACTCCCAACCCAGATGCATGGCTTTAAGGCACTAGGTATAAAGTACACTTAAGGCTTACTAACTCAAGCCAAAAAGGCTACAAAGCTAAACTAGCCATGTTATTAACCAATCTAAATTGTTCACCTTTTAACGCGAACACTCATTGCTTGGTGGCAAGAGGCCCAATTACTCAGCAAACAACTTCGAAAAGTCATTATTCATCATTGTTCACCATGCCATTATTCATTACCAATAACTCATGCCAAAGTCATTCATCTAACAAAGCATCCGACCGAACTCAAGATTTTTAAAACAAGCATCATTAGTTTTTTCATTTCATACCCCACAGTTCATGCACTAATGTGTTCATGGTGATATCAAGGTGAAACCTGTGAAGTGTCCTAAGCCAAAAATAAGTAACCAGACTCATATTTTCTATTGAATTGATCATGTGTTCAAAAATTTAAGATCACCAATGAAATTAAATCACAGTTTCAGTTTAACCAAATTCTTGTAGATAGCACTATTTGGGCGATTAAATAGGTGCACAATGCTCACATAAGGACATACAAATATTTTCCTACACCCCTAAACTTAAATCATACATTGTCTCCAATGTGTAATGCCCGAGAAGTTAATTAGATGTTAAGAACATGGATTAAACTAATTAAATAAGAGAGTTAGTAAAATGGAATGAAAAGATCTAAAAACCACTTAGAAATGTTCAAAATTGAGTTTCTGGTGTTGGGTTCTGACGGGCCAAAACCTGAGACCGAACGGGTTGATTAGAGAGTCGAAAATGACTCTCTGTGGGATGTGTCTGGACAGGCACACTCTGTGTCCGAACATAGCTTCCAAAACCTTCAGTTCTGCGACTCGCGTGTCCAAACAGGCCGCAATTTAAACCAAAAATGAGCTCATTTTGGCTCATTGTTCTGGTCTTTTCTTTCCCCCACACGATTTTCCTCTCCTCCCAATTAAGGGTGTACAACCAGTTGCAGTTACGATTATTTGGTCAAAACCGCAACCACAACCGCAACTAGGGTACCCGGTTTTTACTAACCGTCTGTTATTCGGTTATGTAAAACCCGTTATTAACCAGATAACCGGTTTTCATATATTGTTGAATTTTTTCAGTTTTTTTTTTTTTTTTTTTTTTTTAAAGGAAGCACATATTCCTGTTGAAGACTTAATTAACTAAAACAATGATTTTATATTACATCAGATGCCTAAAATGGACACTTTTCAACTATGACGAGTGTTTTTATTTTGTATGTATTTAGTAAACTTTCCATGTATGCTTTCGTGTCATTTGTGACATTGGTTTCATTGTAATTAGTGTGAAGGAAATTAAATAACCTTTAATACATGTCTAGAGGTATTTCAATCAGCTCAATGTGTTATGATTACCGAGTGTTTAAGTAATATATATATATATATATATATATATATATATATATATATATATTATGCAGATTATTATGCACATTACTATCTTCTTTTATGCTCACCATCACTCTGTACACACTACTACCACCACACTCTACTTTAAATCCTTACTACCACCACACTCTACTTTAAATCCTTACTACCACCACACTCTACTTCTAAATCCCCCATTCTCTGCTTCCGTCCCCATTTGGTATCAGAGCCATAAGTGTTGAGTTGATTCCTGTTTGATCTGTACATCCGCCCAAGTGGCTGGTTATTCCTGCTTGTTCTGCTATTGTTTCAGTCTGTTTGTTATACCACTTTCTGTTAAGATTCTAGGGTTAATAGGAAAAGGACACTGTCGTCAACGTGCCGTCAGCGCAGTCTAGAGCCGAGGGAAGGCCAAGTAAGCCGGGAGGACACACAGATAGGACACGGAAGTATGACCTAGAAAACCTAGTTGGAGACCAGAGATGAAGTGTAATAGAGAGACCGAAACAATAAAAGTTTAAGTCAGGTACCCCTAACTTGCAAAGATGAATAGATTGTTCAGATCTAACTCATCAACAAGCTCTAGATCCACTAGGATCCCTGAGATTCCAGAGGTAATCAACGAAGAACACGTTGAGTACCACGATGAGGATTCCTTCATTGATGTCAATGATTGGAACATACCCAAAGTCCCTAGTAAAGAAATTTACAGGAAAAAGTGGTCCATGACATCGTTCAAAACTAAACAGCATGTCAAGACTGTAGAGCAAGTTTATGCTCTCAATAAGGAACATGAATTATGCCAGCTTTTTAGCCCAGAAGCCATTAAGCGACATAGAAGAGAAGGCCACAACTTTATCCACATAGGATTAGTTCAGGTCGCCATTAAGCCCCTAACAAGAAGAGGTCTGAAAGCCTCTATAATGCTAGGATTAAGAGATGCCCGCTTTACGGACTGGCAGGATAGTCTCCTCGGAGTCATTGAAGCTACTATGCATGATGGGCCAGTCTATTTTGACTGTTTCCCTGATTTCACAGTAAGTCTAAGTGATCCCCATATCCTAAAGGTCTTAACCCTAAGTATCAGAACTCAAGGATACAAAATCCTTGAAGGAGTTCAGCCTTTAGCCTTAATTTACAGGATCTATTATAAGTGCACTGGAACTAACATGAACTTCCAGGCAATCAAAAGAAGCCCAAATGGTCAAACCATGTTAATTCAAAGTAGCCAGAGTAACGCGAGTATTCACGTTCCTCGAACTATTAATTGGACTGACATAGAGTTACCCAAAGAATGGAGTTTAACCAATGAAAGCTTTAAGCCTGAGCTCATAAGGCATAATCTAGGAGACCTAGATTATATCCAGCAGTACTTGGATGGTACTGTTAAGATTAGTTTCGACCGAGATTCTCAGTTGACCCCTGAGTCAAATCTTCTCATAGAAAAAGTTGCAATATCCAGTACATCAAGATCTGAAGTGCCAATGTCTAGATCTTCTAGACAACCTAAGGATAAGACTCCAGCTAGGCATTCGTTTGCTGGTTCTACCTCAACGGAAGAACTAAAACGACAAGATCTAGAATTGGAAAAAGAACTAAGAAAGCTTAAGTTAAAGGGAGTCCAGACAACCTCCCAAGTAAGCCATCCATGTTACACAACTAACACACAACTGGAAGATGAAGAATCCCAGGAAGGAAATGCCTCTCCTACGGAATCTGATTTTATAGTTGAAACAGTTGTGATCCCCAACTATGCACCCTAAGGAAACCTAGGGAACCTTTTAAGATAAATTTTGATTTCCTTGAAATCGATTTTGATTCTGAATCAAATCTTGAAAGAAGAAAAGCCTATAAGGAAAGGTTCAATCTTGAACAAAAGAAGGAAATCTTGAGCAGCTTTAAGAAACATTTATGTGAAATAGAGATGAACATCTCTTATTTCGATTTTGTTGATGAATTTTACCCTGTAGAAAACAAGGTTCAAACCATCTCTAAAGAAAAATGGGTAAAAGAAGACAACACAGTTGTCTCTTCATGTCACCCTCCACAAGAAGCCATAGTGTTCCAACATAGAACCACTACGGTTAAAGCCTCACCCTTTAAGGTTGCATCTGAGAACACAGATGTTAAGAAAGTCATTGAGCAAGCCAATTACACCAACCAGTACCAAAACTCCATAGGAAACCAGTTGGATAAGATTGAAGAAAAGATCGACAATAAACCTCTCCTAAAAGAGAAACATAAGCCTTTTAAACAAGAGAAACCAATAATCAAGTTTCCAGACCTAAAACAGGGAACTAGTTTAAAGGTTAACAAAGATAAGCCAGATAAACCCTTTGTTGAAAAAATAGAGGAAATGCTTAAGGATTTGGTCAAGGCCAAACAAGAACAGCCAAGTAGTTCCAATACTCTGTCTGTTACTAAGATCACTGAGTCTTCTGAAAGTTTATCGGAGACAGAATCCTCTTCGGAGTCTGATTCAAATGAAAATATCAGAAAAGTTGAAAAAGCCCTTTCAGCTTTAGAGCTGAATAGGATTCACAAACCTAAGTTTTCACCAACAAGTTTCACCAAAAATTGGTATCCCAAACCAAGCCCTCCGGATATCCAATTTGAAGAAAGAAGTTTCCAAAGTCAATTTACAGTTTCTGCTGATAAACTATATGAGTGGAATATTGATGGTTTAGCAGAACAGCAAATTCTTGATAAGTTAACCCATATGACCATGGTCTCTAACAGTTATGTTATGAACCATGATTTAAGCCAACCAGAGGTTGTTGACCTCTTAGTTGCAGGTTTTACAGGAACCCTTTAATCCTGGTGGGAAAAACATCTCACCGATGAGTCTAGAGCCAGCATAAGAAGTGCTGTCAAAACCAATGAGGAAGGAATTCCTATATTCAATGAAAAGATTGGATTAGGAGATTCTGATGCTGTCAACACTCTGTTCTATACAATTGTAGAACATTTTGTTGGCACACCAAGCCACCTTGCGTCTAGGGTCCATGACCAACTAAGTAACCTTAGATATCCAACCCTAAGCGACTTTAGATGGTACAAAGATGTATTCCTCTCTAGAGTCATGCTAAGAGATGATAGCAACCAACCGTTTTGGAAAGAGAAATTCATAAACGGTCTGCCTCACCTCTTCGCTCATAAGATCAAAGAAGTCTTAGTCAATGAGAACAATGTGATAGAATATGATAATCTCACTTACGGGAATATCATAAGTGCCATCCAAAAAGAAGGTCTAAAAATGTGTATCGATATGAAAATATCGAACCAAGCCAATAAGGATAAGAAAAAGGCTAAGTATGAAATGGGTAATTTCTGTGAGCAGTATGGTCTGCCTTCCGTAGCACCATCTAAGAAACACAGGAAGTCTCGTAAGCACGAAGAATATAAAAAACATAAGAAACGGTTTAAAAGATTCAAGAAAAGAAGCTTTGAGCCGAATGATTTCTATAAAAAGGAAAAGAGAAAACCTAAGAAAAGGTTTAAAAGATTTAAGGGTAATTACCTTTTTCCCCCATGAACTACCAAAAAATGCGCAATGCCCCCATGAACTACCAACTCGACCAAAATAGAGCATTCAACTACCAAAGACAACCATTTTCCCCCCTTCCGTCAGTCAAAGGGGTTAAAACAAACGGTCAACGGGTCATGTGCCGTTTTATACGGGGGCATGTTGGAAGATGATGGTAGTTCATGGGGGGAAAAGAGGAAGATGGTGGTAGTTCATAGGGGAAAAAGAGGAAGAAAATGAGGGTAAAACGGCGTGTGACTGACGGAAGGGGAAAAATGGTTATCTTTGGTAGTTGAATGCTCTATTTTGGTCGAGTTGGTAGTTCATGGGGGCATCGCGCATTTTTTGGTAGTTCATGGGGGAAAAAGGTAATTACCCCAAAGATTTAAGAACAACAAAGATAATTGTTATAAGTGTGGTAAGCCAGGTCACTTTGCAAGGGATTGCAAAGCTAAGGAAACCATTAAGTCTCTAACGAAGAAAAAGAAAATTTAATAAGAATGCTAGAGATAAAAGACACTGAACCCAGTGACTATGAGTCTAAACTAAGTATTAGTTCAAGTAATAACAGCTATCGCTCCTGCAATAGCAATGAGTCTGAGTCTGGTCCAAACATAAGTTTCGGGTGTAACAACACTTGTTGCAAAACAATTGGTGTTATAACCAAAGAAGAAGAACAAGAAGAATTGCTTCTTGATCTTATAAGTAAAATTAAGAATCCTGAGTTAAAAAGACAATATTTAGAAAAATTAAGAAAACTTCTCACAAAAAAGGAGGGAAAAAAGTCTAAAAGTCTTGAGATAAGTTTAAGCAACACGCTTAAAAGATTTGACAAACCTAAAGAAAAAATCACAATAAAAGATTTGCAACTTGAAGTTAATCAAATTAAGTCTGAAATTAAAATACTTAAGGAAGAAAATCAAGAGCTAAAACAGGATGTTAATCTCTTGAAAATTGAGCACAAGCTTAAGACAACCGCTAGCAGTCCTAGTGATAGCGAAACCGAGCCCAAACCTAAGCTTGAAGATATGCCTCCTTTTGAAGAAAAAAGTCTAAGTCTAATCAACCGAATCCATATTAAAAAATGGTATTCCAAGGTTAGGATTAAGATTCAAGATTTTGAGTTATCTGTAGTTGTATTAATTGATACAGGTGCAGATTTAAACTGTATACAAGAAGGACTAGTTCCTACGAAGTATTACAATAAGACAAAAGAAACTTTTCGTTCTGCTAATGGCAGCAAGATGCAAATTACTTTTGAAATTAGTAAAGCCCATGTGTGTCAAGACAATGTTTGTTTCAAAACATCATTTGTCTTAGTTAAAAATATGACTGATAAAGTCATATTAGGTTTACCTTTCATCACCCTGTTGTATCCTTTTACAACAGACCAAGATGGGTTAATTACCTATCCCATGGATGAAAAGGTTAAGTTCAAATTCTTAGCTAAACCAGAACGAAGTCAATTGAATGCTTTCAAAAGCAATTCAATCTCTAAGTCTGTTAACCTAATCAAGTCAAAAAACCAACAGATAGGGTTTTTACAAGATGAGATTAAAGTTAAAAGAATTGAAGAACAATTAAGTCAAAAAATCCTTCAGCAAAGAATCCAACTCTTTGAAGATAGGATCAAAAGTGAAGTTTGTTCTGATGTCCCTACTGCCTTTTGGCATAGGAAGAAGCACACCGTAAACCTTCCTTATATCAAAGACTTTGATGAAGGAAGAATTACCACTAAGGCTAGACCCATTCAGATGAGCCAAGAAGTTACTGAATTTTGCCGAAAAGAAATAGAAGACCTATTGCACAAAGGCATAATTCGTAAAAGTAAGTCCCCCTGGTCTTGTTCAGCTTTTTATGTCCAGAAAAATGCTGAGCTTGAGAGAGGAGCCCCCAGGTTAGTCATTAACTACAAGCCCCTCAACAAAGTCTTGGAATGGATCAGATATCCAATTCCAAATAAGAGAGACCTAATCAATAGATTAAGTGGATCTGTGATCTTCTCTAAGTTTGACATGAAAAGTAGATTTTGGCAAATCCAAATTCATGAAAAGGATAAGTATAAGACAGCTTTTGTCACACCCTTTAGACAATACGAATGGAACGTAATGCCCTTTGGTCTTAAGAATGCCCCTAGTGAATTCCAAAATATAATGAATGATATTCTGGGTCCCCTAAGCAAATATTCCATAGTTTACATTGATGATGTCCTCATCTTCTCTAAGTCTATTGAAGAACACTGGAAACATTTGAATTCGTTTCTAGAAGTTATCAAAATTAATGGATTAGTTGTTTCTGCTACTAAAATCAAGCTATTTCAAACCAACATCCGATTTCTTGGATACAATATCCATCAATCAAGAATAAGTCCAATTAGCAGAGTAATCCAATTTGCTGATAAGTTTCCCGATGAAATCCTTGAGAAAGCCCAACTCCAGAGGTTCCTAGGATCTCTAAATTATGTTGCTGATTTCTATCAAAACCTACGTAAAAAATGCAAGCCATTGTTTGACAGACTCCAAAAGAATCCTCCTCCATGGACTACTGTCCATACCTCAGTTGTCAAAGAAGTTAAGATCCATGTCCAGACATTACCTTGTCTTGGCATTCCTACTATTGAGTCTTTCAAAATCGTTGAGACTGATGCCTCCGACATTGGGTACGGTGGTATTCCTAAGCAGCAAGTTCATTCCAACCAACCTGAACAAATTGTTCGTTTCCATTCAGGTGTTTGGAATTCAGCTCAAAAGAATTATAGTACCATTAAGAAAGAGATTTTATCTATAGTATTATGCATTTCAAAGTTTCAAGATGATCTCTTAAATCAAAAGTTTTTAATAAGAGTCGATTCCATGAGTGCAAAACATGTTTTGGAAAAAGATGTTCAAAACATTGCATCTAAACAGATTTTTGCTAGATGGCAAGCAATCTTAAGCATATTTGATTTTGACATTGAATATATTAAGGGAAGTCAGAATTCAATCCCTGATTTCTTAACCCATGAATTTTTGCAGGGAAAAAATGACGGATAAGAAGAAAGAAAAGGCTTCAGCCTCTAAGCCTAAATTAAGCACAAATGCTAAGCCTTTCAACCTTGTCACCCCAAGTCAACTAAGTTCCCAGGACCTTATTCTAAGAACTTCACCAAACCAGATGGTGAACCGCTTCACCACCCTAGGAAGCACCATAAGTCCAAGGCCGTCTTTTCAGTCTTCCTTAATAAGCCCCATAAGTCCTTATGATCCCTTTGAGCTTGTCAAACCTCAAAAGCCTTTCATAAGATACCCTAAGACCTCTCCTTACTTTGCCAAAGAGCCACCCCATAATTTGTTCATTGTTGAGTCAGATTTTAGTCACCTAAAATCTCCTGAAGCCATTGCCAAAGGTTACTTTCCACCTCGCTAGCATTTTTCAGCAATCCACCCAAATAAGTCTATTGAGTTTTATAGAGACATAGTCCTTCAAACTAAGTCCATACAAATCAACCCCATCCCTTGCTAAAGAACACCTGGAAGAATTGCTTTCCATTATCTGTTCATTATGAAGTTTGTTTCTCAGAAGGACTGGAGAATGCCCCCTTATGCTCTAAGAAGTCTTTCCAACAGGAAAGTTCAATTCAGTTATCATGATTATGTGGATGCCTGGTACAAAGTCCTTTTGCACCAGAATGAGGAATTCACCCACTCCTGGTTTATCAATTTTGATCCTCCTTGAGGAAGTCAAAGAAGCCATACGGTATTTCTCTACCGTTAAAAAACTATCCCAGCAAGAAGATTAGTTGCCAATAACTGTCCACTTCTTTGCCCATTTCAAAGTCTCCTGGATTCTAAAATGGCAGTATATGTTTAGTTCTCAGAACTGGGTCGCCAGACAATTTTCTGTTAAGTGGTGGGATAAATTCAAGTTCTCCTTGGTTCAATCCCGTCTAAAAAATGAGTTTCTAGAAATGCCTCTAGAAATCCAAGACTCTGTAACTCATGTTTCAGAGACTCAAGTTGAGCCTGCTTCTCCTAAGCCAGAGTCCTCTTCCTCTTCCTCTTCAAAAGGGAAGAAGCCCTCTAAAATCAAGCAAGTTGCTCTTAAGCTTATGCAACAGCTTATAGAGGCTAAAGATGGTGATGAAGAAGAAGAATTGTCTACTGCAGAGTCTTCTGTTCAGCATCATTACAGCTTTGATCCCTTCCAAGATGCCCAAGATCCCTATGATATCACAGATTTGGACTTGGATTCCTAAAAGTTGCCCCGTCGGCACTAAAAGACAAAAGCAAACAGTACTCGGTCGGCCACCCGACATGGTACTATTCATGAATAGTGACTTTTTCACTATTCACCAAAAGTTTTACCCCACTTTCGGTGCGAGTTACCTGAAGTAAAAGCAGAAGGAATCTGCTTTTCGGTGCACGCCTGACAACACTAAGCATGCTAGCATCCCGTGATTCCAGCCCTAAGCCCTCCTGAAGCCTATTTAAGGAGAAAAAGTCTGAAGTTCAAGGCAGAGCTTATTTGGAAAGGAACCAGTTCTTGTAAACCTACCTGAACCTCTCAAAAGCCAAACACTTGTAATGTTTCATTCTAGTGATTCTAAGTTTAAGCTTGTAATTGCCAGTTGCATTCTGGCCTAAGTTCATTTGTAAGTTTTACATTCAAGTTATTTTGAATCTAAGCATTACTTTTAAGTTCTTTCATGATCCTTGAATACTCTATTGTTTTGTATTCAAATTTTGATATGCAGATTATTATGCACATTACTATCTTCTTTTATGCTCACCATCACTCTGTACACACTACTACCACCACACTCTACTTCTAAATCCTTACTACCACTACACTCTACTTCTAAATCCCCCATTCTCTGCTTCCGTCCCCATTTAGGTATATATATATATATATATATTCTGCTGTTATATTATAACTCTGATGATGTAGTAATGTCACGCCTTTTTGTAAAAGGCAACGCATTACACCATGTGTGAAGACGGCCACCTTAGAAGAAAATTTAGTAGAAAAAACATCTGCCTCATTGAGGTCTCTTAAACATGCATTTATAGCAATTGAACGTGTGCCTCTTTTTATTTTCTGATTTTTCCCTATACTTATTTAGGCACTCAACTTCCTTTTCTAGCCATGTAAATCCCATAAAAATCGGAATTTAATACCTCCTTCAAGTCTGCCACGTCGACATCACGCACAGCCTAACATTTGTCTATTAAAACTGCAATAACTTTCTTTAGAAAAATTATTTTTATAAGCCATAAAATTCTACATAAAATAGACATATGTATCTTTCCAAGCATATATGGTTCGTCTCCTGGTTATTTCTGAATAAATACAGTTTAATCCGCAAAGATGACTGATTTGTACGGGCAATTCTGAGATTTTAGTGAAGCTCCTTTTTACCCTTAATTTACTAGTGACAACATGACTTAGCAAAATGGTCAATTTATCTTTAACGGTCCAAAAATGATAGGTTTTATTGCACTTCTCTTGGAAAACCTGAAAGCATATAAAATACTACAAAAGATCAAATTGTAACAAGTCTAAAGGATTAATGTATGCAAATTAAGGAGTTTGAATGTGTAAAATTCAGCATTTATCAATGTTGATATAGTAATAACTAAAGCATTTTATTTGAGAACAATTGTTAGGATTTGAAGAAAAAAAAAATAAAAAAAAATGTAGAATATCCTAAAACTTCTAAAGGATCTGAGTCATTGACCATCTATGTGACTGTTATAGCCTAGCTAGAGTTATATGCAACTTATAAGGTAGCTCAAAACATTATTGCGCGTAAATCAACAATAATTCTTCGCGATAGTTTGATTCTTGCAAATGCTTAGTAACAAGCACAAATATATTGTAACATGCTCCCTCCAACAACAGCAAAAAAAAAATTATTCATTCCTTAATCATACTTCAAAGAAATTCAATGTAAATGTCTTACTGCCCAAAGAGAGATAGTGTTTGATATTTAATTTGATTCAGAATGTCAATTAGGGCTAGTAATCGACATGATTCAAGTCTGCCACATTGACATCACGCACAGCATAACATTTATCTATTAAAACTGCAAAAACTTTCTTTAGAAAAATTATTTTTACAAGCCATAAAATAGGCATGTGTGTCTTTCCAAGCATATATGGCTCGTCTCCTGGTTATTTCTGAATAAATACTGTTTAATTCGCAAAGACGACTGATTTGTACGGGCAATTCTGAGATTTTAATGAAGCTCATTTTTACCCTTTTCTAGTGACAACATGTCTTAGCAAAATGCTCAATTTATCTTTAACGGTCTAAAAATGATGGGGTTTTATTGCACTTCTCTTGGTAAACCTGAAAGCATGTAAAATACTACAAAAGATCAAATTGTAACAAGTCTAAAGGATTAATGTATGCAAATTAAGGGGTTTGAATGTGTAAAATTCAGCACTTGTCAATGTTGATATAGTAACAACTAAAGCATTTAATTTGAAAAAAATTGTTAAGATTTGAAAAAAAAAAATGTAGAATATCCTAGAACTTCTAAAGGATCTGAGTCATTGACCATCTATGTGATTGTTATAGCCTAGCTAGAGTTATATACAACTTATAAGGTAGCTCAAAACATTATTGCGCTTAAATAAGCAATAATTCTTCGCAATAGTTTGATTCTTGCAAATGCTTGGTAACAAGCACAAATATATTGTAACATGCTCCCTCCAAAAAAAAAAAAAAAGTTATTCATTCCTTAATCATACTTCAAAGAAATTCAATGTACATGTCTTGCTACCCAAAGAGAGATAGAGTTTGATATTTAATTTGATCCAAAATGTCAATTAGGGCAAGTAACCGACATGATTAAGGTTGAAAATGTGTAGTTCCTACTTCAAAGGACCCCACAAAGTTTGAAAATTGATTTTTCCTTGCGAGCTAACCTGCACCCTAGGTGTTGAGTCGATCTAATAGAGACTGTTGACAAAATAAGTGAGAGCAGTCAGAGGAGAAGGCAAAAAAAAAAAAAAATCAATTGGAGTGAACACTATGAAACACCCCAAAAGAGGTCTGAATTCCAATACTATTTGATCCAATTCCAATTCCAATAAGAACTAAACCCAAGCCAAATTTTATTTTAGACTAGGGTGGTTTTGAAGTTTGATTGTATTACAGCTCAATTCAATATTTCATAGAAAAGGAAACAAAAGAAAAAAGTAGAAAATTAATTTAGCGTTAAAGCTTGTATTTCACATAAGAGGAAGGTTGTAGAAGAAATAAAAACAAAATGAGAAACAACGCAACGTGAAGGTTGGCATGAGAAATAAACATTGAATTCTTGGTTAGTGTGTAATGTGTAGCTGGCATGAAGAAAGGGACGTTGCAGTCATGGTTGAGTTCATCTATCCGTAGGACGAGGGTTTGACCCTCGTCCCACGTGGCAGTCACTTTTTTTTTAAAATATATATATATATATATTGAATGAACATTTATTTGGTCGTAACCCTTTTCCCCTTTTCATTTTCACCCAAAATCAAATCTGCAAATATCTTCCCTCCTTCCCAGTCTTCCCTTTCCCCCACCGACGGCCATCCACCACGTACCACGAGCAGCGGCGCCGACCACGAGCAACCAACGTCAACCACAAGCACCATAGATTTCTCCCCATTTCTTTTTGCTCCCAATTCTCCCTCCCTCTACATCTTCCCTCTCCCCCCATCGACCTCCATGTTCTACATAATGTGATATTATGATAGGATCAACCCTTAATGACCATTAGAAAAATGATCGTTTAAAAATTATTGCGTTACGAAAATGACAGATTTAACAAAATGACTGTTAAAAAATATGATTGTTAGAAAAATGGTCGTTTGAGAAAAAATTTGTGTTAGAAAAATGACCATTTTAACAAAACGACCGTGGACAAATATGACTATTTAAAAAAAAAAAAAAAAAAAAAAAAAAAAAAAGGATAGTAAAAAAAATACGATAATGAAAAAAGTAATAAAGAAAGAATATAGAGTTAAGAATAGATAATTGGATGAGAAAAAATGGTTGTTTGAGAAAAAAATGACCATTAAAAATTTGCATTAGAAATACAATAATGAAAAAAGTAATAAAAAAGAATAAAAAAAGATTATAGAGTTAAGAATAGATAATCGGATGTATGATGCATTTTCCTTTCCTTTTCAAAAATGCTCCAGTCAAGGTGCCAGTTTTATGCAGGTTTTTGAAGATTGCATGAGACGTTTTAATAGGGAGGAACTGAGCTTATTTGCAGTGTTGTCCAGGGGCATATGGTTGCGGAGGAACTGTTTTGTTTTTTAAGGGGATTTTACCCCTCCTAGTGTTATCCTTACGAATGCCTCAAAGTCTCAGAAGGAGTTCAAGAGGTGCCGCACTGCAGCAAAGGCTTTAACGCAGAATGGGGAGTTCATCCCTGCTACGGTGACTGATAGGTGGTACCCTCCTCCCCAAGGTACCATTAAATTGAATTGGGATGCAGTAGTTGAAGGCCCAGATGGTTGGATCGGCCTTGGGTTTGTGGCTCGAGACTGCCATGAGAGATTTTTGGGGGCTAGAAGCATCCCTTTTCAATTGCAGGTGGCTCCCAAGATGGCTGAGACAATGGCGATCTACCATGGAGTCTAGTTCTGTCGAGAGGTTGGCTTATTTGATGTTATTTTTTAGGGTGATGCTAGTCAAGTGGTCCAAGAGATCAATCAGAATTCACCCAACTACACCACTGCCGGCCATTTTATTGAGTGTATTTAACATGATCTTATTTTTTTTCAAGCTCCAAAGTTTGTTCATGTGCCAAGTATTTTTTTTCCATTGTTTGTAGGGAGCTTTCCGGCCCCTAGACCCTGTATTGGGGTCACTATTTTTTACCTTTTATATGCAAGATGCAGTTTTCCGTTCCAAAAAAAAAAAAAAAAAAAAAAAAAACCCATTAGCTAAACTAGAAAAAGTGAGTTTTGGTTAGTTATTTTAGATTGAGATATACATAAACTATTGGAAGCGCTCTAAGCCTTGGTTAATGTGTGGTCAACTTAGGGAAAGGGAGAAATAGCATGGGGAAGAAGGAAGTCAGTAAGAGAAAAATAAAAATTAGAAAACCTCCTACATAGAGCTTTTGAAGAGTTAAAGCCCAAATCATTCTAACTAGTATGATCCATTATGTTATACCAAACGCCACTTGACCTATGTCCAACTAAGCCAACCCACCCAAGTCACGTGAATTACTGAATTAAGCTTCCACACGTACAGCTAATGTCTCAGCCATTCTCAAGTTTACAAGTAGCCTACTTCACGCACTTCTCCAAAATTTCAGCTTATATTTTCTGACTTTTCTAACATCTATTTTTTCTAATGATTTCCCTCATCCCCATGCTACATTTCCTCTTCTCTAAGCCGACCACAACTTAGCAAAGGGTTACACTCATATCCTTTTCTTCACCCCATGCCCCAGCTACACTTAAACACGTTACAAGCTGCTATAGAGCTTTTGAAGAGTTAAAGAAGGCAGTTGCAAACCCTCATATCTTTGAATGATTCTTAATAGAATGTAATACATCAAGAAAAAGAATTGGGGCATTCCTAATGCAAAGATACAGACCTATAACTTGTTTCAGTCAAGCTTTAAAAGGAAGATTCCTATTTATGTCTACATATGAGAAAGAGCCGGTAGCATTAGTGTCAGCAGTAAAAAAATGGATGCATTATCTCTTAGGCCATCCTTTCAAGATTAAAAAAAGTCATAAGAGTCTTAAATTCTTTTTGAAACAAAAGATTGGGATTCCAATGCAACAAAGATGATTCTCAAAGTTACTGAGTTATGATTTTTTGGTAGAATATAAGAAAGAGCAAGACAACAAGGTTGTTGATGCTTTTTCAAGAAGGGATGAAGATAGTGAGCAGGAAATCACACTTTCAATGATCTCCAACCCTACTTTGGAGTGGTTCGATGAATTGAAGCAAAGTTGTAATATTGAGTCTCAATTACAAGAATTAGTGCAGCAGATTAAAGAAGGGAAGATAAAGAGCCAAAATAATGGAATTCACCTCACTCAGACACTTCCTTCTCCAAGCATCTGAATTGATCCTCACAAATCCTCTTAACTAGGAGAGAAGTAACTATACTTGCTTTAGCAACATCAAACTCATGAGTTGTAGACCCAAGCAACCTCCTATAATACTCAATAACAACATTTTTAATTTGCTCCACCTCCACAACTTTTCAGACCATGATCATCGTGTTCACATTCATGGAAAAAATCGGTATGTAATGTATATTAAAAGTAAATATTACACAGCCCCATGGGTTGTTATATACACACGGTAATCTTGGTCTGCACGGCTAGAATTAGGATTGTTCCTTGTATCAAGGGATTTATAATCAACTCCCTTGATACATGGGATTTACAATTAAGGCGTCACCTAGAATAAGGGGATTTACGTTCTCCTACAATCACGGGCTTCACAGCTCATGCCAACACTCCCCCTCAAGTTGGTGCATACAAGTCTCTCATGCCCAACTTGTCAAGTGAGTTGTAAAAGATTCTGCTGCAAACCGCCTTTGTGAGTACATCTGCCAGCTGGTCTTCAGACTTCACGAAAGGAAATCGAATTGTCTTGTTCTCAAGATTTTGCTTGATGAAATGTATGTCCACCTCCACGTGTTTGGTTCAATCATGTTGGACAGGACTATGAGAGATATCAATCGCAGCCTTATTATCGCAGAACAGATTCATCTCACAGCTTGGGGCATAACCTATTTCCGTTAGTAGTCTTTTAAGCCAAAGAAGCTCACAAAGACCTTTAGCCATTCTACGGAATTCAGCTTCAGCACTTGACAAAGCCACTACATTCTGTTTCTTACTTCTCCATGTCACAAGATTCCCGCCAACAAACATGAAGTACCCCGAGGTGGATTTTCGGTCAGATATATTTCCTGCCCAATCTGCATCTGTATATCCCTCGACGTTGAGGTGACCGTTTCTAGAAAACATAAACCCGTTCCCTGGGGATGACTTCAAGTATCGAAGAATTCTGAGCACTGCATTCATGTGATCTTCACTCGGACAGTGCATAAATTGACTTACTACACTTACTGCATATGAAATGTCAGGGCGAGTGTGTGATAGATAAATAAGCTTTCCGACTAATCTCTGGTACCTTTCTTTGTTTGCTGGCACGTGATCTAGATATTCACCTAGTTTGTGGTTTTGGATGATTAGTGTGTCTACCGGTTTGCAGTCTAGTAGTCCCACCTCAGATAGAAGATCTAGGATATAATTCCGTTGGGAAAGAAATATGCCTTGCTTCGATCTAGCTACTTCAATTCCCAGGAAATATTAAAGGCCTCCCAGATTCTTCATTTTGAACTCAGTCGCCAAGTGTTCTTGGAGTCTTGATATTTCTTCCAGATCATCTCCTGTAATGATCATGTCGTCTACATAGATTATTAAAGCTGTGACCTTGTCCCGTTGATGCTTCAAGAATAGAGTATGATCTGAGTTACTTTGTTGAAAGCCATATTTCTTCATTGCCAAGCTGAATCGCCCAAACCATGCTCTCGGTGATTGTTTCAAACCATACAATGCTCGCTGTAATTTGCACACCACCTTGACTTCAGAGGTTGCTGTGTAGCCTGGTGGAACATCCATGTAAACCTCTTCCTCCAGATCACCATGGAAAAAGGCATTTTTCACATCAAACTGGTGCAATGGCCAATCAAGGTTAGCGGCAAGGGATAATAATACTCTAACTGAGTTCAATTTTGCTACCGACGAGAAGGTCTCTTGGTAGTCTACACCATATGTCTGGGTGTAACCTTTTGCAACCAGCCTTGCTTTGTATCGATCAATCGAACCATCTGCTTTGTGCTTAATGGAGAACACCCATCTACACCCCACCGTCTTCTTTCCCTTGGGTAAGGGAACAAGAGTCCAGGTTCCATTCTTCTGCAGTGCCTCCATTTCTTCCTTCACAGCCTGGGTCCACTTAGGATTTGTCAAGGCCTCATGAATATTGGTAAGAACAATATCCGAGGAGAGTTCTTGCACGAATGTCTTGAGTGGTTCGGAAAACCTTTTTGTAGACACATAGTTGGCAATTGGATACTTGGAGCTTTGTTTTCCAATCTCCGGAGAAAATCTACTTGGTGGTTTGCCACGATTATGCCTGAAAGGTAGTGTGTAGCCAACATGCATATCTATATCATTAGAGTTTGAAGATCTAGTACGAGAGTTTACCTCAAGGATATTCTCAGGAGATGGGTCTTCGAGTACTGAGGCGTGAGGGGGGTTGTCTATTTCAACTTCAGCTTCAGGCGGTGCAGACATCTCTTGTGAACTTATATCTTCTTCTGAAATCATACCTCTTTCTGTATCGGGTTCAGGTTCCTCATTCTGTTCGCTCGGCCAGTCAAATCTTAGCCAATTCGGCTTGTCATCATTGATCTCCCCCTGACGAGGGGAAGTGGATAAGGCGGAAGAGAAGAATGGCTAGGACTCCAGAAAAGTGACATCCATGGTCACATAGGTGCGTTTAGTGGTCAGATCATAGCATCGATACCCTTTTTGATGTACAGCATACCCAAAGAAGAGACACCGAATGGCACACGGATCAAGTTTCGTGCGTTGATTTTTATGTAGGTGGACAAATGCGACACACCCGAAAATTCGAGGAGGAAGCTGTTGCCCAGATAATCAACCCTAGAGGGGGGGTGAATAGGTTTGATGGCAAACTTTTCTTTTAATAAAGATTATACTGAATTAAGAATTTAGAACAATATAAAATGCAGTATAATGCAAACAATATAAATATTGGAACAATAATAAAGAGATAGAGAGAGAGATTCAAACTCAGCGATTTATCGTGGTTCGGTCCACCTGACCTACTTCCACTCCCCAAGCACACCACTTGAGATTTCAATCCACTAAACCAAACTCCTTGCAAGTGGAGTTAAAACCTTTACACTTCAAGAGTACACTACTCTTCTTCACAAGGTGGAAAATCTCCTTCACACCTCACAAGGGTCACACCAACCCTCTTGATACAATAGATTGTGGATCGGATTTGAGATTTCTCTCACAATGACAATTCTCCTTTTTGAGAAGGATATACAAATAAAGCTTTTACAACAATATCTCTCTCACTAGAACTCTTGTGTGAATTGAACTTGAATGGCTCAAATGAAAGAATGCTTTGAGTTCTAAGCTTGTATGTTTCTCACTTGATTGATTGATCGATGATTAAAAATGAGAACCAAGGTCATGTATTTATAGGTCTAGCAAGAATATGACTGTTGGAGAAAATTTGAATTTTGCTAGCTAATTTTTCAAGTTGCAATCACATTTTCAAAGTCAGAAATTGTTGCTAGCTAATATTTCAAATTTGCAACCAGATTTTCAAAGTCAGAAATTGTTGCTAGCTAATATTTTAAATTTGTAACCAGATTTTCAAAGTCAGAAATTGTTGCTAGCTAACTTTTCAAATTCGCAACCAGATTTTCAAAGACAAGAATTATTGTTAGCAAATTTTTCAAAGATGAAATCTGATTTTCAAAGACAAGAATAATTGTTAACTAATTTTCCAAAGATGAAATCTGATTTTCAAAGAAAAAATGATAACTAGCAGAATTTTCAAGCTTGAAATCAGATTTTTAAAGACAAAATAATTTCAGCAGAATTTTTAAACTTGAAATCTGATTTTCCAAGACAAAATAATTTCCAGCAGAATTTTTAAACTTGAAATCTGATTTTTCAAGACAAAGTAATTTCCAGCAGAATTTTTAAACTTGAAGTTTGATTTTTAATGATTTTCGTATTTCAAAAATCCATATATGCAATGTATGAAGGGTCCTTAGTTCATTCTAGAGTGAGGAGCCTCAGGAGTTCAATCATACAAGAGCTTTACAAGAATACCCTAATAAAATACGGATTCTTCAATCTTGTGTTCTTCAAAGCTTAAGTGCTTCTTGCTTTGAATTCCAAATGCCTTTGATTCTTTTTGGTCCTTTGAGAATGTGTGCTCGAATGTTCTTTGCAACTATCATACTTGAAGTAAATACATTAGAGCAACAAGATATAATTTGTTATCATCAAAATATTTGCAATATAATCGGATTGACGCCATAGGGCTAACAGAAGCATTAATATTGTCGGTATGGAAACATACGTTGATAGGGCCTGTAATGGAGACTTGAAGTTCAAGACTTTGGAAGGCATCCGATTTAGGAGGTGTACAGCCGTAGCGACGGCGTCAGTCCAATGGTGACTAGGCATATAAGCCCCAAGTAAAAGAGCCCGAGCTGTTTAAAGGATATGGCGGTTCTTTCTTTCAGCGACACCATTCTGCTGAGGAGTCTGTGGGCAGGAGGTTTCATGGAGAAGTCCATGATGCTGAAAATAAGTTTGAAACTGGTGGTTCACATACTCTCCGCCGTTATCTGAGCGAAGAATTTGAACCTTAGCTGAGAATTGGGTTTGAACCATCGTGTGGAAGGACTGAAATGTACTCAGTACTTCATTTTTATGTTTCAGCAAGTAAAGCCAAGTCATACGAGTACAATCATCTACAAATATCACAAACCAGCGGAAACTAGATATGGTAGAAATTGGGGAAAGACCCCACACATTCGAGTGAATTAAAGCAAACGGGACCATACTTTTATTCATACTCAAAGGATAAGTAGCTCTATGACTCTTAGCAATAATACAAGTCTCACATTTTAAATCAAATATCGAAATATTGGAAAATAAATCGGGGAACAAATGTTTCATATAACTGAAGGATGGATGCCCTAACCGACGATGCCAAAGCCAAATCTGTCGTTCTTTCTTGTCAACTAGAGGATGCATGTGATGTGCACGTCCCATACTAAAATCGTCAACATAATAGAGCCCCCCCCCCCCCCCTCTTAGTACCACGCCCAATGATCTCCTTGGTAAGAATATCCTGAAGAAAACAAAAGGTTGAGTATATTAGTACAACACAATTCAAAGCTTCGGTGACTTGGCTCACAGAGAGCAGCTTATGGGAAAGAGAGGGAACAAGTAGAGTATGCTCTAATGATAAAGTGGGGGACAAGTCCGCTGTTCCTACCCCTGTAACTGGAGAGATGACCCCATTGGCGTTGGCAATGCAGGTGCGCCAGGGTTGAGAGGTTTTGGAGAAATCATTTTCTTCGAACGTCATGTGGTCAGTTGCTCCCGAGTCAAGTATCCAGGAGCTTTTATCATCATCACGAGACGAGCTACAAAGAGTTGTACCGCAGTTACCTGGTTCTGAGATTGATGAATCACCCTGAGCAGTCTCCACGTGGGGCAGAAGAGAAAGGTTGGGCTCAGCTGCAGCTACGGCAACCTGGCCTGTTCCTCCATCAGCAGCATCTCGGTGTTTTCAGGCCTGAAGTTCATTCCACCAATCAGGGTATCCGTGCAGTTTGAAGCAATTATCCCGGGTATGTTTCAGATTTCCGCAACGGGAGCACTTGGTTCCATCCGAGGACGAGGCTCGCGCCTTGGGAGAGGTTCCGTTCTTATAAGTGCTCAGAGATAAAGGTCGGGTTGCAGTTGAGGTTGATTGTCCAGTCTTGAAGCCCTTTGAGGCTAGAACGGCTCCTTGAGTGTCGGTAGAGCCACCAGTGACCATAACAACTTGTCTAATAGCTTCTCGGCGAACATGCTCATATGCTTGTTCAATTGTAGGGAATGGTCGCATCTGTAATATATCGTTGCGGATGTTATCAAGCCTATCATCCAGGCCATCCAAGAAGGCATGCACCCGCTCTTCTTGAAGCAGGTCGTTAAAGTGCTGAATATCAACAGCGCATTCCATGGGATTCGGACGACGAATATTGATTTCCCGCCATAACCTTTGAAGGTCAGTGAAATATTTCTCAAGAGAGCCTCCTACTTGTTTCAAACGGGCTACACGCCGTCTAAGATCATACACCTGAGATGTATCACTTCCGTCAAAAAAGGTAGTAGCAATCGAATCCCATACCGGTTTTGCAGTCGGAAACCGGATGAAGTTGCCGATCAAAGATGGGTCCATGGAATTGATTAACCATCCCTTAACAATGGCGTTGTCTGTGCGCCACTTTCGAAAGGATGGGTCAATCTGTGGAGGTTGGGTAATATCGTCGTTGATGAATCCCAACTTGTCTTTGCCGGAGATATACATCTCAACAACTTGGGACCAAAGAGCATAATTGTTTCCGTCCAATTTGATACCAATTGGAGCAGCAACACTTTCGGTGGTCTGGGTAGGGGCTGGAGTTTTATTCAAAACTTCAGTCATTTTGGTGGTTAATTCGGTAATAATGGCCATGGAGTGAGAATCATTGGGCTGGTTGGTTTCTGCCATGGGTGGGCTGGCAGGAGCAATAAGGTAGGGTTAGGAGAAAATTGAGTGAAGGCACAAAATCAAACGTTGCTCTGATACCATGTTCACATTCATGGAAAAAATCGGTATGTAATGTATATTAAAAGTAAATATTACACAGCCCCATGGGTTGTTATATACACACGGTAATCTTGGTCTGCACGGCTAGAATTAGGATTGTTCCTTGTATCAAGGGATTTATAATCAACTCCTTTGATACAGGGGATTTACAATTAAGGCTTCACCTAGAATAAGGGGATTTACGTTCTCCTACAATCACGGGCTTCACAGCTCACGCCAACACATCGCACAAATGAGTGATGGTATTTTTTGAATTCCTAACTTTCATCAATTTCTAAAAATAGAAAGTATTTTGGTCTCCTAGGTTAAGCCAATTGCTCCTAGACTTATGCTTAAAGAAAGCTTCCTCCGTCCTAGAGATAGATGAATACTCATGCAAGCATTCATTCTCCCTTTGAAGACACTCAGCTCTACTCAAAACTAAACAATCCTTTGAGCACAGTACATTTTTTCCTTAGCCAAAGTAGCCCTCTCCTTGATCCCTCCAAAGACTTCCAAACTTTTAGCATATAGAATTTTCTTTACTACCTTCAACCTAGCATATAGTACGAACATGGGACTACCAACTACTTTAATTTGCCAACCCTCTACCACTCAACTTAGGAAATATGCATGTTCGGAATAAAACCCATAGAATTTAAAAGGTTTAGGCCCAAAACAGCGAAGCTTCCCAAAAGAAATCACAGTTGGGGAATGACTAGAAATACCCCAGAGATGGAACTCAATCCCAACGCGCTCCACCATATCCAACTAATGAAAACAACTAATGAAAATTACTCAAGACACAATCTAACTTCTAACCACAAGATTCTCATCTTCCCTTTTATTGTTCCATGTAAACCAACAACCACTAAAAGGAAGATCAAACACTCACATATTATTAATACACTTTCCAAAATCTTCTTCATACCAATTCAATCTCTTATCATCACCTTTTTCAGAGATACTTTGGACCACATTGAAGTCACCCGATAAAGCCAACCTTCATCCCCAAAAATCTTACCAAGATCCTCCAAATTATGCTAAAGAGCTCTCCTAGCAACCCCTTTATTGGAATGTGTATCCAACTGTATTCCTCTTGCCTTGAATTGATTTTACAACTCATAACCTGCTACTCATCTTGCAGAACAAAAACCTCCACACAGTCTTTATTCCAAAGAATCCAAATTCTTCCTAAAGGATGCTTGTCATAGTTGTTGACAAACCCCAGCCTAGGAGCAATATAACCATAATAATACCAATATTTTCTTCACGAACTCTTGTTTCCACCAAACAAAGAAGAAACACTTTGTACTTACAAATAAACCTCATAATTTCTCGCTACTTAAATGGGTCATTCATTATATCCCAGTTAACTACTATCATGATAAAGTTTTGGATGGGGGAAAACCCATTCTCCTCTTATCACCTTCATCCCCCACAACACCTTACCCTTAGCACCAAAAGCGAAGCATTCATTAGCTAGGTCAGAATCCAAAATGCTAAGAATCTTACCATTCTCAGGAATAAACTCTATTTCTTCTATGCTATTATTACTAATGGAAGAGAAGGAATTTGACCAAGCTTTTCTCTTAGTTTCAGGTTTCTTCTTAGGCTTACCCGAAGGTCTTCTAATATGTTGGGGTTTATGCCATAAATCCCAATGTATTGTTGACATATAACTTTATTCACTTATCTATTTTTTAGCATAAGGTGTATGATATTTTACATGCTTAATATTGTTTATATATATTTTGCATGTGAAAGGCCTTTGGATTTCATTGAATATGGTCTATGGTGTGAGTAACAGGATTATCACATAAGGTCTTAGTCCATAATCCTTGTAGTCTTACTTTGTATACTTCGCAGTCGGTAATGGAATTGGGCATTCCATTTGCGAAGACTATTACACATCGAATCTTTGTGATTTATCTTGATTAAGCGAAGTTGGAGGTTCAGGTTGATGTGTAGGTGTTATCCACTGAATAGACCATAGGAGTTTTTTTTCTACTAAAATATTGTCGATGGGAAAAACTCATTCTTCACAATTTAAGCAAAAAACACGTTCTCCACACTAGCGTCCACTGTAACATAATTGCATACATGTGTAATGGTGTGTTAGTCTAATATCACGCAAATATTTAGACACTTGTCATTTTGGCGTAATTAATTGAAATACTGAACAATAAAGACAAAGATGTTGCAATATCTTGAGGTAACTAATGCGTTGTAAATATAAATAAAGCAAAAATAACATGGATATTACAACAGCATTGGTATAACAAATGCCTTGTAATATCTACAATAAAATGGGCATTACAACAGTGCTATTATGGAATACCCAATTTTATTTTGGTATCATAACGAAGCAATAGTAATGTCTACAAAACTAATTAACATAAAGACATAATTTAAAGTTGTTAGTATTTTATGTTGGCTACATTTTGGATGACAAAAACACTTTATGTAACGGTTGCTTTTTAACAGGATTATCAATTCCATTCAGAGTCTTCAAGTAATATGGACAGTGTCTCATTTCATGCCATGTGTATGGCCACAAGTTTCTAAGAAGATGTCCATGAAGATTCCATGCAATTTTTAAGTCAAAACAGTTGGTTCCTGTGCAACCGTCCGGACAAGCCTTTGAAGGCGTCCAGACGCCCCGCAGTGTCTTGTAGATAAACATTGAAGACGTCCAAACGTCAGAGCAACACCGTCTGAACGATGTCTAGTATTTCAGAATATTCCAGAGTTCCGTTCGAACGTGGAAAGGATTTTAGCGAAGACCGTCCGGACGTGAACCTGATAAAGATAGAATTACGCTACTTCTGAAAGGATATCGCAGAAAATCGTCTGGAGGTGGCTAACTTCCGTCCGGACGCTCACCAGCCAGAGTCCAAATCTTAGCAGTTTTTGAGGTCTCTTTAAGCCTATAAATAGGGGGCTCTAGGCTAGTGTTTTGTACATAATTCGACAGTGAATTCCATAGTGCTTTGAGAGAGTGTTTAGGGAGAATCGAAGATCCGCTAGCTCTCAAGCCGTTGCCGATGTGTGCTCAGTTGTTCGCGTGAAGTCTATCTTAGGAGTCGGCCCTAAGGTAAAGGAATCCATCAAAAACCCCTTCAGGTAGAAGATCTAGTTGGGAAGCGTTCACGATGGGCTTCGTGTCAGAGTTAAAGGTATGACTACTGCATAAGGGTATGTGAGTACGAGTGTCTTGTAACTAGCTTTGTTTTTGGATAGTAGATTTCCTGGGTTTGGCTGCCCCGGAGTGATTTTTCTCTTCATAGAGTTTTCACTTCGTAACAAATATCTTGTCTTATTTAAATTCCGCATATAAGATATTTTGTTGCACACAAACACACACATTTGGTTAAATTAGAAGTCAATAATTATTTTCAAAAGTTATAATGGCCAAAAGGGGACTTTAACGACGTAATTAAAACTTAAGAACTTTAAGACAACAAAACTAATATAAAAGACAACTCACCGAAATTTTTGGGAAAATGCTTTCCTGGTCTAACTCACTCACTTTCTCTCTCTAGTATTTGAGACCTCTCTCTCTCTCTCTCTCTCTCTCTCTCTCTCTCTCTCTCTCTCTCTCTCTCTCTCATTCTTTTCAGAAGATAAAGGGAGAGGTGTGGAATGGGGAAAGACAAGAGAGATTTCCTCACTAAAAACCTTACTTTCTCTCACTAATTTTGGAGAGTTTCACTCACTAAGCTCTTGAAATGTGAAGAAATGAAGCATGGATGATGTCTTTATTTATAGGCTTTGGGAAGCAAATCTTGTTTGGAGGGGAACGTGCCACATGGTACTCACCCATGTGCAAAGATGATGTTATAATGACGTCATTTAGTTACTTTATGATACAAACATTGAGTAGAACTCACACTTGAAAACTGGCTTGCAAGGGGAGGGTGCCCAAGATCTTATATATATGGTTAAGATTAGACTTAAGCCATGTAGGACACTAGGATCTTAACATACCACCACTCTCCACAACCAATCTCCAAAGCTGTCCACTATATCTCATATGTCGTCTCCTCCGTGATTCGAACCCGTGATGTGATGTTGGCTCTGATACCAAGTTGTTACGAACTTAAGTCGGTAATAGGATAATTAGGTTCTTATACGGAACCTGACCTCACCACACAAGGTTGATTTTGATTAATTCTTTTATCCTTTACTCGTAACATAACAACCTTTAAATAGAGAAACTATTACAACGTGCCTAAGGAAAATTAGGGCTGAGTTATCAGTCACACAAGAGACTCTCTTACATGGAAATAAAGACTAACATGAAAATAAAAAGACAAATCCAAATAAAATAAGCCACCAAGAGAAATAGGCAGAGATTGGGTGAGGATAATTTAATAAGGACCGTAACATTCCTTCCCCTTAAAATGGACATTGTCCTCAAGGCCTTAGGCAATGTCTATCTTCCATATCTAACCCAGCCCATCAAGGAAAAGACATCACCATTTTTTTTGTTCATCAAAGATAGCAGATTTTTCGGTTGGCAAGCACTTGGCCTTGAAATGCACGACGTGGAAAAAAAATAAAAAATAAAAGGTGAAGTTGGTCAAGTTTGAAAGTTTCCTCACGTTTCCAACAAATTGTTTCCACCTCCTTCATTGACCTTCTCTTAACTTTTCCCATCAACTTTTTTTTGTGAAGTAACATATCAGAACTTGGTAGTTGCAATAAAATAGAACAACGCACCAGAGAAAGCAGGAGATAAGAGCAAGTACTAGAACAATACAAAATGAGAACGAGGCTGGGACTTTCTTCTTGGCTACCCTGATGCTTTGGTTTGTATCAGTTTGGTTCGAAATAGTTTTCAACCAGCACAAAGAGTTGTTGTATGTCATCACAGGCTGTTGTTTTTCCCAAACGATCGATTGTGTTTGTGACGTCCCACATCGCCTGGGAATGAGGATGTGCTTATATGTATAAATGCATCATTTATGACACAACGCGTTTTAAAGCCGTGATGGCAATGAACCTATCAGAACTCCGCAGTTAAGCGAGCCGCTGCGAGAGCAATCCCAGGATGGGTGACCTCCTGGGAAGTCTGATATGGGGAGCCAAAAGCGGACAATATTGTGTCATTGGGGGTGGGTCGTTACAAATGGTATCAGAGCCATTGCCCAGCCTGAGATGGTGGGAGCGTGCACAAGCCCAAGAGGGTTGCCGGCGGGCACTCGCTGGGATGCCAAGAATGGGGTGATCCCATGAGGGTCGCCAGCGAGGACGCTGGGTCCCAAGGGGGGGTGATTGTGACGTCCCACATCGCCTGGGAATGAGGATGTGCTTATATGTATAAATGCACCCTTTATGACACAACGCGTTTTAAAGCCGTGATGGCAATGAACCTATCAGAACTCCGCAGTAAAGCGAGCCACTGCGAGAGCAATCCCAGGATGGGTGACCTCCTGGGAAGTCTGATATGGGGAGCCAAAACGGACAATATTGTGTCATTGGGGGTGGGTCGTTACAGTGTTATCTATTTTTGCCTCTCTCGGGGCCCTCTCTTTGTCAACACCTTTGTCTCTCTCCACTCCTCTTTTACAACCAATTCCCACCACCTCATCCGTTTACTGGTGGCCGCTCAGAGGGTGGGTTCTCGTCTTTCTAATCAAGTGTCTTTGTTCGTAACCATAGAATGTAGCTCTGCCTTGGATTGACCCCTTGCTCTGCTCTAGAATACTGATTTGCCAAATGATTATGATTGAGTGATTTT
Organism: Alnus rubra; assembly: GCA_028654335.1. Taxonomy (NCBI): domain Eukaryota; kingdom Viridiplantae; phylum Streptophyta; class Magnoliopsida; order Fagales; family Betulaceae; genus Alnus; species Alnus rubra. Next base: position 1,863,449 of record JAJPGS010002212.1, read on the forward strand.
CGATGATCGGGTGATATGGGTAGGGCTAAAGGTCTCGAAAAGGTGTGAGTTTGGGCTACAAGCGGTGATGGGTATAATTTTTGCAGAAAACTCGATCTTTTTTATTATGGAGTGGAGATGGAGGAGCAATTAGCTTATCCAATTTGGATTTCATGGTAGCCAATAACTCTCGTATTTCACGCATGTCCGAACCCAATTTTGCCTCAAAGCATTCAAGCTTTTCTTCAACATCGGAAGATGGCGGTGAAGCCATTGCTGGCTCTGATACTAAGTTGTTACAAACTTAGGTAGAACTCTCCCTTAAAAATTGGCTTACAAGGGGAGGGTGCCCAAAAGCTTATATACACATGATTAAGATAGGGACACTAGGATCGTAACACTTCAACTAGATGGTTTTGAAATCCAATTTTTGGAGATGATGTCACCCAATTACACAAGATGAAAAAATATATGACGTCAACCCTACCAAGTGCTAGCCCCCTCAGGGCTGACATGGCAGTCGTCTTGGCATTTTTATGCAGCCCAATCCTAGTATACTTCAGGCCCATTTTGATACCTTAAATGAATTCGGATCGACCTGAAATTTTGAGGGTATATAGAGGAGTACTCTGAGACGGTCATTAATTTGATATATTATATAAAGTTTTTATATTGTGTTTGAAACTATTTTCATCTGTACGAAGTTTCAAGTCACATAAATCACTTCTATTAAATATGACCAATAAACTTAATCTAATTGGAGTAATGCTACGCATCATCCTCTTGTCCACCTTTTATCCTCCCAAAATTGATGTGGCTCTTAAAATCACCATTGGATCAAAATTCAATAATGATCTATCATAAATTCAATAGTGATTTTAAGAGCCACATCAAATTTGGGAGGACAAGGGGATGATGTGTAGCATTACTCATCTAATTGATCCAATATTTTTACCACGTGTTTTCAACATGTACAAAAACATAATGATAACTGTCTTTTACATTTTAATGACATTCAAATATTATTCTATGGGATCTGGCTTCGGTGCTGTAGTTTAAAACTACAACACATTTGCTGTAAAAAAATGAAGGGCCCAGATTTATTTTCCCCAAAAAATAAAACAGCCAAGAAAACATCCGTTTGGCACACTAACTGAGACTTTTCTTTTTCTTTTTTTTTCTTCTTTCACGTTGGTCTTCACAGTTCACACACTTAGACCCTTTTGAGTTTCCTCTCCCTCTATTCCCTCTCTTAACCTCTAAAACACTAAACCACTGCTTCTTCCAACCATCCTACTACGACTCAGTTGGTCTCCGGCAACCGCAAGATCCAGATAGACGATAATCTCTACTGCAACAGCTAGAGGTTATCCGTTGATACCAACAATGCCAGGCACTGGTCCACCATTCCGGATTGTGATTTGGCTATGACAGAGGGTAAAAATGTGATTTGGCTATAATCACAAACTACAGTGTTGGTACAGTTTCCGATACGGTGACGTGTCGCCTTGTGATTCGTTGCCTTCCATGAGTTTCGCTCTCCTCGTAATCTGCAAAATAATAAATGGCTCGTCGGCTCGTGGGGGTGCCGACCATACCCCCACTCCGATGCCTAAGTCAGTTCAAACTATTTATTTTCTGGAGAGTATCAATAATCTCAGAGTTTAGAGAATCTGTCCATAATACCTGGCGTGGTAGTCTTATTTATAGGCTCACAATTTCACAGTTATAAAACTACTAGAATACTTGGAGCATAATTTGATTAGGAGTCTGAGTCCTAGATCATATAGTCTTTAATCTTATCTTCATAGAATTCAAATTGGGTGGTAGAGTTCAAATTGGATAGGACACTTGTTCTTCAGCTGATGCCATACTATTAGGTACCTTATCCCATATTAAATGGGATAAAAGTCTTATCTTGATATACTCGGGATATGCGCCTTTTTAGAGATAACGAATGGTCTTGTACTTGGGTCTGATTTGGCCGGACCGACCCGATGGGCTCAGCCCTCGATACTACATTAGGCTCACATGTCTTTGGAGCTGATTATTTCTCCGACATACAACTATATTATTTTTTTTCTTCTCTTCCCTCACTTTCAGTGTTGTGCTTTGTAAGAAATAAAATCTGTCCCCACGGTTTTTCATGGTTAGTGCTTACAACATTCATCTCTGCCTCTCTCTAACTTTTTACCTCCCCCTCGTCCAAGGTCACCGAACCTGTTCACTTGGGACAAACAAAAGGGATTAGTAGAGAGAGAGAGAGATGAAAGGGTATTCTCTGTGGTTGTTAAGCATTGTGGAGTTGGAAAAGAAGATAAAAATTGAGTTGAGTTAGAAGAAGCAGTGTTTCAGAGGTTGAGAGGGGGGATAGAGGGAGAGGAATCTCAAAAGGGTCAAAGTGTGTGAATTGTGAAGACTGGAGTGACAAAAAAAAAAAAAAAAAAAAAAGAAGAAAAGGCTCAGTTAGTGTGCCAAACGAGACGTTTTCTTGGCTGTTTTATTTTTTTGGAAAAATAAATTTGGGCCCTTTATTTTTTTACAGCAGATGTGCTGTAGTTTTAAACTACAGCACTAAAGTCGGATCTATTCTATGATATCAGATTTCTTTACACCTATCTATCCATTAATCAATCTCTTAATTACCTTATTTCAAGTTCCCGATAATGTTTCTTCGACCAATTAATAACTCCTTATTACCTTAAATATTCCAAGAATAAAATCTAAGACCTCGTATTTCTCTATAAATATTCATTATAATCCATACAATAATTCTGGAATTACCATTGTACTATTACTTGGTTTAAACTTCAAATTAAAGACTTTTATATACAAAGATTTAAAATTTGGGTGCTACATTTTCTATGAAATAGATAAATTAAACAAAAACAAAAAATGCTCCTCAGTTTAAATAAATAAAAGAGCAAGAAGTATATATATATATATATATATGGCTGGGCGCATGTTCCAACCACAACCACAACCACTTGTCTAGGTGACACTGTGACAGACCCAACCATGGCTATACCCAATCATTTGTTTTTTAGGAACATAATTGTATTTTGATGTTATTTGTGTTGTCTATTTGCCAAAAAATACTGAGGTCTCAATTTACAAATATTAAAGGTATGCGTTTTGATTCGTTAATTAAATTTAAAATTGAGGGTCCCAATGTCAAAAAATGGGAAAGCACGAGAGGATCCTAACTAGGGGTGAAAACCCGGTCCCGGTTCCCGGTTATTGGATTTTCAATAACCGGGACCGGACCCGGGTACCCCGGGTAATCCCAATTACCCGGTTAAACCAGGTCCGGTTTAATACAAACAACGCAGTACAAATATGTCAAATATGATGATAATTACACTCTGGGACTATCTCTAATGTTCCAAAATGACAAATATTCAGGCCACCTAAATAGAAGACATTTGATATTATCAGGGCCCATATGAAGAAAAACCATAGGGACCACAATCAAGATCTTGAAGAGAAAGAAAGTAACAACAGGTGATCCTTTTCATTATCATAACACCTGTGTTAATAAAATTATCTCGTCTCCAACAACAACAACAAAATAATAAACCAACAAAAATCTTCACCAACCAAACCAAGAAAAATCCAAAACAGCAGCTATCTAAATAATAAATAAACATTACAAGGAGCAGACATTAAGCCTCTCTTAACAATAAAGCACAACCTATCACAAAGACATTAAGCCATCAAACAGTCTCCATAATGTCTAAAAATTACAAAGGTCAACTACCATTTTTAAACAAACCAGCAATCAAAAGTTCATAAACATTAAACATATTAAGAATTAAAAAAGTTCAAACCCAAAAGTTCATAAACATTAAACATATCCAAGCATGGTATGTGGCTTTCTGCAGCTCTCTTCTCAATCATCTATAACTACAATAGAAGGAAAAAAAAAATGAGAATGAGTAAAATGAATAAATAACAAAAATGAATTAATAATAATGAAAAATAAAATGAATTTATAATCATTTACCATGCTCATCAAAGATTTCAATAATCTTCGCATACTCCAAGGCTTGATTGCCCTTTAACCAATCTTGAGTGCAAATCAAAGCCTCAACTGTCATTAGACATAATAAACTCCTAAAAGGATCCAATATACATCCTCCGTTGCTGAATGAGGACTCGGATGCAACTGTGGAAATAGGAATGGCCAATATATCACGGGCTATCTCTGCGAGGATAGGATATTTGGGTGCATTAGTCTTCCACCAAAGTAAGATGTCAAACTCTTTTGATTTTGTTTCACACCCATCCAAAAAATAACGATCCACCTCCGACATACACTCCGAGTTGTTCTCTTCCTCAAGATGTTGGAATATGTCATTCATATATTCCGTCTCTGCAAGTGTATCATCAGTGTTATTAACACTAGCATCTATAGATGTAACAGTTGAGCTTTCCAAATCCGCATCAAATTTAGACAAACGCCCTCCATATAACTTATTGTATTGCTCCCACAAACGGTTCAAGAGGTCTTTCACATTTGTCTCGATTTCTTTCGCCCACTCAGGGCCACTGCATTTTACCAAAGAATATTGTAACCCCTTAAACTTGGTACGCGGGTCAAGAGCATGAACAACATACAACAATAAGTTAACCTTATCCATAGTCCCCCAATACTTTTCATACTTCCTTTTCATATTCCAGCTCACTGCACTAAGGATAGGATTAGAACTCAAACATCCATCAGACAATGTTTTTATAATAATACAAAGTTGAATGAAATATAAATTGGAGGTGACATGAGTTGAGGCAGAAAAATTCAATGTTGCTTTATAAAAAGGTTTCAAAAACTTCACAAATTCTCTAGCATTTTCCCACTCATCATAGCTAGGAACAACAAAAGGATGACCATCTTCCTCCCCAAGTCGAGTAAAAGCTTTTTCATACTTCTCAGCCGAACTCAACATCAAGTACGTAGAATTCCATCTTGTTTGAACATCTAGAGACACCGTCTTCGTACATTGAATTTTTTCACACTTCATGCATTCTTTAAACCTTGCCATTCTCTGTGGTGAAGACCTCACAAATTTCACTGCATTCCTAATATTAGAAACACAATCACCTAATTTTTTCAAGCCTTCATTTACAACAAGATTTAATATATGAGCGGCACACCGCATGTGGAGGAATTCACCTTCCAAAATAGTAGTTTTTTTGTCCTTAAACTTCCTCTTCATATAATCAATTGCCACATCATTGACTGTAGCATATATTGTCAGCTGTAATAGTGAACACTGATTCAATCTCCCATTCTATCAATGTATTCTACAACATTCTTCCAATATTTTCACCCTTATGACTTGAAATCAAGTTAAATTTGATTATTTTCTTATGCATTTTCCAATCAGAATCTATGAAGTTAGCGGTAACAACCATGTAGTTCAAACTTTGAAGAGATGTCCATGTATCAGTAGTGATGCAAATCCTTTTTCCCCTCAAAAAAGCCCTCAAATTAAGTTTTACTTCCTCATATAACTTCATGCAATCCTTTTGTAGAGTAATGCGACATGGTAAGTTGAACCTTGGTTCAATTCCATTCATCAATTCTCTAAACCCATCACTATCTGCATGCCTAAAAGACAACTCCTCTTTGATGAAATATTGAACAATCAATTTTCTTATTTTAATCGGATCATACTTCAAAAATCCCAGTTGGTTGGTATTGCTATTGGTACTACCTTCCTCTGACATTTTCTTAAATGAAGATTGCAATAGAGTTTGACCTTTGGGTATATCCGATTTTCTAAGTGGAGAGGTTGGACATTTTTCAAGGTGTACCATCCTAGTTGAAGTGTCATTTCTCCAGTGACACGCAAACATCCTATTGCAATAATTGCATGCTGCCTTAGGGTTAACCGGGTCAATTGGTTCCACTTTTGTAAAGTGCAACCATACTAACGACTTATTCACACAATTTTTTTTTTTTTTGAGGTACCCTTACCCAATTGTGTTTGCGAGGAAGACAAAGGGATTCCAACATTTGCAGATGGTGCTCCAGGTTCGTCATGTGACTCGGTAATATTTTCTATAATTGGACAAGTTGTAGGAATCTCATTAAAGGTGTTCTCCATCTGTTAAGAATATAGACATGGATGTCTCACTTAGTATAAACACACACACGATTTTCTAATCACTAAACCAGTGACATACACGACAAGCTAAAAAGGAAAAAGAAGAAGAGGAGGAGAATACATGTATATGATATTGACTAGAAGCTATAACAGCTCTATAAAGATGAGGTAATGGTTAAAAACTCTGCCATTGAATGCCATTAATCAGCAGCAAATAAACATGCAAATTCAAAAACATGACGACCATTTTAAATTACAACATATAATTCCTAAAAGCAGAACAGACAACATATAAACAGGCATTTGGCATTCAACCATTCCTAAAAAGCATAAACGAAATAATTTACAGAAATGATAGTTTTCCAGCGCTCTTGCTTCATTTCCCGTACTAGAAAAAGATCTTTCATGGCCCCAGCAGAAAAGGTAACAGATCTTTCACAGTCATATTCCATGACCCAAACAAAATTAGAAAGCCCGAGCAATACTAATCCTATTCTCACATGTACCATCACAACATCCTTTCAACAAATTTATTGTGTACACATTCACAATAACAATAATAATATCATCATGACAAATATGTGTATAAGACAAAATACATGTATCAAACTTGACAAAAAGCAAATAGTGGAAGTGGATGAAAGATTGCAGAGCTTACCTAGTGATATAATGCAGAACGAAATTACTATGCCAAAGACTCCAAACAAAAATATTGTTGAGAAATTCTTGAAAAATTGCTTTTTCTTGACCTGAAAACTGGAAACAGATCAAGAACCAATATCAATGTATGCTAGTGTAAGAGTCAGAACATGTTTTAGAAAGAGGATGTTTTGAGAAAATAAAAACAAAACCAAGATTAAAAATTAATTTTCACGAAAATTGCAAGGACACAGCATAGCAGAAACATCAAAACATCAAGATTGGTAATTTAAATTTAAGTGAAAAAAACCACCTATAAGATCTAATAATTTGTTCATAGTTATTTCCAAAGCAGAATTTTGGACCCACGTCATATCATATAACATCTCATTTTCCTGCATTGCTTGGAATTGGAGTGCCTACATTAAAAACATCAACGGTCGAGTAGTGTCTAACATCTCCTATATTAGATATTGGGGCTAAGTTATTCACAGAACCCAAATCCTATCCACAAGTATATATCTAAAGTAAAGGCTAAACACAATTCCATCCAATACAATTATGAGAAACCAAACACAACTCATATATATATATATATATATATATATAGAGAGAGAGAGAGAGAGAGAGAGAGAGAGAGAGGAAGAGGTCATACCCGGCATTGAAAATGATTGGGGGAAGCAAATAAAGGAAGAACAAGTCCTCACTAAAGACTAGTATTTACGAACTCTAGAATTTGCTGATTAGCAACACCACCACTCCAGCGCACAAGCCCTATATCAGACTACACATTCAGCCACTAGCCAGAAACAAGAAGACACATAACCGTCACAAAATCAATCATGTAAACACAATTCCAAATACCAGAAGAAGGGCGGTGATCCAAAGACCAAAACACAATTCCAAACATAATCTTCCATTAAGCACCCTCAATCTTTGAATAACAGAGACGCAATATGAATCCAAAAACCAAAACAAGTTTCCCACATGGAGAGAAAGAGAGAGAGAGACTCACCTAAACTGAGATCAAACTGATCCAAAAACACGGAGACGTTGGAGTTGAGCGGATTCACGCCTTCACGGAGACGGCTTGGCGGCGTTGAATTTGAACGGCGGCGATGGAGAATCGGAGATGAGTGAAGCCGAGCGGCGGACAGGACACAAAGAAGAAGAGACCGAAGAGTGGCGTGAGGCGTGAGACTTGAGTGTATGATTTTAGATTTAGGGTTAAAGGATCCAAAACGACAAACGTGAAAGCGTAAAACGGTAAAAGGGAAGGGGGGTTTTTTTTTTTTTTTGTTAATAATTTACAACCCGGTCCCGGGTTCCCGGTTTAACCGGGTCTTTTGAAATCATGAACCCGGGACCGGGACCGGGTATCCCTGGTTACCCGGTTTTAAAAAACCGGGTACCTACCCGGGTCCGGTTTTCCAGATCCGGTTAGTGCCAGTTCCGGTTATAACCGGTTCGGATTTTCACCCCTAATCCTAACACGTACAATTTGCCGACCACATATTTCATTAGAATTATTGGCTGGCGTGTCAAGAGGTCCGGGCTGCGGCGACTACAAATGGAAGTTTGGTACGTACGTAGTCGAGCCAATGCCACGTACAGAGGATGTATAGTGCATGTTATCTGGTTTGTGTATTATGATAATTAATTGAAGATTTTAACATTTATTTTCACATTTTCTAGTTTTTCCATCAATTGGAATGCGACTTTTCAGTCAACATTAATTATTTTATCTATCATGTAGACAAAAGAACATATAGAGTAGTGATAGAAATGGTTGAGGAAGAGTTTTTGATTTTTTTTTTTTAAAGGAAATATTGTAAATTATCATTATAGTTGAGGAAGCTATTTGGTTAATATATAGGTTTTGTTGACAATTTTGAGATATAGAAGGAGGGGACGACTGTCTCGTATTGCGGTACGTAGATAGTTAGAATATATATTTGAGTAAAAATCATATGTATCATTAGAAGACTATGCATATTTCAATTTCAATTTCCAAGAAACCTATATAATTAGCTTGTTCTTGTGACTAGCTATCACTGTTGAAACATGGCTTGATTTCCTCTACATGGAGAGATTTTTGGTGTTTTCTCAACCGACGTCGTTGTTGGAAATTGTTTCTATGTTGGTTTTGCTTTCATTGATCCACCTTTTTTAGATGATTTTTAGCACAAAGATTAACCTACACAACTTCAATTATCACATATATGTTAACATATAATTGTTTGTATAATTACCATGTAATAAATTCTTTTAGTAACGAGGGCAGTCTTGAAAGCACAATTAATGATTACAACAACAACGACAAAAAAATTGAACATTTACTATTCATATCCTCTATCAATGTTCGTTAATGCAAATTGTGAGCATGTTTCTTTAGTATATATTTTCTACGTACAATTAAACATAGGCATGTCAGAAATTTATATTAATTATTATTACAATATATTACTATACGATTTAGAATTAATACAATACACATGATGCGCATGCATTAATTTCGCCCATATATAAAATCGAGTATAGTTTCAGGTAACAACCAAGATAAACATTTCTAATCATTCTTGATCTAATTGTGCAAGAAAAGATGAAGAAAGTCAAGAGATTACTTGGTATGAAGTCACATATATATGTATATAGCTTTGTGTTTTCACTTAGTATATTAAAATATTGTTTAATTTCTTTTTATTGTAATGCTGAATAATATATAGTAGAAAATGAAACATTTTGGTTTCTCTTTCTTTAATTTCTAGGAAAGAGATGGATAGATAAGCTCAAAGAAATCTAAGGAGGTTTGTTGAGGAGAGAAAATTATTCCCTACAAATCATCATCTCCTGATCTTTCGTAGCCATGGATGTGCACTATATATGCATCCCTAAGTCAAAGCATTCATCGTTCATCATAACCTTCCACGTCTTTACTTTTATATTAATTTCTTTTCCAATTTTTTCAAATTTATTTCTCTAATTTTATATTTCTTGTGCACTAATTTATCCAAACTTCTAGAATTGAAGGAGATTAGTTAAAAGAGAGTAATCGTATTTACCTTGTTTGGTTACAGAAGGGAAGAAAAAAAATGAGTTTTTCAATTTCAATGTAGTAATTTTCTTTCACCCCACATTAATAAGAAATTAAAATATTAGAATCATTTCAAATTTAATATATTTTGATAAATATAAATATTATTTGTTTTGTTTATATTTTGATAAATAGATCTTCTATCCATCTCATTTTTAAATTCATCATTGGATTTATGGAATCTAAATTGAGTCTCACAAATTCAATGGTAAATTTTAACCTTAGTTGTATAGAGATATGTAGAGAATGTATGTATTTTTGATAAATAGTTATAATGTTCTTTAGCTTGTCTTTTCCAATGAAAAGTAGACTCTAGCTAGTCCGTACTTTTACCAACCCAAATGCAAAAAAATAAAAAATAAAATTATAATAATAATAATAATAATTCAAGAACCTCAAAAAGAAAATGTTTAAAGATCCAATAAAAAAAAATGGATTCTGACTTAACTTTTACTATTATTATTATCAATTGTTATATATTGTGATGATTGATATTATTATTAGTAGTGTTATTACTTTTATTATTACTATTATCATCGTTATCGTTAATTATTTTTATTTTTATAAGTATATAATGTCATTATTTCTTTTATTATCATTAGCATTCCATCATCACTTTTAACTAGCTTGTTACTATTATTGTAATTGTTTTTAATATTATTATAATTATTATTGTAATTGCTATTGTTATCTTCGTTGTTATTAATATAATTATTATCGTTTTTTCATTATCAATACTACTATCACTATTATTAATCTTGTTAATTTCTTATCATTGTGATATTGTTTTGTTATTACTATTATATATTCTTAATAGCAGCATTATCATTATAACTAGTTCTTATTGTATGCATTCATGGTTCGTCAAATTTTTTTTTATAAATTATAGACATTTTTATATTGTACCAAGACATTACACTTGACAAAGTTTTTTCTTCGATTTCTTTATATTTTGTTTTTCTCAGGAAAGTCGGGCTCAAAAAATTCGAAATCAGACAAACCATTCCCAGAGCCTCAACCTGCAGGAATGCAGCCAGCGGTAGACTCTTCCTGTAGCACTGAACCCGAGCAGCAAGACGAAGAAAAGACTGAGCCGCCGCCTCCCGCCCTCCCGGCTCCTCCCGCCCGCCCAGCGCCTCAACCAGGAATTCGATTCTTTCCCGATGATCAATCGTATCAGCCGTTTTATCCTCCAGGGTATAATAATACTCATCATCCCATTCAGAGTACTTGGTGTCAAGATTACGATGTTGCACTTGCTTCTCACAATCCTCCTCCCAGCGTAAACCCGCCTAATTACTATCCTTCTCATCCTAATCACGCTGGCAGCTCTGGTACTTCCGATTATGCACAACAATTGGCTGACAGTATATTTGGCCCTCCTGGACCTAACGACTATCGTTAGGTTATTGATTATATATACCAGACTTTATGTTTTATCCTTCCTATGTTGGACTGAGATGCCTATAATCTAAGACACTTTATTAATGTGTCTTGGGAGATATTTTTATTTTTAATTTAATAAAGCATGTTGACGTGACATAAAGATTGTTTCAAATTTTAATAAACGGAACCTAGCTAGTGTAGATTGAAAGTGCTCGATCTCAAATTTTAACAAATAGGGCCTAGTGCTAAAGCAAAACTTTGAAGTTTTCCAAGTGTAGATTATTGAAGGTACTTTCAAACGTATAATTGATATGGTTATCATTTATTGCCAATACCATACACTATAAAAAAGTTGAATATTAGCGTCGGCTAAAAGTTGGTGCTAAAAGTCCAAATGCCATTGCTATTGGTCTTTAGCGCCAACTCTAATGCTAATTAATCAACAGTACTCGGTGCTTATAATAAACTATCATCGATAACATATGTCACTGCTAATAATATAGAGTTGACATTGATTATATATATATATATATATCAGCTTGAATAACATTCTCAATGAGCTCAAACTTGAACTCGGCCAAGCTCAACGAGTCGAATTTGAACACACATTTCATTGTTCAGCTCAAGCTCGACTATTAAAGCTCGATCAACTTGAGCTCGAGCTCAACTCTTATTAAAGTTCGGCTCAACTTGGTTCGATTAAAGTTCTCACCTAGTCTATTTCTTTATACACTGGCTCACCAACCCACTGGTATGCAATTTTCATGTGATTGAATACCTATATGAACAAAAATTTAGTCAAGGAAGCAATTGCATGATATAATGAAAGACTAAATTAAGTTTTGTCTTTAAAAAATCTAATCCCTGCGATTTGCATGGATCTTCTTTCTAAAAATCAAGTCAAATATTTGGATGAGTTTTAATGCTATCCAAACTTGTATTCTTCAACAAAGGTGCATTAATATGGACTAGATCCTTGCTCATGAGTTTAAGAAATTGATTTCAATTTAAACTCTTTCCTTATTAGTCTTTGAGACAAAATTGGGAACTAATTAACGTACAATATATATATATATATATATATATATATATATATATATATATATATATATGATACATTTACAACTTTTGTACAATTCTAACAATTTTTTTTTTTTCATACTAACCATTGAATCTCTTTTCCTATATATCCAATGGTTGATTTTAAAAAAAGAAGACATGTTACATGTACATCTTTTATACATTTTTTTTTTTAAATCAACCATTAGATTTGTAGGACCCACAAGAATCCTCATGCATGTGGGTTCTTGTGGGTCCTACAAATCCAATGGTTAATTTAGAAAAAAGATGTACAATAGATGTTGAAAATAAATTTTGACCTCTACAAGAACCAAGTGTATGTTTGTGTGCAACAAAATATCTTAAATGCAGAATTTAAATAAGACAAGATATTTGTTGACGAAGTGGAAACTCTGTGAAGAGAAAAATCACTTCGGAGCAGCCAAACCTAGGAACTCTACTATCCAAAAACAAAGCAAGTTACAAAGCACTCGTACTCACAAAACCTATTGCAGTAGTCATACCTTTAACTATAACACAAAACCCATCGTGAACGCTTTCCAACCAAATCTCCTACTTGAAGGGGTCTTTGATGGATTCTTTTACCTTAGGGCCGACCCCTCAGATAGACTTCACACGAACTGTTGACGAAGTGGAAACTCTGTGAAGAGAAAAACCATTTCGGGGCAGCCAAACCTAGGAACTCCACTATCCAAAAACAAAGCAAGTTACAAAGCACTCATACTCACAAAACCTATTGCAGTAGTCATACCTTTAACTATAACACAAAGCCCATCGTGAACGCTTTCCAACCAAATCTCCTACTTGAAGGGGTCTTTGATGGATTCTTTTACCTTAGGGCCGACCCCTCAGATAGACTTCACACGAACTGTTGACGAAGTGGAAACTCTGTGAAGAGAAAAACCATTTCGGAGCAGCCAAACCTAGGAACTCCACTATCTAAAAACAAAGCAAGTTACAAAGCACTCATACTCACAAAACCTATTGCAGTAGTCATACCTTTAACTATAACACAAAGCCCATCGTGAACGATTTCCAACCAAATCTCCTACTTGAAGGAGTCTTTGATGGATTCATTTACCTTAGGGTCGACCCCTCAGATAAACTTCACACGAACTGTTGAGCACACACCGGCAACGGCTAGAGAGCTAGCGGATCTTCGATTCTCCCTAAACACTCTCTCTAAGCATTGTGGAATTCGTTACAGAATTCATACAATTTACAAGCCTATAGCCCTCTATTTATAGGCTTACAGAGATCCTAAATCTGGACAAATTCGGACTCTGGCTGTCGAGCATCCGGACGGAAGATTGCCTCGTCCGGACGGTCTTCTACGACCACCTTCCAGAATAGCGCAATTCCTTCCATAACAGGTACATGTTTGGACGGCTTGGCCCAACGTCCGGACGGTCTTCGCTATAACTTCTTTCCGCGTTCGAACGAAAATCCGAAATATTCTGAAATGCTGAACATCGGCCGGACGTGTTGCCACGTCGTCCGGACGTCTTACAGGAACTTCCCAAATAGTGTCGACTTCTGAAATCCAACTTCGTGTACAAATTGAAAAAGCTTGACCTATCGTCCGGACGGTGTTGCTCTGACGTCTGGACGTTTTCAACTCAATCTACTAGACACTGCAGGGTGTCCGGACGCCTTCAAAGGCTCGTTCGGATGGTTGCACAAGAACTAGTTTTTCTGTCTTGAAATTTGCAAGAAATTTTCACAAATATCTTCTAGAAACTTGTGACCATACACATGGCATGAAATGAGACACTGTCCATATTACTTGAAGACTCTGAATATAATCGATAATCCTGTTAAAAAGCAACCGTTACATAAAGTGTTTTTGTCAACCAAAATGTTGCCAATATAAAATACTAACAGATGTAAACAGTAAAAGAATCATTTCTCATATATATATATATATATATATATGAGATACATTATTTGAACATCACCTTGGTGTACATCAAGACACATTGATGTGGGATGGTCTTGAGTAGTTCTACATGTACAGGAAGTGACTTTTAAAATCACCATTGGTTGTGATTGATCAAATGATGATTTTGATCAAATAGTGATTTTAAAAGCCACCTCATTTTTTTATGGACACTTAATGAACACTTAATGTACATGTAGAATTACCTGATGGTTTCATAGAGAATGAGTTTTGCACATCTCTTATACATCTTTTGTACATCACTTTTCTAAATTAACCACTGGATTTGTAGGACCCACAAGAATCCTAAAAATTCAAAGGTTAATTTAGAAAAGTGATGTATAAAAGATGTACAAGAGATGTGCATGTAACATGTCTCGGTCTCATATGCATGGATCACACACCAAGTATGTATTGGTGTATACTTGATGTACACTAAGTGATGTATAAGAATCATTAGCCTCTATATATATATATATATGACATAAATTTTTTACAAACTAACTTATAATAGTGACATGTTTTCCTTACATGTAAGAATCACATTTTTTTTTAATTACATATGCTTCTCACATGCTTTTTTAATAGCTTAAATTACACATGTCACTTTTAGAAACTGGTTTAAAGTTTCCTACAAATCAGTTTGGAGAAAATTTCACTCACTCTTTCTCTCTCTCTCTCTCTCTCTCTCTCTCTCTCTCTCTCTCTCTCTCTCTCTCTCTATATATATATATGAGTAATTTTATTAGTACATTAAGTGTCCATCAAAAAATGAGGTGGCTTTTAAAATCACCATTAGGCGTATGATTGATCATTTTGATCAAATGGTGATCTTAAAAGCTACTTCATTTTTTTTATGGACACTTAATGGGCATTTAATGTACTAATAGAATTATATATATATAGACACACACACACGGGCGGTAGCTAGGCTTTCAGGGTTAAGGTTTTTATAAAAATCACGCTAAAAGATATATATATACAGGGGCGGAACCAGGTGCATGGGTGGGGGGATGAATGTCCCCCCAAAAGTTTTGAAATTATTCTTAAAATATGTAAATTTATAAATTTGTCCCTCCAAAATAAATTTTTTGTCCCCCCTAAAAAATTTTCTTTATATTTTGACCCTTCTTTCATTTTGAAAGACAAAAATATTTCTTTATATTTTGACCCCTTTTTCATCGGTGTGTTTCTGTTTCAGTTTGACTGTTTGAGGGTTAAAAATTAGGTTAAAAGAAAGGTACAAGAAGGAAAAAGGAAAAAAGATGACTTTTTTATTTTGTAAAAAACGCACCGTTTAACTAAATATCAAAACACATCGTTTTTAGAATTTGAAACAACACAACACTTAAAATGTGTGCCACGCCGACATAAACTTTTAATTTTTTTATTTTTTTTATAAAATTAAAAAAAAAAAAAAAAATCATCCTAAGGGCTAAATTGGGGCGCAGACTTCTAAGGATTGTACTCTCTTTATTTTTATTTTTTTCTTTTCTTTTTTACTACTCATCAGTTTTTTTTTTTTTTCTATTTTTTTTTATTAAAAAAAAAAAAAAAAAAAAAAAAAAAAAAAAAAAAAACTGAACTAAACCTAAGAGCTAGTCAATTTGAAGTTTTTCTACAACCCCTTATAAAGTTCAGTTTTACATAGTAAGTAGTAATTAAGAATGTGAGACTCAACACTCATTAGTATCTTTATAAGAGTAAAGTTTCTTGCACATTTGTTATACAACTCTAATAACTTTTTTTTAAAATCAACCATTAGAAATTTAAGGCTCATATGTAGAAAAACAGACCCAATAGTTAATCATTAAAAAAAAAAAAAATTTCAAAGTTGTACAACAATCATTTCTCTCTTTATAAATTACTAATTCTACGTGAGCTATTCATTTATTTTTTTCAATATGGGACCGGGGTGTTACAATATTGATCTTTTAAATTAATTATTTATGAATATATATAGTGTTGCATATTTTAATTGTATGAAATATATAATTGTAGTTACATGAGATTATGGAGAACAATGATGATTCTATTAAATTCCAATCAAATTTTAAATGAGCTCCAATAAAAATAAAAAATAAAAATAAAAAAATAAAAATTACTTATCTAAACCAAAATTTTGGCTCTGCCACTGCTTACGCAATTATGTGTTTATATAAGTTCGTCCCCCCTTATTAAAAATCCTGGTTCCGCCTCTATATATATATATATATATATATTTTGCTTCGACAAAATTTCGAACTAATACTCTTTAAATCGAATGCTAGGGTCTTTTCTTTTTTCGACAGATGAGGTCCTAGGGTTTTAGTTGTAATATTGTTTTAATGCAATTAAACTAATATTGGAAAGATTTTAGAAGTTTTAGTTTTCATGCTAGCAAAGGTGTGTGAAGGACAAAAATTATCTACAAACCAGTCTAATAGAGTGACATGTGTTCTTTTTTTTTTGCGTGACATGTGTTCTTAAAGTATGTGAGAAGCATATACTATTAAAAATGAGATATGACACGTTTACAACTTCTATACAACTCAAACAACTTTTTTTAAAAATCAATCATTGAATATGTATGATCCACATGTAAAAAAACAGATCTAATGGTTAGTTTAAAAAATAAATAATAAATAAGTTGTTAGAGTTGTAAAGAAGTTGTAAATGTATCATTTCTTATTAAAAAAAACCATGTACTTCTTACATGGTAAGGGACATTTGTCACTTTATTATACTGATTTGTAGCTAATTGCTACAAACCAGTTGTATTTAATTTCTGTCCTCTTTGAAAATAGGCGTTTTTACTCTAAAAATAAAATAAAAAAGGAGAATTTTCCCTTATATGTTCTCCTTTAATCTTAGAAGTATGGGTTTTACTCTAAAAAGTGAGAGTTTCCCCTTATTCCATTCTCCTATGGGCTTTACAACTATGGTTTAGGGTTTCGAAAGTTTTCTAAATCCTAGCATACATAAGTAGAGTTTTTTAGAAGAAAAATGTTACACACACTCCGATACTTTTAAGTGAATACTCGTGACAGTGAAAATCACTATTGGATCCAAAATCAAATAGTGATCATTCATCCAAAATCTAATAGTAATTTTTCACTGTCATGTCAAAGAGGGTGTGCCCTAAGAATATACGAGTGGGAATGAGTGTAGCATTTCTCCATAATTTAGGCTAACACGAACTCAGAATAATAATATCATAAGAGAAATGGTACACATACTCATACTTCCAGACTCAAACATGCACTCTCTTACATGAAAATAAGGATTCCTCTCACCCAAAGTTATGTCATGAAAAACAATCACTACAAAAATAAATAAATAAATAATAGATTTAGTGTCGTTTGGGTTAGAGTCGTTTTTACAAAAACGACTCTAAATTTAGGTTTTGAGACATTTACTGTTCAAACGTTGAACAATAAATGACTAACCATTTCTAGTCATTTCACTTACAAAAACGACTCTAAACTTAATTTACTTTTCATACTAGCATAGTGAGAGAATAACTTCAATTCGGCTGTGGCAGAAAGTAAGCATTGTTTGCCCACCAATAAAAAATTGACACATAAGCTTGGAGCAAGAAAATTACGTACAAACAAAACACCCAATTTTTTTTCTCTCTTTGCTGTGAAATGAAGATCGAGGGAGAGAAGAGATGGAAACCCAACCCCAACCACCGACCACCGACCCCCGACCCTGACCCAGCCCCAACCACCGACCCGGCGTACCCATGGAAGCCGCGCCACCACTAGGCCGACCCGAGATGAAGAGATCGAGGGAGAGAGATGAGAGACCCAGCCCCAACCCCGACCCCCGACCCAGACCCAGACCCAGACAATCAAACCGGCGTAGCCCACCACGTGGCCGACCCGAGTTCGACCCGGACCCTGACCACATCACCGTTCGACCTCGACCACGTAGCCAATGGACCAAATCTGAACCAACAGAGGGGTGAGAGGGGAGAACGGCCGGCGAAAGGGAGAGATTCCGGGAGAGGAGGAGGCTCAGTTCGGATCTGTGGCCGGATCTCTGTCGACGGTGTCGGGAGGTCGTGGGGAAGAGGATCTGGAGGCTCGCCGGTGGTTGCCGGATCTCTGTGACCGGATCGCTGTGGCTGGAGGACCGAGGACCGGTTGTCCGGCGACGGAAAGAGGCAGCCCGGGAAGAGGACGTTGGGCGGACGTACGTGCAGTGGGTTTTTTTTATTGTTTTGGAATGGTGAGAGGAATTGTCTACTTCACCAGAATATCAAATTTTTTGTAATTTTTTGCTTTTAGCTGATGTGTCAAGTGATTATTGGTGGGCATAAATCCCATCTTTTCTGCCACTACCGTATAGAAGGGGCACTCGCATAGTGAATAGCATGATGTAGGACTTTAGAATAATAAATTTTTACTACTAATTTGCTTAGGTGGTAATATCAAAGGCTAGAATTTTATGAAAATTAAGCTTGTCTTTATGATTCTATGTATGCATATATATATATATATATATATATATATATGGGCGGCTAGCTAGGGTCTTTCTGGAAAATTTTAATTTTCTAACATGGGTCATAAATCATGCGATCATTGAAGAATTAATTTTAAGAAGATTTTTCATCATCTTAAACTCAAACCAAGCGATTTCTTAATTATGATAGAATGCATATATAGTACGCTAAAAGTTGTATAAGGAATGATTGCATGAATTTTTATTTTATTTTTGATCAAATGATTGCATGAATTATGGCATGATGAAAATATTTTTTTTTTCCATAAAAACATCATCTATGCAATTTTCACACTAATTTAAATTAAAACTAAAATTTTCACATCATTTATGCAATTTTGACTTTAAACTCAATTCCTTAACTAGTCTTTCTAAAAAAAAAATTGAGAACTAATTAAAATACCATATACATATACCACACTATATAAGGGTGGTGCACTGGTGGCTAGGGTATTAGGGTTGGGGTTTTTATAAAAATCATGCAAAAAAAAAAAAGATTTTTTCTTCCACCAAAATTTGAACCAATATTCTTTATATAAAATCTTATCATAATAATTAACCATTAAATCATACATACCTTTCCAAATAATTTTTAAAATAAATACATTTGTCTAAACTTAATGGGCTTTATAATCCTTTTAATTAAGCTTTCATAGGTCGCAATAATGGGCCTGGAGATTCTAAGCCCATCTACTTGGGTTTTGCCTAAAAAATTAACCTGGGCTAAAACAGGGATTGGTACACCTTACCTCAATTTCTTGTGCAGATAGATGGGCTTAAGGGTGTAAACGAGCTGAGCTACTCGTGAGCTTACTCGGGATCGGCTCAATAAACTCGACTCGTGCTCGAATCGATTATTAAATGAGCTATTCGTGAACATGAAAATCAAACTCGATTATTAAACAATGCAAACTCGTATAAACTCGGCTCGACTCGATTAAAGCTCGTGAACCCGCTCGTATAAGGATCGACTCGTTTATTAAGGCTCGACTCGTGTATATATATATATATATATATATATATATATATGTGTTAAAAATAAGTTTTAATTTGTTAATATATAACTTATTTGTACAATATACTATATATAAGCATGAATTAAGTAACAAATAAAAATAGTCAATAAATATTAATTGGTTATAATTATTTGGTTGTATCAATATGTATATAAAATAGTAAAAGTGAATAATATTAATACTTAATTGTTAATCATATAATCATATGATATAATGACAATTCAGATACTTAATCATATAATTCATATTATATTATTTATGTAATATAATATGACTATATGATCATATAATAATATAACATTGTGGCATATAACATGTAATTATTGATTCACTATATTCAATGTTATAACTTATAAGTATTATTATTATATACTTATGAATCATTACATCACCGTCATCACGTGATTCAAAATCTAAGATCATATGAGCATACAAATAAAATGATTTAAGTATTTAGATACTTAGATACACTGATTAAGTATGATGTAAGATTTTAAGTATCTAATAATTATTAATAATACTTAGAGTCTTAGATACAATGATTAGGTATATAGATTATATATATAAGTATGAATTCATATTAATTATACGAATTATAATAACAATTTTTAAACTTAATCATATTATTAATATATAATGACAATGTAATTCATATAATCCCAAATTAAGTTATTAGGATTGGTCGATTGGTTCAATTGGAATTACTAATGTGTTAATTATGATAATAATTTAGGTGTTATCATTAGAATTTAGATCATATGATTTAACATTGTGCATTTGTGCTACATAACCATTAGATATTAATCATATGATCTAAGAATTATTATTAGGCTTTAAAAAAAAAAGAAGGTATTATTATCATTTGATATATAGAACCATATGAAAATATAATAATTATAATTATTAATGTTTTAACTTAATATTTATATTGACTATTGTTACATTTTTTTTTTTTATTTATAGTTAAAGGACATAAATTTCCTACAAACCGGTAGGTAGGAAATTTAATACAACTCACATATAAGATTAACATGTGTCCCTTAACATGTGAGAGTCACATGTTTTAATAACAAGTGCTTCTTGTAAGAATTCAATGTTCCACATGACTTGACACATAAAACAACTTATTAGACTCGATTTTAATGTAGTTAATTAATCCTCCTTTATTAATTGTTGGTTAATGGTTAATTAATACACCTTAATAAAGTGTTGGTTAATTAACTACGAGAAGTTAATGTTTCTTATTAATTAATTCTAACTTTGATGGAAAGTAGAATTAATGGTAATAAAAGAACAAATGTTAAACTCGTATAAACTCGGCTCGACTCGACTTGACTTAATTGTTACAGCTCGAACTCGGCTCGAGCTCGTGATGAATAAGCTCGAGATCGGCTCGGGCTCGTGATGAATGAGCTCGAGCTCGTAATGAATGAGCTCGAGCTCGGTTCTAGCTCGCTCGAGCTCGGCACTGGCTCGCTCGAGCTCGGCTCATTTACACCCCTAGATGGGCTGAGTGGAATGGTAAGTACTGTGATGACATAAAAAGATTATCATGATAATGCTAAGAATGAGTAAATATGTAATGGTTCTATAAATAGCTTATCCTTGTTTTGGGAACAGTTTAAAAACAATAATGAAATATAAACATCCTATATCAGAGAATAAAATTCTGAAAATAAAAAAAAATGAATAAAATATTATGATTGGACCCGGATTACAATTTGGTGCTTAATGTTAGGGGGAGTAAATTCTCGAGTGTCCTTAATTAATTAGGTGGTTTGACTTTTGGTTCTTATAGTGCATGTATATATCTTACATAAGCCTAACTTCCTCACAATCTTAAGATCTTGAGAAATGATTCATACACTCATTTCTCACAACAGCCCCACAACAAGCTGACGTGGCTGGTAATATTTTATTATTTTTTTAAAATAAAATAAAACAAAAAAATAATAAAATATTACCAGCCACGTCAGCTTGTTGTGGGACTGTTGTGAGAAATGAGTGTAGATATCATTTCTCTAAGATCTTAAGCTCACGTACTCTTTAAAAAAGAAGAGAATCATGATACACATCACACAAAGGGAAAAGTGAAATCAACTATCTCATTGTCAACCAATTTCCTTCGTTTTGTGGTCGAAATTGCAATGACAATCGTCCTTCATCTTCATCTATTTCTTTCGTCACATTATGTGGCTATCTAAAGCTAGCCTCGTGTATTTTTTGTGAGTCTTTTTCAGTCACCGCTATTTTTTAACATCATGTTACCGACTCACCCCCCCTCTCCCCCGCGGGGGTGTTTATTGGCCGTGTTTGGCAAGTGGCTTGTCATGCGAGAATAGTGCTTTTCTGCTATTCATATACTTTTTCTCACTTTTTCACATTTTTCAATAACAAACAAACATCAAAATATTTACACTTTTTTCATTTTTTATATCACATCAATAATTTTTTATTACTATTCAAATAAAAATTTCACTAAAATATAAAATTTTTTCATTTTTCTATATAAAACTTTTGATTTTATATCACATCTACCAATTTTTTACTAACTCTAAATAATAACAACTCACTATTCCAACATGGCAAGTCACTTGCCAAACGAAGTCATTATGTTGTGTTACCTATGTATTTTTGTACTCCACACACTACACAAGTCACACAACAATCACATCCTACAATTCTAGCCTCCTAGAAGAAACGAGAGAAAATCTTCCTTTAATTATTTGGCCCCGTTTGGCAACTCCACCCCTTCCCTTTTATTCTTTTCACTTCTTTCAAAAAACATTAACTTTAAAATATTTTAACTTTTTTTCACTTTTTATATCACATTAACAATTTTTTATTACTATTTAAATAAAAAAAACCCACTATAATATAATTTTTTTTTCACTTTTTCATATAAATTATTTCTACTTTATATCACATCAATCACTTTTTTCAACCACTAAAAAAAAAAAATGTCCTCATACTTGAGGGGAGGGGGTTACCAAACGGACAAATCATTGTTTTCACGCTATCATTTAATAAAAAGTCAAAGTCAACTAAAAAAAAGAAACCAAAAAAAAAAGTGGCCAGTAAATTTTTTTCTTTTAACTTTTGAAAGTGCGAAACAAACTATTTTTTATTTGCTATTTGACGGTGCTGTGAGCTAAAAACTCCTTAAAAACAAAAAATGGGGGGTGGGGGCTGGCCCATGCTAGTTATTAAAGTATCTAATTCTTATATGCATTTTTAATATAACATGATTCTCACAATATATGTCAATTTATTAGAGTGGGTCAAAAAATATCTTCTAACCCCTTTTAAAAGAAAACTTTATTCAATGTAAAATAAGTATAAAGGACATTGTGGTCACTCTAGCAATCTCCTTGCTCAAATTATTTGAGAAAAATGAGGACAAAGAAACAATAAATACTTGAAAGAAACATGTTTTCATTCTTCTAATATATATGTTTTTATTAAAATTTTCATTCCTTTTTATTTCTAAAGTTGATTTAATGGTGTAAATATATAAGATTCAACATAGGAACCCTAAGGGAAGGCTCAAGTGATAAGGGTCTTAGTGATAGCGGGCATCCCATCAAGTCTAAAGTTAGAATTACTTTGAGTGCAAACAATTCTTTGGAGTCATGCCCTCCGGTGAAGTCAAAATCTTACCTAATTTGTATGAAAAGATTGCTTTGCACAATAACCGATAAGAATTAACATACGAAATAACTCTGTTTTGAAGGAATTTCATGTAAATTAAAAATTGAAAAAGGCCCACTTTAGTGGACTTTGACTCGAAAGTTACGATCTTGTTTGGCAAACAACTCTCACTCCCCCTTTATTTTTTTCACTTCTCTCAAAAAAGTCAAATCAAAAACATTTTCTCTTTTTCACTTTTTATATCATATCAATATTTTTTTTTTATCTAATAAAAAATTTACTATAAAACAAATTTTTTTCACTTTTCTATACAACAATTTTAAACTTTTTTATACTTTATATCACGTCAATCACTTTTTACTACTATTTAAACAAATATTTCAGAATTACTGCCGTTTGTCAAACAACCTCTACCTTTTTTTTGGTTAATCGTGAGTCATGTATATAGCCTCTATAAATAGCGTCGAGGGGCTTTGCAGTCCTAGCTAGAACAGAAATTTAGGGTTTCTTTTGCTATAAAACTATATTGGAAATTGTAGTACAAACGACGATAAAAGAAGATGTTCTTCACCTCAACCTAATGAAGCTATGGCACGAGGTTTTGGGCGCCGCTTACTTGGTATGAACTAAGAACCTTTATTTATTCTTTTTCTTTTTCTTTTTAATCATACCACTCTCCAACCATATGTCTAAAATAAAATAATAAATAAAAACGAACAAACAAACAAGAACAAATCGCTCTTTAATTAGTTTTTTGGTATGTTCTCTGTCCGTGCATTTGTAGATAAATAATAATAAATAAATAAATAAAAACATTCAACAAAGGCCAGGTCCAAGTTGTCTTCGTAATTAGGGTTTCTAGCTTATATCAAAAAGGTTGTTTTGTCTCTTAAGGCTTTTAGAATTTTTTATTTTATTTTATTTTTAAAAAAAAAAAAGTTTTGATATTACAAATTTTGAGTGTTTTATGAAAAATTTGTGTTTTGAGTTATTTGTTAACTTTTTTATTTTCAAAAGAAAAAACAAAAAGTTTTATCAAACAAAACTAGATTTCTCTCTGATAAAATGTTGGAACACACCTTTTGTTTTTATATTATTGAAAAATGCTTTTCGTTAAAAAAAAATAAAAATAAAAAAAGGAGTTTTGATATGCAACTCGCATTAGGTTACTTTTAAAATAAAATACCAAATACTTTGCACAAAACGAAACATATAACACATTTACATCACATGCGAGTCACGTGATGCGCTTACCGTTTTAGTTAACGGAAATTGTTAATAGACGGGAGACATTGTACTCCCAGTGATAAATTCATAGGGCACACTAATCAAATTGAAAGATTACTGATATTAATTTTTATTTAAAATTTACGCTTATCAAATTTGGGTAAATTCATTGGACAAAGTTGTTTCTTCTTTCAGACTTGCTTGTATGTTTTACAAGTCAAGAAAAGAAAAGAGAGTCGAAAAGCAGAGGCACCGAAGAAGCCAAAGCAGCTCAACCTAGCAATGCCGCTCAAGTCGACTCATCCAATACTCAAGTAGTAGAAGAAAAGGAAATTCATGTCGATACCGAGGAGAAACGTGAGCAGCAGCCAGACTCTAACGACAACATTAATGGTGCCGACGAAACACCGCCACATCAAGTGGCTCAACCGAGTAATGAAGCGGTTCTTCAAGACATGTCGACGTCCGTTCAGCCGCCGTATCAACTTTCATATTCTATCTATCCAGCAGCCAGCTGTGATGATCCATGGTATGATGCCCCACCCGCATATTACAATCCTTCCATGAGCGAAAACCCACCTTACTATCCGTACGATGCGCGTTGTTGTCCTAATCAAAGTGACAGCTCCGGTGACGATTTTGCACACCAACTTGCTGACAAGATTTTTGCCGTTCAATTTTATTATCATTAGCTTAATTAGCCTATTAATTAATTAAATGTTATGTACATGTTTGAATAATTTCAAAAAGTTCATCTTATGTCAATTTTGTGTCTCACAAAAAATGAAGTACTTTCTAAATTATCATTATTAAAAGCCATCTTATTTTTGGACGGTCGCAAAAGTGACACATGAGAGACTCCTAAAATTACTCTGTATTTTCATAGTACTTACCATAATCTGTTAATTTTTTCTAGTTACATTTATAATTCTCTTACCATCACAACATACACATTAATTGTGGCATCCCAATGTGTGAAAGAGATGTGCTTATACAGAGTATGCTTTCTATAAATGGTATGAGGCCTTTGGGGATAAAAGTAGGGTTGCCAATTTTTGACACGACCCGCGAACCCAACACGAACACGACACGGGAAAATAGGGTTTGGGTTTAGTATAATCGGGTTCGGGTCATAATCGGGTCAACTCGATTCTGACCCGGTTATGTTACATAAAAAAAAAAAAAAAAATGAAAGAACTAGAAAATAGAAAGTAGAAAGTACCGGAACGGCGGAACTCGAAATGCCAGAACCAAAAAAGCAAAATTCGAAAAAGCTTTTGAGACTCAGAGAGACTGAGAGAGTTGCGAAACTTACGATCGCTACAAAATACAAAGCCTACAATCACAAATCAAAATACTTCCGCAGCCTGCAAGTACATCTCTATTTCTCTCTGAGCTTTCTTTCTTCAATGCGTTTAAGATCTTCTGTTTCGGTTCGATTCTTGAAGGTAAAAAAGCAAAACTGAAAAGTGAAAAGGTAAAAAACAGCAACCATACTATAAAATTGATATCGGGTCGTGTCGGGTTAACGAGTTACATGATTATTAATCGTGTTTATCGGGTCGTGTTCGGGTTACTCGATTATTAATCGGGTCGGGTTCGTGTCAGACCTCGTTTATGTAATCGGGTCGTCCGGGTTGATACGAACCCGACCCGTGAACCCGAATTGCCCACCCTAGATAAAACTCAAGAATAAAACCGTGTAAGCTTAGGTTAAAGAGGACAATATCATACTACTTAGAGCGAGTTGTTGCATTAATAGTGATGTATTATTGATCAAATTACAGCTTTAGACTCCTATCTTTATAACTAGACTAGATTACACAAATCACAGCCTAAATTGAAGTGCATGCCATAGTAATGAACTGTCAATAATATAACTATTAACCACAGGAAGAATTTGCTGGTAGGCAAAAAATCTTGTAAGAAAAGAAAAGCATGAAACAGTATAAAGAAAGAGATATGATAACTGCACAATAATTTTACATAATAATTACACAATAATATTGATATATCTAATTTTTTAATTTTTTTTTAAAAAAAAATTACTGGACACATCAGCATTGTTGTGTTAGAGCTATGTGAATAACATATCTAAAAAAAAAAAAAAAGGCTCAAAATAATATAAATTCAGTCAAATGGGCCCTTTCCACAGGCTTTTCAATGCCTAAATTTCAAGATTAAAATAAAAATAAATAAAATAAATAAATAAACTGCTTAAATTTCAAGAGACTAAATTATCCTTCTAAAAAACCAAACCAAACCCACCATACCATATGCATCATCAGAGTTCAGAACAGTGAACACCACCACTATATGCACCAGGGGCATTCCCGTCCTTTGAGCATAACTGCCTAACTAGCCCACCTTAACTAACACCCAGTCACCCATTCCACCACGTGTCAGCCATTCCCCCCAAAAACCCTCCCTCAAAATAAAGAGCTCACTCGCACGGCACTTTTCACAGAAATGCTTTGGATAAAGCTCCGTCAATGGCTTCCTCACTCCTCATTGTCTTTCTACTCCTCCTCCTCACGCACTTCTCTCTCGCCTCCGATCCCATCCTCAAATCCGCCAGAATCCTCTCTGATTCCGGC
The DNA here is from genome assembly GCA_028654335.1 of Alnus rubra. NCBI lineage: Eukaryota > Viridiplantae > Streptophyta > Magnoliopsida > Fagales > Betulaceae > Alnus > Alnus rubra. The sequence continues at coordinate 1,890,655 of JAJPGS010002212.1, forward strand.
CAGTACTCCTCCATGGCTCTAACTCTAAAGCTTTCCTCCCGAACCCTGGCCCCACAGTCTACGGAAGGATTGCCCTCTCTCACCATATTCGCTCCCTCCAACGCCGCCTTTGTTCGCTCGCCTCCTCCCTCGCTCTCTCTGCTCCAGTACCACCTCCTCCCCCTCGCTTTCTCCTTCCACAGCTTCAAGTCCCTCCCCTTCGGCGCTAAGATCTCAACCCTGCTCGAGGGTCGCTCGCTCGTCGTCACCACGTCGCCACCCGATGAATACGTCTCCTTAAACAACGTCACGGTCAACCGGTCGCCCATATACGCTGACGGGTCTTTGATAATCTTTGGGATCGAGGAGTTCTTTGACCCCCTTTTTCGTACTTCGGAGCCCCTCTGGAGCCATGCCGCCGATCTTCAATATTGCGCAGCCTCCGTGCCAAATACTGGGGTGGTTTCTTCGTTCCAGGAAGCCAGCGCGATGATGAGGTCCAATGGGTACTCTGTTATGGCTTCGTTTCTTCAAATGCAGTTACTTGGGTTTCAAGAAAAGTCGACTAAGCTGACGGTCTTCGCTCCGGCCGATGAAGTGATAAAGAATCGTTTGGGCAGCTTCAGTGAGTGTTCACCGTCGATCTTTCATCGGTATGTTTTGCCTTGCAGGCTTCTGTGGGGTGATCTGGTGAATATGGAGGATGGGACGGTTTTAAGGACATATTTGGAGGGTTTTACGATCAATGTCACCGGGTCCCCTGGCATATTGGAGCTCAATGATGTTCCAGTTATCTACCCTGACATGTATTTCAGCGACTGGCTTGTTGTTCATGGCGTTCGTGGCATTCTTGAGGCGCCCGGACCTCCAGCAGAGCAAGAAGAGCAAACAGAGTCACTGCAAATAGATCCAGGAGAGGATTATCCGTATCAGGAGCCACCGCAAACAGAGCCGGTGGCGGATTTTACACAAGCAGAAGTACAAGGGAAATCTCCATCTTCATCTGGTAATAGTTTTGAGGATAACCCCACAGGACACGTCCACTTTTCTACTTTTAATTTCATTAGTTCGTAGTGTTCTTGGTAGCTTTGTCTTCTCTATTTCATTCTGGATTTACAGATTGGTATATTACTTCTTGTATTGAGCTGTCTGGTTTCCCAGATTGGACCTCTTTTCTGTATATCTGATGTAAATCAAGCGATGCTGTTGAGAAGAGCGTGGAAATATGACTTCAGAAATCAAGCTCGGTTTCATTTCTTGTGAATTTGATTTCTTTTACTTTTCTTTTCAGTTTCTCTTTGGTCGAAGAGATTTATTTAACTGAACAGACACTTGATCCAAAATTTTTATAATTAAAGAACCTTCAAAAATAGGTTCATAGTAAATACATATGGAATGCAATATCGATTGGCAGACTAGATCCTCTGAATCCAGCCGATGAGTTGTGTAATCTTGCAATCGCCTCACCCTACTAACGCCGTTTTTCGTAGTTTATCAATCTTCTGAGACAAAATGAGAACAGTATCCTTCTTCCCCTCGTCAAGAAGAGCTTGTTTCAGATTGCTAAACATCTGTGCTGGAGGCCGAATACCCACATCCAACATCTCATCAAAGTATTTGCAAGCATCATCTAGTTTGTTCTCGCGGCACAAGCTGTTGATCAATGTAGAGAACATGTGCATTCCAGGTAGGACTCCCTTGGCCTTCATCTGATCCCAAACCCTTATTGCCATGTCCACTCGCTCTTCCTTACAGAACATCCTAACAATGATCTCGTATGTACCCACGGTTGGTTCACAGCCAGGTTCGCTACTCATTCTCTGGAAAATTGTGAAAGCTTCTTTGGTTCTGCGAGACTTTATCAAGTGATGTAAAACGATATCATATGTTCGAGAATTCGGACCGACTCCACATTTTCTCATCTCATCAACCACCCTATACGCATCATACATCCGCACCGACCAACAGTAAGCCCCCACGAGAGCATTGTAAGTGGGCGCCTCCGGTGCAAAACCACAAGCCTTAGATCGTTCGAAAAACTCGACTGCTTCACTCAACCTCCTCTCAGAACCCAATCCATTAATCAATGTACAAAATACATGAGGGCTTGGCTTGCAGTTTTTTGCTTCCATTTCACGAAACAACTCAATTGCTTCATCATACTTCCTGGCCTTGCAATGCGCATTGATAATTATACCATAAGTCACCACATCCGGCTCAAACCCTTCGTCCCTCATCTCCCTATAAACCTCATTCAACCTCAACAAATTCTGTTCTTGACCCCATCCCTCCAACAAAATTGTGTATGACTTGATATCCGGGGCGAACCTTCTCTTCTTCATTTTGTCAAACACCTCTTGGGCTTTCTCCGCATGTCTTGACTTGCTCAAAGTATCAATCAATCTGTTGTAATCCGACACTTCCAACTTCATTCCAAACTTCTCCACCTTCTCAAACGCCTCTATGGCTTCTTTAACCATCCTCGCTCTCGCATATCTCCGCACAATCAAGGCAAAAGTCTCTTTACTCAACTGCCCTTTACGCTTCATGTCACTCACCAAATCCCATATCAGCTTGAACTGTTTTATCTTACCCAGAGCCTCAATCAAAGCATTATAACTCTCAGTACTATACTCAAACCCCTTTTGCTTCTCAGCCCACTTGAAGAAAGATAGTGCAAGAGCACCCGCATTGCCCAGCTTCTTCAAGACCTCCACAACCAGCACCGGCGATACCTCAATCGAAGTGCGAGCGAGGGAGGCCTCTACAGAAGAGCCAGAGCTTTTTGATACTATTTTACAAATGCTTTCAGCGGCTTCAAGAACTCCGTCGCTTACCATAACATCTACGTTCTTGTCATTGGTCTCAAATGGGTTTTTAATCGTAGAGGCAAACGATCTAAGAGGAACAGTTTGAGTTGTTGGTTTACAAGAAATATTAGGCAAGCGATTGGTGGGTCTTTTATTTTTGGATGCTTTTTGTAGGAAATTGAGTAACTGTGTGAGACCCATTTGAGAAACAACGAGATTTCTCAGAGTTTGTTTAGGCAGAGGGAAAGTATATATGGGAAGCGAAGGGCTTTCTGTCCCTCCCTTGGCCATTTAAGTCATTTGGGCTCTGACTGATAATTTCCAAGTATAAAGCAAAATTGTGAGACCACTTGGTTCACCAAACTCATTGCATCTGCTTATGTAATCCAGCTGATGACAATAATTCCGTTTAGGAGACGGTATGAATGTATGATGTCATTTAGTGCAATAGATGCTTCTGCAACTCGTTTTCTAGCAGTGAAAAACCAATGTCAGTTTGAGTGGCTCAAGAGGGATTGAGGTCCTATGCAATTCTCTTAATCTAGGTCATTCATTCAAAATGAACGGCCTAGACTGACCCACATAATCATTAAAAACAACAAAGAAAAGTTAAGAGGTAAGGTGGTCGGCCACCCCTAGCCATCTCCAGCAGAAACTTTACTTTAACTAAAAAGTCAAATTTAATTATTTTTAGCCTTTTTTCTTCTCCAGCAGATTAGCTACTTTAACCATTTTTTCTTAACAGTAAACAGTAAATAGCCAACAATGACTATTCACTGTTTAACACTACAAGCATTTTTTATGCATATTTTCTCAATCTCCCACTCTTCCTCTTCGTCCCTCTCGGTCTTGATGCCCAACGAAACCCTCCGCCCCTCTCGATCAACACCACCAACCCCTTCCCTCTCCTTCACCGCCGCTGCCCTTCTTTCCTCCGTCCCCAGCAACGTCGTCATTCTCACCCAAGACCTCGCCGATGAGCTCGTCATTGTCGACACCAAGCCCGACAAGCTTCGGGGCGAGATGCTCGACTCCCAGCACGTTGTTGCCTTCCTCCCCCACACCAAAATCCATGCCTTCGTCGACTACGCCGTCACCGTCGGATCCGATCTCTGCATCGTCACTGCCGGGGCCTGCCAAATCCTCGACTCGTCCAGGTTTTGGTTCCCCGTCACCGATCCTCATCAGCTCAAGAAATGAGACGGGTTGGGGTTGGGGGAGAGCAGAGAGTGAGAGGGAGAGGGAGAGGGAGAAGTGAAAAAAAAAAAAAAAAAATAAAGAAAAATATTAAAAAACAATATTTTAAGAAAATGAAGAGTGGGATAGAGATTATTGTTAGAGTGTTTTTAAGATAGCCAGTGGTTAAAGTAGAGATTTATACTTTTTGAGTAGCTATTTTAACTCTAACTGCTGGAGATGGCCTAATGGAGTAATTGGAGTCGTCCCCCCTCAATCATAGTGGCTTGGGAGCGGTCGGCATCCTAAAAGGGTAGCTTATGATAGCCGACTACCCTCTCAAAAGTTGAGGTTATGGTTGACCACCCACATAGATGGCTTAAAAGCGAGGGGGTGGTCAGCTTATCCCAATCCACCCCTTGGGGCGGCCAACACTTCCTCAAAAGATGAGAGTGGTCAGCCACCCCTTAACTTTACTAGGTTTTTTTCTCAAAATAATAATAATAATAATTAGTGCTTACTCGCTCAATTCTTACCCAAACCGTTCATTTGGAATGAATGGCCAAGATTGAGGGAATTGCAGCCCTGCAACGCGGGAGGGAGGGAGGGAGGGCCAAGAAAACGATACAATAAATTGGAATTTAAAGAATGAACTTCTAGCATTCAAAAAAGTGCCTAATACAATGTGATGACGGGTAGAACATACAACAAAATGCAAATGGCAGCACAAAGAGGGAGATCCTCTCATTGATTGAAAGACTTGATGGCTCTATAATAAATAATCGCCCCCAAGCTACAATACCGCCTAAAACCTCAAGTGAATTCACTTGCTTCCCTTCATCTATGCCCTGTTATAAACATTAGTAAAGGCTGTGGACGTAGAACCTCCAACAAATAAGGCTCAGTGTCTAAAGAATGTATCTCAACTGATGGCAGTCCTTCAGACCAGTCATGAATTCAGATGCAAACAAATTGCACCTTACCTCAAAAGCTCTCTCTTTAACTCAAGTACCTTCATTTGCACTGGTTCGACTGTGAACTCCAGTCATCAAGAAGGCTCGTCATGGACTCTTCAAACTTCTTTGCTTGAGGCCCAGGCTTGAAGACATTGACATCACCCCATTGGGAACAAGGATCCGTCAACCAGCTTTTCCGCCCAGAGCACCATGCCCCTGGGGCAGCTCGGTTATGCCCACGCTTGAGAATTTTTTCATCAACCATGTTCAGCACAGGGTCATCTCTGCGGAATTGTCTTGCAAAAGCAGCTCCACTTTGGACCATTTGATCAAAATCAGAGATATTGAGGAAGTGGGGTTCCATCTTGGGGGGATTATCCCAGATCATATATCTCAAATCATTGTTCACAGTTGTGTTCATAAACTCCGGTGAGTTGCATATGACAGAGTGAAAATATCCTTCTTGGGACAAAACTACGTTGGTAAAATACATCAGAAGGGTTCGGGGCAGGTTATCCCAACCAACTACACAAAATTCCAGAAAGGACCGGCTCAGGATGACCCATGGGGAACCTGAAAAGTAATATTGTTGGATATAGCAATCCCACAAGTATACCCATAAATGTAATTTTATGTTGCATAAATAGCTATTGTAGAGAATAGACTTTGCCTGTGAATACTTTGAAAGCATCAGGTGTTTGCCGCTTTTCTGTAGCATGAAAAATTTGACTCCTCCTGGCTAAGTATGTAGCCGGGTCAACTACAATAGGCTGAACCCTTTGAGATCTGCATAAAACAATATTGGACCAACAAGATTCAGATTGAATTAAAGTAAGTCTTTTCAAAGAAGCTGCTGAAATAAGCGAAAAGGGTTTGCCTACTCTTTCCATCCAAGTTCGCTGGTATGATCAATGAAATTGAGGCCTCTGACAACAGAGGAGAACACGTGGGACAGGTCTGAAAGTAGATAACAGAAACAAACATCAGAAAGTAAGAATCAACCATGAAGACAAACAAAGACAACACAATTTCAATTAAGAAAATAAATTTTTAAAATTCCAGAGACATGTACTGAGGAGAGAGAGTCCCAGGACAGTTTATATAAATCTATTACATTTTATCGCATTACCTTGACGGATATATTTAAAAAAGAAAGAGGACAAACACCCAGATAACATGACACCATAAAACCGAAATACCAGTGATTGAAATCTGAGGTTTAAAGCTGTAATTGAAGTCAATATGTCATGAGCTGGCTAGGCCAGTTTCAGGGGAGAAGAAACCACTCCCAATCTCAAAGAGAAATCGATCATCCCATCCATACACATCAAAACAAAACGAAAAAAAAAAAAAAATACAAAAACAAAAACAAAAGATGAAGTTTGTCTCAATTGGACTAACATGCTTCGAAGAATTGCCTAAGAGACCTCTTCACTTGAATCATCATCTAGGAAGCCGCTGCTACATGCTATATACTGCACTAAGAACTGGGTGTCAAGTTGGTGGCTTGAAATTCTAACATTGTTATATTCTCTTTAAGAATGGACAACAACTATTCCCATGGGTTTACGAAAGACATTGCCAGGGTGTTAATATAGATATATGTTGAGGGCTTTGGGATCTCAATTTAGGCTTTATGCCTCTTTTATCAATATCGCTTTTGCAGCGGTTTGTTTTGTGCTCTGTTCTCCATGTACAAAATCTCAGCTCCACCATTTTACTGTGATATCATACTATAGATAATACACTCTTTTAATCCCCTTTTCTTCTGGTTGGAAGGAGGGGATTCACTTGGAATAAAAATTTGCGCGCATGATCATATGCTATTGCAGTCACAACAAAGATATCGACGATAATGTGTCAAGAGCACAGATTGATATACAATTTTCAGACAGAGATACTGACAAGAACGTCTTAAGACAGCAGATCGATATACAGTTTTTGTTACAAGTTTCACTGCAGAAGAAACTTGTTGGAAAAGAACCAGTACTAATATATGGCTTTAATCATTGAAGTTATTTTTATTTCAATGGTTTTTTGCATAGTGACCAATTCTGATCATTTCAGGATTCACAGTATCCCCAAAAAAATCTTTTTAATTTCAGGAGAAGTGAGCAATTTTTACCCAAACCATGTAGGACCAATTTGACGAAAATAAAATGTACAAATGTCTTACCTCCTGGTTGATATATTTCAACTCTAGCTAGAAAATAGTATCCAAAACTTCTATCGACGTGCTATTTTTTAGTTGTAGCTTCACTCAGGGACCTCCTTAGCCTAGGTTCTTTAACCACACTCTTGAGAGACAAAAGATAGGTTTAGAACTTCAAAGTTCAATATTGCCCTAATCTCTGTAACACAACAATTTTATAGACTGATATACTACTTGTTAACTTCTAAAAACCTAAAGGCAAGCCTCTTCACCCCCTGTTACCTAGATTACCTTGTAGTACAGAAAATACAAGAAAGCCCAGCCACTGCAAAGACAATGCGATCTTGTGGGACTCTAGTATTCAAAAGGCACATTAGAAATTTCACTCTTAACTCTAAATCTCATTATATGAGAAGGTATAGACATTCCTTCTAGTAGAAAATAAACAGTCTTTAAACTCAAGGCAGTTCTCATAACTCTTTTCTTCACATTATGAAGGAAATAGTTACATAGGAAGAAGAATTTATGAACTATAGTAATATCTTGGGTCCAACAACAAAAAACAAGATTTGATTGTTTAAGGGACGCTGGAGCTTATGTTAGCTTGGGCTTCTAAAATCCAGCTCAGAGACATGCACGTGTAATATTATTCGCAGAAGCAACGTCCAAGAGTACTAAACTTAGACTAACACGGGTAATGGTAGTTTCTTTATTAAAATTGAGAGCATAGAGAACCCAAAAAGTTCCTAAGCAAACTAAGTTACATTACAAAAGAAATCTATGGGGCTAAGCTACCTTACAAAATAAACCTATGGGACTTGTAAACAGCATTAGGATAAAAACACATATACTGTAATCCATCTCAAAGGGGCATCAGAACCCCAAGATCACCTCACATTCAACAATTTCATGTACAACACAAACAAGAAAAATCAAGGAATCAACCTTAAGAGTTTTAGCACAATAAGAAACTAGTTGATTATGTAAATAAATAAATACGGCCAATGATAGTCAAACACAACCTATAAGACCATCTGGAAAGAACATACGGTACCTCCCTATTTCCACATAATTGTAGCTAGATTTCAAAATGTCAGTCGAATGGTTGGACTGTCACTGGATTGACCATAAACCAAATATCCAATTTCCTGATAAAACCTAGTGCTACAAAATACTGATCTGTATCACAGAGATTCTGCCCTAATGAAGAATCTTTCTTGGGCAAGTAAGAATAAACACCATGCCCTGAAACAGATGACCGCATTGCAGAAAAGGAGGGGGTGCAACAAGATGGCTTCCCATGAGGTCACTCATCCTAGTATACTCATGCAAAAGCACACTAAACTACAGAGTAAAAATGGGATCTGCTGGACTACTGGTAGTAAGATCATACAATAAACTTTTTGGAAAATATTGTTCCCGGCAGCAAATGGTTAGGTGAAGCATTTTGAACTCCAAGAATACGCAGAGAAACCTGAATTTAGAATCTCGTGCGTCTTCCAACCCAATCCAACCTGAGCACTACTGAATCTGAAGTTCAAGAAACATTGTCAAGATTTTAACGACTTGAGTTTCATTCAAGTTCCAGAAATATACATGGATCTTAAACAACCTTAGTTTCAAGAACATGACTTGAAAAATATCTAAAACTGGTGCTTCAATAGCCTAATCTACCAAACCACAGCAATCATTCTCTACGATTTTAAGGATACATAGCATCAAGTATGCCTAATTAAAGGAGATACACTACCAAAAATCTACTCTGGTACAGTGACAACTCAGCAGTCGATTGACACTAAAACTAGCAATGATAATCATGCATCAGTTCCATCTAATATTCAGAACAACTATCACAAAGAAACCCCAATATTATTAGATTAACCCTCGATCATACTAAGGTCACAAAAATTGGACCAGACCAACTCAAGTAAATTGCGTCCTACCTAGACCAAACTTGTCTTTTATGAAAGTTAAGCTAATCAACATTTATCTCTCAGTGTACTACAACCTTACGAAACAAAAAAAGAAAAAATTGCCCAACCAAATGTTCCTATAAGTAGAATCGTCCACTAAATCCGACTCCAATACCCCTCCCCTATTAGTCACTTATCAAAAAAAAAAAAAGGAAGCTATAAGCAATCCAACAAAACAAAAGCAAACAAACACAAACTCTGTTACAGAATCAGCATACCATCCTGAGTGAGCAAAGGGTAGTCCAGCGCGCTCAAAGTAACAAACCAATTCCACCCACCATCCATTCTCAACAGTATCGCCGCGGCGCGCAGCGTGGTGGCGATATTAGAGGAGCCCATATAGGTAAGGCGATCGGGCTTGCCCATCACATCAACATTCCCGAAGGCCTGAATCGCCGGCACTGCCATGACCGACTCGGCCAGGCGGTGCCTCTCGTCGTCCGAGGCCTCCGCCGCGAGGTGGAGGAGGTAGTGATTGCGCGGGTGATAGACCGCGAGCAGGAGGCGTAGGATCCGGTCCGCATCGCCGCGGCCGCCGTAGATGTAGTAGGCGAAGGCGGGTGGGTAGTGCGCGCCGTGGTGGACGATGGAGGGGAAGGGCTTGGGGGAGCTAAAGGAGGAGAGGGATGTGAGCAACAATAGGAGGAGAAGCGACAGCAATGCGGCTATGAAGAGGGTGAACAGCCATTTCTTCTCAGCTCCCATAATACTCTTGTTATTGTTGTTGTCGGTTTTGGGTTTGTGTTTGTGTTTTTTTCTATTTCAACTTGCCGGTGGTTTTGTGGGAGTTGTCAAAACAAGGATTTGGTGAAGTGGGTGTGGCTGATTTTGGGTTTCCACGGCGTTTGGGGAACTGGGTCACTGGGGATCTCGGTTTCTGTGGATTTCCCTCTCAGGTTTGGGAGGGTGCTGATCAATGATCATGGGTGCTAAGGTAAAAATTAGATCAAAATTTTCTCCCCAAAAATAGTTTTTACTTTCTTTGTCCCTCTCTCTATGTCTACCCTTTTTTCAAGTACATAGATTTTTACTCTTATCTATCTCTATGTGATGCCCTGTGTAATAATGCTAGGGTTTGGGTTCTCAGGTCAGATTTGTTGTGCTTGAAGAAAATGGAGTTCTTTCTCTCTTCTTTCCATACTAATTTTAGCCTCATCTCTCAAAAGCGAAAGATCAAAAGATGTAGATTATACTTTACTTGTGCAGTACATTGAAACAGTTCCAGTCTACTGCTCTCCACCTTCCTCAAAGCGCGTGAAAAACACGCCACATGATTGTAACACCACTTGTCCCCGGACATTACTTGGACGGCAGGACCGACTGATACGCGCTTTTGAGGAAGGTGGGTGAAGACGGTTGTGGTGTTTTTGAATAATTTTGGAGCTGAATGAGTTGGAGCAAAGGATTTTCGTATTTAAGAGAATCGGTATGTTTGGATACGAAATTTTAAAAATATAATACGATTCTTATTCTATTTTCTTAAAAATAAATTATATTTTGTTTAATTTCTTTAAAAATAAATTATATTTTATTTAACTTTTTTTTTAAAGTCAAATTTTAAAATTCAGAATAAAAATTAATTCTAATTTTAAAAATTCAACACACAAACGCACCTCAAACGCACTTCGAAGACTCACATGATCAAATAAAATTAAATTGGTTTACTACTTATCCGATCACGTGAGTTTATAAATAATTTCTCATAATAATTTATCAAATTCTTTCAACTTCAAATAAATAATATGAGATAATCTAATTTTACTAGGAAAGCGGTTGGTGGAAATAGCAAGTTTGGTGGCAGAAGTCGGCGAGACAGTTTTTCAAATGGGGGAGGAGGGTGAAAGTGACGTGTCGTGATGCGATGGCCTCGGTTTACGATACAATGACCGCAGGGATTAATGTCTCTTTATTCTGTTGGTATTAATAATTAAATGGAATTATTAAACATGACACCAAACATCTAGGTGGACCATTTTAAAAAAAAAAAAAAAAAAAATCTAGGTGGACAGTTGCGCTTACCAAAGGAAGAAGATCCATCTATCAAATGACAAAGATCTACCTCATCTTTTACCATTCAACGCAAATATGCTCAAATGTATTTAAAATATATATATATTCGATTTTTAGATATTATGACACGGGAGCCATGAGCCATCACATGCATGCGAACCAGTCAAGCAGATCATTATCATACCTACCGGAAGGAATGATGCATTAGTTGTCTATTTAAGAAAATAAAATACAGAATTCTTAATATTATTATACTAATTGGTTGAATCAACCAAAAAGACAGGAAATTGTCACTTGGGAAAATAACGATTTCATGGGTTCTTATGCCGATGATGACTAGTTGACAATCATCACTTGTAGCACATTTTCTTTTACTTTGTGCAAAGCATGGGGGGGATGTTCTTTGAGAAGCATTAAATAAAAGAACATCTAGAAAGAGTACGAAAATGGGGGACAGAGAATGGAGTGTACGTAACAAATACTCAATCTATTATCTGTTTTGAAAAAATCAAATAAAAACCGTATCTTACAATTTACGTGCAAGATAATAATGTAATAGCGTATCTCAAAAGTATTTTCAAATTTGGTAAGTTTCATGCTCTTCCTAGGAATTCACTCATTACATTTGCCAAAAGAGATGTGTTGACACAAGTGGTATAGCTTAATAAGATCTCCCATAAATACTCAAACATGTAAACCCTATATAAGAAAAAGAAGCTCAACAAGATCTCTCCCCCAAAACCAGGTTGGCCTGTTTTTAATTTTGCAAGCCATGCTTCTGTTGGGGAGTGTAGTATCCACTCTGTATTTTCTGTCCGTCTCCAACTAGCTTCTTCTGCAGGTTTAGGGCAGTTTGCCAATGTCAGATAGAGTTGACAGAGTCTTCATCGCTGGCTGCTTCACTGTCACTGCTGCTGCTACTACTTCGGCTCGCACTGCTACTTCCGCTACTGCTACTAGAACTCGAACTCCGCTCATCCCTCTCCTCAGCATTCACCTGGGCTCTAAGCGCTTCTGCAGCATTGGGTCCCCTTTCCACTTCATCACCACTATCATCTACATCAGCAATCTCTTCATCAGAGTCATTTTGATGTGGTACACTTATATCAACTCCAGCCTCCTCAGCAGCTATTTCATCTTCAGGTGTTCGACTACCAAAAAGATCATCAATATCTATATCTTGATGTTCCTCACCTTCATCGCTCTTGGGGCCTGGTGAGGCCATGGAGAAGTTAGGTGGATCAGATGGATAATCAACAATCCCTTTTCCTGAAGGTTTCGCACCTGTCATAACATGAATATTTACATTTTTAGTTTGTGACAGAGGACTCAGAAAAAAAGGGGGAAAAAATTAATAGCAAGCACCTCATTTCTCATTGAACACCGGAAAGATTGACAGTAAGGTATTGCATAAATTGATTAAGAGCATCCTCAACATACACTATTCTCCTTATTTGATTTCACAAGACTTCACACTCACCAAAAAAAAAAAAAAAAGAAGAAGAAAGAAAGAAAGATTTCAACAGATTTCACAGACCGGAGAGGAGAGGGTCAAAATAGCATGGAGGACAGAAATTATGAACCGATAACAATAAGCCTGAGAATTGCTTGTTATCCTTATAGTACGTAACATGTAGCTGTTTAACTGCATCCTCGTTACACAAAAAGCCTAAAGATTTATGCACCTAATTACCAACTAACAAGTGAGACTGGTGAAAAGCAAGCACCAGAAGAATGGACTTTTATCATATAGAAAATTTTAGTTAAGGGACAGAAATTTTTATATCAACCAAAAAATAAATAAATAAATAAATAATTCAGAGTACCTAAGAACATACGAACAGAGAGCAGGATTTAATCAATGAATTTGAAAGACATCTGATAGAATCACTAGAAGATCTCTCAAATTGAAGGCATTGAATCAGCCAAGAGAAAAGTTATAATAGGTACTACTAATTACCCGCAAAGCTTTTATCTTACTTTTTGGCCTGAATGAAGCTAATTTTTAATTTGGTAACATAAAAACATACAGATTTAAGTACATTTAGTATTTCATCTGCATTTTGGTAAACGCAAGTGACAACTAGGTGGTCTCGTAAATCTTTAAGCCTGTAGAGAGCACTACATCTAAAATTATGTGACAAGACAGACCACTACAATATTACAACAAAATGCTACCCCAAATAAGAGATGGTATACCAAATAAGCATAAGACTTAAGCGGCAGGCAAGTGAATCAAATTTAGTCATTAGGTTTTCATGCGATTTCAACTTAATCCTTGAGTTTCCAAATTCGACAATTAGGTCTTCAAGTTTTCCTCTAGTTTCAAATAGGTCCTTCTGTCAACATACCGTCAAATTAATTAACATATTCCAAGTCAGACCAATCAATTGATGCCCTATAGCTCTCGTTTGACACATCATGTACCAAAGGCACATGCCACGTGACACAATAACTTTAAATTATAAGCATATCCTACACAAAAAATAAAAATAAAAACAAAAGAGGTGGCTGACCAACCCTAACTAGTGAGTGAGGTGCCAACCAGATGAGAGGCGGTGGCTCCTCTCCTGTGAAGGGTAACGTCCCCTCACCGAGGGGCACCCCTTTTCTGAGTGGCCACTGCTCTCTATGAGGGGCAGCCTTCCCTCACAACCCCTTTGTGTGAGGTGCTGCCACTCATAAAGAGGTGTGAGGGACGGCCATCACTCAGTGAGGGGTGGCAACCCCTTTATGAAGAGATATTTCCCTTCATGGGAGGGAACAGGATCCTCTCCATTTCAAATGGAGAGGATTCTCTCCATTTACTTATAAAGGAGGGGCATAATTGTCTTTCACATTTTTATGGAATGTAAAAAGACAACTATATCCCTTCTTTATAACTAAATGGAGAGAAATGGAGAGGATCCAAATTCTCATGGGAGAGGGGCAGCCTCCCCTCATTTGGTGAGAGGTGTCCCCCCTGACCAATAAGGGTGGACGGCCACGTCTCTCTCTCTCTTTTACTCTTTAAATTTTTGTTTTTGATTTTTTAAATTTTATATTCAGGGTATATTTGTATTTAAAGTGGAAAATGTGTCACATTGCACGTACATTTGATATATGACGTGTCAAATGAGAGTCACGTGACATTAAATTGGAAACTCAAGAACTAAATTTAAATTGCATGAAAATCTAGAGACTAAATTTGATTTTACCCTAATAAAAAACTAATAACTGCAGAGCCTCGCCATGCAGCATTCAAATGAACTAAAACCAACAGCATATTAAATATAGGAAAAACTATGGGCATGTTTGAGTATACAATTTCCCCCCACTTTCCTATAGGAATATTTTGAAAACACGTCTATATTTTCAGATGTGGAAAACTGACTCGTTACCAACCCACAAAAAAAAAAAAGGGGGGGTGGGTGTGTGACCACCCTCAACAAAAAAGACGGGTAAAGGAGGTGGTTGCACAGCCACCCCTAACAAAGCGCAACCACTCCCTTATGCAGCTACTCCTTAATAGGACAAAGGGCGGCACGCAGCCACTTCTGATTTTTCGCTTTTTTTTTTAATTTTTAGAAAACACTTCTCCGAATTTTGTTTTTAAGTAAGCACTTTTAAGTTTACCAAACTAATTTTCTACTGTGAACCCCACATATAACACTTTTCAAATGTGGCCCTCACCAAAAACACTTTTTCTTTTTTTGAGAAGTAATTAAGTTACACAATTTACACATTTTAAAAAACTCTTTTCAAAACACAAAACTCAAAACATTTTTCAAAGCTTTACCAAACGCACCTATTTATTTTTCAAATTTTAAAACACTCTATAGCGAGTCAAACGTCCTATATTTAAAATCCTCTTTTTTTTAGATCTCTTTCGGATTGGGTTGTAGTCTATGTTCCTAACTTCTCGTCGAATCTTGTAGATCTGGTTAATTTTTTAGATTGTAGGCGTCTATCTGGTATTTGCCTCTCGTGTGTGCTTTTTGTGTATGAGAGTTTTGCCATTTTCTTTCAATAAAATTATTATTCATAAAAATAAAAATAAAAGTTAAACACCCAATGAGTGGAAAGGATAGAAAAACTATTTTTCCAACTCCAGCAATAGTCAGCTTATAAAATCATATCCAGAATCTATCCAACTCAATTGTGCCGACATATTTTCAATCTAGCAACTTATTGGGACACTAGAAAAATATATACACATATAAATATATATATATAAGCACCTGGATTCTCTGGCTTGCCAATATCAATTCGTTCCACCTCAACCTGCACAAATCAAGAGCACATAGAGCTAAAAACATCAGCCAGGGAGGGAAAGTGGATGAACAATTATGATTGCTTTTAATTTCTTTTTCAGAACTAATGCAGAGACAAACTAATGAACAAAAACTTCATTGCTTCACAAAGGTTTGAATAACACTGAAGAATACTTGCAGTATCAATGGAACCAAAAAAAAAAACTAATGGATGCTTACAAATCTTTTAAAAAACTTGGGAGCAACTAAGGACCTTAGTTAATTCATGAAAGTTCCAATCCATACATAAGTATTTCAAATAATATCTACAAGTATCCAAAGATGTATGAATAAATACTATGACAATGCATTTTTCTCTTGAGCTTTTGCAGTTACCACTAATTGATATTTTTGGAGCAGGATTTTTCTTCTTCTTCTTCTTCTTCTTCTTCTTCTCTAACTCCTGAAATAGGAGTTAGTAGGTAGGAGTTCCTTGTCTAAATGACTTAGATCCCATAGTCCAGCTTGTGTTTACTTTTGTTGATTTGTTGAACTAATCTATGTGATTAGTCCTAGATTTACCGGCTCTACTTTCTCCAGTAGTATTATTTTATTAGAGTAAAGTAAATCATCTTCAACCAACCAAAAAGAGAAAAGAACAATTATTTTCTTGTTTTCCCCTTACGTGTTCAATAGGGTACCATATTTCTCCTCTCACTTAGTGAGAAAGTTGGATAAGACTTTCATTGCGACTGAAAAGGTATTTGTGACAACCTACGTGCTATTAAGCCCCAATGTACAAGTGCAGGGTTTTAAATTTGCAGTTTTATAAATGATATGCCATATGTTTCATTCACAAAGTTGTAATAGAGAACACGTACTGTTTCCCTCTGATTATACAATATGCATGTGTTCTATAGTATACAATTCAACTCAACAAGGCCTTACCCTAAATCATTCAAACTCTCGATAAACATAATTGCTCCAAAGAGAAATTTCACAACCACCAATTCAACAAGATTCATGTACACCTTAAGAAAAATTACAACATACAGCACATCAATCCACAAAATTTCTTGACTTCCTGTTGATTTTCATACTAACTACTCTCAAAATTAAAGTTCTTGAATAGTGTGCACATCAGTTTCTACCATCGACTAAGTGCAACAAAGATGCGGTGCAGGTTATTTAGAGTAGGTACAAATTGCAAAATCAAAACCACGACTATCTGCTTCCTACATGAGCTTCCGAATTACATGTAACATTTTTTAATACACAACGGCCGAAAACCATAATAAACTCCAAATGAACATACTAAATTCAGAAGGAATTCAATACAATAGCATGTTTACAATTATAGATTTGGGTTCATTCAAATTGTGTATGTCAATTCAAACGCAGGTTACTAGATGATGATTTATGTAATACAAAATGCGATGCTCCAATCATCTTTCATGTGCACACACTCACCGTCACCGGCGGCACGGCTGGAAACGTGCTTCTACCAAAATTTGCCGGCTTTGCACCCCTCCCAGCCGGGGACAACCGCAGCTCCGGGGCTGGCACCGATTGGGCGCCGGCGACCACAGAGGCAGCTGCAGTGGACTCACCGGGCTTGCGAAGGTGCCGGAGCTGCTTAACGGCCCGATGAAGCCGCTCCAGCCGGAAAGTCTCGCCGTCGAAGAACAGAACAGCGTCGTTTTCCTTGTACTCCTCGCTGCTTCCCTCGAATGTCACTTTTGGTTTTCCCAATTGATTGTTGTGGAACTCCACAGAAACCCTATTTTCCTTGGTCTTGTGTAGCGATCCCGACTTCGTCTTGTCGATCGAAGCCGGTTTAAATTCATCTGCAAAAAGAAAAGAGCAAAAAAAGAAAAATCACTTTTTTTTTCTTTATTTACTTTCTCGGGAACCGAACAGAAAGTTAGGGGTTGAAAATCTTACATCGGAGGGTGCAGAATTTGCTGGAGGAATCGCTTTTGAAGGAGGGGCCTAGGGTTAGGTTGTACCAGCGATCGGCCTGAGGACCGGTCTTGGGCTCGTCCCTGGAGTTGTTCGCCATTATCGAGAAAGCTCGGGAGCCCGAGAGACAAGTGGGATTACAAGACGCTGATCGAAAGCCCGGATGGGACCCACTCCTTATATTACATGGCAAGATCTGCGTAGGGTTTAAGTACAAAGGAGGAGCTCAGCTCGGAACGAAGACGAACCTCGATTTCGAAACATAGAGGAGACGTGGAGGATTATTGGGTGTGTGAAAGACCATGTGTTTACCATACGTTGACCATGTGTTTTGCGCCACGTTGTTTCTATTTTCTAATTTGTGGAGTGGGGACCACGAAACCACAACTCAGCCGCACGTGGGTTTGCTCCGCTCTGATTATGCTTTACTGTTATATTCTATGTTTTTTAAGACTAAATTTAATTTGAGGGTAAATGTTTAAAGGTTCGTTTGGGTATTAAATTTTAAGAATTAGAATTGAATTCTTATTCTAATTGTGAATTTTGAGGCAAAAAAGTTGTGTTTAGGTCTTGAATTTTTAGATTAGAAAATATTATTTTTAATGGTAAGAAATGATTGGAAGTTTGAAAAGTTGTGTATAATGATTGGTATTGTGAAAAGTTATGTCAAATAATTATTGAAATAATAATTATTTAATTAAAAAATAAATAATTTTTCTTTTTAAAAGAAAAAACAAAATTTAAATTTAAATTTAAAAAAAAAAAAGGGGTGGCTGCCGGTAGCAACCCCCAGTGGTCGGGGGAGGCCGCGCAGCCTTCCCCAAGTGGTCGGGGGAGGCCGCGCGGCCTTCCCCAAGTGGTTGGGGAAGGCGCGCTGCCACCCCCGGCAACCTCAGGGGGTGGCGCTAGGCCAACCCCTAGATTTAAAGGTGGCCGCGCGGCCACCCCCAGTGGTCAGGGAAGGCTGCGCGGCCTTCCCCAAGTGTCGGGGGTGGCGCCCCCGGCCACCTATGGTGGTGGCAGTGTGCCACCCTGCCTTTTTTTTTTTTTTTTGAAAAAAAAAAAAGTTATTATTTTTTTTATAAAAAATAATAATCTATTATTATTTTATTAAGTAAATGCGGGACCCACGCATTATGCATGGGTCCCAATCATCATTGAAGGTAGAATTGGATTCAAAGAAGAATAAGTTTTCTTCTCTGTATCCAAACCAACCAAATTCTTGAGTTGGATTGTCATTTGAATTCGATTCCTCACTTTTTAAAAGTAAGTATTCAGTGCTTAATTTTTTCGAGGAATTTGAAACAGGTCCTTCCATTATTTTTTCATCTATTTTTTTAACCACGATTAGTGTCACATCACCCTTTTTGCCATGTCATCCTAAAATATTATTATTTTATTTAATTATTAATTTAAAAACTTAAAATTTATTTTTTTATTTTCTAAAAAAAGAAAAAAGAAAAGTAGGGGGTATGGTGGCAGCCATCACCCTAGGGGAGGGGAGGCGCCACTTCTGGGGTGGCTCGCGGTCACTCCCTTGGGTCGGTGAGTTCTCCTGTGAGTGTTTTGCCTCGATAGAGCAAAACGGAATTGGATATACTCTTTGTGGTGGTTGTGATTGATTCTCTCAAACCACTTATTTTCCTGTTCCTCCTGTCTCACGATATTTCCCTAATTAAACTCACAAACAGGTTCCATTACCAATATATAATAAATGTTTTTAATTCTAATTCTGGTTCATGTACTCTTGTACTTCGACTCAAATCGAAGAGACTTGTTCGTCCAACAGTATATGTGACATCGGCTTACGCTGCGACAAGTGCAATGCCAACGGCAACACCCGATCCAGAGGCATTCGGGTCCAACCACTGAACCCCACATCAAAAGTATGTCTTTTTTTTTCTTTGTTTTTGTTTTGTTTGTTCTGTTAGGCGGTTGTTTTTTGATCGAATAACAGAAGGTTCAGGTCATCCCTCTCAATCTCTCCAAAACCGTAACGGCGACAGTGGGTCAAGAACTCAACGAATGCATATCGACCCAAGTTGGAGTTGGATGTGTTTGTTGGAAGTGCGTTTGGTTCATACTTATTTGAAATTTGGGTTGACGAAATAGGCACGGAGGTGTTCGAGGGATTGCCGATGAGGGATTTTGTGCTTTTGAATGCAAATTCCGTCCATTTTTCTGTTTTATTGCTTGCTGTGCATAATGTGAGAAAAGAATTGGCCTTTACTTACAAAAGAATAATTGTTGTGCACAATTTAAAATAAGTTGAAGCGAAAAAGGATAATCAACTGGCCAAAGAATCCAGTTCAACCATTCAGAAATTTAACAAACAAATAACCAAAATATGTTAAAAGGGAACACCACCAAGCGTAGATCCATGATTCTAACCAAGAGGGAGAGACTGCTTCAACTTGTTAGCCTTCTCTTGGTCGAACACGCAAAACGTGTAGAGGTACTTGGAGCAACGGACCTTGAACTTGAGTCTTGACAACACCTTTGCTCTTCTTGATCCTCACAGAGCGCGCATCTTTCCTTCTTGCAGTGACAATGAAATCTTTGATCTCGTGGATTTGCTTAGGCTGTGGGTTAAGCAACAGAGAACAGAAAAACACTCACCGGAGAACTCACCGATCCAAGGGGGTGGTTGCCCCCTACTTTTCTCTTTTCTTTTCTTTTTTTTTTTTTAAAAAAGAATAAAATAAGTTTTTAAATTAATAATTAAATAAAATAATAATATTTTAGGATGACGTGGTGAAAAGGGTGACGTGGCACTAACGGTAGTTAAAAAAATAGATGGAAAAATAACGGAAGAACCTGTTTCAAATTCGTGAAAAAGTTAAGCACTGAATACTTACTTTCAAAAAGTAAGGGATCAAATTCAAATAACGCTCCAACTCAATAATTTATTAGACATTTACCCTTAATTTTAAGTAATAATAATAATAATTGCATTTGAGTTATAAAAAAAATTGACTAGAGGTAGAGGGGCAATAAAAGAGTCACAATGTGCTTTGAAATTAAGGGATTTAAGTAGTAATTTAAAGTATAAATGTTTGCTATGAATTTCAATAATGCATTATTGTTTTGAATCATAAGAGTAAACCGCCTATTTTAAATTTGAAATAATATCTAATAAATGGCAATGTCAAATCTATGAGTAATTCTATAAATCATTCTATGCAGCTCTTACGCCTCTTCAAGAATGATGTAGATTTTAAAATCACTATTAAGCTTGTGATAAATACTAATTATAGAAATCACTATTTTGTCACTTCTGTGTCCCTCTAACAATGATGTGACTTTTAAAATCACGACTTGATCAAAATTCAATAGTGATCAATCACAAGCTCAATAGTAATTTTAAAAGCCACGTCATTTTTAGAGGGATACAAGAGTTACAAAAAAGTGACTTCTAGCATTACTTACTTGTGATTGATCATTATTGAATTTTGATAAAGTGGTGATTTTAAAAGCCACGTCATTTTTGGAGGGATACAAGATTGACAAAAGAGTGACTTTTAAAATTATTCCAAATTCATATATTAGTAGGATTTAAATTCAAAGATGTATTCGGTGTTATTTTCTTGTCTATTTATTGAACATCTCTTTTAAAAATTTATCACTGAGTTTGTGGTGGATTTTACATATCTACTGTACAGAGATGGACAAAAAATGTGCAAAAAAATAAAACTAAACATTTTTTTAAAAAAATTTATCAACAAATTTCATTTTCTATTGACGTCTTTCAATTTTTTTTTTTTTGTTACGTGTCTATTTGATCCATCTATAATTTTAGGTATTTATTATTTTTGTTATAATTGCATTTTTCATACTTCATTCAAGCCATTTAAACTAAAATAATAAATTTTAATCATTCTCTTTGGCTTCCATCCAAATGAACCAAAACAAGAATGAGAAATTCATTCTCCTCGTGTAAACAGAGAAAATTGGGAAGGCAAAAGACAAACAAAGTGAAAAGTGAGAAGACGCCAATGAACAACAACAAAAATCGTATTGGCCTCGTACATACAACCAATTTTTTTTATTTTTTTTTAGTAGAATAAAGTGCATATTATAAATAGACAGCTTAACAACAACGATGAAAGTAATAACATCATCAATACAAAGTGAAATTTCTTCGAGAGAACAATAAACTTCTCGCTAAGATAAAACTTTCATTGTAAGTCGGTGAGCCGTACCGTTTAGATTATATCTAACATGGTGAGCCTTCCAACTCTGCAAATTATTTATTACTCTCGTATCTCCTCAATAATACGGTCATAGACGCTCCAATTACTCTCATATTTGTCCAAATCCTACACTATTTTGAGAGCATCACATTCCAAAATAATCTAGTAATATCCCAAATTGCGACTAAACTTTATTACCCTCAAAGTCGACATGGCTTCAGCAACGTCAGGTGCAATAATATGATCCTTAAAATAGATCTCTCTTTTTCTTTTTTCTTTTTTTTTTTTTTTTTTTTTTTGGATACAATCATGTCTTCTTTTAGTTTGCAATCAGAGGTAATATTGGAAAGTGATAAAATCCAATATAGACCCTGGGGTTTTAGATATTTTCATTTCATGTATACGCTACGCGGGCTCACTAATAAAATGGGCTTTGTTGTTAGGCTAAAGCCCATCTTATCCTCAAAGCGAGGGACACGCGTCTCTCATGCGTAGCTAATCCGTTACCTCACTTCACAGCCGTTGGGTCGTTGAAATTTTGGACGCTGGAAAGCGATTCCGTCATGAAACGACACCGTCGGCATACATTTCCTGAAAATTAAAGGACCAACATTTATCATATACTTGGATTAGTTACTGTTGAGCAACGAAGCTCAGAGCGAGCCAGCTCAAGGCCTCAGCTCCAGCCGATTTTATTTTTTAGCCCAGGAAGAAGAAGAAGAAGGTAATGGTGGCTTTTGGCGGGAAGAGGGTGGGCCAGGCGGTGGCTGGTCTTGGCGGGAACGGTCTGGGCCGGGTTCTGGTGGCTGTGGCCGCCGCCCTCCTGGTCCGCCTCTTCTCCGGCCCCGGTCCAGCTCTCTTGCCGGAAATTGAGCCCGATGACCACGACGACAAGGACGATTTCTCCGGAGATGGCGATGCCGGTGAATCGCCATCCGCCGGGAAAGTTTTCCCGGTGACAATTCGTTGGCGCAACATCACCTGCTCCCTCTCTGAAAAATCCTCCAAATCAGTAACTTCCTTTTTCTTTTTCTTATAATTCTCTTTTAATTTTTGTGGAAGACCGTTTGGTTGCTGCTGAGAAAATGTGGCGGAAAAAAACACATTGAAGCTTAGCTGAGTTTAGTGTAGCTCGTTTTAGCCTAAATAGAACTCAATGTTATGGTTTCCAATTTAAGCTCGTTAGTGGTCATAGCGGATTTGTAATTGCACCAGCTAAAGTTTGAGCTACAGCATAATCAATTACTTCATCAATTAACCAATCATGTGACGGAGATTTCGGTGGTTAGGTGCGATTTCTGCTTAAAGACGTGAGTGGAGAGGCGAAACCGGGAAGACTGCTAGCGATAATGGGGCCGTCAGGGTCAGGAAAAACGACGCTGCTCAACGTTCTGGCGGGTCAGCTGATGGCGTCACCTCGGGTGCATTTGTCAGGCCTTCTGGAGATCAATGGAAAGCCTAGTTCAAACAAAGCTTATAGGTAATGCAAATTTGGGCACTTGTGGTTTTTGGACTTGTGAAGTCGCTTGGAAATGCTTTTCATTGGTATTGGTGATTGCAGGTTTGCTTATGTAAGGCAGGAGGATCTTTTTTTCTCGCAGCTAACAGTGCGGGAAACCCTGTCCCTTGCTGCCGAGCTTCAGCTTCCTGAGATATCTTCCGTGGAAGAGAAAGATGAATATGTGAATAATCTTCTATTCAAACTAGGCTTGGTAAGATTGTCTGGCTTAACTGATGAATTATTTTTGAGGAATACTTGGTCTCAGAAGCGAACTGAGTGGATGGTTTATGTGCATACCTCAAGTCTAGTAGGAAGCTTTGCATTGCAGAAGTAAATCAGGTGTTGGAGTGGATGTGCTAATTGAATGATAAATAGTTGTGTTTTGGATTAGAAAATCATGCTATAAAGGGTTAAGTGCATTTTTTTTC
Organism: Alnus rubra; assembly: GCA_028654335.1. Classification (NCBI taxonomy): domain Eukaryota; kingdom Viridiplantae; phylum Streptophyta; class Magnoliopsida; order Fagales; family Betulaceae; genus Alnus; species Alnus rubra. Next base: position 1,914,027 of record JAJPGS010002212.1, read on the forward strand.
CTAAGCAGTTTCTGCTTTCCTTTAAAAGTAATTGGAAGTGAAAGCATCTACTACTACTAAATATCAATTTGAAATTTGTGAGACTACATAATTCACAATTACATTTTCATGACTGCTTTATTCCCTTTCTTTAAAAGGTTAGTTGTGCTGATTCCCGCGTTGGTGATGCAAAAATCCGTGGAATCAGTGGGGGTGAAAAGAAACGCTTATCTCTGGCTTGTGAACTGATTGCTAGCCCATCGGTCATATTTGCTGATGAGCCAACAACTGGTAAGAATAACTGTTTAATTCTTTTTTGATAAGTAGTTTAATTTTATTATAAAGTCAAATGGGTGCAACCTAAGTACGCACGGAGTATACATGAGAGACGCTCAACTAGGTAGAAGAAGATGAACTGTTTAATTCTGCTCATGCAATATGCCTCAATGGCTCTTTGTTTTTTTCCTAAGATATTACCTTGCATATGATTCAGGTTAGACCCTCGATTGACATAGTAATTTTAAAATAATTTACAATAGATCAAACTAATCATATTTGTGTTTATCTTTGAACAATGGTTCAGTGAGTAATTCACAAAAGTTTCCGTCTCCAAGACATGAAGATAAATAAAAATATGTCTGAATAAGAAACATTTTTTTTTTCTTTTCTATCTAGAAGAATAATAGGCGTGTCACTCATGAATGGTATAATGCAAATTAGAGAGTTATGCAATCTGAGTTTTATTCATGATATTGACCAATATTAACAGCCTATACATGATCTCTTATATAAATGTTAATGCTCGTTGGTTTACACACGTTGCATCAAAAAGGTCCAAATTATCACGATGGTCAAGCAATTTTACTTTTATCTGTCATAAATTAAAAGCTAGCTTATTAGTTCCTGTTAAAGTGAAGAAAAAAAAAATCTGCTTTTCTTATTCTCAAAATAACTTGTGGTCTCTTCAGGACTCGATGCCTTCCAGGCCGAGAAAGTAATGGAAACTCTCCGACAACTCGCACAGGATGGACATACTGTAATCTGTTCCATACATCAGCCTAGGGGGTCTGTTTATGGTAAATTCGACGATATTGTGTTGCTAACAGAGGGTGTACTTGTCTATGCTGGTCCTGCACATGAAGAACCACTGGCATACTTCTCTGAATTTGGGTTGTTAGCTGAACCCTGTTTACTTTTATATGCATTGTTCCATTGCTACCTCTACCTGCTTACCACTTTTTTTTTTTTTTCTTTTTTCTTTTTTTTCGGATGTTGTTGATTGGTCCCTCCCTTTTTTATGTGGCCAATTTGGATTTTGAGTTGAGATTCACTTAGTTATTCCATGTCCCCATGAAGTTTTAACTGCAATTTCACAATGGTGTTGCATAAGGATTGTCCATAAACAAAAATGATAGAGATGCCTCATTTGGTATGCGGAATGAGTATTCTATTAGAAAAATGAATAATTATTACTGGGAATGAAAGATGGTGGAGTTCAATAATTATTCCTATTCCTTAGTTTGGTGTCAATACATTCCTTAGTTTGGTGATAATGCATATGCTCTAATTGGAATTGAGTCAAAAATTACTAAAAAAACCCACTTTATTTCTCTTTTTTTTTTCTTAAAATAAATAAATAAATCTTGAACGTGAATACTAGTGGGTGGCCGCGGCTCCTGTAATGGCTGGCCAGCCACAATATTCATGTAGTTGCTTTTTTATTTATTTATTTATTTTTTAAAGTTTGAGAGAAAATAGAAAGCAATATTATGAGTGGTTTTTTTTTGGAAGATGTAGTATATTCCTTTAGGAATAGCGCTATTCATCTCATTTTTTGGAGGAATATGTATTCCTCTTCGTAAGGGAATAATTTTCAAATGGGAATAACTATTCTTAGAAATAGACTCCTACCAAATAAAAGAATGACTATTCCATTTCAGGGGTCTATTTCACAAACCAAATGAGGCCGTAAACTATCTCCTAGTCCATATGTTCATAACATTGTTAGATGTCATGGACCCATGACTGGCATGACACACATAAACTCTCCGCTTTAGCCCTTGGAAAAAAATACTAGCCTATGTCACATTTCATTTCTGCTCTGGCTTTAGATTATAGTATATCTGTGTCTTCAAATGTCACTTCCTTTCCACTGTGCAGTTTATCATTTTGGTACTCTACTATTAAAGATTAAATTAGTCATTGAATGGTAGTTTCAAATGTGGTTTGGGGTCACTTAACTAGTCTTCTGTTGTCTGGTCATGCACTGTTAGTCCATTCAATTTTTGGTCAGTTTAATATAGAGGTCATCACATAGCCTTTTTAGATTTTGGTTTCACGTACTAAAGACTTTTGTCTTTTGATCAATACTAATTGACCATCAATTTCAATTATATTTTCAAAAGCTATATGCACTATACATGTTTTCCTTTGCAATTCCTGTTTTTACAGTCAAAAAAGGAAAATAGGGAAAAAGAAAAAAGGGAAAGAAGAGAACGTATTTCAAATGGTGCATCCAGATGGCATTTGGTCAACTTAAAGTTTGTGAATCTGTAAATTAATGACTGTTTACTTCTGAAAGTATGGCCATTTGATAGTTGATTCAACAGGTACCATTGCCCAGATCACGTTAATCCTGCTGAATTCCTTGCTGATCTCATATCCATTGACTACAGTTCTGCGAAAGTGTCTCTTCTTCTCAAAAAAGGATAGATGATCTTGTTGAGTCATTCTCACAACAATCATCAACAATTCTTTATGCAACTCCAATTACAAAATGGGAGATCTCCAAAAACAGCATGAAGTTAAGCAAGAAAACTACAATCAAGAAGAAGGGTGGTTGGTGGAGGCAATTCTGGCTGCTACTTAAACGTGCGTGGATGCAGGTTTGTCTTGTTACTAATATTTATGTTGTGCAAAAGACCACAATTACGGTAACTAAGAACACTAGAATTTACGTGGTTCTCTCAATGTGAGGTACATCCACAGGTAGACACGATCACGAAGAAATTCATTAATCAAAGATGGGGTAGAAAGTGAAGAGAAAAAAAACACTCTAAACCCAAAGCCCTAATAGACCCAAATCTTACTATCACACCAAATAGATTCTTCCCCAAAGGAGAAAACAAAACTACAAACTTCTTTTTTGTTGGGACAAAGGACGGTTCTGTTTCTCTCTCATTGTGTGGCTCCTTTTTATCTTTCACAGTGTGTCTAGGCGCAGGGGCAGAACCACTTCTGAGCTTGGGGGCAGTATCTCCCCAAGCTCCAACTGGTCCCGTAAAAGTTTAAAAATTTATACAAGTTCTTCCAAAATTAATCCCCCAAAAAAGTTTTTTATTTTTAGTTTTGTACATCCAAACCAAAATTTTTAGTTCTGCCCCTAGCTAGGCGTCAAATAAAAAAAAAGAGGTTCTCTCCGTGTTGCTTTGTGTGGCACCTCAAAACCATGGTGAAAAGAAGAAAGGTCTCTCTCATTTTTCTTTCACGCAGCGTTTAAAACAAGGGAGTTGAAACTCTTCTTTTAAAGGGATGAAAGTCGGTTAATGCAAGCCGGAAAGAAGTTCCAAGAACCAAAAGCAAAAAGGTAATAGGAATGGGACCCACATACTTGATGGCTTTTAAGTCACTCAAAGTCAACAAATCTCTAACTTGACTTGAAACCCATCAAGTCTAACAATATGAATTTCCTCAAGATGTCTCCACCAAAGTCCCTAAGGGCAATCACAATCTATAAGTACCACTTAAGTTCTAGCATTTCTTGAACTTGAGCATAGGACATGGTTTAGCCATAACACCACATCTTTCTACCATTTTGATTGGTTACAAAGCTTCCTCAGCTAACTCTGTCTTCCTGTAGACTCATTTGCACTCTATAACATTTTTACCCTTGGGCAATTCTACCAATTCCCAAGTTTTTTTTTTTTTTTTTCCTGTATTGACTGCACCTCTTTCAGCATAGCATTTTCAACACACAATGGATCTCTACTACCACCTACTAAAGCAAAAGAAACCATATCCTCAAGTCCATACCTCTCCAGTACTTTTTTATCACGTTTCTTTTTACCTTTTGCTAAAAAATAAGGCTTTTCTTGATACTATGTGTCTTTAGAAAACTGTTCATCATCACTTTTATCCATAGGTGAACTCTGATCATCAAACACCACATCCACGACTTGTTTCCCTTTCTCGCTGTTAGTTGATGCTTCAGATTCACCTTTTCTTTGCATATAGGTCTCATTAAACAAATCTTTCATTTTTCTTTGCAAAAGAGAGAAGTTGTTCTTGCCATTTAAACTTCTCCACTTCATACTTGGTGCTCGCCATATTTACCGTAACCGTTGGTTTGAATACCAAACTTTAGCTCTAATACCACTTGTTGTGCAAAAGACCACAATTATGGTAAATAAGACAAAACAATCACACACAAGACATAAGAATTTAAGTGGTGCCTTCAATGTGAGGTACATCTATAGGCGGAGGCGAAGAAATTCACAACCCAGAGATGGAGTACAAAAATAGTGAAGAAAAAAAACACTCAAAACCCAAAGGTCTAATACACCCAAATTTCATTTTCACTCAAAAGAGATTATTCTCCAAAGGAGAAGTCAAAACTACAAACTTCCCTTTTGCTTGGACAAAAGACTGCTCTTTTTCTCTCTCACTGTGCAGCTCCTTTTTATCTTTCACACTGTGCGGCTAGGCGTAAAAAAGAAAGGAGGTTCTCTTTGTCCCTCTGTGTGGTGCCTCAAAACCAAGGTGAAAAGAAGATAGGGCTCTCATGCAGCCCTTAAAACAAGGGAAGCCAAGACTCTTCTTTTAAAGGAATGAAAGTTGGTTAATGCAAGCCGGCCAAAGAAGTTCCAAAAACCAAAACCAAAACAAGTAATAGGAATGGGAGCCACATACTTGATGGCTTTTAAGTCACTCAACGTCCACAATGTATTATCTATGGTTATCTATATATTGCTCTAACAAAAATGGCACGATAACAATCTTGGATAACATTTTATTTTTGTCCAAGAGTTGTGAATTGAGGAGACACATGCAGCTATTTAAAAAGAATCACGAGAGCTTGAATTACAATAATGACGTTGTATAGACCTCGACCTTTACCAAATCAGAGTAAAGTCCCTCACAAGTTGAAGTTATTGTTTCTATCCTCAATTACTAAGATTTTGGCATTGGAGCAACAATTAGAGAGATGCATATCGATATTATAGTTGGTTCATATCATGAATTAGGTTGCTTTGTGAATGAAACTTCAGCTCCCTGTTCTATTTGATTGATGTGTTTCCATGGCTGACTAGGCTTCTCGTGATGGACCAACAAATAAAGTTCGTGCAAGAATGTCGATTGCATCGGCTATAATATTTGGGTCAGTTTTCTGGAGAATGGGAAGATCTCAGACATCGATACAAGACAGAATGGGATTGCTTCAGGTGTGCAATGTTCTTGATCCCTTGGAATCTCCTGCTCGTTTGTATGATTGATTCTGCTGCAAGCTTACATTGTGGAAACTATTCAAGGATTTAGTGATTCTTGCCATAGGCGGTCACCCTGTTATTTAGTAGCTGCACTGATGAGTGGATTTGGCGTAGTCTTGGATTTTTTTCATTTATAGTGCTCCCTATTGCTCCATATTTTGTAGGAATCTTCCCTACTTCTTGTCTGCTTATGTGACATGCTATACTCAGGTTACTGCAATAAACACTGCAATGGCTGCTCTTACAAAGACTGTAGGTGTGTTTCCAAAGGAACGTGCAATTGTAAACAGAGAGCATGCAAAGGGGTCTTATAAGTTAGGACCCTATCTGCTTTCTAAATTGTTGGCCGAGATCCCTGTTGGAGCAGCATTTCCATTAATGTTTGGTGCTGTTTTGTATCCTATGGCTCGTCTTCATCCAACATTGTCCAGGTGAGTATGATTAGTCTGCCAACTGAAATAAGATGCAGCTCTGCAATCTCCCTATTATTTTATGAACTTAGAGGGTGCACATGTATTTGAGAATTATAAGTCTACCTTTTTACTTATTAAAATTTGCAACCACATAGTGCTAGTCCTCCAAGTGTAGACAGTGACCAACGGAAAGCCACAACTTTCCACGGGTCTAGGCAAGCTCCACAGTTAATAAAAGGCTATATATTGGAAAGGAAATCCATTTTTTTCCCCTACAATTCACCAAGTACAAAAGAAATATTGATGGCAATTTTAAATAGCAAATGTAATATACCAAGAAAAGGAAGACAACACCTGAATGTAGATAGTTGACTAGATGGACCCAGTATTCTGGATGGGACATAAAGGTCAAAGGAGTTTTGAGTTTTATGTGAGAAAAGTTGTTTGTTAATGTTTTGGCTTTTTTTTTTTTTGGTTAAAAGAAAAAGGAAAGAGAGAAGGGTTAGTTGACAGATCCAGAAACTATTCTTTAGTTCTTTCTGAGTCACAAACGAAGCTCCTTATCTGTCTTCTCTCGCCCAACACAGCACAATGGTAATGCAAAGACCAAAGGGTGTGGTGTGCTACCCGGTCTTTGAGCCAGAGTGGAGTGGCAACCGTCTGCGTTGCACCAAATGGGTGGCCTTACAGTTCTATACGGGCTGTGGGCTGACAGGGAGGAAGCTTGACAGAGGTAGCACGGTGGGTCGATGGTCTGACTCCGCAGTTCTGTGGTTGGCAGCGCGTTTGGGATGCCGGCTGTTTGGGTCGAGCTGGCTGTGATGGGTGCTGCAGTGCAATGGTGGGTTTGGGTGGATGCCGGTGTGGATGGGTTTCTTGTGGATGAGATTGTACGCAAACAGTGGGGGTGGGTTTTTCTGTTTGGGTTTCGTTATTTCTTTCTTTACCTTTTTTTTTAAAATTTAATTTTTTACTTTAATGAATGGTGGTGGTTGCAGTTGGGTGTGGGTGTTTGAGGTGGTGTGGTGATTGGCGGTGATGTGGGTTATGTGGGGAAGGGAATTGTTGGTGCTATTGGTTGGAACAGGGAACAACAAAATTTTCCTTGCGTTGGAGTTGCTGATTTCACACGGTTGTGGGTGATTCGATTGTTATGGAAACAACCGAGCCTTGCTCTGATACGCAAACTGATTTGGGGCAACCAGAAATTGAGAAGAGTTAAAGAGAGAGGAGAAGTAGGGAAGAGAAGTAAGAGGGAAAGTAGAAAGAAGCCACAAAAGAGAGAAGAAAAGTGGGAGAAGACGACAAATAGTCTTTCAAATTTTAATTCATCAAAAGCTACCAATCAATGAATCAACAATACAAAGGTTTGCTTAAATAGACTAGGGATTAAACTTTAACCCTAATCCTAGTAACACTTGGGCTGACACCCCACTAAAATACATAAAGCCCAAAATCAGAAAAATAACATAACTAGTTTGAAAAATAACTCACAAAACAAATAAAACACCAAAATAACAAAAGTGCCCATAATAATATCTTTTTTTTTTTTTTTTAATAGGTAAATTTAGTTTTATTGAAAGCGTAAGGTGCCCCTAAGTACACCGAAAGTATACAAAAGGAAATCGACAAAACTAATCGATAGTGAGGACAAAAAAGCCACAATCCAAAGATACAGAGTATGAAAAAACGAAGGTAAAATATCTTCCATGGAACTCTCCAAATCCTTGAAACACATAAAATTTATTTCCTTCCAAACACCAAAAAATGCAGATTGGCACCATCTTCCAAAATTCCACCAACAAGCAAGTCGATAACTCTTCTAGGCATAACCCAAGACATACCAAATTGAGTAAAAAGGGTATTCCACAGAGCGGAAGCCACCTCGCAGTGAAGAAGAAGATGGTCCACTGATTTTCATTTTTCTTGCATAAGCAACGTCTGTCCACTCTGATAATATGCCTTTTCTTGAGATTATCCACAATAAGGATCTTACCTAAGGCCGCCAACCACACAAAAAAAAACTGCCCTTGGAGGAGCCTGAGGCTGCCACTCACTCTTTTTAAGGGAAGCGCCTACCTTTAGAGCAAGCCAAGGAGTTAAAGAAGGATTTGACCTTGAACAGGCCCTTCTTGAAAGAGACCCACCAGAGCCTATCTGCACGATGCCACGATCTCTACTTACAATGGCTGAGTACAACACCTGGAAGAAAGAAGCAAAGACATTCTCTTCCCAATCATGCGCTTCTCTAACAAAGCTCACATTCCACTGAATAGAACCACCTAAAATCTCCAAATTATCCGCAACTGAGGCATCATTCGCACAAGAAATACCAAGGAGAACAGGAAATGCTTCCTTCAAAACCATATCCCTGCACTATAGATCATGCCAAAATTTTGTCCTAACCCCATCCCCCACCTCAAATCTAGCAAAACCAGAGAAAGTCTTTCATCCTTTCATGATGTTCTTCCACAACCCCACTCTAAAGGCACCTACAGGCTCAAGGGAGCACCAACTGCCCCACAAATTGCCAAACTTGGAATCCACCGCAGCTCTCCACCAAGCATCTCTCTCAATCCCAAACCGTCACAACCATTTACCTAACAGAGTGCGATTGAACATCACCAAGTTCCTAAAACCGAGCCCTCCCTCTGAAATTGGGGTACAAATCTTAGACCAACTCACCAAGTGATATTTTAACTCTTCATTAATACCACCCCATAGAAAATCCCGTTGTAACTTCTAAATGCGAGCAGAAACATCATCGGGAGAGGGAAAAGTGACATAATACGTAGGTAAATTGGCGAGGGTACTATTAATAAGGGTGATTCCACCACCCTTGGAGAGGTACAACATTTTTCAACTAGCTAGTTGATGCTCTATCTTCTTGATACCATCCCAAATATGAGTAGACTTATAGGAGGCCTCCAAAGGAAGACCAAGATACTTCATCGATATAGTGGCAACCCCACACCCTAGGATACCGACTAACCTTCCCACTTGATCTACATTCCCTACAAGAATTAAATTTGACTTAGCCAAATTAACCTTCAAGCCCGAAGCAGCTTCAAACAGAAGGAAGAGACTCCGCAAATAACGTAGCTGAGAAGAACGAGCACTATAGAAAATCAATGTATCATCGGCAAATAAAAGATGAGAAAAAGTAGTATTACCAACTTTGAGACCTTCCAGCAAACCCCCACTAACCACAACAGAAATCATACGGCTCAAAGCCTCCATCACAAAAACAAACAATAGGGGTGATAGAGGATCCCCATGTCTCAACCTATGAGAGCCATTGACTAACACCGAAAACCGCACAAAAGAAATACAATGAGCTATCACGAACACCATTTTCCTCCAAAGCCACACCTCCTTAGCAAATACAAAAGAAAATTCAAATTTACATGATCGTATGCTTTCTCCATATCCATCTTACAGATGACGCCTGGCTCCCCAAATCTTAATCTACTATCAAGGCATTCATTGGCAATAAGGATCGGATCGAGGATCTACCTACCCTTGATGAAGGCACTCTGAGATTTGGATATGACCTTCTCCAAAACCTACTTCAATCTGTTTGCTAGAACTTTAGCAATAATCTTGTAAATTCCTCCCACAAGACTAATAGGCCGGAAGTCTTTGAGAGAATTAGCACCAGGATTCTTTGGAATAAGCAAAATGAGCGAAACGTTAAGGCTCATTTCAAACAAACCTCTAGCATGAAATTCATAAAACACCTTCATAATGTCTAATCTCAAGATATCCCAGCTTGCTTGAAGGAAAGCCATAGAGAAACCGTCAGGACCTGGCGGCTGGCGCCTTATCACCATTCATAGCTAACACTACCTTCCTAACCTCCTCCTCCTCGAAAGCTCTCTCCAACCAGCTGGCCTCAGACTCCAAAATAGAATTAAAGGAAATACCATCCACCATAGGCCTCCACCTACACGGCTTAGAAAAAACGTTTGATAGAACTTTACAACATGCTCGCCTATTTCTGTCTGATTAGAAAAAGGAATATCGCCAATAAATAAGGAGTCCATTGAGTTGTACCTTCTATTTAAATTGGCTATGGAAAGGAAGAATTTAGTACACTGGTCCTCCTCCTTTAACCACATCACCCTCGATTTCTGCCTCCAACTTACTTCCTCCAAAAGAGAACACCTCTCTAATTCTTTGACAACCTCTGCCTTTTTTAGTAGCTCATTTTCAACTAAAGCCCCACTACCTTCAATAGCATCAAAATCCTAAAAATCTTCAAAAAGCTTCCTCTTGTTCCTCTCTACATTACCAAAAACCTCTACATTCAATTTCTTCAAATCCTGTTTCAAAGCCTTGAGCTTGCATGCTAAAACATAACTAGGTGTACCTTGAAACGAATAAGAATCTCACCATTGTTTCACAAGCCCCACAAAACCTTCCACCTTAAGCCACATGTTCTCAAATTTGAAAGGCCTGCTCTCTCTAGAAACGTCACCACAATCAAGAAGGATCGGAAAGTGGTCCGAATAGAGGTGAGAAAGCCTCTTCTGAGAAACCACAGGAAACCGAGCTTCCCAATCTGGGAAGACAAGACAACGATCAATCCCAGACCATACGGGAGGATCATGAGAGAGCGACAAGTAAAAGAGCCCCCAATGAGAAGAAGATCCATGAGCCCTGATCAGAGAAAAAATAAGAGAAGTCTCTCATAGCAGAACACAGACGAACCTCACGAGATCTTTCACTAGGGAACCGAGTTACATTGAAAAATCACCCCCCTATACACCACAGCATATTTCACCAACTGAGAATGCCAGCCAGCTCATCGCAAAGCAATCTTCTATCATTACCAGAATTTGGACTAGAAACACCTGCAAAGGCCCAGACGAAACGATCCACAATATTCTTGAAGGAGACTGAGAGGGTGAAATCCCCCAAATACACATCTACCTTCTCCACCACCCTTTTATCCCACATGATCAGGATGCTCCCTAAGGCCCCATTGGAGTCCAAATAGCATCGATCCACATGATTGCATCCACATATGCTGCGCACAAAACTACTTGACAAACCATGAACCTTGGTTTCTTGGAAGCAAATAATATCCACTTTCCATTCTCTGAGCAAGTTACTAATCCTTAGGTGTTTGCTCCTTTTGTTCAGCCCCCTCACATTTCAGGATAGAATCCACGGCTTCATAACACAACTGGATAACCCCTTGCCTTCCTTTTACTATGGCTTGAGCAAGAACCTCTAGCATTGTAGTTAACAAAACTCTCCAAATTCTTGACCTCCCTTTTGCCCTTTGTGCCATCACTCGACAGGGCTCCCAACTCTTCATTACGACGTTCCTCTTCAAGAAAAGTCAAGAGGGCCAACAATTGCAGCTCATGACCCACATACGAGATCCCTACAATAGGATAAATCTCATTTGCACATTGAATGATCCATTCAGAGTACCCCGATAGATCCCCTGAGGTTGGAGAATAAGTATTGAGAGGAGGTAACCTACCAATTCCAGCTTCTCCTTCCATCTCAGTCGTGACACACAATTCCCCTCCACTGCCTGCTACTTTAATAAGTTGGTCACCCTCCTAGAACACAACCAAATCTTAACACCCGAGAGGCTGGCTGTTGGAATCCCCAGCATCAACCCTTGCTTGCAAAGAAAGAGAACTCTGAAGGTGATTTATCAGCAACCCCAACCCAATCGTCCCAGATACAGCCGAATCCAATACTAAATTCCCCTGCCAAGCATAAGACCCACCACCAGCACTCTCTGAATAGGGACTGAGAGGCCACAACACCCGCTCTCTAACTTCGACCACCGAATGATATAGATCTTCAACCACCGTCAACACCTGAGGTAAGACTGCAAGATCGGTTTCCGGCTAATTTTGCTCCGAATGGGCCCTTTCTGGCAAAATGTCGACCCTTGAAAACTCACCAGACGACAGACTCATCGGAAAAGGACAAGCCAAGGATCCCATTGGATCACCCACCCGAGGACATCGGCGTTCGCAATGCGGCGTGAAGACCACCAATAGACAGCGTCGCACCTGGGTCACTGGCATGACCCTCGTCCAATCTCACCCACAGACGGGCCGAGCTTGAAGAGGCATGAGAAGAATGCTGGACAAGGGTCTTTCCTTTTGGGTTGGGCTTAAAAACAGCCTAACCGGTACCCAAGCCCAATGTAGTCTTTTGTTTAAAAACAGCCTTATCCTTGGGCTTGGACCAACCAATAGGCCGTGAGGGCCCACTGGACCCTTTACTAGCCCAATCCTTGGATGTGGATCAAACTCTACTCTTGAGCTGAGAGCCCAAGGATTCTTCAACAAACACTTGGGACTCGAAGCTAAAAACTGGGCATGTCTAGAATCCATTACCTTTATCTTAGGCCCACTTCCCAGTAACCCAACCACAGCTGACTCAGCAGAGTCCAGCCTCTCCAGACAAACGACTACTTCTTCTTTAAACTTCAATAACGTTTCTCTAAGACTTGCAAATTCGAGACTATCACCAAAATGGGCGGTTAAGTTAGACGCCCACACCCCTTTCCCAGTTGGCTTTGCAGAAACTTTAGAACCATAGTACGAAGCGACAAACTTTGCCGGAGGTTGTGTAGTCTTCGCCGGAGCCGTAGCTGTAGACATCAGAACATGGGTAATCTTCGCCGGAGCTACAATTCTCTGCTTGCTTGATGCCGAAACTAGGCCATATTTGTCGAAGTAACCTCCCGCCGAGCGCTCTCTCACCCACCTAGGCACCCTAGCTACCAGCCCTGAAACAACACCAAAAGGCTCCTCCAGCGATGGTAACGACTTCGCCAAAACCTCTGCATATCTTCTCCTACTATCCCTCCCCGTCTGGACCTCTGTTTCTGCCACCACGTCTTTGAACCCCACTCTGAAGTGCTCAAAAGCCAAATGTAACACTGAGCCAAAAAGCTCCCAGCCTTTACTGGTTCTTCCTTCTGGAATAAGCACTGAGCCACTTTTTCTATCACTGTTAAATTCCTCTACCACTAAAAATCCACCATGTCTGTTAAAACAGTGTTGAGCAAGAATCCGAGGGAACCCAGGTTGAGATTGGTTCCAAAAAACCCGTGAATCTTCCACTACCACCAGATCCTCAAAGATAACGCACCAACCAAGCTAACTCGTCCCTATCTAAAAGAATAGACCTCATCTTCCCTTTACAACTCTCTCAAATACGTACCCCTGTGTCGCCAACCACCACCAGCAATTCAAAGTCCTTGGATTCCACCGAGCATCTTCTCAAGAACCCCATTCCACCAACAAGAAAAACCTATACAGATCTCCCAAATTTCAGGAAACTTACCCGAAAACCAGTGGGAATGTGCACTGTAACTGCCTTTCCTAACAACAAGGTTGGCAACATAAATCCAAAACTTGCCGATTCAGCTCAGAATTCCACAACATAATGAAAGAGAGGAAGAAATGGAGAAGAAGTAGGGAAAAAACAGTCTTTGGATTCCACCGAGCATCTTCTCAAGAACCCCATTCCACCAACAAGAAAAACCTATACAGATCTCCCAAATTTCAGGAAACTTACCCGAAAACCAGTGGGAATGTGCACTGTAACTGCCCTTTCCTAACAACAAGGGTTGGCAACATAAATCCAAAACTTTGCCGATTCAGCTCAGAATTCCACAACATAATTGAAAGAGAGGAAGAAATGGAGGAAGAAGTAGGGAAAAAACAGTCTTATTTTCCTTGATTGCCCATGTTATGAAATGCTATTAGGTCTGTAAGGGTTATTGTGATAATTGGGTTTTAAAAAAAAATGTATGTATTGAACCGGGTCGTTACAGAATTTCTAATCAATGGACTAATATCTCTATGCTCTCAAGGCTAGGTTGTCCTTCGATATCAGGGTCCAAACACATGTAATCAAGGCTTGTATCTTGTGTCCCATCAGGTTCTGTCAATTATCAGAATAACTGGAGACAAAAACATTTCTTGCTTTTATGGAAGCTATAACAGCTCCCAAAGAACAACCAATGATATAATAGGATAGATTGAGAATTAGATTGTCTTAATAAGCTACTGGCTCTTCCTTGCAAATCCTTACACAACTGCTAGGAGGAAAATATTGAAAAACCTCTGGAAAGACTAAAGTTGCTTACAAATACCCCCCCCCCCCTCCCCTCAAAAAAAAAAGATCTAACTACAAAAAAGAGGTGAAAATTAATGACCCATCATTATTAATTTGCTTTTCAGAAATCTGCCTATCTGCCTGAAATTCAATGTATCTCACATCTGGACCCAAGAAATTTTTTGAGCTGTGCGCAGCGGAAACTTGTTAGAATTAGAGTTTATAAAGCCTTGAAATTATCCATTGAAGTGTTTGCTGAATTTCTGGGAGTATCTGTGTTTCTTATTAAGACTGCTTTAGATAGATCATTCTATGGTTCACCAGGTGCTTACATTATTCTTTTCATATCTGTGATCTTTGAACTCTGTGAATGAATGTTTAATAATTTGAGTTATGGGGGGAATTATTGATCACAAGTACTAAGTTACTGGCTTGGAACTCTGACAATCTAGGTTTGGAAAATTCTGTGGAATTGTGACTGTGGAATCCTTTACCGCATCTGCCATGGGGCTTACAGTTGGGGCAATGGTTCCCACCACTGAAGCAGCAATGGCTGTGGGGCCTTCTCTTATGACTGTTTTTCTTGTATTTGGAGGCTATTACGTCAATGCTGACAACACACCAATCATCTTCCGTTGGATTCCTCGTGTTTCTCTTATAAGATGGTAAAGATGTCATTATTTGCCAATTAGGAAAAAGGAAAATGCTGTTTACAAAGTTTCTACATTTATACTAGGTAATTTGGTTGATTTTGTTAATATTTTCTTACCGAGGACTGTTACACTCATTGCGCACTTTCAGGGCCTTTCAAGGGCTTTGCATCAATGAATTTAGTGGTCTTCAATTCGATCATCAGAATTCTTTCGATATTCAAACTGGGGAACAGGTAAGTGAGCAAATGAATTGTTTTCAGTTGTAACTTGTAATGAAATGGGATGTCCTGTCCTTAAGAGAACAGAACACCATCTAACAATGCATGCGATATACTAAAAAGAGTGATGCTCTTTGCTCATTGTGCAACTAGACTTTAACTTATTATTGAATAACCATAGCACAATAGCAAGATCACATAAATAATAATAATAATAATAAAAAAGTGTCACCTGGTAATGGGTACAGGTGCCATGGATAGCTGTAGATCAAGATCTTGGTGCTGGATCTTAGGGGGCCATATAGTCAGCACGTAATTTTGATTCAGCACGTAATTTTGATTGAAAGACCTGAAATCCATTTTGGAAATATCCGTTTCATCAGTCAATTGCATTTAATATATGACTACGTATGCTGGCAGAAGATAATGAAGTGGCTAACAAAGACACGTCTTACTATACTAGGGTTTTTTCTTGATAAATTATTGTCATACATAGCATGATCAGAATCTTTTTCTTTGCATTTGGCAGGCACTTGAGCGGCTCTCCTTTGGAGGTAGTCACATTAGGGAGACAATAATTGCTCAGAGTAGGATACTGTTGTTTTGGTATTGCACCACTTACCTTCTCCTTGAGAAAAACAAGCCCAAATACCAGCTGCTTGAACCACCACCTCCTAAGCAAATCCAACCAGAGCAACAGCTTGAGCCTTTTAATACTGACCTATTTGAAAAAGACAGCTCACTCGAACCCCCTATGCTCAACCAAGTTGAGTCAAATCTGCAGCTTGAATCACCTCCAAATGACCAAGTCCAACCATTTATACTAGAAGGTTTGTAGTTACTTGGGTATTAATAATGTTGTTATCAGATTTACCACTATTCACTGATACATCTCATACAGGTGCTATATAAGGAAGATGTCTTTGCAATAAAGGAGAGCATCATGCATTTTCTGAGCTAATGAGTTGTTTTATAGGACTTTTGTCAACAATCATGTCATGATTTTGTATACATAACTCATGGTTGAGAGTATTTTCTTTTTTGGACATTGTAACTGAGTCTGTTGGTTGGAGCCTCCTTTGCTAATACATATCCTGCATAAAATCTACAGATTTCTGATTAAATTTATTGATGTTAGAATACAAGGTTACGGACCCCAAGATGGCAAAGATTTACTCTAGTACTATGCAAAGAGGAAACCATGACTCCATATGCGGCTTGATTGGGATGGAACTCCCATAAACATTTCAATATTATCTCTTCCTAGTGGCCAAATTATTCCAATCTTTCATTATAAATTCTGGTCAACGCATTTTCTCTGCTATTTGGATATGCTTTATTACTAATTTTTCTTTTATAATTTTTTTTTTTTAAATTGGATCTTTTCCTGGAAAAAGATCCGGTGCAATACTCCTACCGTTTTACACTGCAACCGGGCTATAAGCCGCCCTATCATTTGTCTCACATTCTAGAATGTATCTGAAAAAGTAAGCGAATCACGCGCCGACATATCATTGTCATTTTCCCACGCGGTGTGGCCCAGTCTCACCCTCTCGACTCTCGCACACAAATTCCTTTCCTATAAATACAAACCCCCTCCACAAATACTCGTTACACCATAATCAGCCACCTGGAAGTGTTCCAACGTCCGTCCAAGAAAATGCAAGCAACGTCTCTATACTCCCTGCCTGTGCTTTCACCGCGCCCCTTCCCCGGCAACTCATTGCGGCGGAAGATGGGGTTCAACCGGTTCCATAGGCCTACTGGCACAGCCATGGTTTATGCATCAAACAGGGATGCATACGGTCGTGATTACGACGGGAAGATCGTCGATGAAAACATGATCATTCTCAGAAAACGAATTCAGGAGATGAGGATAGAGAAGACGAATCACGAGCCGGAGCCGCCTTCTCATTGGATGGAATGGGAGAAGCAATATTACGTGCGTATTTGTGAAGCAATGGAGTTGTTGCAGTCCGAGGTGATGAATACCAGGCCTAGCTTGGCCTTGGGAATGGTGGCTCGATCTCTTATTATGCTGAGCGTACCGACGTCAATGGTGGTCATTATGTTTCACTTGGTGGAGGTAGCTAAGGGCATATTATAAGCTGGGATTACTGATCCTTAGCTAATTTTGGCAAATTTTGTGATATGTCGCTCTTTTAACAATAATTAATTTTATCAACTCTGTTGAGTGTTGATGATTGAAGTGATTATTTTCAAATAAAGTTAACAAATTTATAACCCATTGAAGCTCCCTCACGGACCCTCACCCACCCATAATAATGCGTGAATCTAATCCTCCAGAATTCTTTGGATTTCTGCACGCAGCTTCGGTTCTTGAGGAAATTTTAGAGCCTTTTATTCGGACCCCACCCTAAGAAAACATCATACTTTTATCAATGTTTTTGGAACCCATTTAATTTCTTTCTTTCTTTTTTTCTTTTTTTCAAAACCAAACACTAGCTCGGTCAACACCCATAATTAAAAGCAGATATGCTTAAATGCTGTATTTACATGAATGCTAGTGACATCTCTTAAAATATAATATTATATTATATATTACAATTCTTAAAAACTCCCAAAGTTTCAAAAATTTCTTTTCTCTTTGAGCCTAATTCAAATTGTCCACTTCTCATACTAAACCAAGAACATAAAAATTAGACATAAAATACATTTTTCAAATATATTTGATCTAATTTAATACCAATATTTATACTAAAATATTCTTAGTTATCCTAGTAAATTCCTTAGGTGTTACACATTGTTTAACTTACTAAGTCATAGACTTACCCATGAGTTTCTATCTGTAAATGAAATGTGTATTGACAAATTGAATTTATAGAAAGTGCAGTGTACACGACAAGAAAAATTGACATTCAAAGATAGTACAATGTTAAAGGGAGGATCAAGGGGTTCATGTTTTATAGCAAAGAAGAAAAATAAAGAACCTGTAGACCTAAGTTTTTAGGATTATTGTGTGTAATGATTCTTTGGCATAAGACATGTATTAATTTATTTATTGTAAATAAAGAAAAATGATATGGTATGTATAATACAATAGTGATATGATTCATGACGATATAGCACTGTGGTATTTTTAATAATTAAGTTGAGTTTGTAGTGTCATGAGTTATTGGGTATTCATAGTGCACTAGTACTTTAATATTTTGTGGCGAACATTGAAGAAAGAAAAATTCCCGCTGCAATCACTCCAATCGCTCTACCTCTTTTAAAGGAACGCTACTGGCCGGGCGTTACAGTTATACCGGAGAAAACTTTGGAAATCTTCAAAACACTTGTCGTTCAGACTTGATAGCAAACGAGGTTGCGAATTACCAGTTCTACAAATCATGAATTTCTTCAAACTATATCTCATTCGTAACGTACTATCTGCGAATGAGATTGCAAACCAGCAACACTACCAAGACATAACTGTGTCTTCAAATCCTTTTCAACACAACTCGAACGAACTTGCTCTATGAACGAGACTACAACTGAGCAACATTATTTGACTTCGAAACTTCCATTAAATCAGCTAATTCGAACTTTTACTGCGAATGAGCAGTAAGGTATGTTCTTCAACCCAGCTCGTCTAGACATGTTGAACCAAACTTGTGATTCTTGAAATCCTAAGTACAAAAAGTTGTCTAATCTCATTACAAATTACACCAAAGAGTTTTGGGTATCGAATTAACCAACCAAAAAACTAACAAAAATGAGTGTTATGCACGATATTTAAGGTTGCTTATGCTGTTATTTTGTGAGACAAGAGAGAACTCAATATTCTAATCCTTGACTTTCAAACCTCTCTTGGAGTTTGATAAAACCATACACAAAAATTGTTAACCTTCGGCAGAGTTTCAAAGCATAAGAGGAGATCATATTGAAGATTGATTAGAGTTTTGGATCATATTGAAGATTGATTAGAGTTTTGGAGCTACTGCGATAGGGACAAACAGATTATTTGTTTGGTACGTAAATGTAAGGTCTATTTACAAAGTTTTTATTTTTTTTAATTTTTATAGATACATGAAAAAAAATTATACCAGGAAAGAAAAAACACAACAACAAGGGCTGAGATGATATCTATGTTGTATCATTGGTTTAATAGAGATTGGCCTACATCAAGGATGATGTTGCATTTAGCATTAAGAAATTGTGATGTAGATGTTGTAGGAATTGCTCATTTTGGGTTAACTTTGAAATGTTCCAAAACTTGTTGTATGAATTTTGTAATGGTATAATCCATGTGCAAATTTGTAATGTGTAATCCACGTGCAATGTTGCTGCCAAACAGGAACCATAAAATGTTGGTACCATGTCATTTGTAACTCATGCTGCCTGTTTTGGCATGGTACCAACATAAGTATCAATGCACAAATAGCATACAAATATGAGTATCAATGCACAAATAGCATACAAATATGATTGACCACATAACGCACAATTGTCCTTTCATACAAAAATATCTACCAATGCACAAATGGCATTCCAAAAACTATCCTCATGCACAAATGCACAAATGCACAAATGATCCAATGCAGAAAACAATAAATGGCCTTTCAAAAACTACAATAATATAACCATTAAATTACAACCCTGTTCATGACCTTTTAAAAAAATTACATAAGTCAAACTACAATAACATAACCATCAAATTACACCCATGTTCATGACCTTCCAAAAAAATTACACAAGTCAAACTACAATAACATAACTATCAAATTACACCCCTGTTCATGACCTTCCCAAAAAATTACATAAGTCAAACTACAATACCATAGCCATCAATTACACCCATGTTCATGACCATCCAAAAAAATATCATAAGTCAAACTACAATACTAACTAGGGGTGGGTATCAGAGGAATCGGGAATGGTAGGGGGTTTTTCGCCTACCGTCCCGAGGAAGTTGGTGAAGTCGGTAATTTCACCGACTTCCTTCCGACGAGATTTATTTCGACCGGTTACCGTTACCTGTTGGTAATTTCACCGACTTCCTTCCGACGAGATTTATTTTGACTTTAGAGGTTTGTTTTTACAAAAAACAAATGAGAGAGATGAAAATAAGGGACTTTGCTGTTAGACCGACAAGAAAAATGGCTTCTATATTGCCGGTTCGTGAGGCGGCAAGACTACGGTTACGGTGGTGGTGGCGACGGTGGCAATGGGCTGGCAGCCACTGGTTGATCTGGTTGATGACTTATTGCTTTGAAAGAGCAAATGAGAGACGAAAATGAGAGACATCAACTCCTGAGAGAGATGTTCACAAAATAAACCTGGTTCCAAACTTATACAGACTCCCAAGAGAGAGAGATAGGAAGCTGAGCACGAACCGTGTCTTAATACTTAGAAAATGGAACAAAAGCTCTCGGTGGGACGATCTTGATCTACGGCAAAGATGGTTTATGGATCATATAACTATTACACGGTGAGCTGTGAGCAAGAGCATGTACACCTTAATCATGTTTTCCATAACAATGAGTCAAAGACAGGTCCCATTATGCAGTAGTGTCAGGCTATCATTATTCATTGTAGCAAAAGATATTGATAGAAAGGAAGTGAAAAGGCACAAATATCTTTTTTTTAAGAATTTTTATGAGGATGGCTATCAAGTGTCAACTAGCTTTATATGCTATTATTGTTTGTAGCAAAAGATGGAGGGAAAAGTCTACAAAAAAAAATTGTATAAACTGCGTAGATTTTTTTTTTAAAGAATTTTTATGAGGCAAATGGCATTAGTTGAAATTTGAAAATATGAGATTCAAATTGGTTGCCACTCTACATGATAAGAAAGAAAACAAGAGGCTACTTACAGTCCTACACTGTATGGTTATTGGTTGCAGGCAGGCACATTGCTCCAAAGACGCAGGCACACTGCTCCAAGAGTACGTCCACACAGTCATCGACTTGTGGTGCTTTACATTTGTGTCAAACAAAAAGTAATTTAAAAGCAATAAATAAATAAAATACTTTAATACTTGTATCATACTCCACTAAAATAATTAAACAAAAAACAATTTAAAAGTTCACAAAAAAATTAAAATTTATTAAAGAAAACTAACACAAATTAAATGGTAAGTAGCATCCTTTAATATGATCTTATCAATAATCAAATTAAACAAAACAACTTGATTTTATTCCTTCCATGTGATATCTGCAATAATCAAATAAATCAAAACATAAGCATAGTAAATTTTACAAACTAAATATTATGTAAAAATAATAATAATGTACATAAAAATACCTCGAACTAACAAAGAGACATCTTTCGACAAAGTATATCCTTCAAGCCTTAATCCGCATCATATGTGATGGAATTGGATATTATTTCTACCACAATAAATTTTTTAAAGAATTAATAAAATCAATTAATAATTTGAATAAATAACAAAATATGAAATTTATTTTGTTACCATTACCTGAGTCAAGTTTGTAGCTCTCTTCATCTTCAATGTTGGACAAGTATGACTCATGTGCACTAATGGGAGAAGATCTCAACCAATTTTGAGTACATACAAGAGCCTCAATTGTTTTTTGAGCCAAAAAACTCCGATAAGGATCTATCACGCGACCACCAGTGCTAAATGCTGACTCGGAAGCAACCGTGGTAATTGGAATTGCCAATACATCTCGCGCTACCTCAGCAAGAATTGGAAACTTCGTCGAATTTACCTTCCACCACATTAAAATATCAAAGTTTTCATTGGGTGTCTCAACATCCTCCAAAAAATATTGTTATATTTCTGTCTTACATCGCATCAAATTTCGAGACTCCCGAAATGAATGAAAATTTTGTAAAAAAGTAGTTCTAGACCTAGAACTACCAACTAATGTTGTATCACTTCGCACTTCATCATTTGATAACATAGACCCACTTCCAACATTTTTAGAACCACAAGCATAGTGCTCATATAACCGACCCAATACCTACTTCAGTTGAGAGTCAATTCTTTCCTCTTTCTCAGCCCCAAAACTAAGCCGGAACCAATATTCCAAACCAGCCATCTTGTAACATGGATTAAGCAAACTAGCCACAAACAACAACGGGTTAATCTTCTCAACATCTCCCCAATACTTATCATATTTTACTTTCATTTTGTTCGCCATGGTATTTAACAACGGATCACTACTTTCAGAATATTCTGTCAAACATGAATAAACAGAACAAAGTACATCGAAATATAAGTTAGAAGTTGAATGCAAGGAACCAGAGATTTGCATTGTGACATCATAAAACACTTGCAAGAACTTAATAAAGTGACGGATATTATACCAATCATCATTAGTCGGAGAACCCAACCCCCTTTTTCCAGCACCATCCTCGTACAAATAGTTTAAAAAATGTTCATCTTCGTCTATCATAAATTCAAATGCCCTTTGGTACTTTTATGCCACCTCCAACATCATATAAGTAGAGTTTCATCTAATGGGAACATCAAGCGTCAAGGAAGCATTACACTCAACGTTTTTTCTTTCCGCACAAGACTTAAAGAGAGCCAATCTTTGGGGAGAAGACTTCACATATTTCACCATATTCCGAATCTTTATGATTGAATTGTCAACATTTTTCAAACCCTCATGCACAATTAGATTAAGAATATGTGCAGAACATCTCACATGAATAAACTCATGACGACAAACAACATCCTTATTGGCCACAGTTCTTTTTTTAAACCAATCAATTGCAGTATCATTAGCACTTGCATTGTCAACTGATATTGTTAATATCCTATGAATCCCCCATTCAACCAAACACTCTTCTAATTCCCTTGCAATTGTTTGCCCCTTATGATCTGGCACTTGACGAAATGCTAATATCCTTTTGTGATATGTCCAATTAGTATCAATGAAATGTCCAGTAACACACATATAATTCATATTCTGAATTGAAGTCCATGTGTCAGTGGTCAAGCAAACCCTTTGGCCAGTCATAAAAAACGTGTTCTTCAATATGTTTTTATCCCTCATATACAGTTTGACACAATCCTTCATCACTGTATATCGAGAAGGAACCTTAAATCGAGGCTTAAGAACCCTGAGTAGTTTCTGAAATCCTTTTCCCTCCACGGTCATAAAAGGCATTTCATCAACAATAATCATTTCGCAAAGTGCCTCCCTAATAACCTTCTCAGAATACTTGGCAATCACGAGGTTGTTACCACCACCACTCTACCCAGCCCCAAAAGTGAACTTAGATTGAAACCTATCCTGTTTAGATTTCAGGCTCTTGTACTTTTGGCATGAGTTCACATGATACAACATAGATGAGGTGCCATTGATTTTTGGGTGACATTTATATGGAGTCCCACAGAAATTGTAATGTGCCACAAGATCATCATCATGTGTAATTTTATCTCTAGTGAAATGGTCCCATGTTGCAGATTTGTTTGAAACATTTCTTTTTTTCCTAGGGAGTGGTGGTTGTCCACCACGACCAAGACCACTAGCTGGCATAGATCCAGTAGCAGATGTTTCTACGTCCTTAATCTCTATTGGAGTCATTGGAGTGTGCAGAGGAGAAGATAGATGACAAGAAACACTACTCAATGAAGGTGAGCTTAGAGGTGAATCCATCTGAAATGAATGAAAGCTAAAAATTAATATTATTCCTTATTAATTATTATGGTAAACCAACATGATGCATTATGGTAATAATGATATGAAACAATTGTCTAATAATAATGATACAACCTAATCTATATATATATAAAACAATTGTCTAATAATAATGATATGATACTCCCAATAAATTATTAATTTAATTATAATTTTTTTTTTAAAATAGAATAATGATCTCTAAAAAATATGTCAGATAAAAGTTTTTAACTAATAGATTTATAGTCTAATAAATGGTCAGTTAATTTGAATTTAAAAATAAATAAATAAATAAATTGTTGATTTGAATCAGTGTTTGGTGTTCTATATAAATTCTATAATTTTTTTAAGAGAAACCGATCAGCTGTGAAATTATCATGAAAAAAAAAGGAAAAAAAATCTCCAGTGAAACAGTAATTGAGATTGACAGTTTCAAATTAACCCTGCATCGAGATAAACTGTGTTCCAAATTTATAATTTTTTTTTAAGAGAAACTAATCACCAATAAAATTATCATGAAAGAAAAAGAAAAGAAAAATCGCACTATAATAATGATTGAAATTGACACACTGTTCTAAATGATCGCACGTCTTGGACTTTGGACGATGCAGATGTAGCAAATACTAATCGTATATCGGTATATGGGAGACAGTAGCATTAGTGGAAGAAAAATGTTAATTATTTCAAACTGTGTCCTTTCAATTATTTTTAATGCGTGTCTTGGATTTTTTTTTTTTAAGTTGCGTGTTATGGATTGGTGCACGTCTAAGACATCTTTGACATGTGAAAACTGAAAAGTGAAAACCTCACTTTTCCTACACTAGACGTACAAGCATTGTGTGGCACACTGCTCCAAAAGTTGGAATCCAAAGTCCAACTTCTAGATAGGCTAGACTAAGGCCTAAAATTTACAACAAAAAAGAAAAAGAAATAAAGCTTAAAAGTTAAAAAAAGAAATAATAAATAATGCATAAAAGAACAAGCTTGTTTACCTTTCAAAACAAATCACTGGGTCTGCACGATTCGCTAAGCAAGAAATTGAGAGAGAATTCGTATCAAAATTCAGAGTTTGACGATGGCAACGATGGCAACAGCGAGAGGGAAAAAGAGAATCAACCTTCCAGGTTAAGTTAGGTTTTTGAGTTCTTTCATGTGATATTGTGATGAATATATAGGATGGAAGAAGTTGAACGAAGAAGGCGTCTCTGAGTCTACGTCTGTTTTGTAGTTTTTTTGTTAATATATATATATATATATATATATATATATATATATATATATATATATATATATATTTTATGGAAATAAAATTGTCTGTTTAGGTTGTATTTTTTTTTGTTAATATATATATAAATATTTTTTATGGAAATAAAATTGTCTGTTTAGGTTGTAGTTTTTTTGTTAATATATATTTTTTTTTATGGAAATAAAATTGTCTGTTTAAGTTGTAGTTTTTTTGTTAATATATATATTTTTTAATGGAAATAAAATCGTTTGGTCGGTTCGGGTCGGTGCGAAAACCAACAAGATGAAACTTATTTCGCCTACCAATCGTACCGATGTCGGTAGGCGAAATAAGTATCGCCTACCGACCGCCTGTTGTCGGTGCCGGCGCGGTGACGGCCGGTGGACGGCAGGCGGCCGATCTGCACAGTGCTAATACTAACCATCATAACCATGCTATTCATGACCTTCCAAAAAATTTAACCCCAAATTACATAACCATAATAACCAACAAACAACACACATCAGACTTGCCAAATCTTCTTCTTCCCCTTGTCATGTTTTCTTGCAACGATCTTACCCTTGTTCATCAATACAACTCCTTCAAAACCAGACGGCAGAATGTCAATAGATGTTGTTTTCAATTTGCTAATATCAAAATCAGGAGGGGCAACTCTAAAAGTGATGCCACCTTTTGGAGGACCCCATGAGCATGCAGGTCCCCTCCCAGAAATTTTGGGTGGTCCAACGGGATCCTCAGTGAGATCAACTACAAGCTTGCCTCTGCTGTTTGGGTTGTTAGCTTGTGTAGCACTAAATCTCAATCTTGTAGATGCTCTTGTCCTAGTGGCAAAATCCAGAGTACCCTGCTTTCTACTTTGACCCCTATGTTGTGAGAATGAAGTGATCAAACCCTCTCCTCTTGTCCTCTTTTGACCCCTACTAGTTGTTGGATTACCAAAAGATGAAGTACTCTGTATTGGTGCAGTTGGATGATCCACAAGTGGGGCACTGGAGGTTGGTGCAGTAGAATGGACCACATGTGGGGCACTGGAGGAGCCACCCAACTATAAAAACAAATGAACAACATGGCAAACAAAATAAGATTAAATAATATCTAATTACATAAACAAGAGGTACGTAAAAGTATGCAACCAAATGAACAACTTACCCTATCAAGATTGCAGTCAATATCTCCTACATGCTCTCTGTAGAAAGATCTTCTACGTTCTTGTATTTCATCATGCCTCTTCCTCACAGTGCATGTTCTGTATTGTGACCATATTTCTTGCACTTCCCACACTAATTCTTGGTCCCACCCCTTCTTACTGTGTATGGATTTGATGTCTCCTCTTATCCTCTATTTCTCACTTTTTTTGGTCTCCCTATGGTTGCCCTTGACTTAGGTGGTTCAATTTTGGGTTGATCTGTCCTCACCCATTGCTCTTCACTTGGTACAGGGTAAATGATGGATGCGTACGCCTTTAAGTACATCTCCTTGTCAAAGTATGGAGACAAGTAGTCCTCTGGGTTGCCTCCACCAAGCCATATTGATGAGATGGCATATGCACATGGGATACCAGTTATATCCCACTTTCTACACCCACACATCTTCGATGGTAAGTTGACCACAAACTTTCTACCCTTGCAGTCAACCTCAAATGACCCATCACCAGCATATGATGGCGAACAATGACCGGCCCCATCTTCCTCCATCTCCAACTTCTCCTTTATTTTGGGCCACACATTCCCCTCCATTGCATTAATAAGATCTTTTTTTTTTTTTGTTGGTATTTTCTCATTAAACTGCCCATAATTCCTTCCAACTTTGTCAAGATGGTATTGTCCCAGTACTTGGTGATCCATGAATTGAAGCATTCAACCAAATTGTTATGTAGGAGGTCACACTTTGCATGTGTGTTGAACCATCCCCACCCCAAGTTTTAGGGTCAACCTTTGCAAGGTACTCATGTAATTTGGCATTAATGCCTTTAATCTCCTCCATTACAGCATGTAATTCATTCTGTGTGTATGCTGAAGTAGCTCTCCACAGCATGTCCTTCAGTAGCACCCCTCGATGACCTTCGTTTCTGAAATTGGCATACAAGTGGCGCACACAAATACGATGCTCAGTATTAGGACACATATCCTGAAGGCTTGGTACGAGGCCCTGCACATATTAAAACCAAATACACAGTCATTGAAATATCATATAAAATTATATACAAAAAACAATGGTGATGAGATTACCTTCTGTCTATCTGAAATGAAGGTCCATCCATGTGGACTACGGCCAAGATATCCCAATAATGCCTCGAGAAACCAAGTCCAGCTATCCTTGATCTTTGCCTCTATCGCCGCTATAGAAATTGGATACATGTTATTATTGGCATCTTTTCTGATAGCTGTCATTAATTGCCCCTTGTAAACCCCCTTCAAGAAGCAAGCATCAAGACCTATCACAGGCCTACATCCATCATTGAATCCTTTTTTCATGACTGTGAGGGATACATACATCCTTTGGAATCTACAAGACACTTCAGGCATAGGTCTCTCAACCATCAGAATGACACAACTCCTAACGTTTGTGCTTCTTATCGTTGCACAATAATCCCATAGACGATAGTATTGCTCCCCTAACTTCCCAAATATGGACTCTTGTGCCTTCTTCCTTGCCCTATACAAAGAACTATCGTGGACATCAACATTCCACTTCTTCTTCACCTTTTTCTTGAGGACATCTATAGGCATATTCGATTGATTCCTAAAACTATCCATGCACCACTCGGCTATCCAGTTTGAAGTGATCAAGTGATTCTTCTATCTCTTGGCACATGTATGTTTGGGCTTAATTGAAATCAGCATGAATGTCGTCTCATCCTTCAACTGCCTTCTATAAACTCTGTATTTACATTTCTTGTCTGCACACACTGCAATAAGTTTCATCCTTGAATTCTTTTGGTAAGCCAAGTCCTTCCCCTTCAGTACATTGGCTTGTTTAATGGCTTTTCTAAACTCATAGACATCATTAAAAGTGTTACCTAGCACCAAAGTAGGATTTAGCATATCTTTTGCACTAAATGACACCCTCTTTTGGACACAGACCCATTTTTTAGACTCAACCTCATCCACATCCTCTTCATCACTAGGAGTAGGAGAGACCAGTACATCACTTATGTTTCCTGAATCAACACCATCCTCACCCCTTTCATGACCATCTTCGACAGCCTCATGTTCAAACTCTTGATTTACTCCTACTTCAGCTCTCCCCACCTCTAGATCTACACCATCTTCTTCTTCTACTCCAAACCCTTGATCTCCTTCTACTTCAACTTCTCCTCCTTCATCAGCATCTAATCCAACTCTTGTATGGCCATCACCATCTAACTTAATGGCATCAGTGTCATCACTTAGAACCTCATCCCAAAAACCATCAGTTCTGTATACATTCTATCGCTCACATTCCTCTTCCCCTTCCTTATCAACACCATCCTCTTCTCCTTCTAGATGTACATGTACATCAACTGCAACAAAAGCAACCAAGTATAGCTCTACAATTCCATGCCCAATGTAGTGCTCCAACATTTGAAGGACATCATGATCAAAAGACAGAAGCCGTAGCCCTTCATCTAAACTCTTGGTAGATATATTGTAATAAATTAGGTCACCGGAAACATACAATTAGTCTTAGCTATTATTTCTACCTCAATAAATGACACATCGTCTCTGTCAATGGGTCAGGGTAATGTGCTATATCCCCACCTACATAGTTGGCCCTATGTTCCCTATTAAACCGACCACCATAATGCACCTCAAACATTATCAATTCTGGATACATGATGTGTCCCAAAAAAATAAAAATACAATGACAAGTTCTAGTGAGCAGATTTAAACAAACAAAAGCACACTTAAACAAACAAAGTAAAGACATTGGGTCCACAAATAGCTTTATTCCTAATACAATACAACAATATTAAATAGTCCAAATGAGTCAAAAAAACCAAATACAAACAATTTCCCGACAGTGGCAAACTCAACAGGACCCACCCACTAACCAAAACAACCATATAAATTATCAACATTTTCTGCAACATAACCACAACAAATCCCAAACTAGATAATAACGACAACATGGGACCACACCCTTTCGACAACATCAAGAAGACCTAGACATTGAAAGTGGTCCTGAAACAGACTCAACCAATGTGGTCTCGAAACAAACTCAACCACACGACGGGAAAAGTATGAGAAAACACACGTAACACGTTGTATCGTGTTCGAAATATACAACATTTCAATAAAAACTAGAATCCCTAATTACATTTACAAAATAAAGGAATACCACACAAATTAGGGTTAAATAACTAAACTTCTACATTGAAAGTAACAAAATAGTTCATTACCTTTTTGTGAAGAAAACCTTAATGTCTTGATCCTTGTGTGTATTGCCGAACCTCACTACGGGGAACCAGCACTGTTAGGGTTCTTCTCGAAATATTATCGAACGAAGGGAGTTCGATTTTCACGAGAGTTCAAAAACGATTTGGGGAAAAATCTGATTTTAAAATGGGATTTAATATACAAAACGGTCGAATGATATATGCAAAACGTAGCGTTTAGGTTGGGGGAAAAACGGGTAGAAAGGGATGAAAAAGTCATGTGTATGTCACGTGATTGTAATTCCGTCTGGTTTTAACGCTTGAACCAAACAGAATACCCTAAAGTGAGGGTTTAGGATAATTGAATACTGGGGTTCCATAGTTTTTGAAGTTTAGTGTCCTTCTGTCAAAACGCCACTACAAGAAATTACTGCATTTATGTCCTTTTCAAAAAGACTACAAACAATGAAATAGGACCTTAAAAAGAAAGGTGTCCTTTTTATGTAGTCATTTACAAAATGTAGTAAACCTTTAGTCTAGGAAATTTTTTGGAAGCCTTTTAGTTTAAAAGGTGGGCAACCCACGTCATTCCACCAATAAGGTCGTGAATGGTCTTCAAGTCAAAGGACACAAATTAAAACTACCTTTTGCAGGGACAGAAATATAGAAATGCTGGCTGGTTTAAAACATTGGCAACGCACTTCTTAATTATTGGGTCATTGATATCCTGGCCTGCTTCACGTCATTCTAAAAGTCCTAAGACCACGTCTCATTCCTGCTTCATTTTATATACTACACGACTTGAACTGTCTAGAGCACGTCATTTTTGCAAGGATGTGAATTGTGCCCAATATTTGACGCTAGCTACAAAAGGTAGCTTAAATAAAAGATTTCATCTGGTTATAAAACTGTACGTGTTCTTTGACTTTCGTAAAAGACTTAATTTTGCTCCATGTTATATATTTTATTTCAAAAATCAAAATTTAGAATCAATTTAAATGTTACCCAAATCTGAGAACCTGATAGATATATATAGGGGAAATTACACTTTACCCCCCTTTATGTATCCACCTATTGGCAATTTGACGCCCAATGTTTAATTTTTGGTAGATGACCCCCCTGACGTTTACCACTTGTTCTACGTTGAAACTTCCGTTCACTTAGTCTGTCTAAAGAGACGAAAATGAGGTCACGTGCGTTGCACATGACCTCTTAAAGAACAAAGTTCCAAAAATACCCCAATCAAAACGGTGAGTTTGGCCACATAATTCCAAATATCCAAAACACACCGTTTCATTTAATATATATACAGAACCTTCTTCTCCATCGCCTGGCTTCGCAAGCTCCTCAACGTCTTGGAACAGAGGCCGATCGGAGATGGGCAGGTCCGGCTAGCCAAAAGGCCTTGAATTCTCTGATATTGATGCTCGAGGACAAATAGGGTAGCACCCACAAGACAGCGGAGCGAACCTGGTCATTCAGTCAGCGAGGTGCGCTGTCGAACAAAGACCAATCCACCTCTGGGAATTTTCAGTCCTTGTCATGGACCATGTCGAAGGGGTGGTTGGCGGCACGCTTTGCAAAGGCATATTTCTGATATATCCCTTTTGCTCATAGTTTTCAACCAGGCCTATAAATATCCCAAGACAGTGCACGCTTTACATGCACAACACTGTGCATGTATGGAACAAGAGATGAAGCCAAACTTGGACACGTCATTGGAGCTAGTGGCCTGGAGATAAGATGTTCATCCGAAGTGTGACACGTTGCTGGAGCAAGTGGAGTGTCAACAGTTTGAGAAGATCAAGCTTCTGGGCGAGCTGTAGTTTGAGAAGATCAATCTCTTATCCCTACTTGGACTGAACGGTGGGTTTTGGAAGGAGACTACCACTGCAGAGGCTTGTTTCTCCATGAACTTCTTTTCTTTGCAGAGGCCGCGCTTGGTAGAAACTTCATGAACTTCTTTTCTTTGGTTTGGCTTGTTTCTCCACTGTACAAAAAAGACTATAAGATATTGCTCAATTTCTTCCTCAATGATCAATCCTCTATGTATACGAGAAAACAAACTCTTCCATTAATAAGGGTCCTACAATCAACTATGATGTGTTTGTCTTTCATACTTAGTTGCTAGAAGTGGTATGTAGTAGAAGACTGGTGGATCCTAAAGCATTGCCTGGGAAGCTGAGAAATGGTCCCCTGTTTGCACACTATAAAACAGGGGAGAACAGAGGGTTCTCTAGCTCACTTATCCTACATGATTCCTTAGTTGAAGTTTTATGTACCACTAGTCTACAGCATGAGCAGAAGAAAAGAAAGATCAAGAAGAAGGAAATGTATCTATAATCTGTGTGTGAAGGAAGGGAAACTTGAATGAGCTTGTAGAATTGAGGAAACAGCATGCAAATGTACATTCTAAACTAATGATAATATTGCCACTGAGAATTTAGATGTCTGAAACTGTGAGAAAAAAATGGTTATGGTTGAATTTAGATGTCCAGAGATCTCATGGGTGCGTGCGTTGAGGGACTTTGAAGATCTCTACAATTTGGTCTGCTTGTTTCGAAACTAGATTTTATAATAAATTTCTCTTTGGTTATTTCAGTAGCCACTGGAAAACGGTGCAAGTTTGGCCAATTCTGGATATTGCAACAAATGGAAATTAGCCATTTATGAGTATTTCTTCGTTAGTAGGATGTGCATGAAGTTGTACGAAACAGAGTTGGCTAGAGAGCTTGAAAAAGTGGTGGGTGAAACAGAGTTGGACATGCTATTTGGCCCAGAGCAAGCACTTCCTCCACCATGCTCCCAGGTTAATGTCTAAGAGACTATGCTGCTAGACTTTTCTATGATTAGTACCAACTTTGTATTCAAGACATTCAGTTTAAAGAATAATTCATTGTTGTATTCCTGTCATTCAAGTTCTATTGATATGAAGTTTGCATTGCAACCAGAAAAACTGGTTGAGGAAGGAGGAGGACGCATGCTATCGGACGAGGCAGAACATGATCACCAAGAGACTTCCACGTATTAAACCACGCACACCCAGCTACTGCCCACCTTCCTAGTGGTGCTCATGGACACAGCCACGGAAGTGTGTGCGATTTTGAGTCATGTATTTCAGGGACACGGTTCATACGTGATCTTCTCGGCGACTAGATATTTAGCGTCGATGATGAAAACTTTGGACGGGGAAGAAACAGGGCAGCAGCCGACGATCCTTTGCTGCCGGTGAAGAAAATCGGTGAGGAAGGACGGGCCCTACTCGAAGAAAACCAACAGCGTTTCTCTGTATTCCAGCAGCTCCGAGGCCGCTCCGTTGCCAGAAGCAGATGAGATTCTCCCGCTCGTGTTTGGTCCGCGTGAAAGACGCTTGAGTTTGGTCTGGAAGAGCTCGGAAGGTTCTGGGCAAACGGTGTATTTTGGATATTTGGAATTATGTAGCCAAACTCACCTCACCATTTTGATTGGGGTATTTTTGGAACTTTGTTCTTTAAGAGTTCATGTGCAACGCACGTGACCTCATTTCTGTCTCTTTAGACTGACTAAGTGGACAGAAAGTCCAACATGAAACAAGTGGTAAACGTCAGGGGGGTCATCTACCAAAAATTAAACATTGGGCGACAAATTGCCAATAGGTGGATACATCAGGGGGGTAAAGTGATACTTTCTATATATATATATATATATATATAATTGCTCCCAAAAATTATAACCATGCACAAACCATACTCAGGACATCTCCATATACACAAACATCAATCACAATAACTGGTCAATTATAATTGTTCCACCAAAATAGTTATGCTTGTAACGAAATTCAAAATACATAAATAATGGAGTTCATTTAGCCTCTCCTACCATCAAAAAAAAAAAAAAAAACGCATAGTCCATAATTCAATGTGAATTGCATACAATTTTCATATTCTGTCTAAGACGAACAGCCAGCAGCATTTCAACATCTCCCAATACTCAAATAATTACATTAAAAAAAAAATTCATCCTATTATGATTAAACTGGAGACTGAAAATCAAAGATAAATGACAGCCACGACATTGGTTCAGAAGCCCCGATCATGATATTTCACCTTCGACCAGCGAATTCTTTCTTTTCTTTTTTGTTTTTACATATTTTCGAGCTGGGTCTTGCATGCGGGGATGGGAGATCTATTTATGGTTCTACCATTTACTTAGATTCTGCATTGTTTCTTTGGAACTCTTGCTTTGGAACTCATATCACAGGATTAGAGAGGTCGAAAAGATAGGAAAATATGGAAGCATTTTAAAGTGGTGTGAAAGGATTCTTATTAAGCCCACTCTTACCGTTGTTCTGTTTTGGCTATAGAAGGCCATACCTACAGGCAATGTTAGGCATTTTCATATGCACACAATCAATGATATTGTTGGATTTGCAGACATGGTGGCAGTATCAAATAGGGAATCACATCATTTCTTGCCAAATGCGTATAATTACATAAAACCCCTACCAAATTATAGTATGTTCTACCAGTTAACAATTATAAGCAAAATACGTTAATTACACCTAAACCAGAATCTAATAGTTATCCAGCACTGTTAGATTTTGTGTTGGCTGCATTCTGTTGGACAAAATCACTTCTATGTAATGTTGTTGCTTTCACAGGGATGCTGGTTTATCCAGAGTCTACACTTCAGTTATGAGCTTCAAGAAGACTCTGTGCAGAATTCAAATCAATTACTTCAGTTCCCTTGCATCCGTCCGGACGCTCATCAGTCAGCAACATCCGTCTGGACGATTCAGCAGCCCGTCCGGAAGACCCTCAGTGTTCGACCAAAGCTTTAGGACTTCTTTCCAAAACACAGATATGGGAAGATCGTTGCAACCGTCCGGACGACGTGGATTCCCGTCCGAACGCGCTCATCCATAAGGCAAGTATCGCAATTCAAATCCAGACATCAGGACGCCAGTCATCATGGTCCGAACACGAGTGTATCAAATATGGAAATTGCGTGCATCAGATCAACCGTCTGGACGACCATCCTCCTGGTCCGAACGCGCGAAGCCTCTATATGGAAATTACTTGCAGCGAACGTGTGACCGTCCAGACGACAAGACAACACTGTCCGGACGCGGCTCTCAAACAGGAAAGATTTTCAGCAAATTTTTTTAAATTTTGGTCTTACATTTGTCCGTCAGGACGGCCTATGACCATCATCCAAACGACGCCCAGTTTATCAAGCCAAACATTTATTTGAACTGTCAGCCTATAAATAGAGGCCCTTAGGCCTGAGAAACTGCAAGAATTCGATATTGAATTCCATTAATGCTTAGAGAGCTATATTGTGAGATTATTGAACTGAGTTGATCTCTCTGAAGCCGTTGTTGTGTGTGCTGTTGCTGCGCTTAATCTAAAGTCTATCTTAAGGTTGGCCCTAAGGTAAAGGATTCCATTGAAGACCCCTTCAGGTAGGAGACCTAGTTGAGAGGCGTTCGTGTTGGGTTACACATTAGAGAACAAGGTATGACCACTGCATCAGAAGTATGTGAGTGTTACTACTTTGTATCTAGTATTGTCTTCTGAATAGTGGATATCCTGGGTTTGGCTGCCCCGGAATGGTTTTTCTCATATTGAGTTTTCCACTTCGTTAACAAAAATCTTATGTTATTTAATTTCCGCATTATTTTGTTAACACATTGTGCACACACACTTGCTTTATATTAGAAGTCAATTTCAAATTTTCAATTGGTATCAGGGCAGGTACACTCTGTTAAGGATTTATTTCCTGAGTGTGATCCTCATCTCTTGTGACTTCTATTTTTTTATTACATCTTTTATCATAAATTCTTCTCAGTTATCTAATAAGGATTTTGATATTAAGCTCTTTAAGGTTTTTAATAAATTGAAGAATGCTCAACATTCTAAAGTTTCTCATAAAGAGCTTAAAAAGGTGAAGCAAGAAAAAGAGTCTTTGATTGTTCAATTATCTGAATCACATGCTTTGATTGACTCTTTGAGATCTGAGAATATCATGCTATTTGATATTATTGATACACTTGAGAATAAATTAAAAGAATCTAAAGATCTCTTGAAAAAAATTCTCTAGTGATAATTTGAAAAGCATGCTTTGTCTTCATTCAGATATTTCAAACAAGCCTGGTTTGACTGCTGAGTTAAGTACTTCTACTTCACATGCTTCTGATTCTGAATTAGATTCTGTTGATATTAAGCATGTGATAGTAGATGCAGCTTGTTTTGAAAATTCTTGTTTGAATAAATGTGTGAAGCCAAAATCCAAGGAATCAGGAACACGAGGTAAATTTGTTCCTACTAGTTACAATTGTGGGAAAATTGGTCATATTAGGCCAAACTGTTATTTGTTGAAACACCACAGGCCTTGGATTAAGCAGGATTCTCTGAGGAAAAGTGAAATTGAAGATTCTTTCCCATCTAAATATGTCTCTCCTCATAGGAGACATACAAAAAGTAAGGGCAATGTTATTTGTAAGAATGCTAATCATAATTCTGCAGAGAATGTCAAGAAGCATTCAAACAAAAGAAGCATGCCTACCTGTGATCACTGCCGCATCACCGGTCACATCCGATCCAAATGTCCACAGCTCCAGAAGTTGAAGGTTCAGATGAAGCTGCCAACAAGAGCTACATCAGGCACTATACCTCCGATGGCTCTTCAGGCTCCATGGCATTAGCAAAAGTTTGTTCATGCCAATCAGAGTGGCAAATCAAAGAAGAACAAATCAAGACGCTACAAGAGAAAGCAGCAAAAGCCCAATGGCAGCCATGGCTATGAAGAATTGCTGAGCCTAATACAAGGTATGCTAAGGAGTATGGCCAAAATGGACATGACCCACAAACCATCTCCACGGGTTAAGCAGGTATGGGTCAAGAAGGATGAGACCATTCACCCCTTGAAGGGGAGTTGACTCACCTAGTAGGTGATGTCTCCCATACTAGGATTTTGGTTCCTAAATCCTAGTGCATGTTAGGTATGTTTGCATTGCATTGTTTATCTTGTCATATCTTATTCATGCCTTGCATTCTGTTTAAAGAACCCTTTATTTTATCCCCTACATTTTCTTGTTATCTTGAGAAATTTCTGTAGATATTTTTTTGGGGATGACAGTTAAAAGCACTTCGGGCGGTTGCTTTTCTGTTTTGGTATTTCTAAACCTCTCTCCATGAAGATAAGTTTGGCTTTACCCTACATGCTGGGAATAGATGTCATTTCCTTTTCTATAAGCATGTCTTTGTTGTTTTTTTGTCTCATTTTTCAACAAAAAATATTGGGGGAGAAGATGCGGAATTTTATTTTTTCTTTTGATAGCTTTTCAGATATTGCATGTGTTTTTACCTGATATCTCAATTCATTGTGCATTGATTAAATATGCTTATATATGATTGAGAGTTTATGCATGATATTTGCTAAATTTTCCTATGGCATCTTAATGATAGATAGTTACTTTCCTCATGCAATGAAAATGTGCGCTATCCAAGGCTCCCCTAAGGTACAACATTTTCCTCTCTGACTTATTGCTTCTAGAAATTCTAATGAGAGAGATGTCTTTGATTAAGATGGTCAAATTGACCACATGCTAGTTGAATTTAGAGCCTAAAAATTCTGGCACTCTCTAGGTTGCAGCATCACTAGAATCAAGCAGTATTTCTTCAGTTTTCTGTGCTATATGCTTACATTCACTGCTTCTGTGCTGAAATAAGCCTTGTCCTTCATGGTGTAAGTAAAATTTTACCTTGTCCTTCATGGTAAAAGTAAAACAATTAGGTGCTGCATCTTAGGGGGGGTGTATCAGATGAGGGTGGCTAGGCCCTAGTAAGATAAGATTTGACTTTTGGCTGCTCTTTCATTGATTTTCTCTCTTGTTTGGAAAATCTGGTTGCTTTTTGTCATATCAATGAATTTCATACCTTATTGAGAAAGTCTTCACACACACACGCATTGCATGAGTTGAGTAATCTATTTAAAATTTCTATCTGCAGGAAATTTGTGCTTATTAAATACTTAACTTTCATTTATATCTTTGCATATTTTTGCAATGCTATTTGACTGTTTTATCACTTGATTATACATGCGTATTTTGAAGCTAACTTTTGGGAAAAATATTTTTCTGCAAATTTTCCTCAAGTTTCAGATTTTCAATGTGAAGTGTTCAGACGGACCTATTCTTACGTCCAAACGAGCGCAGTCTTGCCGTACACTGTCCTAGCAGTAGCCGTTCGGACGGTTAAGTGACATGTCTGGACGGGATCTCTACAGGTTTAAGACTTGCTTCTCTTTCTCTGCCATACACACATCTTTGCATTTTTATCATGACATGTGTGTTTTTCTCATGGATTTCTCCCGAGATTTTGGCATTCTTTGCACATCTCTTCTCATCCCATGATCTTTATTGTGTCTTCCGTTATTCTTTTAAGTTTTTGTGCTTTTAGAATATTTGAATATTTGTTGGGATATTCTCTTGAGATAGTGTGCGTGAAAATCCTACTCTGTCTATGTGTTGGGTCATTCGGATTGTGATCTTTGCTTTTGTAATACTTGGGCATCCAATTGATAGCTGTCATAATACCACTTTCTTTTTTAGACTAACATGTTCTAATATTTCTTTGTGGTATTATTTTTGGAAATATTTATGTTTAAATCTTTTCAAGAATATATCGTCCAGCAGCTCCCAACACAATATCTGACAGATGGATCCTTTGGAAAACTGACCGTTGTTGAAGTCGATTGTTCAAATTCCAAAGGTCTTAGGATTAAGATGAGCTTTTCTCCTAACTCATGCAGAACCTTCTGTAGCATTTTCTCGGATCTTTATCAGTTAGAGGTTTAGTGGTAAATCTCCTCATTTATTTTGCAGAACAGTTGCTTAGATTTATTTTGCAGACCAGTTGCTTAGAGGATGTCAATATGCGGATAACCAATTGCAGGCTTTACAAAATCAAGAGATTGAAGGTTTTCAATCCATGGTTCCCGGCTTCCTGAGCTAGAAGCCGAAGTAGTACAAATCCAGCTTTTTATACGGATTTCTCTCCATTACTTGATTTCAGTGGATCAGCAGAATTTGGTACTTGGAGGATTTTTTGTTCCTCTCTTTTGGGCCACTTGCAAACTCTTCTCTAGTTTCCTATTGTTTTGGATTTTAGAACGTTTTTTTCTGTGGATATTATTACTCTGTTTACTCTTGTCCTTCTGAGACAGTTAGGGGAAGTAATTTTTGAGTGTTTCATTCTCATTACTCTGTTTTACCCTTTGTCCCTTTGTGACAAAAAATGGGAAGTAATTTTTTATTTGGACCGGGATTGTATTTTTAACCGGTCAAGTGATTTTTGTCCCAGAATGGCCAAATGGGGAGTTTGTTAGTTTTTGTGTTAGCTGCATTCTGTTGAACAAAATCACTTCTATGTAATGTTGCTGCTTTCACAGGGATGCTGGTTTATTTAGAGTCTACACTTCAGTTATGAGCTTCAAGAAGACTCTGTGCAGAATTCAAATCAATCAGTTCAGTTCCCTTGCATCCGTTCGGACAACGTGGTTTTCTGTCCGGACGCTCATCAGTCAGCAACATCCATCCGGACGATTCAGCAGCCTGTCCGGACGACCCTCAGTGTTCAACCAAAGCTTCAGGATTTCTTTCCAAAACGCAGATATGGGAAGATCGTTGCAACTGTCCAGACGACGTGGATTCCCGTCCGGACGCGCTCATCCATAAGGCAAGTATCGCAATTCAAATCCAGACGTCCGGACGCTAGTCATCATGGTCCGGACGCGTGTGTATGAAATATGGAAATTGTGTGCATCAGATCAATCGTCCGGACGACCATCCTCTTGGTCCGGACGCGCGAAGCCTCTATATGAAAATTACTTGCAGCGAACGTGTGACCGTTCGGGACTACAGGGCAACACCGTCCGGACGCAGCTCTCAAACAGGAAAGATTTTCAACGAAATTTTCAGAATTTCGGTCGCACAGTTGTCCATCCAGACGGCCTATGACCACAATCCGGACGACGCCCAGTTTTATCAAGCCAGACGCTCATTTAAACTGTCAGCCTATAAATAGAGGCCCCTAGGCTTGAGAACTACAAGAATTCGGTATTGAATTCCATTAGTGCTTAGAGAGCTATATTGTGAGATTATTGAGCTGAGTTGATCTCTCTGAAGCCGTTGTTGTGTGTGCTGTTGCTGCGTTTAATCTGAAGTCTATCTTAGGGGTTGACCCTAAGATAAAGGATTCCATTAAAGACCCCTTCAGGTAGGAGACCTAGTTGGGAGGCATTCGTGCTGGGTTAAACGTTAGAGAACAAGGTACGATCACTGCATCATGGGTATGTGAGTGTTACTACTTTGTATCTAGTATTGTCTTCTGAATAGTGGATATCCTGGGTTTGGCTGCCCCGGAGTGGTTTTTCTCATATTGAGTTTTCCACTTCATTAACAAAAATCTTGTGTTATTTAATTTTCGCATTATTTTGTTAACACATTGTGCACACACACACTTGCTTTATATTAGAAGTCAATTTCAATTTTTCAAGCACCATTTTCCCCAAATACCTCATTAGCTAGCATTTATAATAAAGAGAAATGCAAGAATGGAATATGTTCTTCCGGTTAACAATTATAACACAAATACACTAATTACACCTAAACCAAAATCTAATAGTTTTCCTGCATCATTTTCCCCAAATATCTCACTAGTATTTGTAATAAAGAGAAATGAAATGATGGAATATGAAAGAGATCAGTTAGAGGAGAAACTCATAGTATTGTAATAGCAACTAGCGTTCCAAGGCGACGAAGTTTAGACACAACGGTGATGGAGAGAAATATTTGATGGCCGGTTGCTATGTTTTGATATTGTTATCAGTGATGGAGGCTAGGCAACGAGTAAGAGATCAAGCGGGAAGTGTAAAATTCACCCGCCTGTTTCTACGAAATACAAGCAAATGGCAACGTGGGGATACCTGGCATCATATATCAACGTGGGGATACTTAGCGTCATATAGCAAAACGTCTTCAAGTCCTGCGTCTTTCAGCTTGATCATGACTTCAACCCACGTCCTTTGTGTGTAGCATGTCTTCAACCCACGACAATTACTCTGGGCAGCACATGTCTTCAAGTCCTTTGAGAAAGGACTCGACCTTCTAACTTGACTTCAAGTCCTTTGAAAAAGGACTCATCAACATCACGTCCCTTTTGTATTATTGAGCCTTCTAACTTGACTTGAAGTCATTTGAAAAATGACTCATCATCATCACATCCCTTTTGTAGTATTCATGAGTCTAGTGAGTAGTCTCTATAGGGATGTCAGTTTTAGTGCATTACTGTCATTTTTTTCTTCTTCTTCTGGGCACTAGATATAGGGTATATTGCTTCAATGAACGGTCAAGACTTCAACGACTTCCTTAAAATAGGACTTTATCTCTTAGCTAAGAGCATTACTAGCAGCTTCCCTACATGGGTTCCCTTCCCTACATTTTAGGGAAAATTTTAAAAAAGTCAAAAAAACAATCCTACAGCAGCTTCCCTTCCCTTATATGTTCCCTGGGATTGCTACAGTACTTCCCAATGCATTGGGAAGCACTGTAGCAATCCCAAGCATTTGTTTATTCATAAAAAAAAAACCTCTCTCCTCTTGCTCACGATATGTTCTTCCTCTCTCTCTCTCTGCACATCACCGCTCCTCTCTCTTCGATCGCCATCTCTGCTCCTCTTTTTCTTGTGCCTCTATCCATTCCGACAGCTTGGGCACCACCACCGGCTTCACCTCCTTGTCACCACTCTGATCCCACGATCTCCTCCACACCAATACGACCAACAGCCCGATCACCACAGCCAACGACGTCGTCACAATCACCACCGCCGAGTCTGACACTGACCCACCAAACGATATCCCTTGTGCCGATTCCAGCATCCGTTCGAATCTCCCATTGTATCCATCGTATCCAGTCCGATCTTTTCCCCTTGACCCTTATCATCAATTTATCATTGCCTCGCATCCTTCGCTCCCACTCGATCTTCCCCCTTCGCCCCCTTCACCACGCCAATTTCCTCTCCAGTCTCTCCACACCAACCACCAAAATGACGAAACTGCCCTTCCGCTTCCTCCTCCTCTCCCACAGCTCCACCGAGATCAAAACCCTGGCCATCACCTCCGACACCCGCCCCATGATCCTTTTCGAGAAATTAGGGTTCACCCACACCGGCCACGTGACAATCTCCGTATCCTCTGTCTCGGTGTCCTCCTCGCTCTCCATTCTGCAGCTTGCGTGACGGAAGGGATGGCGGCATTGTGTGTGACGGAGAAGACGAGAGAACGAGAGAGAAGAAAAAGAAATGAATAAAAAAACAAAATGAAAAAGTAAAAATTAATATTTTAATGATATAAGGAATGGTAAAGGGAAGCTGCTGTGGGGTATTTTTTCATAGGGAAGCAAAAAGTAATTTTGTTCCCTACATGTAGGGAAAATAGATGGGAAGGGAAGGGAAGCTGCTAGGAATGCTCTAAAGGAGTCATATTTGCAAAAGGTAGTGATGCTCTGCAATTAACAGTCTTTTTGCAAAAGGCAGTGAAAAAAAAATCTTAAATACCTAATTTTTTGTAATGCGCGTGATAATTCAATATCCTAAAGTTTTCTCTAAAAAAAAAAAAAAAAATTATAGTTGACTACAATCATGAACCATCTGTCCACTCCACCACATAACGTAGATTTTTATATGCACACAATACTTATTATTTTGAAGAACAAATAAATATATACATTTATGGGCCTGCTTGAAAAGCGTTAAGTCGGCAATAATTCAAAAAAGTCAACAGGAAGACCTTTATTTCCCATAACTTATTAATTAAGAGATGGACTTAAGAAATAGAAAATCCGTAATGAGATTTATTTATT
The DNA here is from genome assembly GCA_028654335.1 of Alnus rubra. Lineage (NCBI taxonomy): Eukaryota > Viridiplantae > Streptophyta > Magnoliopsida > Fagales > Betulaceae > Alnus > Alnus rubra. The sequence continues at coordinate 1,955,987 of JAJPGS010002212.1, forward strand.
ACTTTTTCTCGAGCGGATGTACTATGCAAACCAAACCGATCATGCTCCTCCATTATTTCTTCTTCTTCTTCTTTTCTTTCTTCTTTTTCAAGAACCTCCATTATTTGCTCGTATAATTTGACTCCATCTCTAATATTTATCATTTGACCATGCCACATTTCACTCCTTTGAAGTGACAGGTGCCACCCTTTTTTTAAAAATAAAATAAAAAATAAAAATTATTGTCTAAAGATGTTGGTTAATCACATATATGCCCCACAGCACAATTCTCTAATATTATCATCTCTAACCTTATTGTATGACGTCTACAAATACTGTGAAATACAGTACTTCCACCACCAGGTACGTCCCTCTTCAAGTACGCCATTTACAAATATCATCTTCAAGAACCACTCACATTTTTCACATCCATAGCAATGGAATCGATTTCTATTCTTTGTTCACCTAATATTCTTTCTCTTAGCCCAAAAAATGGCCAGAGTCATCCAAAAAGAGCATTCGCCAGAGTTTTTGCGTCAAGAAAAGAACCTGATCATGAACAAAACTATTCTGGCGGCCGGTTAGTGGACGAAAGCATGATTGTTCTTCGGAAGCGAATGCATGCGATGAAGATGATGGAGAGGAACTACCAGCCACCGTCTGATTGGATGGATTGGGAGAAGCAGTTTTACACGAGCTACGACTCCTCTATATGCCACTTGCTGGGTTTCTTGCAAATCCAGTTGATGAATACAAGCCCAGGCTTGGCTTTAGGACTTTTGTCTCTGCTAATTTTGAGCGTGCCAACATCGACCGCTCTGGTTTTGTTTCATTTGATGGAGATTACTAAGGATGTCTTGGGTGGGATTCACCCAAGCTAGCCAGTGTTTGCGTTAGTACACTATTTCGTTCGTCTAAATGCATGTATAAATCCATTTATTAAGTGAGTTCTGGCCGTCTGATCTATGTACTAGCATTATTTTTTCAGTTATTTAGCCAGAAATTAGTGCTTGCACCTCCGATCAAATTCCGTATTTTTATTAATTAAATAGAACAAAGCAAATCCATACATAAAGATCGGATAGATAAACTGGCCAGTAATGCTTGCAAAAGTAATTATACAGAAATATTGTGTGGAAGTTGATACAGTTTTTTCAATGTACAAGTCTGTAATGTTTATAGTGTAAGATATATTCGATACCAAATTAAGGATTCTTCGAACATGCATCATCTCCTTCCCCAACATGCAAGATCATGGAAATAATTCTTGCAGCAACGTAACACCTTCGACCCAGTTAAAGCTTCACATTTTACGCAGAAACACAATGGCTTCCTTCACCAATACCTGGAAGACAAAACAAAAGGTTAGAAATAATTAACTTCTATGAACATTTTGTTTCCAAAAGCAAAAACTAGCTATTACTTCTAATTGGCTTCCAAAAGATAAACACGATATATATATCTCTCACCTTCAATATAAAATAAATATAGTAGGAAAAATATCCCTATATTTTTGGTTTTTCATTAACATATAATCCTACGACATGGAATCATATGAAAGTTGATATCAAAAGTCATAACATCTCTAGTATAAACAAAAAAGACTAAGAATCTCACTATATTTTTGCGATCTTTTTAATTATTGTGCCATTTTAAACCCCCTCACTTGTGAAGAACAGTAAAAACATTAAGAGGAGATGAAAAGGAAATCTAATACACATGAATAAAACCGGAACTACTACGGTTTCATCGCACAAATATATATACTATATATGCAAGCTACAAGGGTGAAAGGTAAGGTTGTGGAACGTCAGGGAGCTCCCTTCAGTCCAAGACGTGACAGCTTCAAGTGATCACAGCTCCTGCATCGTTGGATCAAAAACACACCTTGCACGTTTTGGTGAGTTCTCGAATCAACGAGTCAGCAGCTGAGTGTCAACCCCTCAAACCGCCTCGGACTGGACTAAAGAGAGCTCCTTAATTCTTCCATAAACCCTTACCTCTCTAGCTCTCTCAAACACAAAGACACACACGCAACAGAGAAACCCTAGAGGCTGGAGAACGAGAAGTATCTCTCCTTCTCTCTCTCTCTCTCTCTCTGCTTGCGTTGTGCTTGCATGGAATGACAGCAGAAACATATAAGGTAACAATTTTTGCGCACAACAAAATTAGATCGAGGGGCATGAGAAAGAGGAAGATGGAAGGGGATTGGCATAGAATGGGAACTGAAGGTTCGACGAGAAATGCGTAGGAGGCATGGGGGATTTATAAAGAAGCTAGGAAGTGAAACGCCGACATGAAAATCTATATGCAGGCTGAGAGAGAGATCTGGGGCAGGCATCATATTAATCATACGTTGTTTGAAAATAGAAATAAAAAATATCCAAGGTCTTTCAACTCAAAGTAGACAACTCTCTATGTTTCGTACTCTGCTAATATCTTGTCATACAGCTGGAAGGCTCATTACAATTCTATGGCGCCCTGCTTAGACGTTGCCACGCTTGCCTTTGCTATAGTGGTTCCATACTCAATTCAGGCCTCGTTTAATAACCCTTTTCTTCTCCTTATGAAATTTTTTTTTGTTAAGCAAAAGGAGAAAGCGATTGATTTGATATAAAGTAAAAAATATATATAAAAAAATAAAAAAAATTTATATGGTAGTAAGTTTTTTTATTTAAATAAGAATAAAAGATTATTAATATGATATAAAAAGTTAATAAAATTAAAAATATTTTGAATTTGATATTTTTTGAGAGATGTAAAAATAAGAAAAGGAGGATGAGAGGGGGTTATTAAACTATACCTGAATCACAATTTCTCAAGTGGTCAAGTGGGTTCTGTACTTATAAAAGCAGTAATTTGATTTATCGTTTTGTTTGTTAATATTTTTAAAATTTTCTTTTAAATGTGTTAGTATGTGATATAGAGTTTAAAGTAGTTTTTGAGTGTTTTATTATGTTTTTGATTGTCCGGTAATGTTTTTGTTTAGAGAAAACAAAGACCGATTAATACGCGAAATAAGTATTCGGTTAAAAAAATAATAGTTATTCCTAAAAATTGAGGATGGCAAAATGGAACAGTTATTTATATTCCATAATTTGGTGATCACAAAACATATGCTCTTAATGAATTGAACCAAAATTACTAAAATACTCAAATTAAAAATAAAAAACTGAATGAATACACAGAAGGTGAAAACTAGGGGACTTCTCTTACATAGCCTTCTTGAGATATAAACATGCCTTCATTTACTTCACCTTGATCAATGCCAAGATGGTACGGCATAAGACCAATATCCGTTATTTAAAATTCTTGAGTCATTGCTTTATTGAACTCGTCGAATGTGCTTGGATTACTTCCTCCAAAAATAAGATTTATATTTTCTACATCCTAACAAACAAACATCACATTACTATTTTCATGTACTTCAGAATAAAGAGTGTATTCATGAAGACATTTAATGAACCCATACTCAAGAAATATATCCATCGATTCGATCTGTTATTACATGCTCTCAATGCCAAGCCATATAAAATGCCTTTTGTCCATCCAATTTGGGCAGCAAGTGAAATTAACAATCTGATGCATGGTCTCTAACCGAGCAACAGGTGCAAATACTTCATTATAGCTAGTCAATACTAGCACCTTGACTATAATCTTTGGCAACTAATCTTAATTTCATGGTACCTCTCAACTTCTCCTCTAACATTCTTCTTTTGTCTTGTACATCCTTTGACTCCAATTGTCTACTTTCCTTACCGAAAACTGGTAAGCTTAGGTGAAGCGAAACTTCTGGAATTCATCCGGAAATTTTGCTTCACCCAAGCATTACCCAGTAAGCTTAAGTGCTTGTAAGGACAGATAAGAGAAACACTAGAACACTCAAATATTTTGGAAGCACTCAAGAACAGCTCAATCTATTTCTTGGCTTGCTACAAGTGAATAGATGTACATGTGTTTATAGGTTAGAGTTGATGCATCTAGCACTTACGTACACAATTAAATATTGGTACATGCATCTCTCCATAACACTCATACATGAATAATACTAAATACATTTCTAAAATGATGTGTTCAAATGTATTTGAAAATCATGTTTATTCTCCAACAAAACTAAGTTCTAGGTTCTAGCCAAACAAGAATTCCCAAAATGTATACATTTCGCTAGCTAGTCATGTTCTGGACACGAGACTACTTGTGAACTATCAGTGTGATTTCGTGAACTTTCGAATGTATGGAAAGTCCTCAGGTTGTTAAGCGAGAGTGGCGTTTCCCTTCGTTCATATATATTGTAATTACATTGGGCAAAATTATATTTGGTCATTATGTTTTCATTTGATTTAGATTTAGTTATTGGGTTTTTAGTTTAAAAATAAAGTGTTTAGGTTTTACCCATATTCCAAATAAGTCTTGTTGTCACTTAATTGTCAAAGTTAATGTGGTTTGCCATTTGTTATGTGTGTCTCATTTGACATGTAAGCACCAATATCAATGTCACGTCAGCAAGTTACAAGCCATCCAATGAAAGAAAAAGAAGAAGAAAAAAATAGAAAAAAGAACAAGATATGTGCATCACGTACATCTGAATCTTTTAATAATGAATTATAACGTTAAACCGTTAGGGTGAAAATACGGGTACGGTTATTAGCAATATCTGTATCCGCATAATGTTGTTATCACTTTTAGGTATCTGCATCCGTGCTATTATTGCGGTTATTATTCATTATCTGCATATGAGATAATGAATGTATTGATTATTATCTAAATCTATATGCAAGATTAAATAAATTAAGATTTCACTTTTTATACTATTCACGATTATCAGTCATAGAGGGTCATTGTTTCATAGACTAATCGAGATTTGGATTACACAAAAAAAAAAAGAAGTAAATATAGTGAAGTATGACTTTGAGATAATAATAATAAAAATAGATAATTATACCATTGTTCCTTGTAGTTGGCCTAAATTACAAATTACTCAATGTGGTATCAATATAAATTCAGAGATCAATGTGGTTGGCTTAATTTACAAATCAATTTCTGGAGTCAAATTCCATTAAAAATTTTGACAGATTCTGTTAAACGCCACGTAAGCACCAATAAGATGGCGACACGTGCCCATCTTAATAAAAAAATATAAATATATTAAAAAATAAATAAAACTTATTTTAAAGAAGAAAAAAAAAACAAAAAAGTAAAACAAAAAAAGCAAAGGGTGGCCGCGCGCCACCCCAGTAGCCTGGGGTCCCCAGGATCTGGGGCGGCCACCACTTTGTTTTTTTATTTTTATTTTAAATTAAATTAATTTTTATTTTAAAAGTAAGTTTTATTTATTTTTTTAATATTTTTATATTTTTATATTAAGATTGACACATGTCACCATCTTATTGGCTGATGTGGTGTTTAACAAAATATGTCAAAAATTTTAACGAAATTTGACTTCAGAGATCGATTTGTAAATTAAGCCAAGTGCAGGGATTTCTGAATTCATGTTGATACCACAGGGAATGATTTGTAATTTAGGTCAACCACATGGATTAATGGTGCAATTATCCCATAAAAAAAAATTAACATAACCTAAAGGTACTTCCTAAACTTAACAAATTCAAAAAGACGTTGTTTTAGTTAATACTGTTAATGTAATTAAATATATATTATATTTAAAGATAATGTGAATGAAGTTATTAATCGCATCTATATACTTTAAAACTACTATTCGCATTTTGTTAGGTGTGAATAGCAAATTTAGACAATTATTATTCACGGCATTTTCACCCCAAGTTAAGGTATATATACCCACAATGGCTCAGGAGGTAGCTTTATTCGTTTAAATCTTTTTCCTATTACTATTGAGAAATGATATTTACACTTCTTGTGTATAACAACTACTCTCACACAAGACAAATTGGGGTGAAGCCCAGACGAGGGTGATGTGTAAGTATCATTTCTCATTACTATTTGTTAATTTTTCTTGATTTCAAAAAAATTAAAAAAGAAATTAAAAAAATGCCTACCTATTTTTTTTTTACCAAAAACCAAAATAGAAAGAAAAATGAGGAGGAGGAAGAAGAAAACATGCCTACTTAGTGATCCCAGCAAACCCCTCTTACTCTCTTAGCATAGAGGGTAACCATAATTAAACTAAATGTAGTCGAAAAATTATTGTTGCATAACTTAAATACACAACTCTTATATAACACAAGATATATTGGGGAGACCAATATACAATGAGAGTCACGTGCATAATGTAGTCACCAGTAGGGGCGGAGTCAACTTTTAGGTTTTGGGACGGTCAAATTGAAAAAAAATAATTTGAAGGGGTCAAAACTATAAATTTTTTGAAAAATAAGGGTAAAAGTTAATTATTTTTTTATATTTTTTTTTTGGAGAGACCTTTGGCTTGGGGGGGGGGCCAGGCCCCAAGCCAAAGTGTGGCTCCACCCCTTGTCACCAGTATTTTGCTACTTGGAGACAAACAAAGCGTGAATGCACAACATACGGCAGCTCATGTAGACCGATGGAAAACATACGAAGGAAAAATGATTTGTGGGGACGGACTTTCTTTTCATTAAAAGAAATGAGTTTTAATGAAAAAGCATTTTTTGATGTGATATTAACAAACACTTTTTCAATAAAATCTATTTTTTTTAATGAAGAAAAGGGTGTTGGCCGGAGACTTTCCCGTCTTCTGTGTAACAGCGCTGAGATGCATGGTCATGTACCGGATGCTATGAGAGTTGTGAAGCATGGTTATTGGTTCCTTCCCAACTATTTTCCATTTGGAGCAGACTGACATGGTTCCCAGATTAGGTTTGAATTCCCACCGCAAACCAGTTATTTATTTGCTTATAAAAAAAGGAAAAAGGCAATGGGTTGCCGCTGTAAATGGATTTGGATCCCAACCAAGATAGTTCCTTTCCAACCATTCTGAATTTAAGTAGGCCAGGACACATTGTTGAAGCCCTCGGCAAAGATGGGGGTACTTTTGGCAGGTTGCTGATGCCTGAGCCTCGTTCTTTGGAAGTATTGAAGCTATGGGCCATGGACGACTTGTTGTACCGGCCAGCTGCCACTCTAACTGTGTGACCATGAGAGCGAATGATGTGGTTCGGTCCACCACATGACATCCACGTAATAACGTCTTTTTTTCTTTCTTCTTTTTAAGATTTATTTAATTGTATATGAAAGATAATATAATACGAAATATCTTAAGGAAAAAACTCAAAAAATTGCATTTGCTCTTATTTCGTTGAATGATATTTATAATATAACAAGTGCTTGTTTATAAGAGAATTAGATAATACAAATCGACTTCAACTATATAACTAGATAATTGTGACCGAGTAATAAATTTCAATTGTAACTATTGTCACAATTGATTAGGTGATTGTCTTCGATTGAAGTTTGAATTCTTAATCTTTTGATATACTCTAACAGTATACAAGATTATATTTATATATAAAAAAAAAAATTTGAATGTTATTAGCCTCTTCTACTTCTATATTAATAATATTAAATCTTATTTATCGTCTTAAAATTCTTATTTCTTGTAACCATGGTTCAGGTGTGGCCACTCTCACTTAAAGTACTCTCGTCAGAAATGGAGCTAGACATTTTAATGGGAGAGGGCCAAATAATTTTATTTTATTTTTAATATATATATATTAAACCTAACTCAGTTTTTATATTTTTATTATTCTCTTCAAATTAAAAATCAATAAGTGAAATTGAAAATTAAGTCTTTTAGAAGAAAAAAAAAAAGGTTAAAGAAAACCATTGTCCAAAGATTTAGAAAATGAAAAATAAAAATAAAAATGTATCGTTTCTGTACTGAAATTGAGAAATTTTAGTTTGATTAATTATGTGCTTCTCGATGTTCTTACAAAGCTTTATCTGGATAACATGGCTCTTGAAGCTAACATTTTCTTGTTCATTTTGTTAGATAATCTCATTCTAACTAACACAGTAGTGTGTTAACCCACTAATTGTTATACAAAACACACTATATGCTACACAAAACACATTCTGCTAAACGCAACACAAAACAAATGAAACACATATCTTATAAACTTTTCTAGTGCCATCTAACTATATTGAAATAAATCTTCATTTTACGTTAATTTTGCCACGCATCCTTTGGAAACCGAACTATGCTAGGCATGTGACTTCTCGAGTCCACATCTATCTTTTTCCTTTACTAAACCTCATTCATTTACTTTGAATAAAACCTATGCAACTTTATAAAGCTAATTTTCATTATTACCATTTTCGGATATGTCCGTTGCTACCCGTAAAATATTAAAGAAAAAAGTTTTAATAATAAAGTTATCGTTTCAAATGAGATGAAATCAATTGAAAAAATGATAAAAGGAAATGGGCCAACGGGCAAAAAAAATAAAGTAAAATATTGTTAAGAGTCAATAGACCCAAAAAAAAAAAAAATTAAAAAAAAAATTATCTGAATTTTTTTTTCTTCTTCTTAAGAGGATAGGCCATGGCCCCCTCCCTCGTCCCCGACTCTCGTACTGTTGAACTAAGAACCAGGCCAGGGAATCTTACTCAGTAACCCAAGTACTATGTCTTGTCTTTTCACTCATTTTTGTATTTTCTGCTTTTCTATTTTGGTCCACTTTAGAGCAGGGAGTACCAGTTTACACTTTTTGAAATATCTCCAACGCATGAATTAACTGGAATGAGTGAATCATGAAAGGAATCTTACTTGTCCTGAATACATGTCAGATGCAGCACTTGCTTCATGGATGTGTTCCTTTTTCCTTCTATTTTCACCTTCTTCAAAACATTCCTTACAATTTTTACTTTCTTATATTACACCAATAATTTTTTATTATTTCATAAGAAAAGGAGAGGGAGAGAGAGAGAGGGAGAGGGAAGAGGAGTTATTAAACGGGGCATAGTTCTAAAGGACGAAGGAAAATAAGAGCAGCACATGCAAATATGCAATTAGATTCTGGAAGCTGCTTTCAAAAATGAAGGGATTGATGTCATGAAAATGGTACACCAGTAGCTAGGCTGCAGTAAACATGTATAAGAACTCAATACTGTTTCCACTTCAGTAATTTCTTCTGATTTGTTTCTACATCCATATAGTTTTATGGTGCTGGTGCATGTCCTTGTATCTCTTCGAGTTTTAAGAGTCGAAATCTGGGTGGCAACTAGTTGTGGTGTAGAGACCGAGCAGAAAGCAACTTGTATTGATCAATGGCATAAGGTAGGGGGTATGCATGTAGGCAGTTAATAACCGCTCCTGTAATGACTCAAGAAAAAATGCTAGTTATATCTGCACTATTACTCCAAAAGAACTAGTCAATTTGGAGTGTCCCTAGACTAGTCAATTTGAAATTTTCCTAAAATCTTTTATAAAGCCAAATTTCACATAGTAACTAGACAATGTGGGACTTAGCACCCATAAGTATCTTTATAAACCACTTACTCTATGTGAATTATTTATCTCTTCCCAATATAGAGCCGGAATGTTATAGCTCGCATACGCTATCCGCGCCTATTCGTTATTCATCATCCGCTATTTACATATGCTGATGCAATTATTAAAAAATATTATCCGTAAATGCAGATAGCGGTTTATTAACCGCATCCACGTACCATTTTATATAAAATATATATTTTATATATTATATTTAATAAATTCGCCAAAAAAAAATGTCGTTTTGGTGTTTAATACCAAAATGGGGTCGTTTTGGATTGAATATAGATTATGTTTACATTGATTTGGTTCGTTATGTTGCTTTCTGGTGTAACACTTAGACAAAAAGGCAAAAGTAATGTAAAATCAATATTTTTTCAAAAGTTTAAGACTTTAAAAAAAATAATAATAATAAAAATAAGCCCAAAACACTATAAACCAACTTAAATTATTTTCAAAATCGTTTAAAAATATGCCATAATAAAGACCTATAGAAGGCTCATTACCTAATATGTGGATATCGAATAATAATTGCATTTAATAACAGTAATAATTGTACGGATGCGGATAATAAAAATATGTTGTTAGTGCGGATATTTAAAAGTTATATCCGCATTTTTGCGGACGTAGTTACAGATATTACAAATAACTACATCTGCATCCGCACACACACCCATAGCATAAGACATGTAATCATCGAATGATTTTGATCATTTTGAGTCTAGCAACTTGTATTGAAATTTTTGGAGATGTATCTACTAGAAATCTGAACCACTTATTTTTTTGTATAGATAGATGTTGATGCTTTTTTTTTTATTATTTATATTGTTTCGAAACTTTGGTTAATGCATGTGAGTGTTGTGTTAGAGAAATGTTTCTTACACATACTTTGTACACAAAGTCTTATGTGAAAATATTTTTTAAAAAAAGAATAAAAAATTAAAACAAAGTGTCACGTAGGACTTTGTGTACAACGTGTGTGCAAGAATAACTAGTTCACTTGAAAAAAGTAGGTTTTCTAGTCAAGCTAAAGAATAGCTTGTTCACTTAGAGTATTTCTAGCAATGTTGTACATTTTACCTATATAAAAAAAAAAAAAAACACAATTTTCTATTTTACCTATTACATTTTTAATACAAACTCTAACAGATTTTGCATTTCATTCTCTATTTTCTCAGTATATTTTTTTTTAATTGTTTTCTTAAACCATCAAAAGAGAAGAGAGAAAAATAATTGTGGTAAAAAGAGAGAGAGAAGAGAGACTATTAAAACAATAATATATAAGCTATAGTGCTTGTCTAAAAGTAGTTATTAAAAAAAAAATATATGAAGGTTTAAATAAAGAAAAAAACAAGCTACTAAAAGGAATTTTTACCTCGTTTTAGCTACATATACAAAAAAATTATTTTAGAGCATATGCTTGATATACTCGGAAAAAGTCTAATATAATATTATTCATAAAAGAAAAATTAATTAATTAATTATTATTATTATTATTATTATTTTTAAAAAAAAAGGGTCTAATCTTGGCCGCCAGATAATGGCACAAAAGCCCGTGGAAGACTGCACATAAAGGGCTAAAACAAATGGTAACAATGAAGACCACCTTACCACTCTCAGTGGACCAAAATCTATAATTGAACCCAATTCCTTTTGGGCCACCATTTTTCACAGGGAAATGGGAACACACCCTTCTGGGTGTTTTCCCCACCCCGCCAAAATGTCTCATTTTTTAGCAAAACCATCTACACATATTTGGTATTTATACCCTAATAAATACAGGCCCCCATCCCAAATTTGGAGGATAAAACCCCAAATATAGGCAGGGTGTCACTGCTCCTTGTAGCTGGGCTGGACAAAGTCTATGATCTTAGCCTCTGGGGGCTCTTTTGGTTAGGCCACGAATTGGGCTCACATAGAATGTGACAAATCTCAAACCCAAACTCCCACTTATAAGACATTCTTTTTGTGTAATTTTATTTTCAACATGATTTGGACTCGAAGTTATCATTTAAGTTAAATAATTTGTTTAAATTAGTTTATTTATTTTCAAACGAACTCTAGTTGTTCACGAGCAGCTCAATTAACCTTTTCTTTTTCTTTAAATTCATACCAATCATTAGTTAATTAGTTATGGTTAAGATTTTAACATTTGAGTTAATTAGATAAATTAATTCGAATCTCAAACAATCTTGAGTTTATATATATGTTTTATATATATATATATAAACACACACATATATTTATATCAAGACTTACAATTATAACAATTTAAGTTATATTTATTACATTACGAAGATAATTCATTTTATATTTTTACATACTTGAGATGTTCGCATTATAAAGTTAAATAATACTGTAAAAATAAAGTTAATATAAATTTATACGAGCTTCTACAAGTCAAGTTTATATGAATTTAACGTGTTTAATAATCGAACCTAAATTTATGTTCAAGCTTGATTCATTTATTAAATGAAACGAACTCGAGTCCGAAGACCCTGTCCAACTATCAATGATAACAAACTCAACTCTGCCAATTTTTTTTAGAAGACAAAACTCAAATCTGCCTTGAATGTAAGAAGGGATTGGGGGGGTATTGCATTTATGAAGAAGAAGCCAAATTTTTTACCGTTTTGCTCAGAAGAAATACCATGGACGATGATAATCTAGGTGGTCTTGGACAAACTATAGAACCAATTTACTCTAAATTTCAACCAATTTAAAATAATGGAATTAGTTTAGTTTATCTAAATTATTCTAGAAATAAATTTTAATCGTTGGGTATATATGCATGAGTTTTCGTGTGGCTTGATTTATTATTATTATTATTTTTTAACCTCGTGGGATTTAGGTGTTAATGCCGTCGTATCAACGTGGTAATTAGGGGACTTACTGCACTCTACCATATCCCTGGCCCCTGGGGATAAAGGTTGTTATCCAAACCAAACCCCGTTAATCTTATCTCTGCAACTCAAAGCCTCAGCCAGAATCTTTAGGGCTCTAGAAGTTTTACTTTTACGCTTTTATGATCTGTAAGTTCTGATTCTTTGTCTCTTTTAACTTCTGCAAATTGGGTATGATGTTACTGTGGAATGCTTGAAAAACCCCATTATTCTCGTTGATTTTGTAAGAGTAAAGGAAAAATCTGAGATACCCTTTTCTTTTCTTTTCTTTGTTGATCTGGAGAAAACCCAACTTGCGTCTTCACTAAATTTGACTGGGCTTTGTGAAAACCCATGGTGTATTGCTTTGATTTGGGGTGCTTTGTGATGATTTTGTCAATCATGTTTTTATTGATCAATCTGCAATTTTTGATAATTTGTCAAATTCAAATTTGTGTTTTTATCCATCAGGTTGTGGTTTGTGATAATCTATGTGATCCGCGTGGTATTGTCACTGATTTTGTTTACATTTCTTATTAATAATATGTTAAATTCATGTTGGGGCACTCCAAAATTTTGTGGCGTTTACGTTAATCTGTTTTTGGATTTTGGTGTTATACGAACCGAAACTACTACTGATTTCATTCAAGTTTTGTGAATTTGTTGTTTGATTTATTGCAGAACGAATTGCTGGTTTTTTAGCACAAAAAGGAAACATGTTGCGTTACTTAAAGGAGACCTATCAAGACAATATGAAGTCTACTGGTGAAGATTTGCTAAGTGCAATAATCCCTTTGATGAAGCTCCTTTCCCTCACGGTTATAGGTCTGGTTCTTGCACTCCCAAAAACTCAAATAATTCCTAGAGCGACATTTAGGCTCCTCAGCAAGCTTGTTTTTGCTTTGTTCTTGCCCTGCCTAATCTTTACCGAACTCGGTGAAAGCATTACACTTGAGAACTTTGCTGATTGGTGGTTTATACCGGTTAATGTATTAGTCAGTACAGCTATTGGTTGCTTCCTTGGGTACTTGGTCGTGGTTATTTGCCGCCCGCCTCCACAGTTTAAAAGATTCACCATTATCATGACTGCATTTGGTAATACTGGAAATCTCCCTCTTGCCATTGTTGGATCAGTCTGTCATACCGCAGATAACCCATTTGGATCCCATTGTCATTCAAGAGGGGTGGCTTATGTCTCTTTTTCTTCATGGGTTTCTGTGATTCTTGTTTATACCCTCGTGTATCACATGATGGAGCCTCCATTGGAATATTATGAGATTGTTGAAGAAGGGGGTGAGATTGAAGAACAAGAAGCAGTTAATGATTGCAGTAGGCCACTTCTTGTAGAAGCTGAATGGCCGGGTATTGAAGATAAAGAAACTGAACATTCCAAGACACCCTTTATTGCTAGAATTTTCCAAAGCATATCAAATGTTTCTCAGCCATCTTTTCCTGACGTTGAGGTTTCAGGAGAAGGCAGTGCGAACAGTCCCAGGTCCATTAGATGTTTGGCTGAGCCTAAAGTCGTCAGGAGGATGAGAATTGTTGCCGAACAAACTCCAATACAACACATTCTTCAACCCCCTACTATTGCTTCTTTGTTAGCTATCATTATTGGGACAGTGCCTCAATTGAAAGCTTTTCTCTTTGGATATGATGCTCCACTATCTTTTATTACAGACAGTTTAGAGATTTTAGGTGGTGCAATGGTGCCTTCTGTGATGCTTATTCTTGGGGGTATGCTTGCTGAGGGGCCTAATGACTCTAAACTTGGGCTTCGAACTACAGTTGGTATAAGCATAGCGAGGCTTTTGGTGCTTCCCGTGCTTGGAATTGGTGTAGTAGCATTGTCTGATAAACTGGATTTTCTGGTCCACGGTGACGCAATGTACAGATTTGTACTTTTGTTGCAGTACACAACACCAAGTGCCATTTTATTGGGAGCAATTGCCAGCTTGAGGGGATATGCAGTTAGTGAGGCGTCAGCACTTCTCTTTTGGCAGCATGTGTTCGCCCTCTTCTCCCTTTCGGTGTATATTTATATCTACTTCAAAATAATCCCATATGTTTGAGGCTTGGGTAATACTTTACTGCCTCAAGGACCCTTCAATTAGTGGTTAGTGTTAAATACCCTCAGATTACTGCTCTCACTCTGTCTATTATGGTATATTACTTAAATAAGATTTACATGTTTGTTTCCTCTATGTGCTCTGCTTGGTACTGGTGATGGGGGTAAGTGATGCTTCTCCCCAATCAATGATGGTTCTTTTATGAAAGTTGATTTTGTAGAATGATTAATATAGTTCTTGTTCTGTAAAAGCTTTGTTAGCACCCAAGTTAGTCATCTTATTTTTTATTAGGCATTGTGTATAGCTCTGAAAGCTTTCTTGGGTAAAGCCATTGACTATAATAGATCATTTACAGAAGTATATGTTTTTTTTCTCCTCCTGGAAAAGTGACTCATTCAGAAAAGGAATATTATTAAGCAATCATTCCCAACTAGTTGACATTGGCTAAATGAATCCTAGAGATCAGTTTGTTAAAATACTGAGAAAGGGAAATATAGAAGAAGTTCAATGCGAAGTGATCTAAAGCTACTATGCTTGATATAAATCTTTAGTCTTTTGGAAATTTGGTGGAGAAGTCCTAGACAATTAATCTTTCCAAAACCAGTAAAATATGGCTTTTGGTTGTATGGACAATGAATGCTGCAACCAAAGTTACTAAATGCACAATTCAGCAAGACTGTGACTTATTCCATAGAGTGAGATCAAAGTTAATAAAATGAGTTATTTGATTGATTCCATTTCAATAAATTGTTTTATGTGGTTAAGACTTGATAATTTAGCATGTAGGCAAAAATAAGCTTGAAACACAATTAGAAAAATGAGGTGATGGGACTGCTTTTCTAAGTAGGACTGGTTACCGACCCCTAAGGGTCGGAGTTGGAAAATAGATTCCGAGCCAAGCCGAACGACATCGAATTTTATTATCAATCGGAAATCTTGGGTTGGCTTGGTATTTGGGTTTATCATTGGATTTCGCCGCTACCTTTAAGCAGGGAGAGTCTTATATCTGTCGCGTGAAGTAAAAGAGGGGGGCAACGCATGGAGCTCACGCACAGCAGGTGTGGCACATGAGTTGCATGTAGGGTGGAACGCGGTTGGGGGGGGGGGGGGGGGGTGTGGAGCAAAGGACAAAAGGGGTGGTGAAAGGAATGTGGTTGGAGGCGGCGGCAGGAAAGCAGCAAATCTGGCTTCCAAAAACAGAGAAAAGGGAAAGAAAATTGGTAAAAGGAAAGGAGCGAAGAGTAAGGAGAGGGGGGGAGCAAGGGTCTGTGAGAGGGTGTCCAAGGGCGATCCATTGTTGCCAATTTCCGACGAGGAATTGAGGAGCGGAGTGGTGGAACTGGCCGTGAATTCAGTGAAGGAAGAAAAGAAGGAGGATTCGACTGCAGTCACGTTAACCCACGAAAGCGAGCTGAATGAGGATCAAGAGAAGAAGAGCAAGCCAGGAATTGATAAAATGAATGAGAATTTGATGAAAGATGAGAGGAATGAAGGGAATTCAATCAATGATGATGGTAAGGCCAGGGATAGAGTGGTGGAGAGGCCTCAGAGGCGGTTTACTTGGTCAGCATTGAAGCTGAGTGTGAAGGAGAAATGTGCAGTGGAAGAGAATAATGAGAAGTTGGGCGGAGCAGAAATTGCAGGGAAAGGCCCTCAAAGAGGAGATTGGCACAGTGTAGCAGCAAAATGAAAGAGAGGGAAGTCATATGTTAGGGTTCTATATATATATATATATATTACAACTTTTAAATTTTTTATTATATTATTGGGTTGGGTTGGAATTCAGTTTTTTTGCAAAATGAATTCCAAATTCCGACCTGACTCGGTCGAAATTCTAAAACGCGTAACAGACCCTGAGCCGAGGTCTGTCGGGAGCCAACCATGTGGCTCAATAACATCGGGCGGGTTTTGCCTAGCTCTATTTCTAAGATTTGAACATAATAACCTACTTTGAATGCACTTGATGTCTATTCATCTGACCAAGGGCAGCTCAATATAAATTGAAGCCCCGCAAGAACTTAAAGTGAAAATATGAAAAAATTGTTTAAAAATAATGATTTTCTCATTTTGAGATGCAAAATTACTAATCAAATTCATGTATTCAAGTTTTTTAATATACTAGTCTTAATAGATAATATGACTAATCAATTTAATCTTTCTTAGAACATAGTCTAAACATGATTTTATCTATTTAGTTTTGAAAAACTTCTTTCTGTAGAAGCAACAGTTATGATTTTTTTTTTTTTTTTGATAAGTAATTGTAAACAACAGTTATGAAAATTGTCAATAATATTATGATTATAGTATAAAGCATGTTGGCATATGCTTTGGTCTCGAATGTTTTAGGGTTTCAAACATATTATGTCACCTTCTCTCTTTTTCTTTTTTACCTTTTTTATCTTAAGTCCTCTTGACATGTCACGTTGTCTCTCATTTTATTTTTCCTAAAGGCCTTTCACCCTCTCATTCACACATGTTTGCCTTCTTTCATTTTCACTACCTTTCACCTTCTTTTTCTTTTTTGGGAAAATTAAATATAAAGAACTTTTTCTTTGGGGGGCCTTTAAAAAATAGGGGGGGCGTTGGCGCTTGACCCTTTTGAGCCGGCCCTGCATTTGACCTTGGAAACTTCATGTATATGTTATTATAATTTCATGTTGATTATCACTTGGTAATCTGGAAAGTAGTTATGGCGTTTATGTAGCTTCATTGTCCCAATCAAAATTATAATTTTAATCATTTGTGCTGCTGTTCTCTTCTGTTGTTGCCTGGGTAATGTGTATTAAAGTAAAACTATCCATACTACTAAATGAATACTTCTTGTATGAGCCTCATAATCTGGGGTTGTGGAATTGTATGACTCCAAAACACATACATGCACCTGACATTCTGACTGGTGCCAACATAGGTTAAAGTGGCATTCTGAGAGCAAACACCCTCCGCCTTCATGTTAACTGTGCATGTCTCGCCCCCTCCGGGCTGCCCTGCACTGTTTGTTCTGATCTTGATCTTGTGGGAGGAGGTAGGTATCCTCCCTGCTCCATCAAGTGCAAATGGCCTAGCCATGTTGGTCAAGAAAATGACCCCAAGTCACTGAATAAAGTTTGCTCAACCACAGGCTTCAACCCTGACATATGGCATCCCTATCAGCTACTTTTGTAGGGATGGCGATCATTGTCTTGAGACTCGATGTCTGACCATGTTTTGTCGAACACTGTCTGGAGAATTTTTCGCCGTTGTAATTGTGCCTAATGTTTTGCTTATTTTATGAGGTATACTTGCTGAGGTTACAAATGATTCTATGATTTATGTAATCATGGAAAGGTTATTTGGTGCTGCTTCTTTTGCTAGTGATTGAGATTGTGGATTTGGCATTAAATGGAATTTACTTTTCAGTAACAATTTTATTTTATTTTATGTTTTTTTTCGAGTGTGTTCATGGAAATTTGAAAGTACATCTTCACACCTTTGTTTGTGTGCACAGCAGGAAGTGTCATCTTATTCTAACATCATTTATCTACCCTCTTCCTGTATATTATTGCCTGCTGTAACGGCTCATAAATGCTTGAGGTTTGTATGAACATCTTTTGCCTTAAAGTCCAATGTGTAAAAATTAAACAAAGTGGCATGCTCCATCGGATTGCTAGCTATCTTCCTGTTTGTAACACATACCATAGAGTTCAGTTTCTTTGTTTTCCGTTTCATAGCAGGTGTTGCAGGTGAAGAGGCGTATTTGCCGTCAACCAGTTTCGTTAATCTACAGGTAACCATGAAATGAGATTAATTTACTGTATTTTCTATGAAAAATTAAGATGTATAAGAGGATCCAGTTCCTACATAGATATTCATTGGAAACAAATAGGAATCAGTAAGGATGAGTTTTTTTGAAAATGGAGTTACCTTAAGACTGTTAGACACAAGCCCAAGTTGGTCTGAAGGAGAAAGCTGATAGCCTGTAAACCATTCAGCACTGAGAAACCATATTAGAAGGCCTTATATAAGAAAATTGGATTTGAAATCCAGAAATATTTCTGTTCCCGTTTTCTATGTGATGTCGAGGCTACATGCCCTGTTAACTGTGATAACTCTATCTAATCTTGGTATGTTCTTTTTAGATATTACATGAAACAAAAAATGGAAATCTGAGAGTTAGCAGTAGTGAGAATTCAGGTAAAAGAATCTAGGAAATTGGATTAAGAAATCTCAACTCGAACTATTGGGCATCTCTCTCTCTCTCTCTCTCTCTCTCAAAAGTTCTCTGCAAAAAAAACCTCCCCCTGGATCTCAGTTCAGGGAGGAGGGAAGATCTCCCCACCACAACTCTCATGTTTTTCTCTTCTCCATCTTCTCTTTGTTACTCCCTCATTATTTTTTTCTTATTTAGTTTTTCTAGTCTTTTGTTTGGGTTATTAGAGGTTAGATCTACTGAAAATCCCCAACTTCCACCACACGCGCCCCTTTTACTACTCCATTGCCGGCTGCCGCTCAATCATCAACTAGCCCCTTCACTTCCGCATGTACCTCATGCGTCTCCGTTCCTTTTGATCTCTCACAACATATCTCATTCATCATGTCACCTTTGGCTCTCCGAAAATTCTATATCCGGATCTAGATTTAAAAAATATTTGATTTTAATGGTTCTCTGCCCCACCACAACAGATGGTGTTTCCTCCGCTATTACAACTACGTCTTAGCCTTCTCAACTCCCTCATAAGCTGGGCTGGAGCTAATGGTTTCATTGTTTTTGGACTGTGACAGTAATTTAGAATGGGGAATTGGTTTGGGAGACACGAGAATAAGCATCTTTGAGTCAAGAGTTTGGTCCACAGACGTGGCAGAGAATTTGGTTTTCATGTGTCGTTTCAAACATATATGGTCAAGGTTGTTGGTCCAAGGGGGCAATTCCTGGTCAAACATTGTCCAAAAATTTCCTTGTTCTAAGATGCATTTTGACTCCCCCCCGCCACCGGAAGAAACCAAATCCGACAGGGCCAACTCTTGTTTGGATCAGCGCACATGAAAACCGTGTTATTGCATGTTTACGCGGGTCAGATTGAAGGTCTTATATTTCTTGTAGCCCAACTTAGTTGCCATGGATATTATTGTAATAAAGTATGCCCGACAATTTTTTACACGATCTTGTTTAAATCCATTCAACATGGTGTGTTTATTAAATGGCTTTATGTGGGTCAAGTCAACCCAACCCGACTTGTTTATCAAACGGGTTAAAGTGGTTGTATCGCGTCATCCACTTAACTTAAATTTGTCTTGTCAAAATTGAAGGGTCTGACCTATTTAACTAAACGGATCGTGTCACAATTAACTCTTAACAGATCGGCAGATTAGTCGACACAATACAAATATGACCGCTGAACCTAATATAAACTTAACCGCCGATACTCCGACCGCTAGCCCTTCTTAAAGAGATTGAATTTACTAAAATAAAAATAAAAAGTAGAGACAACAAGTGGGTAATAGAGACAACATGAGAATTGAACATTCCCAAGAAGATATTGTTGAAAAATCTTGAGAAGCTGAAGAGGACAAAAGTTGACGATAGATTGATTACTCCAAAACGAACGTTTTCTTGTGAGTTGTGAGTCATTGTCAAAACGGCAAGTACATGGCCTCTGTAGAGTGCCTTCCAAGAAATTGAAGTAATATTTAAATATGTACTAAAAAAAGTCTTAAAATATTTTAATATTAAAGACCATACGAAATCTAACCAGATTCCACGCTAACAGAGAATGAATATTTATATATATATAAATGAAAAATCGAGTGGTTGGGAATATGCGGAGAATCGTGATAAAAGCAAGCCCCACGCCTTGTTTCCCACTGGGTTCCTAAGTAATATAGACCACTCATGACCGTGACCATGATGGATGGACGATATTAGCCGCCCCCACCTTTTGTTAGTTTTATTCAAATTTTCAATTATCTTATGCCCAAAAAGCATTTAATTTCATTTTTCCATATATTCTAAGATTTTAAAAAAGTGAAGTGTTTCTTCGTATTATTATAATTCTCAGATGAATGGGTGTTGATACCCATGGCCATGGGATTGATGTCAGCCTCAGCATCAAGTGAACAAAAGTAAACCCGTTAGAATACTATTAACAGTTTCTCTTAATTTTTTTTATTTTTTTTTTAAAAATATGGAATTAAACTACTTTTTTAAGAGTTTTTTTTTTTTATAAGTCTAGAAAAAAAAAATTAAAAGATTACACAATCTGAAAGGGAAAATGATACCAAATCGGATCGAAAAGGAAGGGTTGGGAATAAACTTTTGTGGGAATAGATATGTATGTGATGAATCATGATTGAACAGAATTCTCACATTCTTTAACCTTTTAGTGAGTATTTCTGGCAAAATTGCCCATCAACAAGTTGAGCCAAAAGTTGCTTTGCACGTGATAATCTGATCCCACCTTTGTCACGTTTGGGAGATTGTTCTCTGCGAATTGATTTGGCAAACTCTTGAACAAGTGGATCGAGCTTTCCAGGCAGATGACATCCGATCCGCTTAGAGTTGTGTTATTTGAACACATATTTTGTACATATTTTTTCAATAGAGGTGGAATTTAGGTGTAAGAGTTGTGTTATTTGTACACGCACTCACAAAGAATATGAGATTCATGTACGTCGACTCACACTCAATTCACAAAGAATTGTGTTATTTGAAGAAAATATTTAATTACTTATATTTTTATTAATTGTTGTAGGCTGCATAATAGATGAATCTTTGCTGACGATCGTTTATTTCATTGCTCTATGTTATGAGTTTTTTAAGCTCCCAATGATTAGTTTATTTTAATGATTTATAGATTTATGGGATAATTTTATTAACATATCTGATTATAATTGCCATGCTTAAACTGTATTATCTATTAAAAAAAGGAAAGGTCGAACACGTCATAGTTGAACTTTTTTTTGTTAGTTTTTGAAATTCTCATCCAATAATAAAAAAATAAAAAAAATAAAAAAAGGGAAAAAAGTGCAATAACCTTGGTAGACTATGAATATGTCAACTCAGTAAAAATAAAACTATAGAACCTAAAGATGACGCAGATAAAGTTATTAATTCATATAATAATAATAATAATAATAATAATAATAATAATAATAATAATAATAATAATAATAATAAGAAAAATTAAAAATAAGAAAATCTTTTAAAAATGTGAAAGCCAACCCCACGGGCCACGGCATCAGGGATGTGTTCCTTGGAGGAATCTCTTTCCTCCACCGCGCGAAATACGGCAGATTTCAGCTCTTTCTGGCTGCCTTCCTTGCTTGGGAGCAATATATATTGGAACCCTTTTCCCTCGATTTTCTCCACCATCTTCCCCACCTCTCCTTTTGCTTTATAAAGAGAGCCAAACAAGCCCTAGGTGTGTGCGCCTCCTCCTCACTAACCCTATCTCTCTCTCTCTCTCTCTCTCTCTCACTTCGTCTTCGTCCTCATTCTCGCCACCACACATTCCAAGATAACCCATATCTTGCTTTTTGTATTTGTTCCATATAGACTATTGAGCCTATCTCCAACCCATCAAGTTCATGGGTTTCCTTTACAGAATAGAAAAATGAAAGCTTTGTTTGGACTTGAGTAGCCTAAAATCCCAATCCCAGATTTTGGTTTTTTGTTTTTCTGTGGGTAAAGATATTCAAGGGAATGGCTATTCCTTATCCCCATTTTGTTGGGTCAGAGAAATCTCCCATGGAGACGGGGATTCTGGTGCCTTCCTCGTCATCTCCTGCCTCTCTGTCTCCGGTCATTCTGACCCAGGACGAGCTCAAGAAGATCGCCGCCTACAAGGCCGTCGAGTACGTCGAGTCCGGCATGGTGCTCGGCCTCGGAACCGGTTCCACGGCCAAGCACGCCGTGGACCGCATCGCCGAGCTTCTGCGCCGGGGCAAACTTCACAACATTGTCGGCATACCAACCTCCAAGAAGACCCACGAGCAGGCCCTCTCCCTCGGCATCCCTCTCTCTGATCTCGACGCCCACCCCGTCGTCGACCTCGCTATCGATGGAGCCGACGAGGTCGACCCCTTCCTCAACCTCGTCAAGGGCCGAGGTGGGTCGCTCCTGCGAGAGAAGATGGTGGAAAGCTCTTGCCGGAAGTTCGTCGTCATTGTGGACGAGTCCAAGCTCGTCAAGTATCTGGGTGGTAGTGGGCTCGCCATGCCGGTCGAGATCGTGCCCTTTTGTTGGAAGTTCACGGCGCAGAGGCTGCAGGCCCTGTTTGAAGACTCGGGCTGCGTTGCGAAGCTCAGGACTTGCGGTGAAAACGGCGAACCCTCTGTGACGGATAACGGGAATTACGTTGTGGACTTGTACTTCAAGAAGGATATCGGGGATTTGAAGGCTGCGAGCGATGATATTTTGCGGCTCGCGGGTGTTGTGGAGCACGGCATGTTTATTGACATGGCGACCACGGTGATTGTGGCGGGGGAACTCGGTATCACGGTGAAGAATAAGTTATAATTGATTTTTATGATTATTATCTAACAAATTTATATCTAGGAGTGTTGGAATTTTTGGTTTTGTCGCGAAATTGGGGAAAAGAAGGTTAATTGGTGATTATTCTAATAGGGGAAAAGGTTTTGCTTGCTGCAGTCATTGATTTGATAGAATTGGTGGGGAGGGTCTCCTCAAGTTTTGTTATTGTTTTGAGATAAAAGAATAGCAAGAAAGAATTATGAGCTCTGGATTTTTGGCCACAGCTGAATGACTGGCCTTTCATTCATGTCTGATGTAACTCTCTTCTTAGAAATGAAATGAAATGATTTTTGGTCATTGTCATATTTGATGTTACTGGTTTTACTGAAACAGTTCTCAATTGATGCAGCAGCCTTTTCTGCTTTGAATGTAAGTCTTTTAGTTCTTCTTGGATGGTTGTAGTAGTGCATAGTTGTAATTCAGCAATTGTGAACAGATATTCATGTTCTGCCTGGTGTCTTCATTCTCTGTATTTGGAGCTTAGCAGAATTGGCGTTAATGCATGAGTTCACCTATTCAGTACTTACAATCGCTTTCCTTGGTATCATCAACGTGAGTTTCATTTGAAATCTGGCTAGGGCAACTCTTGACTTCATGAAAGACATG
Organism: Alnus rubra; assembly: GCA_028654335.1. Lineage (NCBI taxonomy): Eukaryota > Viridiplantae > Streptophyta > Magnoliopsida > Fagales > Betulaceae > Alnus > Alnus rubra. The sequence goes on from JAJPGS010002212.1 coordinate 1,979,471, forward strand.
ATGTATGTTTCACTGGTAATTCTTATTTAATCTGGGTACATTCTAACCAAGGGTAAAAAACAGAAGAATCTGTATATATATTTTTTGGGTGTGGGGGGAGGCATACTGCTCTAGTTGCTGTACACTAAGCTTTAGTCTAACTTTTCAGTTAACTCTTTTAGAGCATCCCTAGTGAGCTCTCCATTTCAAAAAAAAACTATAAGTTAAACTGAAGTTCTTTTTTTAGGAAACGAACTTGATTGTTGAACTTTTCCTTTCTCCTCATTTGTTAGGAATGGTTGTTTAAAACTAATAAAAAAAATTAATATTTAGTTGAAATAAAAAAATATTTGGAGAGTTTGGTGTATGAAGTTTGTTAAAAGTGATAGATAAAATAACAAAAGTAGATTGTTTAGCTAAAATTTAGAGAATTTGGAGAGCTCACTAGGAATGTTGTAAGGCGCCTTAGGGGATATGATGATTATCCATTTCATATCTCTTGATTTGTAGATTGTCATGGAGAGTGAAATTTCCGTAGGATTTGTCACTTGATTTTATCTATTTCTATGCTGGGTATACTTTTGCTTATAACAGCATAGAACCTTGCTTTGGGACACACTCTGGTTTGTAAGACTGCAGCTGTCTGATTTACTTGGTTCTGCTAATAATGTTGAGTATCAGACCACTGTGCATATTAGTATAAGATATGAAATGTTCACAAGGTTTGAGTCTGAGAGCCTTACTTTGTCAACTAAGCACTGATAGAATGCTCAGCCAATGAGGATTTTCTTGCAGTGATTGCTCCTCATCAGAAAACATACAGCAATTCGCAGTGTTCCCTAAAGAGAAACTAGTTGAAATGAAGGAGCTGAACCTTTTCTCCCACGGGTTTGTATAAGTTCAATGCATGCCTGGAGGGATTTGGTCCAACCCAAAAAGAGCAGGAGTGACATGTTGACTCAAAAGCGACGCAGGCATCATGATTATGGATTTTGCATGCGAGTCTGCATCAACATTGAACCATCTTGAAAAGATTCTAGGCTTCTGGTTGTCGCTTGGGAAGCAAGGTGATTGCACAGCCAATTGGTGAAGCTTTAGTTTAAGCTGTTAAATGGACAACCAGAAGGAGCCACTATTCTATTACATTCTGAGATGTGTGCATCCTTTGAGTGTAGACTGCTTAGTTAACGAGAATGTAGTTGGAAATTGAAATCAATATGTTTGTCTTGTTAATTGGAATCATCTCGCTCTATTATTCTTGATGCCTTTTGGAAAGCTTGGTTTTGTTTCGTGTAGGTGTTGTCGAAGGAGAGAACAAATGCGTGGCGAATGATTAATTGCATCATCCATGGAGATGAAACAAACCCATGTCAAAGAGTGTCCAAATTTTTCAGTGCACTAGACGAATATGTTCTGTTCTTATATTTTAAGTAATTGGTGATAAAACACTCTCATCTTTTGTATATTTCATGATTTTATTTTTTTTATCATTCCAATGTATTTTGAGACTTTTCGAGTACCCAATTTTGTGGCAGACAAGCTCCTCGCACGCAACAAACAGTTGTTCAACAATATGATAGCACTTGCTTACAAGAAATTTGTTTGAACGTGGTAATCAACCTCTCAACGAAGGAATTTTCATTTGTATTATATATATAAAATTACATTTGGACGATTTCTTCTTCTTTCTTCTTCTAATGAAAAATAAAATAAAAAGGGTAGCGGGAGTGACCAAAATAACTACTCTATCTGGGCATACGAAGGTAGCATATGCTTGCTGGGAACCGCACATGTAACAATTCAAAAAAAAAAACGCCAGTCATATCTGCATTATCATCTTAAAATGACTAGTCAATTTGGAACTTTCCTAAATTTTTTTGTAAAGTCCAGTTTTACATAATAACTAGAAAATATGAAATTTAGCACTCATGACAATCTTTATAAACCAACTTAATCTATGTTGGCTACTCATCTTCTAAATATAGAACTTGAATGTTATAGCACAAGAGGATCCTAAACAGTGAGAACCGCAGCTATTTTCTCAAGTCTGATTAAACCATAGCTTAATTCAATCTCATTAGAACATCAATGAAATCTAAGGCAGCTAATACTAACTAGGTTTAAAGATTTCCATTTTGGAAGTCAAAAGCCTCATCCAGATACTCGTTCAACACTTGAGAATTACCTTGAAGTCTCTAACCACTTATGTGTATGAGTCGGGAGCAGAAGGGACTTGCTGGCAAGACTAAGTGATGAGTGCCAAAAACTATATATTTGGACCCCTTAATTTACATTAGCTAAACCTTTAACTTTGTTACTTTATGATGTTTTGGTTAGTTTTTGTGTTTTTGCGTTTTTTGCATGACATTAAGAGAAAAATGGTAATTTTCAAGTGAAAATACATAAAAAGTTGGAAATTCAGAATTGCTGGGAAGTCGATCGATCGAAAATTGCCCGAAGTCGATCGATCGATTATAAAATCGATTGATCGAATTTATACTGAGTTGGAATTTCAGAAACCCTAATTAACTCTATAAATACCATTCTTTTCTCATTTTTAGGAGAGGAGGCCGCTTGGGAGCGCCCTAAGCACCGTTCTCACTGTAGTTTAGGGTTTCTGTATTGATTTTGACCTAGCACTTCAATTCTTTGTAAGTTTCTTTGATTTTAATGCATTCTTGTTGTTTATTTATGCTTTCTTTAGTTATGTGTAGCTGAAATTTCGTCTAGGGGTGAGGATGAAACCTCACCATTGAAGAAAAACTGAGTTTTCATGCTTGTTTATGCTATTTGAGTCTATGGGTTTTGATTTCTCATTGTTCTACTTCGATTATTGAGATTATTGTTGTATATCTCACTGAGTAACCGGGTCTCTTGCCTCACTAAGCATTGAGTGTTCGCGTCAAAAGGTGAGAATTTCAATTTGGTTAATTGTATGGCTAGTTTGGCTTTGTAGCTTTTTGACTTGAGTAATTAAGCCCTTATGGATGTCTCTACATCTAATGCCCTAAGACCATCTGGTTCGGGAGCCACTGGCCCAACACTCGTTACATAGGTCAATTAGAAAGCTTAAGGGAGCCGAGCATTGCACAACCTACACAAAAAAATAATTAAAAAAAAAAACAACAATAAAAATATATACAAATAATAATAATAATAATAATTTGCATATTTTGCCTTGGTTGTTTCATTTGATAGGGATTCCAATGATTTTTGAAGTACTTATCTTGAGATTAAAATGAAACCTCATAATTGCATGTTGATTTCACTCTACACTTTTGAGAAAATGTGATGTCTTAATTGTCCATTTATGAGTGATTTGATGTTAGATCCCATGTTGATGTTTATGATGGAGTTTGTCTTTTTAAGCATGTCAATGACGTATGAACCGTGGTTTGTGTGAAAATTATTTCTTGTTGACAACATAGCGTTTCAATGTTTGTGGGTATCATTTCTGGCAAACCCTCACGAGACTTCACTCGTCCACTAGGGAGTTCTAGGGGTTTAAAAGGCTTGTTGCATATGTTAAATGCAATCGTTTCTCCCACGAAAGAGGACTTATGTTTCATGCTTTGATTTTGTTTTTCATTTTGTTTTGCTAAGGGACTAGCAAAATGTAAGTTTGAGAGTATTTGATGAGTGCCAAAAAGTGTATATTTGGACCCCTTAATTTACATTAGTTAAACCTTTAGCTTTGTTATTTTCTGATGTTTTGGTTAATTTTTGTGTTTTTGAGTTTTTTGCAGGACATTAAGAGAAAAATGGTAATTTTCAAGTAAAAATACATAAAAAGCTGGAAATTCAGAATTGCTGGGAAGTCGATCGATCGAAAATTGCCCGAAGTCGATCGTTCAATTATAAAATTGATCGATCTAATTTATGCGGAGCTGGAATTTCATAAACTTTAACTAACTCTATAAATACCATTATTTTCTTATTTTTATGAGAGGAGGCCGCTTGGGAGCGCCCTAGGTGCCGTTCTCACTGTAGTTTAGGGTTTTTGTGTTGATTTTGACCTAGCACTTCAATTCTTTGTAAGTTTCTTTGATTTTAATGTATTCTTGTTGTTTATTTATGCTTTCTTTAGTTATGTGTAGCTGAAATTTCGTCTAGGGGTGAGGATGAAACCTCACCATTGAAGAGAAATTGAGTTTCCATGCTTGTTTATGCTATTTGAGTCTATGGTTTTGATTTCTCATTGTTCTACTTCGATTATTGAGATTATTGTTGGATATCTCTTGTGATTTCCGGATACAAGTGATGTTTTGATATAGTTTCATTAATTGATGGCTTGGGTTTTTTTTTATCAAAATGTTGGATATTCGTTGTGTTTCATTCCATGGATACATTTGATGATTTAGTCAAAACTAGATATCTTTTGTGATTTGTGCAAGTATGGATTCATCGAATGATTTAAACAATTTTTGAAGCAAAGTAGAACATACCTAAGTTTTGCATGTGAAAACGTCAAATATGTGTGATGAGCATGAGATTAGGTTGCTACGATTTGGTGAGTGTAGATTCCAAAACCCTAGACTCCTTTATTTTCATTAATTTCGTTTATGTTTTCTTTTGTTAAAAATCCATAAATTTGGAACTAGGTTAAAATATGATTAGTTTGAATAGAGATTAATTTTCGCAACACAATTTCCTGTGGGATCGACCTCGCACTTGCAAAACGCTATATTGCAAACGATTCGTGCACTTGCGAGTATTATAATTTGCACAACACTAAGCGTATGCGGGCGGACATCAGAGGGTGGCAAGGGCCAAGTCCTCCACTCTTGGTTGTGCATGCTTGCAAGTCAAGTGGCAGCCTAGGATGGATTTGGATCTGATGCAATATCAACTGGTGTAGTAGATTTTTTTTTTTTACCCTTCTTTTTAAATGAATGGACTAGATGATGGCAACAATGCAATAAAAAGAAAAGAAAAAAATTTAAAAGATAGCTTTGAGTGTTTGTTGGAGTGGCCGAACCTCCCAAAAGGCGGTTCAAGTATGGTTGAGAAGCACCAAAAACCACTTATTTATAAAGGAATGCCAAGTTAAAAGACAAAAGAGACTTACATAAGAGTTTACACTACTAAGATTCATAAATTATATGACAAGGATCCTTTATCCTCTATTCTTCTAGTCTTTTAGACTAAACAGAGCTTCTCTGCCAGATTACACCATACTTCTTTCTTGCATGCTTTATTTTTATATTTGTCAATGTCCTCTTTTTTATCGCAAATTTGCTTTTTACAAAAAGGTTCACCAAGTTTCTCATATGTTCTTTATCCTTCCATCATATTGATAAGGTTACTATATTTCATGTCATCTAGTGAAGGTGAAGACATAAAACTTTGATTGTTGTCGAACAGGCATGGGTGTTAACTTTTGCTGAAAATTATTTCATAAAAATTTAAGTTTCTCTCAAATTTTAATATTTCAACTTTTCCTCTATTTTTTTTAATTACTCTTTGCCTCACATTGAAAATTTGAGTACACACATGTTATTTGTGTCACCCAATGCGAAGCACTGGCCGTTGCACGCACTGTGCGGGTTGCTTTGACGCTTTAGAAGCACTTAGCATTTGCACATTGTCACACACGAGCTACAAGCTTATTATTTACATGTGTATTTTTCTAATGCGTACAGCTGCTATTCTAACGGTTATATTTTTTCAACAATCAGACATTGAAACTGCATTTTCAATAAAGTGGTTCTGTAATTTATAAAATATATTTTTCCTACATATTTTATTATATCTTTTTATTCTTTGTTGTTACAGAATTTCTTATTTAGAGTAGTATTCAGAATTTGCAATCTGCACACTACATTTGGGTAGTACTATATCCTGAGAACATAATTGTTGTATTCCCTATTGTAAAACTTATTGTATAAATGAGAGGCAATATATGTTTAAGAAACAGATTAATATTTGTCTTACATCCCAAGAATTCAGTGATTTTCAATACAAATTTTTTTATTTTGTTTTCTTTAATTTATGTAGTTCCCACATCTTTATTTCCTCCGGTGTTCTATATCATCTGCTACTAACTCCGGATCATATGGTAAATTAAGATTTTTTTTTTCTTTCTTTCTTATTTCCCTATTCTCAAGCAGTTTTAAAGCTTGCTCGATTTGATACGAACTTTGAATATAATCAATAGAGACTTCAGTAACAAATAGTCTTTTATCATCTATCACCATGAAAGTTTCTTAAAGAGTGCTTCTCTAATTTCCTTTGTTTTGTCAGAGAGGGGATGATTAAGCTTTGAGCCCAATTATCAATTTCTTTAACATAAGCTATAGCTAGTTCTAGAGAATTAATCATTCTTTCTTCAACAAATTCTTCTTTATTTGTGGCTTTTATCCACAATTGAACTTTTGATAGGGTTGGAATTTTTTTTCCTTTTACTCTCCAATCAACTTAACTTTTTATCTAGAAGGTGAAATATTTCACCTTCCTAATTTCCTAAATAAAAGAAAATTTTAAGAAAAATTACAATTTAGCCACCCAACTGTTAGTCGTTTTGTAATAACTCCATGACTACTAACGCTTGGAATCTGGCTCTCAAACTACCAAAAAATTTCAAAAAGGCCCATTGTATTGAAATATGCCTATAATACCCATGCCACGTGTCATTTTTAATTAAAAAATAATGAAAATTAATTTTTAAAAACAAAACAAAAAAACACTAAAATTTTATTCTTTTACTTTTATTATTATTATTTTTTTAAAAATAAAAAATAAAAAAATAAAAAAAGTTTTTTTTTTCTTCAATTTTTATTATTTTTTAAATGAAAAATGACACATCACTGGAGTATTATAGGCATATTTCGACAAAATTAGCCTTTTTGAAATGTTTTGGTAGTTTGGGAGGCTAGAGTCTAAGCGTCGGTAGTTTGTTAACCTACTTGCAAAACGACTAACAGTTTGAGGGGCTAAACTGTAATTTTTCCTAAATTTTAAGATATTTGCTATTAGGCTCGTTTGCTCATTGGGCTCCTCACAAAACCCTGCCAAATGGGCTGCCATTCTCAGAATCACAATAAGCCTAATAACGAAAAAGTTGGATTGATTGCAGCTCTTTTTTTATTTTTATTTTTTTTATTTTTTTTTAACAAGAAAAAAAAAAGAAAAAAAAAGAATGATGAATGCGTTGAAAAATGTGTGAAACAAACATAAGTAAAAAAATTGAAATTTTGCAGCAATTATACGATTCCTTAGTTGGTTTCCTTTTCTTGCGGATCTCTTATTTGGGATTTAGCAATCATTATGCGTATAATTACCAGATCATGCGAAAAGTGCTGCTGAGGATCTCCCCCATGTGAGAAAAAAGAAATAAAGCAAACTCCCAGTTACTACAACTTCACGATTTCCTCTTACTTCTGATTAAAGATTGTAATTGGGCCAATCCCAATATCTAGAATTATAGGTTGAACTATTAATTAGGTGAGAAAATCGTACCGGTTTTATGTCGAATTCGCGGGTTGTGTCGAAAATTGTCAACTCTAAATGTCACATATCGAAACATGAATATAATTAAGACTATATAAGTCAATCATAATTAAATCCATTTAATTAAACAAGCAAACCGTTCAACTTTAACCTGCTAATTTCGCGTCAGATTTATTGGTCGTGTTGAAAATTGCCAATTTTATTGTTAGGCAACCCTTTTGTCACTTCTTTCTTGTAGTCAGATGGAGAGAGGGAATGCTAAATAATGAAGATTGCATAATAAAAATATCATCTTTTTATCATCAATCTCTTGCTGCTTGCCCATCTTGTATTCTTAAAAATTCTTGTCAGTTTTTCCTCGTTCTTTAATTTGTTTGTTTTTGGGTCAGTTGGTGAAATCTTGAATGCTACTCATCGATCGAGGATCACTTTTGGTGAAATCTTGAATATCTAGGATTAAGGTTTGTGATGAGATCCAGGAGAGCATTGGTTGTTGACAAGTCTGATAAATTAACTAAGGTTGTTACTATACAGTTAATAAGGGTGGTTGGACGTACAACCTTTGTAGGCAGGGGCATATAACTGAAACAGTGGCTTAATTAGTAACGTCAACTAGTTAATTGAGATCGAGCAGCTAGCAGCCAGCAAGTCACATGACATGGTCCCAATGCAAACTGATCAATGGAGAAAAAGAGCACCCAAATTCAAAAAGGTGAAGATGATGACAAAGATGGCTACAACTACTCATCATCTTCTTGCTGGAGACATGTACATCAGTACTCATGCAGCTGCTCCAATATCTCCTGTTTAGTTAGCATGTTCCCTCACATTTTGTGTCTACCCAACAGGCCCTTTGTTTCTTGGGGTCACCTCAATTAATTGGTAAGTGGCCATGTTTTTCATAATGTTGGTTGAGGTTTCAATCTCCTGATTGACCTAATGTTTGAGTTAGGGACAGTGTTTGAATTTACCCGCACGACTTTTTTTTTTATTATTATTAAAAAGAAATGAACTCAACACAAAATTAAAAGGTTATTATTGAGGGATCTGAACCTATTTAATTAAATGGGTCGGTTAGGGTTGATTTAGACATGACCAGAACTCGACATTTTTTTACACGATTCGAAAACCCAATGCAAACCTAATTCAAAATCTTATACACATGTCTCAACACGACCCAAGTTCAACACTCGAACACAAATCGCCACCCCTACGCTCAATAAAGGTTATATAAAAAACCACGTACGCTAGTTAGATATCTCACTGCTAGTCAATTAGTGTGAATTACGGTTGGAAGATGTCGTTCGAACGGTGTGCCACGTGGCACTGACGAAACCCTACCATTTGAATGAATAAAGCAACTATTTGAACGGTTAGGTGGGGAGCCACGTTGAGTATAGAAGAAACCTCACTTTTTTAACGATGAACAATATACTATTTTAACAATATTGTTCATGATGTTAGAACGACACCGTTCAAACACTGTCCAGGTACTGTCATAATGATACTTATCATTCAAACGAATGAGCCAAAGCTTATGGGGAAGGATTTGTGAAGAAATTTAACTAGCAAGATAAGTAAACTCACGTGAAACTTTAAACCATAATTTTCAAGCATGCCTATTTTAATATAAATGTGAATCTTTGTATTGACATAAAATTATTCGTGATTTAATGTTGTGAACTTTGATAGAGTGAAAATGGCTTAAAAATTAAGAAGCAACCCCTTTGAGCTTTCAATGAAATGATCAACAAGGTGCTGGCGGAAGGGTGGAAGATAAGAGTAGGACGTCTTCTTCTAAAGAAACATAATTCATAGCATGTATTGCATTAACATTAGGAGAAATGCTAAAAAGTATCCCTTCATCCCCCCTTCATGCCCCCCTTTTCATTAAACTAATTGATTTTAATGAAAAAGTAGTCTCTGATGTGACATCAGAGACCACTTTTTCATTAAAATCAATTTATTTAATGAAAAGGGAGGATGAGAGGGGGATGAAGGGTGCATGTGTAGCACCCCTCTTAAATACATCATACATTCGAGGAAAAACTTTCTTATAATCTCTGATCTTTCATGGCTTTTAAAATAAAGTACCCAAACTTCAAAACGTGTCAATTTAAGGTATCAATCTTTCAATTTTTTTTTTTAATTTTAACTCTCATTTAGAAATTTTCGTTAAATCCTATCAAAATTCTAAAAATACCACTACGTTTTGTTCTTTAAAAAAAATTATAAAATTCAGGCGTGAGTATTTTTGTAAATTCCGCTAAATTCTGACCAACACCTAAATTCTTGCAATTTTTTTTTTTTAACAAAAATGAAAGGTATTTTGAAATATTTTGCAGCCCCCTATTTCCGCCACTGGCAGGCGGCAATTGATAGAATTATAGATGGAATTATTATATATGTATTTTTTTTTGAACAAAATAACGGGAGTTACCATGCATTAATTTGAAGATGCGCGAAGGCAAATACAATGAATAAAGACACATCGACACCCTACGCACTAAGCCAGAAAAATCTGACTTGGGTGTTGCCTACAAATAAACAAATATTAAAAGAACAAATGTTTGAGCCACTCATTAACAATAAAGCACCACTAACAAAGAAAAGAAAAAATGATTGATTTAGTTAACAAGCTATAAAAAGACTAGTAAAATCTGCAAATTTAACAGACAAACTTTAAAAAACTACTCTAAAAAAACAAAGAAAAAAAAACAACTAGAGAAAGCACTTAACACAAGCCAACGTCAAAAGAAAAACTATGCGTGTCTTGCAAGAACCGGCGGAAAAACATAGATCTGGCTTTAAAAGTAGATGTAGAAGAATAAAGCTCAGCCAAACTTTCGCAAGTGACACAGACGGAGAGGCCGCTTCCCTACGAGACGTCTTGTGTTAGCCTTCCTGCCTGAAGAAACCAAAAACAGGAAGAAGAAAAAAAAAACACAAAGCTCTGTAGCCCTAAAATGACTAAAAGAGACCCAAAGCTCTATAGCCCTAAAATAACTAGGAGAACAAGAGCTTCATAACCCTAAAAGAACTAGGATAACGAAAGCTTCACCGGATCTAAGCCAATGAGAAAACGAAAAACCTTAATAGTCCTAAAAAGACTAGGAGTGAAGAACCATTAGGGGGAGAGAGGCGTGGAGCCTCCCTCCTCCTCAAACACTTTTTTTCTTTTTTATCTCTAGGGCCGGCTCTCCTCTCCTCTCCGCCTTTTAACAAAAAAGAAAAAAAAAAGAAATTATATATGTTGAAAAATGTAAAATGATGAAGGCATTCCTTTTCAGCTTTCTTGTAGTCCAAAGGTGAAAGGGAAATACTAAAGACATCAATACTTTTTTTTTTTTCTTTAATGAAAATATCCACGGCTACTTGCCCACGTTGTATGCTTAAATATTGGAGGAAATTACCTACGACATAAATGGAGGGAGAGGAAATTAAGACAAAATGGTAAGCTAATGGAATCGTATTATTCATGGCATTAAATTCGATAGCCATCTATTAATGGGTGAAGCAATGCGCAATAATGTCGAAAATAACATTCCCATATACTCATATAAATTCAGAGACACAAATTTCTTTCTCAAACTCTATTCTAATAAATGTTAAGCGTCCCCGGAGAAAAACATGTCATCCGAACCTATCAAATTTTTCTTTGTTGCGTGTTCGATAAATCATTTACGTAAAACCTATCCTTTTGAATAATAATAATATAAGCTTAATTTTCTTGACAACATAACTTACATAAGTAGCTAGGGTTGGTTGTTGGCAAGTCTAATGATCAAGGTTGTTATACAAATAACGGTGGCCGTCCACCTCCATTTTAGGTCACAATTAACTGCATATATGCATGCATGACCCCAAATTGCTTGGAGAATAGGAGCACCGGATAGCGCTGCCGACACATGGAAAAGGTTATAGAGAAAAACAAGAGGGACATAAGTATGACGTCTAAAATAACTCTCTTTCTCTCTCTCTATATATATATATATAGCTTAAACAAGTATTTTTAATATCTAAAAAGTTCTTTCAGGCAACAAAAAAAAATGTTGATTTGATAAATAATTTATTTTTTATTTTTTTTAACTTTAGGGTAATTTTGAACATAAACTTTTTTTTTTCTTTCTAAAAAGTTATATCAAGCTTTTTCGGAAAAGCGCACTTTCAATGCAATCTCAAACTGGCATAAAATATGTTAAATTACCACTTAATCTAAAAGATTAAATTAAAAGGAATGAATGAATGAATTATTTAATTTATATTTTAATACTCTCTCTTACATCTGGGTTCAAACTCCCTTTAAAAAGTTAAATCCAGTATATGAAATAGTTAATTGAAATGAGAAGCGAATAACAAAGATAAAGTTTGAACTCAGATACCATATTAAATCATTACGTACGTACATATCCTAAAAAATTAAAGAATTAATAAATTTAATCATTTAATTTATATTCTTACAAAAATATAAAAACCTTTAAAGAGAACCAATTAACCAGAGAAAAACGAATTCTCTTTGTGCTTCCTTAGATATGATAATTAACAACAACAGGTAATTAATTAATCAAACCAAACCCAAGGTGTAGTTATCCCAGGGTTACGTCACAGTTTTGCAATCTTTTACCCTAATTTGATAATCACACATATAGGAGTAACCTTATGAATTACCCTTAACTTTAAGGCATCTCTCATCAAGTTTAATATTCGAATTCTTTTTAAGTGCTAACAATTTTTTGAAATTTGCCATATTCGATCGCAGTAAAGTCGAGTCTTATTGAATTCGTGTGGAGGGCGTCTTGCACGAGTCCGAAATTTACCCTTTAACGGTATATATATACCAAGTCACTGTACCTTAGAATTTTTGTCATCAAATTAAAAAATAATAATAATAATAAAAATAAATAAATAAATAAATCTTATGAACCACTATCTATAGTTAATTTGTCTTCTGATATGTCAATATTTTGCCTGGAAAAGGATTGTGACCCACGCATTTGATGTAGACCTTAAACTACTCCAATTAAAACGGGTAAGCCAAGCTATGCCCAACAGAAACAACAACGTACGCATGTGAGATTTGGCCCTTCTTTTGGAATTTAGTTGGACTCCCACTATATTTATTAATTATATATATAATATAATTGTCCTTATTTTATATTTATGTGTTTCTTTATGTCAGGAAACACACACACACACATATATATATATATATATATCATAAACATAAAAAAAATCAGCAGAAACGTGAAGTATTGGTACACATGCTCAAAATATTTCCGACAGATTTATGTATTAAATTCTCTTGAAATATGAATATTATTCATTAAATAATAATAATAATAATAATCACAAAATATTGGAACTGATCTATGATATCCAACTTATTTTTGGAAGCAAATAATTAAAATCTCTTTATCCCACGTACAAATGGGTAACTACACTGATTAATCCCTTAAATGAAAATAATCGTCAAGTTAATACTATTTCCAAGTCACGCTTGACAACACCCGATCGAGGATAGGGATAGGGATAGGGATAGGGATAGGGATAGGGATAGGGATTAATTCCATGCATGAACAAGGAAATTAAGAAAGACACGACAAGAATATGCGATGTGTTTCAGATGGTGGAGGGAGGATTAATTAGGTAACTCCCATGAAAGTGATGTATACGTACGTGGCGTGCTGATACTATATATATATATATATATATGATCTGAAAGTCGTTCTGAAAAAGCAATAAAGCAAAAAGCTAGAAATAATTTAATAAACCATGCCCATCAACTTTTTATCGTAATGGTATCATCAGCAGCGTGAATGGTGGAGATTTGTATTTTTGGATGGATAATGACGTATCTGTTTAAGTAAATTTTTCACCGTTGGATCACTTTTTATATGGTTTTTCTCGTATTATCTCTTTAAATCATTAATCACACGAAAAAAATAAGGAAAAACATCATTTAATTTTCTGAACTTTTATCTTATTTGTAAATACCTCTTATAAACTTAAAAAACTCTCAATTTAATGTATCAATATTTTAATTTTTTTTTCAATTCCACCTCTCTATTAGAATTTTTTTGTTAAATCCTAACGGACGAATGTCAAAGTCTCAAAATACTCCAAATTTTCTTAAAGGCTTATAAGACTCTGTTTAATAAGACCCTGTTTAATATTTCGCTCCCTTCTCTTTTCTTTATTTTTACTTTTCTAAAAAAAATATCAGCTTTAAAAATTTTTTAAATTTTTTTCTTCTTTTATATTATATCAGCAATTTTTTATTATTATTTAAATAAAATAATTACTTTTTCACATAAATTCTTTCCGCTCCAAATCACATTCATTACTTTTTATTAATACTAAAAACAAAAAAAATTCCTCAAATATGAGGAGAAATAGTTGACAAACGGGGCCATCCCCGTCGGAGATGAGGTGAGGTGACGCAGACGGTGCCCTGCTTTCAATGGAAAAAAGCATGACCACCGCCGAAGCGCGTACAAGGAGAGTAGGCGGTGGGTGGGCCCGGCATGTTCCTAATCACTCACAAGTCACAACACATTTTCCATTCTATTCCTTCCCACGGCTTTGCCTAACTAAATTACACTCGCCGTTTTGTACTCTACTTGCCACGTACCGAACACACGCATATTATATTCAATAACGACCCTCCGATATCATCATCATGCCCACTAAACGAAATTGGAGTCAACGAAATCTCAAGCATAACATGTTACGTACTGTGGTATGGTGCACATTAGCACTGTAGATTATTTTCTCAGTTTCTGTTTAAAACTAGTACTTAGATTAGTGGGATCATTAAGCTGTTCAAATAAAACAACTTGCCGATCTTTCTTTCTCCATATACACAACTTTACACGAGTGCAATTTATATAAGATTATGTAATTTAATTTTAATTAAAAAAAAGTCAAATATATCGATTATACTTTATTAATTTTGTGTCAGAATTACGTTATATTAAAATTTGTCGGCTTTTATATCGTTTGTTAGATTCGAATCGTTTTAAAACATGAATATGAAACTGTATGCCAACCCTAATTCAACTTATTTTATTAAACGAATCGAACGCTTTAATTTGGTATTAAATTCATGATTAATCATCGAAAGGAAAAGCAACCGTGAACAAAAAGTAAAAGAAAAAAAAAAGAAAAAAAAAATAGGAAGCAAACCGTGTTAAGCAAAGGCCAAATAAGTAAAACGTGTGTGAATTAACTGTGCTTTACTTAATTAAAAAAGAAAAAAAAAAAAAAAACTGTGGTTTACTTAATTGAGTCATTTAATTAACAGTAAAAAGGAGGAAAAGAAAGAAGGCGATTGATTAGGATTAAATTAATAACACCCGCTCTTTTCGTATCCGCAGCCTAATCACCGTCACTGAAACCCCACCATGTGAGACTTTTTCTCTTTTTAGCTCCGAATCTGCGTCCTATAAATCTTCCGTTGCCTTCTCATCAAATACAAAGCGGACAAGTATACTGAAATGCCGATCAGACTCTGAAATCTGAATCTTTCCAAGGGATTTGGATTGAAAATGGTCTCGGTTCGTCTTCGGAGGTGGCTGCTGTGAGTCAGTGAGAGAGATTGGCGAATGACATGAAGCGATTCTTGGTCGCTGGGCTCTCTTTCTTCTTCTTCCTTTTGGCATCTCTGAGCTCGATTTCGGCTCAGCCTCGCAATGGACACCACCCCGATCCTCTCAAGCTCATTCTAGGTCCGTCCTCTCGAGTCCCTACGCTTGAAAATTCTGAATGCAGTAGTTTTATTCTTCGTTTTTGTTCGCTGATCGGAGTAATGGGTTCGACCTTCTAAGCGTCGTTTCCGTTTTCTTGTTTGCTTGCTGAGAAAACAACGGAAAACGGAAGGAGAAGGAGACTGAAAATATTAGCTCGCTTCTTCTTCTTCTTCTTCCTCTTTTTTCTGCTTTTTTTTGTTGAAAACCATATAATGGGAAATCTTTTTATCCCTCATTTTTCTCAGCTACCAAACGAGACAAAAGTTTTGTCTGTTATAAAGTATTAAGGTTTACCGTTTAGACATTAATTTCTGGCGGTGTACCTAGTACGCTTTAATACAAAGACACCTTAGTTTTTGTTTCTGAGTTCGAATAATTTAGTTTTGTGAATTTGTGTTCGTATTGTTGTTGTTATATATCCAGGAGAACAGAATTTGGGGCCGTGGAAGAATGCAATTTCGCAGGCTGCACAAGCTCCAGGGCCTGCAACCGATAATGCCCCTCAGAGCACGCTCGTTTTGGCGGCAAATCGGACGAATAGGGTGGACATTCTTCGTGGGTTTCGGCGCTACCGAGGTGGTTGGGACATTGCCAATCGCCATTACTGGGCTGTAAGTCCTGTTTCAGATTATGATAGCGCTATTAGATTGATTCCTTTAAATTCAATTGCCCAGCAAGCTTTGCAATACTTTCCTGCTTCTGTGCTTGTGAAATTAAGATCTACTTGATAATTTGAAGAAGTTTGTGGAACTATTGTCCTGGAAAGTATGTGTTCTTTATGTTTACTGGTTTGTGAGAGAAACCAAAAGCTTTTTTGATGAAAAATATGATAATCTTCAGGAATTAGAGAGTGATAGAACTACTCGCACTGTGCCCAAGTTTTCTACTATTCTTCTGACCTCAATCAGCACATTCTTTGTAAGAAAATTTCAGAATGAATCAATGTTCTGGAAGCTCAACTCGATTGTGGGTCATATGAAACAAACTTGGGATCAATTTAAAAGAAAAGGGCAAAAAAAAAAAAAAAAAAAAAAAGGACAAATAAGTCTTAGTAAATTAATGCATCAGATAGATTTTATACTTTTATGGCCATACGTTTATTTCTATTCTAAAGCGCTACCATGGCGAACTGCTTGAAAGCAGGGGATGCAACCAAGATATATTAATATCAAAATATATACCAGCCCAAAAATTCTGCCACTGGTGTATACCGTGTATAACATATCTGTTGCAGTGAAAGAGTTGAGCAGATCACAATTCACAAGCCACAATGTCCCATAAGAGGGGCCAATGGCCTTTGGGTCAAATAACACTTCTGCTCCCCATTAAATATTGGCTGGTGGGTTGTTTGTGCAAACGGAATGAGGAGTCTGTGGATCATCTTCTTCTCCATTGTAAGGTTGCCTGTGCTCTATGGAATGCTATCTTCAGTCGCTTTGGGATGTCATGGGTTATGCCTAATCGAATGGTTGATTTGTTTGCTTGCTAGTGGACGGGTTGTCGTTCTCAGAGTGTTGTTGTGTGGAAGATGGTGTCTTCTTGCCTTATGTAGTGCTTGTGGAGGGAACGTAATGATAGAAAATTTCGAGAACTAAGAGAGGACGTTGGAGGAACTCATGTCCTTCTTTTACTCACATTTTACTTGGACAGCTGCATTTTTAGGTCCCCTAATGATTAGTTTTAATGATTTTCTTATACTTTTTTCTTCTTCTAGTTAGGCGTTCTCTTGTATATTGCCTGTGTATTAGGGTTGCGCCCATCTGCGCTATTTGATATGCATTTCATGACTTATTAAATATATATATATATATACGGGGTGGTGGGTTAGGTGTCGTGTAACGACCCACCCCCAATGACACAATATTATTCGCTTTTTGGCTCCCCAAACCAGACTTCCCAGGATGTCACCCATCTTGGGATTGCTCTCGCAGAAGCACGCTTAACTGCGGAGTTTTGATAGGTTCATCGCCATCACGGCTTTAAAATGCATTGTGTCATAAATGGTGCATTTATACATATAATACATCCCCATTCTCAGGCGATGTGGGACGTCACAATCACCCCCTCTTGGGACCCAGCGTCCCCGCTGGTGACCCTCATGGGCTTGTGCACGCTCTCACCATCTCAGGCTGGGCAATGGCTCTGATATCATTTGTAACGACCCACCCCCAATGACACAATATTGTCCGCTTTTTGGCTCCCCAAACCAGACTTCCCAGGAGGTCACTCATCTTGGGATTGCTCTCGCAGAAGCACGCTTAACTGCGGAGTTCTGATAGGTTCATCGCCATCATGGCTTTAAAACGCGTTGTGTCATAAATGGTCCATTTATACATATAACACATCCTCATTCCCAGGCGATGTGGGACGTCACATGTCGGGTTCAAGTCCCATATATGTGTTGAGTTACTTACCAATTAAAAAAGGAAAAGAGTAAGAGGGTGTTGTTGGTATAACAATGGAAAACTATGCTCTTGTGTGTCTTTGTCTTTGTACAATATTTGTGTTCAAAAAGTAGTGGCTGATTCAGGATATTGTGAATTTGTTGAGTAATAATATGTCAAGTCCCGCCTAATAGGGCTTGATTGTTGTGCAAAACTCAATGTGCATTACCTTCTATGTTTTGCTTTAGATTACATTCTTAAACTGGTAATAAATACAAGCAGTGCATTCTATCTGTTGCTCCTCTTCCACTTTCAGTTGGTATTTTCTATATGCTTGCATACTCTTCTGAGATGAAAAATAATAATAAGAATAATAATTATCATTATCATTATTGTTATTGTTAACATGTGTTCATCATATCTTAACCATTATATCTGCAGTCTGTTGGATTTACAGGTGCCCCTGATTTCATTCTTGCTGTCCTATGGTTTTTTTCTTTTGGCTTGTCTCTCGTGGTTCATCATTTCTGTGGGTGGAGGATAAACATAAAAGGCAAAGGATCACCCGGTTCACAAAGAATTTGTCTTATACTACTTATAGTATTCACATGCGCTGCAGCGTAATATTCTGAACTTCAATCATTTTGAACTATTACTATTATCTTTGTAACTGGAGATTTTATTTATTTGTTTTTTTATTTTTTATTTTTTTCCATTATCATTTTTTTTGTCCTTAATACTTTCTTAAATTTATTCTTAACTTGTCTATGTAAGTCTGAATATTGACACCCAGTGCTATACTTTTATGTCTCTCATGAAAAATTGTTAAGTGAACTTGATTCTATGTTTGAAGTTGAATATGATAACATTTTTATGTGTGTTTCTGTAGGACAGAAAGTGGTTTAGTTTCGCTAGTACGCATGCACACGTTAATATACTGTTGTCAGAGAAAGGAACTTTATCATTCTGTATTTAATAACCTTTAACTATTTTATGAGCTGCCCATCTGAAAGGCTATTTGCAAATAATTACATTTATGTGCCTTGTGGCAAATGCCAAACCTTCACTTTTGTTTTAAGTTTAGATCTTTTGATCATGCAGAGAGTATAAGAAAAAACTCCCATTCTTTCTCCTAGCATTTTCTTCTCTATATTCCCTTCATTTTGCCCTGAGGTTAATTAAGTGGAAGGCCTCCATTTAATTCTTCGGAAGTTTCTTTTATGTTCTAGGACTTGAAGCATATCATAATTGCTGGAACACTAAAACTCACATTGGAACCAATTATACTTGACATCGCTTCTTGTCTTGACACTAGCATTTTAATTTTGAACGGAAAATTATTTTTTTTGGTATGAAGTTTCATGATTTTCTTAATTTCTTGCATGCATTTCCCAGTTTTAACACGATAAATTATGTCTTTACTATTCCTAAATTTACTAATTCCTCCTGGTCCTTTTCTCACACAGTACTGGGTGTATCCTCCTCTCCGTTGGGCAGGATGAATTTCACGGTGAAGTTTTGCGAACTTTGAATTATGTTGTAAACCAGTCGGACTATACTGTGGAGATCCTAAGAAATGTCACAGGATATCTATCCCTAGCAAAAACTATTAGTGTGGCCCAGGTATTCCTCCCTTCTGATGTTATGGATGATATTGACAAGTTGAATATGGATCTCAATACTGCAGCAGATACACTGACAGAGAAGACAAGTGAAAATTCTGTCAAAATAAAGAAAGTCTTCAATGCTGTGTATGTATATGCTAGCCTTTTTATCTATATCTAGAATTCCTTTTCAACATCATGATGTTAGTTGGTTAATTTTGAGTCCATTGTTGCAGGCGTTCTGCTTTAATAACTGTGGCAGCAGTAATGCTTCTCCTGGCTCTGATTGGTCTTAGTACGTATTGCTGAAAAATCCAAATGAATGATATCTTTTTTCTATTTTTTCTCATCCACTAGACTCTTTCCTCTTTGTAACCTAATGATTTATATTGTGGCAGTACTCTCTATCCTTGGGCACAAACATGCAATCCATATGTAAGCTTCTTCTTTTTTTGCGTTTAGTGGACATGTGCCACATCCAGTACAATTCCTACTTCAATATGCTTGATGCTTTTCACATTTGTATTTGATGGCTAAGAACATATTGTTGCAGATTCATAATAAGTGGATGGCTGCTTGTGGTGATTACATTTGTGCTTTGTGGAGTTTTTGTAATTCTCAACAAGTAAGAATTGGATTTTAGTTGGATACATCTGTACCAAGTTTGTTTTTCTTTTCTTTTCTTTTTCTTTTTTTAATGATTGTTCATGTGAATTGAAAAGTTTGATAACAATTATCTAAGTTCCCTTAACAAGTGATGTTCAGAAAGTTGCTTGCCATAAAACAATTGAAGTTATGTGTTGTTTCTGCAGTCTGTAGGTCTTGTATATATGTTTCATTCGGTTATCATACTAGTCTGCCCCCCCTCCTCCTCAAATGAAGACCCCAAACACCTAGCTCACCCTGATTATGACATTCGTAGTTGCCTTTGAAATATATGCTACGTTCACTTCTGCACTTACAACTAAATGCAAAACATGCTTTAATCCAATTACTAAAAGAAGTACTTTTGGAATTTCAGTACAGTTTCTGACACCTGTATGGCCATGGAGGAATGGGTAGAATATCCACATGCAGAAACAGCTCTTAGTAATATCCTTCCATGCGTGGACCAAAGAACCACAAACCAGACACTTGTGCAGAGTAAAAAAGTTATCGTTCAAATTGTAAACGTCGTCAATGAATTTATTTACACATATGCCAATACATATCCCTCTCAGGAAAGTTCTTATTATTACAATCAGTCTGGTCCTCTGATGCCGGCACTCTGTTATCCTTATGACTCTCAGCTGCAAGATCGCCAATGTGGGTCTCAAGAGGTGTCTGTGGCAAATGCTTCTGCGGTACGTTTAATCAATTCTAATTATTTGGCATGGAAATCTGCATTTCTTGTTCTTGAATATGTTTCTGAAACTACTTGATTATTGAGACAAAACAGCTAGAACTCTAGTTAATAGAATCCACTTAACACCAGGATGTGTTGAGTTATATAATGTAATTGAAGACCATTGATACATTCAAGAGAGCTGGAAACGTCTGGTAGTTTGTACAGAAATGTTAATTTGTAGCTTCATGTTGGGATGAAAATTATAACAGACGGTACATCTAATATG
Organism: Alnus rubra; assembly: GCA_028654335.1. Taxonomy (NCBI): domain Eukaryota; kingdom Viridiplantae; phylum Streptophyta; class Magnoliopsida; order Fagales; family Betulaceae; genus Alnus; species Alnus rubra. The sequence goes on from JAJPGS010002212.1 coordinate 2,000,248, forward strand.
CAATGCTTAATCACTGGCATTGCTTGTGGCTTCCCATCCAAGGCATGGGTCATGTACATATTTAGTTGAACAATTAAATGTCTTCTGTTTGGCTAACTGCTCTTCGGGTTTAACTATATATTTCATTATCAGCTTTGGTCTAGGTTGAAATTGAAATGAGATTGTAATATTTTTTCCTTCCTTTTCTTCTCCTTTTCAATAGGTTTTTCTAATACAAAGTTTTTTATGGCAAAGAAAATCTAAATTATTGTCCAGAAGTGCTAATTTAGTCGTGAATTTTAAAAGATATTAGAGATTGTTTAGGAGGAGAGTGCTGGGGTTGGGACATGAAAGAGAATGTGATAGTGAAGGATTTAATAGAAGTGAGTTTCACATGCCCATTCTAGTCATGGTTTGTGGGAATGGATATGTCATATGTGCTTTCTGATTGAAATGAAGTTTTCATGTTGCACATATACCCAAAAAGTGTAGTAAATAAAAGAAAGAGATAAACACATTCTTTTCCTCTGGAAGATGAATACTCCCCTAATCTGCTATATTGCTTTACTGCTTCAAAGTGGTGAAGGTTTTGTATAGACTTACGCCATGTTAAACGAAGACTTTGATTCTCGAATTAAACCTTGCCTATGTGCTATTGCAAGATGAACAGAAGGTCATAACAGTGTAAACCACTTAATACATAACTGTTCTGGCTTTCCATATGAACATAATAGTCTACGTAAGAAGGAATAAAAGATAACAAAGGACTATGGTGTTTGCTAGGGTATTTTTTTTTATCCATTCTGAATAATTCGTCATGGAAGATTCTTTATTATCTCTATTGTAACATGCAATCAAGATTTGATTAGGTCCTCTTATTTGGTTGTGTAAATTTTTTCAGGTATGGCAAAACTATACATGCAAAGTGTCGGCATCTGGGCTGTGCACCACCATCGGGAGGGTGACCCCAAACATCTACACACAGTTGGTGGCTGCAGTTAATGAGAGCTATGCACTTGAGCACTACACACCGCCTTTACTTAGCCTCCAGGACTGTAATTTTGTGAGGGATACATTCAAAATGATCACCACAAGTTACTGTCCCCCGTTGGGCCATTATCTGAAGATAGTGAATGCAGGATTGGTCATGATTTCAGTTGGAGTCTTGCTCTGTCTTGTTCTGTGGATTCTCTACGCAAACCGCCCCCAAAGGGAGGAAGCGTTTGTGAACTTATCCTTACCAATAGAAAGCAGGAGTTTCAAGAACTGTTTTAGTAGTAACATCAACCATGATGTACCAATATCAAACCCACCAAGTGCAGTCTAGTCCGTTTTGTAGAAAATTAGTATTATAGATGGGTTCATATTTTTGAGTTTTACTGTAACCCCTACTGGGGGAAGGAACCGAAGTGGGGCGAAGCTCCATTTTGAGTTGAGGGCTTAATATTATAGTGTATTTGTGTTACATGTATAGTGAAAGTGAATGAATTGGTCCATCTTTCTTACTGTCTTGCCCTACTTAATGTACTTTGTTATACTGATCCTTCAAAGATCTATTTTCCCAGGCAAGCCAGTTATTCTGATTTCTGAAGTTGTAGAGTCTGAATGAGCGATAACTATCATTAATTTTGCTTTGCCAGGTTCACAAGCATGATCTGGGACAAGTAGTTGTGATCGATGTTTAGTAACCGGTTCAAAAGAAGAGGTAGAAGATGATGGTGGAAATGTAGGAGGAATATGACCATCGATGTGGCCAAAAAAATTCTCATACCATAAAGACTTTCAGACTAGCAGTTACTGAATATGGTTCCCATACTTTGTTATGGGAGCTGTATTGCTATTTATAATTCCATGTACGGTATGATAAACATGACAGTTACACCAAGAACATTAGGATGACAAACAAACCTCTTCAATCCCCTAGATGCATCATTTATATAACTGCCATGCATCTACAACCAAGGCACATTTTGCTGTTAAAATTCCTGCATCTGTTGAGGAACCTATTCATATTTCTTTTCTAGCACTAACAACAAAACTATATATTAGTTTGGACCAAATAACTACATTTCTAGTGGGTGAAAAAAGAAATATGGGAATCAGATTTCTCGTCAACTTATAAAGTTGATATCCTGTATTTGTAGGTGAAACTGTGATGAAGTTCAATTTTTGCATATACGGGAACCCAAGCTTCTAGCATATATATCCTTCTCCAAAATAAGCATGTTTTTCACAAGACAGAATGTAAGAGAATTGCGGAAAAACTTTCTGTATTGGATAATGTAAGAGAATGTTTGCCAAGGAACAGAGGATTCAAGGACTCCATTGTAGCTCAGTAACCAGAAATCAATGGGAACAGAGACAGAAGAATGGAATGATTCCACTTCTGAAAAATGATGGCTGAATGCTAAATGCCAAGTACTCACATGGAGGGGGAGAGCTTGATATGTTAGTGTAAACTACTTACTAATTTCCATTAACTAAGGTCAAAACTATATATGTACACTTTTGTTCCTGTCAGTTTTCAATATTTCTTGAATTTACAGCACGCAGCCGCACTCATGTTTCTCATGGCCTCCTAAAGTTCGCTAGGCTTAAGAATTTATGATTTTTCACCACCTAGAGAAAGCTATATACAAGCTTATATCATAGAATATCAATTTCAGTTGAGTTTGCAAACTATGGTGTCAATAATAATGATATAGAATAATCAAAGGCTATGTATGGTATCTTATCATCAAAGATTTCGGACATTAATTAACTGCAATAAAAAATCTTGTATTTTCATACATCCATCCTATGATTTCTTCAATCACAAGTCAATAGTAAGACTACAAATGCAAGCAAGTAGCCCTCATGCATTGCAGATCAGTTGAAATGCTAATTCTGGAATGGAACCTTCATTGATTAAAGCACTACTGTTGAACAATTCAAGTATACTCTTCATTTTCCTAACAATTCAAGGGGAGCCCTTGAAACAGAATTTACAAAATCAAACATCACATCCCACAAAATTGAAGAAACTCCAAATTCAAGAAGTCATGGTAACAGAGATATTCACCAGAAAGCAAAAGCCATAGAACTCTCAATTACCCGGCACGTTCCTCACAATTACCCGGCACGTTCTCCTTAGATGGAACTCCTACAGCTTCTTTTGATCTCTCCGGCAGCTCAAGAACCTTGCGAAGGCCGTGAACCACGAGCCAGTCACTGATATACATGTTCGGATAGAAAACCGGCACGCCATTGAGCATCAATACGTCACCACACCTCGTCGAATTTATTGTAAACCCCTCCAAATATGTCACCAACGCCGTCCCGTCATCGAATTTCACCAAATCATTCCACAAGAGCCTGCACGGAACAATATGCCGGAGAAAGATCGAGGAGTACTCGCTGAAATTACCGATCCTATTCAGCATGGCTTCATCCACTGGAGCAAACACAGTCATCATCGTCCGCTCCTTATTCTCAGGCACCTGTACATCAAGAAACTCGGCCATCACAGAGTACCCGCTGGACCTCAAAACCCCACTTGCTTGACGGAACGAGTAATCCCCCGAAAAAGCAACCGTACCATTTTCCGTTGAAAACCCACATCCAAGATTCGACCCGGGGATCTGAACCGGCACCGAAACGTTGAAGTTGGGATCAAAGAACTGGTCGATCCCATGGATAATCAACAGCCCATCATCAATTATCGGCGACCCGGTAATCATGAGGTTGTTTAGAGAAATTCGGTCGTCGGAAGGGGACGTGGTGACGGTGAGTGAGTGAGTGGCGAACAGGGTTGGGATCTTGGCGGCATAGGGGAGGGATTTGAGGGTTTCGAGGGGCAAAGGGAGGAGAGAGAAGTGGAATTGGAGGAGGGATAGGGAGGGTTGGCCGGAGCGAACAAAGGCACCGTCGGCTGGAGCGAAGATGGTGAGATACGAAGAGTTTGGGAGGAGGGTGTTGGAGACGGCCTCCAGAATTAAGGACATGGAGAGGTAGCCGGAGTCGGCCAGGATATCGGCGGCGTCGCCTATGGTCTCGGAGGGGATTGGATACGAGAGAGAGAAGACGGAGAAGAGGATGAGAGAGAGGAGGAGAAGGATTGGGGAAGCCATTGATGGAATGGATTTCTTCGTGGAGAGGTATGTTGCGAGGGAAGGTTTTGGTTTTGGTTTTTGGCGGGGAAAGAATTGAAACGTGGCAGCGTCGGGTACGTTGATCTGGACGGCATTGGAAAGTTCGTTATTTTGTGAATAGGGATTAGTTGGGCGGTTGTGAGGATCCGTCACAGTCGTCCAATAATTAGGCATGGTGTTTATGTAATGATATAGATCAAAGTTAGCGGAAAGAATTTATCATTTGCATCCGATGCATAAGATTTTATGGGTTTATTTTCTTTTTCTCAAATTATTTATTTGAATTTGAGAGAATTCGAGCAGACGATTGTGATAAACTATTTATAGGACTTATTTGACCGGATATGTGGTTGGCAGTCCAATTTCTAGCAATTACCTGCCCGAATTCTCTCAAATTTGGACAAATAATTTGAAAAGACACTGATACATTCAAAAAAGACAGAGGGGCGACCCTTCAAGTCCGATTGAATCATAGTCTAACTTTCACCTTAACACTTGCCCAACCATGCACTTAGAAATTACCTTGAGACCACTGAATCACCACCACCACCATTTATGATTAAGGTTTTCTGAGTTAACGTAACGCAAAAGATGTTAAGAATTAATCATTTGCATCCAATGCATAAGATTTTCTCAGTTTTTTGTTTTTACTCTTTATTCCTACCCCAACAAAGTGTGAGGGGACGACTCCTCAAGTTCCATTGAGCCAACCCTCGCTCTAATATTTACCCAATCATTTAGAGATGAGAAATGTTACAATTTTCAATATTTTTTTAAAAAAAATTATTTTATGGTCAAGATTTTATGTGAAGTATGCACAATTAAATTGTATAAAATTTAATACGAAATTGAAATGAGGAGGATTTGATGGGCTGTGGACTAAAGAATAAAGGAATTAGGGGTGACAATTTGTGTTTATACGTCGGGTTCAGGTCGTGTCGATGTATAAATATAATGTTGTATCCGTCAATAGTTAATCCTAAGAGGTTAGTTTAAGTGGTGAGGGCATTGGACTTTGATGCATGGCATAACCATCAAGCCTAAGTTTCAAATCCTCTTATTTGCAAACAACTCCTACTTGAAGCCACACTTACGCCTTGTGAAAACTAGATTTAAACGATCCGTGGGTGGGGACTCGGCCCTATATATATACATTATATGTATATGTTATACACTTAGTTAATATATAAATATATATAAATTTTAAATATGTATATTAGCCGAATAATTGTCATTTAATAATCAAGTGGATTTCTACTATCCAAATTCAAATTTAGGCTTAATTACTTTTAACGACCGAATTGTCGAACATGCATACACAATGATTTATTTTTATATCCTTACCCTTAAAAGGATTGAGAGTGGTAAATTAAATGGCTCCAACTCACGACCCACGGGACTGAAGACGCTAGTCAAAAGATGTCGTCACATTGCTCAATAATGAATATATTTGTATGAACATCTATTCCCAAGGTCTGTTGGGAATTTGTGCATATATATATATATACCCTATTTTTTTTTTTTTTTTTTTGTAAGCCAATAGAAAAAAAGGATACAGAGGAGTGCATATATATATATATATAATATCAACTTCTTATAATTACTCCTCCTCCCTCATTCAACCTCGATCAGTGGACTTCCACTACGTACTGACTCCAAAAATTCTTCTTCTTTGTCCACTGATTTATTTTGAGGCCTTTCAGGAATTCGTTCGAGCCTACGTGCGTGCATGCATGCATGAGTGCCATTTTGAATTTCCCACAAATTCATTGTCAATTTTAAAAGTCAAGATATAAAAGAGAAAGACTTCTAGAGAACGGAAGCAAATATTTCTTGTAGTCGATCTTATCAAATTTTATTAGTTAAAATAATTAAAAATTATTTTTCTCTATTTTAGGCATTTACTTTTTTAAAGCACATCTAACAACCTCACCATTTTAGCTATTTTCAATCACTACTCCATTTAAATAATTATTTTTAAAATGGAAGCTGTATGTGATGCATGAGAGATAAATAATAATAATAAAACAAAAAAAAAGGATAAAAGAAAAAATTTGAAGTGTTTTTTATTGTTTTGATGAGTAAACAATGCTCACTATTGTTAGTGAGTAAATATTTTCACCAAATTAGTAAAGCTGCTAGGGGCTCATTTTGGACAATTTTAGCAAATTAATTGGTTCACCAAAATAGCCAAAATATATATATATATTATTTTGATGAGTCTACTAATTAAAAATGCTCTAATTACATCGTTACTAGCTATTAAGCATGAATATTAAAGTGTATGTATTATAGAGCTAGGCATCTGTTTATAAAAGGGCTATAAGTAATGAACAAGTATATTAACCTTAAAATATAAAAGAAAATAAATAAACCTAGCTATAGAATAATATAATATCAAGTATTCTTAACAATAAACATATATATGTATGGTATGACTAGTTAAATATAATATCAAATATTTAATCACTAAATTTTGTCCGTCTTTGAAGTGGATTTTACTCCAATAAGAATTAGTATTGAAAACCAGAAGATCGATAAACAGGCCGGCATCATGCATTCTATTGACGGATCACGACTAGTTAATGAAGAGGTCAACAACTTAATTAGGTTTCCCTACAGATTTGAGTACACAAAGTGACCTTACCTTAGACCGAGATTCTTCGTTATTAAAGAAAGAAAGAAAGAAGGAAGAAGATAAGGAATGGGGATTGGAATAGAAACTTGCTCGGTCTGAAGAGTTAGTAGACATTCAAAGTAGACTTTCGGAAGTCCATTTAGGTGTTTGTGATAAACCGGTCTGGACTATTGCACGTAAGGGTGTGTATGTAAATGCAGATACATGAGATTTTCTAAGGAAGAAGAGGCCGGTGGTAGAGTGGTGGTCTATGGTATGGTTCCCCTATGCTATTCCAAAACAAGCTTTTTTGTTGTGGTTGGCTGTTCAGAATAGACTAACAACAGGTGATCGTCTTGGGGCTTGGGGGTATACAGGGGATACACAGTGCATGTTTTGCAGAAATGGTATGGAAAGTCGAGATCATATTTTCTTCATGTCCAACTTTAGTTCTCGGATTCGGAGAACTTGCATGCAGCTGTGTAATGTTACTAACCCTCTCCTTGACTGGCAGCAAATGATGGATGAAGGGTGCAGGCAGTGGAAAACAAAGAAAATGTGGGGTATACTTTGCCGTGTGGTTTTGAGCTCTACTGTGTATAACTTATGGAGAGCAAGGAATGAGATAAAACAGCATGGGTTGCCTAGAACAGAGGAGCAGATTCTTCGAATGATCTTCTGGGAAGTTAGATACCGGATTTCAGGAAAGGGCAAATTTGTGAAGACTAGGGAGAATATAGATATATGTCAAAAATGGAACATTGATAGTTCGATTTTGGTTTAACTGTAGTTTGTTCTGTAGTGTTGTAGTTTGCTGAGTTTTGTTTTGCTTTGTGTATGAGATCTGGTTGTTTTGTTGTACTTTGTTTGTTCTTCGTTTGATGTTAGTAATAATATGGCTTACTTATTCAAAAAAAAAAGGAAGAAGATAATATAGCACAATTAATGTATATATTTTCTAATTAGAATTATGAAGTCCTTAATTAAACACTCATCGCTCCCTCATTTAATATAGCACAAGAAGCTCAATGGACTTTTTTTGTCCAGTGGATGCAAATTAATTCAAACCAAAAGGGTCGATGGTGACTTTTGGCCTTTCCATCGGGAATTTGAGCTTACTTAATTATGTGCATGCATGCATGCATGTATGGGTACTGCCATTTTGAATTTCCTACAGATATATTCATTGTGAATTTCAAAAGTCATCAAGTTATATTAAATAGAACCGTAGTACGTGCCTAGCGCTATAAAAACAAACAGGCACAGATCTGACAGTATACGTACGTACGTATCCAATATCGATCGATCGATCGCTTTGTTACAATGTTCAGGTTCACCTGGGCTTCCATCAAGTTTCTGTCCATGGCTCTGGGTGTCCTTATTGTCGTTGTTGACCTGAAGAGGCCGGCCAGGGGGATCGATCCACATGTTTGAAGCCTACTTACTTTTTAAGTCGTATTACTTAACAATAACTGCTCTTCTTAATTTTCAACTAGTTTCTTAGTCATGTATGCTTCTTGTCATCGTTGATAATTAATATCCAAATGAATGAGCAAAATTTGAGTGTTTCTTTTTCTTTTAAATTATTTTAATTAATTCGCGTACAGTATGGTGATTTCAAGGTTATATATATGTGTGTGTCCCCTAATATATACCCATGATCAGTCACAAGAAAATACTTGGGAAATAATTAATTAAAATAATTTAAAAGAAAACGGATCAGGCATCTATCATATATATATATATATGCTTGTATTAATTACATGCAGCACATTGATTAATCAAATCACTCAAGTAACTCAAGTCCCGTTTAGCTAACATTTTTATGAGTATAATGTTTCTCCATGTTTACAGATCTCATTACCGTTCTCTGTTTCTCTGATTCGGTTTGAGGAAACAAAAAAAAAAAAAAAAACAATATGTTTTGGTAAATTTAGAGGGTATTTGGAGTTGGGTTTTGATTTTGGCTATAGTTAAATAAAAACATATGAATGGCTGTAATTTTTAGAATGACATGAATGTATTGTGTTAATTATTGAAATTCATTTATTTTAGATGTATATTTATTGAAGTTGATATTTTCAGGTTGATTTACGGTTGTTCTTAACTGTGGATCATCTCCCTATGAGTTGGCAATTAACCTATTGTGCCAATAACAAACTCAGCCCAAAAATTTGCTTGAATGACCGACGTTAATGTTATAATCCCAACGTTGTCTATTTTTGGATCTTTTTGTTGTAGATTAATATAATAGTTGATGATGTGACATTTAGATTCTATTTGTTATGAATTTCTATGTTATTTTTGGATCTCTTTGTTATTGACTAATGTAATTATGGACCAATCTAATTGTTGATGACGTGAACATTTAGGTTTCATTGTTATGAATCTCTCCATTTTATACTCTTTAGGTTTCATTTATATGTATCATTGAAGTATGTGCCTGATTGGAGCTATAGGCAGGTTTGACAATTAGAAAATTTGGTGGTATGTTCCATATATGCCAAATATGTAAACATCAATAGTGCAAATTTACTAAATTAAAAAAACGCCGCCAAGTTTCTAATGCATGAATTGTGAATAAATCGGTAATGTTTCGGTATCATAAGATTGAATTTATCATTTTGCATTCGGTGCATAAGATTTTATGGTTTCTTTTCCTAATAGAAAATGATTAGGATTTTCTCAAATTATTTATCTAAATTTGAGAGAATTCGGGTAGGTGATTGTGAGAAACCACTTATAAGACTTACTTGAACAGATATGTGGTACGTTGGCCAATCCAATTTTTATTTGGTCAGGTGGGTCTCTTACAATCACTTGTCCGAATTCTTTTAAATTCGGACAAATAATTTAAGAGGATCTTGTTTCATTCAAAAAAGGCAGAGGGAGTGACCCCTCAAGTCCGATTGAATCATAGTCTAACTCTCGTCTTAATACTTGCCCAACCACTTAGAAATTACCTAGCTTGAGACCACTGAACCACTACCACCACCACTTATAATTAAGATTTTCTGAGTTAACTCAATGCAAAAGATGTTAAGAATTGATCATTTGCATCCAATGCATAATATTTTCTTGGTTTTTTATTCTTAATCTTTATTCCTATCCCAAAAAAGTATGAGGGGACGACTCCTCAAGTCCGATTGAGCCAACCCTCGCTCTAATACTTACCCAATCATTTAGAGATGAGAAATGTTGCAATTTCTAAATTTTTTCTTTAAAAGTTGGTTCCAAAATGACATGTCATCGTCCCATACGATTTATTGTTTTAAAAAATATGTCGCCATCCGATAAAATAGTGACACATCACTTGAAAATTAAACCAATTTTAATCTTACTGGTAAGAGCTTTTTGTTAACTCAATGCTTACTAATAAGATTTTCTTGAGTTAACTGAGCAATGCAAAAGATGTTAATCTTAGTGGTATTAGCTTTTTGTTTTGTGAACGATGTGTCTCTAACCTATCTTAACTCATACGGTCATACTGTTATTGAAGTTTTAGGCCTACGTACGGCTTGGGAAATGTTTGGGCCTTGTTTAAATCAAGCTCAACCTCAATTTTGAAACCCAATTGGTTTATATGGCCGATCTAAAGTAACATATATGTAGACTAATTGGCAAACGTCTGATATCCAAGATTATTAAAAAAAAAAAAAAAAAAAAAAAAATTGATCTTTAACAAAGAAGTACGTTGTTTCTTTTTCTTTTTTATATTAGCCATAAGAATTATGTCGTTAAATGTGGTGAAATAGGATGAATATCTATGTTAAGGTCAAGATTTTATGTAAGATATACATGAATTGTGAATATACGTGAAATTGAAATGAAGAGGATTTGATGGCTGTGGACTAAGGAATTAATTAGGGGTGCTGGCAATTTGTGTTTGAACGTAGGGTTCCGATCGTGTCGAGACATGAGTATAATATTGTATAGGTCAATAGTTAACCCTAAAGGGTTAGTTCAAGTGGTGAAAGCCTAGACTTTGACGGCATAATCATCAAGCTTAAAGTTCGAATCCTCTTGTTTGCAAACAACTCCTTGAAGCCACACACCTCACAAAAACTAGATTTAACCGATTCGTGTGGTGGGGGATTAGCCCTATATATGTTATATGTATATGGTATACACTTGGTTAATATATAAATATAGGGAAAATTACAATTTAGCAGTACTCTAAATTGTCAATCATTTTGCAAGTAGCCACACGAACTGCCAACACTTAGACTATAACCCCCCAAACTATCAAAAAGTTTGAGAAAGACTGATCATTTTGTCGAAATATGCCTATAATATCCCTGCCACATGTCATTTTTCAATTAAGAAACTAAAAAATTAAACATGGCAAGGGTATTATAGGCATATTTTGACAAAATTGGTTTTTTTAAAGCTTTTTGATAGTTTGGAAGGTCAGAGTCCAAGCGTCAGCAATTCATGGGACTACTTGCAAAACCACTGTCAGTTTGGAGGGCTAAATTACAATCTTTTTAAATTTTGCATATGTACGTATATTAGTCGAATAAATATCATTTAATAATGAAGCGAATTTCTACGATCACAAATTTGAATTCAGATTTAATTTTAATGAGTGAATTGTCGAACATATATAATGATTTATTTATATCCTTACCCTTAATTAAAAAGGAATGAGAGTGTTAAATTAAATGGCTCCAACTCATGGGACTGAAGATGCTAGTCAAAAGATCGATGTCAAAATATTCGTGTTTTCTCAATCACATTGCTCGATAATGAATATATTTGTATGGACATCTATTCCCAAGGTCTGTGGGGAATTTGTGCATATATTTATACCCTATTATTTTATTTTTTTCTAAGCCAATAGGAAAAAGAATACAAAGGGGTGCATATATATAATATCACCTTCTTATAATTACTCCTCATCCCTCATTCAAGCTCAGTGGACTTCCTCCACTCCAGACCCCAAACATTCTTCTTCTTTGTCCACTGATTTATTTTGAGGCCTTTCAAGCCTACGTGCATGCATGAGTGCCATTTTGAATTTCCCATAAATTCATTCTCAAGTTTAAAATTGAAGATATAAAGGAGAAAGACAGAAGAGAGAGGATGGAAGCAAATATTTCTAGTGGTCTTATCAAGTTTTATCGGTCAAAATAATTAAATTTTTATTTTAATCATTTACTTTTTTAAAACACACCTACCAGCCATCAATTTTTTTGAAGAACATTTTTCAGCCTCACCATTTTAACTATCTACAAATACTATTTCAATTAAATAATCTTTTTCAAAAGGGAGGTTATATATGATGCATAAGAGAAATAATAATAATAAAAAAAAATATATATATATATAAGAGATAAAATTTTAATAGCTTTTTATATATTGTTTTGATGAGTAAACAGTACTGCTCAGTATTATTGGTGAGTACTGTTCACTCACCAAATTTTTTTTACCAAATTAGTGAGGCTGAGCATTCTTAGTAGCCTCATCAAAATAACTTTTTAGCTATTTTGATAGGCCAATTTGATAAAAACACTAAAACACCACTCTTAGCAGTCTCATTATTTTAACCAAAAAATTTTGGTGAGTAAAAATACCCACCAATTTGGATGAGTAATATTCACTCACCAAATCTCTCACCAATTTTGTTTCTCATTTCTCTCTCACATTATCAGCACACTTTTTTCTTTTTTTCTCCAATTTCCTTCTCCCATCTCCCATTTCTCTCACACGATGATATCATTATTTCATGGACATAAAGGTTTCTGTCCCTGACATAAACTTTGTAGTTCTTTTATTTATCTTTTCTTTCTTTATTTCTTTCTTGAATTTGGTTGAAAAGCAAATGAAAACTTCTGTAAATTTCTTAGCAATGATCTAATCTCAAGATGAAGGTGTATGGTAACTTGTTGTATAAAAAGATTAAATAGAGAAAGAATAAAGAAATCTAAAAAAAATATTATTTAAATGGAATAGTGATACTAAATAATTTAAATGTTGAGGCTGCGGGAGAATTTTAAAAAAAGTGACTCGCCATAATAGAGAAAAGTGATTTTTAGCTACTTTAGTAAGTAAAATTTGATATATAAGCCTACTAGGAATGTTTTTAGGGACTCATTTTGAACCATTTTAGCAAATTGGTTCATCAAAATAGCCAAAAAATTATTTTTGTGAGTCTATTAAAAATGCTCTTACATTGTTACTATTAAGCATATTAAAGTGTATTATAGAAGCCTCTGTTTATAGAAGGGCTATAAGTAATGAACAAGTAAATTATCCTTTAAATATAAAAGAAAATAAATGAACCTAGAGAATAATATAATATCAAGTGTATATTCTTCGCAATAAACATATGTATGGTATGAGTAGTTAAATATAATATCTAATATTTAATCACTAAATTTTGTCCGTCTTTGAAGTGAATTTTACTCCAATAAGAATTAGTATTGAAAACCAGAAGATCGATAACCAGGCATCATGCACCTATTGACGGATCATGACTAGTTAATCAAGAAGTCAACAACCTAGGAAGCTATATACTAGCTAGCAAATTAAAAAGTAATTGAGACAATTAACTTGTATTAATTGCTACAGCCAATATCATCTTTGATGCTTCCTTCATGCAAACCTGATTAAGGACGTTGTTCCCCCACTTCTTATATTATTTTTTGTAGTCACTAGTTGCCACAAAGAAGTACTATGCCATGCATAACCTTAGGAACAAATTATATCCATGAATGCTATTCATTTTAAAAGAAATGTCAAGATTTAAAATTGGTGCTTCTATCAGTGTATGTAAAGTCAATATTGACACGTCTTTTAAAAATTTAAATAATGTAAAATCATATATGTACATCATTAGATGCATCAACTTTAAATCTTAACTATAAAATAGATAATTAATATCAATTTCATTTGAAATGGCTGGATAGGATCCTATTCCAAAACTCGAACTAACGGGTTGGCTCAAACAGTGAAAGCCTTAGATTTTATGGCATTCCCACCGTCATGTTTAATGTTTGAATTCTCTTTGGTGTAAACAATTTTGTAGGCTACACTCTTGACGAAGCCGAGTCTTACTCGATTTGAATTTGGGGTTTGCCCTTCAAGTCTGAATACATGAAGTGGCCTGCGCGCCTTAGACCGGGTTCTCCGTCATAAAAAAAAAAAAAAAAAAAAAAAACTATAATATAGCACAATATATTTAATTTTCTGATTAGAATCAAGTCCTTAATTAAACACTCCTCCCTCATTTAATATAGCACAAGAAGCTCAATGGACTTGTTTGTCCACTGGATGCATGCAAATTAATTCAAACCAAAAGGATGGTGACTCTTGGCCTTTCCATCGGGAATTTGAGCTTAATTATGTGCATGCATGCATGGATGCCATTTTGAATTTCCCACAGATATATTCATTGTGAATTTCAAAAGTCATGAAGTTATATTAAATATTAGAACCGTACGTACCTATAAAAACAGGCGCAGATCTGACAATATGGTATCGATCCATAGGTTTTTTACAATGTTCGGGGTCAACTGGGCTTTCATCATCAAGTTTCTGTCCATGGCTCTGGTTGTCCTTATTGATGTTATTGAGCTGTTTTCTTTCTTTACTAAACGTAAAAAGTGACCTGAAGATCGAGGGAGCATGCAGCCACAGGCCAGGGGGGATCGATCCACATACATGTTTGAAGGCTACTTTTGAAGTTGTGTTACTTAACAATAACTGCTCTTCTTTTCAACTAGTTTCTTATTGATGTATGCTTCTTGTCATCATTGATAATTAATATACGAAGGAATGAGCAAAATTTGAGTTTGTTTCTTTTAAATTATTTTCATTAATTACGTATGCATGGTGCATATATGATTTCAAGGTTATATATATATGTATGTATGTATGTATGTGTCCCCTAATATATACCCGGCCATGATCAGTCACAAGAAAATAGTTGGGAAATAATTAATTTTAATCATACAAAAAATGTTAGGCAGAACTAATACTCTCCTTTTAGCCAATGATGGGTCATCAACTCACCTACTCTATACGAATCAGGCGTACGTCTATCATATGTATGCATGTATTACATGCTCCCTACTTCTAAATTTCTTTAATCATCATGCAAGATTTATTATATTAATTAAGCAGCAGTTTAGATATAATCATGCAACCAACCAAAACCATATATCTTTGATCGATCCTCCATCCCATGCAAACTTCAAGTGGTTGTTGATCAACCACACCTTATCTCTTCTTAAATACTTGCTTTAATCTCCCTAAAAGCCAAGCCAGATTGTATGCATGATGCAAACATTTAGGACTCATTTATGATCACCATGCGACTGCCTACTCAAACATGAAAAAATGGACAAAACCTGACAAATTAGATGACCAATAAAGTGGACTACTATAGTCTGAGCTTCAACTCCAATTAATAAGCGTAATATATATATATATATATATATATATATATATATATATATATATATATATATATATATATATATATAGAAAGGATTAATTCAAAGGAAGAAAGAAAGGAATTGAATCAGATCAATCAAAATCCGAAACAGGCGAGGTAGGTATTGAATGGTCTTGACGTAATGCATGAGATATACATGAGATGATTCTTGGCTTCTTGCGACGTACGGTAGGCAACCAATCCATCCACTTAATTAAAGAATTTATGGAAATGAAGAAATTTTTGACAAACGACAACGTCAGCCGAACACTTGGCAATTAAACAGATAAACTTCTGATCGAGAAGTCGTAAAAGTCAGCAGTCAAAGGTCCAATTTGGAGATCATGATCGATGGATGGCCAAAACCTTCATGAAGATAGATTGTCCTTTGGACTCCCTGTAGAGGACTTGAAAATAACCTCCATCACATGAAAAAAAAAAACATATTCTTTGAATCACACTTTAATTTGGTCAATATAATACGACTGGGTTAATTAGGTCGATCGTTTCACATTATTTTAATTAATTAGGAATATTCTTTATTTAATTTATTTCTATTAATTAATTATACTTACCCCCTCGATCGATCGGTGTAACTTTCTGATAAATGATATTCCTAAATAGAGATAAAAGCTTCTTAATTAAAATGCTTTTAAGTTACAGTTTTCTCACAAAAAGCTTTTCATACTTGACCGAGTTACACGTTTATATTATAATCTCAGTCCAAAAAAGAACCTATAAATATAACGCAAAATTGGCAAGTTGAATTTTGTGATTAATTAATTAGTATATACTAATTAATTGTGGTGGGTAGCAACATTATGACCTGATCAATTCAAGTAACTAATTAGCATATTCTGAAAGACAATTATGGTTGAAAATATTCTTATAGAATGTAAACACTTTTAACACTAAAAAAAAATTAGACATGCAACTCATTTCCCTTAAAAAAAAATTACGTTTTTATCCACAATTATATATGTTCCAATCAACCTTTGTACGGTTGTACCAATTTTTATTAAAAAAATATATATATTAAATGTTGATCGACACTCTCACATCGACCACCATTATAGAATAATTGTAAAATAAAATGTAATTTGCATTTCATCACTTTCTAATAAGGATAAAATATATATATATGAAAATAAAATAAAAAGAAACAGGCCCCATCCATCAACATGGATGCCTCCTGAGAAATATATATATATATATATATATATACACACACAACTGAGACAACTTCTCATTGCTGAAGGAGAAGGTAGCATTAATTAATCAAAAACTATTCTACCCTCCACTGGATAATGCTTTTTGAAGCAGACTTGCAATTAAAGAGTTTTGTTTTGTTGCTTTTCATGCACTACATGGATACATCAAACAAAGCCCATGCATAAGCATAGATAAGACAAATATGAAATATACATACACACATACGTCATGCATACACACATACATGTATTCTGATTTAAATTATAAAGTTATTTTCCCCATTGGAAATCAAAACAGACAACAAAAATGGCCTCTTCGTCTGACAATACTTGTACATATATGTCTTCTATAGGGAAGCACAATGAAGCAGTGAAACTGAAAAAAGAGTTGCATCCAGGGGAAAACTGAAAACATGTCACAGAAGTGAAACAAAAGCTAAAGATATTTAATAAAAGTGAAACAAAAGCATGAGAAACTATGAATAATTATGTGGCAATCTAAACGGAAATAACGGTGTTAAGCGAAAGGGACAATCGTGGCACCCGCAAACTTGCCGTTGGATATTGGAATCTCTCTCTGGACATATAATTGGGAACACCCACGTTTGCATTTTGCGCACACGGCGCCAGAGATACAGAGACAGAAACAGAGAGATTAAATAGTTAAGACAGAGAGATTAATAGATATCTGTGAATGTAAAATTTTTGGGTTATAAATTGGGTTGCGACAAGGGCATCACTCAATCTCTTGCTTCATTCCAAAACAGAGATTTCCTACAAACTCATTGAAAAGGAGAAAAAAAAAAAAAAAGAAGGAGCTTTCTTTGCTTCAAGCATATACGATTCCCATCTCGTAAGTCTCTTCTTTTCTTCCTTTCCTTTGTATCTTTCAAGTTAAACTCCTTTCCTTGTGCTGATGTCTCTGTTTTTTGCTCTTGGTTTGATAAAGGGTGGTCTCTTTTTCTATGCATCTGGGTCTTTTCTCATTCTCCCTCTCTTTTTCTTTTCTCTGTTCCTCTTTCTGGGTACTTTCTCCTCCTTGTTTTTCATGCCTTGGAATGTTTTTGGAGATGCTTTCTTTATTGGGGTTCTTTCATTTTCTGTTTTGCTGGGCTTTCTATTTGGTAGGCTGTTTCATTAAAGATATCTGTTGTTCCTAAAGATACTTCACTTTGGCAAATTTTTCCCTTGCTTCCCTTTTGAATTTCAATCTCCTTTGTCTTAAAACTTTACATATTTATCGGCTTTGTCAATCTTCTCATGAACCTGAATCTTTTGCTTCTCTGTAGACTCTCCTTTTTGTACGAACGATTTGAGGGGTCTAGTTTTTCCTGTTGTGTTTGCCAAGATTCTGAATGAAAAAGGAGTTTCTTCATTGTCATACGTTTTGTAAAAAAAAGATTAAAAAAAATAAATAAATTCTTCTTCTAATAGCTTGCTTTGTTTTTAACTATAAAGGTCTCAATTTTCAGGAGCTCTGCTAAAGGAGAAGATAGCTTGTTCAAGGAGTTTTTAAGGCTTCGATATAAAAGTTGATTTCCTTGCAAATTTTTTTGAATTCATTTGGTGGATGTTGAGAAATTGAAGATGGGGGATCACTTTGTGTTGCTGGTGGATCGTTTGCTCACAGAGTCCACGTTAGAAGCTGCAATTGAGAGCAGAAACCGGTCCATGCAAGCTACATCCTCAGCAGTTGATGAGAAGAAAATCGATAACCCTTCCCATAAGGTGGATTATGGAAATATATCATCTCCCAGCAAATTGGTGGAATGCAGGATATGCCAGGATGAGGATGAGGATTCAAATATGGAGACACCCTGCTCTTGCTGTGGCAGCTTGAAGGTCGGTTGAATTCTGTCAAATCTCCGCTTATCCTAAAAGCTTAAACTTAAAGGCTTAAGTTTATAAGAATTGTTGAGTTTAATCATTTAATTTATATTCTAACGTTTCCGGTCGCACATGAAAATATTTAATTGAAATGGAAGAGATAAATGACAAAGATAGAGTTCAAATTCAGAACCTCTACTATGATATAAGGTTAAATCACCACTTATTTCAAAAAACTTAAGCCGAATCGATGAATTTAATCATTTAATTTATATTTTAACAGATTCTCCTCTATTTTTATCCTTTTTATTGGTTTTATAATGTCACTATTGTATACTGACATCCTACTCATTCTTTTCATGTTCTTCATATTGGTCTGTACGATACTAGGATTCTTATCATATATCTGATGATTTATAACTACCCATTACCTTTCTGCATCTCAAGGCAATATCTGAGTGTCAAAAGCGAAACTTTATGTAAGGTTCTTCTATTGATTTGGTTCAGACTGTTCAATCAAGTGGTAGCCTACTAGTTTGTAATAGAAAGATAAGGACCATCATTTTCGACCAAAAGAAACAGTAAAGCCATTTTTAAAATGTTTCTGTCGGATTGATTAAAGTGTTTTAACATATAAATGAAAATAATTCCACCACATACGTTAAATATTCCCATATCTATGGGCTTAATCTGATGATTTATCATCATTTGAATTTTCAAGTTGGATTTGCCTGCCCAAGATTTTGATTTCTGTTAACAACAAATTCTATAGGCTTTTCACATTGAGTAATGCTAAAAACTACATTTTTATCCTACAACTATCCAACAATGTTGACGTGACAATCTTAACGTCATCATTGTAGAATAATTGTGGGATAAAAATGTGTTATATAGCATTACTCTTTCACATTTATTCTAAGTAGGCTTGCTGTCCACATCTCGTACAATGCAACTATCCTATGACGTAGCACATTGCCATCACAGTCATCATGAACACTAACCCCATCAGCATCAGTACTCCCCTTTTCTTGATCGACGTTGTAACAATTTAAGAAAAGTGTTAGTTACATCCGTGCTATCACACTCCAAAATGATTAGCAAAGTTGCAATTGAAGTTCTCTAAGATCTCTTATAAAGCTCAATTTCACCTAGTAAGGAACTAATGTGAGACTAAAGAGTTAGAACCCATGAATTCATTTATAATCCACACATTCTATGTGAACTAATCATTTTCTCAATGTGAGACTGGAGTGCTACAGACCTAATTAGGTCTTTCTATTCTTTTGGCATTTGATCTATGTTAAGACAGACTAGCATGCATTGCCAGAATGTTAGATCATGAAACAGAAAGGTCTAAATTGGGTGTTTTAGCTGCAAATTTGTGCCTAAATGATCTACTTGTGGTGCATAGATAGCTTGATGTATTACTGAAAGACATGAAATTGTTTTTTTTTTTTTTTTTCACTTTAATTATCCTTGGTCATATATGTTTGTTTCCCAATTTTACAGTATGCCCACCGCAAATGTGTACAGAGGTGGTGTAATGAGAAGGGTGACACTACATGTGAGATATGCCACCAGGTGCTTTATCATTTTTCTAGTTATGCTTCTGTGTAATGTAAATTCACTTTTACATCACTCTTAGTTTGGATCGTTGCATCATTAATTCTCACTGATCTTGATATTATACATGAATCATTACAAAATTTAGCCATTTATTAAGATCATTCTTGAATTTCAGCAATTTAACCCTGGTTATACTGCTCCTCCCCCTCTGTTTCAACTTGGGCGTGTTCCAATGAACTTCAGGTGAGCTTTATATGTAACTTTCTGATCTATATTTCACTGCCTCTGTTTTTTCTACTTCAACTTCACCAATGTGCTCCTATGCTGCCTTTTCCAGGGGAAATTGGGAGATATCTAGAAGGAACTTGAATAGTCCCCGAATTATAGCAATGGTTTCAACTAACCCTAATTTCCTGAATCCTGACTATGAGGAGTATTCAGCTACTACTACAAGAAGTTTGATATGTTGCCGTTCAGTTGCTTTCATCGTAATCTCTCTCTTTCTCTCTCTCGTATCAAAAAGTTTAAGCTAATAGGAAGAGGTAAATTTAATCATTTAATTAATATTATAACAGCCTCATCCAATCTCATTTGCTTCCTATGTTGCAGTTCATGGTTCTTCTGACTTTACGGCATACTCTTCCCCTCATATTTAGTGGAAACAATGAGTACTCTTTCCCACTATCTATGGTAAGATAATTGGGTTGCTAATTCTTTTTTTTAGATGAAACCTCACTGCAGAATGATGAAAGCTTTTTCTTCTTTGCAGCTGTTACTTCTACGAACTGCTGGGATTGTTCTTCCAATCTACATTATAGTGAGAGCATTAACTTCTCTTAAGCGCCGCCGACATCCACCGGTAAGTTCCTTTTCTGGTGTTAAAAGTTCACTCAGATCATGAACCATCTACAACTCAAATGCTCATTGAAGTTAACTCGTCTATTAGGAGCCTTCCATTTCATCATCAGATGATGATGAAACTGAACATTCAACACAGCATCCCCAGCCTCATATCATTCATGTACAGGTATAGCCGGCGGAAATTGAAGAGATGGGGTCGACTTGCTTAGCCGTATCTACCAATCTTTATATTGTTCTTGTTTCAAGGAGAATACTAGAAATCAGTTCAAGAATGAAAAGAAAGAAAATGGAAATTGGGATCCGATGCTTTCTTTGGACAAGTGTGGTGGAATTCTAGTCCCACCAAAAAGGTTTTAGGCGCCTTCTTTGTTATCTTTCAGACCAAGAGGCTACACTTGAAGTCTTGAAACACTTCCCTCGTTGTATCGTCTGAATACTTTGTACAGCCAGAAAAGTATCCCAGTGTGTGTATACAGAAAATATGCCAAAAAAAAAAAAAAAATGAAAAATGAAAAAACAAGCCAAGCTATTAAAGGTGAAGTACTTATATTTTTCAAACTGTAAATACCAAGTTCGTATTTATGATCACCAATACTGTATTGATTATTGAATAGATACAAGTTAATGGAGCAATAGAAGTTGAATTATTGGTTTGCTTCAATATCTCTCTGATCATTTTACTAGCATTATTTGTTTATCAATGGCACAACATGGCTAAAGATTGATCTTATTTAGTGTCTTCTATGGAGTCCTCATCATCAGCCGAGGACATTTGCTTCAAGCAGTCATCATGACTAGTCCATACATACAAGGTTGAACCAGGCCTTGTGCCTCTCAGCTTTCCAATTCCCCTTCCCCCCTCTATTTTTTCCCGCCGGTGCTTCTCCCTCTTCCTCTCTCTCATGTCTTTTCCCCTCCTCCTTTCCCACCGTTATCCGGAAGGAGGAAAAGAGCCCTCTTCCTTTCCTCCTTCCCACCACCACCACCTCCGCCTCCTCCATCCCCCTCCCTCTTCCTCTTCGCTTCTCCCCCCACCCCCATTGATTGACCAGAAATGAATTCTGAATGCTTTTGTTGAGTTGCGCATAAAGATTGGAATCTACACAAAACTGGTACAGAATTTAGAATGGTGTAAAGCAAAAGGTCTGTTAAGATACATTGCAAATTTTTTATAATTTGAGGAGAACATTGCCTTTTTTCTTTTTTCTTTTTTCTTTTTTCTTTTTTCTTTTTTCTTTTTTCTTTTTTTCTACTTGATGTATTGTCAATCTTGATTGTAAATTTTTTTTTAATTTTTTTTTTTAAGGAAAAAAAGAAAAAAGAAAAAGGTCATAAGGTCATAAGGTCATTGACTTGTACATACCTGTGACTTGAAATTATACCCACTCACGTGACTTGATTTTTGATAAAATCCTCTAGTCCTAAACCTGTTTTGCCATGCCTAAGCCCACCGTCATGATTTGGCCTAATGGATCTAAATTTCATCTAACAAGTCTTGTGCGGCGGCCCTACAATTAGGGGTGTACAAACGGTTACAACCGATAATTATTAGCTAAAACCGCTAACCGCCTAGGCGGTTATTACATTTTACCAACCGTAACCGCTAACCGCCGGTTAACAGTTATTGAGTAGATAACCGGCAGTTGTATAATCGCTTTTCAATTTGGGTTTTGGGCTGATTTTCGACCGATTTTGACCACTTTTGAGCCGGTTTTAGTGCAGATTTTTAAATCCAAATCCAAATACAAATAGAAATCTAAAACATAACAAATCCAAATAACCAAATACAAACAAATCCAAAACCTAAGCATTACAAATCCAAATATAAATCGAAAACATTGCAAATCCAAACCTTATAACTACTAATCGGTTATTAACCGCTTTTTCCAAACCTTATAACTACTAACCGCCTCCACCTAGGCGATTAGTAGTTATTTATAACTGCTTTTGAAAGCAGTTATGCAATTATACGATTATACGGTTAGTGGTTTTAAAGCGGTTATAACCACTCCATTTATACGCCCCTACTTGCAATTACATTTCTTTCTTTCTTTTTCTTTTTCTCTTTCACCGTAAATAAATGGTTTAAGATATGGTACAATTCCTAAAGTATTTTCTGGGCCGTTTATTTAAAACCAAATCATTAAAAAAAAAAAAAGACGATTAGAAATGATGGTTCCCAATGGTTTAGCCACCCCTGACGATCGATTTAAGGGTAGCTGGTCAAGGCTCAATCATCAGTTTAGGGGTAGTCAAGCCATCCCCTTGACCACAAGAGTAAATCGACCACCCTCAATGTCCCTTTAGCCAATAAGTGGTTTGGCCGCCCTAATGGGCAATTTGAGGATGATCGAGCCACCTCCGATGGCCAGTTAAGGAATAGTCAAACCACCCTTTCAATGGTTGATTTGAGGGTTGCCAAAATAAGGGTTTGACTATTCCCATTAGCCGATTTGGGGGTACCCGAACTAATACTTGAGCCATAGGATTCCCTTGACCACAAAAGCAGTGGCGGAGCCACATTAAGGCCATTGAAGGTCGTGGCCCCCACAAGCTCTTTGAAAAAAAAAAAAAAAAGGGAGTAGTTTTTAAAAAATTTATGTTGCTCGTGAACCATATTCTTTTATGGTAAGTTGTATTGTTTTGGTTTCGTTAAGCAAAATTTGTTACTTCGAGAATAATATAGGATACATATATAAAATTAGTTTCTAAAAAATTTCAAGAGATATAAGTATAGAGAAAAAGTTGGAAAGTAATGCTAAATGCTATATTTTTATTTCACAATGATGTACGATAGTTTCAACCAACCCCAGAATATATATATATAACAAAGACTGATCTAATAGTTAATTTATTATATGATTTTTTTCATGATTTTTTCCATTTAGACTATTATAAATATGTTTGTTTCTATTCTATGATTGTTCATCTGTAGTTTTTCAATCCTTATAATCTCTTACAGGGTTGTAATTTAAGTTCATGAATCATGTCAAAATTACTTATCAAAAAAAATGAATCATGTCGAAATTAAAAACTATCTATTCAAAAGAAAGACGTTGACATTTCAAAAAGTAATACATCGTTAAATTTTAACGACGAAACTTCAAATCTAAAAAATTATCCTCTTAAATCTCTAAGAGTTGAAGCTAAAAAACATCATTTCTAAAACTCTAATTGTAGAATCTCAGAGGTTAAAGTTGACCAACATTCATTGTTTTTTTAAATTACATTTATCATATTTTTAATTGCCCCAACAACAGTAAATTTTTTACCAACATTCATTGTTTTTTTAAATTGCATTTATCATATTTTTAATTGCCCCAACAACAGTAAATTTTTGGCTCCGCCACTGCACAAGAGGTGGTTCAATTTTTTAAAAGTAGTGCACATGGGTCATAATACATTATCAGTGGTGATCTTTTCAGATCAACAATGGATTCGAAGCATTCATTATTTCTTCAAGTCGTCAATACAATTCATCATTTATATAAAATTTAAAGAGAACAGAAAACAAAATCACAAAGAAACAAGTTTTCCATATCTTTTCACATTTTAAATTGACAGCTAAACAGCTACACCATTCTGCAAATACCAATTCAAGATCTAACAACTGCATTTTATCTGTGGGAATAATATAATGCTCAAGTCAAATCTTACAGAGTTACTGCCCATCATCACCAATTCAAATTACAGAGTTACAAGGGCCGTGGACAACAATGATATATTCTTCTCTAATCTTTCTTGATTAAATCCGCGCAATGAACAAAAATAAATTTTTTGAAAAAAGAAAACAAAGATGCACGGATCTAGGGTGATTCTCTCCCAAAACTAAGACTATTGTACCAAAATCTGTACATTATATTTTTAAATGTCAAAAAAGAAAAAAGCTTGAAAGAGGATACAGAAGAGGACCTCAACCAGTGCATTCGGTACAAGGCTTTGTTCTGGATTTGCTATTCAGAGCCTGATTTCACCCTGCTGTGCACCTTATTGCCTGTCTGATTATGTCCCTTTAAGAATCTTAGTTCCAGTTTCTCCTTGGCCTGAAATATTGTGGAAAAAGAAACAAAATAAGAAAATTGAAAACCTTCTAAACAACCAACTCTATGCTCACTAGCTCTCTTTTTCTTTCTTTCTTTTTCCCCCCTTTGTTTTTCTCCCCTTTTTATAATGGCTCTGCTTTTTTAAAATTTTTTGAAAGAGCTCATTACCCTCCTAATTATCATATGTTCTTTAAAGAGTGTAGTTGGTGGAAATACTTCCGACTCTTTTGCTGTGAACGCCAGTAGCAAGCAAGTGCTCCAAATGCACAGCTAGCAACAGCAATTGCCAATGCAGCCCCCACAGGCACCACAACCGCACTTGTTGAGGCCACCAAATCTTCAAGAGCCCCATTGGCCCCATCATTCCCAAGAAGTTTTTTGTCCTTGTATAGAGATACAAGCATTTTCCCATAATAATTAGTCAAAAACTTGAACACCTCGTCCTGGTCCCAATCAATGCTATTATTTCTCTGGCTACGAGGGAGATGACAGGAAGAGCAAAGCTGCTTTGGAGGCCAAATCATCTTCGGAAATTTAGGATCCTCAGTTCTTAAAGATGCTTCTTCTTTGATTAATCTCTCATTGACCTTATTGTGTGCACTCCACAACCAAAGAGCAAAGTCACGGGTTTTGTTGAAAGGACTAGAGACACTGAAATCAAGATTACTCACTTTTAGCTTAAGTTAGCTGAAAGAAGCTTAAAGAATTTGAAATATGTACTATTCTCAGAAGCACATACCTTGAACACATGTCATAAAAATGTTGGCGACATTCCTCACAGATGAAGAAGTTGTGCACAAATTCACATATAGCTGTAAATGCAAACTGGCTCTCCCCATCCTCAATTCTAACAGAGAGTGAATGCAGCAGAACCCACAATCCACAACTGCAGACAGAGAAGAAAGCAACATGTCAAAAGAACACCACTGAAAGAACTCCCATAGTTGGGAGGAGACTTAAAAGTAAAAGGGAAATAACTTTTAGCGGGAAGACTATAACAACCAAAAGTATAAGCAGTAGCTTTTACTGAGGTGGAAAATTGATATTGCAATTGCATTAGTGATTGAGGGTGTTAATATTACATCGTCAAGGGAGTTGTAATCGTGTAGTAAGGAAGTAACAATGTATATGATATATTGGGTAAGCTATCAAATGGTGTGTAACACTCCCATCCCACATTAGGAAGATGAGTAGCCCATATAGAGTGGTAGTTTATAAAAACACTCATAGGTGCTAAGTCTCGCATTGCTTACTTATTAGATGAAACTGAGCTTTATAAGTAATTTTTTAGGAAGCTTCAAATTAACTAGTCATTTTAAGATGATAGCGCTTTCTCTGGGTCATTATCAAAAACACTTGGTGAGTTAGTAATGTCATATGGTACTAAAACACTTCATGACGCGGAACTGACGAGGACATCAGGTTTTAAGAGTGGAAGATTTTCCAACATTGGGAAGATGAGTGGTAATTTGGATAGTTTATAAGACATTCATGGGTACTAAGTCACACATTGCTTACTTACTAGGTGAAATTGGGATTTATAAGTGATTCTAGAGAAGCGCACAAATGCTCTGGATCGTTATAAATAGTATTAGAGTCACCTAGTAACACCATGGAGTATTAGAGCAGTACATGACATAGTCTTGACAACTACGTCAATGGTCTAAGGGGGAGAGATTATAACACACCGGTCCACATTAGAAAGATGAGTAGCCCACGTAGAGTGAGTGGTTTTTTTTTTATGACGAGGAACCTCTCCAAAGCAGGGTCATTTCGTATACCAATCCCTGTCGGATAAACCTCGGACCAGTGCAAAGCACCCCCTCTACACAGATCGGGTAATACTCCGACTTCACCGACAGGCTGGTCCCAATGAATTGTTTGCACCCAAGGAGATTCGAACCTTAGACCTAATGGAAATGCTACCAATACTAAGGCCCTTACCACTTGAGCCAACCCCTTGGGGTTAAAAAGTGAGTGATTTATAAAGACATTCATCAGTGTGAAGTCCTACATTGCTTATTAAGTAAAACTAGGCTTTATAAGTAATTCTATGAAAGCTCCAAATTGACTAGTCATTTTGGGGTGATAGCTCAGATGTGGTTAACGCTTTCCCTGGGTCCTTACATGGGGAACCTACGAACAAGAATCATCAAGATACCATCTCATAAGCACGCCTCCTGATCTTACAATCCAAAAATTAATATATACATGAACAAGAGAAATGAAACAAATGCAACAAAAAACATTTTGTTGTTTTCTTTTGTCTAAAAGGGGGAGAAAAAAAGTCGTGATGAATTTAATACCTTCTAAGTTATGTGTGTGTGTGTATGTGTGTGTGTGTAACAATGGAATCCAGACACTATTTTCTTTGGAAGCAAAATTAATGCTTTTTCCGACACCAATACCAGAAACCCAACACACCACCACTACACCTGTAGAATCACATCTACCATCTCAATTACAGTCAACAACTCAACTAAAACCATCATAGCTACAAATGCAACCAACATCTCCACCATTGTCACCACTCTGCCTCCTCTTCCACTACTCCCATCTCCATCCCCACTAGCTTCCAGCTTTCATTGCCAATTTGCCACTCCACTGCTGCTGGCTTAACTGCCTCATCAATGAAACTACCTTTTCCACCTACCACAAGATGGCCACAAACAATATTGCAACACCCTAAAAAGTTATTTCCACTCTTGGTGGGTGGATTATAAAGGTACTCATAAGTGCTAAGTCTTACATTGGTTCCTTACTAAGTGAGACTAAGCTTTATAAACGATTCTAGGGAGCTCCAATTGTAACTTGACTAGTCTTTTTGAAGTAATAGCACATATATGACTAGCCTTTTCCTAGGTCATTACATATGGTATCAGACCAATCTAATAACACCATGTGCCATAGAGGAACTCCATGACGTGAGTCTTAACGAGGACGTTAAGAATTTGAGTGAGGGGGATTGTGATACCCCAGAAAGTTAGTCCTACTTTGAGTGGATGGATTATAAAAACATTCATGAGTGTTAAGTCTCACATTAGTTCCTCACTAAGTGAGACTGAAGTGATTTTAGGGAGTTCCAATTGTAACTTTACTAGTCCTTTTGGAGTGATAGTACAGATGTGGCTAGCGCTTTCCCTGGACTGTGACAAATATACCAACACGTGCTTGCCTATTTTTATTAATGAACTAGTTTATGATAAAAATGTCATACTTTGTTTGTCTCCTGAAACAACTTCCAGAAAGCAACAATAAGTAGTAGCTTTGCCTTCCTCTTAGGACACATCAAGAAATGGCACAACCATAATGTTGATTAACAACCCCCACCATATATGGATTTAGGAATGTGTATTTATGGCACCACCCTCACAAGCCCTTAACTGTGTGAGCAGCAAATGAAACTAACCATCCACATCTCCATATATCCCCTTCTATAAGCCTATCCCATTACACCAGGTATCTCCTAGATGCAGGACTCTGCAAAAGAACGTCAGTCAGTTGTACAGATTTGTTAACCTTTTTTTTTGGTGGAAACTTCTTAGTATTCTCTTCTAAGAACATCACCATTGTGCATGGAGCAAGATAGCTGCTTTCTGTGATTTTGTGAAGGTACTTAAAAATAAAACTTATTTTGAGGCACACAAACTAAATATCAAAATGCAAAAGTTTGATACTTGCTATGTGAACGATGATTAACACGCTAAACCATTAAGCAAAATTTGAAGTATACAAAACAAACCACTACCTAAAGCCCCGAGTTTCATTCTTGCTGCCGCGACAGAACATCTGCAAAAGAACATGCAAAGGTAATCAAAACAGTTAGGGAATTTTCTTCCACTAATACAATATAACATCATGAGAAATTGAATCAACAACCAATATAGTAACCAACCAAAAAAAAAAAAAAAGGAACTTAAAATGGATAAATTCACTGCAGAAACAAATGTGCTAGCCAGCAATAGGTAACTGAAAAAAAAAAAAAAAAAAAAAAAAAAAAAAAAAAAAAAAAAAAATCTTACTAAAAAGGTATTTAAGGATCATCCCAAACACGGACTTGGCATATCACTCACCTCTGCAAGGTCTAGGTAAATGACTGAAGCACTGATGCCCGCAAACAATAAACCACCATCCGTACTATTACTCAAATCATATCATATTTGGATACAATTTCAACTTCCTCAAGAATCTCATGACCATCAAATCAGTAACTATACAACATCATAAATACGTGGGAAGAAACAGATCTTTCAAAAAATCAATCATGAAAGTATATAACAATTATTTATTCTTAAGCTGTAGCAACCTGAGTAGTCAGCAAGCACTGAAGGAACTCATTGCTATACTGTAAGTCCAAGGGATGCCAAGCGGCAGTTTCCAACTGAACAGTCTGAAGTGATACTCTCATGAATCTCATTTACTTAGTAAATTTCAGGAAAGAAAACGAGAACAACATCAGGGGTAGGATGTGCTAGGCATAGGCCATAGTTTAGGCATGCAATATTTATTAGTTTTCCAGAATGACATTGGTCAATTTCTGTGGGTCTAACTATAACTATTTCCTGTTACAGGCCCTAGCCAGAAGTTCTTTAACAATATCATAGTTTGAGCCAATTCAATTGCTTTAACTGAAACACAATAGTTCGAGATGCAATTTGGCTTGCGAAAGAAAATTTCACTTATCAACAAAAAACACAATAGTTCGAGATACAATATAGATGTTTATTGATATAGCCCAAGTGGATGGTCCAACAGCCAGAGGCGCTGGAGAGCCCAAATACACCTGATGTATCACTTAAAGGTTGCAGTTATGTTGTTCTACAATTTCCAGCAAGATTGGCTCATACAACATGAGCTATGGAGAATCTTCAAGAGCTGAGGAGCTCAAAATCGAAGCCCAAGAGAAGAAACAGAAGCGAAATATCAAAATCTGATTTTATTTTATTTTCCCCTCAAAATAACACAAACCCTTGATTAAGTGGATATATGCAGATTTCTCTTTTCTTTTCTTTTCTTTTCTTTTTTTTTTTAACTTGGTCCCCAAGCATATTGCTTGGACCCAAACTAACCTTAATGAGTTTACATGTAAAACTAGGCCAGACCAATAACATAAAACTAAAGCCCATCACAGTAAATCCCTTAAACCTGAACCAATTCTAGATTGAACTTGAATAACCCTAACACCCCCAAAAGTAGTTAAACAAAAGTCAATAAACAATGAAACTGATAACTTCTAATTTCAATGAACCAGCCCCCGAGTTTTCTTTTGAAGCCCCTTTGTACATTTTTCTAATTTACAAGCCGCGCATCAATCTTGATTGCATCAATGATGAAGACTAGCAATACTTACTGCTTATGATATTTTCAGCACTTAATAGGCCATTATCTAGTTGGAAGAACATTACTTAGTGCTTCTATACTGCCAATATTAATAACTAAACAATATGTCCATAATTGTAAAAGAAAGCATAAAATGTAATTGAACAAAATCATGTCAAATATTTATCAGCCAATACCAAAATCTAGGTAAAAGAGTATCTTCTTAAACCGAGTCTGTGCAACAGAGAGAATGATAGTAAATTTAATAAGATGAAACACAGCCTTTGAGTATCTACCCAATATCCTCGAGGAACATCTTTTCCACAAATCTGAAAATTCCTCAATGCGCCCTTTCCATTACTATCTTCCTGCTTACCAGTCGACCACATGTCTGATGGGCACAAGTCATCAAAGTTCACAAGCACCTCTGCACTGCCCTTCCGACACCTGCCATATATTTCTAGATTGAAACAATGGAGGAAGAATCATATTAGGCAGAGAAAAGTGACATACTGGAAAGTTTTGTCTGTACCTCCTAGAAGGATGATGAGCCACCAAAAGTTGCAGGAATTTTATTAGT
Source organism: Alnus rubra (assembly GCA_028654335.1). Classification (NCBI taxonomy): domain Eukaryota; kingdom Viridiplantae; phylum Streptophyta; class Magnoliopsida; order Fagales; family Betulaceae; genus Alnus; species Alnus rubra. Next base: position 2,030,821 of record JAJPGS010002212.1, read on the forward strand.
GAAGCCCGGGTTTCTGGTTTGATCATCTGAAACACATGCATAAAATAGATGGATGGAATTCATTAGCAATAATGAGCCCAAACTAGTAAAGGCTGACGAGAAAACAAAAAAGTATACCTTGTGTTCTAAGATGATGTCAAAGGCCGTTGACGTTGCCTCCTCAACATCATATACAGCTCGTGCAATCTTACAAGAGTTGTGTTGCAAGAGTTAATATTTTGTTTCATATAGAACAAACTTTAATTTGTAATATAAGTGGAGCAATTTTATCTAATGTTCTTGTGCAGACCTGTCCAGGGTCCGAGGCATTTGATGAAAGATGCTCATTTTCAAATTTCTCATCGTCCAAGCCAAAAGAGCTGCAAAGTTAAAAGCACGTTAGAATATAGTAAAAAGAACAACTCTAGAAGCTAAAATATATTTTTTTTTGATAAGTAACTCTAGAAGCTAAAATATGCACAATAATTTACAAAATAAAATGTCTAAGGGGCCATTGTCATCTCCCCAGTGCTTGGTTTGCCATGTCTGATTCAAGCATCAACCCACTAACGCATTAGATGCTAGCATACAGAAGAACTTGGTCACAAGAATTATGGTTTCATGGTTTAAAACTGTGTATGAAGTAGCAAAACAGTTTAGCTTAATTTGACACATAGATCGTTCTCCTGTATAGTACATGTAATGTACAGAACTATTATACTATCCTGTTATAAATTGATGTGATTCATCATTTAATTGCTTAACTTTGCTGTACTAACCATTTTGCACAATAAAGTCTTGGTGTGTACCCTGCGAAAGTGTGGATAATTGTAATTAAGCATACCCCAACCACATTATTGTTTACGTAAATTAAATTTAATTGTTTGTCTTAAAACATCAGACTAATGGCTTAAGCCCAATTCAGATTGATTCTATCAGTGTGTTGGAGATATAAGATATGGGACAAGCCAACACTACCTAGTTTCATGTGGAGTAACTAGCCAGAGAGAGATAGTATGGGCTTTTAATGGGAAAGAGAATCCTATTGAAAAGCAGAAGATAGATATCCTCGGGCTGTTTTCATGGCTAGAACACTCCATATTTACTAATAGAGGCTGTTTTTGGATCATTTGCTTTTACATTGTAGCAACTTATAGGGTTGAGTCCATATTCTATACTCTTCGTGTACGTGGGTTTAACCATTTTTTCTCAATAAGATCTGAATTATTTATCCAAATATATATATATTTGCTAATAGAGGCTCCTTCTTGAGTTTCGTTGCCTTGTTAAAGTTTAGATCTTGAATTATCTTCCACTTCCTTTACTATTCTTTTTTATTTTACCTTTTTTTTTTATCTTCTCTCCTATACCCCCCCCCCCCACCCGGCCCCCATGCACTACTATTGCACCCTAAAGTATTTATTTATAAAGAAAAAATATATGACAATAACATTCCATTGCTAGATGCTACATTACATTACAAGACGTAAGATGTGCACCCAAGCATGCAAACACATGGCGTTTTGAGCGAGTAAATAAATTTGAACTAAAGAAAAAACCCAGATTACATAATTCATCTGGTTACAATAATTCCCCAAAGAATGTATATCGAAAACAATTAATTAAGACATTAAATGTGGAAACAATTAGTGAGTATCAACTACTATTTAATTGATATTATAACACTCCCCCTTATCTGTGGGTTCAAATCCCTCAAAAAGTGAGGCTTAACAAGTGCAATATTTAACAAAAATAAAAGGTAAAATATGGAATTGTGGTTTAAATTCAAGATATCGGATATAATACTATGTTAAATCACCAATTATCCAAAAAAAAAACTTTAGCTGATAAGAAATAGTGAATTCAATTATTTAATCACTATTCTAGCACAAATAAAGGAAGAAACAAAACAAAACAAAAAAGCCATTTATATAAAGATTCTGACAATGAAAAACCTCATGTACTTACACCACCAACATCCTTGTAATGAAAGGAAATCATCCACTACAGTAAACGAAAACTGAATCTATGATCCTTATATTATGAAAGGGAAGTCCCAAAACATTTTGCATAGAATGGTTGTCAAGAAAACATATAGATTCAATTTATTTTAAAGTGTATTTTTCAAATGATTTTCACTCCCTCTAAGAGGCAACCCTTTTAATTGCACTATGCAACCCTCAACATGACCAAATCGCAAATGATTTACCCCACTCCTAAAGAAAGACAAAAATGCCCAGAAGAAAGACAACCTATTTAACAATCTAAGTTTCTAACCAAGAGAAACGAGTACTTCTTTTTTTTTCAAAAGCAAACGAAATATCATTAAAAGCGCAAGACACAAACTCAAGTATACAGGGAGTATACAAGTGAAACACCTAGCTAAAAAGAGAGAACAATTCAAGAAAATCATGAAAACTAAGCACATTGGAATCTAAAGTGGTTGTCCAATGATAAAAAGTTTTGAAAAAGAAAGACTTCAGTTCCATCACCGTTTTCTCATTGTATTCATATTTATTTCCCTCCAAAAGACCAGACAAAACCATCTACCACACAGTTGAACTTTGAGGACTGCCTCTCAACCCTCTCCAACAGGCAAAAAAGTCTACTACTCTCTTAGGCATGACCCAAGCTAACCCAACACAACCGAAAATAGTACTCCACAAGGCACTAGCAATCTCAAAATAGAAAAGGAGATGATCCAGAGGCTCCTCACTCCTCTTACACATACAAAACTAGTCAACCATAACAAGTCATTTGCTTAGGTTATCCATGGTGAGAATCTTCCCTAGGGTGGTTGTCTAAGCAAAAAATGCCTCTCAAGGGAACCTTATTCCGCCAACTATTCTTCCAAAGAAAGGGGGTGCTATCATGAGGTACAAGGACGATATAGAATGATCTAATGTCAAACCTCCCCACTCTTGGAGGGATCCCAACAAAGCTTGTCTTCATCTCCCTATCTTTATCTAAAGGAGTACAAGTTAAAAAACAAAGCAAAAACATCCACCTCCCAAACATGGGCATCTCTAATAAAGTTTACATCCCACTTATGGGAATCATTGGGTAACTCCAAGTAATCTGTCGCGGAAGCATCCTTCACACAAGCAATACATTACAAATATGGGAAAATATCCTTAAGGACCTAATCCCGATACCATTTGTCATGCCATAATCTAATTTTGGAGCCATCTCCCAACTCAAATCTGATATGATTAAAAAACACCCAACTCAAAACTCAAAGCCGAGGTCTTTTTGTTGTTTTGCTCATTTTAGTTAGGTACTTCATGTGTGTATACTGCCTATGTACTTAGGGGCGCCTTACGCTTTTTATAAATTTTCCATTACTTAAAAAAAAAATTAGCCTATTTCGAATTAAGGGGAGCAAGGACAACTCTCAGAAAGTCCATGTTAGAAGCATGGGTCTTTTCTACCCCTACAGAGGCATCCTAGACCAAGAGAAACAAATACTTCAACTTGTTTCTCACTAAACCACTCTAACGACATACTTTGTTTCTTTCACATTTCTTTTTCTCTTTTTCAAAAAAAAGGGGGGGGGGGGGGGGGAGGATGCTCATTCTATTGACAATTTATATAGTTGGAAAAGTAAAAACCAAGACCTACTTAGCCACATTGTAAAGCGTCAATTTTATAAAAGTCAAAAATAAACTCCTAATTAAGCACATTGAGAATATTTGTGCATTTTTTAAGTTCTACTTTATTTTAAACTTCCCATTTGAAGGACTATTTTCCACGCGTCCAATTTATGCACCTCAAAGGTACAAATGCATGAGAAAACTTTCAAAAAAACACAGGATGTGAAAACTGCCAAAGTTAAATACATATTTTATAAATCACAACACTAAAAGTGTAAATTCCAACATGATACCTGCTTTAAGTAAAACACATATTACAATATAACCTTCAAACAATATATAGATGTAAATACCTCATACCTGCCCATTTGCTTGTTGATCCAATTAAGCAATTGATCAGCTGTCCGTCCGTCATCAATGAGACGTATTTCACTTTTCTCTTGTTTAGGTTCCCAACCACCCGATACAAATTTAGGAGGAGGGCCCCAAAAGAGCATTGGATAATGACCAATAGAAAACTTATCACAAAGTTTAGTGTTTATCTGTTCTGTCAGACAAGTGAAAGGAGAAGGACTAATCACCAATCCATGCTTTAAAATAAATAGGATTAAGTGTCATTTAAAGAAGCAATAAGAGAAATGTGATAACTACAGAAGGAGAGGGGATAATAGATCAACACCAAAATCAGCATAATGACAAGAACTGAGATGAAAAAATTAGACACAAATATTCTATCACTAAAGGTTAAATCATGGCTATAGAGCACTCATCTGAATAGTAATTGTCTTCTTAAATTGTGTCATCCCTCCATTAGCTCTCCTTTAAATGTATTATTTTCTCCAAACTAACCATCTGCCTCCCCCCACCCACACCCCCCAAAAGGGGGCATGGTAGTTAATATAAAAGATAATATTACTATCGTTGATTGTTGTCAAGTTGTCAAGGAAATGACTTTCTTTTTTATGAAAGAGGTAAATTTTAAAAGGAAAGGACTAAGGAAAACATCTTTCCAATATATTCGTCATCATAAAAGATGAGTAGGAAAGGCATGGGAAAGGCAAGGCTCACGCTTGTTAGTGTTTGAGCGTTTTGGGCTTTGTTATCTTGTGAGTTTTGGGGTTGTGGGCCACCTGGGTTGGTTGGGTTTGTGTGAGTTTTTTATTTTTCTAGGAATTTGGGCTTGTGGGAGCTCCCTGTGTATACATCATGTGTACTTAGGGACGCCTTATGTTTTTTCTATAAAGTTTTTCACTACTTATCAAAAAAAAAGAGTAGATAGGAGGCATGAAAACTAGCATTGGAACCACCTCACTCTTTTGTGCTTCATATTGCTGTTTTTCATAATACTTTTCTTATAATATTCATTCCTTAAATTTGCTTGTTCTTGTCTACTTCTTAATGTCAGAAAATCCAACCATAAAATTTAAGCTAGTTACAAGAGCTTGTTACAACAATGTTCAATCAACCACTCAACACATGACCAAGAGCCTACACCTCATGCAAGCCATATACTCTTGGTTACACTTGTTCCAAACTATCGGCTCTAATACCATTAGTTTTGATAAGTGAAAACCCTTGAAAGTTTTGCAAGTAAGGCCTTGATGCCCATAAACGGGACAACACTTTCCCACATGGTTGTATTTGGGAGTTGATATTGATATATGCGCTAGTAAGGTTTCTCTACCTACTAGCTTAAGTTTTTAGGTTGGATGACCTAACATGGTATCAAAGTCCAATTTGTTTGTTTTTGGATCAATGTAGTATAACTGTTTGTCTTTGTTTCAACTTCGATTGGACCATCAAGTCCATTTGTCTTGATTTTGGTTTCACTAAGACCTTGACGTGTAAGGGGGTATTAAGCAATCCCACATTGGTTGTGTCTGGGATCTGATATGGGTTTATCTACTAGATGGGTCTCTCCACCCGCTAACTTAAGTTTTTATGTTGGATACTCCAACCCTTAATCATTTATTCCTTTTTTCTTATATAAGTAAGAAACCAATCTCATTAAAAAGCGTAAGGCGCCCCTTCATACACCGATAGTAGACAAAAGAAACACCTAATTAGAAAGAGAAAAATGAGCAAGAAAGACATCAAAACTAAACGAAAAAGGGTTACAACGTAAAGTAAAACGAGGATAAAATCTTCTCCAAAGTACTTTTCCAAATCCTCAAAGCTCCTATTGTTTCTTTTCCTCCATAAACATCAAAAGAGGCAAATGAGCGTCATTTTCCACACCGCAACACTCATTGACCTTCCAGAGGACCACCAACAAGTAAGGAAGTCGATAACCCGTCTGGTCATAACCCAAGACATCCCGAAACGACTGAAGAGAGTGCTCCACAAAGCAGAAGTCTGTCGCAGTGAGGAAGAAGATGATCCACAGACTCCCCAGTCTTCTAACACATATAGTATATGTTTATCATGATAGCATGCCGCTTCCTAAAATTGTCTAGGGTAAGGATTTTGACAAGAGCTGCGGACCACGTAAAAAAGGCAGCCCATGAAGGAGCCTGAGTGCGCCAAACACTTTTCTAGGGAAAGCAACAACCTCCAGAGCAAGCAAAGGAGTAAAAGGACTTGACCTTTAACAAACCTTTTTTGGAGGAGACCCACCACATCTTGTCTTCACTACCTCTTCACATTTAACTGAATGCAACGCCTGGAAAAATGAAGCAAAAACACTCACCTCCCTAGTAAAGCTCACGTTCCACTGGTTGGAACCGCCCAAAAACTCCAAATTATCCACAACAGCGGTGTCCTTCACACAAGCAATACCAAATAAAGATGGAAAAGCTACCTTAAGAGTCGTGTCCCCGCACCACAAATCATGCCAAAAGTTGATCTTGGTTCCATCCCCCACAACAAGTCCAACGACAAACTCAAGTACATAGGTCATAGACAGAAGAAGTGTCTAAAAAAATAACAAGCCATTCCAAAGTCCAGCATATTAAGAAAATCTAAAATGGAGCTTATGCGAGCACAGGAGAAGAGATAGAATGCCAGAAAAGTAGCACTTTCAGAAGCATCCACATCAAGGAGGAGCAGATCGTTTGTTGGCTATTTGCTGGAAGGGTTTCAATTCATTTTCTCTAGTTTAGACTTGAACGCTATCTTGCAAGGACAGAAGATTTAGCTATTAACACCAGATTATCAATCAATGCTAATCCTGTAAAGGATTCTTTACAGGTTTTCTGATAGAACTAGATAAATGAGCCAATTCTAATTTGGAAGTGATTATTGTATTCCTTTGGCGCTTTACTGATATAAGTATACAAGGGGTGCAACTAAGTTGTAGTAATCATTGATCAATTGGCTTTTGTTCCAACTAAGCACCCGATTGACAGAACTTTGGACACGTTAGGACAATTAGGAGTACAGACAAATGAAACTAAAACTTACAAGAAATGTGCAGCGAAAGTTAAAGGAATACTATCCCTGAAACCAAGCCTATACATGGAGAAAATCCTTAATCAGGACCTGTTTGAGTTAGTTTGTCTTTGCATTTTTTTCTGGGCTGTTTGTCCTTGCATTTACAAAAGATAGTTTAGCACCCTGCAGAATAGGATCCTGTTTTGATTTATGATTCATCAACTCCATATAATTGGGAGAGAAGATTGGAGTTAATGAGTGATAGATGATATCAATTTCAATGTGAAAAAGAAAACAATAACCACAATTGGATTTTAGAGGAAATAAGAAGAAAAAGAGAGAATGGGCAAGAAAAGAATAGATCTATTTCTTAGTCAGAGCAACAAAAGAAAATTCTATTATTTCTTTGGCAATGAAACACTAGTATAATTTAAAAAGTAGTGGTTTAAGTCCCTATTGTATACTTTTCGTGTACGAGGGTTTAACCCTTTTTTTCTCAATAAGATCTGAATTATTCATCCAAATAAATAATTTAAAAAGTATTGGTTGCGATTTATAGGATTTTGAAGCGAAATGAAACTTTAGATGGGCTTATTTCCAAATTTGTATAAACTAAGGAATACATAGCAAAGGGGGAAAAATGAAAAGAAAGAAAATATCAGGGGTTCACTTGGATGATTTCTATTGATTTATATAGAGTTTATACATGATACAAGATAACATCAAAGTACTTGCTTCCTAGTCTAATACTATCTCTTAGAGATAAACCTAATCTAAATACAAAAACTGTGATCAGCAGCCTAAAGTAAACAAAATACAGTTCAAACTCTTCTAGTATATACAAGTAGGATTCTATCTCTTTAGGAACCGCAGTTCAAACTCTTCTAGTAAATACAAGTACGACTCCATCTCTTTAGGAACCGGTTGTCACTGGTAGTTGTGATCAACCAAGTTTCTCCTTAACACACTCACTAGGACTCTTATTAGTTTGAATAGAGTTAGGAGTGGGTTGTGCTTTAATATGTCACATTGTTCTTCCAGGAGTTTGGACATGAACTGAATAGAAATAATAGTTAACAATATATCACATAAGTGACTTTCACATACTGGAGCAAATAACACACACAGAATTCTATTCAAAGTAATACTAACATGGACCACAAAACATAGAAAATGTTGAATTCAATAGGACCCTCTGGGTATGAGACTAATTTGCAACAATAGGGTTGGCTTTCTAATAGTTAAAACACTTCACCAAGACAGTGGAGAGACTTATATAAACAGTGGATATCTCCCATCCCATAACCCCCTCCTTCCTTGTCGTAGGCAGGATTCAATTCAAAGCCCCTTGTACGACAGCAAGAGACTTAATCAGCTAACCCAGTTGACACCCACAGTTAAGTCAATGGCCAGTGCTCGGGAGAAAAGTACTACCGTTTTTCATATAAAAAAAAAATATATATATATATATAAGAAGCTAATTTCCAGACACCAAATATATCAAACCATGTGAAAAAAGTAATCAAGAAAGCACGGCATAAATACCTTCGATGCACAGTCTACCCTAGTCATCAATATGATTCCAGGATGCACTGCATCAGGTCCATTAAAAAGCCTAGCAACTTTTTCGTAATGGGGCTGCACAATTGACTTTTAATCAACAACAAATGATAAATAACATCCCCTAGGAATTACAAGCCAAAAATTTTAGCAAACCATACCTTATAATTTCTGCAGGCAGGGCACCTGATAGAACAATAAAATTATGTTAATAAATTTAAACTCCACATGACAAACGAATATCATATTTTCTAAGTTCTTGAATAAATGCAGAGAAAAAAAAGTAATAAAAAAAAAATATAGCTATTTTGAAAAGAAACATAAAAGGCAATCACTTGGCTGCCAATCCCTTCAGTTTGAGTGGCAAAAGTAGTAAACCATGTCTTCGTTTACTTTATCCTAAACTCAGACTAGCAATCCAGGTCAGCCAAACTGCAAGATAACGCTAAGAACAGCTTCAATACACGCACACACACGCCCAAAAAAAAAAAGGCGCGTTTGAAATTATTCAACTTTTTATTTGGATTGTCCATTTCATATATCAACCAACAAGACATTAACATGTTAAGAAATTGCGTAAAACAGCTTCAATTGGCTCAAATAACATTTCCACAACCAGTAGTTTTCTTAACATTTATATCTTTTAATGCAAGCAAACCCAAAGTATATCTAAATTATAGATCTCAAATATTCCATTCAACTAATTTTTTTTTTTTTTTGTTTTACAACCTGAAATGCAACCATTTTCTTTTTTATTTTTTCTTTGTGGGGTTAAATTCGAAATACTGACCAGTGAGCGAAGAATTCGACTACGGCAAAGGTGGCAGGGGTGTCCCTGAGGACCGCATCGAAGTTCGTGACGTTCAGATCGACGGCGTAATCGCGAAGATCCCCGTTCTCGGCGTCGATCACCCGGAGGATCGATCGCGACCCTGAAGAAACCGACGTCGCTCTGGAGCTCAACCAAAGAAGGCTCAGAAGACTCAGAACCAAATATATTTGAGACATGGAATTTAAGACCCAATCGGATGCGCCGACGAATCTTCTTCCACCACTAGGGTTTCGTGTAAGTGCGTAGTTTCAGAGGTTTTTGTTTTGAAGGAAAGTTGGGGTAGAGACCTGTTTAAGGGTTCCCGCTAATTGTCAGTGTTATAGCAACGATCGCAGATCCGTCGCAGAAATGGGTGAGTTTTACGTTTCCGTAACTCCGTTCTGCTCGACCTCTCCGACTTGGGTGTCGTTGTTTGAAACTTCAAATTCTAATCATTATTTTGAAATTAAATTATTTAAAACTTTTATAATCTCGATGGTTATATTATATTATATCATACTTTTTTTTTTTTAGGGATAATTGCACCGTTGGTCCATGTGATATGTATAATTATTTTTCACTCCCTATAGTTTAAAAAGTGCATGGGAGGTCCCTGTGATAAGCAATAATTATGTTTTACTCCCTGGATCGATTTTTCGTCTACCATTTTGACGGAATCTATTAGCCCTACACGTCAGCGCCACGTGTCGCTAATAAGATGGCGACACGTGTTCATCTTTATAAAAAAATATAAATTTATTTATTTTTTAAAAAAAAACCAAAAAAAATGGCAGCAAGAGGTGGCTGGGCCACCCCCTTGCCACCTTTTGCCTTTTTTTGTTTTTGTTTTTTTTTTGAATTTTAATTTTAATTTTTTTAAAAAAATTAGTATTTTTATTTATTTATTAATAAATTTATATTATTTTATTAAAATTGACATGTGAGCGCCACATGTTACCAATAAGATGGCGACACGTGGCGTTGACATGACATTTGACGGAATCTGTTAAAATTTTTAATAGAATTTAACTGTAGGGATCGATTTGTAATTATTGCATATCACATGGACCTCTCATACACTTTTTAAACCATAAGTAATGAAAAATAATTATGACATATCACAGAGACCAACGGTACAATTATTATTTTTTTTATATGGACAATATTCATATCATACTTAATTACAAATATAAATAACAAAAAAGATAATAAATTTCAAAACTGTACCATAAAGTCACTCTGAGCCATCAAAATCATCGTAATCCATCCAATAAATAATATACAAGAAAATTTGTTTACATAATTCCTGTTTTCGGCCTTTCCATGTCAGGCTGTCAGCACGAAAATAAATGATAATTTTCTTTCTAAATAATTAATTACTTCATAAAAACGAAAGAATGCCTCATTTTGACATATCAAGATGGCAAGTGATATAATCTAAAATTGGATACAAAAAATTTGGAGATAATTTGACAAAGGGTATCGAATTATATGTCATTTTTAGATAAGGGCACTATATTAGCAAACGTCTCAAACTGGAGTATTTACGTTTTTCAACGTCTCACTTAAAGATAATCTGTTAAGATTTGTTGTTAAATCCTGTCAAAAATTTCAAAATACTTCTGTGTTTTTTATTTAAAAAAAATTATATAAATTTTCAAAGATTCGGGTATGGGTATTTTTGCAAATTATGTTAAATTCTGGCCAACACCTAAATTCTACCATTTTTTTCTTTTTTTTTTCCTAAAAAAAAAATAGAGTATTTTGGGTACCCCGTTAGGATTTAACATCAAATTCTAACGGAATACCCTTAAGTGAGACATTTGAAAACTTGGATACCTGGGTTTGAGACTTTTGCCAATTCAGTACCATTATCTTAAAACAACATATAATTCGATATCCTTTTGTGAAGTTATCTCAAAAATTTGATTAGTGATTTTGCATTTCAAAAAACAAAAAGAATAAATTATAAGTGATATAAAAAATTGTTATATTATTATATTAAGAATTAGAGATCTCAGTTCCAGAGATTTATGATGCATGTAAAATTTATGTCATCATATCTATAAAAATAAAATAAAAAATAAATAAATAAATTATGTCATCACTATTCAATCTGAAACTCATATATTTAGAAAATTAAAAAAAAAATATAAGAAATTATACTTTAAATATTTTTTAAATTAGATCATTTTTGTTATCTCTTATTATTTTGATATTAACAAGCATGATAAAATATGTAGAGATCAGTAATTAAATGGTTCTTCAGTCTGGCAAAATATTGATCATGTAGAAACCATGATAAACATGAATTGGATAAAATATTGATCCAAAAAAAAAAAAATAGAGAGTATTATAACCTTGTCAAACTTAATCAAAAAAGTATCACTCAATCATAAATCATATTTTATAAAAACCGTTACTAAATCTATCAACTACAATCCAATCGTTATGAGTACACATGTTAGCTATTACTTTATTAAAAAGTGTTTAGTCACCTAACCCCTCCCTTTATTTATTTGTTTTAGTAGTTGGTACAAATGAAAGTGCATATTGTGCCTAATCCACAACAAATACATAGCATAGTGATAGTGGTGATCGAGTAGGGCCTATTTGATCAATGATAATGGTAAGTGTGAACCAACCACCGTACCATTCAAGGTTATTGTTAGGTATTTAACCCATTGTACTTTATGACCTTTATTTTTTGCCCCCTCAGTTTTACTTTCAAATTTGGTACATGTGGTATATGAAAAGACGAAAATGGTATCTCCGTCCAATTTTTCGTTCAAAACTAACGTTCAGCCACGTCATTGGTAGCCGACTAACCGGGTACGTGGATTTTAAATTTATAAGTTTATCACTCGCAATAGTACGTATCGATTGTACTATAGTAAGGGTGATCGAACCACATAAATTATTAGTTGGTTTGCGTAATGGAATATTAAAAAGCGTATTTAACTTAACTTAAAAATAAAAATAAAAGCAAAGGTTGTAGAATTGAAGCTACAACAAGTAAGGTAATAAAGACGGAAAATGAAACAAATTTAAAAGGAACTTAGGGTATTGATCTCATCCACTCCTCAACCGATAAAATGCTTAAAGTTTATATGGATCTTCCTAACATGCATGATATGAGCACGTAATGGGCGTCAACCATTACGACGACCTCGACATGAAAATACTTTAGTTAAGATGTAATCATAAAGCACCTAGTTTTACATTAAACAACTTCACGTAAAGATTTAAACTACAATTGAAAAACGTTTACTCTACCAAAGGTGTGGAGTGATTAATGCTCCCTAGCTTACTACTCTATAACACATCCTAATAAGCATACACAATATATGAAAACCCTTTTTAGGCCACAATGATAAGGTATCTTAGTTTCACACCGGTCTATTCCATGTAAAGATTAAACTACAATGGAAAGACATTCTACACTACCAAATGTATGAAATGACCGATGCTCCCTAGCATACCCTACAAGGTAACTCTAATAAGTAAACACATATTATGTCAAAAAGAACCATTGCAAAAAACATCGCCCTCTTTCAAGAACGTTGGTTTTATTCAATAAATCAAGAAAACTCATAGACAAGTATAACTCTTTTTCATGAACAAATGGATTGGAATCTTGAAGACAAAACCTTTTAGCATGGGTTTTGCAATCCTCTAGCCCTTCACAATCATCAAACACATCTAGAAAATCCTAAGAACATCAAGAACACTTCATGGTTTTTGGAGAGGATTTTGATCAAACCCTAAGAACTAATCTAGATAGACATAATTGAATCTAATTTAAGCATGAAAATTAATGAAAACAGTAAAGGAACTAGAAGAAAATGAATCAAAAATAACTTTATTAAAACTATGAAATTCGGATTACAAAAAAAGAAAGGAAAAGAAAAGCAACTAACTAAGAACTTGAAATTTAACAAAGAAAGTTGTTCTCTGGAACCAAGCCCATAAAACGTGCATCAAATTAATTACAAAACACTAAAATTTGAGTGATACACTTGAGAAAATCCAAAACCCCTAAAAGATGCATGTCTAAACCTAAATCCCTAATCTCATATATATAGAGAATTGTATTTACAAAAGACCATCCAAAGTTAATTCTAGCCTCACAAATAGAGCTGGTCGGCATCAATTTCTGTCCACAAAATCCAACTTATGATTTGAATTGCATAAAGAATTCAAAAGATCTTGAAATATCTGATCTTCTGGAAGACGGAGAATTCGATCGATCGATTATAAAGTCGATCGATCGCATCACTCGATCGCAGTCGGGCTTGTCCTGGTTCGATCGATTGAGTTCCGCTCGATCGACTTTTCTTCGACTGATGAACTTCGATCGATCGATTATAAAGTCGATCAATCAAATTGCCTTGGTCACTTCTTCAACTAACAGGAACAATCTCAAAATCTGTAAATGACTAAAATACCCTTGATGTATTTTCAGGTCTAATTCAAGTGTTTTGAATTAGATTTCAACTAAGACTTGAAATAAGACATAAAACAAAACTACAACAAAACGTTATATATACAATACAAACTAAGTATAACAAATGTAAATTAAGGGGTCTTGAATCGAATAATTCAAGACTTATCACACCCCAAAACTTACATAATGCTAGTCCATAGCATTACAACTAAGAATTAAAATACAAACAACTAATCTATATCATCTTTCGTGGGAAACGCGATTGCATTTAGCACATGCAACAAGCCTTTTAAACCCCTAGGCTACCCTAGTGGACGAGTGAAGTCTCGTGAAGGTTTAGCAGAAATGCTACCTACAAATATTATCTTTACAAAATATACATGTTATATAATAGAAAGAAGTATCATCAAAACAATGGTTCATAATTCATGAACAACTTTAAACTAATAAACTCCATCTTCATACAATTCAGAAAATCATAGTCTACTCACTTACAAATGGCCGGCTAAGATCTCACATGTTAGAAATGATGCAGCTTGATATTAACATACAGTTATAAGGATTTCAAAGAATATTACCTACATACATACTCCAGTGTCTCAAAATTCCTTATATCTCTCGCTAGATGGAATAACTAAAGCATAGGCATACTTTAATATTATTTACATTATTTATTATGGTTGTGCAATGCTCAACTCCTTTAAGCTTCTAAATGACCTATGTACCAAGTGTTAGGCCAGTGACTCCCAAACCAAATGGCTTTAGGGCACTAAATGTAAAACATCTCTAAGGGCTTAATAACTCAAGTCTAAAAGAATTACGAAGTAAAGCTAACCATTTTTTATTACTTACATCTTTTGACGCGAACACTCAATGCTTAATGAGGCAAGAGGTCCGGTTACTCAATGAAGTTTTTTTTTTTTTTTTTTTTTTTTAACTATGCCCACGTCATCCAACTAACAAGTAATCTTGGTTTTTCGAGACACTAAAAACCATATGCAAGGTATTAACTTAGGTACATACCCCACAACAATATGCCAATATATGTCATGATTTTTCAAATTTCTACATGTGAAATTCATAACCAAAAGTAATTAAGCAGACTTAGAATCTCTATTTGTGTGATTATGTGTTCAAAATTTTAAAATTGTCAATGAAAAGCAAATCACAATTATAAATTAACTAATTTCTACAAAACAACATAGATATTCACAAAGAAATTTGAAAAAATTTTGAATTTTTTTTTTTTACAAAACTCAGACTAAGTGTACTTCTATACCCCCAAACTTAAAATAACACATTGTCCCCAATGTGTACAAAACGAAAGCATGGTTAAGGGATAAAGAAACCTGAATGGGGAGGTATGGCTCAAAGCATACCCCCAAACTTATTGGTAGGAACACTTACCCTGAAAAATAAAACTAAAAAGAAAGAGTAATATATAAGATAATAAAAAGAAACAACAAAATAAGGCGCACGGGTGTTTAAAAACTGAGCATGTGGCTTACTGGGTAATGTCGATCGATCGACTTAACAAAACTCGATCGATCGAAACTTAGATCGATCGAAACCCCTTTGAATGAAAACTCATAAAAACAGATCAATAAAAAGCATAAAAATAACAAGCATTAAGTATAAACACTCAAACAAAATGAATGGGGTTCCTCCAGGAGCGCTAAGTTTAACGTCTTCAGCCAGACCCATCAAAACTAACTGCTAATGAATGGATTTGTGTCTGGCAGTGGTTGGGCAAAATTTATCGTTTCATGCGCATTCCAATTAGGATCCTTGAGACATAAGGGATATGGCACTTCAGGTTTAAAATGTGCCTCAAGGAATTGTGTTTTGGAGTGTGGTACTTCGGTAAACACTCCCTTACCCTTGGCAAGTTTTGTCTTTTCTAATTGCCCTATTGGTTTGGTCTTTGTATCTCCCACCTTTGGATTAATGACTATCCCTCCACTCCTAAGATTAGTAACCGGCATTTTTTCTCTTTCTCCACACAAACAGAGTCATATTCTTCTTCTATTGTAGTCAATTCAACCACATCATCCTCAAAGTCTCTAACAATATCATCACCAAGTACTTCATTACTCATCTGCACATATCATTATTAGTAAATTAGTTCTTCATTCCAAATTAGATAGTATATAAAATCTAGCTCACAAAGACAACTTGAAACTTAAAAGGCTAATAATCTTACCTGCTCAGGCTGTTCTTGATCCTGATTCATGATTGGACACAAGTCACACAATAGATGAGTTGTGTATGCTACTTCGTTTGTCTATAAAAACTACACAGGTTGCAAAAGAGTATTAGCAATTAGCTCTATTTTAGCAGCAACAAATTCTATGAAATAGTATAACAAATTCTATCACAATTTAATTAATGCTCACCCAATCTCATAAATTAATCTCTTGACAGGAATTGATAATTCTTCTCTTTATAAAATATAGAAGTATCAATAACCTAGTAAATCCTCATTTTGTATTTCTTTTAATACAAGTAACACACCTTGTATATATATTGGACTTTCAAGGAAACGAAAATAAAAAAAATGAAATAAAATGAGTTTATGCTCTTAAGATGCATGAGATCCAGGGATGACTACATAAACAAACTAGGCACAAGAAGGGTGCTCATGTAAAGCTAGTGAAACAAACTAGGCATAGGGAGGGTTCTTAGGCAAAGCTAGTGAGACAAGAAGATATGATTGATATCATTTACTGTTTTTTTTTTTTTTTTGTTGCCCACTGAAACTATTACTCTATCCTGGTTTAAGAAAAAAATTGCATTACTACCAAGAATGAAAAAAAAAATGGTATTCAGTCCTCTATAATAGGAGTTTCATTTCTCCTTTGGAATGGTGAAATTTCAGTTAATACATGATTGGGGTAGTCCCAAATTGAGATTATTCTAAGCATGGACAGGGTTCACCTGGCCTCATTATATACTATGTTCTGCCCCTCGCCAGCTTGCCTAATGTATAAGGCAAGTACGAGACATGGTTTCCTTCTGCAAAATGCAGTCAGAGCAATGATTTCTTGTCCCAAACTGGACCTATTGTCCTGGAGGCTGGTGACTGGGAAAATTTATTGAACATGATGATTTCCATACTAAGGGAATCTTATTGCATCTTTTCCAAAGTTATTTGCCTCTATCCGAAGGCTGCTTAACTACATAAGTTATGATAAGAAAACAAGCTCAACTCAAATTCCATATAAACAAAAGAAGTAATAGAGCCATGGATTACAGAAATCATGTTCTTGTGAAACCATAAAGTGACAATTACATATCACCAGATAGTTAGTAACTGGACAGTATAAGCATCATATAGCTTAAAAAGTGAACCCTCCCTGCCATCACAGACTTTTTTTATGCACGATTCATTGCATTTTAATGACGCGGGGCCTGAGCGTTTCCATCAATCTAATGCATTAATCAACCTGTTTAGAGTAGTATAGAAACATATCGACCTCCCCCTCTCGCCGGGGAGAGGGCACCTTAAACGAAAATAATAACAAAATAAATTATTTGGTCCTACATGAATCATACTACTCTAAAATAGTGAATGAGTCCCCTACAAGTGAAAGAAGTTCTAGAATCTCTATTGTACTAATTCTCTATTAATGTTGTAATGTTTATTGAACTGAAAGCTTGTTTTCTGAATCCTACATGTTGACAAACAACAACATAATGAATGAACAATGTCATCAACAAAGTTCATAATAAGGAAATAAATTTGATTACCTTGTATTGAGACGGCAAGCTCCTCAGAAGCTTCACTCGCAAGCAAAGACCGATCAAGAAAAAGACGACTGCTTGAGATTGAAGGGAGTCAAGCTAGGGACCGAAGGGTGAAACTTGAAAGTTTGAAACACTGAACTGAAACTCTGAAAGTCTGAAAGAGCAGACGAGAAGTGCGAATGCGCAGGGGGCGGGCGGGCGTGCGGCTAGCTGCAGACTATTGGGCTAGGGTTCCAACTTCCGTTCATTTCTTATTTTCTTTCTCCAGTGAATAAGTGAATTCGCAGAATCACAATTTGGCATTTCGGGTTTCTGCGTTTCTAGTTCTTTCTTATTTTTTTTTTCTTTTTTTTTAATATAACAGGGTTATAATTGTGTCTGGCGGGTCAACCCCCGGTTGACCCGCCAGACACGATTCTAATCGGGTTGACTCAATTATGACCCGACCTCGATTATACTAAACTCAAACCCTATTTTTCCGTGTTGGGTTCGCAGGTCGTGTCAAAAATTGTCAACCCTAATAATAATAATACTCTAGATGACTTAGTTATTTTGTTCGTGCCCTGTGTGACACAAGACTTATCTTATGTGTAATGACTTAATTACACTAGCTTTTATTATATGAGGTATTTTTATTAGAAGCTCTAATGTGTTGGCACTTGGCTATGTTTTAACCTAGATGTTAATTAAATATAATCCGCTGCTATTTTATACTGTGATGATGTCATAATGACACGTATAAAAATCAAAATTTTTCATTTACGCTTTTTTTGAAAAAGGCGGGTCGTTACATAATCCACCATTGAATTTTAATGCTGAAACTTAAGGATTGGAGTTGAAGAACATCCTTATGAATCTCTAATTGTGGAAAACTCAAGAGATTCATTTTAAATCTTCCACGCTTAATGTTAACGAAGTTTATGCTTTTTGTATAGAACGGGATCTAGGATTACGTCCTCCGATGTGGGACTATCCAGTCAATAGACGTGATGAAATAAGAATGACTTATTTGAAAGCGTATCCATATCAATTTCTTCGTCTAGACTATCCACTTTCTAGACTAGAAAACCATCCCTATCGTTTTCAAGCTTCATGGTTCACACAATTTTCATCTTGGCATGAGTATTCTCCTACTACGGATGCCGCATATTGTTTGCCAGTTATCTTTTTACAATGAAACCAATTGGACGTCCTGGATGTGATGTATTTATTACCAGGAGATTTAGAAATTGGAAAAAGGTTCATGATGGAAAGAAATGTGCCTTTTTGACTCACATTGGAGAGGATCCTTGTTCAGCCCATAATAATGCTGTGAAATCTTGTGAGGATTTAAAACAACAATCACGGTATATCGATAAATTATTGAATGCACAAAATATTGAACAAATTCAAAATAATCAACTACGTGTGAAAACTTCTATTGTTGTTGTTCGATGTCTTGCATTCAAGGATGTGCTTTTAGAGGTCATGATGAGACTCCTGATTCAAAAAATCGAGGTAATTTTCTTGAGATGATTAAAATTTTGGCATCATGTAATGAAAAAGTTGCAACAGTTGTTTTGGAAAATGCTTCTAAATCTGCAAAGTATACTTCACATAGAATTCAAAATGAGATTTTGCAAGTCATGACAAGTAAATTGCGAGATAAAATTCATGAAGATATTAGAGACTATAAATTTTGCATTATTGTTGATGAAGCACGAGATGAGTTTAAAAGAGAACAAATGGTTATTGTTTTGAGATTTGTTGACAAATATGGTTTTAGACAAGAACACTTTTTTGATCTTGTTCATGTTGAAGATACATCGGCATTTACTTCAAAGAATAAAATATCTAATGTTCTTTTTCATCATGGACTTGATATTCAAAATATTCGTGACAAGAATATGATGGTGCTAGCAATATGCGTGGTGAATAGAAAGGATTTTTGGCATTATTTTTTAATGATTGTTCTTATGAATACTATGTTCATTGTTTTGCTCATCGATTACAATTGACATTAGTTGCTGCATCTAGAGAAGTGGTTTATGTTCATGAGTTATTCACAAATTTGAATTTCATTATCAATATGGTTGGTCCTTCATGTACACGTCATGATCAACTACAAATTGCTCAAGTAAAAAAAATTGCACATATGCGAGCTATTGGTGAACTTGAAACTGGAAAAAGAGCTAACCAAATTGGCACTTTGAAACGAGCTAGTGATACTCGTTGGGATTCTCATTATAATTCTATTTGTAGCCTAATAAGTATGTGTTGATGCTACTTGTTCAGTGCTTGAAAAAATTAGAAGAGAATAAGCCAATTACTCTCAACGTGGAGATGCTAATGTTGCTTATAAAATGGTTACATCCTTCGAATTCATATTTATTTTACATTTGATGAAGGAAATTATGGGTATTACTGATGTTCTTTGTCAAGCTTTGCTGCAAAAATCTCAATACATTTTGAATGCTATTAATTTAGTTTATGCTGCGAAAAAACTTATCCAAAAGCTGAGAGATGATGATTGGGATAAATTGCTTTAGAATGTTGTCTCTTTCTCCAAGAAATTTGAAATTAACATCCCAGACTTGAGTGCTCGTTATATTGAAGGTCGATGTCATAATCAACAGAATCACATTACAGTAGAGCATAACTATCATTTTGACATATTCAATGCTAGTATAGACTTTCAACTGCAATAGTTCAATTGTAAGTTTGGTGAAAGGGCAGTCAAATTTTTGACACTTAGCTCAGTTTTGGATCCAAATGATGGTTATAAATTGATGATATATGTAGTCTTGCAGAGGTGTATTATCCTCTTGATTTTTCTGAGCAGGAAAAAAATAATTTGGGATTTCAGTTGAAGTATTTTGAACTTGATGTGCATAATGATTTGAAATTACAAAATTTGTCTTCCATTACAGAATTATGTCAGGGATTGGCAGAGACAGGAAAATCAAAGACATACCATCTTATTGATAGATTGATTCGTCTTGTTTTGACTATTTCAGTATCTACAACGACTCCCGAACGAGCCTTTTCATCTATGAAAATTGTTAAAACAAGACTTCGCAACAACATGAATAATAAATTTCTCACAAATAGTTTAGTTGTATATATTGAAAAGGAAATTGTTGAGAGCTTCAATTTAGATTCAATACTCGATGATTTTCTTTCTAAAATGACGTAAACTATATTTTGAACGCTTTATATTTATGTCTTTTTGTACTAGTGCCAATATGTTTTTGTTGCTAATATATTAATTTTGGCACATATTTATGAATTTTTATAATGTACTTTTGTGATATACATTGTGTGACAAATTATTCAATTTCTATTTTAAATTATGTTTATCGGCCCCTCCAATGTCAATTATCTGGGTCCGCCACTAGGCAGACGTAACCATGCTTGAGTGGAGGTTACTATAGGCGGACTTCACTAGTGGCTCGGGCCACCCGATGTCAAACTCGGTCGGGCTGCTAGTGATGAATGGTAACATACATATTCGGGGCACCGATGTGTTATTACAAATCCATTGAGACAGCGTCAACCCTGCTGGGAAGAGGTTAAAATCTTGGGTAGACTATATAGAATTGAACTATGACATGATTCTCTTATTACATCATATATTATATCTATATTGCATCCATTATCATTTTGTCAAAAGAAAAACTATAATCTACATTGTTGCATGTGATTTATATCTTAAACTGAGTTCACTATACGATAATATGCGTATCATGCGTATTATTACTCATTAAATCGTTGACTTCCGCTATATTTTTTTCACCTATGAAACATATGTTATATATATATATATATATATATATATATTTTTTTTTTTTTATAGTCGGACCACATTTAGATGTCGGATTTGAGATGTATCTTGAGGCAGATGTGGTCATTTGGTGTAATGATATCGATCCGGTTATGCTTGATAACTGATTGCAGGATTTTGAAGGCCACTCATGGTAATTAGTACTTTTGGGTGACATTGTAGGCTTTGCATTTAAGGCTTGATTGTATATTTAGGATTTAATTTGGATATTTTATATCGTTGATTTGTATAATGTGATTTCAGTTAATGTGATGACTCTTGATAGATGATCTGATTGTAATTGATGTTGAAAGAATATTTTATATTTATGCTACGTCGTATTCTCTTTTTGAAAAGTAGATATCCCTAAGTCTTATTCTTGGTGGAATGGGATTGGAGGTGAACCGTGAAGTTAATTAATTTATCAAGACGTTACAACTTTAGGGACATGTTCCTTCGTAGGCGACCCTCCATTGGTCTATCGGATTCCTAAGGGCCTTCTTCCCCTCGCATTCTTAGGGTCCCTCAGCTTATGCTATCAACTGCCTGTAGTGGGTCTGTGTGAAGGGGTTTTGATGGGCCCCTCGTGGGGCCCCGAGTTTGGTGATTATTTCCCATCAGCAGTTACTCATCAATTTTCCACGCAATTTAGTTCAGTTAACCGAAGGGATGATTTTCATGTGGTGGGACTTGTTGTAACGCGCTGAGAAAAATTAAATAGCAATTGATTTCACGACGCGTCAACCCATTTCCATCCAAACAAAATGAAAATACAAGGTGACATTAAACTCCCCCTCTTAAGATAGAGTTTGTGCAGCATAAGACTTGAGTTATGCAAGGGAATTGAGATAACAACTAATTCAAAACCACAATAAATAATTGTAAGAGTTAAACTAAAAAATCAAAACATAGATATCTATCCAATATTACAATCAAAGACCAATCATTCGGTCAAATAGAAATATTACAAGCCAAGATTAAAGGTACCAGCACATTAAAATACAATCAACTAGACCAACAGTTAAGCTCGTCAAGATCCTTGTAGGTTAGATCACAATTCTAGATAACCTCAACCGCATGCCCATAGTTAACTTGAAGAGCTTTAGTCCAAACACGCTGTATGAGGTAAAAGTCATGCAAATAGTTTAAGAAATTGTTGATCTTCCTCCCCCGTAGATGCTCATCCATTTAATTTTTTGCAATGTCCCCCATTTGTTAGGATTTTTTGTTAAATCCTAACGGAGGGATGTGAAGTTTCCAAAATGCCCTTATTCTTTTCTTAAAAGAATATAAAAATAAAAATAAATGGTATGTGTAGATCTAACCCAACCAATGGTGTGACTTGTGGGTCTGGTGACCAGACTCAATTGTGGGTTACAATTTTTTGTTTTTTTTTTTGTTTTTTTTATTTTATTTGCAAGTAAGTGTAAATTTGAAATTTTATAAAATTTTCAGGAGTATAAAAGTCATTTTACCCATTCTGCTGTCTAATTTAACTCCAACTTTTAAGGGAGGGGGACATTGTAAACAATTAAAAGTTTGACATAGTAAATTGAGAAGTTTTGAACTTTAAGAAAACATTACAAAATGAGTGACAATTCAAGGGATAAGTAAAATTTCTCATATAAAATATAAAGTCACAATATATAAAGAAACAAGTAATGATAACTCATCTCTTTCGGGCATGGGAACACACTCAAACCAAGAAAGATTTTTCTACCACGACTCATATCTTTTATGACTTTTACCATGATGTTGGAAAAACCAATCATAAGTCGAGATATGTTATTTGTATATCAATTTGGTATATATCAAGTGTACACCCAATGCATTTGATGTGGGTCTCGTGTTGTCAAATGCACCAGGTGTATACTTGATGTATAAATAATATATCTCGTCATATAATTGGGATGATATGACAATAAAATCAATATTTAAATCAACAAGAACTTTGTTTGTAAAAAATATAAATTTTAAATCCTTAGTATACGATAGTAGTAGAATAATCTACTTTTATTTTCTCTTAATTGAATCCTACCCAACTCTAACCCAAGTTGGGCCAATTGGGCTCGTGAGCTGATCTGGGCCACTGCCGTTGCCACTAGTCGTGCTCACATACGAAACTCGTTCTCACCGACCAAAATTCATGAGCTACCTGTTATATTCTAAATCAAATAAAAATAGAATATTCGAATTTACGGCTCTTCGAAACCCTTTGATCCCCCAAAATACCACCACCCAATTCCAAATCCATTAAATTAGAGCACTCCCGCTCAAAATTTTACCATAATTTGAGCAATTTTCTCTAATAGGTACTTCAATCACTCCCTCGACCTTATCTTTTCGTTTCTTCTGCTCTGTTTTCCGTTTTTACTTCCATATTTTCATTCGTATTCGCTTCGCGTTGTGTTTATCACCAATTTATGGAAAATATGGTGGTTTATTTCTTTGCTTGTAACATTTGTAGTGCTATTTAATGGCTGGAATTGTATTATTTGCTTTGTGTAAATTTCAGAAAAAATTGACGCGGAGAAATCAGCAGCCACCGCACCACCGGAGTATATCCACACGTCGCACAGATCGTCACCAGCGCCCACCGGAACAGCGCCGACCTCCCACAGAACGAGTTGACGGCGATCCCACATACGCTCAAAGCAACCCAACCACCACACGCAGCACTACAGGTAACGGCTGAGCAATATGCTACTGCCGCACGATCAGCACCACAATCCTCCACCGTCACACGACACTGCACAACGAAATCTCCCAAAAAAGCGCTGCTATGATACCAGATGATAAGAACCTAAGTTCTTATTGCCCAAAATCAGAGAAAACCAATTTAAAACAGAGAAAGATATGGCCTCTTCGAGGGGGTCTAGCCTCCACACATTGCTTATAGCAATTGATTGAAATTGTTATTCGATGATTAGCCTAAAGGCACTTACATTGCTTTTATAGAATAGAAAATAACCCTATTCCTAGTAAGAAGAGGAATCAGTAATACTAATCCTGGTAGGAAGAGAAATCCTAACCTAGTAAGGAAATGACTGATTATTTAATAATAATAATATAATTGTAGGGTTCCTAACATATAGATGAAACTTGGTTATGGATATATCTGCTCAATAAGAAATGTAAAAGGACAAAAAGTGTTTAAAAGATATAAAAAGTGGAATGGAAATGGTGAGAAATGTCAAAACATATTGAACATTAATATATTCCAGAATTTTTTTTTTTTTGGGTGCATTTATATGCTTATTCATCAATATTTAGTATTAAAAGCCGTTTGCTTTGAATATATAAAGCATCTTTTTTCAAGTCCCCGTTTCGAGACTGTAATGTTAATGTAGAAACTTATTCATAATTTTGCAAGATCTAAGAACATATCATTCAGGTATACACATACATCGTTCTAAGATGATAAAAGCTTATAATTTATTGAAAATTATTATCAAGTTGTACCAAATAATTTGTTTTAATGATTTTTACCTAGTCATTCAATTGAAAATTTTGGGTATATTTGAGAGCTTTTAAAGGAAAATGTAAAACAGGTTAGAGTTTGTCTAGCAAAATTGTATCTAGATTATGTGGGTTCTAATCCTTTGCCTATGCATATAAGGATAGGTTGAGTGGTCAATAGAATTGAAAGCATGTAATAGATAAAAAATATATATGGGGTATTCTCTCTCTGAGGGTGTTATTTCAATAATTATTTTGATGGGGTGTGCACCTTGTAATATTTTTTTTTTGATAAGTAAATGAAATTTTATAAAAAGCGTAAGGCGCCCCTCTAAGTACACTGGTAGTATACACAAGAAAACACCTAAGAAGGCAAAGAAAAACGAACAAGAAAATCAGAGAAACTAATAGACACGGGTGACAAAAAAGCCTCCGTCCAAAGATACAACATAAGAAAAAACGAAGCAACAATATCCTCCATGGAATTCTCCAAGTCTTCAAAACACCTAATATTTCTCTCCTTCCAAACACACCAAAGAATGCAATAGGCACCATCTTCCAAACTACAGTACTCCTTGACCTACCTGCCTTCCACCAACAAGCAAATAAATCAACAACTCTCCTAGGCATAACCCAAGACAGACCAAACCGAGAAAAGACATGATTCCACAAAGTAGAAGCCACATCACAATGAAGAAGAAGGTGGTCTATAGTTTCCCCATCTCTTTTGCACAAATAACATCTATTTACAATGATGATCTTTCGCTTCCTGAGATTATCTGCTGTAAGAATCTTTCCAAGGGCTGCCGACCACGCGAAGAAAGCCACCCTCGGAGGAGCCTGAGTCCTCCACACACTCTTCCAAGGGAAATGA
This sequence comes from Alnus rubra, assembly GCA_028654335.1. NCBI lineage: Eukaryota > Viridiplantae > Streptophyta > Magnoliopsida > Fagales > Betulaceae > Alnus > Alnus rubra. The sequence continues at coordinate 2,056,465 of JAJPGS010002212.1, forward strand.
CTACCCTCACAACCGGCCAAAGAGCTGAAATAGGACTTCACCTTGAACACCCCTTTCTTAGAAGGGACCCACCTAAGCCTATCAGCACGATCTCTACTCACTGTGGCTAAATGCAACACATGATAGAAAGATGCAAATACACCCACTTCCCAGTCATGCGCCTCTCTAACAAAGCTCACATTCCATTGGATAGATCCGCCCAAAACCTCCATATTATCCGCAACAGAAGCATCCTTCATCCGAGCAATACCAAACAGAACAGGAAAAGCTTCCTTCAACACCCTATCCCTGCACCACAGATCATGCCAAAATTTTGTTGTAGCCCCATCCCCCACTTCCAATCTAGAGAGACCAGAGAACCTCTCCCACCATTTTCTGATATTCTTCCACAGCCCCACCCCATGAGCACCTACAGGCTCGCGGGAACACCACCCACCCCACAAACTACCAAACTTGGCATCCACCGCAACTCTCCACCAAGCTTCTCTCTCTATTCCATACCCGCCACAACCATTTACCCAACAAAGCTTGGTTGAACAACAACAAATTCCGAATACCCAACCCGCACCTTGTAATGTTGTTGCATGTTGTTGGGGTTCTAGGTATTATGCTAGGATGACCTTTGGATATGATATTATCAATGGCACAATGCGAATGTGGCTCACAAAAAACTTTTATTTCTTTTAATTGGCCTTGCATATTCTCATATTTAGTACAATTTGGTTTCAAGCAATTTTCTTGTTGTCCAGTTTTCAAGCTATGCATTTGAGGTTTTACCTCTAATTACTTCATTTGCCTTATTAGGATCACATTATGCTTTATACTGGCTGTGGTATATTTGGCTATAGACAGCTTTATATTGAACTATCCATGCTTCTTCAATTACTCTTACCCTCCCAAAATAGATGGGGTGATTGCAAGTTGTGTGCATTTTAATGAAACAAAAGTAAATATAACAATCTTTCTAAAATTCCCTTAGGTGAGAGTCGAGAAGGTGAGTTCAAATTTGGAAAAGAAAGGGTGGGATCATATTTCAAATAAAGTGTATTCAAATTTAGGGATAATATGCGAAGTTAATTGGATAAATACTTTCCTTTTTTGGAAATTCTCGTATTTTTGGACAGCCCGAAAGGGAAAGCAACCTATCTACTTTATGACAGAGGGGGTATATATTATTTCCTTCCAAGGATGATTCGTAAATAGTTTTTGGGTGTAATTATGTTCCTTTGGCACCACATTTCTGATTTGTTGTTTTATCAGCTTGGTAATGTTGGTAACATTGGCACAAACTTTCTCCCATTTAACGCGATATTTATTAAAGTGGTCTTCCAGATGAGGCTTATTTGAGCTTTGTTTCATGGGTTGGAAGTAGCTTACAAACAGCTTGGAATTAGGTTGCGTAGCAAAATTACTTGGACATATTCATTTTAAAAATATGATTTCTTTGGTGGTTATAAATTAGTTCATAAGCAGGCTGGAACTGTATTTCATTAGATATTTCAATTTTTTTTCTCTCTCTCCATTGTGGCTGTGATGTAGTTGATAAATATGCATGATGCTGAGGTTGATATTTTGCAACCTAAGGCCTTTCCAGAAAGCTTTTTAACTGATCTATTTCATGGTTCTCTCTTTATCTAGCTTTCTCTCTATGCTAATAGTTATTTATCATTCAGGATCCCTGGACATTTCCATTGCAAGTGGTACCTGCCACATCAAAATCATTGCATCCATTTGAAGTTTACTCAACATGAAGTTCTTGGAATACACTCCTTTGGATCGGTAATTGTTAAATAATTATGTAAAGAAATTAAATTTTGATTAATTCATTTCATTCAGTCAACCTTTTATTTTATTCCTTTCAAAGTTGATATCTAGTATTAAGTTTTTATGTTATTCTTGCAGGTTAAATGATTTCCTAAGTCATTTAAACCTTGGAGAGCGTACCATTAAAGGATGCCTTGAAGCTTACTCCTGTAAGAACATTACAAGTTCTAGAAGTGTTTGGTATTTGTTCAAGATCAACTTAGTTCTTTTTTGTTTCTTCTAGGCAAACACACGGGAACTGATAAGAAACTGTCTCTCAGCTTGGAGAATGAGGTAAATTAGGCACATGAAACACACACACACACACACACTCATTGTGTGTGTTTGATTATTTTAAACTCTTGCAAGACAATTTTGATGCACAATTTCTTAAAACATGTACTACTTTTCTTGTTCCTTTTAGATTTTTTCCCATCCTTTTTTCTCCTGTTAGGTTTCTCTGTCCTATTGGATTGACCATCTTAGCTGTGTGTGTTTGATTATTTTAAACTCTTGCAAGACAATTTTGATGCACAATTTCTTAAAACATGTACTACTTTTCTTGTTCCTTTCAGATTTTTTCCCATCCTTTTTTCTCCTGTTAGGTTTCTCTGTCCTATTGGATTGACCATCTTAGCTGAGTATTTCTCCTACTATTAACCTATATAAAGAGGAAGGTCAAAAAAGAAAAAGTCTCTTCTCATCTTTCTTGATTAAAGCAAGATGTCTTTGCTAAATGCACACTTGATTTTTTTTTTTCTCCCTGTTTCATGTTAATGATTCCGCTTGTGCTCTGTATGGTTCTTTTTCCGTGCTTGAGATGGTGAAGCTCTAAAGTGTTGATAGTGAATCATACTGTTCACACTTTATTTACTTCTCTTATTATTGTTTTCTTTTCAAGAGCTGAATTGTGGTACTTTGTTTATATCTGTGTTTGTGTGTGTGCTCTTCACGACTCTTTATCCGTACTTGAGATGGAAAAGCTTTGAAGAGATACATTTCTTGACTATTTTGTCCTAATGTCTTTTCTATTTGACAGCAGATTTTGGTTCTTTGTTTATCTTTTCAGGATTCTGCATATATGTGTTTAATTCTTACTTTTTACTTCAGATGCTTGATTATCTAGGGAAATCTTCAGACACTGACTCTTCCTTGCCAGCTGATTTCCTGTTGAGCAGATCCAGGTGGTGACTGTTGCCTAGATTGGCTTTGGAAAGTATAGTTTATCTCTTATGTTTGTTTGACTGGTTTTCCTTTATGTTCATTCCAGCCGGAAGACATTGATCTACCTGGTTCTTACACTGAATCACATGTATCCGGATTACGATTTCAGGTATCTCTATGTACATTTTTATTGCACATATGGCTGAAAAGAGGATTATGGGTAATGTCATTGTCAGCTTATTGGGCGACTTGGCAACCCACTAAATAATCCTCTTTCAATCACTGGGAGTGTTGTCAAAGGGTTTGACAGACAGTTCAGAAAACTGTTGCTCTAGGAGCTGAGAGTTCAAATCTCTCCATTTCCCAAGTCTAATGTGGTCAATCATACGGTTGGTTTATTTAACATGTATTAGTTTTATCAAGTGCATGCTATAGATGTGTTGCTTTGGGCTATTTTGTGGCTTCTTTATATTACGATATTGCCTTCGTCTTTGCGGTTTTCTAGTGCGGTGAAAGCTCACCAGTTCTTCACGGAGGAAAGCTGGGACATTTTTAAGCAGATTTTTGATACCTACATGTTTGAAGCATCAAAGGTATTGCTATATAATGTTTTGTTTTGTTTTTCTCTTTTTGTTAACCTTACTTTTTCCAGCTAAAGGTATACTACTTTCTAATCTTATTCGAACTTTTAAAAGTAACACGCATGTGCCCCTCATCTTTTTCCATAGATTTACACTTTTTTGGGTAGGGGGAATAATTTATTGGTGCCCTTAAGCATACATGAAGTATACAAAAAGGACACCAAAACAGGAAAAAGAAAGAAAAAAGAAAAAACACCTGCAAAACCCAAAAACAAAAGCAAACCCAAACACCCCAACAGGAACCAGCCCACAAAACTTAGATACCATTACACCACAGCAAGGGCACTCTTTGCCTTTGTCTCGGCTAGAACCAAAATCCCTAGCATCATAATTAATTGAGCACTGTAGGTTTTTCACCCCTCTACTCCCTTTAAACTTAAGAGTGAAAAATGAAACCTCTTGATGCTGCTCCATATCAATTTGAGCCATTAAATCCAAAAAGCCCTTCACATTCCCCCCCTCGTGGGAGACCCCCAGAGTCTGGAAATAGAAACCAACTTCTATCGTGGCCCTGGGAGAACCACCAACCCCTTAAAAAAATCTCCTCTCGAAGATTCACCCACCTCTAAGGAAGACGACAATTTCTTTGGTGCTCTTGTTTTTTTGTATACTCTTCATCTACGAGGATATTCCTCTTTCTTCAATAAAAATTATTATTATTCATAAAAAATAATGAAGACGGCAACAGAGGAAGGCCCCCAAGCCTTGGCTGGGCACCAACGCCCCCCATCTTCACACCCATAGACTGAGCCGAAGAGAGAGAAGACCCACCCACTCTGTTTGGGAGAAGGAAGCCACGCCAAAGAAGGCTAGTCGAGGGAAACTTACTGACCATTCCCCCACCAGGCTCCGATGAGGGTTGGGCACCAAAAGGCAGCGCCATCGGAGCACGGATCGCTGTCAAAGCCTCGTCAATCAGAGAAGCGTTCAACTGAGCTCCTCTGCCTACCTTTGATCTACGGTAATATCTCAGCACCAATTTGGACTCCGATGGGTAGATAGGAGCCCCACACTCCGACATCACCGGAAGTGAAAAGCAGAGCCTTTCACCCAAAGCGGCCTGTCCAGAGGAAGCTTGATCAAAAGGGAGAGAGGCTTGCATAGAAGATTTCGGCCTAGAAGACTCCAGAGCATGACCAGAGGAAGTCGGGACAGGACCAAAACGCGGCCACCGATGACGCTGAACCTGAAGTCGTAGAACCCGTAATCACAAAAGCATTTGATCCGAAGGCTTGCACAAAAGATTCCGGCCCAGAATACGCCAGAACAGGACCTGGGGAACTTGGAACAGGACCATCAGCAGCCGCCGGAGACGACAGACCAGGAATCACATGAGTAAACCAAGACCCACCCATCAGCCGCTCCAAAACCCGATGAAGACACCAAGCTCGAATCCACAACAGTGTCAGAACCCACCAAAACAGCCTTCTTGGTATCGGACTTGGAACCCAAGCTACTGGACCCTACCCAAAACCGGGCCCTTCTTAAAACCACCTTAGCCCTCTTGAGCATCTGGCCCGCCTTGCGCTTAAGCCCAAAACACTTAAGGCCCAATATCGGCGTAAGCCTGTGAGAAAAGAAAAATCACGTGTTCTTACATGATCCATGAACGTTGGATCCGAATCAGATTTTGTTTTGGTGTACACTTTTTGCCTTCTACAACTAATATTTTTCACTCTATTAATTATTTTGTTCATCTATTGAAGTTCCACTTTAGACATTACTGAAGACCATATTATCATACTTTGCCTTCTCTGTTATATGGACTTGTAATTTTTTTTCTGAAGTATGGTGGTCTGATGGGTCAATGCCTGAATTAGAAAGAAGTATAGACCATGTGATTTACTTTTGGACATTCTTGCCATTTCTGAACTAAATTGGCACAAGTGTCTTGATTCCTTATTGCATCAATTGGAGGCAAGCAGGGATGGAGGTAAGAATTTATTTGGGGGTCCCCTATTGCCCCCTCCCCCCCAAATCCATTCATTGAGAGAAGTTGTTGCTTGTCTGTTTCTACTAGTGATGATGCAGAGTATAATGATGCATGATAATGTACTGTTTCGCATGACCTTATGGTTGGCTTTATTATTACGAATACCTCTCTCTCAGCCTTAGGTGTTGGTTGTTGGACCATTCAATTGCAGGAATGGATCGAGACTAATGGGGGCAGTTCCCTGCTGGAGGCCTTGTACAAGGCTCTTGACGAGGTGAGTTTACTTTTTAAAATTGAATGCCAGTTGTACCAAGAGGCTGGCGATTTTATGATATCTTGTGGTGCAGGTTGTAAAACTAGCGGAATGCGAAATTTACAGTTACAATCCAGACTCTGATGCAGATCCGTTTCTAGAGAGAGGAGCCATGTAAGTTTTGATATATCCATTGAAATCAGTGCTAGTCAAATAGCTGCAATTATGACTTGGGAACTTCTTGTCTCTTCAGATGGTCTTTCAATTTCTTCTTCTATAACAGAAAACTAAAGCGTGTTGTGAGTTTTCGTCTTTGCTGTTTGAGGTGGGTTAAAATGTTTCTTAGTACTATGGTTTTCCCATCAGCTGTCATGGGTAATTTTTGGCTTAATTCTTGCTTTTTTTTTTTGCAGTAATTTGGTGGCCGATGAATTTCTTATGGTTGAATTACCTTGTGAGGAAGATGGGGAGATTTTTGATGACATGGACATGTGAGTAGGGTGAGCTGTTAAGATGATGTCTATATGTGAAGACCGTCAACATATCTGTAGTTGTGTAACTATAAGTGCTGCACTCTTGAGGCTTGGTTGGTAGGATTAGGTTTTCTACTTTTCATGTATGCATTTGTTGTAGCTGCTGTCATTGAGTTAGGAACGATGCGGTCTATGTAAATGTATGTCAAATATAATCCAGGCTTGTAAAGCTGATATGAAACAACTCATGTTTCTGGGAGACATTCCTCAATGTCTCCCAGAAATGATGTTGATATTATCGAACTGTCCGCTTATGTATGTGTCATCCACCACGTATGCATTTGTCTTCTTCTTTTTTCTTTTTTCTTTTTCTTTCTTTTTTGTGTGTGTATGTTTTTAGACTAGAAAGATGTACGTAGGTGTTTGCCATGATTATCCCTAGCGTTGCAGAATTGCTAAGATAAGTTTGTTGACTGCCTGGTCAACGTTGTCCCTGAGATCCCGTATTGCTTTAAGCAGTTCAATCTGTGTTTTGATTTTTTAGGGCCCCATTAATGGTAATGCATCACCATTACCCAACAAAGCAGAATTTAACTTTTTTTTCGTAGGAGACGATTTGAATGGGTCTATTGGTGTCAACTTTTGTAAATATGAGATTTATTTACATCATCTAAAAACAATTTGCTCAGTTTGGTACGGTTGCGACTGAAAGTTTAATTAATCGAAGAAAATTTAGGGTTTGAGACCAAATTTTAATATTAGTAAGATTGGTACCATAAAGCAATAATAGCATCTCTATGTTATTTATCATTATAAATTGGTTACGACTTAAGAATGAAATGGCATGCCATCTGTACGTCTATTTTGATATTGTTGGACATGGCATGTGATTTGAATCTAATTATAGACATGTAGTGAACAAAGGAGGCAGTTGCGGTTATTTAAAATGCTATAACTGGTAACCGCAACTAAGTACCCGGTTATCTAGTTATCCAGTTGCGGTTATTTCTGATTTTTCAGTTTCTCAATTTTCCTGGTTAGCAGTTGTTGGCGGTTATTAGCAGTGGTTGTTTCCGGTTAATAACCACTCCGTTTGTACACCTCTATTATACAGTTATCCGGTTATTCAATTGTAGTTATGCAGTTAACAACTAATAATTGCTCCGCTTATATACCTCTATTAGCCAGTACATTAATGATGACCACCTATATCAATAATTTTCCATGGTATGTTGCGCTATTTAATTTTTTTTTTCAGTGACATAGTTTCATAATTAATTAAAGGTTAAATTAAAATAAATTTTTGAATAAATGCGCCATTTGAGATGACTCTCTGAAATTTAAGAAATTGTATTTAACTGTATAGTTTTTTTGCGAATTTCAATTGAAGAGAAATGATCCCTACACTCATTTCTCACAACAGCTCCACAACAAGCTGACGTGGCTGGTAATATTTTATTATTTTTTTTGTTTTGTTTTGTTTTCTTTTTGTAAAAAAATAATAAAATATTACCAGCCACGTCAGCTTTTTGTGGGGCTGTTGTGAGAAATGAGTGTATGGATCATTTCTCATTTCGTTAAGCCAAACCAGCAATTTTTCAAAAATTCAGTGACACATCATTTAACACATCAGCAGAATTTTATGAAATCAATCCCACGTGTCAAGCTTCTAGCTTCGCACGTTACCCCCAAACATGCGAAGTAAACCCAAGAAGCACCTGAAATTTTTATTATGAAAATCAAAGAAAGGAATAAAAATCTCTTAAAATTCTAAAAGGATGTTATGGGCCATGTTGAATGCCCCGAAGTGAGGAAAGCTTGGCCCATAAAAAAAAGTCAGAAAGGGCGTTGTTTTCTGTTGGGCCGACACCTTGATTAAGCCCAGTGAGATCTTGATCTGCTCAGCAGTGGCACTGGCAATTTGAGTTCCAAACGCTCAGCTCGGACGCACTCGCTCTGAGAAATGGATCCGAGCTCCACAGGCCGCCGGAGCCGCAAGACCCGGCCCAAGCCAGACCTCTACTCCACCGTCGTCATCCACGGCGACGAAGACTCCAGCTCCGAATCCGAGCACGAACAGAACGAACAGAAAAAGCGAAGCAAAGCACAAACACGAGAGCAAGGAAGACAACAAGAAGAAGACCTTTACGCCACAATGGTGTACAAGGACGACGACGACGACGAAGACGACTCCTCTCTCCCCCCACTCCTCAAACGCCTCCCCAAGGACTTCGGCGGCGGAGACCCAATCGACGACGACGACGACAACGCCGATTTCAGCACAATGATCGTCAAGAACGATCGCACTCGCACTCGCCCCCGCAACCGGTCTTCTCCGTCTTCCTACTCCCCGTCGAAGTCCCAGAGCTCGCCGCTCTCGGAGTACAAGCCCGCGAGACCCGGGAATAGAATGGGCGGTGGTGATGACGGCGATGACGATGAGGTTGATGGTGATGGCGAGGGGTTTTCGACGAGCGGGACCGTGTTGAGGAGGATTGGTGGTGGTAGTGGTAAAGGGATGGGGGATTCGACTATGGGGCGCGCCGTGGCGAGTATGCAAGCGGTAGGGGACTTTGGGTTTGGGAATCAGAGGAAGGGGAGCGGGTCGTCGCAGGGCGGCGGCGAGGAGGGCCGGCATCCCATGATGACGAAGATGTCAACGAGTTCGATTCCGGAGAGTCTTACCCGGGAAGATCCTACTACTAAGTACGAATTGCTCAATGAGCTTGGTAGGTGTTGTAAAGTTTGAGTTTAATCCTTATTGGATATTGGATGAGAGTTTTTGTTGGTTTTGGTATTTACGGTATTTAATTCTACTATTTTGATGCGTATTTTTATGAATAATTGGAGTCGATCGTGGGATTATGTTGCATTTAGTTGATTTAGGGGAGTTTTGTGTGGTTATGTTATTGTGCTGAGTGAGGTTGCTTTTGGGGATTGCAGGGAAAGGTTCATATGGGGCTGTTTACAAAGCTAGGGATATAAAAACTTCGGAGCTGGTTGCTATCAAAGTAATATCGTTATGTGAAGGGGTGTGTTTCCTTTTGCCTTTTCTCGCGTTTCTTTTTTCTCTTGGTTTGAATTTGAAATTTTTGAAGTGAATGATGATGTTTTCCATGTTTAGGAGGAGGGATATGAAGAAATTCGTGGTGAGATTGAGATGTTACAGCAATGTAGTCATCCAAATGTTGTGCGCTACCTTGGAAGCTACCAAGGAGAGGAGTATCTTTGGGTAAGAAACAAAGAGTTTGATCGATTTACTTGTGAAACAAATTGCATCGATTTTTTAAGCTTGTGATTAGTATTTTGAATATCTTGGCAGATAGTGATGGAATACTGTGGGGGTGGAAGTGTTGCTGACTTGATGAACGTTACCGAGGAGCCTTTGGAGGAGTATCAAATAGCATATATCTGTAGGGAGGCATTGAAGGTATGGTTGACTCTAACTTGTTTGAAGTTGGAATAATTATTGAGAATAAACAATTTAAAATATTATGCCTACAGAAAACTGTGCTAAGTTTTGTGCATGAGAACTTTAAGTCTGACTATCCTTGGCTTCTATGTGCTTTATACTTAATATGTTGTTTGAACCTTTTGTTTTAATTATTTATTCATATTCTTATTATATGTAGGGCCTTGCTTATTTGCACTCAATTTTCAAAGTCCATAGAGATATTAAGGGTGGAAATATTTTGTTAACTGAACAAGGAGATGTCAAGCTGGGTGAGTAAACTTCATATACTATTAGCCAACTTCATGTCTATTTATGTGGAACAAACAGTCGTGACATTGTGATTCACGAAACCTAAGTTTACATGAAAACCTTGTTGGCATAGCCAAGTTATTGTAGTATGTTGCTCTAGGTCTTGTGCTTATCTCAGTCTAGCATAGCGAGATAACCATGGTGTAAATAATCTTTTCTAAGCTGGTTGCTATCAAAGTTCATGTTGTTATGAGGGTTTCTAAATTTTATTCTACCTGTGGTCTTTTCTGATCCCTTTTTTTGTTGAGTACTGTATTCATTTCAATCATGTCATCTGACCTAAATAAGACACACACATGAAAAACTATTCAGATGGTAAAAGATTTATACATTTATGTGATTACCTATACCTATAAAGTGATGCAAAGGGCGAGACATGAATTTTATTTTAATTTATTTAGGTCTTATTAGTTAACTGGGATATTCGTATTTAGTTTATGCTTATTTAATTTTCAAGAGGCAAAGATATTTTTGGTAATTGAATAAATGAGTGTTGCCCTAGATTGTTTTGGATAGGTCAATAAATGGGCATTGCCGTATATTGTTTTTGGTAGGTGGGCTTTCCCCTAGATTTAGGGTTAGGCTTTAGTCAGTGTGTCTATTTAAGCGTGATTTGTATTCCAAAGGAGGCAGACTTTGATGGAATAAAAATGTGAATTGATTCTCCTCTTTGTCAAAATTTCACCGTGTATTTTTTGTGATTATTGATTGTCCTGCATCATAAAGATATTGTACTAGTGCATATTACTTGTCCAAATACCCGTGTGCAATCTCGGAACCTTGTCACTGTGTCCTAAGTTTGACAAGTCAGACACTTAGACACATGCCTACACCCAACACTTATAGATAAACATAAAGAACGGAAATTAAGTATTCTTGTTTGGATGGAAGATTTGGATGAACAAGTGATGGTAAACATAGAGATGAGTAAGAGAGAATGAAAAGGATTTGGAAATAATTGGATGGGGAACAATTTTTTTTTTATAGAAAAATTTGCCTTTTTGCTATTTCAAAATTGGACTGGAAACTAAATTTTCTTACGCAAATGCCTAGAAAATGAGATTCTTTATCTATTTTGGTTTTAAATATTAGAACTTAAATTTAAATGTTGCTTTTGCTTTTAGGAGCACACTGATTCATAATTCAGACAAATTTTGAAATATGAGCAGGTGATTTTGGGGTTGCAGCGCAGCTCACAAGAACCATGTCAAAGCGCAACACGGTACAATATTTGTTTGGCTTAAATGTAGATTGTGTTGCTGACTCAACTATTTAATTTTTCTTTTTCCCCCTGCGATGCTACCTTTAAACTTTTGCTCTATGGGCCAGAAGTTGCTAGTAGTTTACTTGTGGATTCTTGGTGATGCTTGATGATTTGGCATCCCTAGATTAAGAGACTCAGAGACTCAGATAAATGTATAGGCAAGGTTCTATGATAAACATGAGCACTTGTTTATAGGTCCCCAATATTAAGCCACGTATACTCACTCTCTCCCCGTCACTCTCCAAGTCGGCAAAGTAAAAGTAAAACTAGAAAAAAAGAGTAAAGTTAAATCGTCTCAATAGTCGATTTCATTGGACGGAATCTAGAAAAATTGCAATTCGTGGTTGAGGAAATTTTCTGATATTTTTCCTTTGATAATGAACCGCTTTTGAGGTCTGCCATTCTGATTTGCCCCAACTAATGTGCCCTAAAATGGTCGGTTTATGGCATTAGTTGTGCCGGTGAGATTAAATTTTCAACATGACTCGGGTTGGCTGTTGCGAAAACCAACTTTTCTTTGATAAGATTTAGTTCTGCAGGGTCGTTTAAAAATTTCATTTCTTTAGGTTTTCTGGTTTCTCTTATGCAAGTGTCTGCTCTCACTTTCAAAATCCTCTTTCAATCTCTCGGTCTTTTTTCCTCGGCCTTTCTTCTCCCTTTATCTCTGTCACCGTCCTATTCTTACAGTCGATGAACATCCCTCTTTATGCCTACATTGTACTCCACCTCTAGTTCCAAGCGACTCTGGCGGTTTTCTAATCAGATCGGCATGAATGGGAAAATGCTCAGATTAGATTTGATCTTTTCCCACCAAAGAAGAAAAGCTTCGAACTGCCCTCGAGCACTTGGAGAATACTTTTCAACAAAATGTTTAACCTATAAAGAGATTACAAAGGATTCATTTTTTTTTTCTTGTAAATTTTGAAAAGATTGACCTGTTTACAATAAATCGAAATCTGTAGAACTTAATGGCTATGTTCGGTTCCAAACAAAATGGCATGAGAAGTCACAAACATTTATGTGATTTCTCAACGAACAGACAGAGAATAGCGAAATCAACGATTCTTGAGGGCAGTTCGAGCACTCGGAGAAAACTTTTCAACAAATAGAGAATAGCGAAAAGTCACAAACTTTTATGTCGAAGGAAAAATATCAGAAAATTTCCTCTACGGCGATTTGGAATTTTTTGGGTTGCGTATGATGAAATCAACGATGAATGATGGGATTGCACGATTAAACTTTTTTTTTTTTGACCTGGAGAGTGACGTGGAGAGAGTTAGTATATGTGGCTTAATATTGGGACTTGTCAAATGTCAAGTCCAAAGTGTATTTTTGACATTGACTAAGCAACCCGGACACGTGTCGTTATATAATTAGTGCTGATTGTATATGAGGGCTTTGCCCTTTTTTTTACTATAAAAATTATTATTCATAAAAAAAAATATAATTGGTGCTAACATGTCAAGTTAACGGATTCTGTTAACTTTTATGATGGTAGGGACCAATTTTTTTTTTTTTTTTTTTGGCTTACCCTAGGAAGTGATTAATCACTTTTTAAACTTTAGGAAACTATTTGTCACAACCCCAAATCAAAGGGACCAAAAATGCATTTTTCCCAAATATTTATTATACTATACAATTCAAGTAAACAGTGACAAATTGAATAGGGTGACATATACAACATATGGATTTTGCATCAACTTGCACATGACTCAAATATATATATATATATATATTGATAAGTAATAAAAATATATTAACAAAGCGTAAGGCGCCCCTAAGTACACATGTAGTATATACAAGAACAACCAAACCATACCAAAAAAAGAAAGAAAACCAACAAACCCGCTAGACCCTAAAACCCTAAAACCCAAGAGGCACTCAACATTACATCATGTGAGCCTTACCTTTCCAACGCCGAGAGGGTGCGCTTGCATCGCCGTAGTTAATGGAGCTTTTCAAGTTCAATAGCTCCATACCTTTAGTCTTTTGGCGCGCAACCATAGTTTTCCGATGGAACTCCTCATCAATGGCATCCAGGATTTCCAAGGATGGATCCTCACCCTCATCACCATCCAGTGCCCAATCTAAGGGCATGTCGGGATGTAAAACACCCAAAGGGTAAGGGGATTCTCCATCTTCCCCATACCAAAACTCATCGCCTTGATCCCATACTATGCTCTCCCCATTCAGGCCAACGCCTACTGCCACTTTTGAGACTGAATCAAACCATTAAACTCGGAATCCTCATCCTTTTCAACGTTAGGAGAGCTGCAACCACCCAAAAGGGAAGGAGTCCCTGCCACCCCAACTTCCTTAGCAACAAGAGTCGATGACGACGCGATCGACACTTTAGGCGAGAGAGTGGGTTGCATTGACCGATTGAGAAACCCCCTCTGAAGAAATCCCCTCGCCGGAGAAGATTGCTTAACAACAGCCTTCATGGATTGGAAATTGCCTTACTGGGATCCTCCACCTTAGAGCGCTGCAAAGACTTGGTCTCACCGACAATATCTATCCTCATTGCACATGACTCAAATATGAAAACCACTTTCGATGTTACCATTGGTATCTATCAAAGTTGCCCTCCATGAAAAGTAAGTCAACTTTGTTAAGATGCCATTATTGCCAGCCAACTTGGTAGGGACATCAGACTACTCCAATTAACAAATGTCATATTGAAGTTTTTGATTGAAGAGTCCCCATATGAAGAAAGCTCTTTCTATGTATCTTGACAAATTGGCCAATACAGGAGCTGTTTGACATTTCAAGTTCAGTCTTGCAGGCTTTGACAGTACAATTGACTCTGAGAAAGTCAGTTACCTCTATCTAGAAAATATTGTCGTCGTGACATTACCATTAACAAGCTGAAGATACATTTGGAAAATAAATTTGGGAAAGTGATAGAAGAGAAACCTATCATATGACCTAACCAGCCAAAGATTGAAAGTCTTGATATTGCTGATCTGAAAAAAATTTCTTTGTAAATATACTTTTAACTTATTTTTTAGGCCAAACCTCACCTCCAGACGAGCTGCAACAAGGATCTTGGAGGCTCATCCTCCTCTGAAATCCCCATATTTGCTACAAGTTAAAAGAAAAAAAATTAAAAAATTTACACTTTTTTTTTTTTAGCATAAGTCATAAGGTGGTGAAAATTCAATACTTTTCCTCCACAAGGACTACATTACCAAAGAAGATGATATCTTTTAGAGGTACATTGATAAGACACTGCTTTTGAAGCCTCTCCAGTCTTGGGGAATTTCTGGCTGGAAAAAGATTTTTCTTTTAATTTTTAATTTTTATGGCGACTGTTATCTTCCTAACAGAAGCTGACATTTAAGTCAATGAAAGTAATTGATAAAGAAATATTATCTGTGTAACCATCTCATCTTGGGATAAGTAATCTGATTTTTCAAAAGCTGCCTTTTATTAAATATATCTAATATTTGTTCCACTGAAAGACTTAATGATTTGCATCTATCTCAATGTTTTACTGTTGGTGTTCTGATTCTTTTTTTCTTCTTAATGTTTTTCAACTGTTGCAAATTGATAGGTTCCTTGGTGGTTATTGCCACTATTTTAATCTCAGTACTGTGACTTTTGGTGATAATTTATTTGCGCTTGATACTTGGAAATTCTTTTTGATTATCTTTTATATTTTTCTCAGTTCATTGGCACTCCACACTGGATGGCTCCAGAAGTTATTCAAGAAAGTCGCTACGATGGAAAGGTTCATATGCTTGACCTCGGTGGATTTAATTTTCTTTTGAGCCTCTCTACTAATATCTGCCCACTATCCTGCCTTCTGTCTCTCAGGGATTACTTACCTTTTTAACAAAATGTTGAAACACCTTCAAATATAGTGAAAATTTATTAAAAATCCTTGGGGGCCGCAGAGAAATCATACTAGAAATAAAAGCAAAATTTGCATTGTTAGCTGCCACACAAATATAAAGTTGATGTGTATTATTGAAAGCAGGAAGGCAATTGCTTTTTGAGGAAAGAGTTCTGTTATTTATTTTTAATCAAGCAACATATACCTATTGTTGCATGTAATTTTTGGGAGCCATTACAAGCTTTTTTCCCGTGATTCAATATTTTGCCCTAGTGGCGAGGGAAAAAAAAATTGTACTTATTGTAAAAGTAAGGAGCACATGGATAACACTCAAAAAAGAAAAAAAAAAGAATTTATTAAATTCATGCACATGCAAAAGCAAGTGGAAAAAATTAGTAAATCCTAATTTGCATGAGAGCTTGTAAAAAACATTTAATATCAGAATGGGTTCAATTAATTTCATCTCGTATATGTCTATGGAAAGTCATTGGCTCCGTTTTGTTAAATTTTTGTTTTCTGACTTTTATTTTCTCTTCTCAAAACAAAACATTAACAAACAATCCAAATACAAAACATTCCTAAAAACTTAAAAACAGTTTTTACCTTTATGTAACATCAGAATACTTTTTCAAACCAGAAACAAAAAATACCCTTAAAAACACATTAACAAACAGAGCCATTGATTGTTAGAAGATGCCTTTGCATAAAAAGATGTTATTGCATAGTCATGACGCCAAATGTTGAAAGAATTGTAAAAGAATCTAAAAGTTGGGATGAGAACGATAGTAATTTGGAATGATGCTTCTTTACTTATTAAAAAAAAAAAGAGAAGAAAAATGGAAGCCAGGGAAAGTTCCTTTGATTGAATACTACACCTTGAATAGTAAACTTATTCAAATTCAGGTGTTTGGTAACATTTTTGGTTTAATTGTTCGCAACTTTTACTGTTTGTGATGTATAATTGCTCTAATCCACCTTGTGGTCACTCTTAACTTCATGGTACAATTTTATCTTCCTTGATCCAGGTGGATGTATGGGCTCTTGGTGTGTCTGCAGTTGAAATGGCTGAGGTATATCTTCTAAATGCATATGTTATTCAATGATTGTATGGAAAAATATGAAAGCTCAGCTATCTTTTAAAGTTTTACTTAAAAGCTGCTTGCACGTGGACTTTTTTTTTTTTCTTCGCGGGGGGGAATCTGAGTTGCCAAAGTTGTCCTGCTCTTGTTTAGATGGGATTCATTTCCCACCTGGTTGGGAGTTCTGATAAGCCTTAGGAAGTAATTTATTAGTCTTGGGTTGATTAGTGGATTTGCATCACCATTCAATTTCTAGTATATTTTAAACAAAGAATTATGGTATTTGCCCATGTGCGATTTATTTATTTATTATTTTTTGCGTTGAATGACATTTTTCTTTTATTCTTCTGTACAAGTCATGTTTCTTGTTATCTCGTAATCCTTTATCTCTTTCCATCTATTTTTCAGGGACTTCCTCCAAGATCGACAGTACATCCGATGAGGGTTAGTGCATGATTTTTTTTTTTTAATTATAAATTGTTATTATGTTGTAATTTATTTTTGCACTTGTCACACTATACTCTATGTCTCTTTATTTGTCTCTGTGGAATAGGTTTGTTACATAGTGATTCATTCTGATTACTTTTATGATGCATTCAGTGCTTTCAATATAAGGTACAGTTAAAATAGCGCAGGACATCTTGCGAAAAAAATGCAATATTGAGAGGGTATCCCAAAAATTATTTGTAGCAAAGTTGCTAATCTTCTGTGGCGTCTGGAAGGGCATCCTAGAATCTGGTGCATACCATGTTTGGAAGGGTAGGGGTCCAAGGCCTTCTGGTTTGTCTACAATTTTGTCAGATGTGTAAATAATTCTTCCTTTGACGCTAATAGGAAAAAGACTTCGACTTTAGAAACTATCTAATAAAGTCATAAACTCAATGAGACACTAGTAAAACTCTTAAGGATTTCTCTAGAACTCTAGACCTAGCTTAAATAACATATACTAAAAGAAAGTTCTGTGCAGGGCTTGACAGATACTTCCAGTTCTGTCACTGTGCAGAACTCTTATTACTCTCAAACCAAAGACCCCAACTTAAAACTGATTTCATGCTAGAGGCCTTTTTTATTTTTTATTTTTTATTTATAAGTATTTAATGCTAGACGCCTGGTGACTTAATGTTCAAAATCTGGTAAGACTTGTCTCTATCTGATGTCATATGTGGGCCCTACATATTTAAAACTTCTGATCAATTTTTGAGCTTTATTATGTGCTCATTCTAGGCCATTTTCTTGAAGAGCATCTAAAGCAATTTTGAAGAATTAGATGTAGTGTTGGAGTGGAATCCATGTGTATGATGTCCTGTGGGTAAACGAAGGTTCATGGTGGTATAAGGTTTGTCAGTTTGTAGTGCACTGATGGAGTCATTCCTGCATTGCTATACATTCTAGGTTACTGGAAACAGATTCTATATGGTTTCTCCCCTTTCTCCCCTTTATAGCTCCTTTAATTACTTACTGTCAGTATTATGATCTTAACAGTTTAGGAATAACGTTGTATTCTAACTTGCTTGTTGATGCATGTTTAATATTAAGCATGATTCAGTGTTAAAAAAGTGATGAGGAAATATTTGACTTATTTATTTATTTTTGATAGGTTTTATTCATGATATCCATTGAGCCAGCTCCGATGCTTGAGGATAAAGAAAAATGGTTCGTTATTAAGTCCATTAGATCCACTTATTCTAATCACAGTTTGTGAGTGGTAACTTAGAAGTAGCCGTTGTTTCAGCTACCTGGTATCACGATGCTTTGATTACAATTCAAAGAGTTAGGCAAGAGCAACAATTTTCCAATGTGCTAGAGCGTAAAGTGCTCTTTTGTCTATCTTTCCTTTAAACTTGTTAGGCACTCATCAGTCGTACAATCCTTTTACTATCATCTCTTGATCTCTCCTTCCCGTCAAATGTGTCTATATGCTCATCTGTATTTACATTATACCCTCAAATCTACTTTCATGAAGGTACAGTTTCATTTTTATATGGTCTACCTTTCTATTGAACCTTTCAGTTCATAAAGTACCTACTCCCACTGCCCCAAAATAAGTTCCTTGCTTTCCCTTTTAGACTGTACCAAAATAAGTTTCAACTTTCAAAAAGTTAAAGAGTGTTTATATCTAAATCTTGCTACTAAAAAAGAAAAGAAAAAGAAAAGAAAAGAAAAGAAAATTCACTAAAGGTGAAGCCCACGTTTGGGCATTTTAGAAGACTACTTATTCTGCTTCATTAAACATTGTGCCATTTCAAACTAGGATATTAAACTTTACATGGTTGCTACAACATTAAAGGGTCATATCACTGATGTCCTGAGCCTGCCAAGTGAAAATTACCAGTGCTTGAATTCAAAATTACTGGGACAAGTGTACAGCTGTTAGTTCCATTGTGGTGTAACTAATCGTTAACTCTTGAGAGAATATATATTCAACCACTGCTATTACTAGTTTCAGCCTTGGCTAAGCTGGGTGGTTTGGATTCTATGGGTTGGCCTAATAGTTGCGTTTGTTCCAGGAATGTTAGAAAGGTCAGGATACACAGACACACAAACACAAACACAGAGAGAGCGTGGTTGTCCTCTCCTACTGCAATGTAGAGAAGAGTTCTTATAGGGCGTCACTGGGATCTCTTTTCTGGACATATCTTGAAAAGGGGTATGTTTGGCAAAGCCTTTTCCCATTTTATTTTTCCTGGAATAGTAATAAGAATTGATTGATGTGATATAAAGGTGAAATGAGTTTTGAATTTTTTATGAGAGAAAAGTAAAGAAAGTTGTTTGTTGATGTGAAGAAAGAAGTTTGACTTTTTATGGGAGAAATGGAAAAAAGATGGGATAAATGCTTGCCAAACACACCTTATAGTTTGAAACTGTCCAAAATTTTGAGAACATATTTCGTGTTTGAACCTCATCTATTGTGGGTCTAGGTGACTGTCATGAGTAGATTTTTTTTTTTGAATCTTTTTCATATTTCACAAATTGGGTCCGTAACCAAGAGTTCTAAGGCCCTGCACGAAATTACTAACCCAATCCCAACCTGAATTAATTCAGAAATGTTCTTAAGTCATTCCTTGTGGAGGTAGCTGTTAAACAAACCAAGTTATAAGCCTATAATAACCCTTGAGGTGTGGGTGTAGTAAAATTGGCAAGCTTAACTAACATGGAAAACTTGAGCAATACAAGCTTACGGTGGTTCTTTTAAGTTCTGCTTGAACTCTTGCGAGCGGAAGTTTCTGAATTCATGGTGGTTCTTTCAACTTTTGTTGCATTTATACCCAACTCTTTCTATTCTTTGTTACGACATTCCTCACGTTAACCATGATAAATATCCTATCTATGGTATTCTAACATAAGTTCTCTCTTTTGGCAGGTCCCTTGTGTTCCATGATTTTGTTGCAAAGAGCCTAACAAAAGAACCTCGTCAACGCCCTACTGCATCTGAGATGTTGAAAGTACGTTAATTAGCATCTCTATTTGTAAAATAATACACATTTTAGAAAAAAATTTATGCTATAAATTTATATGCTACACGTCTTGTCTCTTTAAGGCCTTATTTGAAATAATGCTAGAAGTCCAGTATTTACTCAGCTGCATAAGTAATCTAGATATTGTTTAAAATTGTTTTCTGTTTTGTCATGCACATGTGTCTTGTTCCATTTTGATAATACGACTTTTTTTATGAATAAAATTATTGAAGAAGAACAGAAGCTCGCGTACACGAAATGTATACAAGAGAAGCGACCACCCTAATGGGGTCGAAAATCTAAAAAGTTAACAAAATCTACAAGATTAGAATAGGAGAAATTAGGAACAAAAGTAATTGTCCAATCTAAAAAGGAGCTCAAGAAAGAGGCTTTTAATTGCAGCACATTAAACTTGCAGTCATCCAAAAGACATCTATTTCTTGTTCTCCAAATGCTCTACATAAGTAAAGAAAGGATGACTTTCCAAATGGCCCTTTTGATTGTCAATGTCCTTGTGTCTTCCAACATTGAAGTAACTCTAGAATATTTTTTTTTGATAAGTAAGAAGATTTTATTAAAAAAAGCGTAAAGCGCCCTAAGTACACAGGAAGTATACAGAGGAACCACCCAGCTAGCCCACAAAAACAAAGGAAAGCCAAAAGACAAAGAAAAGCCCCAAAAACGCAAAAAACAAAGGTAAGCCCCCAACAAACACCTAAGAAGCAAAAGAAGCACCCCAAAACCGCAAGAAACCCAAAAGAACTCACAAAAAAGGTAAGCCCTCAACAAACACCCAAGAAACAAAGGAAGCTCCCCAAATACAATAACAACCCCTACCAAGCACCCAAACATGCCCTGAAAGCCCTTATAACTCTAGAATATTGCCCGGCATGACCCATGAGAATCCAAAAAGACTGAGAACCAAATGCCATAGCTCACTAGTAAATTCGCAATGGATCAGAAGGTGGTTTACGGTCTCCTCGCTCTTCTTACAAAGACAACACCAGTTGACAAGTGTAAGTCCCTGCCTCCTAAGGTTGTCAATCATAAGGATTTTATCCAAAGCTGTCATCCATGTGAAGAAAGCATACGAGATGGAGGCTTCACCTTCCAAACGCTTTACGAGATGGAGGCGAACCTTCCAAACACTCTTCCAAGAAAAAAGTGAAGCTCTTATGGGTTGGAAGTTTTTTTTTTGATAGATAAGAAAAGATTTATTAAAAAAGCGTAAAGGCGCCCCTTGGTACATAGGAAGTATACACAAGAAACACCAAAAGCTAACCCGCAACAACTGATAGAAAATGGAAAAAGAACCCCAAAACCCAAGAAAGAATGCCCAAAACAACCCACAAAAGAGCCCAACCAGATATATTACTTAAGTCGTATGGAAGAGTTTTACAAATTTCAGTGGGAGCTGGTTTTTGTAGGCTCTATGGTGTGATCTATTTACGACTAGAAAAAAAATTGATCTAGCATTTCAAGCATCATTTATAGGCTAATGTTCCATAGAGTTTGGGAATCTAATACATTTCTTTTTGCTTTTAAGCATTGATGATTAAAAAATTGTCAGAAATTTTCTTAGAGATCTTTATACACAATGTTTTTTAATTTTAATTGCTGATTATAATTTTAGAAAGGGAGAAAAAGCTATGCAGACTTGAGTTTTAATATAGGCCTCAACACACCTAATGTTTTTAAGCACTTTCTTTTTCTTTAAAAATTGATTGCTTTTGGTTAACCTTGATGCATATGTCATTAAACATCCTTTCATTCTGACTTGAGTTATCTCTTCTGTGTTTAAAACATAGCACAAATTCATTGAGAAATGCAAATATGGACCTTCTGCAATGTCACCAAAGATTGAAAAGTCAAGGCAAATTAGGGCCTCCATGGATCTGCAAGCACAAAGTCTTCCAACTTTAGCAGGAGATGATGTATGTTGACATTTATTCATCTTTTGCAGTCTCTCCCTCAATCCCTCCATCCTTCTCTTCCTCCTTCCTTCTTTGCCTCCCGGTCCCAATGGGATGTCTCTTTTCAGTAGAAATATTTTTATCTTGTTTTGACTGTTGATAATTTGAAACAGCCACTTCTATCTCCAAATCTGAATCAGGAATATGGAGATACTGTTCCATCAAGGCCTTATAATATTGGGCTTCAAGTTGCAAATGAAGTGCATGCAAATAGCACTTTGAGGAAGCAGCACATATCTGATGGTGTAAAACTGGATGGAGAAGGTATGCATGTCTTACATATTATGTGATTGGTTGGACTTGAATTCTTGTAGGAGAACATCTTCTAGCCTGTGGTTCTGTTAAGGTTCAAGCAGTGTAGACTAATTTCTGTCACAATATCTTCAGAAAAATAAGTGGCTCATTGAATTTTATGCAGTTGAATATTCATGGTAATGAACATCACCATCAACTTGAACCTGACCATTTATTTAAATGTAACCTACTTTTTTTTTTTGATAAGTAAGTAGAAATTTTTATAGAAAAACGCAAAGCGCAATCAAGTATACAGGGGGTATACAAGAGAGACAATTAGGAAGAAGAAGAAGAAAGCAATACAAGGAAATCGTTATAACTAATCTCTAGAGGAGCTAAATACGCAGCCGTCCAGGAGTACAAAGAATGAAGAAAAAAGGAAATGAGCTCCTCTATGGTTCTTTCTTTGTCCTCAAACTGTCTATCGTTACGTTCCGTCCACAAGCACCACATAAGACAGCAAGGAGCCATCTTCCACACGACCGCACTACGGGATCGTCCCCCCGACCACCAACATGCAAATAAGTCTATCACCCGAGAAGGCATCACCCAATACAGACCGAACCGGCTAAGGATGACATACCAAAGAGCGCGTGCAACCTCGCAATGAAGGAGAAGATGATCCACCGTCTCCCCGGTCATTTTACACATGCAGCATCTATCAATCACAATGACACGCTTCTTTCTGAGATTGTCCAAGGTGAGGATTTTCCCTAACGCTGCCGTCCAAGCGAAGAAGGCCACTTTCAATGGGGCCTTGGTCCGCCAAATACTTTTCCAGGGGAAAAAAGGAGCTTCTTTGCAGGCAAGAGCCTTATAGTATGATCTAACATCAAAAGACCCTTTGCGAGAGAGGGTCCACCAAAGCCGGTCCCCCCATCTTGAGCCACCTTGGATGAATACAGTAAGGAGAAAAAGGAAGCCATAACGTCCACCTCCCAATCGTGAACATCACGGAAAAATCTGACATCCCACTGATAGGAACCACTTACCACTGCCAAATGGTCTTCTACCAAAGAATCCTTGACACAGGCTATATCATATAGAACTGGAAAGGCTTCCTTGAGGGAAGTCTCTCCACACCAAACATCATCCCAAAATCGAATCCTCGAACCATTGCCCAAGATAAGTCTGGTATATCTACCAAACCAGCTCCACCCCTTCCTAATGTTCTTCCAAATCCCCACACCGTGAGACCCAAGGGGATCTAAGGAACACCAACCAGCCCTAGTAGAGCCATACTTCGCATCTACCACTGATTTCCACAGAGCTTCTCTCTCATAAGCATAACACCACAACCACTTCCCTAACAGCGCCTTGTTGAAAATTCTCAAGTTTCGTATGCCCAAACCACCTTCAGAAATAGGATGGCAAACCTTGGACCAACTGACCAAGTGATATTTGAATTCGTCACCTATGCCACCCCACAAAAAGTCACGATGCAGCTTCTCAATACGACTAGCAACACTTGAGGGAATAGGGAATAGAGAGAGAAAATATGTAGGAAGGTTGGAGAGAGTACTCTTTATAAGGGTAACCCTACCCCCCTTCGACAAATACACCCGCTTCCAACTAGCCAACCGCCTCTCAATCTTCCCTACAACTTCATCCCAACAAGACTTAGCCTTGAAAGGAGCTCCCAACGGAAGACCAAGATACTTTATAGGAAGAGAGGACACTCCACAGCCCAATATGTTAGCCAGACCGTCCATATTATCCACCTCACCCACAGGAACCATAACAGATTTGGCCAGATTAATCTTCAATCCTGACACAGCTTCAAAAGAAATAAGAAGCATACGAAGATAATGCAGATGATCAGAATTAGCCCCACAAAAGACTAAAGTATCGTCTGCGAACAATAGGTGAGAAATGTTGATAGCTTCGCTGTTGCCAAAACCCACAGAAAACCCTGAAAGGTAGCCCTTTTGAACAGTAGCGGAGAAGAACTTACTAAGAGCCTCCATCATAAATTAAAGTTGAACAATCTATTAATTTGTGTCTTTGAGCGCTCCTCAAAGTCACTAATCTTTAAAGAAAATCCTCAAATGAACTAAAACCGAATTTGGTGATTGGAACATTCCGAAACTGCTTTTCTAAGAGTAGTGGAAAATCCCAATTAATGTTTTGATTGCATGCTTTAACTGACTTTTCTGATTGCATGCTTTAATTTGGTCATCGGTTGTACTTATCAAAAAAAAAAAAAAAAAAAAAAGGGTCATCGGTTGTTAATAATTGCTAGTCTGCTATATGATGGTAAATCAATAATATGTCTAGGCATAACATAGGACATCCCAAAGTGATTGAAAAGAACACTCTAAATAGCGGAAGCCACATCACAAAAGAGATTGGAGAACAAACCTTAGACCAAATCATTAGGTGATATTTGAACTCTTCACCTAACCCACCCTACAAGAAATCCTGCTGGATCTTCTCAATACGGTTAGCAACACTCACTGGAATAGGGAAGAGAGACATGTAATACGTAGGCATATTAGCAAGAGTACTCTTGATGAGAGTAACCCTACCACCCTTGGACAAATACGTCTTTTCCAACTGGCCAACCGATTTTCTACTTTGTCAATATCGCCGTCCCAAATATGCTTAGCCTTATAGGAGGCCCCCAGTGGTAAGCCAAGATACTTGACCAGCAAAGAGGAAACCCGACACCCTAGGATTTTGGCCAACCTTCCCACCTGAGTAACATTCCCAACAAGAACCAATTTTGTCTTGGCCAAATTCACCTTTAAGCCTGATGTTGCTTCAAAGCACAGGAATAAGCTCCTCATATGACGCAAATGAGCAGGAAGAGCATTACATAAGATTAAAGTATCATCCGCAAACATGAGATGGGAGAATGAAGTATTGCCCACTGAGAACCCATCCAACAATCCCCCACTAACCGCATCAGAAATCATTCTTCCAGAGCTTCCATCTCAAAAACAAACCGCAGGGGGGATAAATGATCTCATTTCCTCAACCCACGAGAACTACTAAAGAAGCTTGTCGGAGTGCCGTTTACCAAAATCGAAAAGCGCACTAAGGAGATACATTGGGTTATCCACGAGCACAATTTTCCTTCAAAGTCACACTGCCTCAGCAAATACAATAAAAAATCCCAATTCACATGATCATAGACTTTCTCCAAATCCATTTTAGCCAAATCTGAGCCTACTATCATGGCATTCATTGGCAATAAGAACCGGATCAAGAATCTTCCTACCTCTAATGAAGGCACTCTAGGACTTAGAGATGATCTTCTCCATTACCATCCTAAGCATGTTAGCTAAAGTCTTGGCAATAATTTTGTAAATTCCCCCCACAAGACTAATCGGACGGAAGTTCTTGAGATCGATAGCACTTGGAATCTTCAGAATAAGTGAAATAAACGAAGCATTGAGACTCTTCTCAAACTTACCTCTAGCATGAAAATCACTGAAAACCTTCATAATATCCACTCTCAGCACATCCCAGCAAGCTTGGAAGAACACCATAGAGAAACCGTCAGGGCCCGGCGCCTTGTCACCAACCATCACTTTCACAACCTTCCTCATTTCCTCTCCAAAATCTCTCTCCAACCAACAAGCCTTGGACTCCAAAATGGAGTCAAAGGAAAGACTATCCTGACAGCCTCCAACAACACTACTTTGTAAATAACTTTTGATAGAACTGGCTAATGTGCTTGTTGATCTCTGCCTGATTAGAAGAGAGTCTACCGCAAATCAACAAGGAGTCTATAGAATTATACCTTCTATTAGAGTTAGCAATGGTCCTTGTTGTCTTATGTGGTGCTTGTGGACGGAACGCAACGATAGACAGTTTGAGGACAAAGAAAGAACTATAGAGGAGCTCATTTCCTTTTTTCTTCATTCTTTGTACTCCTGGACGGCTGCGTACTTAGCACCTCTAGAGATTAGTTATAACGATTTCCTTGTATTGCTTTCTTCTTCTTCTTCTTATTGACTCTCTTGTATACCCCCTGTATACTTGATTGCGCTTTGCGTTTTCTAATAAAATTCTCTAC
This sequence comes from Alnus rubra, assembly GCA_028654335.1. Classification (NCBI taxonomy): domain Eukaryota; kingdom Viridiplantae; phylum Streptophyta; class Magnoliopsida; order Fagales; family Betulaceae; genus Alnus; species Alnus rubra. Next base: position 2,082,422 of record JAJPGS010002212.1, read on the forward strand.
TTACTTATCAAAAAAAGAGTTAGCAATGGAGTGAAAAACTTTAGTGCACTTATCCCCCTCCTTTAATCACAACACCCTTGATTTCTGCTGCCAACTCACCTCCTCCATGAGAGAAGAACTTTCAAGTTCACTAATAACTTCTGCCTTCTTGGTTATCTCCTCCGCGCCTAAGGCCCTCCCTTCTTCAATGACATCAAAGACCCATAATTCTTCTAGAAGATACCACTTTTTCCTTTCGACGTTGCCAAACACCTACTCATTCCATTTCTTTCAATCAAGTTTCAAAGCCTTGAGTTTACGTGCTAAGACAGAACTAGGCATACCTTTGAAATGGTACAAATCCCACCATTGTTTCACCTAGCCCACAAAACCTTCCACCTTTTGCCACATGTTTTCAAATTTGAAGGGACTATTCCCCCTTAGAGCATCACCACAGTCATGAAGAATGTGGAAATGATCCGAAGAAAGGTGGGGGAGCCTTTATTGGGACACACCCGGAAACAACTCCTCCCACTCCGGAAAGATAAAGAATCTATCAATCTTGGACCACCCGGGGGGATCGCGAGAAATCGACCATGTATAAGCACCACCCCCAAGGGGAAGGTCCATCAGACCTTGAAGAAATAAAATAAAAAAACTCCATTATGGCAGAACATAAACGAGCCGCACCCGATCTTTCACTGTGAAAGCGAGTGACATTAAAATCCTCCCCAATACACCAAGGCAAGTTTCACCAACTGAGCAAGCCAGCCAGTTCATCCCATAAAAGTCTTCTATCCCTATCCGAATTAGGGCCATAAACACCTGCAAAGGCCCATGTGGAATGATCAGCAACGTTCTTGAAGGAAACAACCAAGGTGTAGACCCTCGCACTCAACAACCTTCTCCACTACCCTTTTATCCCACATCATCAAGATACCTCCTGAAGCCCCACTGGAATCCAAACAACACCAATCCACGACTACAACCCCATAATTTGCGCACAGTACTACGCGACATAGCATCAAGCTTGGTTTCTTGAAGGCAAACAAAGTCCACCTTCCAATTCCTAAGCAAATCCTTAACTTTCAAACATTTAGTCCCCTCATTCAACTCTCTCACGTTCTAGGAAAGAATCCTTGGCTTTATAAAAACACCGGACATGCCCTCACCTTTCCTTTACAGACTAGAGCACTCACCTGTAGCATTGTAGTTAACTGAACACTCCAAATTCTTGAGCTCCCTTCTAACTTCCGAATCACGTTTGGAGAAGGCAGCCATCGCCTCGAGCCGGCGTTCCTCTTCAAGAATGCCAAGAGGGCCAAAAGCATCCTTATGTTCCTCACACGAGATCCCCACAATGGGATAAATAGCCTTTGCACACTGCACAACCCAATTGGAGTGTCCTGGTTCACCCACCGAACATGGAGAATAAGAGTCCAAAGGAGAAAGTAGACCACCTTCTCCAACCCTATCACTCTCAACCTCAAGGCACACATCCCTATCAAACTCATCCCCAAGGCCCAATAAACCAGCACAACCTTCCTCTTCAAAAATTGGATCCTCCTCTTGAGACGGAGCCAAAACAGGGTGCAGCCCAGGAGATATGTTACAGGGGGCAAGAGCAGCAAAACCTACCTTTCTGGCGAGCCCAGCTTTTCCCCACTATCTGGCACCACAGAGGTTGAAGAGGACTCCCCCAACTCAAACTCAGCCCGGAGATCTTTGATAGGGTGATGTTTTCTTTTCCTCTCTTGATGAGGACATAATCCATAAAATGGTAAAAAAATCCCCCCCCCCCCCTCTCAAAAAAAAAGAAAAGAGAATGTCGATGCTTCATGGATTGTACTTGGAAACCTGTTTCAGAATTCATATGACTGACTACTTATTGGTATCTTTAATCTTTCGATGCTTCGATGCGCATTGTAGTCCGTCAACCTATAAAACCTGATGTAAACTTGTCTAGCAGCCCATCGTAACATATGTCTTACATACTTTATTTCCATGGAATCTGGTGGAAATGATCATCCCATCTTCTTTTTGTTTTTTATTTACATTTTTGGATTACTTGAACATCTTTTTTAACTGTTATGTGGAGTTAATACAATTTATAGAATGACAATTAAGTTTTTTTTTTTCTTTTTCTTTTGAGAGGAAATCCTCAATAATTGCTATATGGCTTGTGCGTATTAAAGAGCCAGGAGGTTGTAACATCCTGTTAAATGATACTGCTTGTACCTAGTCACTATGTTTTCCGATGCACATGAATTTTATATATGACAGGTAACTTTGACACTGTGATAATTCATGGTGGAGATGAGATAGAAAAGACAGTCACTCAACCACAAGTTTGTGATACTAAAGAACCCTCACCTGCTCTTGAACATGTTGAAAGCCTTTCTGTTCCTGCTGCAGAAGGCAAATCAACTGCATCCCGGTACTTCCCTCACTCTTTATATCTGATGTTCATTTAGGCGCCTAAACCCCACCCCCACCTCTCCCCACCCCCTTTTTCTCCCTCCTTTATTTAAATTGATTTTCAGTCTGTTACAGAAGGGATTATTTTATGGTATATAGATATGCAGCGAGTATTTCTGCAAATCTTTTCAAAGTTGATTTCAATTTTCTAAAATCAGAAATGGTTGTTTTCCAATATATGGTTGCAAACAGTGATTTTTCAAATTTCCAAAAATGACGTTATTTTGTAGTTTACTGGGTTAAGCAAATGCTCGTGATACATCTCTCTACTTAACTGTCACCCTTTCATGTCAAGTCTTATCTAGCACTTAAATTATGACATTGTTGCCAATTTAAAAAGTCTGTTTTTGAAACTTCTCACCAAAATTATGGGGATCATTTATCAGGGTGGAGAATATAAGAGGTGTTGGAGAATCAAATTCTGTTACACTGACCATACAAGAATCTCCTTACTCTGTATCTAGCTCCACTGAGCAGAACCTTAAGACTAAAGGTATTTCTCAGGCAGAGCTTGGAGGTGGCAGTGGTATAAGCCATAGCACATTGAAGAATGATACTGTTAGCCGGAAAGCTTTTGCATTGCAAGACAAGGTAGTAGTTCAAAATTTTATATGCTAAAAACTGCTTTAGAAGAAGCAATGGAAAGTCAGTCAACTTTATTTTATGATATGAATCTAATGAGATTATAAATCTTGGACCAGTTTGTGGAGATTCAGTTATTGTGAACAGTTGATTGGATTATTTGCTGATAAAAATCGGGACCATGGGTAGCATAGAATTTTTTGTCTTGAGATTTTGGATTGCTCACCGTTCTTTCATGTTCTCATATCATTTGCTTGGCAAATAACTTACTTCTCATGCTATTGGACACTGCTCTTTTGTTTGTTTGCCTATTTGAATAGGCTTGTTTTCGCTCCTTTTAGAGCCTTTGGAAATGCTTATTGCTGTGTCTGCAAACTGGGCTTGCTAACCTAGGATTCAATGTCATTGCAGCTTTGGTCCATATATGCAGCTGGCAATACAGTACCAATTCCATTCTTGAGGGCAACGGATATATCCCCTATTGCTCTTTTGTCAGACAACGTGCTTGGAGGCATGCAGCGGGATAATAGTGGAACTGTATGCGTGGAGGCATTGCAGGAGCTCTTTACTGGTGGTGATGGACAGTCTAAAAAGGGTCGGAGAGGACAAAATGAGGTTACCTCTCTCTCTCTCTCTCTCTCTGCCGTTTTGATATAAGTTTCTTATCCACTTGATGTGCTGCAGATGCCCCTTCCTCCCAGTGTTTACCAAAGGCTCACTTCAAGTTCTACACTAATGAATTTGGCACAGGCTTTAGCATACCACAAAATGTATGGCTTCTCTTTTCCAACTATATTTTCTTGCTGATGACTTGTAGAATCTTCTTTTTTCTAGTGACTTCTGGCAGAACAATCATGAATTCAATTTCTACTTGTGCCATCATAAGATTTTGACTACATATGGTTATTAGTTCTTTACCTTTGCATGTGGAGCCTATAGCTCAAGAGTATTAGAGCACGCTTCCACATGTTTCCATGCCACTTTTTCTGAATTTCTTCACTGGAATTAAAGCAGACGAGTTAAATGGCTGCTTGTCTTGTTGGGCTACTGTGGCTTAAATTAAATTTTTTATGCGGCCATTCATTGCAGGTGTTATGAAGATATGCCACTTCAGGAAATGCAAGCAACACAGGAGCAGCAGACCATTCAAAATCTTTGTGATACACTTCGAACTATTCTGCGGTTGTAGATAGGCAAATACTGCTGCCACTTCAGTAATTTTGATTTGTTTCTACATCTATCTAGTTTTATGGTTTGTTTATTGTTAGTACAAGTGGCGGAGCCAGGATTTTGGTTTGGGGGGCAAGGTTTTTTTTTTTTTTTTTTGATAAATGAAAAAAAAAAAACTATTGTTAATAAAAATTTAATTAAAATTATTAAAAAAAATATAGCTAATGCAATATTGTGAGCCCCCACATGATTATGTAACTTTTTTTTTTTTTTTCTTCCAATTTTTAAACCCTTCAGTAACAAACGAGTTTCCTCCTGCTTGATGTTCAGTATTTGGTTTGAAAAGATAACAATATAGGCAACATGCAACATCTTCTAAAATGTTGTATTCCAATCAATTAGCATATTCTGTGAACCATGTTGGATTAAAATGACGGCATATTTTTCCATACTGTATTTTTCCATATGGTATGGTGTGAACAAGGCTTGTCCTTCTGGGTTCTTCAAGCTTTCTTAAGAATCTTGCAAAACAAGTAGAACTAAGAGACCCTTCTGAGGGTCTTGCTCCGATGCTCAAGTTAGTTTATGAGAATACTAATCTGCTTAATCCAAAAAATTCAATCTGTCTTTATACCTAGGGTTGGGGCCTGTTTATAGGCCGAATGATGAGCACCCTTATTGCTAGGGTTTCGTCTTCTTTGGCTTGGGAGCGCTGTCAGAGTCTAATCTAGACTTGAGCTTCTCTTCCCTCCAATCTCGGGATTCTTTGGCAATGAATCCAGGATTAGCTCAATCCCGAATTTTCAGGGACTCGGGACGATCTCAAGAGATCTGAAACGTAACGTCTATCTTGGTTCGTGGGATTTTAATCTGGATTTCCTGGGATGTGATTAATACCTAAGTTCTCGGGATATGCTTGTCTCAGGCCTTAACTGGCTAAGTTGAATCTCAGTCCCGGGATGTCTGCATTTTCGGGACCCAATCTAATTATACCTCCTGAAACTGTTCTCGAGAATAGCTGCCTGGTGTCTATCTCCCAAGTTGGACTATCCCGAGAATTCTGCTATCTTGGCTGCTTAGTATCTATCTCTCAGGATAAGACGTTCCCTGGAGTTCTGATGTTTATCTTTCTTGGGCCGGTGATAACCCGAAGGTCGGTCTGAATGGAATTATTTCCAACATTTATATTTATTAAGTTTTGAAAAGTCGAAAAACTAGGTGGCACTAGTTGTGGCCCAACTTATAGCGCCTCAGCTTTCTGTACGGTTCTGCCCCCAACCTTCTTATAGAGTTAGAGGCTAATAGTTTCCGTGTACATATTGCAATTCGTACATTTGAATGCTTTTTTTCGAAAAAAAAAAAAATCAAAAATCCTCAAATATGTTTTCTGTGTCCGTTAATGGAGGGAGGACTATTATTTATTTTTATTTTTTTTCTTGAAAAAAGCAAGGCTACAGTGGTCAAGATTTTATTTTTAATACATCCAGCGGTGTAAATGGTTATTTATTACTTAAAAATTTAAATAACGTTACAACATATTCTCTTGAAGTGAAGACGATGCTATTCCGGCTACCATGGGGTGCCCTGAGCTTTGGGACTGTAAAATTATGTTACATTACTTGTTTTTCCCCTCCCACTTTCTATGAAATAATAACTAGTGTTGGTTCAACTTGGTGGAACTTTGACAGTTGCATGTTTTTTCTCATCTAGTTGAATTTTCTAACAATTTTTTTGTCATTATGTCCTATTCTTTCTATGAATGCTTACTCTTCCTTTTGTAATACAATTGATATCCATCTCTATATAATAAAATAAGAGAAATTTTATTTAGTATATTACTATATAACTCTCATATATTTGAGATGATATATTAATGAAAATCAATTTTTTATTTATTTATTTATTTTTTATAATTACTACTGTCATATCATCAAGTTATATGACAATCATATAACAGTCTACTAGATAACATTACTTCAAAAATAAACATCTCAAAATGTTCTTGAATGGGTATAAGTAAAAAAGTAAAAAGTTAATTCAAGTTTTTTTAAAAAATGCAAATTTAATTCTCCATAAAATTAATTAGATAAATGTTTATCTTTTTTTGTTAACTTGTATACCTTGATAATACAATTCTTTACTTATATAATTAAAAACTCTTTTTTTTTTTTTTTTGTCACGAAAGAAGAAGAAAAAGAAAAGAAAAGAAAAGAAAACCTCGTTACATTATTTTCATGCAAAATTGAACAAAGCCCGCGTTCGTGAATCGTGAGTAGACGTGTTCTTTAAACATGTAAGAAATACATGTTTTTTTTTATTAATGTTATTAAAAAGTATGTAAAAATTATATGCTATTTAAATAATATGTATTTTTCACGTGCCATGAGACATCAATCTTATATGTGCCGGGTTTGAGGTTTCTAAGAAATTTCTTTCCGTCCGGAAATGGTACGTAGGGTAGGTTAGCACAACTTACGTTAAGAAGAATTGAAGAAACATGCAGCGGGCGCGGCAATACTGCTGGAGCGTGGGCTAATTATAAATTACCTGAACCGAAGAGAACAGAGGGCAGAGAGGCCGAGAAGTGAGAACAATGAAAGGCAGGACCATTCAGGCTGTACTAAGCAGTACTGGCAGGTCGCTTTCCTCTTCCTCTTCCTCCCCATCTTTGTCGTATGTGAAGAAAAGGCTTTCTTTCTTAGCATCCTTCCCTACCCAGAGACTGCCCCTCCAAAGCCCTTTTCTTTCTCGTTTGCTTGGCTTCCCTCGTAAACCCAACTCCTCCGTAGTCTCTTCTTCTGTTACTCTTCGGTTTGTGAGTACCAGCAGCTCCTCCTCCTCCGAAGAACGGGAAAATATTGATGTCGAGCCTAACGAACACGAAGACCCATTTCAATGTAAGCTTCTTTTTGCCTGTTTCTCTTAGCTTTTCCACAAACTTATATGCCAATAAAAAAAAAAAAAATCATTTATTTCTTTTTCAATTTGTGATTTGGAATGATTTAACCGTACTGTTTTCTTCGTGTACGTACATCCATCCTGTATGTATTTTTTTTTTCTTCACTCGCTATTTTGGTTTCCAAGATAATTGACGAACACAAAGGGAAATGAGAGTTTGAATATTGTTGTTGGTGCCCCCCTGATTTCCAGAGCTCTAACTCTAAGCAAGCCTAGTCGTTAGATAGGGTTCAGCTGACTGCGCTTTTCATGATTTTTTATTTATTTATTTTTCTTTTTAGTTTCTTTCCCTTCATACTAGACAGAACACTGGCGTTCGTATGTAATTAATTGAGAATAAAAATGCTGCTTTGGGTCATTGTTTGGTGGGTTTGTAACTTTGTGCGAGGGAAAATAATGTAATGTGTTTGATGAAATGTTTCTCTCGTGATATTTACCGAGGAGAAATGATTTTTGCACATCTCTTATACACTTTTCTAAATCAACTATTAAATTTATAGGACCCAGCTTTAATTTCATTTATAATAGTTGCTGCAATATCTGTTACAGCTGTGTACAACTGTTTTCCAAATTCAAAATAGCAATTACAACAGAATGATCTAATGATAGAATACAAGCTACACTTCAATTGTTGATTTTGAGTTTGTTCTATCCTTACCATGAGAAGTCTTATCTCCTGAGGTTTGAGGGCTTGGAACTGACTCAGTAACCTTGTTTCATGTTTCTGATTGGCATGTTGTCCGTGTTTGATCAAAGTCAGTCCAATCCCAATTGCCCTGGTTTCAGTTTCTGTGACTCTGGATAAATATAGTTCAGTCGATTTACCTTGAAACTATGCTATGAGTTACATACTTCGGACTTTCTAAAAGTACTGTAATATTTGTAGCCTTGTAATTTCATTACTTTTTCTGTTTTCCTTGAAATATAAATTCTTGAAGTTAGGAAAAAAAAAAATACATGTTTACTTTATTAACTTGATTGAAGGGTTTGAAATTCGACCAATTTTGTTCGGTTCCATGGATATATTTCTCGATATTAACACTGTTCTTTAATGTTTTACACATTAGTGCCGCATAGAGTGGACATTCAATGGTTGAATTTTTTATTTGTGAAGTTCAATGTTGAAATCAAATTTGTAATCCTTGCTTTTGATTGATACTTACATCATGAGCAAAATTAGTTTCTTAAACTTTTTAGGGTACGCATGGTATGCGGAATAGACCCTTAGAATAGAATAGTTATTACATTGGTTTATTTTTTTATTTTTTTTAATTCTTGGGAATAGTTCTTCCTCCCAAAAAGGAGATGAATAGCTATTCATTTTCTACGGGAATAGCATATCAATCCTAAATTGACTCCAAAGCCTTCTATTGACCCAAATCAAATGCAACGTTCCTATTGCTCATGATGGATCTCGACAGTGATCGATTCCGCTACTTCTTGGTGTGAGCATTACAAGTTCATGGAGCCCGCCGTGCACGCCATGGCATCCAAGATCTCCGACGTCATCTTTGCCAAGATTATTGTCAATGAATTGCCTGTGCGTATTCTCTCTTGATTCTTGTTTTTTGTCGGGAAATCACTCTTGTTTTGTATGTGATTGTTGACTCACATATGCATTGTGCAGCCCAACAACGCAGCTACAAGCTATCCCCACTACAATACTGCTGACCTTCTTGAGAACTATTTCCATTGCAGAAGCACTTCTTTCATTTTTTGACAATTCACTAATCATGTTGAGCACTGCAACTTGGTCTTTCAAATTGGTGCCTTTAGCCACTGAGTTCTCTGGCGAAATGGAAGTGCTTATGGAGGGCAGTAGTAATGGAGTACTTTCTCCTTTAAGATTGGGCTTTCTCATCAATCCCTTCATCAGCAGCATCCAATGTAGTCTAAATCTGGAAGCAACCTGTTCTCATCAATCCATGGGTTTCACTTCTGACAGGGAGAGACAGAGAGATTTGAATGATCTGAAAGAGAAGATGACATCATGTTCTGTGTTGTATATTAAAATATATTTTAAGGGTATTTTAAGAAATTTAATTATAATATGATTTCATTCACCAGTGTATTGCATTGTAGCAAACGGTGGAATAAGGATAGCTATTACTATTCTAGCTAGTGTTAGAACCAAACTATTGAATAGCAATAGCTATTCCATTCCTGGTAATAGCTATTCATTTTTCCAACGGAATAGTCATTCTGCGTACCAAACATGCCCTTAGTTCCCGCTTTCTGTTTCATTCACTATAGACGGTGATGCTATCTTTGCTGAACTATTTTTATTTGCAGGTGAAACAAATGGAGAAGGAGAATCCACAGAAGAGGATGAGGCCGAGCCTGAGGTACAATATTTTGTCTTAAACCATCTCAGCTAAACCAATCTACATTTCGGTTGATGAAAGTCGCTCATATATATAGATTGGAGATGGAGGTGATGGTGGTGGAGTTGTTTTGCAAGGTGTCCCATGGGGTGAATCGACTCTCTCTATTGCCCGCAACGTCTTGTTGCAATATGGCAATGACATGAAACTCTATGCTTTCAAGACGACTCCTCGTGGATATGTTTATGTGAGAGTACTGGATAAACTTACAAATGAGTAAGATCTCTGCTCTTGTTTATCAAAACCTTATGGTAGTGGATTTACGATCAATATTCTGCAACTTCAGTAGCTAAAAAGGAGTTCATTTTTTCAATAAAGCCCGTTTTCCCATTAACCCTAAATGATAGCATACCCTATGGTCAAAATATAAGCTCTTCTGATAGTTAATTTGTTCTTGTGCTGAAGCCCCATGTGCTATAATGCTGAGGCAAGGACGCTCTGCCCTAATCTATATTTGACCAAGGTCTTTCATAATGTTCTACGCTATTTATTTTGGTACCTGTAGTTATAGAAAGGTACATCTTACATAATAGTTAGAGGAGATAATCTTATTATGTATATGTCTTTATTTGAATCTCCATGGTTTGTGAAGATGCCAATAATAATATTGCTTCCATATTCAGATATGGTTGTCCCAGCATGGAGGAGCTTGAGAGCTACAGTCAAGAATTCAAGAAAAGATTGGATGAAGTTGGAGAACTTGGAAAAATACCTAATAATTTGGCTCCTGATGAGGCATTGAACAGCTAGCTTTCTTCTGTAGTCTGTATATGAGGCTTTAATCATTAGGCAGTTGAACTTTTGCATAATATGATAAAGATTCGTCTGATTGATGAAACTTTTTGTTTCGTAGATAATATATCAAGAACCCTTTTGTCTTGTTTTCTAGGTATCATCTCCAGGGGCAGAGAGGATGCTAAAAGTACCGGATGATTTGGATCGCTTTAAAGACAAGCCTATGAGAGTATGCTATGTGGATGTGGAGTCCAAATGTCAAGAAAAGGATGGGGTCTTTGTGCTGGATTCCATGGAAACAGAATCGGAGAGTTGTGTGTGGAAGTTGGCAAATGTGAAGGAAAACAGGGACCCCGAAAGCAAAGGTATACCTTTAAGCCGTAAACAAAAGGATTGGAGATTAAAAGTGCCATTTGGGATGCATAAAAGGGTGTTCCTGTACGAGTAATGCTACGTATCATCTTTTTGTTCACATTTTGTTCTCCTAAAATTGATGTGGCTCTTAAAATTACCATTGAATTTATAATAGATCATTATTAGATTTTGATCCATTGGTGATTTTAAGAGCCACATCAATTTTATAGGGACAAAATGAGGACAAAGGAATTCTTAACTCCTAACTTTGGTGCGACTTGCAAACCTCTCTCTCTCTCTCTCTCTCTCTCTCTCGTTGTCGTTGTTGGGTAGTGGGCCGAAACTTTGGTTTGGGCTCCACGGTAGATGGCCCAGCCCAATGTGCAAACCATAGTCTACGTGTAGACGGTGTAGTCCTTCCGTCCCGTACTTACAAAGTAATTATGGAGTCACTTATTCATAATTGACAAGAAAAGAAGACACTTTACTTGGCAGCCTCTCTTCTCCAATAATTTGTTGTTTACAGCACTAGTAAACAGCTTTCTTTTTTAATTTTTTTATTATTATTATTATTATTTATATATAATTATTATTGATGGATATGACCTAGATATGGAAGTTTTTGAAAAAAGTAAGTAGAAATAGCAGGACAGAAACAATAGATCCTCCCTTCTCCATATAATAAACCTTCCCAAAATGTAAATAAGACAGAATGAGGAATGCTAGAGCATCTCCTTGTGTTCTCCTGGTGTTCTCTTGCAATGGCATAAATGTAATTTTTTAATTACATTTATGTCATTGCAGGAGAACACTAGAAGAACATCATAAGATATTCTAGCATTTCTCAAGACAGAATAGATCACATGGAGCTAATAACGGGCAAGTTTAAGTCAAAAGAGAATTTCTCCATTTTAGGTACACCACAAGTAAAGCTATATGAATAAATCTCTACAACCTAATAATACTTGTTTTATTTAGGATTCTATTCTCTCTACTCATCATGGTTTGGAATCTTTGAGAATTAAATTTTTTTCTATTGACTGATAAAAAAAAAAAAAAAAAAAAAAAGAAGCTATGGAGCTCGGTAGTCATTAATCATTATAGATAGAGTAATTACATTTTTTCCACACGAATTACTGACTATTGTCAACATGTCACCACGAACTGACATCTCAACCAGAATAGAGCATGCAAGTTATGCAACAACCATTTTTGACCGAATATGTGATTGGACAATCCGATTTTTATTTGGTAAGGTGAATCTCATAAGTGATCTCTCATAATCACTTGTCCAAATCCTTTCAAATTCAGACAAATAATTTGAGAGATAAGGGCGAGCAGATGATAACCGGCTCCTAGTTAACATAAAAAGGTTTTAACCTTGGTATAAATGGTTTTGCCCACTTTGAAAAAAAATAAAAAAAAAAATAAAAAAAGGTTGCCTCATCCCTATTATATATTGATAAAAAAAAAAAAAAAAAAAACCTTGTCCTAATTTCATTTTGGGTTAAATATACTTTGGCCCTCTCAACAAATATAATTTTTGGAAATGCCTACAGATTGACATGTGTGACACTTGGACCCATCAAACTAACATTTTGTTGCAATTAAGCAACAATTAACCCATTTATTTTCCTTCCAATTAACAGTCTCATAAGCTCTTTTTTTTTTGGGGGGGGGGGATGAATACAATTTTTCATCTCACACAAAGAATTAAATGTACAGTTCTTTCCAAAAAGAGGTACGTAAAATTCCGATCCACTGGAACACAAGTTTCTCAGCAACTTCACAATAACACCAAAAACTATACATAAAAAATGAGAAAGGTAGATGCAACAAAAGGAACCCTAAGCAAACTAAACAGTAGAAAGAAACAACATCGTAGCACCATTGAGCTTGAAAAATAACTATCTAAAACCAAGAATATAATTGTATCTAAAACAAAGAGTCATTAAAGACAGAATCTTTGAACTTTCAAACTCCCATACATAATTCTAGTTCTAATTTTTCATTCACTTTTCTTACGAATCTACTCTTCTCTTTAAGCTTTTGTTATCTTTTTTTGTGGGCTCTTTAATTTGGTGCTGTTTTTTACCCTAAATTTGCAGGCCGAAGGGCTGAGGCTGCTAGCTTCTGCGATCGAGAAGCTTTATCAGCAAGTGTTCGATTATCTGGCTAATTTGCTATGGATCTTACTAATTAACATAGTCTGTGTTTTTTTTTCATTAATAATACCATACTGGCCTCATGATATTGCACTTGTTATAACATGCATATAATGTTCAAATAATATCCCAAGATGTAAAAGGATAATGTAAAAAAAAAAAAAAAAAAAAAAAAAAAAAAAAAAAGCAATTAGAAGGATTAAATATTTACTACTTCAATTTATTTATTGCACCATATAAAACCCATAAAGCTGTAGTCATATTATTCATATAACAGCTGGAAACCTCCACAAGCAAAGATAGCAGTCAATAACGTAGCATCGATCTATTTTGCTCCTTTCTTCCCAACGTGCAGGCCAGAAAAATAGACCTTGGGGTTGCTCTGAAAAGTATCCCTTGGGATATGGGATCCTCCTCCACTGCCCGGAGCAACCATCATGCCACCGCCTTTTGAGGAACCACCGCCACCACCAGCACCAACTTTGCCAGCAGCTCCACCTCCTCCTTTGCCACCTCCTCCTCCGCCACCGCCTCCTTTGCCACCTCCTCCTCCGCCACCGCCTCCTTTGCCGCCCATTCTCAAAATATATATATGTAGATTGTACTAAAGGATGAAGATTTCAGTCTAAGACACTAGTAGTTGTATTGTTGATTCAACGAAGATATGTCAGATTATTTATAGGGAGCGCACGATGATCAAATAACTTTTAATGCCCACCTGTAACGCCATCTCCGGCCGTTAAAGATAAAGTAATTATTCAAAAATTACAAATATTTATTTTAACTACTCTAACAATTAAAAACACTCCAACAATAATTTTTATTCTACTCTTTATTTTATTAAAATATTATTTTTTTAATATTTTCTTTTATTAAATGATAGAGAGGAAAAGGGATAGAGAAAAAATATTAATAAAAAATTCATAAACAGATGAACAGTAAATAACCGTGTTAGCTATTCACTATAGTAGCTAATCGGTTTGAGGAGAAAAAATGTTTAAAATAGTCAAATTTGATTCTTTTAGTTAAAGTAACAAGTATGTTGGAGATGGCCTAACTGATTAATTCATAAATTTTCGGAAAATTAATAAATTAGCAAAGCATGACTGATTGCATATATGACTTGTTTTTATTAAAGTCATGATGCCCCCCTTCCCCCTTTATGATCGGTGGAGCTTTTTTTTTTTTTTTTTTTTTTTTTTGTTGAAGGGATAGTGGAGCTTTACTTGTGGATGAAGTAAAGTTAGAAGTAATTGTTTTTAATAAAGTCTTGATGCCCCCCCCTTTATGATCGGTGGAGTCAAATCACACGCCCTACAAAACACACATATCCAGAATAGTAAAATACACGAAGTTATGTTAAAAAAAATAAAAATAATAATAATAATGCAGTAGGTATGTAGACTGTGGAGTAGGCATAGTTTTTGGGGCGTTTGGCAAAGGAATCAAGGAGAGGAATGAGTAGTGCTGTGGTCAGTCTCGAGCAGTGAGCTTAGTCTATTCAAGTCAGCAACTTCAACATTAAATTTACTAATTTTCAATTTTGCCCATAAAAAACGTCGGCTTTTGTTTCATCTTTACAATTATCTTTTCTTTTGATAGGTAAAATTGGAAATTAATAAGTAAAATCAATTCCAAGTTGATTGAGTGGATGTGGCACTCTGCACCATACTGACATTGAGCACGATTCATTCCGCTCTTCCTTTGCCAAACTCGCCCTTTAATCTTAGTCTTAAGTCTTATCCCGGTGGTCCAAGCATTTTCGTGCGTAAAAAAGAAAGCGCAAGAAATAGGAAGAGAAATGACTTTTGGCTCTTGAACTGTTATTCAGAGCACTTATATTGGATTATGTAAAAGTCTTTCTAAATTTATAATAGATAATAAACTCACAAAAACATCTCTTCATTGAATTATCTATCCTAAATCTAAAATAGAGTTTTGATAGATTTGTGAATAGTACAACCTTACATGTGGAGTTACACTATTCACCAATCTATCCATTATTTTATTATTTTCTACATACAAAAAGTGAAAAAAGTAAAATGACAAAAAGTAGAAAAGAGATAAAAATAATAAAATAAGAGTAAAAAAAGAGTATAGAGTTAATAATAGATAATCGGATGGAGTGTGCATTTTAAAACCTATTAGCTAAATTAGATAAAGTGAGTTTTGATTAGCTATTTTAGATTGAAATATACACGATCCAATGTGAGTGCTCTTATATCTCGGTTCTGCAGGGTATTTATTTTTCGGGTAATATTTGGAAGAAGCAGAATTTTTGGATGAAATTCAAAAATTTGGCTAGTACGTAGCACTGCTCATATATAGTACATGTCACATTGTGGTGGAGACCATGTGGCCCCTATTTTGACATGAGACAAAGAGGTGTTCACATGAAGGGGTGATGAGTACGGCTAGTACGGCTAGTCATCTTTCTCTTTATCCGATGCTTTTGCTTTTGTCACCTCATCTTATCTGTCTCTTTGTCCGATGCTTTTGCTTTTGTCACCTCATTTTATCTGTCTCTTCGTCCGATGCTTTTGCTTTTGTCACCTCATCTTATCTTTCTCTTCGTCTGATGCTTTTGCTTTTGTCATGAAACGTGGTTTTTAATACATGCTTATTAATGCATGTAAACTACCGTATTTGTTGTGGAGGAAAAATAAGAGCAGTGTTACGATTTAGCAAAATGAATAATTACAAAAATACCATCCATAAGCCAAATTTTCGGATGAATTCCAAAAATTTTGCTACACTCAAGTATTACCCTATATATATATACATTGATCAAGGAGCAAGTGAACTTGTGGGTTGAAGGTTGTTGTTCACGGCCGTCTCAACATGAAATATTCTGCAATTTTTTTCATTTTTTTGGTGACGCTCCTAATTTTTTTATTTGGTAATTCATCACATTCTTCATTTCATTGTTTTTTTTTTCTTTTTCTCTTTGTTACATGTGTATCCAATAGACAGAAAAGTGGCTTAATTGTAATAAAATTGTAGTTTCATAGATCTAAGTGTCACACTTATAAGTTCGTAGAGTTTTATAAGAAATGATTGTTTGTTGACGAGGCCAAAGTATATTTAAACCATTTTTTTTTTGGGTTAAATACGTTTATGGTACCTGAGTTTTGAAAACTTTAATTTTTTGGTACTTGAGTTTCAATTCGTATCACAGATGGTACCTCTGTTTTAGGAAAAAACCAAATTAGTATCTCAGACAAGTTTTCTGTCAAAAAATTAACGATTCGCCACATGTCAATCCCTGAGGGTTGATATGTGTTTTAGTATAAAAATAAATAAAAAAATCTTTAAAAATTAATTAAAAAATTTAAAAAATATTAAAAAGTTGAAAAAAAAAAGGAAAAAAAAATTATGAGGGGTGGCCGGCCAACCCTATTTTGGCCAAGGGCCATACTCTTGACCAATTTGGGGTGGTTCGGCCACCCCATAACAGAAAAAACAAAAAAAATTTGTTCAATGGTTTTGGCCATTGGGGGTGGCCAAACCGACTGGCCGACTGATACCAAAACGGATGTGCCGTCTGTAATGCGAATTGAAACTCAGGTACTAAAAAATAAAGTTTTCAAAACTCAGATACAAAAAATGAGTGGTATAAGCGAGAAAGGAGTTAAGTGTAATTAACCAATTTATTTTCCTTCTTATTAATTAGCAATCTCATAAGCTTTTTTGTTTATTTATTTATTTATTTTGGATGAATACAATTTTTCATTTCGCACAAAGAATTACACGTACAGTTCTTTCCAGAAAGAGGTAAAACTCCACTGGAACACGGGTTGCTCAACAACTTTGCAATAACAACAAACTATCAAAAATGAGAAAGGCACAACAAAAGCAATCCTAAGCAAACTAAACAGTAGAAAGAAACAACATCGTAGCACCTTTGAGCTTGAAAAATAAACCATCTAAAACCAAGAATTCTATTTAAAACTACAAACCCCATATGCAACAAAAAGAGTCATTAAAGACATAAGTGTGTTTGGGTATTGAATTTTTGAAATTAGAATTCAAATTTTATTTGGTGCTCAAATTTTGAAGTTTGACTTTTTTAAAAAAATTGAATAAATTAAAATATGATTTGTTTTTGAAAAAGTTAAATAAAATATAATTTATTTTTATAAAAAACAAAATCAGAATCATATTATTTTTTAGAATTCCATTACTAATCACACCAAACTTTCAAACTCCCTATACATTATTCTAGTTCTAATTTTCCATTCACTTTTCTTACGAATCTATTCTTCAGAAAACACCATTCCATGTTTCCACTACGAAAAAAAAGAAGCAAATTCTATATAGGTTTTAAACCGTTCAAAAATGTAAAAAATTGTTTGAAATCAATTCCTGACGGTTTTAAAGGTTTTTTTCTAGATTGTTTAAAACCGTCTAGTGTCGCTAAATAAATTTATGGACGGTTTGAACAAAATCGTCCGCAATTACAGATGGTTTTGCTCAAACCGTCCAAAACAGGTTCTAGACGGTTTGGGCAAAACCGTCTAGGATTTGTTTGTTTTTTTTTTTTTTTTTTAAATTATAATAATTTCTTTTTTTTTGTCCACCGAAAATTAGCTCCGGTCACCACCGAAAATCAGCTCCGGTTACCAACATCCACAATCCAGACTTTCGGCCGCACCAAACCCCCCACCAAAACCCAGAAACATGAAACAACCTAGAAGCACCGAAACAACCCAGAAACACTGAAACCCATTCCAATTACCAACCCGTTAGCTTCAACCCCAAACGACCCAGAGCCGGTTTCGGCCGGATCCGGATGGAAATCCTGATGTCCTTGCCAGATACGCTGGAAAACCACGCACTAAAACACAACCCAGAATCACCGAAACCCACCCCAATTACCAGCTCGTTAGCTCCAACCCCAAACGACCCAAAGCCGGTTTCGGCCGAAAATCCCAACGTCCTCGCTAGATCCACCGGAAACCCATGCACACCTGCATGGGTTTGACAGATCTGGCCCTCCATCTCTGTCACTCTCTCCCGCTGTTCCGTTCCAGTCTTCCCGATCCCACCATTCTGTCCAGATCCCGTCACTCGTCTTCAGTCGCCTGCCGGATTGAGAAGAAAAAGATCAACGAGACCTGCACGCACGCCTTGCCTCTTGGGAATTCTTAGCCAAGTCTGGGAATAAAGTAAAGTGATATTGTACAGATTGTCGGGTGGTGTTATATGAGTCGTTGATAAATTTAAAAGAGATGGTTGAGATGTGGGGTGTTATTTTGTGGTGCGGATTGATGACATGAAATTAATAAGTATGAGTTTTAGTTATTGAAATTGCAGACGGTTTAGATAAAACCGTCTGTAAATTTAAACCGTCATAATTTATTTTTTTACAGATGATTTTCAAAAAATTGTCTATAAAAATTTAATTTTAGACAGTTTTTAAAATCATCTGAATGAAAAAAAAAAAAAAAGTGTCTAAAATTTACTTTTTTTTTGGTAGTGTTCAAATCATTTCGGTGCCATCATATATTATAAACTCACTTTCCGACACTTCCCTTTATGCTTTTGTTATCTTTTGTGGGCTCGTTAATTTGTCACTGTTTTTTACCCTAAACTTCCAGGCCGAAGAGCTGAGGCTGCTTCTGTGATTGAGAAGCTTTATCAGCAACTCAGCAAGTGTTCGATTATCTGGTTGATTTGCTATGGATCTTACTAATTAACATAATCTGTGTTTTTTTGTTCTGAATATTCATGAATAATAGCATAATGGCCTCATGATATTGCACTTGTTATAACATGCATATAATGTTTAAATAATATCTCAAGATGTAAAATGAGAATGTAAACGTACGTACGTACGAACGACAAAACAAAAGCAATTAGAAGGATTAATTAGTACTTCAATTTATTCCACCATATAACCCATAGTGCTACATGTCATTTAACCAGGAAACCTCCACAAGATAGCAGTGAATGACGTAGCATCGATCTATAATTTATTTAGTTCCTTTATCCCCGGAGTGCAGGCCTGAAAAATAGCCATTGGGGTTGCTCTCAAAAGTATCCCTAGCTTGAGATATGGGCTCCTCCTCCACCACCACCTTTGCCAGCAGCTTCACCTCCACCACCGCCTCCTTTGCCACCTCCTCCACCACCACCTCTGCCAACCATTCTCAAAATATATACGTAGATTGTACTAAAGTATGAAGATTTCAGTCTAAGATCACTACAAAAATATCGTTGTATTGAGCCGCCTTTTAGAGCCATTTTAAGCTCTAAAAATGACTCTAACCAATTTGAGACGTTTTCCAAACGGGTCCACACCTCAAGTATTAAAAATTAAAATTGATCCGTTTCTCTATAAAACGGTTCAAACTTGAGCCGCTTTTATAAAAGCGGTTCAAACAAGTTAGAGACGCTTTAAAAAAGCGACTCAAAACAGTTAGAGTCGCTTTAATCAAAAGCAGCACTAATTTTTTTTGAGCCGCTTTTATAAAGCGGCTCAAACCGTTTTGAGACGTGTTAAAAAAGCTCTCCAACCAGATTGAGACGCTTGTTAAAATGATTCAAAAATTTTTGAGCCGTTTTAAAAAGCGGCTCAAAATTTTAAAACGGCTCAAAATTAGAAAATAATTAAAATATAATTTTTGAGCCATTTTAAGTGTGTTAAAACGGCTCAAAATTTTAAAATAATTAAAATATATTTTTAGACACTTAAAACGGCTCTAAAATGAAAAATAAATAAAATTCAATATTTTTAATTTTTATTTTATTTTATTTTTAAAATACCTAATAGCAAAAATATTGTTTATAGATATAAACTCATAAACATCCACATAAACTCATATAACCCAAACTTCTTATCAAGACATTAAAACAAAAACAATGCCTTAATATATACACCAAGACATTAAAACAAAAACAATAACATTAAAGTTGTTTGGTAACCATTGGGCAAATTTTCGATTCTCATTTTACATATCCCAAAAATATCAAATTAAAAATATTCTAACTTTTTTACACTTTTTACATCAAATCAATAATTTTTTATTACTATTCAAATAAAAAAACTCATTACAAAATAAAACTTTTTTACTTTTCTATAAAACATTCTCAAATTTTATATCACATCAATCACTTCTTACTATTCAAATAAATATTCAATTACACAATTACTTACCAAACAACTTCAATAACAAATACAACATATCACCATATATAATTTCACTCAACCCCAAACCGATCAAGTTACCTACAATCATAAACGACATATCACCATAAGTAATTTCAAAACATAATACATAGGTTACCTATGATCACAAACCGATCAAGTCCAACCGATAACACAACCTACATCATTTACAAAATTCAATACTATATTCACAACAACTCAAGATGTCTTTTTCACGATAGTTCTTTTCACATAAACTCATATATAACACAAATTTCATATCAAGGCATTAAAACAAAAACAATGCCTTAATGTACACACCAAGACATTAAAATAAAAACAATAACAAATACAACATATCACTATATATAATTTCACTCAACCCCAAACCGATCAAGTTACTTATAATCATAAACGACATATCACCATAAGTAATTTCAAAACATAATACATAAGTTATCTATGATCACAAACCGATCAAGCCCAACCGATAACACAAAAGTTACCTACATCATTTACAAAATTTAATACTACATTCACAACAACTCAAGATGTATTTTTCACGATAGTTCTTTTCACATAAACTCATATATAACACAAACTTCATATCAATGCATTAAAACAAAAACAATGCCTTAATGTACACACCAAGACATTAAAACAACAACAATAACAAATACAACAAATTACCATATATAATTTCACTCAACCCCAAACCGATCAAGTTACCTACAATCATAAACGACATCACCATAAGTAATTTCAAAACATAATACATAAGTTATCTATGATCACAAACCGATCAAGTCCAACCGATAACACAAAAATTACCTACATCATTTACAAAATTCAATACTACATTCACAACAACTCAAGATGTATTTTTCACGATAGTTCTTTTCACATAAACTCATATATAACACAAACTTAATATCAATGCATTAAAACAAAAACAATGCCTTAATGTACACACCAAGACATTAAAACAACAACAATAACAAATACAACAAATCACCATATATAATTTCACTCAACCCCAAACCGATCAAGTTACCTACAATCATAAACAACATCACCATAAGTAATTTCAAAACATAATACATAAGTTATCTATGATCACAAACCGATCAAGTCCAACCGATAACACAAAAGTTACCTACATCATTTACAAAATTCAATACTAAATTCACAACTCAAGATGTCTTTTTCACGATAGCTCCTTATCCGTATCAACATCATCAGACGTCAAGAGCACGTCACCTACATTAGTGATTCAAATGAAATGTGTTATGCATATGCATATATATATATATATATATATATATATATATATATATATATATATATATATATATATATATATATATAGAGTAACGATACACGTAATATTTTCAACTTTATATACTCAAAAAAATTGTAGTTAATCATGTTTGGAGTTAACCTCACGATGAGCGTGACGCAGAAGAAGAGTTGCCTAGAAGTGATGCATTGACTCTAGCAAGATCGTCAATCACCAGAAATTAACCATAAAATACTAGAGTATTATACTGTTACTATGTTTTTTAGTTTTACTTTTTTACAATATTTTTTATTCCCTGAAAAGTTTTCGGTATGAATCAAATTTTTACACTAATTTATTTTTAGATTATTACACTGTCTGAATATGCTTTTATATTTAGATTGCTATTTTAAATTAAGAGTCTATGAATATATAGTTTTTGATATGTATTTTAATATTATGAAATATGTAAATTTAAAAATAATAAAGCAGCAATAAAAAGCAGAAAAAAATTTAAAAAATAAATAAATGAAAAAATAATAATAATAAAAAAGCGTGAGGGAGCTGTGAGAGAGACACCTCTTGTTCTTCGCCGATCGGAGCTGTGAGAGAGCGTGGCCGAGATTGTTCTTCGCTGGTCAGAGCTGTGAGAGAGCGTGGCCGAGCTTGTTCTTCGCCGGTCGGACCTGTGAGGGAGACACCTGCAGAGAGTAAGCGTGAGGGAGAGAGAGTAAACAGAGAGACAAAGAGAGCTAGAGACCCGGACTTACCCGGCCTCACGGCGGTACCCCAGCCGGTGGTGGGGGTTTTACTGAGAGAGTGACAGAGAGACCGCCGAGGGAGAGAGACGAGAGGAATAGAGAACACCGACGCAGGGCTGGAGAGGAGAACGCCGATCGACCTTGCAGCTGGTGGCCGGCTTCACTGAGAGAGAGAGAGAGAGAGCGTGATATCTCAGGCCGCGGGTTTCACATACAAGGGAGAGAGAGACCGGTTGAATACAGGGGAGAGAGAGACGTTGTTTTTTCAAAAAACAACTTTCGCAATAAATGCAAAAAGACAAGGGACTGGCACGGGACAGACTTGTGTCCCGCGTGCCAGCTCCATCTGGAGTCCTTTTGCATCAAAACGACTCCAGATGGAATCATTTTAATGAGAAACGACTCTGTCTGGAGTCGTTTTGTTGCAAAGGACTACGATAAAACGACTCTGTATGGAGTCGTTTTAACTTAAAACGACTCTGTTTCGAGTCGTTCCATAATAAAACGTCTCCAATTATTTTACAATTTTTAATCTACAGCTTTTTTTCTATATATATATAAAAAAAAAAAACAGGAGAGACGTTTCACAATAAAATAGAGTCATTTTTAATTGAAACAACTTCAAATGGAATCATTTTTTACTAGGGTCCTTTTTAACTAAAAGGGCTTTAACTGGAGCCGTTTTAATAAAAACGACTCAAATTATTTTAAATCTTTGTATATATATATATATATATATATATATATATATATATATATAATCTGTTAGTTATTAATATATATGTTTAATTAGTATATATATATATATATATATATTGTATGTACATATATTGTCATACCGACCAAATACTATACTTTCTCTTTAGAGAGAAAAACCTAAACGCTTCGTTTGCCGTAGGGAGAGGCTTTAATTTCTTACCTTATCAGGATGGTCACTTAATGAGGCCGTGCAATTCGTCTGTGGTTGGTGTGTGACCCACATGCATCAGCGGTTTAGGTATTCTGTTTTATGCACGTGTGGGCTATAACTCTTTTCTCCAGTCTCGGAAGGTGTCGATCTAAGCTCGTGAAGATTGTCCATCGCTAAAGGGGTTTCCGGAGAAGGCTCGTGCTTTACACGCGTCGACTCCGGCAGTTGTTTCTTTCCCGGAGCCGGTATGTTAGGATCTCTGTTTATTTTTTGTTTGTATATTCTTGCTTGTGTTCAAAGTTTACCATTTTTTTAGCTATTTTAAGCCAGGTTTTTTTTTTTTTTGGTTTTGTGGGTAAATATTCTTTATCTCTAGTTCACTTCAATGACGTTTGGTCGGTTGGGCTTTCTTTCTTGCCTTTGGGTGTTGTGATTATATATATATAAATTACTTTTATTTTTAGTATATATGGTTAGAATCTTTATAAATTGTGTCATTTTAAGTTTTTAAAATTGGAGACCTTTTTTAATAAAAGGGCTGGAAATTGAAGCCCTTTTTTTAAAAAGCGGTTCTAAGTGGAGCCAATTTATATAAAGCGGCTGGACATTGAGCCGTTTGTAAAGTGGCTCAAAGTTGAGCCATTTGGTAAAAACGGCTCTACTTAAAGCCCTTTTTTATAAAAGGGCTCAAAATAGTACCGTTTTTAATGAAGGGCTGAAAATGGAGCATTTTTTTTTTCTTCATAAAAACGACTCTAATTAATATTGATGAGGGAAATAGTCATGGCTCAAATTAGAGCCGCCAGTATAAAAACGGCTCAAATTTGAGCCGTTTTACATAACGTGGCTCCATTTTGAGCCGTTTAAGTATAAGCGGCTCAAAATTTTTTTGAAGCCGTTTTTCAAAACGACTCTAGTTTGAGTCTCTAGCTAACTACTCCGGAAAAAATTTAAAACAAAGTTGGACTACTTTTAATCTTACGTTGTTTTCTAGTGTCTTTTTCTGTTTTTGTTAGCTGAACGCACACGCACCAATCAAAACGTATTAATTCTTTCATCTCCGGCCAGCCTCTAAAAAATGTTGTAAATTTTGGTGCTATTTCTACAAATGCAGGCATCTCTTATATTACATATACTTCCCCAATCCCCACGGAGGACTTTAATTTGATTCGTTCCCGGCCGAGACGACGTCTAGTAAGGCGACTTTGGTCATGACTTCCACGATGCATTAATTGACCAAAAAGAAAAAATTGTACCCATCAAGAAAATTGTAGATTTAATGAGTAGTTTGAATTAATGAATTGCGGGGATGATCGATATATTCCTCATCCCCATATATTTTCGTTCTTGTCATAAAAGTTGTTTTTGAGTCTCATTAATTAATAGTAAAATTTGAGGAAGAAAGACAGGATACAAACTCCATTGTACTCAACTGTACGTACAAATTCTTTATTTAATTTTGAAGTAATGATCTGTTTGTATGAATATGGAAATACTGTTTTTCATTGGTTTTTTTTGGTGTATGATCTTAATCAGAAAGCATGATAACATCTCTATGTTATTTTCTTCGGTTAAATTTATCATTATCAATGGTTACGACTTAACAATGAAATAGCATGCCATCGATCTGTACATCTATTTTGATATTATTGTTGGACATGGCATGCATGTGAATCTAATTAGAGATCGACTGAACAACTCTACAAGATCCAAGAATTGCATGAGACTTTTATGGAGAGAATGTGAAACGAATGACAAAGCAAAAGTACGTAATTAGAAGGATTAATTAATGCTTAAATTTATTTCACCAAATAACGTACCCATAAAGCAGCTACATGTCATTTAAACAGGAGCTAGCTAGCATTAATTAATTAATTAATTAGTAGATCGAGCATCTATTTGGTTCCTTTTTCACCAGAGTGCAGGCCAGAAAAATAGCCTTGGGGGTTGCTCTCAAAAGTATCCCTTGAGATATGGGCTCCTCCTCCACTGCCCGGAGCAACCATCATGCCACCACTGCCACCACCCTTTGAGGAACCGCCGCCGCCACCTCCAACACCACCACTACCTTTGCCAGCAGCTCCAGTACCTCCTCCACCACCACTTCCTTTGGCACCTCCTCCGCCACCGCCTTTGCCGCCCATTTTCAAAATATGTAGATTAATTGTACTGAATTAAGGATGAAGATGAGAGTCTAAGAGAGGATCGGAGTTTTGATTCAACGAAGATATGCATGGGTGATTATTTATAGGGAGCTATATATATATGGTACTCATTTAATGCCCACCTGTAAATGATTAATGGATTCTCGGAAAATTAAATTGGCAATGCATGAATGCCTGCATGGGTTACCGGAGAGGTCACGTACGCATAGATTACTCCACTTTTTCTTTTTCTTTTTCTTTTTCTCAAAACTGCAGCTATAAATTTGTAATTACTCGGAGAAAAAAAATGGAAATTTCACTTGCACTATCTCAAAGCATAAGCGGTTTGTAATAATAATAATTTAAATTTAAAAAATTTGAAAGGTCGGTCGGTATATATTCCATGTTTCAGCTTCCTGTAATTTTCTCTCTTTTTTTTTTTTTTTTAATAAAAAAATAAAATAAAAATGAATTGGACTCTTCGATCTCCTCTCTAAAAATGTTGTCAATTTTGGATGTGCATCATTTAAGGTGCTAATTGCGCCTCGACTTCTGAAAAAGGTCACCAATTTGATTGGTTGCCGAGACGTCTAGTAAGGCGAGTTTGGTCGCTTTGAGTAGGCCAGGTAGGGATATAGCAGCCATAATAAGTAGTGAATGGTATGTAAAAATCTATATATGTGTTGCCAAATGGTGATTAGGTGCGATAGAGACTATTATAATTAAGTTTATTATTAACTGCTTTTGTGCTATGCAAGTAATCCCGGCCCCTAGTTCGAGAAAATTGCGGAAAAAAAGGGAGTTTGAATATATGATGGTCATTGGTCAAGGTATTTGT
Source organism: Alnus rubra (assembly GCA_028654335.1). Classification (NCBI taxonomy): domain Eukaryota; kingdom Viridiplantae; phylum Streptophyta; class Magnoliopsida; order Fagales; family Betulaceae; genus Alnus; species Alnus rubra. Next base: position 2,108,309 of record JAJPGS010002212.1, read on the forward strand.
CATCATGTATATTTGATTTATTTTGAGAAAACTATATTGTTGTGCAACTTTGTAGACCTTCAATATAAGGGCTTCCACGTTTCAATTGACCGAAAAGAAAATTTGTACCTACCAATTAAGAAAATTGTTGATGTAATGAGTACTTTTAATCACTAAAATATATATGTTGATCATTTCTTTTATGGGATTGATCCCTTACGTATTCAATGATAATGCCCTTTTAAAGAGATGTGTTAGATTCAGCTTGTAAGTAGGGCTGAGCAGGACCCGCCCCGTCCCGCCCCTATTTTCACGGGTTTTGAAGGTATTTATGCGGGCACGGGTTGGATTTTGTCCAACCCGTGCGGAGCGGGGCACGGGTTGGGGTTTTAAAAAAACCCCAGGGACCCGCCCCGCCCCGCGTAAGAAAACATAAAGAAAAAAAATTAGAAAATCCAACACGCCTCCTCTATTTTCATTTTTTTCATTTTGGTTCTAGACTCTTTCTCTTCCTCTCATCAGAAGATTTAGAGCTTCACTTCGATCTCTTCTGGACTTTCTCTTCTCTTCACAAATTTCAGCCACCCCTTGCACCACTCTTCACCTTCTTCAATCTTCACTTCACTCCTTGGGTTTTGTTATAGGCACTAGTCGGAGATCCAACAAAGATGGGTTCAAGAGCGGAAATGAGGAGAACTTATCAAAGAAGGTGCAAGAGAGATGGGAACATGGGAAGCTCGCAACAGGTTTGCAGGTGTTTTTATTTTTCAGAGAATTAGAGCTTCATTTCACTGTTTTGTATATGATTTTTGTTGGAAATTTCAGATCTGGTTTTTGTTGGTATATGTATATATGGCTTTTGTTGAAAATCTTAGATCTGGTTTTTGTCCTTATTGGTATATCCGTATATGTTTTTTGTTAGAAATCTCAAATTTGAATTGATGAATTTATTTGTAGAGTTTCTATCACGATGGCAATGACAATTGAAGAAAATTGTCTACTCTTTCTATACCTGCGGGGATCCCCGCCCTGTGCATCCCCACCTCAATCCCAACCGCCTCGCACGGGTGCAGGGAGATTTTAGCGGGGTGCGGGGCAAAAAAAGGGGCATCCCCGACCCCCCCCCCCCCGCCCCATACTCAGCCCTACTTGTAAGATTGTCTGTGTCTACCTCTTTCTCTCAATCTTCTGATGTGTCATGACTTCATCACATTCCCCTTTCCTCCTTCTATCAAAAGAAAAAGTGTGTGTTTGTTGTCCCACATCGGAGAGTAAAGTAGAGTGAGATGGCCTTATAAACTCCTTCATCTTTTCAAGAGATAGGCCTTTTGAAGAGATGTGTTGGATTCAGCTTGTAAGACTGTCTGTATCTATCTCTTTCTCTCAATCTTTCGATGTGTCGTGACTTCATCCCATTCTCCTTTCCCCCTACTATCAAAAACAAAAAGAAAAAGAAAAAGAAAAAGAGAAGCCTATAAATTGATCTGAGTTAATGTCACTCTTTAAATATTGTTGTGCATTTAAATTTAAAAATTGATCTGAGTTATATAATAATTTCAGAAAAAATCAAAAAGTTAATGTCACTTTTTTCGGTCCAACCCATTTAGTGTTTCTTTTTCTTTTTAAGACTTGAATATTAGATTATCAGAGAAATGCTACACTTTTTAATTTTTTTCTTTTTCAAAATTTTATTCCCAAATTAATGATCTATCTTAGAAGATGGCAACATATCATTTGAAAATCAATTTTTTTTTAAAAAAAAAAAATTAATCTCAAATTATTATACAATTTGATAATATGATTGTAAAAATGGCAATTTCTTATAAAAAAATAATAATAACTAATTTTATTATCATGTCATGCATCATAAATGGTACCTCCGTTTTGAGAAAAAATCAAATTAGTATCTCAATCAAATTGTTCATTCAAAAATTAACAGCCCGCCACATGTCAACCCCTGAGGGTTGACACGTGTTTTAGTATAAAAAATAAAAAATAAAAAATCTTTAAAAATTAATTAAAAAATATTAAAAACTTAAAAAAAAGAAAAAGGGGTGGCAACCACCATGGGAGTGGCCGGGCAACCCCATTTTGGCCAAGGGGGGTGGCTGAGCCACCCTCTTGACTAGGGGTGTGCACATAGCGGATTTTTATTCTTTTTGCCCCTGCCTCGCACCCCTGCGGGTTGACAATTTTCAACCCGCAAACCGCACAAAAAAGAGGCAATCCGTGCGGGGCGGGGCGGGTATATACACAACAAAGAAAAGTTCTTTCTCTACCCCTATTCAAATCTCTCACACTTTTTGTTGTCTCCCCGTTCTCGTTGAAGAACACACAACGAAGAACGAAAGAGAGAGAGAGAGAGAGAGAGAGAGAGAGAGAGAGCATTTGCAATAGAGGGAAAAAGAGACACGAAAAATCCAGCTAAATTGGAGAGAACTGCTAGGTTTTGCAAACCCTGAATCCGAAATTCAAAGAAAAACCGTAATGGCGACACCATTGCCGGGTCTCCAGCACCGAGACGGAGGTGGGGGCGTGGCCGTAGACTGCGACAAGCAATAGATCAAAAGACCAACTTCAGATGGAGATTCAATATATGCAGATAAAGATTCAATATAAACTATACATACATACATATATTGCACATGAAATAGATGGAGAGGTGAAGATTGAAGAAGGTTGATGAAGAGGCGAAGGTGTAGCGAGAAGAACAGTGAAGTGCGGCGCTCGAACTCAAAGACGAAAGAAAGAAAATTGAAGTGAAGGCCGAAGGGGTAGGGTAGTGTGCGTGTGGCGCTAGGGTTAGATAATTGGGTAAATGGGGGACTTAGGGAGTTAGAGACTAGGGTTTTCTATTTTTTTTATTGTTTCCATTGATGCGGGGCGGGGCGGGGACCCGAATTTTTTAAAACTCTAAAACCGCAACCCCACACGGATATATCATTTTTGGACCCTAAACCGCAAAAAAAAAAAAATTGAAAATCCGATGTTTTGCGGGGCGGGGGCTGCGGGGCCAGGCCGATTTTGCGGGTTTTGCACACCCCTACTCTTGACCGGTTTGGGGTGATTTGGCAACCCCATGATAGAAAAGAAAAGAAAAGAAAAGAAAAGAAAAGAAAAAATTTGTTCAAGGGTTTTGGCCATTGGGGGTGGCCGAACCACCTCCATGAGCCACAGGAGTGGTTCGACCACCCTCAGACCGGCCGACTGATACCAAAACGGATATACCATCTGTGATGCGAATGGAAACTCAAGTACCAAAAAATAAAGTTTTCATAACTCAGATACCAAAAATGAGTGGTAGAAGCGATAAGGGGGTTAAGTGTAATTAACACATTTATTTTCCTTCTTATTAATTAGCAATCTCATAAGCTTTTTTGTTTATTTATTTATTTTTTTGGATGAATACAATTTTTCATTTCACACAAATAATTACACGTACAGTTCTTTCCAGAAAGAGGTAAAACTCCATTGGAACACAGGTTGCTCAGCAACTTTACAATAACACCAAACTATCAAAAATGAGAAAGGCACAACAAAAGTAATCCTAAGCAAACTAAACAGTAGAAAGAAACAACATCGTAGCACCTTTGAGCTTGAAAAATAATTCTATTTAAAACTACAACACCGGGCGATATGCAACAAAAAGAGTCATTAAAGACGGAATCTTTAATCTCTCAAACTCCCGTACATAATTCTAGTTCTAATTTTCCATACACTTTTCTTACGAGTCTATTCTTCAGAAAACACAATTCCATGCTTCAAGTCTCTCGTAAGCTTTTGTTATTTGATGTGGTCTTTTGTTTACCAAAATATATCAATAATAAAATTATCACTCGCAATAGTACGAATCCTTATAGGATATGGCTATATTGAGGGTGTTGAACCTCAAGGACTGCAGGGGTATTGTTATCAAGATTTTTGAGATTAAATATAACTTAATTAAAAAGATATTTGATTTTTGTTTTCTAAAAATAAATACATAAAAGTAAAAGAAACATAAATTGAAAGAGAGTATGGATGAGATAAAGAATAGGGGATTGATTTCACCACTCACCGCATAATAATGGTCAATCATAAATTAACAAGGAAAATTCATACTATGCATGATACAGGACTCGTCTCGCTCGAGCAGTCAATAAATTACATCTAAAGAATAAGTATAATCCATCTTTGGTTAGTACGAACCGTCCATCTAACCACTAAGATGCGGTACGACCCGTCTTCCCTAGGCATGAATTAGCTACGTTTTTAATAGGATACATACAATCAATGGAAAAGTAAACCCCATCTTCGGTTGGTACGAACTGTCTACCTAAATTATACTAAACTAGAGTGTAGTACAATCTGTCTTTTCTAGGCGTGGTCTATCTAACCCTCTTGATCATATGTCAATTAAAACCGTTGTATAACAATCATTCACATAATCACAGAAAATATAAAGGATTGAGTTCAATCAATATAAAAGACTTTCTAAGACAAGATAAGAAATTCATAATGATTGAATATAAACATTAAGATCAATTCTCACAGTTATACAACCATCATGCATATAGAAAATTCCAAATTAAAATACAATCAAACCATCGTTACTTGGAAAGGGCTATATCAACACCCTTTGACGAATTTAGCCGCTCATCGTGGTACTGGGATGGCCTCCTGCCATGTTCTTCTCCTCTTCCACTTGTCAGGCCTCCAAGAAGAATTTTCTGTCTAAAGTTAAGTACAAGCACAAGCACAAACATCCATTCTCTTGAGGAAAAAATTATGATCCAAACACTAAGATATATATGTGCAGAATCCAAATTTGAATCCAATCCGATTTTGACTCTTATTGGATAAATTCTGATTTAATCATTCACTTGATTTGATTAAACTTAACCACATCGTATAAATCTTCTATTATGATTGGTTAAACTTAAACATATCTTTTAGGTCTTCTCAAAGTGTGCTTTAAGCCCAAAATTAATGAAATTAATTGCATATTTATTTAAAACCTGAAAACCTGAAAACAACACAAAATCAAACAATTAACAATGCTAAGAAATTAACATATATAAGTTAAAGGGTTTGAATGTGCAACATTCAACTCTTATCATTATCTTTTGTGGGCTCTTTGATTTGGTTATGCTTTTTACCCTAAATTTGCAGGCCGAAGGGTTGAGGCTGCTTCTGCGATCTAGAAGCTTTATGATCAGCAAGTGTTCAATTTTCTGCTAAATTTGCTATGGATCTTACTAATTAATTAACATAATTTGTGTTTTTTTGTACCGGATTTTCATGAATAATAGCATAGTTGCCTCATGATATTGCACTTGTTATAACATGCATATAATTAATGTTCAAATAATATCCCAAGATGTAAAAGGAGCTAGAATGTAAAACGAACGATAAAACAAAACCAATTAGAAGGATTAATTAGTACTTCAATTTATTCCACCATACAACCCATAAAGCTACATGTCATTTAACCAGGAAACCTCCACAAGCTATGATAGCAGTTAATAACGTAGTATCGATCTATATTCTATTTAGTTCCTTTATCCCCAGAGTGCAGGCCTGAAAAATAGCCCTGGGGGTTGCTAGCTAGCTCTCAAAAGCATCCCTTGAGATATGGGCTCCTCCTCCACTGCCCGGAGCAACCATAATGCCACCGCTGCCACCGCCCTTTGAGGAACCACCGCCACCAGCACCACCTCCTTTGCCACCTCCTCCGCTTCCGCCTCCTTGCCACCCATTCTCAAAATATATATGTAGATTGTACTAAAGGATGAAGATTATTTCAGTCTAAGATACTAGTGTTGTTGATTCAACGAAGATATGGCGGATTATTTATAGGGAGCTTCCAACGATCAAATAACTTTTAATGCCCACCTGTAAATGATTAATGGGTTCTCGGACAATATATTAAATTGGCAAAACATGAATGCTTGCAAGGGTTACGTACTGGAGAGGTCAGCGTAGATTACTCCACTTTAATTCTCTCAAAATTGCATCTCTAACTAACTACATACGTACTCGATCTGGAAAAAATTAAAATCAAAGTTGGACTTTTAATCTTACATTGTTTTCTAGTGTACGTCTTTTTCTGTTTTTGTTGGCTGAACGCACACGCACAAATCAAAAAGTTCTCCTCAAACGTATTAATTCTTTCATCTCTGGCCTCTAAAAAATGTTGGAAATTTTGGTGCTATTTCTACAAATGCATGCATCTCTTATGCTTCCCCACGAAGACGACGTCTAGTAAGGCGACTTTGGTCGCTTCCACGATGCATTAATTGACCAAAAAGAAAAATTGTACCCATCAAGAAAATTGTATGTAGATTTAATGAGTTTTAATAACCAAAATATGTTAGAAGTCTTTGAATTGAATTGCCGGGATGATCGATTCCTTATCCCCATATATTTTTGTTCTTGTCATAAAAGTTGTTTTTGAATCTCATTAATAGTAAAATTTGAGGAAGAAAGACAGGATATTAATTCCATCTTTGCTTTCATCGATGACCTCCTCGATCATTTTTTGTAAATTTTAAATGAAATTGATATATAATATCTATTTTATGGCCATGATTTAAAATTTATATATTTAATGGTGTACATGATATCACATTATTTTAATTTTTTAGAGAAATGATTACATAATATCATATGATATATCATATTATAACGTGGGTCTTACACATATATAGATCCCACAAATCCAAAAACGATTTTGAAAGGTGAGACCGTGAAAGGATGGGATAGGAGGAGGATCAAGGGAGGTACTATAGCACGTCTCAATTATTTAAAAGACGTACAAATATTGACATCATGTACACCATTAGTTACATCAACTTTAAAACTCGTAATTATAATTAAAGTATAGCTCATCAAATGCCACATACGGATAAATTAATTAGACACAAATTAAGTTGTTCATTGATTTATTCCAAGTAAGAAATTATTGTGCAATCAAAATTGGAACCTTCACCGGCCCGTGAGTCTTATAGATTTAATGCGTGATTTTAAAAAAGAAAAATGTTGATGATCAAGAGAATATAAAATGACATTTCTCATTGATTTTTATTCTTTGATGAGATAAATAATTAACAAAAAGTTTTAATTGATAGTCATTGACTTAGCCTGTAAATACATAAGTAGCTAGCTAGCTCATGTATTCCATCTAAATATTTTTTGAGATTGCATAGATTAGAAGACACATTTTTTATGTATGATCTTAATCAGAAAGCATGCATGATAACATCTCTATGTTATTTTCTTCGGTTAAATTTATCATTATCAATTGGTTACGACTTAACAATGAAATGGCATGCCATCGATCTGTACGTCTATTTTGATATTATTGTTGGACATGGCATGCATGTGAATCTAATTAGAGATCGACTGAACAACTCTAAAAGATCCAAGAATTGCATGAGACTTTTATGGAGAGAATGTAAAACGAATGACAAAGCAAAAGTACGTAATTAGAAGGATTAATTAATGCTTAAATTTATTTCACCAAATAACGTACCCATAAAGCAGCTACATGCCATTTAAACAGGAGCTAGCTAGCATTAATTAATTAATTAGTAGATCGAGCATCTATTTGGTTCCTTTTTCACCAGAGTGCAGGCCAGAAAAATAGCCTTGGGGGTTGCTCTCAAAAGTATCCCTTGAGATATGGGCTCCTCCTCCACTGCCCGGAGCAACCATCATGCCACCACTGCCACCACCCTTTGAGGAACCGCCGCCGCCGCCGCCACCACCGACACCACCACTACCTTTGCCAGCAGCTCCAGTACCTCCTCCACCACCACTTCCTTTGGCACCTCCTCCGCCACCGCCTTTGCCGCCCATTCTCAAAATATGTAGACTGTACTAAATTATTAAGGATGAAGATGAGAGTCTAAGAGATAGAGGATCGGAGTTTTGATTCAACGAAGATATGCATGGGTGGTTATTTATAGGGAGCTATATATGGTACTCATTTAACTTTTAATTCCCACCTGTAAATGATTAATGGATTCTCGGAAAATTAAATTGGCAATGCATGAATGCCTGCATGGGTTACTGGAGAGGTCACGCATAGATTACTCCACTTTTTTTTTTCTCAAAATTGCAGCTATAAATTTGTAATTACTCGGAGAAAAAAAAAATGGAAATTTCACTTGCACTATCTCAAAGCATAAGCGGTTTGTAATAATAATTTAAATTTTAAAAATTTGAAAGGTCGGTCGGTATATATTATATTCCATGTTTCAGCTTCCTGTAATTTTCTCTCTCTTTTTTTTTTTTTTTTTGGTTAAATTACCTTTTTTTTTTTAATAATAAAAAAAAAAAAATTGAATTGGCCTCTTTGATCTCCTCTTTAAAAATGTTGTCAATTTTGGATGTCCATCATTTAAGGTGCTAATTGCGCCTCGACTTCTGAAAAAAGTCACCAATTTGATTGGTTCCCGGGACGTCAATTAAGGCGACTTTAAGTAGATAGGGACATAGCAACTATAATAAATTAAAGATGGGGTTTGGATAAGTAGTGAATGTATGTAAAAAGCTATGTGTTACCAAAGGGTGATTAGGTGAGATAGAGACTATTATAAGTTTATTATTAACTGCTTTTGTGCTATAAAAAAAAGAAAAAAGAAAAAAGAAAAAGAAAAGGACTTTGAATATATGATGGTCATCGGTCAAGGCATTTGTCATCATGTATATTTGATTTATTTTGAGAAAACTATATCGTTGTGTAACTTTGTAGACCTTCAATATAAGGGCTTCCACGTTTCAATTGACCGAAAAGAAAATTTGCACCTACCTAGAAAATTGTTCATGTAATGAGTTTTAATCACCAAAATATATATGTTGAGGTATTTTTGGGGATGATCCCTTATACATCACCGTTGAACCATATCGATCGTCTTTGTCAATCAAATTGTTGTTGTTGATTACTCGTGTAAACCCTTTTGCCTTTAATTATGAGAATTCTTGCATTTATTGATTTTGGTTGCAAGTCGTAATGCCTCAATAGCGGTCAACCCATTAGATTGACGTGAGTACTGGGCTTGACTCTCACAACTCATTAGAACCTAAACCCAATTTCAAAATTTAAAAAAAAAAAAAAAAAAGGAAAAAAAAAAGCCCTAACACCTCTTCTAGAAGCCTAGAAGGGTTAGCACGTATTAATTAAATGACATGCATTGTAAGTTTTTTTTTTTTTTTTATCTCAATATTGTTGTGCATTTAAATTCTTTCCGAGACTTGAATATTAATAAGTTGAATATATCAAAAGAGCAAAACTATATATAGTAGATTATTAGAGAAATGCTACACTTTTTAAATATTTTTATTTTTCAAAATTTTATTTAATGATGTATCTTAGAAGATCGTAACGTATCATTTGAAAATCAACTTTTAGTTAAAAAAAAAAAAAAAGAAAAAAGAAAAAAAAAACTAATTTTATTATCATGTCATGGATTATTCATATCAAAAGACGACAAAAGTCTCCAAGCTGGCCGGTCTTTTATACCGTGATTTCCGGGCATAGTTGGTACTTGGTAATACAAAATGGGATGGAATTCTTATACGGTATGAATTACATACATGTTTCATATATTCGATTCAAGTATTTTTATGAAACAGATAAACAATTCGACATAAAAAATATATATATATATTAAAAAATTAAAAAAAAATGTATGAATTAATTATAAATTGCGTGAGTATATTACAGATTTCAAGTTAAAACAAAGACTATAAATATTAAATAATTTCTTTCATAGAATGAGGTGTAACATATATCCCTCTTTTTCTAATTTGGTAGCAAACTTTTTTGGGACAATATGTTATCTCAACATAATTCCATAACTAATTGTTAAAGTTAAACTATTTTATATTTTTAATTAATTAAATAATATGTTGAGCATATATTTCTTTAAGAGAAAAATATAATTTAGCCCCCTAAATTACCACCATTTATTCGGATGGTCCTTAAAACTACTAACGCTTGCATTATGGCCCTCTAAACTATCAAAACCTTTGAAAAAATCACATTTTGGCGAAATATCTCCATAATACCCTTGCCACGTGTCATTTTTCAATTAAAAAAAAAATCAAAAATTAAAATTAAAATAAAATTTTATTTTTATTTTTAAAAAGAGATGGGTGTTTGAGGTGACATTAATTCCCAACCGCGACCCGATCTTCCCGACACCCTTCCAGTCACCGTCCATTTTTCCGTCAGAAACCGATCGAAGTCTTCCACAACGATGATAGACTTGCTCGTCGTTTGTAGCGAAACAAAATTCAGATTAAAATTATTCATAACCTTCGAAAAAGATCAATATCATAGACATCGAATGATAGAAAATTAGCTATGTTTGCGTTCGGAGAGGTGGGGACGAATTCACAGAGCTGTAGACGTGCATCATGCCTAACGATGATGCTGGAAAGAATCAGTATGTCCTCCGATCGATCGCAATATTTTTTTAAAAATAAAAAAATTAGTTTTTTTTTTTTTTAGTTTTTAATTTTTATAATTTTTTTTAAAATTATTTTTTTAAAATTTTGATTTTTTTTTAAAAAAATTTGCATTTTTTTGAATTATTTTCATTATTTATTTTTTTTTCTATTTTTTTTTAAAAATATTTTATTATTTTTTAATTGAAAAATGACACGTGGCAGAGATATTATGAGAAATTTAGCCAAAATGAGCTTTTGGTAATTTGTGGGGTAGTGCAAGCCTTGGTAATTTGGAGGGCCATCCAAAGAAATAGTGATAATTTGAGGGCTAAATTGTATTTTTCCATTTCTTTAAATTTTCCATTGTACTTTTAAGCAAAATGATAAAGAAAATACATTCTACTTTTTTTCTTTTTCTTTTTGAACGGAGAAAATACATTCTACTTGTTTTCTAATGATATTGTAGTTTAAAATAGTTTTACTTCAATATTAATAGGTCGAAGAAAAATATCTATGAAAATTTAATGTCTAGTGTAGGCAGTCAATCATCAAAAAAAAAAAAAAAAAATTGGTTTTGATTGTTTTGCTTTTTATGAAAATAATACGTACAATTTAGCATGAAGACCAGTTATATATAATATTAAAATGAATAATAACGTTGGCTTAAATTTGAGTTTTTTTTTTTTTTAATAGAAATAAAATATTAAAATTATTTTAATATTGAAGGACAAAACCAAGATTTTCATCGACGAGGTTAGATAAAACTCTAAAAATAAAATCTAAAAATATACATATTTTTTAATAATTAACTTATGCGTAAATCTTCAAGTGCTTTATATAGCATATATGTGTTTTATAGCACTATTGATCATATTTCGGAATTGAATCTAACAGCAATTGATGAAACTTATTTAATTATCCACCAAAACAAATTAACGGATCCCATCTTAATTAATTCCCTTCCCTCATCAATTTTTTACAAAGGGGTTGGTGATTAATTACACACCAAATCGTATATAAAATTCTTCCCAATCCAAAAAGAAATCAGCAATATATCAATTCCTCTTCATGCAAAAAGTTAGAACAGTCAGATAAATTAACCTACAAACAACATATATATATATCGATCGTACGTGCTTATCTTGAACAAATTGGCTCTTCTGTAATCGTCTCCAACCCCGGCTTCCTTGACCTGCACACCGATAACCTGAACTTGAACTCCGGCGCTGCAAACTCCTCCACTCCCTCCAAACTCAATCTCGAACCACTTTCCTCTGCCGTCTCCCCCACCTCTTGCTTTCCACCGCCACCGGATATCCGCTTGGCCGCCGAGTTGGCCGCCATGAAAAGAGCCGCCATGTCGGCTGCCGTGACTATAGAGTTGACTCTCTTCATGGGAAACATGATGTACACGTTGCCAAACTCCAACTCCTCGTCGGCGGCGAGGGCGGAGAATCTCCTGCCAATGTGCAGGGACCGAGAGTTGACCAGGAAAAAGTTGGGGCGCTCAAGCATGAGCTCGGCGGCCTTGACGGTTTCGCGGCAGTGCCGGATTTCGCCGCCCGGGAAGATCACCCTTGCTGCCTTGTTGTTCTTGATCAAAGGGGTGGCGAGAGTGCACGAAATATAGTTCCCCATGATCTGAGAAAAAATGGTTATGGGTTTGGTAGGGAGAGATCGAGCGTGGGTGATTTCTCTTTATATATATATAGTAATAGTGGAATGACTGCGAGGCAGTCAATGGCCGCCCGCCCTGAAAGTTCGATGGAAAAAACGGTGTGCGCGCGCGCGAGCGTGAGAGCGTGTTGAAGGTGGTGGTGGTGGGGCTTTTGTTTTGATCTTTTGTGTGTGAATACGCGAAAAGGTTGCGAAGGTGCTTGCGTTGATGTCTCTATTGACATGTGATTTTTTCGCTGTGAACGCGTGTGGGGCCTACAACACGTAGCTGTTGTTGTTGTTGTTGTTGTTGGGTGTTGAATCTTCTTCTAGGATGTTCATATTATTGTGTTTCGTATTCATGGTATTTTCTTTGCTGTTTTCTGGTAACGTGGCAGTGGCGGTGGCCTCGCCACGTAATCAACACGGACAAAGTGACAAGAAGCCTTATCCATGGCCACGTACCGGGGGGGGTGTCTTGTGTTGGCCGCTTTCCAATTTCCACGTACTGTCATCGAACTGAAAAATAATAAAGTATTCAAATTGCTAATGTTTGTTAGGTGTGTGATGATGATGATGAATGAGAATCGATCTTAACAAACGTAACAGATAGAAAAAGGTTGAGAGATCGAGAAGAGTATTCAGTTCCCGACTACTATGGTTTTAATATTTTTGTCGGTGGGTTTCCAACTGCAATTTCTCAGCTCGCAACTTGGGGAGGCATATATGCACTCTCTCTAATTATTTTAATTTTAGTGGAAATTTCACTGAAATTGATGAGTTTTTGCAAGTTCAAACTAAACAAATTGAGGTTGCATTGAAAGTGTTTATCATTGACTATAAAACAAAAGAAAGTGGGGGGAAAAGCAATTTGGCATCAGATTGACCACGCGCGATCGACCTTTGCTGTACATGCACGTTGGCTACATCATCTGGACCGGACAGCAGTGTTCGGTTTACAGGTTGCCTGCTGCATGCCACTATATATTGAGCTTGCCTTATATATTGTCCTCGGATGTAGGGTGAGTTTGTCTTCGCGTCTCGAATTCGGATCGTGTTGATGTATGGATATAAAATTATATAAGTTAATTCTAACTCGACTCATTTAATTAAGCAAGTCAAACCCCTCGACCCTAATTAACCTTCTAATTTTGTATTGAGTCCGTGTCGGGTTCGAAAGTCATAAAAAAATTTGACTATTATTATGTCTCGTGGCAGGTTTTGATCGTATCGAAGTATATGTATAAAACTATATAAGTATTCTACATTAACCTAACTCATTTAAATAAACGAGTCAAACTCTTAAATTCCAACTCGATCTTTAATTTCATGCTAAGTTCATGTCTGGTTCGCAGATTGTGTCAAAAATAAAAAATCATTGACTGTATGTAAAGAGGAAAATATGGTTGGGACGGAATAGGATCCTCTACATTTAATTATAAAGGAGGGGCATAGTTGTCTTTTCACATTTTTATAGAATGTAAGAAGACAACTATGTCCCTACTTTATAACTAAATGGAGAGAAATAGAGATGATCCAAATGGAGAGGATCCAAATTCGGTTGGGACAAGGGGCGGAGTCACTAAGAAATTTGGGGGAAAACAAGATTTTTTAGATATAGATATTATGGAACCAAATCTCATCTATTTTGTTTTTCAAGACTTAGGCCTTGTTTGAAATCCCCATTCCCCTTCCCTCCCCTTCCCTTCACTTCTCCAAAAAAATATCAATTTCAAAATATTCTTACTTTTTTCACTTTTTATATCACATCAACACTTTTTTTATTACTTTTTAAATAAAAAACTCACTACAATACAAATTTTTCTCACTTTTTCATATAAATTATTTCAATTTTATATCACATCAATCATATTTTTTAATCATTAAAAAAAAATTCCAAAGGAAAGGGAAAGGGAAAGGGAATTTCAAACGGGGCCTTAAACTTACACGATACACAAATATCTTTTTATTAGAATAAAATATTTGATGTGGTTTCCCCCAAACATAAGCTATTTGAAAAAAATGAGATTGGGACGAATGTCTGAAATGCAAAGTTAATGCATCCATATCTAGATATCTATAGGGAGTCATGCGTCCAACCCCCCCCCCCCCCCCCCCCCACCCCCCCCACACACACACTTCAAGATTTTTCAAAAAAATCTAAAAATTTTACCCTTAATTTTTTTTTTTTTTAATATGAGCCCCTAAGTTGCAGATGCCGGCTCTGCCCTGGTTGAGACTAGTATAAGGAAGAGTTTTTCCATTTCAAATATGAAATTCTCATATATATATATATAAAGAAAAAAAGAAAAGAAAAAAGAAAGATATATGAAATACTCGACCTTGTAAAGCAGAGTTCGTAAAGGAGAAGATCAAAACATACAGATTGAAACGAAAAACACGAGCATAGCGGAAGATCGTTTTTATCATTGTTGATACAGTTTCCGGTATGGTGACGTGTTGCCTAGTGATTCGCTGCTGGGTTCTGATCTACAACCTCAATCCTGCAAAAGAACAAACAACTATTCGGGGGTGCCGACTACGCCCACTCTGATGCCTAAGTCAGTTCAAATCAATTTTCTGAAGAGTGTTTTTAATCTCAAGAGCTCAGAGAATTCCCTTTTTTCATACCTGGTGCGACGGTCTTATTTATAGGCCGGACTTGCGGTCTTACCAGAATTCTTGACGCCAAGTTGGATTAGGAGTTTGAGTCATAGCTTGGTTGAACTTCAACCTTATCTTCAGGGAATTCGAATGAAATTGCAGAGTCCGAAGTTGATTGCGTTCGTACTTCTTTAATCTTAATTCTGTGTCAATAACTACCTTATCCCATTAATTATGAAATTGAGACTTATCCCTGATCTTCTGGGATACTATCCTTATCGCATTCTAAGACAACTGCAGCATACTTCAGCCAACCTCCAAGGTGATAATATTCGGGATGTATTCGCTCCGACTTGGAGATCTCGAAATATTGCCGCACCATAACAGGGTTGTGTAAGGTCCGAGATGTTGTTACACCGAGACGTTTATTACTCCGAGGTGTTGTCACACCGGCTTGATATCACCCCGAGGGGCCATCATACCGGCTTGATATTACCCCGAGGCGTTATCACTCCGAGGCACAAATATCCGAGATATGTTCGCTCCGATCAGACTAGGAGATCTCGGGATATTTCATACCGTCATCAGGTTTGATAAGACCAAGACGTCATTATACCTAGACGATCTTCCTTTGCTGGGTCGTAACGAATGTCCGAGACGTAACTCCGAGATGTTTCAGAATCCACGTGTCTTTGAGGTTAATTTTATCCCCAACAGTTACCCCCCTAATTCTCTAATTTCAGAAAAAATAGAAATAAGAGAATTATTTACCGCCTGCCAACCTGTACCTGCTACTGTGAAGGGCACGTCTTTTCAAAAGTTCAAACATTTAAACCTTCCTGCTTCTTTTTCCAATGACGACGTCAGCTCTAAATCGTCGTCCTTTATCATCATGACACGGTATTATCGAGGTAGCGCCTTTAATTCTTGAATACGGAATGTGCGCCTTTTCAGTTTTCGGAGATATTGAAATGATGGCGCCTTTTGATATTTTGGACACGTAGGGGAGGGGGTATTAAAGTTTTGGAATACTTTCACTGTTTATTCCTTGACATTTTCTCGTTCTCTCTCTTTATCCTCCATTGTTGTCTTCTTCCTAAGCTCTTTTCTTTCTCTGAACCCTCTGTTCCTCCTCTTCTTCTTTTTAAATGGCTCCTAAGAAGGCTGCTTCAAACGTTCCTGCTACGTCTCGGGCTCGGACCAAAAGGTCCGATGGCTTCGTGGATCTCTCTCCCCTGGAGAGTAGGGTGGAAACCGCCCTATTTGCGAAGCATGAGGGTGTTCTGCGTCTGAACTACGACATTTCTCCAACAGTGAGGATGTTTTATCAAGCACCTGAAGCTCGGCTTATTGATGGCGGCGACATCACTTTATTCGAAAGGATGTTTCTTGCTGGACTCCGGTTACCATTTCCGGAGATTGCTCGGGATTTTGTCCTTTTTCTGATGGTTGCGCCCAGTCAGATCATGCCTAACGCCTGGAGGTATTTATTCGCTTCATACATCCTTTGGAGGCTTGTACTGAAGGAGATGAAGATCCTTCAATTTTTCAGCATCTACAGACCGAGGTAGACTTCAGAGGGAATGATTGAACTATGTGTTCGTCACCCGCCTATATTCATCAAGCTTAAGAGTAGGCTAACAAACAACAAGTTCTGGGAAATGCAATTTTTTTGAGTCTCTGGGGAGTGGGAATGCCCTGAGGGTACTTTTTTGCCCGAGAACCCTAGGATGCCTCGGACCTGGCAATTGTTACGACCTGACCGAAGCGACCCCCCTTCACTTAGCGTATCCGACCAGGAGGATGTCAAGAAGATAAGTGAGTGGTCTGCAATTAGGGTCAAGGCTGACAAATTTGAGGAAGTCGATTTTGACAATCTTGTCACCGAGGAGAATTTAAGGCAATTCCTTGGATACGACATCCCGAGAGACAAACAACTTATTACCAAGAGATGGGTTGTTAAGAAGAGGAACGATGCACCTCCATCTCCGAGGCCTGTTACCAAGAAGAGGCCTTTTAGAAGAGCCGAAGAAGTTCCTGAGGATGTTCCTTTGCGGAAGAAACAGAACATTCCACTAGCCGCGTCGGGTGCAAGGAGAACTCCCCCTTCGGTATCATCAGCTGGAGTAAACGTTGAAGAGGGATCCGCGAGCTTTCGGGGTTTCGTTCCAGAAGTTTCCCCTACACCAGAAGCTGGTACTGCTCCTTCCTTTGTCTTAAGGGATGAGTCCGGCTCCGAGGCATCGTATCAGGGCCCCGAGACTCCTCTTGAGGAAACTCATGCCGGAGCTTCCACAATAAATAGTCCGGCCCCAGGGAGATCTGGAGAGGGGGATGAACCGAGAACTGAGGCCCGTGACGTGCAAGTCACGCGTAGGGTGAAACATTCGGCGAGGAAACGGAAATTCAGTGCTCAAAATCGTCTTGTCGAAATAATTTCAGAGGTTGAGCGGATGTGGGGTAAGGCGGTCATAAGGCCTTCTGACGCCGAGGAGGTACGGCAAGAGTCTGTCCCTTCGGGTGGTGAATCTGATGAAGATAGGGATGCGGATGTTGGCACTTTCCGAGATGAAGCTTCGGTCGAAGGCTTTGTGGAAGAAGGCACTCCTCGGACTCCTTCATCAGAGCGTCCAAAAACTCTGCCACCCCCAGTTGTGATTGTGAAATGGGGCATGAAACCCCCAAGAACCATGTACAGCTCCTGATCCAAACGAAGCTCAAACATGAACAACTGAGAGGGGGAATACCGAAGAACCAGAGACTTCTCAGCGAGAGGGTGTTCGGGATACATCGGGCGTTGGTCTCGGAAAGCCTGAAGGATCGGGGGTTAATGCCGAGGCCATCACTCCCGAAGCAGATCTGCATCCCGAAGCTTCTGCTAGGGACAGGTCCCATACTGAGGCCAGCACTTCTGAATTAAGGCCTTCTGGGTCTGAGGCAGCTCCGAGTGCGGAAACTACTCCCTCTGTAGGCCCCAGTTCTTCTTCCAGAGTTTCCGCGGGCTTTGAGGTTTTGGGCCGAGGCCTTCTTGGTCATCCAATGGAGGCCATAAAGAATCTGATTCAGGAAGGGTTCTTAGGAAATGCAGGGGTTTCATCCCCCGACAAAATTGCGCAAGACATTCTTATATCTCATTATCAGGTGAGTTTCCGAGAACAAGCCTTCATTTAGATCCATTTTTAGTTCTTAATCCAGAGTTTGCCTACCTTTTTCTTGTAGCTTCTGGTGAAGATGACTGCCCTCTGGCAGAGGTATGAAAATCGTCAGGTTCAACCTACCGCTCCAGCCCCTGAAGTGCAAGCTTGAGTCTCGAGTCTGGAGAAAGAAGTGGCAGCTTTGAAGGCCCTCCTTCAATCTAGAGATGAAGAGCTCGCTGCCCGGGACTTGATTATATCCGAGGAGCGCTCTGCCAATGCTCGTTTGAAGAAGGAAGTGATGGAGGCCAATGAGCGGTATACTCGCTCTGTTGCAAGTCTTTCTACCGAGCTTGATCGTGCAGATCAGTTATCCTCTCGCTTGTCAGCTGTACAGAACGAATGCTCGGAAGCGTGCAAGAATGCCTTAAACGCTGAGGCAGAAAAGGACAAGCTGAAGGCCGAAATTGAAAGACTTGAGGCTGAAAGAAACAAAGCTGTTAAAGCGCAGGATCATTCGGAGAGTCTCTTAATTAGGCTTAGGGCTAGATATGACGCGGGTCAAGCAAAACTGAAGTGCTATCTGAAGCAACTGAGCTATGTGCCGTTCCTTCGGGACCAGAGCTGGGCTCGGGGATGCAATTGGGGTTTCGAGAACTTTCAAACTTTAGTAACAAGCTCCAAATATAAGTTTGACCCCAAAACAGTTGGGCCACAACTGGTTGGGTTTCCTGAGGAAGCAATCTTAGAAATGGACGAATTCGGTAAAGAATTCATGCCAGACGTTCCAAGTTGGGGTGACGACGCACCAGATCCCCGAGAGGATCCTCTTGACGATCCTGCAAGCTAAAAGCTGTCCTCGGTCCTGAATCTTTTCTTTATTTCTGAAATTTTGTAATCTGTAAAAGAGTTTATATATCAATGAAATGAAATTACCTAATTGGAGTCTTATCCTTTCAATTTCCTCATTTCTGAATTTAGATGATCCGTGTTCATAGCATCTGGAGACCTCCAACCGAGAGGTTTCCTGTCTTTTCTGAAACTTTCAATCTTGCCGTTGTTTCCTTTCCATAACCCTTTCGGGTCGTTCGAGAAAAGGATTTGGGCCCATTCTTAATCTTATCCCTTCGGAAACCCCCAACCGAGGGGTTTCTTCCCATTAAATCCTTTCCATGACCCTTTCGGGTTGTTCGAGGAAAGGATTCGGGCGGATTCTAATCGGGATATCCATCATCTTATCCTTCGGAAACCTCCAACCGGGAGGTTTCAACCCTCTGTGTCCTTTCCATGACCCTTTCGGGCTGTCCGAGGAAAGGATCCGGGTGGATTCTTCTTTGGATATCCTTAGCCTTATCCTTCGGAAACCCCCAACCGAGGGGTTTCAACCATTTGTATCCTTTCCATGACCCTTGCGGGTTGTTCGAGGAAAAGAATCGGGCGGATTCTAGTCCTCATCCTTTAGAAACCCCCAACTGAGGGGTTTCAACCCTTTGTATCCTTTCCATGACCCTTTCGGGTTGTCCAAGGAAAGGATTCAGGCGGATTTCTTTCCTGAACATCCCCACCATAACTCTTTCGAGTCGTTCGAGGTGAGGAGTCAGATGGACGCTGATGTAGCTTGATCATCTTTGGGGAGGTTTGATGAAGAAGTGTTTCCATGCTATCTCAGGCTGCTGCTCATAGTTCGATCAAATCCAGGAGACTATCTGTTCTTTCTTGCTCTCAGTGTTAGAAGCTTCGGACCTTCTCAGCCTTCCCATAACCCCTAATCGAGGGGTTTCTTTCTACTGCGTCATTTCCATGACCCTATTGGGTTGTCCGAGGAAAGAATGCAAGTGGATTCTTTTCTAAGTGTCACCCATAACTCTTTTGAGTCGTTCGAGAGGGAAGCTCAGATTGATTCTTGGATTTCTATAATTGTTGACATGTACTGGAAAGAAACATTCTTTATTGAATATAAAATCGTTTGGAAAAAAAAAAAATTACATGAAATATCTCTTCAGGTGCTCGGCATTCCATGATCTCGGGAGTATCTTCCCCGTCTCGGTCATTAAGCGGTAAGCCCCTTTCTGATGGTATCCTACTACCTTATAGGGGCCTTCCCATTCGGGTCCCATTTTTCCTTCCGTTGGATCTTTCATCATTAAGCTCACCTTCCTGAGTACCCAATCTCCGAGCTAGAACTTTCTGGGTACCACTTGTTTGTTAAAGTACCGAGCCGTTCGATTCTGATATGCTACCCATGTGACTTGAGCGTCGTTTCTTTTCTCCTGCAAAAGATCCAGATGTACCTTAGCTTTTTCGTCGTTGAGTCCTGGATTGTAGTGAGCTACACGAAAGCTTGGAGATCCTACTTCGACTGGTATCACCGCCTCGGTTCCATACGTAAGCGAGAATGGTGTCTCGCCTGTTGGAGTTCTTCTTGTGGTTCGGTACGACCACAGCACCTCTGGAACATATTCAACCCATGCTCTTTTCTTCTTATCAAGCTTTTTCTTCAAAGTCTTTACCAGGGTCTTATTCGTCGCCTCTACCTGACCATTTGCCTTTGGGTAAAGTACCGAAGCATAATGGTTTCAGATACGGAGTTCCGAACACCATTTCCGAAATGGTTCACAGTCAAACTGCTTCCCATTATCCGTGACGAAAGCATGAGGAATCCTGAACCGGCACACCACCGATTCCAGAGGAAAGTTATAACATTTGCTGAGGTTATAGCTGCTAATGCTTCTGCTTCCGCCCATTTAGTAAAATAGTCTACAGCTACAACCAAGAACTTCCGTCCACCTTTCCCTACCGGCATTGGGCCAACTATATCCACCCCCAATTTCGCAAATGGCCATGGAGAAGTGAGGGGGGTAAGCTTCTCGGGACTTGCTTTCATAATTCTTGAGAACCTCTGGCATTTGTCACAGGTTTTGACGAGAAGAGTCGAATCTTTTTTTATTGTAGGGCAATAGTAGCCTGCTCGGATGGTTTTTTGCGCCAGCATCCTTCCTCCTGAGTGGTCTCTGCACACACCTTCATGGATTTCCCTAAGAACATAATTCGACTCGGCCTTGGAGAGGCATTTGAGTAGGGGTTCGGAATATCCTCTTTTGTACAGTATTTCTCCGAGAAGGCAAAACCGTGCCACTTGTATCTTCACCCTCCGAGCCGCGACCTTGTCTTCTGGCAGCAACCCATGTCTGAGGAACTGAATTATCTCCCTTGCCCACTCTGGTTCATCCGGTGTTGAATCTGCTTCCATAACATTGGCCCTCAGGGCTATTGACGGCTCGGTCAGAACAATAATTTGCCTTCTGGATGCTTCAATTTCCTCATCTGTTCCCGATGCAATCTTCGAGAACTCATCAGCTCGGATGTTTTCCTCTCGAGGTATCTTTGTGATGACGAACCTTTCGAAATAAGATTGGAATCAGCGCACCTCTTCCAAATACCTGGCCATTCGGTCTTCTTGTGCTTCAAATTGTCCTTGGACTTGGCCTACGACCACTTGAGAATCACTCCGGATCTCGACATTAGTTGCTCCCATCTCTCGGGATAATGCCAAACCCGTTATCACCGCTTTGTATTCAGCTTCATTGTTCGTTGTGACGAAGTCCAGTTTTACAGCAAAACCGAACTCTTGACCTTCAGGATTCTTGAGGAGAACACCTACTCCGCTTTTGCACTGTGTTGAAGAGCCATCTACAAAAACAACCCAAGTTGACTCCTTAGGAAGTTCTTCTGCTTCAGGAATGTTGCAGAATTCTACCAGGAAATCTGCCAGAACCTATCCTTTGATAGTCGTCCGAGGATGAAACTCGATATCAAATTGTCCGAGTTCCATCGCCCAGTTGACTAATCTTCCCGAGAGGTTAGGTTTTTGCAAAACCTTCTTCATCGGATACTCAGTTAAGACTCTGATAGCATGAGCCTGAAAGTATGGCCTCAATCTTCTGGCTGAGATAATCAAAGCAAAGGCCAACTTCTCGATCCGAGGGTACCTTTCTTCCGCGCCATGTAATGCTTTACTTGTAAAGTAAACAGGTTTCTGAACTCCTGAATCTTCTTGGACTAGCGTCGAGCTTACCGCTGAGGGGGATACTGCCAAATAGAGATAAAGTATCTCCCCTTCGGTTGGGCGGCTCAACAATGGTGGGTTGGCTAAGTATTCCTTCAACTTCTCGAAAGCTTCCTCACACTCCTCACTCCACATAAATGCTTTCCTTAAAATCTTAAAGAAAGGAAGACACTTATCTGTTGACCTTGATCTGAACCAATTCAGGGCCGCAATCCTTCCTGTCAGCCGTTGGAGTTGCTTTGTTGTTTTCGGGGCTTCCATTTCAAGGACATCCCTGACCTCCTCTGGATTTGCTTCAATGCCCCTCTGTGACACCATGAACCCCAGAAACTTGCCTGAAGAAACTCCGAAGGCACACTTTGTTGGGTTTAGCTTCATGTTGTATTCTCTTAGAGTCCGAAAAGTCTCTCGGAGGTCTTCTAAGTGTCTGGTTGCCCGAATACTTTTAACCAGCAGGTCATCTACGTATACTTCAACGTTTCGGCTAATTTGATTTTGAAACATTCGTTTCACAAGTCGCTGATATGTGGCTCCCGCATTCTTCAAACCGAAGGGCATCATCTTATAGCAGTAAAGTCCTCGGTCTATGATGAAAGCAGTTTTTTCTTGTTCTGCTTCTTCCATGTAGATCTGATTGTATCCCGAGAAGGCATCCATAAAGCTTAAGAGCTCGTGTCCGGCAGTCGAATCGACCAATAAATCTATCCGAGGCAGAGGAAAGCTATCATTCGGACATGCCTTATTCAAGTCAGTGAAATCTACGCACATCCTCCACTTGCCATTAGACTTCTTTACCAGCACCACATTGGCCAACCACTAGGGATAATCTACCTCTCGGATAAACCCAGCTTTCAGCAACTTCTCTACCTCTTCCGCAACAGCTATGTTTCGTTCTGCGGCAAAAGCCCTTCTTCTCTGTTTCACAGGGCGATGATTTGGGTCCACATTTAGCTTATGGACAATGACCGAAGGATCAATTCCCGGCATATCTTCATGGCTCCAGGCAAATACATCATTGTTGCGCCTCAAGAACGCCACCAGATCTTCCTTCATGGGTTGAGGGAGTTGTGAGCTTATATAAACTTTCTTTCCTAAGTCACCTATTTCGAACTCCTCCAAGGCTTCCACAGGCTCCCCCAACGGTGACTGTTATTTTTCGTCCTCCTTAGTTTTCTCACCCATATTGTGCTGCCTCGGAGTGTCTTTTAAGGATAGATTGTAGCAACGCCTAGCCTCCTTCTGGTCTCCTTTAACTACTCCAACTCCTTCTTCTGTTGGAAACTTCATGCTGAGATGCGGTGTTGAAGTCACAGCTTTGAAGTCGTTGAGAGCTGTCCGTCCTATGATGGCATTATAGGCCGAGACTCTGTCAACTATCAGGAACTTTACCATAATGACCTTTTGTCTCGGATAAGTCCCTGCCGTTACAGGTAGATCAATAGAACCGAGAGGCAGCACCTTTTCTCCAGCGAAACCTTGTAACTGGCATGAGACCGGGACCACATTTTCTCGTGGAACTCCCATGTAATCAAAAGCTGATTTAAAAAGAATATCAGCCGAGCTTTCTGTGTCAACGAGGATCCGCCGAGTCTGATAATTTGCTATCGTTAAGGTAACCACAAGGGCGTCTGTGTGCGGAAGCGAGACCCCAGCATAATCATCATCCGAGAACCCTATAACCAGAGGATTATATTTCCGAGACTTTGGGGGCTTCTGGACCGAATATACTTCGAAATCATCCAGCTGCCTGGCATACGCATTCCGAGCCGAGTTGGACTCACCTCCTCCTCTAAATCCTCCCGAGATAGTGTGGATGATAGGGAGATTGCCTTGCTGCGCCACTCGAGCTCGGCTCCTACTTCTCTCCCTTCTTTCGTCCCTCCGAGGCCGAGGTGCTAGCTCTCGGCTTCTTCCTCTTCTTTCTTCTTGTCTCGATTGATAATTTCTCCTTTCATTCCGATCTTCCTCCCTCCTTGGCCGCGGATATTGGTCCCGCTCCTGTTGATTTCTTTCATTAACGAGAAATCGGACTAGTTTCCCGTTCTCAATGAACTTCTCAATCAACTGCCTCAGTGACACACTGCTCGGTGTAGTGACCATATGAATCATGGAAGGCACAATATTTGTGAGCCAAGCGCGGAGGTGGATCTCCTGGAATGGGTCTCGGTCTCTAGTAATTCGGATCTTTTCTAAGCTCCATAAGCACCTCAGTGAGAGAGGCATTTAATGGAGTCCACTTGTAATCTCCGAAATTCTTCTTCGCCTTCTTATACTCTCCGGGACCAATGTCCTGCATGGGCTCGGGAATCTTCTTCTTCTTGGGCTTCACGGTGGAAGGCTGGTGTTGCTGCTGAGAATTATTGAGAAGGGCTCGGAGTGTTTCCTCCTGATTAATGTACCTGTCTATCTTTACCATAAAGGTATGAAGATCCTTCGGTGGTTTCAACGCCAAGTCCGCCATTAGCGGTCCGTCTTTCTTCAACCCTTGGAAAATTGCACCGTAAATGAAGTCGCCTGGTGCGCTTTCTGTCTCCAGTTTCTCCTCGTTGAATCTCCATAAATAGTCTTTTAAAGACTCGTTCGGTCCCTGCCGCACAGAGAGTAGGTACCCTCTGGGTTTTCTTCTGGCTCTTCCAGACACGAACTGGGTCAGGAATTTCCTTCCAAGAGCGTCGAAACTATCAATCGACCTTGGGGGAAGATTTCTGAGCCAGTCTCGGGCCTTTCCTGACAAGGTGAGAGGAAAAGCTCGGCACGCCACAGCGTCAGGTGTCTTGTGCAAGGATACGTGGGATCGAAAATTATCCAAATGCTCTACCGGATCTTCACTACCTGAAAAAACAGGGATATCAGGTACCTTAAACCTTCCGGGCAGGTCGAAGTTGGATACTTCTTCGGTAAATATTGACTCCTGGTGCTGAAAAAGGTTGTCAACGAGAGACTTCTTCCCGTCACGTTTCTGATCAATAGTTCTCGATAGTGCATCGTACTTTGCGCCCAAGTCTAGGACCATCTTCTGCAGCCTTTTTTCGGAGTCTATAGGTGGAACCGAATTGACGGGCACCACATGGTCCTCATTCCGTGGCACTGCTTTCTCCCCTTGCCCCTCGGGGTTTCCATCAGGATTTGTTCCTTCAACCGCCTCGTGATTGAATGGTGGCGGAGTCTGAGCAGCTGTGAGCAAAGCATTCTGGGCCAGCAAATCCTCCACATTCTTCTGCGCCTGGGCCAACTGTTGACTTAGTTGGGTTATTCTGGCCTTTGGACCAGCAGATTCCGCTTACAGTGCCAAACTGTTGATACAGTTTCCGGTATGGTGACGTGTCGCCTAGTGATTCGCTGCTGGGTTCTAATCTACAACCTCAATCCTGCAAAAGAACAAACAACTCGTCGGGGGTGCCGACTACGCCCACTCCGATGCCTAAGTCAGTTCAAATCAATTTTCTGAAGAGTGTTTTTAATCTCAAGAGCTCAGAGAATTCCCTTTTTTCATACCTGGTGCGACGGTCTTATTTATAGGCCGGACTTGCGATCTTACTAGAATTCTTAACGCCTAGTTGGATTAGGAGTTTGAGTCCTAACTTGGTTGAACTTCAACCTTATCTTCAGGGAATTCGAATGAAATTGCAGAGTCCGAAGTTGATTGCGTTCGTACTTCTTTAATCTTAATTCCGTGTCAATAACTACCTTATCCCATTAATTATGGAATTGAGACTTATCCCTGATCTTCTGGGATACTATCCTTATCGCATTCTAAGACAACTGCGGCATAATTCAGCCAACCTCCGAGGTGATAATATCCGGGATGTATTCGCTTCGACTTGGAGATCTCGAAATATTGCCGCACCATAACAGGGTTGTGGAAGGTCCGAGATGTTGTTAGACCGAGACGTTTATTACTCCGAGGTGTTGTCACACCGGCTTGATATCACCCCGATGGGCCATCATACCGACTTGATATTACCCCGAGGCGTTATCACTCCGAGGCACAAATATCCGAGATATGTTCGCTCTGATCAGACTAGGAGATCTCGGGATATTTCATACCGTCATCAGGTTTGATAAGACCAAGACGTCATTATACCTAGACGATCTTCCTTTGCTGGGTCGTAACGAATGTCCAAGACGTAACTCCGAGATGTTTCAGAATCCACGTGTCTTTGAGGTTAATTTTATCCCCAACAATCATGATCACTTTTTTGAAGATTTGGCAAATATGGTTACGTTCTTATAATGCGCGGAATATAGATTTGATATACCTTTTTTCATAATATATACTTGTAAGAAATTAAAAGCGTTATTTTTATTTTTCACCAAAAAAAAAAGACCATTAAATTTTGATTAAAAAAAATTCATTATGAAGCAACATCTACCAAAGCATTATTAAGCAATATTATTAAACTACTGATCATTCTAATAAAATAAGAAACAGCTCATAAAAATTAAAGAAAAGATTAATTTAATAAAACATATATAACCATAGTTTCATAATTTCCTAACATTAATTAATTAATTTTTAATTATCTTAAACTCAAACAGGAATGAGGTAGATATTAGCAAGAGCCCTCAAATTAAATGGCCTAACATGAGCTAACCATCCTTCCCACAAGGCCTTTGCGATGAGTTCATAAGCATGCTGTGTTGGATGGAATAAATCCCAGAACAAGAACTCATTAGGGTTTGAACACATCGTATAATTCCCTATCCCACATTGCTTTTCTCCTCCCAGACTCCCGCCTCCACAGCATGCACTTGATACGTCCAAAAAACCTACACAAATTAAGGATTAATCCTAATATTAATATAAATTAATTCCATCAAATCTAGAAGTTAAATATAAAAAAAAAAAAAAAAAACTTTATTTACCAAAGAATCTTGGAAATATTCGGAAATGATGGACAATATCATAAACTGCGGCATATGTTCCAACAGAACCAGGATGGTTAATGTGAATGTGTTTAGCCATTTCTTCCAAGCCATGGTTGTAGCTCCGGACCATTGCATTAATGTTTTCATCGCACCTGTCAGTCGGTGAACCCGGCAACATAGCTCTTCCAGGAGAACAACCGACAGGACCCAGAGAAAATAAAACAATCCGACGAGCGCCAAGGCTGTAAATCTTTTCAACAAAATTTGTCACTGAAGAAAGCAGGAGTTTCACGTAGGCTTCTGGATCCATTGGAGGCTTAGTAGGTACAAAGAAGTCGAATATGTCATTAGAACCGGACTCAAACAAGAAGAGAGACTTTTGGATCAAAGTTCTATCAATCTGATTTTGCTCCACCATTGTTACAAATTGTTGCAGCTGTTCTTGGAGTGGGATGACTCCCTGTGCACGTGTAAAATATATGATATAAAATGCATTTTGTGTTGGAGCTAGACTGCAGATTTACTAACCTCCAGTAATATTAGAGGTATACATGCCGACGTATATTAATCAGTCATATCGATCATAGTTTATTATTCGTTATCCACAATTCACATATGTCGCATGCCCTTCATATATAAATACATATTTTATTTAATAAATTTACCAAAAAGATGTTGTTTTGGTATTTAATATACCAAAATGACGTCGTTTTGGTTTACGTTATGTTTACATTATTTTAAGTTTTTTTGGTTGGTGCAGAAAGGTATATATATATATATATATGAAATTAATAATTTTTCAAAATATCAGGACACTTTTATAAAAAAAGA
Source organism: Alnus rubra (assembly GCA_028654335.1). NCBI lineage: Eukaryota > Viridiplantae > Streptophyta > Magnoliopsida > Fagales > Betulaceae > Alnus > Alnus rubra. The sequence continues at coordinate 2,135,885 of JAJPGS010002212.1, forward strand.
AAAAGAAAAAGAGATTAAAACAGACCCAAAATACTAAATACCGTCCCAAATTGTTTTCAAAATCGTTTAAAATAGATCCTGATAGAGACCCGAATGAAGGCCAAGAAGACCATTACATAATATGCAGATAGTAAATAATAATCACAATAACCGCACTGAGGCATGTAGATATCTAAATATTGTGATATTTACATTTTGTGGATGCGGATCGGATGTTATAAATAGTCGCATGCGCAAGTACAGTAACCCTATCAAATATATGATATAAAATGCAAATTATTTTGCAGAACTACGTACAAATGTTGCAGGAAGATTTACATACTTCAGCCTTATCTGTGCCCGGCAAAACACCACTGCCACCACTAGCAAAATTGACTCCATTGCTGGGATAATACTTGAGACTTCCATTCACAACGGCGACGTTTAACTCCAGGTATGGTTTCTGGAAACCAATGCCAAGGAACTCGGCTGCATGCGACATTCATACGTACAACTTGTATAAATAAATTAATTAAACCAAAGAAACAAAACTATACAAATTAATAATTAACTGAGAAATGGAGAAAAAAAGGTTGATCTCCTGATCAGTCCCCACAAATGAAGTCAGGTACTGTTCTTCCATTAGTGAACCTGCCGGTGGGGTGGGGAAAGTAGCTTGATCCATAAGGTGGGAAATCTGCCCGGGCAGTGCAGTTCTTGAGGAAGCGGTTGTTACCGGCATCCAAGATGGAGTCGCCAAAACTGAAGATTGCCGGAGAAGAGGTTGAAGAAACTAGAACGTCTAGTGTAGAAAGGACAATTAGGAGTATAACGAAGAATTTCTCCATTTCAAATATATATGAATTAAGTTGATCACTTCGTAGTGATATATATATATATACACGTGGATGATAAAAAATAAAAAATAAAAAAATTCCCATGTTTGGATATCCACAACAAACCCAGATAGGATTTATGTAGAATTTATAAAAGATAAGGATAAGAAATCAAAGTTTAAAATTTAAATCCAAACAAATTAAACATCTATCAAATCACTACTTCGATCAACAGGATCGGAATATATATATATATATATATAACAAATAGCTTATCTCCAATAATTGAGATATATTATCATTCTAATTTAGAAAATTTATGGATTTGCTTCACAAAATTACTATAACCACAAATTACACGTCATTTGAAAATAAGCTTTTTTTTTTTTACTCAAAATTCATACCATTTGAACAGTCATGAAGGTATGTATATTTTCATGTTTAAATTTTTACAATGCCATCTTAGGACGAAGCCTGTGACAAAAGTCCAATTACAAAATTGAATATTGTCTAAAATATTGCAAATATATATATATATATATATATATATATATATTTGGGGTATATATTCAAGTATGCCGCAAACAGTTTTGTTAACTTTATTGTTCCGCCTTCTAACCTTCTAAATTGCTTCTTATGGAAGAAGGATGCATGTCTGCCCAATTATCGAATTTTCGTATCCAATTGCCGAATATATAAGAATGTTTTAGGCGGTTATCAAATTTTCGTAAGTGCAACTGTTTCACCTTAAACAATTAGCAGTTTTTAAATAATCATTTGTTAACGGTTATTGATAACTCCACCGCATAACAATTTTTTAAAAATTGGCATTTTGATTTTTTGCTCATTCTTTAAGCCTTTTTTAGGACTTAATTTAGATAATTTTGAATTTTTTTTTAAAATAATTTATAGAGCTTTGAAATACAACAAAGCTAAATAATGTTATTTACTAGAATGAGGTGTTTCTGGTTCTTTAAGTGAAAGTGGCTTAATAAGAATGACACACAGAATATCATATAAAGGTATATGATTAGGAGTTATTAAATGCTTTTGCCTATCTTTAAAATTGCTAATCGACCAGTGACGTCTACATCTAGGCAGTTAGTCATTATGCAGTTTGGAGTAATTGAAGGGGATAATTACACCACTAGTCTTTAGGGTTGAGCTCAAATTATAAATTACTTATTGAATCCGTTTTTTGTCCATCAAATTAAAAGATTCCGTTAGTTTGCCACGTTATACCTAATAAGAAATTGACAAAGTGGCAAACTCCGGCCTAGGAGAGGCCGTGCGCCACCCCCATGCGTGGCCAGGCCACCCCCGGTAGCCACCTCTTTGCTATTTTCTATTTTTTTTTTAAAAAAATAAAATATTTTTCAAGTTTTATTTATTTATATTTTTTTTATTGTAATGAATACGTGTCAATTTCTTATTGAATATGAGTGGCAAACTAACGAAATTTGTTAACTTGGTGGACGAAAAACGGGTTTAGGAAGTAATTTGTAATTGTAGTTTACCACATACGACCTTCATGAACTTTTTGTACTACATAAATTAATTTGTAATTTAAACCAACTTAAAAAATCATTGATGCAATTATTTCTAATTGGCGATTAGAGGCTAATAACCGCCAACTTGTAGGCTCTAGACTCCACATGTATGATGGACCCATCTGCTTCACACGAGAGACGTCACCGTTTATAATATCGATCTTAACACCGCAATTCCTCAGGCAGAAACAAACGCTGCGTTTCGTACGTAGTCTCTCACACTTCGCTCTGTTCATTCTCGCAACTGTATCTGCTCACTGCGCATTCTCACTGAGATGAGCAACCAGGCAGAAGAAGATACAATGGCCAAAGCCACAATCGCAGCCGAGGATCTTTACCACATTCGGGACGCGTATTTTCCTGCAAACCTAGATGAGAAAATCTCCAAACTGCAAAAAGAGTCCGATCTTGCTCTCAAGCTCCTCGATTCCGTTCCTTCAGGTCATTTCTCTTTAATTTCAAGAACATCCATTTCGATTCTTTGCTCTATGTTTGTGTCACAACAAGTTTCTCGTATTGTACCCTGCTTGGCTGCCGAGAAAATTGAGGAAGAAGGGAGAAAATGGGATTATAGGATTGTTCTTATCCCGCTTTTTAGCATTGAAAGTTGAAAGAAGGAATGGTTTTCACAAACTATAGACGAATAGGTGTACAAAATACTTATGAGGTTGCAAGAATTCTTCTCTTTCAGTTTCCTACATCCATAGAACGGTAGAAGTCTCACTTGTGTCACTCTTGTTTCCTCAAAAAAAAAATAAAAAAAATAAGGTGGCTTTTAAAATCATCATTGAGCTATTAATTGATTGCTATTAAATTTTGATCGAATGTTATTTTAAAAGCCTCCTCATTTTAAGAGTGATACATGTGAGAGTTCTAGAATTACTCCTTTATACAAACAAAGCTAGGTTATTTTCACAATTGCATTATAATAAGTTCATAATCAGAATTGGTTAAAAAAAAAGGGTATAGAGCAGTAGTGAACTTGTGAGAAAGTTTTGTTTGTATTCAGGTCTCCTATGTTCCCATGAATGAGCTACTGACCCACTATTACCAATTTGTGAGAAAGTTTACATGCCTTCTCAAAATAGGGCTCACAAACCTTTAACATGCAAGGCCAGATCACAATCTTATTGATATTTGAGATACAAAAAGACTCTGAATTATGAAACACATTATGCGGTTATGATTGGACTGTACAGTTTTTACATGATTGGACTCTAGGGTTCTTTTACATGATGCTTAATATTTAAATTTTTGATTATTTGAAAATACCTATTGATGAAGGTGTTTAATAATATCTCGATTACTTATAAAAAAGACCGATTGATGGAGGTGTATAATTCTCTTTCTCTGTATATTGATGTTATTAGGACAATGCTTGATACCCATCTTTAGTAGATCAATGAGCTCTGCCTCAAACAGTATTTCCTCCCCCTGTAAGAATGGGATGGAGGGTGAGGTTGTAGGTTCAAAACCTGGTGGGTGTTTGTGTAACTTACTAATGATAAGAACAAAAGATACATATGGTTTTGTCTCCAATTTATATCATTATCAAGAAATTGATGGAAGCATTTGCTTCAAGACTTATGGTTCCTAATGTAATCTACCATTGTCCAATGTGTTTTTATATTTGCCCTAGGGCAATCATGTTGATGCTCTGAGGTGTCATTTATTCCCATTTGGTAGAGTGATAGGGAAATTTTGGCAGCTCCCGTTTGAAATTTGTTGGGGAATTTCTTAAGAGACAAAACCATAGGTACAGAGTGTGTCAGTAGTTCTATTAGGATATGGCAATCCAATTTTGTGCATATTTAAGGCAGTTTTTTTTTTTTTTTTTTTTTTTTTTTTTGCTTTAGTTTGGAAGATTTCTTGATTTGGTTTTGCTGGAGTGGTCTATAGATTTTCGGATGTAGACATAAATGAAACAAATGATTGCATTGAGAATATTAGGTAACCTGAACCCTTGCCATTTATATGTGGAAGTGAAACAAATGATTGCTTTGAGAGCATAAGGTAACCGGAAGTACAGGCATTTGTATGTGGTTAACTTCTTAATGATCATATGCGGTATGTATGTACATGGGATGACACTCTACATTGCTCATGCCAATGATACAGCTGACAATAGATTAGTGCTTAAATGATTGTCAATGCCCCTTATTATTTATTATTTGGGGTTTTTTTTCATTCAGTTGTGTTGAAAAATTATTGTGTCCTCGGGCAGAACAAAGGAAATCACCCATGCAGCGTGCAACATATGAATATCTGAGAGGAAAGATACTAGATGTATTTCCAGACTATAGGAAAGAAGCAGAGGATCATCTCTCAAAAGCTGTAAGTGAGAAGCAACTGTTAGTTTCAATGGTTTAACATATTTTAGTGCCCAGGCCGAGGTTCCCATTTAAAATTTGGCTGTTCCATGCTCCAGGTTAAGTTGAATCCATCTCTTACAGATGCTTGGCTATGTTTAGGCAACTGCATTTGGAAGAAGGGAGATCTATCTTCAGCAAAGAACTGCTTCACTCTTGCATTAAGCAAGGTTATCACTGATATTAAATACTTCTTGTTCTTATCACCAGACCTGCCCTTGTGCTTTCATATCAGTTACTGATAAATGGTTATAAATTGTCTCATGCAGGGTCCTAACAAAAAATTACTTTGTCAGTTGTCCATGCTTGAAAGAAAAATGGCTCAAGGCAAGGCTCTTCTCCCTCTTGGAACTCATTTGTCCTTTAGTCCACTTTTGCTTGATTTTTTTGGTGCTTTTGAAGATAATATGAGAAGCCAGTAAATGTTTATGTGCTTTTGAAGAACTGCTTGAAGTTTCGGGCTTTTGGTGCTTTATGTCAGTCATTTGCATGTAAATTTGGTAGGAATTCTTAGTCCATTTGTGAACAAAGTGGTTTGGGATGATACTTGCATTAACATAAGAAATATTTGCTTAGAAGCTTTATGAAATTTACTTATTTATTTATTTGGGAGGATGGCTATTTTTTATGAACAGAAACTAATATTTCCAAGATTGTCAAAATCAGCTCCTCTACCATCCAAGCGAAGTTGCAAAGCCATGATACTTGCATACACATAAGAAATATTTTCTTAGAAATTTTTTGCAATTTACTTAGTGATTTATTGGCAGATGGCTATTTCCAATTAACCGAAAACTAATTTTTCCACAATTTTCAAAATCATCTTCTCTACCATCCAAGTGAAGTTGCAAAGGCACAAGTGAGAAACTATCATTCCGAACCACTTTGTTCACAGATGGACTAAGAATTCATGCCAAATTAACATTTAAATGACATAAAGCACCAAAAACCACTTTGTTGAGCACTGTTGTATCACAGTATTGTATTCCCCTTTCCTCTGTTCTTTGTCAAGAGAAACCCAAAGTGAATCACATTGGACTTTTCTGTTGTTTTAAAATTTTATCTGGTCTTTTAACCAGTAAGTTGAGCTGTGAGTTCTTTATTCTTTTTTTTTTCTTTTTTTCATTAAAGGCGGCAAAATTGCTTCTCATAAAGTAGTTTAATTTGCCATTCACGCAATCTGCATTTTCTTTGATGCTTGCTATGGTTTTGTTTCCAATTAAAGTACTTTATCGAGAAAGTCTAGAAGACTCTACATGCAAAAGTATGTAGTTCTTCACTTTTGTAGTGATCAGATCTCAAAACTTGTTCTGCTTCATTTATCAAGTGCTTTACGGAATACCTCGCTACTCCCAACAACATTACTTCCGTGAGTTTGCTAGTGCCATGATTTAGTTTAATCCAATTGCCTGCTATCTTCCTCTTGCAGTGAATACTAATTGATCAATTCCTTTTTTTGATAGGTATAAATTGATCAATTCCTAACAAATAAGATCTGTCAAACTGGTCTGAAAAGAAATATTGATGGAATAAACTGGGTAGAAACTATTTTGCTATGTTTAAATCAGAAGAGAAGCCTTGTTGAGAGACAAGAGGGCTGTGTCTTCTTTTGCCAGAGAGAAGACATCACTTCAATATTTTATAAGAATACATCCCTTGAATTTGGAGGGGTAATCTTTTCCTTCATTATCTTGCCAGCAGTAAACATGCTTGCAAGTCTCAATTATTCTCAACTTAATTGAACTATGTGGTGTTTATTTATCCAAAAGAAAGAAAGAAGCACTCTGTGGTGTTCAAAATCAAGCACTTTGGGTGTTTGATGGGGGTTTCTTCTGTTTTTTGGGCTCTAGGTGTTATGGGTGCTCCTTGTGGGTTTCGGGTTTTAGGGTTGATCCTTGTGGGTTTGTTTGGGTTTTTTCCTTTTGTGGGCTGGCTTTGGTGATTCCTGTATATACTCCCGGTGTACTTAAGGCGCCTTACGCTTTTTAATAAAATCTTCTTACTTATCAAAAATAAATAAATAAATAAATAAACCTTAAGTTGGAGTTCGATTACATGATATCATTGATGGTGTTAATGTTCTGATCTTAAGTTACTAGTAACATCCATAGTTCCCTCTTCTTGAGCAGCTGAATTGTTCACTAGAGTTGATGTATAAATTCTTTGTGCTTGGCCTTTGATATATAGACATGATTATGGCTGCCAAAATTGCCTGTTTTGTAGGAACTGAGAATGAGGCAAAACTTGTCGAGGAAAGCATTCAACATGGCAGGGAAGCTATTACTTTGGATGTCAAGGATGGGAACTCTTGGTGTAAGGATAAAGCTCTTCAAATGTGACATATATGTGACATGTTAAATCACCACTTATCCTAAAAGTTTAAGCCTATAGAAATAGTAAATTTAATCATTTAATCCATACTTTGGGTGTGTTTGGTAAACCCTTTTATAAGAGAAATGGAGAATGAATTGATTGATGTGATATTATGGTGAAAGAAGTTTTGAATTTTTTGTGAGAGAAAAGTGAAAAAATGAGTTTGACTTTTTTGGAAGAAATGAAGGGAAGGGTTGCCAAACACACCCTTTAACACTCTTCTTCACGTGTGAGCTCAAATTCTCTCTTAATAAGTGAGGTCCAATACGTGAAATATTTAATTGAAAATAGAGGTAAATTGTAGAGTCCTGATTCGAACTTAAGACCTATGGCTCTAATACCATGTTAAATCATCAGTTATTTAGAAAGTTTAAGCTTATAAAAAAAAAAAAATTTAATAATTAAATCAATGACATAAATTTCCTACAACCCACATATAAGATTGACATGGGTCTCTTAGCATGTGAGAAACACATGTTATTTAAATAGCATGTGCTTCTTACATGCTTTTTTAATAGGATTAATTAAAAAACATGTGATTCTCACATGTTTAAAGAACACATGTCCTTTTTATATGTGGGTTGTAGAAAATTTCCTACAAACCAGTTTGTAGGAAATTTCTTTCCTTAAATCAATACTTTAACAAAATATCACAATATACTCTCCAACATATATTGACTTAAAAATATGATTTATAATTCATTCTTGGTAGTCTTTCTTCTGACTTCTTTCGAGCATAGTTGATAAACTGACTGGTTTCTCTTTATGCTGCACATTGATATATATTGATACTCCATGTGCTTCTATAATAAGTATGGTGTCTTTTTTACACTTAGGCTGCTGTTTTTACTTCTAGTTTTCTTATTTTCTTGAAAATCGTACTGAATTCTTGTTCATTCCATCTTCTTCAGTCTCTATATCCTCTAATATGATTTCATCTTATTTACAGACAACCTAGGAAATGCGTGTCTTACAAGTTTTTTTGTGACTGGAGCTTGGGATCATAGCAAACTTCTGCAGTCTTTGAAAGCATACCAAAATGCTGTAAGTCTACTGAGTAGGAACAGTTTCTTGGTAATTTCTGGACCATTGATGGTTTTGTAATGCTTATGGGTTGCTAAGCATGTTGAATTTTCTCTCATATTTTCTATCAAAAATAAAATAAAATTCTCTCATACTCTGTTTATTGAAGGGTTTTTTTTTTTTTTTTTTTTTCCTTGTGTTGTAAATTTTGCCTGTTCAGTGTGGAAGAAGTTCTAATTCTTGATAATATATCAGGAGAAAGATGAAAGAATGAAGCCCAATCCAGACCTTTATTTTAATTGCGCCACTGTAAGTTGCAGCCTCTCTCTCTCTCTCCCCCAAAAAGGAAAAGAAAAGAGAAATAGAAAAGTTATGACCAAATAAATGTTGAACCTCCTTTTTTGATGCATAGACTGTTGGAAGATCACCAGTTCATGATGATCTTGATTCAGTTTGAGAAAAGGGCGTCTCTGGGGATGGGATAAAGAACTAGGATCTCAAGTTTTGTGAGGACAATCTCAGCCTACTTTTTTATTTTTTATTTTTTTTATTTTTAGAACTCAGAATGGAATACAGGGATTTGATGGTTGTAATTGAGAGATTATTCTGAAGGATGGGTTAATACAGCTTTTTGGGTGGGCAACAGAGTTGTGATAAGAACTATAGAGAAAAGAATAATAGTACTAGTGAGATGCTGCAGGGTAGTTAACAGATTGGAGCACGTTGTTTTAGATGCAGGGTGGATCTCTGATCAAGCTGATGTAGGACAGCAAATTGGAGGTGAAAATTTGATGGAGATCTGTTTCTGATGGAGGATCCTTATAAGCTTCTGTGCTCATCAAGCACCCAAGTGGCTTGCCTTAGTGTGAACTGATTTTGTAATCTAATTGTCCTCTACGCCCCTTTCTCATTCTGCATCAACTAACAGCAACAAAAACATGAAGAATACAAGCATCTTGTTGCTAGCTAGTCACTGATCAATCACTCATTTTCTGTACAACCGTACAAGTATCTGATGGATTTTCTGTTTTCAGGTAAACAAATATCTAGAGAACTATGAGAGGGCCCTTAGTGGATTTGAATCTGCTGGTTTAAAGGATCCTGGTCTCAATGCCACAGATGAGGTTCAAAAGCTGGTTAACCTTCTTGACAAGTTGGAGAATATGTTGAGGGTAATGCATCTATTTGTAAATGCAGCGATATGGCAAATTAGTATTTATATAAATCCAGTATTTTGGATGGTTTGGGTCATCTGTTCTGTTATTAATTTTTCTTCACTCCCACGGTTTCTAGTGTTTCAGACCATTTGCTTATGAGACTATGGGAATAAATTTAGGATTAGGATCCCCTATAATTTCAAAGAAATTGTAGATTCTAAAATTATGTGAATTCGGACCATTCCTTGCATCGAACAACTTGAAAAATCTACATATTAAAAATGTGGCATGTTACTAGGCAGCCAAAAATATTTTTTTCTCCCAGGAGGCTTTTTCTTCACTTTTGAAGACACTTATTCTTTAGAAAATTAAAAAACAGCTTTTGGCTCAAAAACTTTTCTGTCACAGAAAGCGCAAGAACATAATGAAAATATACTCAATTCTTATTGGTAACATGTCACATTTTAATAAGCAGTATTTTTTAAGCCGTTCGTTGCAAAGAATAGCCTGAATTCACATAATTTTAGAATATACAATTTCAAAGAAATTGTAGGGGATCCTTATCCAGAAATTTAGAAGCACGTGCACAATGTTGTCAGTTTTCTTGCCATAGATTCGTATTTAAAGGAGCGGTCAACTAGTCAGAAGATTCTTAAGTCAATACTTTCATTTCTAACAACATATTGTCAGTCTGAAGTCCTTATAACATCTTTGAAATATCCTTTATAAAGATGCAGCTGGTTCTTAACAAGATTTTTCTTTCCAGGGACATGCTAGAGCTAAACGACTAGCATCTTTAGTATCATCGCTGGATGCTGTTAATTGTAATAATCCTGACTCCTCCATGCATATAAGTTTGTGGTTGATTGGATCTGCGTAAGCCTGATTTATTTATTTATTCTGTTACTTTGTCTGCATCTTCTTCGGAAGTGAATTCCTCATACAAAAGAGCCACTATAGATCTTCTGTCAGAAGGTTTAAACAAAGCAGTGGCAGTAGTTGGAAAAGTGCTATTCTTCATTAAGCATGAGAGTATCGCTCCCCTGTAAGTCTTCTGTTGACTACACTATCTCAATTTGTTTATGTGGATGTCTAAATGTATTTCATGTGAGAGTATGCTATGCTGTTATAATTTCTTTTGCTTTTCATAAAACTCAAAATTTTTGAATTGTCAAGTGGTTGATAAACACTCCCTCCCTCCCTCCCTCCACTAATTTATTTATTTATTTTTGCAGATACTACCTGGTATGTGATTCAAATCAAATATGCTTCGTTCTATCGGTGTATGGTATACACAATGATGCGGTAAGATTACCTGCTTAACTTCAAATTTATATATCTTTTCTACCTTGTTCTCTTTGGGGTTTTGGTTTTCCTTTTTTCTTTTTTGGTGGGGGGTGGGGGGGGGGGGGGGGGGGGTGGAAGTTTGAAGCACGCTGGTTTCTGCTGCATGACCATGTGGAAAGCTTCTTTTTATCTTCTACAGATTTATTCTTTTGTCTTTCATTTTGTTTAGTTATTTATTCAACTCTCTGAATTCATTTCCTGTATTAGAAGAATTTGGTATGGGAAATGACTTGCAGTGATTAATGCCCAGTGAACTTTACTACTAGGACTACCGCTGCTACTAATACTCAAAATAAGAATGATAGTGATAATTTTAGAAATTAATAACATTGGGAATATTCATGTACCAACTCAATAGGGTAATTGACTTAGCGGAAGCGATATGAAAACTAAAGAAGTTCGACGACTTCAATTCTAGGAACTTAACAAGCTAACAAATAGCTTAGAAAAGCAAAGGAAACCGAAACTTTCACTATTATTCAAATATTTCATTCTCAAAACTGTCACTCCATGCCAAATATATAGTTGCTTAATTCACCATTTGATCAACTTTTGTGTTCCATCGCTACTCTGGTGAAATTCGCCTATGTAATAGTTAAGACTAATGTGGAATTTGCCCTCAGCACCATCCCAGGAATGTCTTTTAATTATTGTTATTAACATTTTCTTTTCATATGAGAAACATCAATAAATTGTTCATGGTTTTAAGTCTCTTCTGCTGAAGGAAGATATCTATAATCTTTAAATTCCATGAGTGCAGAAGCTCTTGTGTCTGTTTATTGGCGCACATGTGTGCTTTTGTGGTTCAACAAATGGTTTTTTGGTTACTTAAACTAATTGACTTCCCATTACTTACTACCAGCAGTATGGTAAATCCTGAGATTTTTGACGGAGGGTCATGGATCAAGAAAGGATAGTTCATAAAAATTTAATTGATTTGTGCTCAATTAAATCATGTCGTCGAAGATTATGTCTTCCCATGGATTAAAGAAGTTGACTAATGTTTTCTGAAAACTGTGTAAGTTTATAACACTTGGAAATGTTTGTCCATTAGGGTTAAGAGTCTTTATTTAGATCCATTAGGGATTGGAAGTCCTTACTTAGGATTAATGTTTTTTTTTTTTCCTAATAATTCTAGGATAGAATTTTTAAGTAACCTTCAGGATTAGGATTTGTAGCCTACACAATGGCATGCAGTGAACCTTATTTCATTATAGAGTTTTAGTTGGTTTTTAATAAAATTTCAGAGAGAGCTCTCTGTGTTTTTGCAACTCTTGCTAGTCTTAGGAATCAACAAACATTGATAACCATGGCACTCTAAGAAGAATAAATAGGTTCCGAAAAAACCATGTTTCGATATTCATGCACGAATCAGCAGAGTTAATCAACGTCTTATTTTTTTTTATGCATAATCCTTTAATCCTACACATCTCCCTGCATCTGTTGGTATCATAGGTATGCTTTCCCTGCATCATAAACCTTGCATATACTTTGCCAACAGATGGTTCCTTCTATTCATTTTCTTAGCTAATATTGTAATTGAACCTTGTCCTCACAGATCAAAGAAGGTGATCAGCTAACTCTATTGGAACCTTGTTATCGTTACATTGATTTTTCTTGGAAGGAAAAGGTAATTTTTTTTGCAATATTTTAGACGTTCTTGCGTTTTGATTAGCAGATATAAAAACTAACTTGCTTCAATTCAACCTGTTTAATGAAATGTTGTATTATCCAACTTTGTAAATAACTACAAAATTTGCTTATTCCTTTATTATTGATCTACCCAAGTTAAATAATGAAACCACTCTGATTTCTATCTTTCTATTTTTGTTTCCATTTATATTGAAACAGCACTACCAGTTCAAATCAATCCGTGTCGATTTCTTGGAACAAACTCTTGTGAATGGGAAAGCCCCGGCTCCTCGCCACGCAATCCGTACATCAATCTATGCACAACATAAACCATGAACAGTTAAATCAAGTCACTTGTGTACTTTGCCTGGGTTTTGGGTTTTTGTTTGCCCTCGTTGATTTGTGCTGCATGTATCATTTGTAAATAATATAGGGAAAAAGAAGAAAGAGTAAAATCTCAGATACGCATTTGCCCCCCCCCCCATGTCGCTTGCGAGAATCGAGTACAGAAAGAAGTACATTATGTTGGAGTTGCACATAGATGTTTGTATCAGTGTGTGGGCTCCCTGGGATGCCACTCTATGATTTTGTATTTGCCAAATATTCATTTCAAAAACCTTTTACGATTTCATAACACTTTGTCTTGTAATATTTCAATGTTCTACTCTGCTAGCTGTTCGACGGGTTATTTTAAGGCTTCGTTTGTTTCGACGTAAAATATATTTTTGTTGAAAATGTATTTTCAGCAAAATCATTTTTTTATACGAACCAAACACTTTATATCCAAACAAACGTAGCCTTAGTTTTTGTTTGGCCATAACAGGATCATTGAAATATTACATAAGGTAAATGGAAGATGCCAACCCACCAAGATGCACACAAAATCAGTGCCAGAATTCAACTAACCATTTCCCTTTTTCTTTTTGGGTGTCGCTTCCGTTCGAGCTCACCCAACTTAATTAAATTACCTAAAGAAAAGCCAAAATATCTCTAAGAAAGGTAGCGGCTTGATTTTGGGAAAAAAAAAAAAAATACTTGAAAAGGAAAAAGTTAACTGCTCTTTCCTCTCATCCAACGTCTTTGAAAAGAAAGTTTGGGAATAGGGAACGCCAAATCCCATCAATTGTCATTACATTTAAATAAGATGTCTTTTTCAAAAGAAAATAATAATAATAATAATAATAATAATAATAATAATAATGACGGACCCCAAAAAGAGGTTAAGACGTACCTGTCCGTTTTAAATACACGCCAATGAATTCGGACCACGGAAAACCAAATCACATCACCAGATCACTACATTTAAATAGGATGACTTGTTGCTGTATTGAGATAAGTGGTTCATGCACCACATAAGAAGTTTCCATTTTTTTCTTTAAAATTGATTTGATTTTTAAAATTATCGTTATATCAAAATTTAATAATTATTTATCATAAATTTAATGATAATTTTAAAGTCACATCAGTTTTGGAATGATATCAAGAAAATTTTTAGCATTACTATGTACAAATTGCTTTTTTTTTTTTGTCCTAAACACATTTTTACTATTTACTATGAGTTTTTTTAAAATAATAATAAAAATAAAAAAATGAGTAAGAATAAATACAAACAAACAAAACAATTACAAATACAGAAAATTACAGAAGTCAATATACAAAGTTCAAAAAGAAAAATCAATCTTAATAGTGATCTAGCCATAGCTTCAGAGTCTAGAAGGTGTAGAAGACAATCAGAAACGCTGTCAACGAAGTTGATTGTAACGGCTTATAGTGGATGTTGTGGGTATCAACAAAAGAAACTCATTTTAACTTAATTCATGTGAGACTAAGAGGTAGTTGTACAGTGATGGGGGAGACACCATCTGGGGAGATGAGAAATAAAACTATTAAAATCAGATATTTTGTAGGTCCATATTTAAATAAGAAATTTATGGTGGACCAAAATTTCTCTACAAAGAAAAGCTAGAGATATTGTGACGGTGGAGAACAATTGCAGGATAACAAAAGGAACATCAGCGCATATAACTCACGCGCGCCAGAAAGGCTCATAGGCTACATGCGCGAGGGAAGGGCTAGTGGATGGTTGAACGACGACTGACGAGGGAGGAGGTGGGTGGTGGAGGTTGGGAGTTTTCTATAGATCTAAATTATAATAATTCAAACAAAAGACTAGAAAAATGAAATGAAAAAAGAAAAAAAAAAAGAAGAGAGAAGTAACAAAGAGGAGCTAGATGGTAAAGAAGAAAACATGAGTGTTGTGGTGGGGCCTCCTCCTTGACTGAGAGAGAGAGAGAGAGCATTTACTATGACTTTTTTTTTTTGAAAAGTTACTATGACTTAGTTGTTAAATAAAATTTTCTAAAGATGAATAGTAATTGTAAACTCTTAACTCTTTTGAGACCGTCACTCTAAACTAATCAAAGCTGGCCATATCATATTTGGCAACAATTAACAAGGCGTTTATTTCTTCATAAAAAGAACTAATTGATGCGAACCAACTAGTAAAAAACACAGGAAAAAATATATGGGCTATGCTTAATATATCTTTTGTAATGACCCAGGAAAAAGTGCTAGCAATATTTGCACTATTACTCTAAAAGGATTTCCTTATAAGGTCTAGTTCCACTTAATAACTAAGCAATATAAGACTTAGAACTCATGACTATCTTTATAAACTACTAGCTCTACGTGGGCAACTTCTCAATCTTTCCAATATGGGACCAGGGTGTTACAGTAAGAGACGTGATGATTGAAGAATTGCAAAGGCAGGTCGCAAAGTTAACCCAGTGTCTAACGACACAAAACTTGGAAAGAGATCGCGAGATGAATGATCACGATTGAAATTCCAGCTTTGAGAACCCGTATCACAATCCTGTTATGGGTTAGAAACACCATGGTCAAAATGAGCGATATGAAGACTTAGGCTTTAAAGTCGAGCTTCCATAATTTTTTGGCACTCTACAAACTAAAGGCTTCATTAATTAGCTGCATGGAGTAGAGCGGATCTTTGATTATAAGGAGTTCCATATCGCATGAAGGTGAATCTTGTCACCATCAAGGTAAAGGTTCGCACATCTGCTTGGTGGGAGCAGTTGAAGCGATTGCAAGATAGACAAGACAAGCTGAAGATTTGCAATTAGGAGAAGATGTAAGGGCACTTTTTACCCTTCGGATACACGCATATGTTGTTTCAATGGCTTCATACGCTGAGACAAGGTGTAAGATAGATTTGTTGATAATTACATCGAAAAGTTCTACTAATTATTTGTTCGAAATGACTTGTCCAAGACCGAAGAGCAGTTGGTGGTGCGATACCTGGGTGGTTTGTGACAATCCCTACAAGACGTAGTGTCACGCCCCCGTTTTGGGATATAAGGGAAATGCGAACTTGAATACTAAAAACAAACATTTTAAATGGATGCGTGCATTTACAATATATAAATTTAAACCTCCTAGTTTCTTAAACCTTTCTATTTATAATTCTTTACAAGGTCATGAACTCCAAAAAGAACAAAGCGTACTATACAATACTAGGGTTTGGCCGGTTCATCGCAAACTATTGCTCTTTGCGAGGTCTACGCCCTTACAAGGAAAGGACTTCGTCTTACTGTTGTCATCTGAAAAGGGATGGAGGAAAAATGGGTGAGTTCGACAACTCAGTAAGGAAAATACAACACCAGGGGAATAAAACATGCTGTAAAACCTTCTTGCCATACTCTTTAGTCAAGCATAATGACAGATTTATTCTAGCTCACTGAAAAGAATTAACTTCACATATGATGAATTGCATGATGTAAATTGATTTACAATCTAACCCAATAGTATGTTGATTTTAATTTATTTTAGATGATTTAAGTGTTTTTGAATGTATTAAAAATTACAATGATGTTTAGAAGTATGAATATGTTATGAGATTTTAGATTGAGTATAAGTTGGAGATTCAAGTTATGAAAATTGTCTGAGAAGTGATATGCTAGGCTGTTTATGTTTTATAAGAAAACACATGTTAAAGCATGATTCATGAAATGAAATGTATTGTTTCAAGACAGGAGGCATAAGCATATGAAATATCTATAATGAAACAGAATTTATGAACTAATGAATGAGGAATATTTTTTTTTTTTGATAAGTAAGTAATGAATGAGGAATATGAATAACAGTTTATGCAGAATAACAAAATGATAATTAAACAAATCTTATAATGATCCAGTAAATTTCTTTTATATGTTTTCTCTTTAATCCTTTATCTGTGGTTCAACCCCTTATAGACTCTACACCGCTGTTACCCGTGAGCGGAGCACGTTGGCTTTTGTCCCAAGGACCTATGGACTCAGTCTGTCGTCACAGAGGAGAGTCATCCGAGTTGGGGATCTTTCCTAGGTGAAGGCCAACCCCGGCTGGTAGCACACACCGACTTACGGTATGTTTGACATGCTACCCTATGCGATACCGACCTAACTGTAATAGTGCCTCAGGGTTAAACAATTACTGCACATGAACGATTTCTGTAATACTGTAGGCTCTGCTATAACTGTATACTTTACTTTAAAACTGTAAGAGCCGCTTTCATAACTGTAGTCATGTGCAGAATTTAACACTTTAGATTCTCTTTTCTTTCAAAACTGTATTCATGAATAGAGTCATATACTTTGGAATGCTCTATAGTCATAACTTTCAAATGCTCTCTCTTTTTCTTTTTTTCTTTTTTTGATGAATAAAAGATTTTATAAGGCTCAACTCAGCAACCAATACACTCCAGTGAAAACTGGAACTAATTCCTGCATAGGGACAACAGACCCCTAGCTAGGAAACCAAGAGAGAAAACACACATCAACGACAACCCTACTGCTTCCAAGAACACAGAAAGCAGCAGCAAAAAACAAAGCAAACAACTACAAGATCAAAACAGAGAAAACAAACTCCATCAATCCTCAAAGACACATAGGACTCACAACATCCCATCACTCCAAAAAATGCAAATTCCATTTAGCAAGAAGATTCATATTCTTCCTGAAATGGCTGATCTTCCCTTTTGCTACAATCCTCGCTCGAGCTTCCCACCTAACACGATTCAAAATTGCTTCCTCCGTTCGTGGAGTGTTATTGTGCAAAAGGTCGTTCCTCTGCTTCCATATATGGTATACAACAGCTCCAAAACACAGTCGACCCAAAACTGCTCTTAAACTTTTCCCCTGCAACACCTTCAAGCTCCAAACTACAATATCATCCCAATCCAAAGGTACATTGTAAAAATAACACTCAGCCATGATTTCATTCCAAATCCGCCTACTGAAACTGCACCTAAAGAAAAGATGCTCACGGCTCTCTTGAGCTCCATAGCAGAAAGGACAGAGGATCTGTCCTGAATAACCCCAGCAACACATGCGTTGTTTAGTGATCAAAGCATCCCTGAAAACTAACCAAAGCATGAAAGAATGCCGTGGGATAGAATCAGGAGCCCAAACAATCTTCCACCATTCAACTACCGGTTGCGCCTCTCTCAATTTTTCCCAAGTGTCCGAGCACTTATATATGCCACTTCGAGAATTCCACACTGGCTCATCAGCATCTCCAACCTCAACTGTGTGGAGTTGACTCTGAATCTCAACAAGATCATCTGACCGGGCATAAGGCCAAAACCAAGCACCATTCTTCATAATGACATCCAGTTTGGCATGCAGGGGAAAACCTGAATCATGAACGATTCTATAACCATATTTATCCAACAGACAGCCTGCAGGATGCCAATTATCCAACCATAAGAACACCTTATTACCCCTCCCAACCTTAAAACGAATGAAGCTTTTGGCTATGTCTCGGAGCTTGAGAATCTTCTTCCAACTCCAAGAACAAGCAGCTGGAATAGGAACTGTCCAGAAGCTCCTACCTTTCATCATTGTAATTATGCATAATTCATAACTTTGAAATGCTTTTGATCATATCTGTAATTATGCATAAATCATAACTTTAGAATGCTCTTAATCATATCTGTGAGTATGCATAATTCATAATTTTGAAATGCTCTTATTCTTAACTATAATTATGCATAAATCATAATTCTTAAAAATGCTCTTAACCAAAACTGTGATTTATACTCAAAAGTCTTGAACAATATTATATGAGTAATAAAGCTTGGCATTAAAAATCACATGAGCAACGCTTTGTAAAATTTCCCAA
This sequence comes from Alnus rubra, assembly GCA_028654335.1. Lineage (NCBI taxonomy): Eukaryota > Viridiplantae > Streptophyta > Magnoliopsida > Fagales > Betulaceae > Alnus > Alnus rubra. The sequence goes on from JAJPGS010002212.1 coordinate 2,154,328, forward strand.
CACTTTTTCAAAAGATTTATAATAAAATCTTGTTGAGGGTTTTTCGGTGTTGTATCCCCTTACCTGGATTTGTCCTTAGCGTCTGGGTCGACCTTTTACCTAAATAAAACACAAGGATGCATTTAGCGGTACGTTCTGAAAATTCAATTTTAAGACTTAAATTACATTATCACCACCACAATTCCCAATCACCAATTTACAACACAACCGGGACAGGGAACATATCATAACACTAAAACACTACCAATTACCCATTTAAAACGGAACAGTACCCGGTTGTTCAAAATCCCTATTTAGTCAAACTTTTAGCCCAAAAACAAAGAAGACACGAGTAAAAACCCTCAACCTATAGTACACAGTTAAAACAGGAGGGTCTATCCAGGCCACTGATCACTCAACTCAGTACAAAATAGCCTGAAAAATACTCTACAAACCCATAATCAGTTCAAACACCCAACCGAACATCAACCCATAATCACGGCCCTCCACAGTTCAACACACCCACTCGGCTACTCCAATAAAACGTCTCAAAATCATCCAAAACCAACACTTATATACATTGCTGGAACAGTAGAGACTCCACCACTGCACACAGTCAAAACAAACACCAAATCACCCACTCCACCGAGACACACCCACACAGACGGCTCAGTCATCCAAAACCTCCGCTCACGGAGTACACACCACACACATAATCAATTCTATGTCCAAAAATAGCAAAACACAAAATCAAACTCCAAGCTTTAACTATACAGATTAAATCCAAAGATTAACACCGAAAAACATCACACATACAAACAAAGATAACCCAAAAATTACCCATTGTTTCTTGACTTAAGAGTCGCTGGAAAATCCTACTGAAGCTCACCGGAACCGCACTCCAAGTCCCCGGAAATCGCCTTCGACAACGACCCACAGAAAGTGCGGCTTTGTCTCGCCGGAAATCGCGTTCTCCGGCCACCGGACTTCGCCTCTGCTTCAACCCACCGGAAATCGCCACTGGAACCACCGAAAATCGCCGGAAAAACCAGACTTCAAGCCGTCGGGTTCAACGGGTCACGGGTCGTGAGTCACGGGTTCTCGGGTCTCTCGGGTTTTCTTGGGCTCACGGGTCGCGGGTCACACTCCTGGGTTCCGCCGAAGCTCCTCAATCGCCTCCGGATTCTGGTTCTGGCCGCCGATCATGGAGGATCGGACCTCCCCTGGGCTACGGCACTCCGGTTCCACCACCGGCTCCCTCTGGCTCTCGGGCCTCTCCTCTCTCTCGCCCGAGTCTCATCTCTCTTACTCTCTCAATCACACTCTCTCTGATCTCTCTCTCGATTTCACTCTCTCTCCGGTCTCTCTGTATCTCGTCCGAAGAGAAGATAAGAAGAAGAAAGAATATAAGAAAGAAAGAAAAGAAGGAAACAACTTGCACGGCAAGTTGTTCGATTTTTTTTTTTTTTTCTCTACTTGTTGAATAAGTTACTTACTAAGTTATATATATACATATATTATTATTATGTCTAATAAATCTGGGATATTACACGTAGTCTCCACTCTCTCTGGACGGTTTTCGAAGTCTACTAGCATGCCTTGACTGTAGAAAAGCAACAAACCATGAGCAATACCAGATCTACATGGAGAGAAGATCAAAAGATAAGAGTAAGTCCTTAGAAGCCTCTTCCTAATCCTCAACTATGCAAGGCCGGAGTTCGAACTCTAACATTCGTTGTTTCAGATGTGGGGAGCCTAGTCATCTATTGACAGATTGCCAGAAACTTGCTAGCATAACAAGCAAGTATCTCTTGTTTGAAGATGAGACAGTAGAAGACCAAGTTGACATAAGAGATCCTGTTTTTTATGAAGGCGATGACAAGGAAATTATGCACTGAGATGGGAATAAGACTCTTGTTGTCAGAAAAAGCTTACTCACTTCAAAAGATTACTCCAGAGAAGATTAGTTGAGAAACAATATTTTTTATACCACCTACACGATTGCGGTGCAGGTTTTCAAGGTTATTATTAGGGATAATTATAAAAAAGCCCCACAAACTACCGAAGAGTGCCAAAAAGGCACATCTTGTTGAAATATTCCTATAATACCCTTGCCACGTGTCATATATTCAATTAAATTTTTTTTAAAAAAAATAATAAATAAAAGCTTAAAAAAAAAAGGAGGGGTGGCTCCATGGTATCTTTTTAAAGCTTTTATTTTTTTATTAATTTTTTTTTCAATTGAATATATGACACGTGGCAAGGGTATTTGATGTAGTCTTTTGTATACAAAAATATATCAATAATAAAATTATCACTCGCAATAGTACGAATCATTGTAGGATAGGACTATATTAAGGGTGTCAAACCTCAAGGACTGCTTAAGTGTTGTTATCAAGCTTTTCGAGATTATAACTTAATTTAAAAAATGTTTGATTTTTGTTTTCTAAAAATAAAGACAGAAATGTAAAGAGAGTAGTGATGAGAGAAAGAATATGGGGTTGATTTCACCACTTACCGCATAACAATGGTCAATCATAAATAAACAAGGAAAATTCATACTATGCATAGGGCTTGTCTCACTCGAGTAGTGAAGAAATTACTTCTAAAGAATAAGTATAATCCATCTTCGGTTGGCACGGACCGTCTACCTAAACATTAAGATGCGGAACGACCCGTCTTCCCTAGGTATAGATCAGCTACGTCTTTAATAGGATACATACAATCAATGAAAAAATATAGCCCATCTTCGGTTGGTACGAACTGTTAACCTAAATTACACTAAACTAGGGTGTAATATAATCCGTCTTCCCTAGGTATAGCCTATCTAACCCTCTTGATCATATATCAATTAAAACCGTTGTATAACAATCATTCATATAATCACAGAAAATATGAAGGATTGAGTTTAACCAATATAAAATATTTTCTAAGACAAGATAAGAAATTCATAATGATTGAATATAAACATTAAGATCAATTCTCACAGTCATAAAACCATCATGCATATATAAAATCTCAAACTAAAATACAATTAAAATATTGTTACTTGAAAATGGCTACATCAACACCTATTACGAATTTAGCCGCTCATCGTGGTGTTGGGATGGCTTCCTGCTATGTTCTTTTCCTCTTCAACTTGTCAAGTCTCCAAGAAGAATTTTCTGTCTAAAGCTAAAGACACATTCTCTTGAAACTTCACAGTCTATTTATAGAGAGTAAGAGAGGCCTAGAAGCCCTAGAAATCCTAGAAAAATTGGAACTCAGTCTCTTAGTTCAAGTACGAAATTGAAAATTTAATCCAAGTAGGAAAATTATTCAAAATTTGTCCAAATTTACGGTCTTTTATTACGGAACAATTTTGGTATGGTAAATGTCCGAATTAGGAAAAAGCTATTTCTGATATATTCATGTCATTTTTTATTAGCTTTCCAACGCTACCAATTTTATTTCAATCCGAAACTTGAACAGAAAGTTATGATCAAAACATTGAAATGTGTGCAAAATTCAAATTTGAATCCAATCCGATTTTGACTCTTATTGAAAAAATTCCGATTTAATTTTTTCTTGATTTGATCAAACTTAACCACATCATATAAGTCTTCTATTATGATTGGTTAAACTTACCTATATCTTCTAGGTCTTCTCAAAGTGTGTTTTAAGCTCAAAATCAATGGAATTAATTGTATGTTTATTTAAAACCTGAAAATAATAAAACAACACAAAATCAAACGAATAACAATGTTAAGGAATTAACATATGCAAATTAAGGGGCTTGAATGTGCAACATTTAACGCGTATTAGTATTATAAGAATATTTCGATAAAATTTGCCTTTTTGGCACTCTTTGGTAGTTGGGGGGGTTATATTAGTATATTTAGTAGTTCAGGGAGCTACTTTAAAAACGGGGCTTGTAGTTTGGGGGGTCTTTTCATTTATTTATATATATATATATATATATATATATAGTTTTCCCTTATTATTAACAATGGCAGTTGTGAGAATGTGGTGTCAGATGATGCAATTAAGAAGGTTCAGCTGAAGATTGATCGCCATCCAAAACCATACAAATTGTCCTTGATGAAAAATTGAAGTAAGGTAAAAGTAGATAAAAAGGTATTTGGTTTCTTTTTCAATTGATATAAAATATTTCAATAACGTATTGTGCGATTTAGTGTCTATAGATGCATGTCATTATTAAGCAGGCCTTGGCAGTATGATTGGAGCGTTGTCCATGATGGACGGCGAAATACTTATACCTTGAGCATCAATGGAAAGAAGGTGGCGTTAGCACCTTGGCTAGAAGGTGTCATCCCTATCCTAGTGACTGAGATGTTGAGGTTTATATTCAAAATTTTAATATACTGTTGACATATAAGTTTGTTATGAATAAATATTGTTATTCATTGATCTATTTTTTTAGCATAAGACATATGATATTTTACTTGCTTAATAATGATTATATATATATATATATATATGAATTATTTATACTTAACCATATATCACATATGAATTGTTAGATCATATTATATGATTTACATGATTATATCATACTTAGTCAATAGTCATACAAAATAAATAATGTTGATATCATGATATGAATCATATAATTATTGCATAATTTATATTATATAATGAAGATACATTAATTGTGCCACCCCGCCATCACTATATCAGTAGATCCCTTAACTTCTACGTGTTTGACCCATTACTCAATCAATTAAAGTAGATTTAGTGGCCTTACTTAAAGAATATTGACTATAATTAAGCCTTTAAATATCTTTATATATATATAAAAAAAAAAATCCTTATTAAGATTCATTAATTAGGAAACTTAGGCGATCGCCTAATTTTTTCTTAGGTAGAGCCGGCCCCGGTTGGAGTGGGTCGTTACAATTAATCTATGAAGAACACCAAACATAGTGTCAATAACACATAATAAAAACACTAAATTTTACTCATAACCCTAACTAAAAAGATTAGTCCCTCATTATCAAAGTGCTAAACAGAAAATGTACGTAATAATATAAAGAAGATACCCGTTTAATAACCTCCCTCCCCTCTTTTATGGGGAGAATTTTTTTGTTAAGTAAAAGTAAAAAGTGATTGATGTGATATAAAGTAAAAATAATTTATATGAAAAAGTGAATTTTTTTTATTTAAATAATAATAATAAATTATTAATGTGATATAAAAAATAAAAAATGTTAAAAATACTTTGAAATTGATGTTTTTTTTTTTAGAAATGTGAAAAATAAGAAGAGGGGAGAGAGGTTATTAAACTGGCCAAATTTGGCTAAAGAGCCAAAATTCTTGTCCTCTTGTTGGTACTTGGTCCCATGCATGCAGCTTGACAGATAAGGTGGCCAAAATTATCTTTTCCACGTTTTCTTTGCTTTGTTGCCCCTAGGGCTGTAAACGAGCCGATCCTGAGCGGGTATTGCCTGTCCGGGATCGACTCGTTTAATGAATAGTAAAGCTCGAGCTCGAGCTCGAGCTCGACACGAGCTGGGAAATGTTGTGCGAGACCGGCTCGTTTAAAAAATATGGTGTCCGAGCTTGAGCTCGAACTCGACAATTTTAGTCGATCCCGAGCTCGAGTACTCGGCCCGAGCTCGGCTCATTTCATAATTGAAAATTATTCACTTTAACATAAATAAAATAAAATCACGAAATTTCAAATGGTCAAATTGCATTATCAGAAATCCAGCATTTTGCATTAAGCAATTGCCAATTAATCTAAAAAGACTAAAATCAATACAATTACAACTAAAGAAATAAAATAAAATAACTTTCAAACAAATACAATTAGAAATATAAGAAATTACAATTATGAATTACAAATTTTCAACTACAAAAATAAAATAAAATTACACTTAAACAAATACAAACAGAAATATAAGAAATTACAATTAGAACTGTAATTTGTTAGGTATAATAATAATGTTTAATTCTTTTGTGTGCTCTCCAATAAAACCTGTTGTAATACACTAAAAAAAAAATTAGTTAATTTTAACTCCCTTGCATTAGTTACACAAGTTTTATGTACTTGGTAAAAATGTCAAGAGAGGTTAAATAACACAAATTAATGTGCATAAATCATTAAATAAAAAAGTATTCATTGCCTTATAATTAATATAGAAGTTGTGAATTGTGAATTGTGATTACAAGTTATGAATTATCATTATAATTAATATATAAGTAATTCCAATCCTAATAACTTAATTTGGGATTGTATGAATCACATTATTATTATATATGAATAATATCATTAAGTTTCATATGAATCATATGTGTCATTATATCATATGAATAATGTGAATTCATACTTACTGTAACGTACGTATGTAATCTATATACATAGATATAGTCATTGACTTATTGCATCTAAATATTACTAATAATTATTAAATACTTAAAATCATAAATCATACTTATTGGGTGTATGAGTGTATCTAACTAAGTATCTAAATACTAAATCATTATATTAGTATGAATTTGTATACTATAGTCTATATCATATATGAGTCATATGAGTCATATGACACTATATAGCTATAATTATATATGTTACTAATATGTATATATATTTATAATTATAAATTATGAATCATATCATATCACTTGATTTATGGTATTATCTATGAATCTATAATAAGTAATTAAGTATCATTATTATAAATTTACGAGTAATAAATCATAATTATCAAATTTATCATAATTCATAATTACTTACAAATAATACTAATATTATATGATCCTATGATCTAAGTATTATCATATGATAGTATATTTAACATATTAACATGATCTAACAATCCGTATGTAATGATTATTAAATATTTAATGATAATACTCATAGCATATAGTAAAGTGATTACATATTTTATATTTACATCAATTACATGTCATATGGTAGTATGGTACAATGTTATATTATTATATGATCATATAATCCTATAAATTATAATCTTATTATATTACATGAATAATTTGATTAAGTATCTGGATTGCCATTATATCATATGACTAACAATTAATTATTGATATTATTCATTTTTACTATTTTATATAAATATGACCAATTAATATATATTGACCAATAACTATTGTTGTTTGTTACTTAATTTATGCTTACATAATATACATAGTAATGATAGTATATTATTCATTATATATATATACGAGTCGAGCCTTAATAAACGAGTCGATCCTTATACGAGCGGGTTCACGAGCTTTAGTCGAGTCGAGTCGAGTTTATACGAGTTTGCATCGTTTAATAATCGAGTTTGATTTTCGTGTTCACGAGTAGCTCATTTAATAATCGATTCGAGCACGAGTCGAGTTTATTCGAGCCGATCTCGAGTAAGCTCACGAGTAGCTCAGCTCGTTTACACCCCTAGTAACTTGCCCGGTTGCTTAGTAGACACAAATGCTAGAGGTGTTCTGGCGTTATTACACGTAGCATTAATTACGAGTAGCTGGGCTTTGTAGAATCATATTATTGATTTCCATTAAGCAAGTGTTGGCCCCACGTAGTATAGAATCCACCGCCTAGTCATGCTGGTGAAGTAAGCGAAAACGAAGGTACGGAGCACTTTCAATGCTTGCCAAAACCATGACGGCGAGAAAGTTGTTGAGAAAAGACTGAAGGACAGGGACTTGAGTGTTTAATTATAGAAAGTTTTATATGGGCTATTAAATTTAAATATTGGATGGGCGGCTAATGGGTTTTTCTAATTCTTTATATTATATAGAAGGCCGCTACATTTACACACAACTCTCCACGTCCAAATTCTTACGACCTGACGTGACCTTCCACATCAGGTTGTAAGGATTTGAAGTGTCAGTATAGTATTTTCCTATTATATATATTTGATGGTATTGAATGAAAATGATTGTTCGAGACTCTGCATCAAGAGAAAGTAAGAACGAAAATGGTAAAAGAAGTTGTAATGAAATGATGTTAGCTTGCTTTGCCGATTGGGATTGGGATTGGGTTGATTACGATTTCATGTTCTTCAAATACAAAAAGTTCAAAAGTAAATGTAGTTTATTGTTTTAATGTTTTTATTTTCTTTCATACTTCTGTTTATTTTCTCTCTATTAAAATATTTTTTTTTCTTTCAATTTTAGTTAAAGTGTAGAAATAGTTACATGTTTAATAATTTTGAAAAGTGGCCAATTAATTTAACTAAAAAATTATTAAAGTTAAAATTTAAAGAATTTTTGAAGAGGTAAATATTGTAAATGCACTTACAGATTGTGCCTATAAATCTGTACGTACCTAGCATCTAGGCTCAAAGACTACATTTATCATTTATGTGTTTCTCTCTTTTCACGATTTATTTGATAGGGATAGAGTCACAGAAGTTCTCCTGGACTCCCACATGGGCCACATCCTTCTCCAATCATGCATCTCTCCGCCAGCACTCTCTTCGGTTCTCCTTTGACCCTCCGCCAGATTCTACCGGCGCCCGTGATCCATACACACCGCTATGGCGCGCGTGCAGCCCTGGAGGATCGAAGGAGTAATCAATTTCCTGAATCATTTCCAATGCATGGAGGAGATGGAGCTTACAGCTATGCTCAAAATTCCAAATATCAGGTACCATTTTTCTGTTAGGAAAAATAAGATAGTGATACTGAAAAACACAAAAGAGAAATGCTTACGAGATGCATGGTGACACATGTTTTTGAAATTATTAATCACGTGGGATTAATTGTGACCAAATTTTGAAGAAAAAATTTAAAAAGTGTAGCATTTCTTGAAACGAAATGCCATGTGTTATTGCAGATTCTAATGAACTGGTATGCAAAGAACTACAATAAATATTTCTGCTCCAAGATACAGTGAAGCCGAAAAAAACTTACGGTTGTTAAGTTGCGTTTTGCTTGTATGAAACCGAACACCCTAATATTTTTTATTCTGGCAAGAAAGAGATCACTCGAATTTTAAAATTAGATAAAGTGTTTAGAGAGAGTTAAGAAAGATATCATTTTTCTTTCTCTATTTTTCCTTAACTCACCGTATCTCTCTAAATTGTAAGTTTGAAAATAATGAGTTAGCTGGTTTGTAGAGAGGATCTGTTGAAGCATCCAAAGAAATGATCAAGGAGGCAATTGTCAAGAAATTTGACATCAAGACCCTTTCTGCACCTTTAAACTCAATTTCTGTTGCAGACTTGGGCTGTTCAACAGGACCCAACACCTTTCTTGCAGTGCAAAACATTGTAGACGCCATAGAACTCAAATACCAGCAGTCAGAAAATGAGATCCCAGAATTCCAAGTTTTCTTTAACGACCATGTCTCCAATGACTTCAACACTCTTTTCAAGGCTTTCCCAGCAAAGAGAAAGTATCTAGCGGCTGGGGTGCCCGGCTCTTTCTATGGCCGCCTGTTTCCCAAAGCCAGTATTCACATTTTTCACTCCTCTAGTTCCGTAAACTGGCTCTCCGAGGTGCCCAAAGAGATAACGGACAAAACTTCTCCTGCATGGAATAAAGGAAGGATATCTTACACAAATTCTGGAAAGGAAGTTGCGGAGGCCTATGCAACTCAACATGCCATGGACATGGAGTCCTTCCTGTGTGCAAGAGCAGAAGAGCTTGAAGTTGGAGGGTTGATGGTGCTTCTCATAGCTGCTGTCCCAGACGTCATTCACTCTTCTGACACCACCATTTGTTCACAGATAGACCTTCTGGGATCTTGCCTGATGGACATGCAAAACATGGTAAGAAAACTAACATTACACTAACTAAAAAAAAAAAAAGAGTTGATTTTCAGTACTGTCATATCATTCTAGTTGTATGAGAGTTTAGTAAGGTCCGTTTGAGTTTGTAATTTTTAAAAGTTCGATTTTAAAATTACAATTTTATATGTGCAATTTGAAAAAAATAATTTTTAGAAACGCAGTTAATTAAGTGTTGGGCAAAATCGCAGTTTAGTCTTAATAATATGGCAAATTAGCCTTTAAAATTATGTGCTTTCAAAAAAGCATCCCATTGAGTGCGATTTGAAAAAACTGTTTTATGCGTTTTCAAATCGTAATTTTTTAAAAACGTAATTCTCAAACGATTCATTTTCTGTGATTTGATTTAAAATTGTATTTTTTATTTACAAAATCGCAATATCAAAGGCACTATAAATACCATTACTCAAACTAAAAGAACAGATTATTTATTTTTCATCCTGCATCAGGCCATGTCTTTCCAAAATGTCAAACACCGAAAGCAAAAGATTTTGGTTAATTTATGTATAGATGGTGTTTCCATGAGAGCTTAATTAATGGGGGTATATATATATTCTGATTGCAGGGATTGGTTAGCGAAGAAAAACTGGACTCTATTAATGTGCCCCTTTATTTCCCATCTCTTAAGGAGTCAATGGCAATCTTAGAAAGAAATAAGCATTTTAGCATCGAGAGCATCCAAGAGCTAGATATTGGAGCATTGTATTTTACAGTTGTATTATAGTTGAGTTTCTGTTTTGTACAGCTGTAATGTATAGTAGCTTAGTTAGTTCTATAGTTCAATTGAAGCACGTGTGCTTACTGCTTGATGTATAAAAACTATATCTTTACATGTATGTCATAATTTTACTAATCAATCAATAGAAGATACTTTTTCTTCTTGTTCACGTCTCTGCATTCTCTCTGTTCTCTCTGCATTTTCTCTTGATTTCTTCTGCAGATACTTTACATTCTGTGAATTTGATATGGTATCAAAGCTTTTCACAATTTCGTGAAAGTTCATCACTCGATTCAATCATTCTTCATCTTTCTTTCGTTCTTTTTCAGCCTTTTGTCTGATTATCAATGGCTGTTTCATCTTCTTCTTCCTCATTGATTGAAAATTCTTCAAGTCCTTTTTACTTGAACAATGGAGATCATCCGGGTTCTATACTGGTTTCTCAACCTCTTATTGGCAGCAATTACAACACATGGAGTAGGTCCATGATTGTATCTCTCATAGCGAAGAACAAGATGGGTTTCATCGATGGTTCTATCTCTAAACCGTCTCCTGATGATGACGTACTGTTTCATGCATGGACTCGTTGCAATAACATGATTATTGCTTGGATTCTGAATTCAATTTCGAAAGAAATTGCTTCAAGTGTAATCTACATCAACACTTGCGCCGAAATGTGGCAAGATTTGAAGGACCGATTTTCTCAAGGTAATGGCCCTAGAATTTTTCAACTTCAGAAACTTCTCACAACTTTATCTCAGGAAAACTTATCTGTTAGTGATTATTTCACTAAGATCAAGTCGATTTGGGACGAATTAGATAACTATGATCCAATTCCTTCATGCACCTGTGGAGGAATGCGTTCAGTTCATGAAAAACATAATCGAGATCATGTTTTTCAATTCTTGATGGGTCTAGATGATTCCTTCACTCACATCCGAGGACAGATTCTCTTGAATGATCCTCTTCCTCCTATTAACAAAGTCTTTTCTTTAATCATTCAAGAGGAGCGTCAAAAGGAAATTTCTACTACTCCTTTGGTTCATGAGACTGCTGCACTCATGTCCAAAACGGTTGTTAATCCAACACACAAGTCTGGAAAATGGGCTAATCGCAAGGACAGACCAGTTTGTTCTCATTGTGGAATATCTGGACATACAGTTGATAAATGTTACAGAGTTCATGGATTTCCACCTGGTTTCAAGTTTACCAAAAATCAGCCCTCTGCTCATTCTGTTACTCATGTGCAAGGAGCAGAATTTTTTACTGCTTCATCACCACAGCTGCCTATAACACTCGAACAATGCCAACAATTGATGGCATTCATTCAGCATCAGCAGGCTAATTCATCAACTAATGGAGCTGCATCCAATTCTGCCATGCAAACTGTCACCCAACTCAACCCGAATACTGCAGGTTCTTCTTCTACTTCTGGTATATTTGCTCTAAACTCTCAACATTCTGTTTTTTCTTCCCATTTTGCTCACCATTCTTTTCTTCGTTCTTTCAAAAGGCCACCTTGGATTATTGACACCGGAGCCACTGATCATATGATCAGTTCGGTTTCTCTTTTTACTAGTATTACCTCTGTTGTTTCTACTACTGTCCAGTTACCTAATGGAGCTATTGCCTTAGTCACTCACATAGGCACTGTACGAATTTCAGGAAGTCTTACACTAACTGACGTTTTATGTGTGCCTTCTTTTAATTTCAATTTGATATCTGTGAGCAAATTAATCAAACAGTTTTGCTGCTGTGTGATTTTCCTTTACCATCATTGTTTTGTACAGAATTTGAACCCTTGGAAAACGATTGGGGTGGGTAAGGAGCACAATGGTCTCTATTTTTTAATGCTGCAGTCTCACTATTCAGGTCCGGATCTTCTCAGTTCTATTCCTCAAGTTTCTCAAGTTCAATCCACCTCTATCAAAGCTTCCTCTTTTCCTGCTGATCTCTGGCACTACAGGCTTGGACATCTTTCTTCATCAAGATTAAATTTGTTGCATAACCTTGTTCCATCTATCCCTTGTGATTCCAATAACACTTGTACTGTTTGTCCTCTTGCAAAACAGCATAAGTTGCCTTTTGTACATAGCAATTCTGTCACTTGTTTTTCTTTTGACTTGATACATTGTGACATTTGGGGACCTTTCCCTACTACTTCAATAAATGGTTCCAATTTCTTTCTCACCATTGTTGATGATCATAGTAGATTTACTTGGGTTCATTTGATGAAACATAAATCTCAAACTCGTTCCATTCTTCAACATTTTTTTTGTATGGTTTCTACTCAGTTTCAACAAAAAATAAAATGTTTGAGATCTGATAATGGTGCAGAATTTCAAATGCATGATTTCTTTGCCACTCAAGGTACTATCCATCAATTAAGTTGTGTTGAAACCCCTCAACAAAATTCTGTTGTTGAGAGGAAACATCAACACCTCTTGAATGTGGCTAGAGCCTTGCGGTTTCAAGCTCATTTGCCCTTAGAGTTTTGGGGTGATTGCATTCTTGCTGCAACTCACCTCATTAATCGAATTCCTACCCCCAATTTGTATAATAAATCACCTTATGAACTTTTGTTTTGTACACCTCCTCTTTATTCTCATCTTAAAGTTTTTGGTTGTTTGGCCTATGCTTCTTCCTTAACTCGAGCTAGGCACAAATTTGATTCCCGAGCTATACCTTGTGTCTTTATTGGCTACCCCTATGCTATTAAAGGTTACAAGTTGTATAATCTCCACACTAAATCTGTTTTCATCTCTAGAAATGTCTATTTCCATGAACACATTTTTCCATTTGCCACCAATCTTATTCATCCAAATTCTGATGGTTGTTTTTTCTCATCTCCTTCTCCTCATATTTTTCCTGATTCTACTTCTTTTGTTCAACCTACTGATTCTTCTTTTGTTCAACCTACTGTTTCTACTTCTACTCCTATTATTCCTACTTCTACTCCTACTGATTCTTCTAATTTAGATTCCACTTCTACTGAAATTTCTCCTTCTTCACCTAATCCTTCTCCTTCTTCTGTTTCTGTTGATGAATCAATTCCTCTTGATTCTGTTCTTCCTGTTTCTAGAAAATCTACCAGAACCCGTCGTCCACCTGAATACCTGCAGCATTATCATTGTCATTTGGCTTCTAGTTCACCCGAATTAGTTTCTAAGGTTTCTAATTTTGATAACTCAGGTATTCCCTTTCCTCTTTCTTCTTTTGTCTCCTATGATAATCTCTCTTCTTCTTTCAAACATCTTTGCTTGTCCATATCGTCTGAAGTTGAACCTCAGTATTATCATCAGGCAGTTCAATCTGCTCATTGGCGTACTGCCATGGCTCAAGAAATTGCAGCCCTTGAAGAAAATAATACTTGGTTTATCACTGATTTGCCTCCTGGTAAACACCCCATTGGCTGCAAATGGGTGTACAAGATTAAATACAAAGCTGATGGTAGCATAGAAAGATACAAAGCCCGATTGGTTGCTAAAGGATACACTCAAAGTGAAGGGCTAGATTATCATGAAACCTTTTCCCCCGTGGCTAAAATGACCACTGTTCGGACTTTATTGGCAATTGCAGCAGCTAAACGTTGGTTTTTACATCAATTAGATGTAAACAATGCGTTTTTACATGGTGATTTAGACGAAGAGGTATATATGGAACTACCTCTTGGGTTTAGGACTAAGGGGGAGTCTAAGGTTTGCAAATTAACCAAGTCTTTATATGGATTGAAGCAGGCCTCAAGACAATGGTTTTCTAAGTTTTCCACCTACTTGATTGATCTTGGTTTTAGTCAATCAAAGGCTGATTATTCCTTGTTTACTCGACATCAAGGAACTTCTTTTATTGCCTTGTTGGTATATGTTGATGACATTGCAATTGCTAGCAATGATTCGGTTGCTGTGAACTCTCTTATTGGGATTCTTAATGATAGATTTCGCCTTAAGGATCTTGGTGAGTTGAAATTTTTTTTGGGACTTGAAATTGCTCGTTCTACCAAAGGGATCTCCATTTCTCAACGAAAGTACTCTTTAGAGATTATACAAGATGCTGGTTTGCTGGCTTCTAAACCAGTTTCTTTTCCCATGGTCCAAAATCTGAAACTCTCTCGGGATGTTGGCACAGTTTTATCTGATCCTACACCCTACAGGCGGCTTATTGGTCGACTTTTATACTTAACAATTACTCGGCCTGACTTGGCATACTCTGTTCAAACACTTAGCCAATTCATGGACTCTCCTAGGCAGCCCCATCTTGATGCTGCTTACCGAGTCTTAAGATATCTCAAGTCAGCTCCTGGTCAAGGCTTATTTTTTTCTGCAGAATCTGATTTTCGCCTCAAAGCTTTTTGTGATGCTGATTGGGCAGGTTGTTCCGACACTAGGCGGTCCATTACTGGTTTTTGTGTCTTTCTTGGGTCTTCCTTAATCTCTTGGAAGTCTAAGAAACAGCACACTATATCTAGATCTTCTGCAGAATCTGAATACAGGTCAATGGCATCAACTGGATGTGAATTGCTTTGGTTATTCACACTTCTTCATGACCTTACTGTTGTTCATTCTCAAGCTGCTACCTTATTTTGTGATAGTCAGGCTGCCTTACATATTGCAGCCAACCCCGTCTTTCATGAACGAACGAAACATATTGATGTCGACTGTCACTTTATCCGTGAGAAGATCCAACTTGGTCTTATCAAGACTTTACATGTTCCTTCTCAGCATCAGCTTGCGGACATTTTCACCAAAGCCCTTGGCTGTGCTCTTTTCCATAAACTCTTATCCAAGATGTCTGTTGTGAATCTCCACCATCCATCTTGAGGGGGAGTATTGGAGCATTGTATTTTACAGTTGTATTATAGTTGAGTTTCTGTTTTGTACAGCTGTAATGTATAGTAGCTTAGTTAGTTCTATAGTTCAATTGAAGCACGTGTGCTTACTGCTTGATGTATAAAAACTATATCTTTACATGTATGTCATAATTTTACTAATCAATCAATAGAAGATACTTTTTCTTCTTGTTCACGTCTCTGCATTCTCTCTGTTCTCTCTGCATTTTCTCTTGATTTCTTCTGCAGATACTTTACATTCTGTGAATTTGATACTAGATATCCCAATAAGCCTCCGATCGCTTGCTTTGACCCTCAGAGCCGCAATCGGAGGAGTAATTGAAAAGCATGTTGGAAATGACATCGTGGATGAGGTCTTTGATCGCTATTCTAAGCTTTTGGGAAATGACATCGTGGATGAGAACAAAAATACATTGGTACTGTCTGTCATTTTGAAATGCAAGCCAAAATGATCGATTATTCTAATAATTAATTGGTGATGCAGGACCGACATTAGTTGTCTTGGTTTAATTTATTTATGCATGAGTTTTATTTTTTATTTTTAGTTTTCGTTTCTATAACTAATAAGGATTGGGTTTTTCCTTTTCCAATTAGGATTTGTTTAGTTTTTCATTTTCCTTGTCGAAAAATAAGAGCGAGTGTATCTTACACTGGATTGAATAAAACTAGATCTTGCAATTCCAGTAGCACATGCATCTTAGTGAACGTGGGATTGGGATATTTGGTTTTTGGAGTGGCAAATCGTTTTGGTCAACTCTTATAGATTTTTCTTCAGTTAGAAAGGGTGTTTACAATGTTTGTTGCAAGGTAAAACTTTATTTCATTTATTAATTAGCTTAATATCAGGAATGGATATATATATATACTCCATTGAGAGTGGTATTACTATATATCATTCTGAAGCAGTTTGTCAGTGGTTAATTGGCTGAAGATAAATTCCCACAATATTGAAACTGCGAATGGGCTTCTATTACACTAATATTATCCAGCATGGGTGTGTAAGCTAAGTTTTGTCATCTGTCGGTGGTGTGTTGCTACTTTTATTAAATAAGATTGTTTATTCAGCCAACTATTTTGTGGGCTTCGACTGTAGAATGATATACTTTGATGATTAAAAAGAACTTAAGATCAAGATATAAAACTATTAAAACATGGGGAGATCACAAAAGGCAAAGAACTAGACAACAAAGATGAATTGTCTATATATATATATATATATATATATATATTCACATGCAATGAAGATTATATATATATATATCGGTGAGTGTGTAGGATTGATACAATATTTACATATTTTGGATATCAAACAAAGTAGTGGAAGAGAAAAGAAGTAAATCAATCATATATACATACACAGGGGACACAAAGTTTACATGATTTGAGACGACTAGAAGAAACTCCAATTGATAAAATATGAAGTACAAAGGTAAGAGTAGGGTTGGAATAATAAAGTCATTTGGCAATTATGGGTTTAAGTAAACTAGGGTGTATTTTAATTCTTGTAAACCTTTGCAACCTAATTAAGTTAAGGTTGGATTAGAATATTAGTAGTTGAGTCATATTTATGGTTTGTAATGGTTGCCTATAAAAACCTGTTATTGCTTAATAAAAGCCATTATGAGTTTATTGTCTGTTAAAATATAAATGATTAAATTCATCTCTTTCCAAAAGTTTAAGTTCTTGGGATAAATGATGATTTAACATGATATTAGAGGCAGAAGTCATGAGTTCGAACCCTGATTTCATCATTATATTCACCCAAATTTCAATTAAATATTCTACATGTTTGGCTTGGCCTTACCCCTATTAAAATGGAATTTGAGCCCACACGTGAAGGGGATTGTTAGAATATAAATGATTAAATTTTCCTCTTCTTATATAAGCTTAAGATTATAAATATTAGAACATAAATGATTAAATTCACATATTCTTATATAAGCTTAAGCTTTTGAAAGAAGTAGTAATTTAACATTGCTTAGCTTGCTCATTTGCATGAAATAGGAGGACTGGCCCTATTTTGCTTCTACATTAGAAGTACATTTAGGTTCCAAACAAAGTCATGTTCCGAAATCATATCAAATTGTATCAGAATGCAGTGACGAAGGGTCGGTTTTATCAACTCACACAAGCTACACAATCTATTTTTAATTGACAAATAACAACTTTCTAATCAATTCTCTGAGTTGGCCCCCTTGTGATAGGAAGTTTGTGATTTTTTTATGTTCTTTTTTGTATATATTTATGTCCAAGTTGAAATTTTCTTTTGGATAGAATTTTTGAACTTTATTTTGTGGTAGCATTATTTCATTAGTTAGATCAAATAATGAAATAATACTTCCACAAATACTCTGTATCAAATAATGTATTTTTTTTCCTGTGGTGATTAGTTATATATTATGATTTTTTTTTTGTACCTACTAGCTAGGTATTTTCTTTCTCTTTTTGTACATAATGCTTTTAATGATATTTTGATTACTTATATATATATATATATATATATATATATATATATATATGGGAAAACTTCAATTTACCCCCATGAAGTTGTCACCAATTTGCAATTCTAACACCAATGTTTCAATTTTGTTAATTGCACCCCATTAAGTTTCAGAAATTTTCAATTTAGGGAGTCCGTCCAAATCAACCGTCTAACTTAACAAAATTCTCCTCACGTGTCATGCAGGTGCGTTTTTTGTCCCCAAAAAGACGAAAATGCCCTTGTTCCCAATTTTTATTTTTTTTTGGTGTTTTAAAGAAACGGTGCCGTTTTAAATGAGGGCAATTTTGTAAGTTCTGAACCAAAAAAGTGACATGCCGCGCACATGGTCTCCATTCCGTCACTTCAGACGGAAAAAATTGACGGATTCCCTAAATTGAAAATTTCTAAAACTTAATGGGGTGCAATTAACAAAATTGAAACATTGGTGTTAGAATTGCAAATCGGTGACAATTTCATGGGGGTAAATTGAAGTTTTCCCTAAAAAAAATTAATTTTTTTTAAAAAATAAATTAACCATGTGGCTTATGTGACACATGGCCAATTAGCCACGTGTATATAAGCTACATGGCTAAAATTTTAAATATAAATATAAAAAAAAATTAATAAATTAGCCATGTGGCTTATGTGACATGGCCACGTGCACATAAGCCACATGGCTAAAATTTTAAATATAAATATAAAAAATAAATAAATAAAAAATAAAATAATTTTAATGAATTGGCCACGCGGCTTCTCAGACACATGGCCAATTGGCGACTTGGTAAAAATTCAAGTGGCTAATTACCTACACAAATCATTTAGCTATGTGGTATATTATCCACATGGCTAAATCGCCATGTGGCTACAATACCGGGTACTATTGCCACGTGGCTAAAATCAATGTTTTTTGTAGTGTGTAGAAGGGTGTGCTTCTTGAGGGTTCGGGTTTAAGGGCTTTTGATTTTTGAGGGTTTGTTGGGTTTCTTTCTTTTTGTGGGCTGTTTTAGTTGCTCATGCATGTGTATACTTCATTTGTACTTAGGAGCGCCTTACGCTTTTTCTATAAATTTTTATTACCTATAAAAAAAAAAAAAAAAAAAAATAGTAGATCAGCTGATATATTCTTCAACTATTAAAAAATTGATGATACTTTGTTCCCTAGATCATGGCCAGAATTACATGTTCACTGGACTTGTTCTCAAAAATAGGCTAATTGTGTAATTGTCATTTTGTCTTTCATTTTCTCTCAGTAGTACATGGCCGTCTAAATTAGAAGTTTTGTTTTTTTCATTTTTATCTTTTGCTTCATTTTCTACTGTTAAAGACTGTTATTTGAATATTTTATTTTTGGTGACGTTCATGGGTGGGTTACAAAGATAAATGGAAGTGAACATTTTAAAGTTCAAAGAAACTAAAATATTCTCTTTAATAAAGACTTACTATTATTTTTTATTTTTTATTTTGTTTATAAGTATTAAATTATCTTTCATAATTGTATGATTTGTAATGTTTTTCGTGTAAAACCAATATTAATCAGTTGTGATAAGTTGTGCACATAAGTTTTGAATTTTTATGGTTTGACTCCGATGACCCTTAATTGATCTTTTCTTGAACCTTGATTTTTAGGGGCGGAGCTAACATTTAAAATTTGGGGAGTAAAACTATAAAATAAAAAACTTTGGGGGGTAAAATTTTGAAGATCAAAGGATTATAAAAGTATTTTGCGAAAAATATGGTAGCTTGGGAGGCCCGACTACCATATAGCTCCACACCCAACCCCTATTGATTCTGACAACCTTAGGTCGGACATGTAGAATCGTATAATAAACGGCCACCTTTTTTTTTCTCCTATAGTTTATGTCTTCCTATGCACATTGCTGAGCACTCTACCTTGCTTTGGACAAAATATTTTGTTTGTTAATTATATAAACACCTTACAATTTTTAAGTGTCTCTCGTTTCCAGATTTTATTTCTTTGAGCACAACTAGTTTTCTCTCTTTCAAATTGTGAATGAGAGGAGGTGGGCCTTTGGGCCCCAAGCCCAGACCAACCGCCCGCCTTAAGCCCCTCTCTTTGCCAAAAGGCTCTTTCCTACCAGGAAGGCTATGTATGTCCGTAAGTTGTTCCAAAAGAGCCTCTAACCACCTATTAGACTGGAACCATTGCTATATCTCTACAGAAATAAAGGTCGAGGAGGTGGCCCAAATCATGCCCTACCGATGGAATCCTCAACTAATAACATAAATTTATTAATATTGATAATATTAACTCATTTCGGATAGGAGAGACCGTAATAACTCATTTTGGGTAAGAGCTACCACGAGTTAATTCAATTAGAGCCGGAGACAAACACAAAAAAGCTTATGCTTAATAATTCTTAAGAAATTGCTAGCACAATACCTACAGAAAACACTACTAAACTTAGATTATGAAAGTATCATATAAAGCAAAAAATACTACAACTTGACTTAGGGTTCGCTTGGAATTGTGATTTAAAAAAGTGATTTTTAAAAACGCAGTTAAGCATTTGGCAAAATCGCAGTTTGACCTTTAACATCGCAAGTTAGCCTTTAAAATTATGCATTTTCAAAAAAGCACCCCCTTACCTACGATTTGAAAATGCAGTTTTTTGAGTTTTCAAATTACAATTCTTAAAAAATATAATTCTCAAACAGTTCATTATCTACGATTTAGTTTAAAATCACACTTTTTATCTACGGAATTACAATTTCAAGCACACCCTTAAACTACTACAGATAAGCTAAAGTCTAAAGAAGATAACTATTGAGATAAATAAGACGTCCACTTCGATAGAACTTCTACTACACTTGATTTTCACTTGGTCTTGGGTCTTGGACTTCTACTGCAGGTTGGAAACTTCCTTTGGACATGCAGTCTACATGGAACTCTATCATTCCTCCTCCCTTAAAAAGGACATTGTCCTTAAGGTCTAAGGCGTTTTCTCAAAAAATAAGAAAAGTTTTTGGTAGTAGTCTGTTTTTTTTTTTTTTTGCCCTCAAAAAAATAAGAAAAGTACTCTTAAAATGCTAAACATATGATACCTTGGACATAAGGATAGAAACTAATTACCTTTCGATGAATCATACTTAAATAAATTTAGATGAACGTTTTCACCAATGTTTTGGTGGTCGAATATGCTTGGCCAATGTTTTGACCACGTCACCCCACCGTTTGTAGCTCATGCATCCCCTTTCATTCTCTCCTATGTTTGCCTTTATTCCCACATTATAAAACAATTTCCACTTTGTGTTAGAAGATTAATTACCTTCATATGAAAGAAAATTATAATGAAATAGAAATAAAATATAAAAGCAGAATAAAGAAAATAAACACAAAAATTTTACGTGGTTCGGTCTATGACTTACGTGAAAGAAAAGATAATCAAATGAAAATATAAAAGAATAGTGAAATAAAATAAAATAAACACAAGGATTTTATGTGGTTCGGTCAATGACCTATGTCCACAGTATAAAGCTCAAAATGCTACATTTTACATTTATTCTTTGATATTTTTACAATACATAAAACTCATATTTATAGGAGAATTGATGTAGATAAATATGGTAATAGCATTAATTGATTGCCATAAAATCTGATTACAATAAAATCAATCAGATTTGATTACCATTAAATCTGATTATAGGAGATTACTATCAATTACAATAAACTCTAAAATCAAATCTTCTAATATATTCTAACATCCACCCTCAAACTCGAGGTGTGAGATTCTGAAACATTGAGTTTGATTTTTTTTTTTTCCTTTTTTTTTGAGATGTCAAGTGGCGGCAAAGACTGAAAACTTGCTGGAGTTGATGGCGGGTGGTGACTGGACGCGGTTGGCGACAGTGATCAAAGATTGGCCTTTAATAACAATAGGCAAAAAAAAAAAAAGAAAAAAAAAAGAGTTGAAATGAGACCAACTATAGGCCTAAATGGGTCTAGGCTTAAACAATACTGCAAAGGCCAGAGAAATTAGGCCAACAAATGGCCAAAATGAGAGCCTACAAAGGGTTGAATTGAGGCCAATTATGAGTCTGAAATTTTAAACAATACCCCAAATGCCAAAAAACATTGGGCCAACAAAGGGTCAAATATGGGCAACTTAGCATCTTTTTTATTTTATTTTTATTTTTATTTTTTTTCCTTTTTTCTTTCTTTAAATCTTTTCATCTTCCTGAGAGTATACACCTAACTACCCATTCACCACACAACCCAAACTTTAATTTATTTATTTATTTTTGGGTTAAATACAAAAAAGCCCCACAAACTACCACCCGTTCTCTAGATGGCTCTCCGAACTACCAGTGCTTGCAGTCCGGCCCCCCGAACTACCAATTGCTTGTTTTTTTGCCCCATCTGTCACTTTGTGCCGTCTAAGTGGATGGAAACCAAGTCACATGCCATGCATGTGACTCTTTTAGCCAAAAAGTCTAAAAATACCCCACTTCCTAATGTTGAAACTCCCACCCGCTTATTTGAGTTAAAACTTGATTCCCTTTTATTTATTTATTTTTTTCATTCTTCACAACTCGACTCGGTCGCTGGTCACACGCCCGGAGCTCCATACAACCCGGCAATTCCATCCACTGAACCAACGCAGCAATTCGGCACTCCACCCAATGCGACCTCGTCTTCCAGTAGCCCACCGGCGACAAATCCCAAGTGTGAGTGTGAAGTTCTCCGTCGACCAAGCCCGAGCACTTCGAACGAAATCCCACCACTGGAAAACCGAAATAAAGGTACTAAATCTCCCATATGTTTAGTTTTTAGGGTATATTTCTTTCCTATTGACGCTAATTCGTAGCAATTTACTCTTGAAGAGATTTTAGGGTTTCGGGTTGGTTGATTGGGTCAATAGACATAATTCTCAAAATTGGGCTATTCAATTAGAGGTCATATATGATTAAAACAAATGGAATGTTGATGGAAGAACAAATTTAAGAAAAAGGTATAAGGGAAGTATAAAGGAAGGGACTAGGTTGGTTGTTGCTAGTTGGGTTGTAGCTGTAGAAATGCTGGTGGTTTACCAGTTATGGTTTTTGTATGTTTTGTTTCTCAAGAGTTTTTGTTCCGTTTGGTTGTGTTTTGTTGGCAACTGATTTGTATTTGCTAGGTTGACGTAGCGGAAGACTAAGGTAACTAATCAAAGAAACTGTTTTTGATTCTACATTGAAAAGTGTCTTCTACCCTAAAAAGATAAAATAAGCATGCAAGCTAAAAGAAAGATAAAACTCCGCAGAGTAGTTGAGAGAGAATTCTCTGATTTTATAACAATGTTATTGAATGAGTTTTACATAGCAAGGAATCCTATTTATAGAAGAGAAATACTTGTAGAGAAAGTAATCATAATCCTAATAGTAATCGTAAACCTATTTCTAAAAAGGAAAATATTACAAAATAAATAAAAGTAAACTTATTCCTAATAACAATAATAAATCCAATCCTAGTAAGGAAAGAAATAAGTAATGCAAATCTAGTCCTAGCAAGTAAAAGAAATAAAATCATAATTCCAAATAAGGAAATAAAATAAAATAAAATCATGGCTTGACAATCAAGTCTTTCTTTTTGTATTTCCATTGTCTGCGAACAGGTAAACTTCTAATCAAACAGTTCTACTTCAGTATTATTTTTAACATTTTTTATATTTTTGTTTTCACCGAAAATATTAGTAAATTACATCCTACATCAGACACCCCCACTTGAAAAAAACTCGTCCTCAAGTTTTCTTTGTTATATGTCACGCGAGGCTCTTCCGGAGAAAGATACTTGGAGAAATCTACGTAGATAGCACTAAGACACGACTTTTCCTTTTCGTCTCCTTCCATAAAAATTTCTCCAAATATTTTTTTCTTGATGTTACCTTCAACTTTATTGTCTTCTTCAAAGGAATCACCATTGTTATTTATTTTTGTGGTAATCATAATTTGTTGTGCTTGTGGTGGATATTCTTCCACTGGTACAGTAGCTGGAACCAATGGTTGTGGTTGCACATATTGTTTCTTTGACGACAACTCCACTTTTTCACCGTAACTAACATTCTCTTCATGTGTGGGTTTCCTATTCAAAGATTCATAAATATGGTTAGAAACAGGTTGAATGCAATTACATTATCGTCACCAAGATCTTCATAGACCGGTGGCCGGTTTATGGTTGCAAGTCGTTGGTGACGAGTAGGCCTCACTCGGATCCCATAGTCAACATGCGCATCATTGTACCTGTGGTTACAATTAGGACCTATGTGCATGCGCTTTATCATCTCTCGCATCTAGCGCATCTCTTATCACATCGTTTGCCGGAACTCTTGGAAATCGGCTCTCCAAAGAGCCTCCCTGTCACAAACAATGTCGTTATAGGAGTTGTTACTGTAGTATAAGTTGGCCATCGAATCCAGATAACACCGGCTTGGATACCCCATGGATTCGGCTCTCAAAAGAGCCCCTCCCCTACATGCAGCGTTGTTGGAGAAGTTTGTCACCATTGCACTGATTGGTCATGATCAAGATAAAGCCTGCTCTGATACCATCTGACGTAGTAGAAGACTAAGGTAACTAATCAAAAAGCAGTGTCTTTGATTCTACAAGGAGAAGCGTCTTCGTCTTCTACCCCAAAAAGATAAAACAAACCCCCAAGCTAAAAGAAAGATAAAACTCCGCAGAGTAGTTGAGAGAGAATTCTCTGATTTTATAACAATTCCATTGAGTGAGTTTTACATAACAAGAAAGCCTATTTATAGAAAAGAAATACTTGTAGAGAAAGTAATCCTAATCCTAATGGTAATAGTACACCTATTCCTAAAAAGGAAAATATTACAAAATAAATAAAAGTAAACCTATTCCTAGTAACAATAATAAATCCAATCCTAGTAAGGAAAAAAAAAATAACGCAAATGTAGTCCTAATAAGTAAAGGAAATAAAATCTTAATTCTAAATAAGAAAATAAAATAAAATAAAATCATGGCTTAACAATCAAGTCTTTCCTTTTGTACTTTCATTGTCTGCGAACAGGTAAATTTCTAATCAAACGGTTCTGCTTCAGTATTATTTTTGAAATTTTTTCTATTTTTTCGTTTTCACCGAAAATATTAGTAAATTACGTCCTACATCATGGGTTGTGTTTTGTTGTTTTGAGTATGTTTTGAGGAATAGTTGTATGGTTTGATTTTGGTTTTAATATAGTTTAAATTATTCATCAAAAAAAAGGGGACTCTGTACAGATTTTAAAGAACCAATTATGCCAGAAGGTAAAGTAAGGGAAGGGACTATGTATACTTCAAATGGTTACCTAGTTCTCAATGTGTAATACATAATTTGGTGATAATTCAATTCTTTTGGAAGAGTTTATTGCTACAGCTGTAACGACCCAAGGAAAACGCTAGCCACATCTGCGCTATCACCCCAAAAGGACTAGTCAATTTGAAGCTTCCTTAGAATCCATTATAAAGCCCAGTTTCACCTAGTAACTAGGCAATGTGGGACTTAGCACCCATGAATATCTTTATAAACTACTACTATTCATCTCTTCCCAATATGGGACCGGGGTGTTACAAACTCCCCCCCTTAAACCCCTGACGTCCCCGTCAGGGCCATGTCATGCAGTGCTCCAGTACCACATGACCTGGCGTTACAACCTGGCTCTGATACCATTTGTAACGACCCAAGGAAAACGCTAGCCACATCTGCGCTATCACCCCAAAAGGACGGCTCTGATACCATTTGTAACGACCCAAGGAAAACGCTAGCCACATCTGCGCTATCACCCCAAAAGGACTAGTCAATTTGAAGCTTCCTTAGAATCCATTATAAAGCCCAGTTTCACCTAGTAACTAGGCAATGTGGGACTTAGCACCCATGAATATCTTTATAAACTACTACTATTCATCTCTTCCCAATATGGGACCGGGGTGTTACAACAGCTGTTAGTGTTGACTCTGTATTTGGTAATAATCCAATTCTAAGACTGATGCTGAGACTTTTAAAATGATGTATAATGGTTAACTCATGGAATTTTCAATCTTGTTAATAAATGCTGGATTTATTTGAATATAGAGTATGCTCTAGGGTAAATGCTAGATTATTGGCTTGGTTAAATGCACTTAGACCAACAACACCAAAAAAATGTACATATTTCTATTATTTTTTTGATAGGTAATCCATTACTACTAATCAGATTATACAAGCCATTTGTTGGTATGGTATAGAATTCAATTATAAATGTTATAAGATTCTCATGTCATGTGCTTTCCAATGTAGGCACGAGTAAATGTCTACAACTAGCGACTTGTCAAGTGGTCCCCTGTTATGTCAATGTGAAGTTCTGCACGTATAAGGAACTCTTGGACCGAGACCAATTCTAGTAGGAAATTGTATGGATGTATTAACTACAAGGTAATTTTTGAACTTAGCTTTGTTTTATATTTTGTCATTAGTAATTTATGACACTTTTTCCTATTTTTTATCATGTAGAAACCCAGTGATTGTGATTTTTTTGAGTGGGCTGATAAGGAAATGAACGCTTACGAGAATAGATTAATGGAATTTCTGCAACAAATGGAGTTGAGAATGCATGCTGCTAATGTCAGAGTTGAGGAATCGATTGAACGAAAATGCAAGGAACATTGTGATAAACTACGGCGGGAGTTAGGGTTGGGTCAAAATAATGGGAAGTTGTTTCGAGCTATGGCATTAGTAATCGTGTTGTTGTTGGTCTATTATTTTAGTGGTTGTAGTGGTGGATCTAGAGGTACTAAGTTGATGTTAGAATGAAATTGTGGAATCAGTTTAGTTGTACTACTTTTTGTGATTTCGAACTTGTCTGTTTTGAATGTTATGAATGTATATTTACTAAATGGAGCATCTCATTGAGGACTTGGTCAATACTGTTGGTATATCTATATTTGATCTTTTTTTACAGCAACCCACGCATCATTTTGAAAATTTCCTACATAAACTATACCGAAGGCCCCAGTTCCCAGCATTTTACAACTCAAAAGGCTTTGGTGAATACACTGCACAACCCCAAAATGTATAAATCCTACCAAGAATTATTCACATTGCATAAATACTTATGTAAGTTACTACCAAAATGTAAGTCAAGGTGATTTGGTATGAACCACATTGCAGTTCCAATACAATCAAGCTATTGATTTGAGCCTCCTTGGATTTACATATTTCACATTAGATATCCAATATCAAATCCATCACTTAAGCATCAAATAACATGTCCATCACTTAAGTCATCAAATAACATGTTCATCACTTAAATATCAAATAATATACCATATCCATCACTTCAGTATCAAATAAAATAACACGTCATATCCATCACTTAAGCATTGTCCAACACTTTGATTATCCTCAAATTATATAGTAACGACATATAACAATCCAACAAAATAGTAATAACACAGCAGTACATCAAGTAGCCTAATATTTTTGTCATTCTGGCTTCTTCCTCTTTCTTTGATTAGCCTCAAGTACTTCTATTGCCTCCTCCACTGTCGGAACAATATTCCGAGCTCTAGTTACAAGCCTTGATAAAGACCCTCCTGTCTGTGAAGGCTGAAAAGGCCCTACTGCCTGAGAAGGCCCTGTTGGCTGAGAAGACCCTGTCGGGTGAGTATACCCTGATGGTTGAGGAGGTCCATACAATCTCACTATATTGACAGTCCCTTGAAATTGTAAATTGAAATTAAAGCAATGTTGTGAGTCAAAAATTTAAATAAAATTCTACACATAAATGAATGTTTTGATTGCTCACAATAGCATTAGTATGTGTGTGAGGCTATGACTGACTTATTGTACGAATAGGTCCATACAGTCTAACTGTGTTGACATTATCCTAAGTCTGTAAAATATTATTAATTAGGGCACACCAAAATTTACATAAACCAACAGATATAAAAGAATGGTGGATTGAGTGCTTACGAAAGCATTTGTCTGAGTCTGAGGCTATGACTGACCTACTGTCGAGGGTCTATACAATCTCACAGTGTTGACGGTACCTTGAGACTGTAAAGACACACTAATTAGTATAGAACATAATGAAATATGAAATATAATAGAGGAAATATAAATGAGTGCTCACAATAACATTGGTCTGGGTCCGAGGCTGTGACTTCGAAGGACCTACGGCTTGCGGTTCATACCACCTTACTATGTTGCCAGTACCTCGAGACTGTCAAGACACATTAATTGGTTTACACTAGAATTTACATAAACTAGTTGAGCCAACAAAATAAATAAACAACACATAAAATATGGGTTTTTTGAGTACTCACCCAAGCATTGGTCCGAGGCTGAGGCTAACCTCTACCTGCAGCTGAGTCCCTTGAAGCTGTAAGCCCTTGTGGGGTTGGTTGACCCCTACCCCTACACCTGCCAATACTCCTACCCCTAACGGTACCTCTAAACAATACAACATTGGTTTGTGGGGTATGTTGGAGAATTGAAAAAATCTTGTTGAGAGTTAGAGAGTTAATGTCAAATTCAATGTAAATGATGGAAAAGTTATAAGAGTTTTGAAAATTACCAATGCAGAATCAACTGTAGATTGGGGATTCGGTTTAGTATCAATTGTGGATTGTACCTAGCACATTGAAAAAAACATTTGCCAAATATGAAATTAAGCATCATACTGAATACAAAAAAAAAAAAAAGAAGAAGAAGAAGAAGAAATAAATGTCCAAGGAATTTACATCACTCCTGCTCTGTCTTATGTAATTCACTGCCTCTATTCTTGCGCTGGGACATGTTCTTGCATTGTGTTCAGTCTTTTTGCATCTGGAACATCTCATAGTTACCCCACCCTTCCTCATCATGTTTTGATTCCTGGGCTCATCTGGTCTTTTGGTCCTATTAATCTCAGCCTCTCAGGTTGTATTCTAACCACTGGTGGGTCTACAAGCTCGCAGTTTGTCTTTGTCCATTGTTCTTCTCCAGGCATGGGATACACGACCGGTTCATATGCCTTTTTAAGTATATCCATAGTATACCAATCAGAACCATAATCCACAGGTTCAGCACCATCAACCCATATTGCACATATTGCATGTGACATGGGATACATGTCACGTCCCATTGTCTACACCCGCAGGTTCTTATCAATAGGTTCACCACATATTGTTTCTGCTTGTCTATGATTTCAAAGAACCCATCCCCAGCATACACGCCATAGCAATGACTAGCATCATGTGCGAGTTCATCTAACCGCGCCAGAATTTTGGGACAAATCCTACCATCCATGTTCATGATTCCTTCCCACTTCTTTTGGTATTTCTTCAGTAATTTTTTCCTCAACATTTCTGTTAGTTTTTGATTGGCTACATTCTGTTGACAAAAACACTATGTTTGTAAGGTTGCATTATTTCACAAGGATGTCGTTTTATTTCAGAGTCTTCAAGTGTTGTAGACAGTGCCTTATATTATGACAAGTGACAGTTCACATGCTTCTAGAAGATGTCCATGAAGATTCTACACAAGATTCCACTCAGACAAGTCGAATCCCATGCAACCGCCCGGACGGGCCTTTGAAGGCGTCTGGACTCTCCCAAGTGTCGATAAGCTTATTGATAATTGCTTAAAAGTGCATATTTTTTCTATTAAAATAAGCATTGTCATACTATGTTTTATTCTAATTCTTGCATTTTATATTTAATTGTGGAATATTGTTTAATTATTAAAGTTGAGCTTAAATTGGTATTAATCAATGAATTGTTATTTTGTAGAAGACCAAAAGAAAAGACGATAAATAAAAAAAGGAAAAGAAGAAAGGAAGTCAAAGAAATAAAAGATGGAAAGAAAGAAGGCGTAGACCTGGCAGCACCCATTCCTTCCATAACAAGAGAGACATGCATATTTTTATTTTTTTTAAGTTGCGTGCATCTCCTTCCATACTTGGAGAACCGAATAGAAGATGGATTTCTTCCCAAAAGAGAATGCAGTACCAAAGATATTATTTCCTTTCCACACTTGGGTTGCGGTGCAATTAACGCAAGAAATTCAAATTCTTTCCAGATTAGAAGCACCGAAAAGACCTAGCAAGCTCTATAAATACCATGTTTTGCTCTTGCAAAAGGGAGGAGGAAGAGAAGAGCAAAGGAGCACAGAAGAGCATAGAGGCGCAGAGTTTGAATTTTTATTTTCTTTGTTTTTAATTTATGTTTAGTACTTTGATTATGGAATTTATTTTCATAAACATGAGTGGCTAAACCTCTAGTTAGGGCTAGAGATAAAGCCTAGTATTTTTATTATGTGTTCTTGAGACTCTTTTATTTATTTTTCATAGATGAATGATTAAATTTTTGGGATGATTTTTATTTGAGAGTAATTTAATGGGACAAGTTTATTTTGATTTCTTATGATTTTTGTCTATATCAAATGCTTACTTTGTTTGATTTGATATGATTCGAAAATATATGGAATGCTTAATTTATTGTTTCGTGTTTTTGAAGTCAAATTCTCCATCAACCTATGTTTGATCTATTTTATATTTTTTTATGTCTCATGAAAACATAATAAAATACTAGGTGGATCCTTGAAACCCTAGTCTTTTTCAATATTATCTTCCAAATCAAATTTATTTATTTTAGTTTCATAGTTTACTTTTTAATTTAAATTATATTTCTCTGCTCCACTTTCGAGTGGAAACCAAAAGCAAAATTCCTATTTTTTTTATTTATTTTTCTTTTCTGCATAATAATAAAAATTATTCTCTCGTGTCTAATCATTCCTTGTGGATCGACCTCGGACTTACCGTGATTTATTACTTGCGAAAACCTACACTTGGGTTTGCACCCTTTGTGGTCCAACAAGTTTTTGGCGCCGTTGCCGGGGAACGCATTTAAGACACTGAGTTTAATTATTATTATTATTTTTAATTTTATTTTGTTTTCTCTTTTTTTAAAAAAAATTAATTAATTAATTGTGTTTTATATTATTTTTTTTAACAGGTAACAACTTTCTAATCATTACAACTGAGAAACTCAAAGGAGATTTATTTCTGGAAAAGTGCGAAGGCATCATAAAGTCTCCAGGTGATATTGTTCTACTTTGTAGCGTATTGAGTTAATTTTTTGTATGAGCGTTTGGCAACGCGATTACACAAAAAGGCTTAGTAAGGTAGAATTTGATATTTTCCCTATAGAGTTGCATAATCCTGAGTTAGAGTTTTTTAACGACTTTATAGATATGGTTGATGATGAAGGAAGTAACCATGAGGATGAATTTGAAAACAAGACGACCAACCTGTCAAAAGCCTTAGAGACTATTTGCAACCCATTAGGTCAAGTACCCCTTCCTGCGTGGCGGTCCCCGTCAATACAGGAAATTTTGACATTAAACCTGGGGTAGTCCAATTGTTACCTAAGTTTCGTGGGCTTGATTCTGAAAATCCTTACATGCATCTCAAGGAATTTGATATGGTTTGTGCTATGCATCTTAGTAATCTTGATGATGTTGTTAAGCTGACATTGTTCCCATTTTCTTTGACTGAGAAAGCCAGATATTGGCTACACACCCTAAGGCCCAGAACAATAGGGACAGGGCAAGAGATGACCAGGGAATTTTTGAAAAAGTTTTTCCCAACTCATAAGACCAATACCTTGAGAAGGAGCATCATGAATTTTTCCATGAAAGAAAATGAAACATTTTTTCAATGCTGGGAACGGTTTAAAGAACTTTTACTCTCATGCCCACATCATGGGTATGAAACATGGCGGGTGATAAGTTTTTTTTTATGATGGTTTGACTTCCAACATGAGGCAATTTGTGGAGATGATGTGTAATGGGGAGTTTATGAACAAAGCGCCCGATGAAGCTTGGGATTATTTTGATCTCTTGGCCGAAAATGCTCAAGTCTGGGATACCACAGAGAAGATTGATAAGGCAAAACCTGAACCTAGTTCTAGGGGAGGTTTATATCACATTAAAGCAGATGAGGATATGAGTGCTCGTATTGCTACATTGACAAGGAAGGTGGAGGCATTAGAGTTGAGCAAAGTGGGTGTGACAAGAATCCCAAACCAATTGAGATTAGCTGTGAGATTTGTGAGGCTAATGTGCATTTGACCAAGGATTGTCCCACAATCCCTGCTTTCAAAGAGGTGTTGCATGAACAGGCCAATGCAGCCAATGCATATCAAAGACCATTCAGTTCACCCTATTCTGAGACGTATAATCCTAACTTGCGGAATCACCCGAATTTTAGTTGGAGAAATGGTGAATCTGCAAATGAACCTCAAGGATCTTCTTCTCATACGCCTTATGTGCCACCACATAAGCAAACCTTGGAGGAAACATTGCAAGCTTTCATACAAAGCCAAAATCAGATCAACCAAGAAGTAAAAAACTCAATTGGTAGAATTGAGTCTTAATTGAATGTGAGAGAGAAAGGAAAGTTTCCAGCCCAACCTGAACCTAACCCAAGGACTCGAGCTGAGGTAAATGAAGTCAGCAATACTTAAGTGGAACATGCCAAGTCTATCACTATCCTTAGGAGTGGAAAGATGGTTAATAAAGAGGTCCCAACAAAAGTTTCACCACCTAAGGGAGATTTCAAAACCAAGGAAGATGGCAAGCCTAGTGAGGGTGGAGATGTTGTGGAGAAAGTGTATGAGCCTGTTGCCCCATTTCCCCAAAGGTTGCTTGCACCTAAAAAGGGAACAGAAAATCAAGATATTGTGGAAGTGTTCAAGCAAGTGAAGATAAACATTCCTTTGTTAGATGCCATCAAACAAATTCCTTCATATGCCATAAACACTTATGCCGGTGCATCCGTCCAGACGACATGGCAACACTGTTCGGACGCTAGGTCAAGCTTTCCGAGTCCTTCAAGTATTCAGATTTTTGAGAAGACACTGATTGGGAAAGTATTCTGCAACCGTCCGGACGCTCTTTAGTGTTCCAGAAGATTCCAGTTTTCCTTTACTGATATGGAAAGGAATCACAGCTGTGATCGTCCGGACGAGGTCATGATATGGGAAGCTTTCAGCGCTATTTCGGAAAGGCAATTGCAGTTGACCGTCCGGACGCCTCTCAGTGTCTAGAGGCTTCTGAACACATCTCAGTATTTTTATTATAACTTTTGCTTAAGTATCGAATTGAGACGAAATTGGTGTCACTTGAAGCTTAGGAGTTTATTTATAGTGAGCACTCAAGTCCTAGAAGCCTTTGAAATTCTAGAAAAATCGTCACTTGAGTCTTCTTGTCCAAGTATGAGATTGAAACTTCAATCTAAGTAGGAAAAGGATTTTAAATTCGTCAAGAATTGCGGTCTCTTATTGTGGGGCAATTTTTCCATAATAAACGTCCAAATTAGGAAAAAGTTATTTCTTACATATTTGTTGAATTTTTTTTATTAGCTTTCCAACGCCGTCAATTTCATTACAATCCAATATCTCATCCAAAAGTTATGATCAAAACACTGAGACAGGTGCAGAATCCAAATTTGAACCCAATATGATTTTGACTCTTAGTGGAGAAATTCCGATTTAATCTTTCACTTGATTTGATTAAACTTAACCACATCATATAGGTCTTCTATTATGATTGGTTAAGCTTAAACATATCTTCTAAGTCTTCTCAAAATGTGCTTTAAATCCAAAATAATTAGAATTAATTGCATCTTTATTTAAAACCTGAAAACATTAAAACAACACAAAATCAAACAAATAACAATGCTAAGGAATTAACATATATAAGTTAAGGGGCTTGAATGTGCAACATTTGATGCTTATCACATACATTTAACTATAACACGAAGCCCATCGTAAACACTTCCCAACTAAGTCTCCTACTTGAAGGGGTCTTTGATGGATTCATTTACCTTAGGGCCGACCCCTAAGATAGACTTCACACGAACTGTTGAGCAGACACCAACAACGGCTAGAGAGCTAGCGGATCTTTAATTCTCCCTAAACACCCTCTCTAAGTACTATGAAATTATATACTAAATTCTTACAAAAAACAAGTCTAGAGCCATCTATTTATAGGCTTACATAAAACCAAATTCTACTCAAAATCAGACTCTGGCGAGTTGGCGTCCGGACGGAAGTTAGCATCGTCTGGATGGTCTTCTGCAACCGCCTTTCCAGAATAGCGCAATTCTTTCCATAATAGGTATACGTCCAGACAGCTTGGCCGAGCGTTCGGACTGTTTTCACTGTCACTCCTTTTCGCGTCCGTAAAGGAAACCTGAAATATTTTGGAATGCTGGGTAGCGTCCGGACTTGTTGCAGAAAACTTCCCAAACAGTGTCGACTGAAATCCAACTCCGTGTAGAACTTGGAGCAACTTGACCTTGCGTTCGGACGGTGTTGCTCTGACGTCCGGACGTCTTCAACGCTAAAGCTTCTATACACTGTGGGGCGTCCGGAGGCTTTCAAAGGCTCGTCCGAACAATTGCACAGGAACCAGTTGATCTGACTTTAAAATTGCATGGAATTTTATGGACATCTTCTAGAAACTTGTGACCTGTCACATGGCATGAAACGAACACTATCCATATAACTTGAAGACTCTTTTATAAAACTGATAAACCTGTTTAAAATGCAACCGTTACATAAAGTGTTTTTGTCAACCAGAATGTTGCCAACATAAAATACTAACACAAGTGTTTTGAATTAGTTTTCAATTAAGATCTAAAAATAAGATAAAACGCAAAACTACAACAAAATATTATATTTACAACACAAACTGGGTATAACACATGTGAATTAAAGGGTCTTTAATAGAATATTTCAAGATTTATTAGCTGTACAAGCGGTTATGGTTAGCGGTTATTGGCTAAAACCGCTAACTGCAACCGACTAAGGTGGTTATTAAATTTTAACAACCACAACCGCCTAGGCAATTAGCGGTTATTATGTTTATAACCGGCAGTTTGAAAACCACTTTTTAATTTAAGTTTTGGGCCGGTTTTGAACTTGATTTAATTTTTTCAAAATAATAATAATAATAATAATTTTTTTTTTTATAGCTAAGAGATCAATTTTATAGAAAAAGTGTAAGACGCCCCTCAGTACACTGGAAGTATACAGGAAAAACACCTATCTAGAAATAGAAAAGCAAGTCAGAAAGTCAGAAAAAGAAATATACAAAGGATGGACATAAGTCGAAGTCTAACAATACAAAGAGTGATAGAGCAAAGAAAGGATCTCTTCCAATGATCTTTCCAAGTCTTCAAAACTCATATTATTTCTTTCCTACCATAAGCACCAAAAGATACAAATAGGCGCCATTTTCCAAACAGCAGCACTCCTTGATCTATCAGATGACCACCAACATGCAAGCAAGTCAATTAACCCGTCTAGGCATAACCCAAGATATCCCGAAACAGCTAAAGAGGGAATTCCACAAAATAGAAGCCAAGTCGGAGTGGAGAAGTAGATGATCCACAATTTCCTCAATCTTCTTACACATGCAGCATCAGTTGATCATGATAACATGTCGTTTCCTAAGGTTGTCCTGGGTGAGTATCTTACCGAGCGCCGCAGTCCACACAAAGAAAGTAGCCCTAGGAGGAGCTTAAGTACGCTAAACACTTTTCCAGGGAAAGCGACTGCTACTAGTGCTAGTTAAGGAGTAAAAGAATGACTTGACTTTGAAAAATCATTTTTTGGAGGGGACCCACCACAAACTATCTTCATTGTCTCAGTTCACTTTGATTGAGTGAAGCAATTGAAAGAAATAAGCAAAGACATCCACCTCCCAATCATGAGCCTCCCTAATGAAGCTCACATTCCACTAGAATGAGTCCAACAACTCCAGATTATCCGCAACAATCGCATCCTTAAGACAAGCAATGCCAAATAAAGCTGGAAAGGCTACTTTGAGGGTTGTGTCTCCACATCACAAATCATGCCAAAAATTGATCTTGGAGCCATCCCCCATGACAAATTTAGTGAAACGAGAGAACAAAATCTAGCCTTTCCTGATGATTTTCCATACCCCCACCCCAAAGGCACCTGTCGGCTTGAGAAAGCACCAACCGCCCTAAGGCTGCCATATTTAGAGTTCACCACGAATCTCCACCAAGCATCTCGCTCAAACCCATAACGCCATAGCCATTTGGCTAGAAGGGCTCGGTTGAAAGTCCTTAAGTTTCTGATACCTAATCCTCCCTCAAAGATCAGAGAGCAAACTTTGTCCCATCTAACCAAGTGATATTTGAATTCTTCGCCTATCCTTCCCCAAAGAAAGTCTCTTTGGAGCTTCTCAAACGGTTGGCCACACGAATAGGAATGAAGAAGAGAGACAAGAAATACGTAGGAAGGTTGGAGAGTGTACTCTTGATGAGGGTAACCCTAGCACCCTTGGAAAAATACAACCTTTGCCAACTGGCCAAACAACGCTCTATATTAACCACGATATCATCCCAGGTAAATGTAGCCTTGTGGCGCGCCCCAAGCGGCATGCCAAGATACTTCAAGGGTAAAAAGGAAGTCCCGCAACTTAAGATAGAAGCCAACTCGACAACATTGTCCACATTGCCATTAGGGACCAAGGGAGATTTAGCCAAATTGACCTTTAAACTAGAGACAGCTTCAAAACAAACTAGGAGTACACGCAGGTAACAAAGATGGTCAGGATTTGCCTCACTGAAGACCAAGATGTCATCTATAAACAACAAGTGAGAAACGTTGATCACGGTAGGCTTAGAACCCACCGAAAAGCCTGAGAGGCGACCACAATCAATAGCACCAGAGAGCATTTTGTTGCCTCCATGACAACTATAAACAGGAAGGGAGAAGGAGGATCACCCTGTCTCAGCCCTCTAGAGCTATTGAAGAAGCCAGTCGGTGAACCATTGTCCAAAACAGAGTGATGCGTCGAAGAGATGCAATGAGAAATCCAAGAGACCCATTTATCCCCAAAGTCGCATCTTTTCAACATGTACAATAAGAACTTCCAGTTGACGTGGTCGAAAGCCTTCGTAATATCCAATTTGCAAAGAACCCCTGGGATACCAGACTTGATACAGCTATCCAAGCATTCACTTGCTATAAGAACCGAGTCCAAAATATGTCTACCTTTACAAAAGCATTATGAGGCTCTAAAATAATCTTATCTAAAATACGGTTCATTCTATTAGCGAGAACTTTAGCAATGATCTTGTAAATACCACTCACTAGGCTAATTGGCTGAAAGTTCACGAGATCGATTGCCTCAGGGGATTTGGGGATTAAAGCAATGAAAGAGGCGTTGAGGCTTTTCACAAATTTGCTATGAGCATGAAAATCTGTGAAGACCCCCGTGATATCAAATTTGATCACATCTCAACAGTCTTGGAAAAAAGCCAAGGGGAAGCCATCAGGACCAGGAGCCTTGTCTCGGTTCATAGATTTCACCACCTCTAGGACCTCCCTTTCCTTAAAAGGAAGCTCCAACTGAGCGACCTCCTCCAAGGATAAAGAGTTGAAAGCAATGCCGTCCAACTTAGGCCTCTAGTTGTATTGTTTAGAAAAAAAGAAACTCATAGAATTGAACAATGTGGTCTCTAATGGTCGGATGATCAGAAGTGATTGAGCGATTAACATACAAAGATTCTATGGAGTTGGATCTTATGTTCGAGTTAGTGATATGATGAAAGAATTTAGTACATTTGTCGCCCGCTTTAAGCCAAAGGAGCTTGGATTTTTGTCTCCAGCTGATTTCTTCTTGGAGAATAATTCTTTTTAGATCACTAGCAATCGAGTTTCTCTTTAAAAGATCTTCGGAGTCTAAGCCTCTCTCTTCCTCAAGTTTGTCAACCGCGTGCAATTCTTCAAGACGAACCAATTTAAAGGATTCCACATTTCCAAACACCTGTTCGTTCCAAGATTTGAGATCAACCTTTAAAGCCCTCAATTTAAGCAAGGACAAAGCTAGGGGAGCCTTGAAAGGAGTAAGACTCCCACCAAAGCCTCACCCTCTCCACGAAGTCGTCTTCTTGAAGCTACATATTCTCGAACTTAAAAGGTCTTTTCCCCCTAAGAATTCCACCACAAACGAGGAGGATGGGGAAGTGATCAAAGCACAAGCGGGGAACCCTTTTCTGGATGAGACCAGGATATTTAGCTTCCCAATTCGGAGAGACTAAAAATCTGTCAAGCCTAGACCGAGAGGAGAGATTGGACCAAGTGAACAACCCTCCTACAAGGGGAAGATCCATGAGACCATTCTCTATGATAAAGTCCAAGAATTCTGTCTTCGCAGAAGAAATACGAGTGGCTCTTGAACGCTCACAAGGAAAGTGGATGACATTGAAGTCGCCACCAATGCACTAAGGAGATCCCACAAATTGAGCAAACTAGCCAATTCATCCCATAAACTCCTACGAAGAGGATCAATGTTAGGGCCATAAACCCTAGCAAAAGCCCAAGTGAAGTTATCTGTACAATTTCTAAAGCTACAAGCCACGACGTATTCGATCCCCCACATGCCTCAAATTTTTCCACAACCCTTCTATCCCACATCAATAAGATACCACCGAAAGCCTCGCTAGAAGGAAGATAGCACCAATCCACAAATTGACAACCCCACAAGCTTTTCATAATACGGTTAGAGATAAGTTCTAATTTGGTTTCTTGCAAACAAATGATGTCAGCCTTCCACTGTCTGAGGAGGTTCCTGATTTTCAACCGCTTGCTTCTTTGATTCAGCCCTTTAACATTCCAAGAGATCAACCTGGGATTCATGAGGAACCACTAAGGGCCCCTCCTCTTGTTCCTACCACGAGAGACACTGCTGCTATGAGTATCATAGTTGATAGAGTAAAAGAGGCCATTAATTTCTCTAACACCTTTTTTTACCCTCCTTCAAACTAGAGCACTTCCCTTGATCTTCATGCTTAAACAGCAAATCTAAAAACAGGGGCATGATATTATGATCAGAACCATTGCAAGAGAGGCCCACAGAGTACCAGGAATCCTTTAACATTGGCAAAAGCCAATCCGAAGAGCTCCTCCCAGTCTTTCGCTTGGGCTTGGATGGAGGGCAGCAAGCCAAAGGGGTGGGATAGACCTCAGCAGGGAAAAAAAAAAAAATTGGACCTTTTGTATCAAGAAAAGGGTTATTAAATGTTAGATAGGTCTTAGACTCTCAAATGGCCTTAAATTAATTGTAGCCCAGATTATGTAATTATTGTTTATGTGGTTTTTCCTTTGTTATCTATTTATTTATTTTTCTTCTGGAGTGAAAAAAGGGCTGGCCGGGAGAGAGCATTCCAATCTAGTTCATTTTGTTGTGCTCAGCTCTGGTGTACATTTTCATCTATACTCATTATAACCATAACACTTCAAATAGCTTTGTTACCAAAGGGAATATTAGGTTCAACTTTCGAATAAAAAATATTGTTTCAAAGAGGAAGAAAAAGATGGCAGAGGAGTACCGATGAATAATAAAATCAGGAACTTGTTGTATCTACACAATATTAATCACACAATGTACACAATATATCTCTATATATATTAAGGGTAGGCGGTTAGCGGTTACTAATCGCCTCTGCCTACCCTTAAAACCGCTAACCGCCTTCGCTTATGTGGTTAGCGATTATTTATAACCGCTTTTAAAATCATAAATCGTGTCCATTAGAGAGAGAGAGCTTTTCTTGGTCATTTCATTAAAATATGAACATCTTTTATGAGTTCAATATGTTAAGGCACGTCCATGCTCCACCAATTGTTGGGAAGTTTTAGTGATTACTTTCATCAATTCACAAAATATACATGACTTTAGAATGAAAACCGCTTTTGCCCCTTTATAATAAGTAAATTGGCTAATTTATTACCTACATTATGTCACGCCCCCGTTTTGGGATATAAGGGAAACGCGAACTTGAATGCTAAAAACATTTAAATGGAAGCGTACATTTAAAACATATAGATTTTAACTTTCTATTTTATTATTTGTGCCTATAATCATTATTTATATTGTCATGAACTTCGAAAAGAAACATACTATACAAAGTAAAGATTTTGTTAGTCCACAAAGATCTATTGCTCTTAGCGAGATCTACGCCAATACCAAGAATGACATAGTCTTACTGGGTCATCTGAAAAGATTTGGGGGGAAAATGGGTGAGTTCAACAACTCAGTAAGAAAATTACAACACCAGAGAAATAAAACATGCTATAAAACCTTCATGCCATAATCTTTAGTCATGCATAATGACAGTTTATGCAAAATATCAAAATGAACAATTCAACAGAATTTATGAGCAAGTGAATGAGGAATATGAATAATGGCATAAGAAATTTATAATGATCTAGTAAATTCTTTTCATCTCTTTTCTTATAAAATTGTCACTGTGGTTTAACCCCTTATAGACTCTACACCGCTATTACTCGTGAGTGGAGCACGTTGGCTTTTGTCTCAAGGACCTATGGACTCAGCCTGTCGTCACAGAGAAGAGTCACCGGGTTGGGGATCTTCCCTAGGTGAAGGCCAACCCCGGCCGGTAGAGCACACCGTCTTTCGGTATGCTTGCCATGCTACCGATCATAACTGTAATAGTGCCTCAGGGTTAAACAATTACTGCACATGAACGTTTTTTATAATTCTGTAGGCTCTGCTATAACTGTGCACTTTTCTTTAAAACTGTATGAGCCGCTTTCATAACTATAGTCATGTGCAGACTTTAGATCATCTTTTCATTCAAAACTGCATTCATGTGTAAATCATAAACTTTGGAATACTCTATAATCACAGCTTTGAAATGCTCTTATTCATAATTGTAAGTATGCATAATCCATAACTTTAAAGTGCTATTGATCATAACTGTAATTATGCATAAATCATAACTTTAAAATTCTCCTAATCATAACTGTAAATTTATGCACAAAATTGCATGAATAATAACATTTGAGTAATAAAAGCTTGACATTGATATAATTAAAATCACATGAGTAAATACTTCGTAAAATTCCCCAACACTTTTTCAAAAGATTTGTAATAAAATCTTGTTGGAGTTTTTCGGTATTGCATCCCTTTACCTGAACTTGCCATAAGCGTCAGAGTCGAGCTTTTACCTAAATAAAACACAAGGATAAACTTAGCGGAGCGTTCTGAAATTTTAGTTCTAAGACTTAAACTAAATTATCCTATATATATATATATTCTATATACAAAAATCTCTATCCAAACTTAAAACATATAAGATTCAATTTTGAATACAAAGTCTACCAATTCAACTAGATCCCAAACCCAAGGCAAATCATCCCAAAAATCACTCACAAACAAAAAAGTAACTACAACTCAATAATCCTAGCCAAGCAGAATTACGCCCACACAAACCATACACCAACAATAATTAACTTCCACATTCTTCCCATTTGGTCAAGACGGAATACTCAATCCAAATACCTAGAATTGGGTAATACTCAAAATCAGTACACATTAAACTATCAACACCACAACCCAAAACATTACACACGGCTACTGCCCACACAATCAGTTAAATAGAAATTAAAGGCTCCTAAAATTGA
Organism: Alnus rubra; assembly: GCA_028654335.1. NCBI lineage: Eukaryota > Viridiplantae > Streptophyta > Magnoliopsida > Fagales > Betulaceae > Alnus > Alnus rubra. The sequence goes on from JAJPGS010002212.1 coordinate 2,195,589, forward strand.
TCCGTCCGCGAATCATTATCCCCAAAATACAGCTCAAACACACGCAATCCGTTAACAACCAAAACCCCCAATTAATAATTTATCATCTAGATCCACACCCTATTTAGACAACACACAGGGAACACAATTAATAGGAATCCAACTCAAAATCATCCATATCATAAACACTTAATCATTCTACAATAATTCTAGCTTCCAAAATCATCACAAACCAGCTAATCAAAACACTGTTAACAGAGAACAATTAGCCGGCTAGCAGGACCCAAAAATAGTAGCCTCTCAGCCATCTCATAATCCAGTCCACAAAACCACCAAATCAGAATACTCATCATCAAATCTCCACAACCCAACCGATCCCAAAACTCATATACACCCATCCACCATCATACACATATGCCAAAAATACACCCACTGTCGACACCAACAACAGAGACACACACCCATAAACACTCAATCAGCCCACCAACAATACCCAACATCAATAAATCAATTCCCAAAACATCACAATCTATTTAAACACAATCGGTTGAAAAGCCCCAAAATTATCAAACCCTAATTCCATAATAAGCAAATTAATCCCCATAATAAATCATCATAGGTTATAAGAAATTACCCCAAGGATTTTCATAGTAAATTCACCGGAATTTGCCACTGATTTCGTAGGAAAAGTCGCCGGAAATAGCTTTGAAGACCCGGGTCTTCCTCTCGGGTCTGGCGGGTCGATCGGGTTTCACACAAACGGGTCACGGGTTCTCAGGTTTTTTGGGCTACGGATCTTGCAGGGTTTGGCCGAAAAATCCACTGGAACCGCCGGATTTCGATTATGACCGCCGATCCTGGAGGATCGGACCTCCCTGGGCTCACGGGTACACCGGATCCTTTCCGGGTTGTTGGGTTTTAACCCATGGATTCGTCAGTTGCAGGGCTCACCGGCGACAACCCATTGGAAATCGAGTCATGGCTCCACCGGAAATCGGCCTCCGTTTCTCACTCTCGGTCTCTCTGTCTCTCTCGGCATCTCTCTCTCAGCACCTCTCTGTTTCTCTCCTCTTTGTCCCTCGAGTCTCTCTCTCATTCGAACTCTCTCTCTCTCTCTCTCTCTCTCGATTTCACTCTCTCTTCTCTCAAGTCTCACTCTCTCTCGCTCGGTGGGTCTGCTTGGCGAGAAGTAGAAGAACATAAGAAGAAACGAAGAAACGAAGAACAGAAGAAGAAGGAAAAATGAAAGAAAAAAGAAGAAGGATAATAATAATAAAAGAAGAAGAAAACAACTTGCTATGCAAGTTATAAGTTTTTTTATTTTATTTTTTATTATTATTATTTATATATATTTAATAAAATATTGTGTCTAATAAAATCTGGGCCATTACACATTAGGTGGCAATTGATGTGACTCATATTTCACCAAAATTCATATAATACGACGCTAAGAAGTGAAACAATTTTGCCGGGAAATAGCTCATTAGATCAGTTAGGTTTTGAGCGGAGTGGCCTCGCATTTCCCCTCTCTCTCTCTCTCTCTCTCTCTCTCCAAGCATGAACATATAGTGAAATCCAATGGCGGTGAGACTAGTTCAAAATCATATTCTCATGTGTTTGTACCTCATTGTATCTCTGCCATTTTCTAACAGATGCTCATATTCCTCAAAATTACACGTTTTTTTATACTCTACTTTCTTTGCCCGCCCCCAAAACCTCCCTCAAGGGTTTTGATTTTTAGGGAACAATTACAACTTTATGTTTTATTATATTCTTTTTGTTGTTGTTGTTGAAGAATTGGAGATAGATATTGTGAGAGAGAATCTATACAAACGGAGCGGTTATAATCGCTCCGCAACTGCTTTTGAAAGTGGTTATAAATAAGCACTAACCGCCTAGGCGAAGACAGTTCGAAGTTTTATGGGTAGGCAGAGGCAGTTAGTAACTGCTAATCTCCTACCCTTATATATTACGTGATTAATATTGTGTAGATACAACAAGTTCCTAATTTTATAATTCATCGGTACTCCTTTGTCATCTTTTTCTTCCTCTTTGAAACAATATTTTTGATTTGGAAGCTGAACCCAATATTCCCTTTGGTAACAAAGCTATTTGAAGTGTTACAGTTATGATAAGTATAGATGAAAATGTACACCAGAGTTGAGCCCAACAAAATGAACTAGATTGGAATGCTCTCTCCCGGCCTGCCCTTTTTCCACTCCAGAAAGAAAAATAAATAAATAGATAACAAAGGAAAAACCTCATAAACAGTAATTTTTGGGCTACAATTAATTTTAAGGTAATTTGAGAGTCTTGAGACCTATCTAACATTTAATAATAACCCTTTTCTTGATACAAAAGATCTAAAAATTATTATTATTATTTTTTTGAAAAAATTAAAGCCGACCCGAAACTTAAATTAAAAAGCGGTTTTCAAACTGCTGGTTATAAATATAATAACCGCTAATCGGCGATTATAAAAATAATCGCCTAGGTGGTTGCGGTTGTTAAAATTCAAAAACTACCTTAGGCGGTTGCGGTTAGCGGTTTTAGCCAATAACCGCTAAACGTAACCGCTTGTATAGCCTTAGGTTTAGCCATTTAGGGAAGGGATATAGAGCGGACTCTGTTTTGAACATCACTTTTAGAAGTTAGGTACTTGTGAAACTTATTCATGAAGTGGAGTGAAAGGTCTTTAGTTTCTTCTACATTCATTGGGGAATCTTGAGGCAATGCACTACGATGTTCAACTTGAGATGAACTCTCTCCGACGTTAAAGCGATCATATAATTTCTGAAAGTGGAGCCTCAATTTTTTCGTCATATTAGTATATAGCTCAACACTAAGAACATCTTTGAACCCAAATTCTAATGACCTCAATTTGGTTCGTGGATCAAGTAAAACTACAACAAACATCAATAAGTTAACCCTATCAAGATCTTCCCAATATTTATTGTATTTCGTCATCATTTTCTCCGTCATAGCACTCAATACATAATCACCACTCTCACTATACGCTTGTAAATACATTTGAATACTCAATACATAATCACCACTCTCACTATACGCTTGTAAATACATTTGAATGCATCAAATTTTTTAAAAATAAATATTAGATGTCACATATAAAGACTTTGAAAGTCGTATCCTGGCGTCATAAAAAAAATTTGAAAAACTTAGAAAAATTCTAATACCTTACCTATCAGCAAAAATAGGAAGTCCAAACCTTTTCTATCGTTCTTTTCGTCAAAGAACGAGGAAACAAAGTGTCCATAATACTCTTAACAGTGTCCGCACCACTCCCACCCTCTCAAAAAAAAAAAAAAAAAATTTACACGACCCCTACTAGGCCTCTCCAGCAGCAGCAGCGACGCCGCCCACTGCCCACCCAGGTGCGCCTTCCTCCTTGCTTATTGATTTTGTTATTTTGATTTTATTCCTCTTCCTTGTCTCTTTTGACCAGATAAAAGATCCCCTTCCCTTTAAATCACTCTCCATCTTGATTTTCCTCTCGATTTCCAAAACCTGCTGCTATTTTGGTTCAGAAACAAGGGGTTTTTTTTAACGCCTTTTCCTTCCAATTTATTAGCCGAAGAATTCCCTTTGGAATTAGGCGAGGATTTCGTGAATTAGGTCTGGATGTGTTTCTCTTTTTCTTTCGTTTGAAACCGTGGAAAAGTTAAATTAACTTTGTCCGCGTACCTATGTTGTTAAGAAAAAACGGTCTTCCTAATTAGTCCCAGTGATTTCCCTTCCTTTCACATTGAAATTTCCGAATTTTAGGTTTCTGCCTAGAAATGGGTAACGTCATGAGTTTTCTAGGGTTTTCAAAAGTTTCTTTTTCTTTTTTCTTTTTTAATGTTTTGCGTATGTGTATTTGGTGACTTTTGATTTTTTTGAAGTTGTTTCAATTTAAGATTCTTTTAAGCTTTACGCGTAGTTGAGTAATTGCAATTATTCTTTTTTTTCGGGGATATAGTTTGGGGAACAAGTTGGGGAATAGTTATTTTTCGTACAAATTGCTGTAAAGGCCACACTGCTGCCTGCTGGTGTAACTGTAAACCAGCACCATCCACAGGGTCCTTTTGTTGTGAATTCTGTGTTCATTCGTGTTCTCTACTGGAAGCTTTATGTTTTAGCAGTCTTATATCATTGTGTTATACTATACGCCCATTGTCCTTTCTGGAGACGAAACTGAACCTAAATATGCATTCCAATTGTTTGTCTAATTTAGACTAACATGGCCGGACTTTTATCTGGGGAATCATCACATCATGTAACATCTGATGGTGGGTCTTCAAGAAATTCCCAAGACAGGCAAGAGGAAGTGGGTCGCTGGTATTTGTCGAGAAAGGAAATTGAAGAAAATTCTCCATCAAGAGGAGATGCGATTGACCTGAAGAAAGAAACATATTTACGCAAGTCGTACTGCACATTCTTGCAGGATTTGGGCATGAGGCTAAAAGTGTAAGTCCACAATTTTCCATTTATTTTAATTCTTGCAAAATATCTCACTAACTTATTATATGCAACACTTCTGATTATTATTCTTATATCATTTTGTTTTATCAAATAAATCTTTGCAAGTTTAATTTCTGCACAGGATAAAATCTGTTGTTGATTTGAGTTTCTGGTTAAATAGTGAGAAAGAAAAAGGGTTCTTTACTTGATGGCTTTGTTACATTAAATTTGTGGATGACAGAAACTGCCTACTCAATACATGAAGCTTCTTTATGGTGGAAGATTATTGCATCTATATCTATGTTGTTAATTTTTATGATGTTATATGGCAGACCGATATTAGATCTTTGAGCCTGTAGAACTGAAGGTGCATGGTTAAAATTGTTATTTAGATTATTTGTATTAACTTCTCACATTACCGATGAAATAAAGTTTTTAAAATCATTCGAAGCTTTCTTGGTGAAAATTATTATTATTATATTTTTTTATGATGGTGGGGTTTTTTGTTTTTTCTTTGAAATCAAGGCATTGTGAACATTATGTGAGGCCAATCGATTGGAGAAACTTGTGAAGAAAAATTGCTGGTGGCAATGTGAAGAGTGTAGATATACGTAGCTCTAGCAAACCAAGCAACAAAAAGGATATTCTTGTGATGGACAATCATTTTTTTTTTTTTTTGATGATGAGAAACTCCTCCAAGGCAAGGCCACTTCGTGTACCCACCTCTGGCAAGTAAACATCAAACCCGTGTAAACGCCGCCTCCACACGGATTGGGTCATACTTTAACTTCGCTGGTAGGCTGGTCCCAAGGAATTGTTTGCATTGAGGGAGATTCGAACCTTAAACCTCATGGGACTAGACCAAGACCCTTACCACTTGAGCCAACCCCTTAGGGTTAAATGGACTATCATATATGATATAGGTCCTTTTGAATGTTGTCCAAATTCTTGGATGTTAACAATATAAGAGTGGCATCTCTACAGATAAAATAGTTATAATTCATCTAAAAAAATGTAGTCTTATTTGAGATATTGATATTTGAAAAAGCTTTGAGCCTGTTTGGTTGCTGTTTTGGAAACAGGTTTTCTGTTTCCAAAACATCAAAACACGTTTCACGACTGTAACAAGGTGTTTGGCAATCGGTTTTAAAAACAGAAATGTAAGAAAACAAAAAAGAAGTAAAACACGAAATATGGAAGTTGTTTCTGAAAACAAATTTCTGTTTTCAACCCAAAACTCGCGTGAATCTATTTCCAACTTAAGTACACAGTAGCACGCACAGTACTCTTGATCCATAGTTCTAATCTTCACAACTCTGTTCTTACAAAAATGCTTCGTTGGAGCTTTCCCTTCCCATTTTCTTTCTACAAGTCGCACCAAACCAGAGTGAACAAGAGAGAGAACGAGCAGATCAGCAATAGAGAGAGAGAGAGAGATGGTTTGAGAAAGGAATCGGTGAGGATGGTGGGTGAAAGGGTTGAAGCTGTGGACTATGGGTGGTGGTGGCGGCGGCATGCCCTTGCTGTGTCTTTCTATGATTAGTGGCTATGTTTCCACTGGGGATTGTTGGAGCTCATAGATGTGTTTATGGGAACTGTAGTGGGGCAGGGGATATTTTATTGTGCCATCTGTGTATTGTTTCGGCACTGAAATGTGATTCTTGGAACGAGTTGTCTTGGGATGAGTGGAGGTAGAGATGGGTGGGTTGAGTGTTGTAGGTGCAAGAGGTGGTTGGCTTAATGTAATTGGTGATTGGGAGGAGAAGGATGAGGTTGTAATGGGATTAGGAGAGGTAGAGACATGTGGTATATGTGCTGGTGATGTAGGAGGTGGTTGGGATATAGGAATTGATGATTGTGAGGATAATGGTGCTGGGCGGTGGACACGTGATGTGTTGTGGCTTTGTGTTGGGGAAGGAGTGGATTGTTGTGAAGAGGTTACATGTGGAGGGGTGATTGGCAACGTGGAAGCTGTTGTATGAGGCCCATCTGTAATCATAGATTGATGTGGAATTAAAGTCTGTCGTAATTCAGAATTATCTGAAGTAAGCTGTTGCCATGTTCTTTGTTCTTTTTAAGCTGTACGAGGCCTATTTTAAGTATGCTGCTGCTGTGTTCTTTGTTTTGAAAATGTAAGATAAAGAAATGCTCAGCTGAAGTAAGGCCTTTAGGTCTAACAAGAGATCCATGCATGTATATTAAATCTTTGTAGATATATATGACAGCATTAGTCAAAACTCTGTAGTTGTATTAGAATAGAGGATTCCTTGTAGCTTGTAGTAAAATGGATGCAGTCTATTGTATATATACCTCGTGCTTTAACCATTCACAAAAATCTTTTGGATCTACAAAAATTTCAAGGAGTCTGCAAATTTTGTTCCAGGACTCAAAAACTCAATATGGTAACAGTTATAGCTTCATTATTAACCGAAAGTATCTTGATTCATTGTCATATTGTTTCATCTTATTCCCTTTATCATTCTATATATTCTCTCTACTACCTGGCAGCCTGTTAAATAATTTAATCAATACAAAGATCTGTCTCCATTTGTTTTCTTTGTGTGTGTGTGTCATTTTCTTTCCCTTTTCTTTTTTTCTTTTTCCTTAGGTGGGGGTGGGGGAGGGATGAGGGGTTTTTCTTCTTTGATAATTATGTAGATCATCCTAATAGTTTTCGCTTTTGTATACTCTAATGCTGAATTTAGATTATCTCTTTTGGTAAAAGATAGATGCATCAGTTTATAGATGCTTGCAGATGAAGCACCTTAGTTAAAAGAAAGAGGGATATTAATAATCTCCACTCAGATGTAAAACACTCAAATAGTTTTTGTTTTTTTGTTTTAAGTGAAAACTGTTTTGAAAACAATTGTTCAAATGCCTTAGATACTGTTTTCTGTTTTAAAAAACTGTTTCCGAAAACAGTTTGCCAAACACTTTTTAACAAAAAACAATAGAAAACTGTTTTTTGTTTTTGTTTTCGAAAACAATTTTCAAAAACAAAAACAGAAATCGATTTGCTAAACGAGCTCTTTATGTTCTTCTTTCACTCACCTGAACTTGTCCTTACCTGAGTTGGAATTTGTTCAACACATTTTTTTTTTAATATGTAATTGAATTTATTTAAAACGCAAAAGAGTGCAACGTAAGTACACAAGAAGTATACAAGGGAGACACCTAGCAAGCAAAAGATAAAAGATCAAGAAATTCATGAAAACTATAAATAGGAAAACAATTATAGGTAGTCGTCCAGTGGTAAAGGGTTTTGAAGAAAAAAGATCTTTAATTTCATCACCATCCTCTCACAAACTTCAAAACTTCGCTCATTTCATTCTCTCCAAATACACAACATGAAGCAAGGCATAATCATCTTCCACGTTGTTGCTTCCCTCTCCAACAAGCAAAAATATCTACCACTTGTTGAGGCATGACCCACTCTATCTCAAAAAGACCGAAAATAGAGTTCCATAAGGCACTAGCTATCTCGCAATGGAGCAAAAGATGATCAATGATTTCCCACTCTTATACATTTAACACCAATCTACCACTATGATATTCTGCTTCCTTAATGATCAATGGAACTCATCAAACATAGACACCTACATGACTCTTCTTTCTATAAAAACTGTTAAAACCAATTTCCATTGTTATAGAGGTCCAATTATTTTGACAAGGTTATGGAACTGCTAGGAAGAAAGTAAGTATAAGGTAATTCGGTCTACCAAATGAACACTTACTGAGGAATAGGTTACAATACAATAAAAGCATCAAATAAATAATAAAGCTTTGCTGATAAGTATAACCATCCAAATAATAGGCGACAAAAACGGTAAAAACAATTAGTTAGCGATATGGTTTGTGCTTTATATTTCATGGATGTCTATGTGTGCATGCATGTTAACATGAGAAATCTGACTGCAAAAGGGAGTCTTCAATCAAAAGGAAATTGATTTTTGTTAAATACATTTTTCCCATATTCTTTATATAATAATTTCCTTCCTTCTCTCGGGATTTTTGTTGGAAGGAGATTGGGGGATTTTTTGTGGAGTGAAAGGGGATGAATTAAGTATGAAATCTTGGAGATCGTAGAAAGTTGCAAAGGATGTGATATTCTTGTTATTAACCTTGTTGGTCATAATTTAACAAAATCTGCACATGTGAGAGTGCAATGATATCTTAATTAATCAAATTATGCTATGTTGTCACTAGTTTTAAATTGTCTTTTTCTTTCTTTTTCTTTTTTTTTTTAATAAAAAAAAAAAAACTATTGGCAGCTGAATGCTGATAGGTTGCCGTTTATATCATCAAACAGAATCTTCTTTGACCTCTATTTGCCAAATAGGAGAAATCAAAACTTCCACACAACAAATAAACAAAGCAATGCGGTTTTAGATTGTGGTGGGGGAGGGAATGATTTAACTGTTCTCTCTATATGATTAATAGTTTTCCCTTTTTCTTTTGGCATATAAAGGTGAAGATGTTTAAAATTATTATGCTATATAACCGATAGCAATATGGCAATAATTTCTTTAATTGGTTTCGATGTTGTGTAACTCAAATATCCAATTTCTGTTAACAGTGTCTATCTACACCCATTTTCTTAATCCCAAAGGGTGTAAGTGTCATGAAAAGAAATAATACTTCAAAAGTTATCCCTACTTTACTAATGTGGAGCATTTGGAGAGAAAGAAATCAGCGTCTTTTTGAGGACTGCGAGTCTAATGTGCTGTATCAAAATCCTCCTTGGGTTCTCTTTTAGATTGGGCTGTAACTTTTGTTCCTAATTTTTCTTCCTCTAATCTTGTAGATCTTGTTAACTTTTTAGATTTTCATCCCCATAGGGTGGTTGTTTCTCTTGTATACTTTTTGTGTACAAGAGCTTTACTTCTTCTTCTAATTAATTATTATTCAGATAAAAAAGAAGAGAAATAATACGTCCTCCGTCCTAAATTGATTGTCTTGGATTGAAATGCCACCAAGGCCAATTACCACTTGAGCCAACCCCTTGGGATGAACATGGTGTATGTTTGTGAAGCACATTAGGAGTGGCTGGTAAAATGTATCATATATAATTAGAAAGGCTGAGACTGTCAGGGAGCTAGAGAAGTGTTCTCTTTTGGAGGAGGTGAGTTGGAGGCAGAAATCTAGGATGCCGTGGTTAAAGGAAGGGGATAAGTGCACTAAATTCTTTCATTCTATAGCCAATTCCAATAGAAGGTACAATTCTTTGAACTCCTTAGTGATAGGGGACTCTCTATCCTCTGATCAGTCAGAAATCGGTGTGCACATCGTCAAGTTCTATAAGAAGCTGTTTACGGAGCAGTGCAGGTGGAGGCCTTCGGTTGAGGGTATCTCCTTTGATTCTATTCTAGAGTCTGAGGCCAGTTGGATGGAGAGAGCTTTTGAGGAGGAGGAGGTCAGGAATGTAGTTTCAGCAATGGAAGGAGATAAGGCGCCAGGTCCTGATGGCTTTTCTATGGCCTTCTTCAAAGAGTGTTGGGATGTTTTGAGGGGGGACATTATGGAGGTGTTTCGGGAGTTTTTTATCGGGGGTTCTTTCGAAAAGAGCCTCAATACTTCGTTCATTTCTCTTATACCGAAGATTCCAGGTGCTAACGATTTAAAAGACTTTCGACCTATTAGTCTTGTGGGTGGAGTTTACAAAATCATTGCCAAAGTTCTAGCAAATAGACTTAAGACGGTTTTGGAAAAGGTTACTTCTAAATCTCAAAGCGCCTTTGTCAAGGGGAGACAAATTTTGGACCCAATACTTATTGCTAATGAATGTCTGGATAGTAGATTAAGATCTGGGGTGTGACGTCCCACATCGCCTGGGAATGAGGATGTGCTTATATGTATAAATGCACTATTTATGACACAACGCGTTTTAAAGCCGTGATGACAATGAACCTATCAGAACTCCGCAGTTAAGCGAGCCGCTGCGAGAGCAATCCCAGGATGGGTGACCTCCTGGGAAGTCTGATATGGGGAGCCAAAAGCGGACAGTATTGTGTCATTGGGGGTGGGTCGTTACAAATGGTATTAGAGCCATTGCCCAGCCTGAGATGGTGGGAGCGTGCACAAGCCCAAGAGGGTTGCCGGCGGGCACTCGCTGGGATGCCAAGAATGAGGTGATCCCATGAGGGTCGCCAGCGAGGATGCTGGGTCCCAAGGGGGGGTGATTGTGACGTCCCACATCGCCTGGGAATGAGGATGTGCTTATATGTATAAATGCACCATATATGACACAACGCGTTTTAAAGCCGTGATGGCAATGAACCTATCAGAACTCCGCAGTTAAGCGAGCCGCTGCGAGAGCAATCCCAGGATGGGTGACCTCCTGGGAAGTCTGATATGGGGAGCCAAAAACGGACAGTATTGTGTCATTGGGGGTGGGTCGTTACATGGGGAGCCTGGAGTCATGTGCAAAATGGATCTGGAAAAAGCTTATGATCATGTTAATTGGGATTTTCTCTTGTTTGTATTGAGGAGATGTGGATTTGGGGAAAAATGGTGCTCTTGGATAAAACATTGTATATCCTCTGTGAGATTCTCAGTGATGGTTAATGGCTCTCCTAATGGATTCTTCAGCAGTTCTCGTGGGTTGAGACAAGGGGATCCTCTCTCACCCTTGTTGTTTGTTTTTGTGATGGAGGCATTGAGCCGAATGATTTCAGCTGCGGTAGGAGGGGGCTTACTCGAAGGATTTAGTGTGGGTAATGTTTCATTCTCACACTTGTTATTTGCAGGTGATACTTTGATTTTCTGCAATGCTCGCCATGCTCAATTGCGTTATCTTAGAAGCCTCTTTCTTCTGTTTGAAGCTGCTTCGGGCTTGAAGGTTAATTTGGCCAAGTCAGCTTTAATCCCTGTGGGAGACGCAGTTCAAGTGGAAGGTCTTGCCGATATTCTAGGGTGTGGGGTTGCTAATCTACCGGTGAAGTATCTAGGCCTTCCGTTGGGGGCTTCCTACAAATCTATTCATATCTGGGATGGTGTTATTGAGAAGGTTGAACGTCGGTTGGCCAGCTGGAAAAGGTTATACCTTTCCAAGGGAGGTAGAGTTACCCTCATCAAGAGTACTCTTTCCAACTTGCCCACGTATTTTGTCTCTTTTTCCTATCCCGGCAAGTGTAGGTGCTCGTATTGAGAAGCTACAACGAGACTTCCTTTGGGGAGGAATTGGTGATGAGTTCAAGTATCATTTGGTGAAATGGTCTAAAGTGTGCACTCCAGTTTCAGAAGGCGGGTTGGGTATTAGAAATCTGGTGGTGTTTAACAAGGCTCTATTAGGAAAATGGCTGTGGCGTTATGGGATTGAGAGGGAAGCTTGGTGGAGAATAGCGGTGGATTCCAAGTTTGGAAGTTTATGGGGAGGTTGGTGCTCCCTAGAGCCTACAGGTACTTTTGGGGTGGGGTTGTGGAAGAACATCAGGAAAGGGTGGAAGAATTTTGTAGGATTCTCTAGATTTGAGGTGGGAGGTGGGGATAGAACAAAATTTTGGCATGCTTTGTGGTGTGGGAACTCAACTCTTAAGGAAGCTTTTCCTGTTTTATTTGGAATTGCTCGTGCGAAGGATGCTTCAGTTGCGGATAATGTGGAGCTTGTGGGTGGCTTCAATCAGTGGAGCGTGCTCTTTTTCAGAGAAGTGCATGATTGGGAAGTGGATACCTTTGCTGCGTTTTTCCAGGTATTGCACTCGGTCAGTTTTAATAGAGGTAGTGAAGACAAATTGTGGTGGATCCCTTCCAAAAAAGGTTTGTTCAAGGTTGGGTCTTTCTTTAGCTCTCTGGCTTGCGATGTGAGAAGTCACTTTCCTTGGAAGAGTGTATGGCGGACTCAGGCTCCTCCGCGGGCGGCTTTTTTCGCGTGGTCTGCGGCTCTAGGCAAGATCCTAACGGGGGATAACCTCAGGAAGAGGCATGTCATTGTGGTGGATAGATGTTGCATGTGCAAGAGAAGCGGGGAATCAGTGGATCACCTTCTCCTTCACTGCGATGTTGCATACGCTATGTGGAGTGCTATTTTTTCTCGTTTTGGTCTGTCTTGGGTTATGCCTCTGAGAGTCCTTGACTTGTTTGCGTGTTGGTGGACGGCTGGTAAGCCGAGGAGTGCTGTTATTTGGAAGATGGTGCCGACATGCATTCTCTGGTGTGTTTGGAAGGAAAGAAATGATAGGTGTTTTGAGGACTTGGAGAGATCCTTGGAGGAAATTTTAGCTTCTTTTTTTCATACGTTGTATCTTTGGACGGTGGCTTTTGTGTCACCGTTGTCGTTTACCTTTGATGAATTTCTTGTTCGTTTTTCACTTTCTAGCTAGGTGCGTTCTCTTGTATACTGCCGGTGTATTTAGGGGCGCCTTACGCTTTTAATAAGACCAACTTATTACTTATAAAAAAAAAAAAATTTTGGGGTGGGAGTAGAATCCCCTTTTTGGCAAGATTTATGGTGTGGAGTGGTGCCATTAGGACTCCTTTTCTGTGAATTGTTTGTAATTGCAGTGGATAGAGATGCAACTATAGTAAAGTATATGCATAGAGTTAATAATGAATTTCATAGGTGTCCAAGATTCTTACAAGGTATTGCAGGATTAAGAGCTTGACTCCGTTGGTAATTTTTTACTTTATCTTGTGCATATCAATGGGAGGGGAATGGATAGGGTGGATGGATAGTGTCTAAAAATTAGAATTTCGATGTGAGATCTTATTATCGGGTTTTGGGAAGAGATTCATTGGTGGATTTTTCATGGCATTCCATCTAGAAAGCGAAGATTCTGGCAAAGTTTCTTTTTCCCCCTCGCTTGGACAGCGGCATGAGGTAAAATCTTAACAGTGGATAACTAAAGAAAACACAAGAAAATCGTTACTTGGTGTTGTATGTGCAAAGCAAGTGGGGGAGATATCACCTCCTACATTATGATATTGCTAGGGAGCTCTGATTGCTTGTTTTATCTTTATGTGGGATTTCTTAGGTTATGCATAATTCAGTAAGGGAGCTTTTGGTGTGATGGAGGGATGGCTGTTATTAGTCATCAAAGTAGTGATCTGTGGAGTGTTGCATCTGTATGCTTGATGTGGAGTATTTTGAGGGAAAGAACTGTTAGAACTTTTTATGGAACTAAAGGGTTGGATGAGAGTGATAAAGGGTTTTGTTTTTTTCTCCTTTTTTGATTTTTAGATCTTTGTAATTTTAGACATTGGTTTTTTCTTCTTTTTGTATATGTCTTGTATACTTCCCATGTACTAGAGCTATGCCCTTTTATTTTTCAATGGAATTTATTAGTAATCAAAAAATACAGGTGAGACAATCGATTAGCCCTTGCTACATTATAGAGTTCAAGGGATCTATGGTCACTCATGCTATCAATTTTTGGAGAAGATTGTGTGATGCGTAGGACAGTTGTGGACATACTATCTTGTTTGAAAGGAAGGTTTGATCATATCGTTGATTCCAGGACTTGGTATGCAGTGCCACTTTGTATTATGGGGCATTGTGGAGAGTGTAATTACCAAACTCCTATTGGTTAATTTTCTAGGCTGTGTTCATTGTAGCCCTTTTTCAGATTTTTTTTTTCTTGTTTAAACTTCTGGTTGTTTTAGGAGAGATTTTTTTTTTTTTTTTTTTTTTTTTTTTTAATTAATACGAAAAAAGACCTCCTAAAATGAAACATGTATGTATGTCTGTTAATTTTCAAAAAAATATTCTGTGGATTGAAACTCCCAACTATTTAATTTGTCTAGGAATGTCTTTTTCTTGTAAACAAAGTGAATTGCGTATGCTGTTGTCCTACTTTGACAATGGTGATACACCAGAAAAAATCTGACGAGGGTAACGGAAGTGAACCCTTCTGTTGATTTATTCTCTACTACTATTGGAAGCCTCGTGCTCACAAAATTAATATGCCTTTATTATCCAGCATTTTGTGTGTTTGAGAATACAAAATAAATGTTGAATGTGGGTGGAGAAAAATGCCATAATGCAAGCCTCTAACATGCCAAGTATTATAGAAATCATAGTCCTATGTGCTCCTGAGGGCATCTGATGCATAGAGCTTACCATTATAGATAATCTTGTTTTTAATTGGTAACTTTCGTGTATACCTTGAAGGGGTTCCTCGTAATAAAAAATAAAATAAAAAATATCCTCTGGCCCCCTTGTGATAGGAAGTTTGCGATTTTTTATGTTCTTTTTCATATATATTTATGTCCAAGTTGAAATTTTCTTTTGCATGGAATTTTTTAATTTTATTTTGTGGTAGCATTATTTCATTAGTTAGATCAAATAATGAAATGATACTTCCACAAATACTCTGTATCTTTGGGCAGCTCTTTTTTTTTTTTTTTTTTCCCTGTTGTGATTAGTTATCATGATTTTCTTGCTCTTTTTGTTCCTACTAGTTAGGTGTTTTCTCTCGTATACTTTTTGTGTACTTGGGACACTTTACGCTTTTAATAATATTTTGATTACTTATTAAAAAAAAATATATTTTTCATTAGTTGGGTCCTCCAAGAAATTCTTGGCTCCGCCATTATTTGTAACATGGATGAGTAGACATACATGCACTGACGCCCAAAATCATAAGTTTGTGATTTTTTAGTATATGTACGTGTGTGTATATATAGTAGATCTGCTGGTATATAGTAAGCTCCATTAATTATGGTGATGCGAGCACGTCCTCTCGGCAAAGGAAACGCAAGGCTCACGTGTTGTAGAAGGGTATGCTTCTTAAGGGTTCGAGTTTGAGGGCTTTTGGTTTTTGAGGGTTTGTTGGGTTTCTTTCTTTTTGTGGGTTGCATCGGCTGCTCTTGTGTATACTTTTTGTGTACTTAGGGACGCCTTACGCTTTTTCTATAAATTTTTATTACTTATAAAAAAAAAAAAATAGATATGCTGGTATATTCTTCAACTATTAAAAAAATTGATGATACTTTGTTCCCTAGATCATGGCGAGAATTACATGTTCACTGGACTTGTTCTCAATGCAGGCCCCAGGTAACCATAGCCACTGCAATAATATTTTGTCATCGGTTTTTCCTTCGTCAATCACATGCAAAGAATGACAGAAGGGTAGGTTGTTTTACTCTCTGGAATGTATATTTCCTTTGGAATTTAATCCATCTGAACTTCTAATTTGTTGTGCATTTTTTGATAAGTTTTTTTTTGATTTGTTGTGCATTAGTATCTGTTTAACTTGGTTCTTGCATGAGTGATGGATCAGATGAGTTTAAATGGCCTGTAGTGTTATCTGGTGGTGTAGTAGATTAAATTGGAAAGCCATTTAGAGAGAAGATGTTGCTTTTGAGAATTTCAATGTTTTCTAGACCAAGTGGAATTGATGCTCTTAAGAAGGTCTTACGTATATTTTGGATATCAAAGCTTCTCCAGCATTTCTTTTGACACATGCTCACACATTCCAGATGTTTCCAACGTTTAAACTATTTTCTTCTTCCTTTTTTTGCATGGGGGCCGGGGACACTCAGGTAAAAACTTGACAAATGCACATTGGGTTTTGTGACAGCTTTTCATCCAATAATGAATTAGTGTGGTGTAAATGCTACTTATTCAACAAAATAGGCTTATTTTGCATAGTGGAAAAGTTTGATCAAGCAATGGTTGAATGGGTTCTTAGAGTTTGCGTATTGTGTGAAGTCACTCTTGTCAGTTTGTCTTTCATTTTATCTCAGTAGTACTTGGCCTTCTAAATTAGAAGTTTTGTTTTTTCATTTTTATTTTTTGCTTCATTTTCTACTGTTAAAGACTGTTATTTGAATATTTTTTTTTGGGTGACGTCCCCAAGGGGTGGGTTACAAAGATTAAAGGGAGTGAACATTTTAAAGTTCAAAGAAACAAAATTCTCTTTAATAAGATTTACTACGATTAATTTATTTTATTTTATTTTTTATATAAGTATTAAGTTATGTTTCATAATTGTATGATTTGTAATGTTTTTCATGTAAAACCAATGTTAATCAGTTGTGGTAAGTTGTGTACATAAGTTTTGAATTTTTATGGTTTGACTCTGATGACCCTTAATTGATCCTTTCTTGAATCTTGATTCTTAGGGGCAGAACTAGCATTTGAAATTTTGGGGGTAAAACTAAAAAATAAAAAACTTTGGGGGTAAAATTTTAAAGATCAATGGATTATAAAAATATTTTGGGGAAAACATGGTGGCTTGGGGGGCCCACCATGTAGCTCCACCCCTGTTGATTCTGACAACCTTAGGTCGGACTTGTAGAATCGTATAATAAACGGCCATTTTTTTTTTCCTCGTATGGTTTATGTCTTCCTCTGCACATTGCTCAGCACTCTACTTTGCTTAAAGCAGTGTCTTGAAAGTAAAAGTACGCTTACAGGGCATTGAAAATGGTTGTCTTGATTAGATTATGACCATGTAGGTTTATCTCCTGCTTCTTCAAACATGGAGCACCAATGTTGCTTTGCCATTCTGGTGGATCCTTGTTTTTTATTTTACCAGTTATTCTTGTATTTCCTAAGTATTACTTTCTGATATAAAATAATTGTTATGCTTTTTCTCTTTTTTCTTTCCCCTCATTTTCTGCTATTAAAGAATGACATTGTTGGTGAACTTCCAAAAGGGGTGGGTTACAAAGATTAATGGCGGCAAACACTTTTTTAGAGTTCAAAGAACTGATTTTTTTTTCTTTGTTTATTTAAAATGTACAATTATTAAGTTATGTTATTTGCAATGCTTCACATCTAAACTAATTAACACCAATAAGATGTTGA
Organism: Alnus rubra; assembly: GCA_028654335.1. Taxonomy (NCBI): domain Eukaryota; kingdom Viridiplantae; phylum Streptophyta; class Magnoliopsida; order Fagales; family Betulaceae; genus Alnus; species Alnus rubra. The sequence continues at coordinate 2,212,777 of JAJPGS010002212.1, forward strand.
AAGTTTTTTTTTTTTAATAAATATGAATAACTTAATTATGGAAATGATTTTCTTTCTTGATCCCCCCTGTTGTACTTGCTCAGTCTATATGATAGTAATGATGTACCGGTAAACGTTTTCTTACTTGGCTCTTTGTGTCTTTATGGATTTTCTGATAGAGTAAATTTTAAAGTGGGGTAGCTGAATTAAGAAAATTGTCCAATTGTTTTTTTTTTGCCTAACTTCATTAATATGCTTTGCAGACTATTGCAACTGTGTGTATGTTCTTGGCCGGGAAGGTTGAAGAAACTCCTCGACCATTGAAGGATGTTATTCTGGTTTCTTACGAGATAATCCACAAAAAAGATCCTGCTGCAGCCCAGAGGATTAAACAGAAGGTGTCCACTTACTGATGGTCCTTACCCAGTTTTTTTGTATGGTTCCTCAGGTTGATGTTTCCCTAGTTGAGTTGTACTGCCAGTACTTCTCATGTTCCTGCTACTCCCCCTCTCTTTGACGGAAATAGAATTTCTGTCCCCGATATTCTTGTTCTCATGATGACAGAAACATCCATCCTTCTAATCCGGTTTTGAATTGCTTTTTCACTGAAGAGTCAATATAGGTAGCCATGTAGAGCATGAGTCTGTACTTTTTGGCTGTCCACTTGTAAAGAGATTGTTTGTTTAGTAATTATGGTACCCAGCAGATGATATTGCTAAAGTGCCAGAATATACTTATTTATGGGAACTTCTTGCCCTCCCCTTTCTTTAATATTAAAATTCTTGCTCCTCACTTTTCTCACCAACAGCTGTACCATTGGTAAACTATCTTCTTGCTTTAAGTTCCTCCTCCCCCTCCCCCATCCCTTTACCTGTTTTATGGTATTGTAGGTGTTGGTGTTGTAGTTGTCTCATTGATCCTCATCTATCATTCAGGAAGTATATGAGCAACAAAAGGAGCTAATTTTACTCGGGGAGAGGGTTGTACTTGCCACTTTGGGTTTCGACCTCAATGTTCACCACCCATATAAGCCCCTTGTTGAAGCGATAAAGAAATTCAAGGTTGCTCAGAATGCCCTTGCTCAAGTTGCATGGAATTTTGTAAATGACGGGTATGACCCAATGTTGTTTATTCTTCTAAGTTTTAATAATTCCAGTTCAATGTTTTCTCTTCCTACTCTTGCTTTTGTTCACACACTGGAAAATGGCTTGCAGGCTGAGAACATCGCTCTGCCTGCAATTTAAGCCTCATCATATTGCGGCAGGTGCCATTTTCCTTGCTGCCAAGTTCCTCAAAGTGAAGCTTCCATCGGATGGTGAGAAGGTCTGGTGGCAAGAATTTGATGTCACCCCACGTCAATTGGAGGGTTGGTCTCCTTCCCTTCATCTAGTAGTTGAAATTCTTTGGACCCAATGGGATAGCCTTTAACTGCCTTGTGGCTCAAATGCTTCCGGTTGTTTACCGGCAGCATTTTTCCCTTTCGGAATAGTCAAAAATTGAACAAAACCAGATGATTCTAGCTGTCTTTTATGTATCATTCCTTCTGATGACGCCTAACAAATGAAAATGGTGGGAAGCCTTGAAAGAATGATAATGGATGGCTTCTATCACCTGATGAAGGTCAGAAGTTGGCTCAGCCACAAGCTGGCCATACACCAAATGATGTGGCATTGTTATTGCTGTTCAAATGGCGGGCTGTTCTTTTGTGTTGTTATTTGGTGGACATATATAAATATTTTCTTAAATCATTATTGTTATTTTTGTCTTGCAGAAGTTAGCAATCAAATGCTGGAACTCTATGAGCAAAACAGAGTGCCCCCATCCCAAGGCAGTGAGGTGGAAGGAAGTGTTGGCAGTGGGCCTGGGCCAAGTCATCGGGCCCTGTCAAAACCTGCATCTGTGACTGAGGAACAGGCTTCAAAGCAGATATCATCTCGTCTCGTGCCTGATTCATCTGCTGACAATCATAGCATGCCACAAAGAAGCATGCAAAATCAAAGTAATGAAAATGGGAGTACAGAGATGGGTAGTGTTATTACTGATCACGAGGTGGATGTTGAAATTAAAGATGGTCAGCATCCTGAGCATTTACTCCAAAAGGAGGTCATGAGAGAAGTTCCAAATCGATTCAAGTCTGGAACAGAGCGAGTTGGCGGTGAAGACCAAGAAAGGATTGCTGAGAGAAATGAGAGTGCAGAAGCAGGAGAGTGGAGGGATGATGGTCCCTCACGCAAGTCCAGCAGTATGGTTGGTCGAAATTTGGAGCTTCGGGATGGCCCTGTTGGCCAGTCACCCAAAGAAGCGATAAAGATGATTGACAAGGACAAGGTTAAGGCAGCACTAGAGAAAAGAAGGAAGTCTCGTGGGGAAATCACACGCAAGAAAGATGTGATGGATGAGGATGATCTGATTGAGAGGGAACTAGAAGATGGTGTTGAATTGGCAGTAGAGGATGAGAAAAACAAGCGTGATAGAAGGCAAAGCTGGTCGAAATACGAGAATTTAGATCAGGAGGAAATTGGAGAAGGAAACCATTTGGGGATAAAGGGGCAATCGTCAAGGGGATTGGAAGTGGTGGAGAATGCAGAAGAGGGAGAGATGTTGGATGAGGCTTCACCTATTTTGAACAGCCGGAAGAGAAAAGGCGGAAGTCCAGTGGAGCGGCAGTTAGAGGGGAAGAAGAGGCATGATTACATTACGTCTTCTTGGAAAATTTAGTTGGTTTTGTTCTATTAAATGTATTGATGGGAGAACGTGACCAAATTCAAACGGACTAGGGAAAAATTTATGTTTATCGTTAATGTACTTTGGTGTTCAGTTTGAGGAATTGAATTGGGTTTGTAAGTTCATGTTGTGGTAAAAAATGGTGTACTCTATTTTTGTTCTAAATGCTTTGACAGGGTAGATGAGCTGTGCGATACTTATCTAAAACAATCCCCAGTGGGATCTGTACATTGGCACAAGTCCAGATAACTAATCTAATATTTGAAGTAAGAGACTAGACACGAGGAACTTGCTCACAATAGGGTTAAGCTTATTGAAAAATAAAGTAATCAGGATATTATTTCTGATAAAAGTAATGGTTCCTGATCGTAACTATACTTCCCACATGGCCGTTCGTGCCCTCTTGTTCCACACAACCTCAATTTGGGGGATGTGTTTATATATATATATATATAGCTACCAGGGAGTGATAAGAACTCATCCAATCACGTACATGAATTGCTTCTGAGATTTGGCATATATAATAAAATTGAAAACATTTTTTTTTTTTTGTTTTTTGGCGTTTAAATATTTCCTAAGAATATTACCATTTATTGGCATGTCTAATAAAATTCCTGCGGTTTAGGCATATGCCAGAATTTTTGTTTTGGGAAAATAAAAAAAATCCCCCGCTAAATACTCTTATACTTTCGTGCTTCATCTAGCTAGTCTTCTCTCACTCTTCGACACACACGTACGCGTATAGTCCGGCCAGGGGAAGCTCTCTGTTTAATTTCTAGCTATTCAATCTCTGGATCTCCTCCCTCGAACCCATCGGTATGTTATCCCTCTCTCTCTCTCTCTCTCTCTCTCTCATCCTCCAATCCACCATATATACATATGTTATCTTTCAGAGAATGGGGTACTACTGAGGATTTTGATTTAGGGTTTTCTTCTTCTGTGAGGTAAAACCCATGATTATGCTGTAAATTAAGATTTTGTTGCATGTTCTATGTAATTTTTGGATTCCTCTAGTATCCAGATATGGAGTATGTTCCCCTAGATTTTTGGATTTCTCAAAAAAATTTTGGAGTAGAATAGCAAAGAGGCCTTCCGTTGAGGGGAGGGAATTAGGAGAGGGAAGAGGGGCCTTCGGTTCTTTAGATCTAAAGAACCGGCAGGAGGCCCCTTTTCCCTCTAGAGGAGTTCATTATTTGGCAGACAAAATGGTGCAGTTAATTTGTTGTATGGAAGGGAGGGAGATGCTCTGATGCTGTGTGATATATATATATATAGAAATAAATCGAAGAAAAGTGCGACGGTGGCAATAAATAATATTATAGAGCAACGTGAAGGGTTGGGCTTGTTTTGTAACAAACAGAGGGCCCTGCTATTGACTTGTATGAATTCCTCCAGTATCCAGCTCTCTTGTTGCCACTTGTTAGACTATCAAGCACATCGAACTAGCTTGGTGTTATAATTATAAGCATCAAACTTAGGATTCCTTGGTATCACACTTCTGAGAAGGGTTGCATCACACAATTCTTGTTGCTGGAAATTTCATAGCCGACTTTTTTCATTCAACCTTCATTGAGAAAAAAACCATTACATCCATATTTATAGGCATGTAATGCCTAACCCTAATAGACAATTTATCGCTCGCTGCATCTTTCTCTCCTGGTTGGAGAAAACTTTCCTTGAGTTTTGAAATGTTGAAGTACAATGATCCTTGGTTTCTTTAAGTGAATCGTTGACTTTTGGTTTATTTTCTTTGTTTGATACAACAATGATGATAGTGATACATCCATCATTTTAGTTGGACCATTAAAAATTTGATCTGTGTGGAGTGGATGCTTTAAAAGGGTCCGGGGTTTACTTAACAGGAGTGGGTACACAAAGTGGCCCTGCCTTGTAGGAGTTCCTCGTCATAAAAAAAAAAAGATTGGAACATTAAAAATTTCTGGTATGACAAAAAGAAATATTTTGAAAATTCAGTGTAGACGATATGGCCTTGTCTTGATATGCAGCATAAACCAAGGAATGAAACTCCTTGTCCCTTATATTCATTGCTTCTATCTTGCATTCTTTCCACTCAATTCGTTCAATTTCAGTTTCATCCATAGCTCCTATCTCTTTAAGGTTTCTTTCATTACGAGGTCTTTTTTTTTTCTTTTTCACTTTAACTTTGTTGGAAATGGTGGCCAAGGCTAGTTTCTCCCACTTCTAATTCGTGGCCTGATGATACTTTATCAGCACACTTGTCAGTTATCATATCTTTCTTTGATTCTGACTTCAAGCTTTCCTTGAATTCTTTTAATAAGATCTCATCTTCTTTTATCTCCAACTTGGCATGATTTTTGTTGCTCAGTAGACAGCATTTATCTTTGACTAAATCAGTTGAGTACTCATGCATAGGTGGCATGAACTTTTGCAAATCTTTCAAAGAAACATTTTCGGACAGCTTAACTAGTACTCTAGGCACTTTTGTAGGTTGATTAGTGGCTGGTTTGGTGGTGTTTACTACAATAGGATTTTTAAGCTCCTTTTCTTTGCCTTTGTTTTGAAATTTCTCTTTCTCAAGCAATTCGAGAACCTTCTTAACAAAGAAGATTCTGCCTTTAACTTTTCAACTTCTTTCGGCTTACAAATTTAGGCTTCCTTCACTTCTTTGTCTGGTCTCAAAACCTTTATTATTGTCTCCCACACGATAGCCATATCAATAGGTTCTTCAAGATCTTCAAAATACACATGAGACATCTTTTCTTTAATTTCAGATCTCAGCCCACTTTTAAATCAAGCAGGAGTCATACACTCACTTTCAACTATTCCAAACTTCAGAGAGAATTCTTTATGTTTTCTTGTATACTCAATCCTCCACAAATTACCTTGTTGAAGTGAATAGAACTGATCAAGAAGATCATCTTCAAGATCTTGTAGAAGAATCTCTCCTTTAAGAAGCGATTTACCCTCTTGCTAAATCAATCCACTCTTGTTGGATCTTCTACAATGTGAAAACATCATGCGGCTCCTCGTTTTGATACCAAACTGATGAAGGACAGAAGCTTGATTCCAAAATTGATGTAGAATAAATGATTTGATGCCAAAGTTGATATAGGAGAATCTAGGCGGCGACTTGTTTTAGGGTTTAGGACAAGTAACTGTTTGGATTTTGGTGGGAAATTAGGGTTTTATAGGGTTGTTTGGTTAGGGTTTTGTAGTGAAAAGGGCTGGAAATGTTAGAGATTGAGGGTTTCAATTATGGTAAGAAATGGGATATAGTTTGATGGCAAATCAAGGAGGAAAACCCCAAGTTTTAGGTTGCTGTTCCTGGGAAATGAACAGTAATTTGAGAAGGTTATTTTGATATTTTGAAGCTATTTAATGGATAGGTGACTTGGGGTTCTTTGGGATTGGACTCTAGGGAAATAACCTATGGAAAATTAAATCTGATATTGGTTGGGATTTGAAACAAAATTGTTAAAAACTGAAATGAAAAAAAAAAAGAAAAAAGAAAAGAGACAAACCTAGGCCTCACACCTAGTTTTCCTAAGCATCACACATAGGTTTCCTCGGCATCACATTTCGAAGAAGGGTTGCATCACACATTCCTCGTTGCTGTATATTTCATAGCCATCTTTTTTCATTCAACCATCATTGAAAAGAAATCATTACATCCATATTCTAGACATGTAGCATAATCCTAATAGATTTAGACTCTTTTTGAGTTATTTACTAAATGCCCAAAACGAAATAACTAGTGAAACTCAGAATGAAACCTAAAATAAAATTTAATATTCTCAGCCTATACTTAGAAATCTGAAAATGATAAAAATATCCGAACTCCTAGAATTGAGTAAAACTAGAATCAAACAAAACCAGCTTATTGCTCCCTGCATCACCACCTGCCAATAGGTAACCCCATAGATGACTTAACTATTGCTTATTCTTTCTTTCTTTTCTTTTTTTTGCTCAGGGGGTCGGGTACAAACTAATGAGCGACCATGGTTCTTATTATAATATTTTAATATACAATGTCACTATAACTTAATAGCACATGAAAGCTACACTTTGCTGATGGTTCTATACATTTCCATTATATTGGAAGACTTAAATAGGAGAAAACTAGTGGGTTGGCAACTAAAAAACTCCAAGGCTCAAATGATAGCGTTGGCTCTAAAATAGCATTGGTCAGAGGCTAAATTATCAAAAAATGCTCTGAGGATAAAACCATTATGGATGTGGGATTTGTGGAGTTAGGTACTATTATAGTCTCTGCCCCCCTCCCTTCCCCTACAGAAAAGAAGAAGAAGAAGAAAGAATACAGCTTTTAATTTTGCGGTTATGCAACAAATTTTAGATTAATTGATTAATGGAATTAAATGAAATATCATTAATCGGTTGTGTAGGCAGGGACAAAGCCAAAGATGTTTATCTAGGGGGCCCAGGTATAATTCTAAAATAAAATATATTTTCTAACAATTGATTGTATGATTAAATCTTCAAGCACTTACAAAAACATATTTTATATAGATTATAAAATGTATTCAACGCATGAGATAATTAGAGTGACATAGGGTAGCACCTCTTGGCTCCCCTACCCTGGTGGTTCCATCTCTGTGTAGGTGCTATGCTGGAATATAAAGGTATGGTGGGTTTACTAGTGGAATGTAAAACACAAAAAGTAATTTAAGTATTAATTTTTTTTTTTTAAAAAAAAAAAAATTATGGAATACTATTTGGGTTTTGAATTCCATGTGAATTCTAACTCAATCCCAAACAGCAATCTATAATTCTGTGATGTTCTAAATTCGTGAATTCCAATTTAATAGTATTAGAATGCCAAATCAATACCAATTCAACGTAGCCAACACATACTTTGAAAATTTCGTGGCCGAAGTACCTCAAGTGGAGGGAAAACTAGGGTTTTGATTAGCCTTTCCATGTCTTTTAACTAGAAATTAAATTTAGACTGCTAACAATAGCAATTTTGTATATGGAAGCATGTTCCTTTATGTGTTTTGTGGGGCTTGTGGCGTGAGAGAAATTCTAGGCTTTTTGAGGATGTGGAGTCTTCAGTTGGGGCTATTTGTAGAAAGGTGCTTAATTTGTTATATCTTTGGGTGTCGGCGTATAGCCCGGGTAGTTTGTTGTTCGCTGACTTTTTACTTTCTTGTTCTTTCATTTTCTCTGTTTAGGGGCACTTTTGTATACTTCCTGTATACTAGGGTTGCGCCCCTCTGCTCTTTTTATTGAATTCTTACTTACAAAAAAAAAAACAATAGCAATTAAGTTTTTTTTTTTTTTTCATTTTTTTTTTTTGATAAGTAAGTAGAGAATTTTATTAGAAAAACGCAAAGCGCAATCAAATATACAGGGGGTATACAAGAAAGACAATTAAGAAGAAGAAGAAAGCAATACAAGGAAATCGTTAAAACTAATCTCTAGAGGTGCTAGATACGCAGCCGTCCAGGAGTACAAAGAATGAAGAAAAAAGGAAATGAGCTCCTCTATGGTTCTTTCTTTGTCCTCAAACTGTCTATCGTTGCGTTCCGTCCACAAGCACCACATAAGACAACAAGGAGCCATTTTCCACACGACCGCACTTCGGGACCGTCCCCCCGACCACCAACAGGCAAATAAGTCTATCACCCGAGAAGGCATCACCCAATACAGATTTTTTTTTTATCTATCTTATGATATTTTTTTATTATTATTTTTGCTTTTTGTTTTTATTATTTCATTATCTTATGGTCTTTGCTCTGTTTGGAATTTATACAAAGACATTCTTTTCCTTTAATTCTGTTATTGTTGAATTTGGAGCCTAAGGATGGCCTTTTTGAAATTTCTTATGTACAAGATACTTGGGGAGGTTATTAGTGGAGCTTTATGTTGTTTATTTTCATGCAGTGACTTATCTTTAATTGCAATGGAAAGGAGATGCAGTGTAAGGTTGTTGTCATAGGGCTTTAGAGGGTCTATCATTTTCTTTTGGCTTTCATGCATTTTTTTTGTTACTTATGACGAGAAAGTGATTTTTTAATTCTATTATACGAACAAAAGTTGAAGCTTTTGAACCTGGTTGTTTGGAGTGTAAGTGAGTGGCAAAGGAGGAAAGTTCTAAATTTGATCCTCCTCCACTTTCCTTGCTATATGGAATGTTTTGCATAGAAATCTTCATCTTCGAGAAGAAAAGATAGGTCATAGAAAATGTTTGTGCTACTTAATTGGTGGTAACCTGGTAGAGTTGCTTGCAATTTTATGAACAGTTTATGAGTCGTATACACCATATCTAGTTTTCATATGATACCTTAGCTTGTTAATGTTGTGTGATACACTTGCACCATATCAATGGCCACTTAGTAGAAAATCTGTATGACGTGGAATACTTTTTTGGTTATTGTTCTGTATGAGTATGTGAATCATGATGGGAAAGTTATTCTTGGGTTGGAAACATATGCCCTATTCTTCTAGCGTAATGTTGCTACATGGATTCCAAATGTTGATTCCACATTTATCTAGGGTTGAGTGTCAATGATTGCAGGCTGTTCCCCTTGGTTGCTGAATGGGCTTGGGCTTTTCCAATTCTGGATACCTGACTTTGATTGATTAGGATTGTCTTGAGTTAAACCACTGGCTTGGGTTGAACCTTTTGATCAAGCCATAAAGAGTAAAGAGCGAAAATTTATTTCAGGAGGAGAGGACAGTGGTGACTACAAGAGGGCAAAATGTCTAAGTCTTGCAAAGGCCTAGCAATGGAACTGGTGAAGTGCCTCAGTGAATCTGATTGTGTTAAGGTCCGTAATCTCTTACTACATCTATCATGCTTGAGATCTTCCAATGATGATATGAGCTAGTAGTTATGAAATGCATAGAAATACTTGTATAAATTGTTTGACATGATCTATTGGTTGCCATATGCATTGACTAAAGGTTGAGAAGCGATCATATAGGGAATGTGCCGGAAAGAAGAGCCCATCAATATCAAGTGAGTGTGTGGGACTTAGGGAAACATATTTCAATTGCAAGAGAGGCCAGGCATGTTTTCTTATCTTCATTCTTCATACTTTGTTTTCTTTTTCTTGTATCTCTTTTCACATGCCTACTTCTTCTTCCCTTGTCTTTTGATTACTAAATGAAAAGCCAACTGCCAATGAAGTGGCTGCTAATACGGAAAAATGTAATGAAACTGCAGGATATAATCCTAGTTTAAAGGGACCTGACTTGGTTTGACATAATTTGTACTGCATCAGTGTCTTTGTTTTCTTGAGTGGAAACACAGTTCATATCTAAGTCACAATTTATTTTGGAGGGTTGCTGTTCTGCCTCTCGGACTGCGGATGCAGTGTCATTTCGCAAACTTGAATTTCCAAATATTGCAGATTGCAGATCCCCAAGTCATGAATTATTTTTAGTTTGCTCTTGTCAATCTTAAATCTTGGATAGATAGAAAATGTTACCTTCTTGATAGTTAACTATGATCGTGATGCCCAGGTTTAGTTACGGTTTTCTCAGAAATTAGTTGTAGGTAACTCTCAAGATTTAGTTTCAATTCTCTAAAACAGGTGTGTGCAAAGAGAAGCAGCACAGTGGCAGCGAATTTGATGTAGACTCCATAAAACGTAGTCACAACTAGAGCCTCATCAAAAGCCTCTTCTACTCATGCATATATCTAACGGGATGTGCTTTGAAATTTCTAGTAGGGAGCTACCCATTTTTTTTCTTTATTGAACCCTTTTCTAGTACTCTTTCTAAATTTTCATATTTGTCCTTGCATTTATAGGTATATCTAATCACATATTAAGGAAAATAACAGAACAATAATTTTATTTTATTATTATTATTTTTTTGATAAGTAAGAAACCAATCAAAATAACAGAACAATACTTATATGTACCCACGCCCAAACAGACATACACAGACTTTGGTGACACCTTTGGTCATTTAATTTTGAAAGCCCATTGCTCCTGCTTTGTGTGACTTATATATGGATGGGCATTGGGTTCTCGGGAAAATCAAGTGATGTCAACACAATGGTAAAAGATGGCAAGTTGTATGGGATGAGATTCGCCATGTGGGGAAGGTTGAAAAAAATATTATACGTGTAGTTGAAAATGACCTCATGATAATAAGACTTTAGATGGTACGTACTCAAAACTAGATTCTTTATAATGAGGTCTAAATCAGATGGCACCTTCTTCCCCTTAAGACAGGTGGAGAGTGTCGTTGGTGGTTGAAGACCCCAGGCAAGTGTGTAACTTACTAACTACGAAAAATAAAGAAAAATGTTTTTACATTTGCATAAAATCTTAGTTTCCATCTTAAGTATGAAGGTTTCCTAGAGTATTAAAGGTTAAGAATCAGTTAATGATTTATTAAAAACTGTCCCATGCAATTGAGAAAATTATCTTTTCAAAAACTTGTCAATTTGATTTTCAGTAGAACACTTAGGAAAATGATAAATTTTCTCCATTTTTTTGCTGAATCGTTTTACTAATTGATATTGCGGTTGATTTGTTATATAAGGATTTTGAACTGTTTATGTGGTATGTCATGTGAACTTACACCAGTTTAGAAAGGAGTTAATTGCTATCTTAAACCATTGGGGAAGACGTGGATGTCTTTGTTTCGTTTTTCAATTTATTGTACTTAGATTGAGACGAGGAGGTGAAGACAAGCTTCGTTGTGCCCCTTCCAAGAGAGGGAAGGTTGTTCAATGTTAGATTGTTTCACAATGTCCTTTTTCCCCAAGATAATACTCCTTTCCTTTAGAAGAGTATTTGGCTGAATAAGGTCCTCTTGAGAGTGACGTTTTTCGCTTGGTCGGCCGTTTTAGGAAAGATCGTCATTATGGATAACCTAAAAAAGCTGCATGTCTTAGTGGTTGATTGGTGTTGCATGTGTAAGAGGAGTGTGGAGTTCGTAGATCATCTTCTACTCCATTATGAGATTGTTATGGCCTAATGGAATGCTTTCTTTAGCCGCATTGGGTTAGCATGGTTTAAGCCAAGATGAGTGGTAGACCTTTTCGCTTGTTGGAGAGGGATGTGTGATAGTCTTCAGAGTGCAGCAGTGTGGAAGATTGTTCTGTCTTTGCCTAATGTGGTGTCTTTAGAAGAGAAGAAATGATATAAGTTTTGAAGACTGCAAGAGGACGATTGTGAAACTGAAGTCTTCTTCTTCAATACCCTTTACTACTAGACAGCTGTTATAAACTTTGTCTAATTTTCTTGACTCTTTTTTTTTTGTTTTTCCTATCTTGTTCTGGCTAGGTGTACCACTTGTATTCTTCATGTGTACCTGGGTTGCGCTTTTGGCGCTTTTTTAATAATATTACGATTACTTAAAAAAAAAAAAACTTGATTCATCGATAAGACAACCACGAGACGGGATATCCTAAAAAAGGAAAGAAAGACCAACAAAATAGGAAGGAGGGAGTACAGGTGTTTTGAGGATGATGCCAACCAATGTAGCATACATATTTGTTCTTGTTGGAGTATGTTCAAGTGGTGGAGAGAGAGATTTTGGAGCTCAAAGTACTTGGATATTATATTGGGAATTTGGGATTAGTCAAGGAGCCCCAAGTACTTAAAGGTTTCAACTAAGTTCAAGCCCAAAATCCTCTAATTTAAGGATTTAGCTAGTTTTATAAAAGTGCATTAGCACGTATTGTATTGAGTCATTAAAACTGGGGAAATTTTTGTTTGTGAGCGAAGTTTCACTGAGCAGCCCCAAATGGCATTTTTATTTTTCCTGTTATATCCTTAAAAGGAGTTGACAGTTTTGCTCTTCATATCAGAAAGTGTCATCTTAGTTCATAGTATCAAGTAGGTCTTTTGGATCTCTCTCATTCATTCTGAGTTTGTGCACACTGTATAATTACCACTCGTCATTCTAATGAGATGGGAAAAAAGATCTTTGTGAGCATTATCATTATCATTATTATGATATGTATGGGCTGGTGTCAAGTGGAGAGAGTAAAATCAGTATAAATTATATTATGGTTGTGGAAAAGATCTGCAAGTATATTGTTCATTTCATTAGATGGTAACCCTTTTTATTCTGATTATGAAATCAATCATGGTACGTTCATTAATGTGCTATATCTTTTTTTGGTTTTTCCCAGGTTGACATGAGAGCTAGGATTCGTGGAAACAAGGGATACTAAGTGGTGGGCATGTTGTTTTCCAAATTGCGAAATCAATTTGTAGGGTTTGAACAAAAAGCCTCCTGCACTTGGGCATGCAATGTCAGCAAAAACTATTGGAACCGTTGTAATATGGATGTGGAAGGGTATCAGATTCAACGGGTTCTTGCAGCTACAATTCCTCTTTGTATAATAAACCCTGTAAATTTTTTACTTTCCCATTAAGAATTTTTCTTTTTTTTTTTTTTTTTTTCCTTTTGTTTTTAATGCGGAAGAAAACAGAACCATGGTGGTAAAATCAAGGTGAAAACGGAATTAAACGATATTTCACTATCTAATAAAAATACATCAAGAGTGCCCGCTGGTTTTGCTCTATAAACTTTCTTGTCCCTTTGAGCAGCTATCCTAAATTGTGGGAATATTGTATGGTTTTTTTTCCTTTTCTTTATGTATCTTTTAATTGCTACTCATGTTTGCTGGATGCCTAGAAATGTTTGTGTGCTTTGAATGAGTAAGGAAAAGCATTTGGCAAATTGATCCAGTGAGAAAGGCAGATTAGAGTTTCATAACTTTTCACTGCTAGATGTATGAAGCAGATCTAACTGGCATCAATTTAAAGTAAAAATCAGCACACCACGAAGCCAAATCAGCACCCCTACAAGTGCAAATCAATTTAAAGAAAAAAATAATGACAATTATATGTCAAGTAAAATAGCAAAAATAAAATAAAATGAAGAAATAATATCTAACCTTCATTACATACAAACTTTTAGCCAAAAGATGATTCACTTCTTGAACTTGAAGGTTGAGGCTCATCTACAATAAAAGAAACTTGAGTTAAATGAAAAAATAAGTAATAAAAAAATCTTGAATTAAATGAATAAATAAGTAATAAAAACTAAGTTTCAACTAATTTATTTAACATATACTTTAATCATCATAGCTTTCCACAAATTCTTCCAACTCTCGAATGTCAATAGGCTTGTTCCTTTTCCAATTTTGTCTGCAAATCAAGGCATCAATGGTACGTAAGTGGAGAAAATAAACTTCCCTGGTGCAAAAGGCGGACTTAAAGACAACTGTGAAATTGGGGATGTTCAACACATCACGTGCTATATTTGCAAGGATAAGATATTTTACCGAATTCATCTTCCACCAAGCTAATGTTAGAGTTTATGTCCTAAAGTCTAATTAATTTATATGACGTTTTAGTTTTATTAAATCAAGATGGTTATTTACTTATTTATTTAAAAAACATTTGACATATTACTGTTTACATGTATACATTTAGTGATTATTATTTATCATATATATCTAAATTCTATAAGTTGCATTGAATACAATTTAAGTTGTGTTAATGAAATTGTCACACGGAAGATTTTAAACCATAAAGCTTGTAATTTATAAACTATTATTCGTAATCAGTAATGGAATTGGACATTCTATTTGATAAAACTATAACAAATTAATCATTATGATCTATCTTGATCATGTGAAGTTGAAACTTCTGATTGATGTGTTAGTGCGAATACAATACACTGAACGAACTACATAAGTTGTTATTCTTTTATAATATTGTCAAAAGAATAACTTGAACTCACGACTACTTATAACATTGACTTTCAATCCTAAGAAGAATGTGAACTTAAATGTAAAGTGGAGGCCACTTTGATACATTTAAGAGTGAGACATTTTGTGGTCAAAATATCGGTGTGTTGGGTGATCACATTTAGCATTGTGGAAACACTACTCTTCAAGATGGAATCCATAATCCTTTGATTTAATCAAAACGATATGAAATATCCTTTTAAGATAGATTTAATGAAATTGATTATTCTTAATCTCAGGCCTCAGTGTTTTAGTAAGAGTTACTAAACATTTATGTACAAAGTGAAATGAGATTTTATAAGTACGATAATAATCAAGAGATTAAATTGGGTACTCAAAGATAAGAGATAGTGAATTAAAGTAACAATTATTTTATAACTTTAATTCGATTACAGATTATTTCATTGAGGAGTCAATTGCAAAATATAAGAAGTCATTGGGATTATTTGAATGATAAAAAATAAATTACTGGAGTGCAATTACAATTGCTTAGTGGAATCAATTGTAATTAATAGAAACCTAGAATAAGTTATGAGATGACAAGTGTTTTAAGCATGTCGGAGCTAGTTTTTATTTTTTCTCTAAATCCCTCTCCAAGCTGATTATTACCCATAATGGGTTTGACTTGATTTACGCAAGCACTCTAACCCTACTTGGTCATGTATTTAGAGTAAGGTTAGGGTTTTTCCCAACAACTTTCAATAACTTGCATGAGCATAAAGGAGCTTGTGTAGGCATAAGAGACATACAACTTGAGAGCTCACACTCTTGGTCACTAATAGGATATTGGAGAGAAGGTTAAAAGGTCTCAAGCCCTAACCCTAGCTGTGGATAGTGAGAAGGTTAAAAGGTCACCAAAGATTGCATTGTAAGTATGCCTCTTGCATATTTTTTTGTTCTCCATACATCCATGCCATGTTCTCTTGAAGCTAATTCCCGATATTCTCCCGCCATGTTTTATACACATAATCCAAACAGCAAAATATCAAACTTGGATGTTGATGTTTTACACCCATGCAAAAAACATCTATATATCCCCTCTGATGTACACTCAAAATCATTCTCCTTCTCAAGGTATTGGTGAGTAATGAATTAAATTTATCGGTGCCTAGAACCGGGTCATCATCAATAATATTAAAGGGAGTAGGATTTAAATTTTCTTGATCCATATCAAAAAAGTCCACTAGTACCAAAACTAAAGATTCAAAAGGTGTCCAATATTTGCTTTCTATGTCATTTGCCCACTCCTTCTCATTGCACCTTTCAAACTAAAACACCAAAGCTTTTATCTTGCAGTGTGGGTCAAGAACAAAAAAGAAAGCGAAAACCTTACTTAATGCTTCTGAACTTTTATCGCTTTTGCAATCATCTTCTAAAGTTCAAAACCTTTTAGTAATGTATCAAATTTTAAAAAGTTTGCAATGTCACCCCTCTCATTAATTAGGGTTTGAGTTTAAATCAGATGACAAAGGGGTGGAACGGCATTTATACCCCTATAAAATTTATAAAATTATTTTCCTTTTAAAAAAAACAAGGGTATTTTTGTAATTTTCAAGGCCTCCGTTAGGGGGTGATTGTAAAAGAGATGAAAGTTTAAGAGAGCGCAACGATAACTGGATAACCGCCTAGGCTGGTTGCGGTTACCGGTTATAGGGATTTAGAAATGTGGTTAATAACTGGATAACCAGTTTTATGTATATATATATATATATTAAAAAGAAGTTAAAAATATAAATAATTAAAACCTAATTCTAATATAATTCTTTTCTCCTTTTCTTTTTCACACGTGCTCCCTGCCTTTGCCTCCCCACTTTCTCTTCGATCTTTTCTTCTATTGACTTTTGACCTAAAAAAAAAACAGCATTTTCAATTCCTAGAATACCATACATACTAGTCACGCGTGATGAGATTATCCGGCATTCTCAATTAATTCCTCAAGCAAGGCCCTCCATGGACATATATCTGGCGAAATGACACCAGAAACCCTGTTGGAGCTGAAATCAACAATTCGTAAGCTTTTGCAAGATGATACAAATACATGAAATGATCCAGAGATGAGATTAATTATTACTCAACAACAATTGGCCCAATGAACCAAGGTTCCCAAACAAGGAATCCGGTAAGGGAGCAGATAGAATTGATAGATTGTTAGTAGACATATCAAGAAGCTGCAACCAAGAGCAAGAAGATAAGGAGGCTAGGAAATTGAGCCTGAAATGTTATTATTAGAAAGTTGAAGTTCTAAGAGTGACCTATACCAGAAGTAAAGCCAGAAATAATATTTTGTCCTAAACTAGAAATAATATTTTGAATGAAATTATGCATGTCCATTAGTATTTAGCATTGAGTATTTTCCTGGTTGGATTTTTCAAAAGAAAAAAAAAATCAACAATTTATGGAAACTGGTTACCGGTTAATAACTGGATAACAGCCGGTTGCTAATAACCACAATCGATGGTTGCGGTTATTTAAAATTGAATAACTGAATACCCTGGTTGCGGTTATAAGGAAATAACCACAATTAGTTGTACACCCCTAATTGACACACCTATCATTTAAGGAGTTTTGAATGATACACAGTTGTCAAAAATATAAATTGGAGGTAACATACATTAAACAAGAAAGGCTCAATGTGGCATCATAAAAAAATTTCATAAACTTTACAAATATCTAAGCATTTTCACAATCAACATATCTAGGAACAACTAACTATTTATCCTTCTCTACCATTAGTTCAAAGGCTCTTTGGTACTTTCCAGTGATGTTGAAATTTTTAGTATGTCGTGTTTTATGTAGTGGGAACATTTAGACATGTCATCTTCTTACGCTAAATATTTTTCGCCCTACATACTCAAACTTGGCCATCCTCGTCGACGAAGATGGCATGTGAAGAAGCTCACCCCCCAAATTAGTAGAATTCTTATAATTTATCATCATTTTCATATAACAATAACAACATCATTCGAGGAGACATTACTAGTTGTAATTGTGAAAATTCTATCAACTCACCACTCTAGTAATGAAGACTCCAACACTATTCCAATGGCCTCACTCCTCTAATAGGAACTTGGCAAAATTTGAGGATTTTCTTGTAGCGCATCGATTCTCAAGCGGAACTAGCACCCAAGCCTCGTGAGCATGAGGAGCTCCCTCAACATGAACCATTTCCGCTCGAAGCTCGGGGTAAGCGTTGTCCCGAGAAGAACTTTCGGACCAAGTTTGTGAGGAAGACATTTTTGAAAGAAGTGGGTTCAAAAGCTTGAGAAGTAAGAGAATGAATATAGTGAGAATGACAACAGAAGTGTGAGAGCAAGAGGGTTGTAAAAGTGAAAATGAGAAAGTGAAAAGGAATATTTATAGAAGGAAACAAATGAGCCAGCTATTGACGCGTGCCCCGGAGTCTAATCGACATAATTAAGGCGTCGGTTGTCAGCATGCACCCGAGAATCAAGGCATCACCAATCAAGTCAGCTGCCAACGTACACCCGAGAAACGAGGCATAACAATCAGTGAGACGCCTCGATCAAGCAGCGTATACCTGAGACACAAGGAAAAATCATCATTACTCTTGAAAGGAGTGGTAGCGTTAGACACATAGCTCGAGGAAGAGATTTGAAATGATTGCAATGATTAATTCTCTTAAACGAGGTATTTCGAATAAGAGAATTATGGGGTAACTGTTGGGAAAATTATAATTCCCAAAGCCCATGCAAGCCCATGAATGGCCCTTTGGGCCCGGTCGGCCGATTAAGCCTTATACCAAGGAGTCACATTTCGTCAAGGGCCCATGAAGATCTGGGCAATCATAAATGCCTCGGATAGTGGATACCTCAGATACTCCTTATAGAATTTATGAATATCCCTCGGTTGGCTGAATCGGGGATAAACACAATCGGTGAGTCTCGGGACATCGCTATCCCGAGAATATGAGAAGAATACACACGGAATGCCCATGTCCAGATGGTCCCGGGAACAGATTTCTCGAGACTACCACGAGGTGATATGGATGGAATATGTTGGAACCTTATCCCGAAAATATCGCAGAGAATTATGGAAATATTTGATCGATGATTCCTAAAAAGGCATAGAAGGTCTCTATCCCAGATTTTCCAGGATAATCTCTTATCCCACACGATATGGGATAAGATCCAAGAAATACCAAGATAACCTTTTTATCCCACACGATATGGGATAAGAGACCTGTTTGAATTCACTTGAAGGCTAGTCCTACCCAAGCAGGACTCCCAAGGGATAAGATCTAATCCCACACAGTCTGGGATTAGAATCCTAATTGAACTCTAATAAGAGCATATGCAGTGTACCAGAACTACATGCCTAGCTACAAATAGACCACTGCCACAGGTATCAAAACGCTCTGATCTCTCTGAATTCATGTGCTCTCATATTTCCTGAAATTTGTCTACAAGAATCTAACTTAGACATCAGAGTGAGACCCCGTCGACACATCCAACAAGCTCCTGTGTTTAATCTTTTTGGTGGCGGAGAGAGCGCATTCTGAGACGACACGTCATCATACCGAAAACTGTACCAGCACATCATAATAAAATAAATTTAGTACATCATGTACCGAAATTGGATATTAATTGGTTGTTCAATATGCATGCTTTGTCTCTTGAATCTCCATAATTTCTTCTCCAGTAGTGGAGTACGCCACAGGAGCTATACCCACAATACTCAGAGTCTAATTGCCTCGCTGCATTCTAGAAAACTAGAAAGAGACAGATAGAGATAACTCATTTGATGTGATTTTCTCAGATGGGCCTACAATATCAAAACAGTACTGCCTTCTTTTTATTTCCGTTCCACCATCTAGTGTTATTTAGTGCATAGTAACGCACTTTCAAGTCAGAAGGCTACTGCACAAGATATATACTTGGCTAGTTGGCTAGGCTGGCTGCCCACTGACGGGCGCCGCCTGGCACTAACTTCTGCATAGTCCATGGATCGTAACAGGTAGTACTTGAGTGTCTAATGAAGTTAACGAAGTGAGATTCTTTGAAGCTGTCATACTAGCTAGTGATGAACTTTCAGTGCTTGCCAAAACCATCACGCAAGAAACTTGCTGAGAAATGATTGAATGACAGCAGATACCTTCATCTTGCATGCTGCCTATAAATCAGTATCTGCCATCCTGGCTCAAGAGTACTGTAAGAGACATCGATCACATAGGCCTAGTGGGAGAGTATAAAATACACACGTTCAGTGACTGCAGATGGAGGATAAAATGAATATTGAATTTCCTGAATCATATCCAATGGCTGGAGGAGATGGAGCTCACAGCTATGCTCAAAATTCCAAATACCAGGTACTATTTTTCAGTTTTTTATATACATGGTTTTTTTTTTTTTTTTTTTTTTTAATATTTGCACCGTTGTTTTTCCAATACTGTCAGTACATCTGCCACTTGCACGTAAAAAGCACATGCCGATAAACGGATAGAAATCTCCAATAATTTTACTGAACAAATATAAGAAAGTTTTTATAGAGTCAATCTATTTGGTCAAGTTAGTTTTGAACCATCTATCCATTTATTGGGACATGTGAGTCTTATATATAACGACTCTCTCGCATCGGACAAAATATTGCTAAAACTCCAGATTGGAAAGGGTATGCATGGCGTTAATTCCTTAACTATATATACTAGATAGTCTAGATTAAAATCTTCTGAATTTCCTAAGATGATTCTATGGTACGGTATTAATCATAAAATGTGTCACCTCCATCACAGGTTCGGCTTTCTTGTCCCTCGTACGTGTATAGCGCGCTTTTCCTTTGAATTATTGCTTCTCCCCCGTGCATGATTATTGATCTTGCAAAAATGGCTTAAAGAAAAGTAGTACTTGGAGAAAATGAACGGTTTTTGCTTTAGAAAACACAATCGATAGGAAGATTTGAGCAACAAAGAATCTAGGACAAGCAAGGAACTTGTTTCGATCATGGTAAGAAAAAAAAAAGTATTAGAAAGAAAAAAATATTTTGAATTACTTACATAATTAAGAGTAGGACAACTCTTTTTCTTTTCTTTTCTTTTTTTTTTTTCCGAGAAATTCTATACGTACTCCCGATTAAGTGAATGTACGTTATATGTACTTTCATTTGTTATTTCGTCCAATAATAATTTTATTGTTACGTCGACAAGGAGTGAACATTTGAAAGGATGTGTAGCACGTACTCTTCTATTTATAAATTTTGAGTGTTGCTAAGAATACCATAGCTTTTATTACAAATAATTAAATAATTAAATTTGTCAGTCAATTTCTTTTTCTTTTTTTTTTCACCGGAAAATTAGTCATTGAACTCACAATGTTTATTTAATTATTGTAGCATAAATGAATAATTGGTAGATTTGAATCTCAACACAGCCAACCACGCGCGCGTCTTCCATGATTATCATCATGCATAATAATGGTTATAAATGAAGTCATTCAAACTGAAAACAATGACTAATTTGCTGGTTAAATTTGTAGAGAGGATATGTTGAAGCAGCCAAAGAAATGATCATGGAGGCAATTGTCAAGAAATTTGACATCAAGACCCTTTCTACACCTTTAAATTCAATTTTTGTGGCAGACTTGGGCTGTTCTACAGGACCCAACACCTTTCTTGCAGTGCAAAACATTGTAGACGCCATAGAACTCAAATACCAGTCAGAAGATTACTGTACTAGGGAGATCCCAGAATTCCAAGTTTTCTTTAACGATCATGCCTCTAATGACTTCAACACTCTCTTCAAGTCCTTCCCACCAAAGAGAAACTACTTAGCCGCTGGGGTGCCAGGCTCTTTCTACGGCCGCCTATTTCCCAAAGCCACTATTCACATTTTTCACTCCTCTAATTCGCTTAACTGGCTCTCCAAGGTGCCCAATGAGATTACGAACAAAACTTCTCCTGCGTGGAATAAAGGCAGGATACATTACACAAATGCTAAAAAGGAAGTTGTGGAGGCCTATGCAACTCAATATGCCATGGGCATGGAGTCCTTCCTGTTTGCTAGAGGAGAAGAGCTTGTGGTTGGAGGGATGATGGTGCTTCTCATAGCTGCTGTCCCAGACGTCATTCTCTCTTCTGACTTCACCATTTGTACACATCTAGAACTTCTGGAATCTTGTCTGACGGACATGGAAAAAATGGTAAGAAAGCTTACATTACATTAAGTAGATAGGGACTAAAGTACGCGAATGCTTTTCCATTTAAGAAAAAAAAATAATAATAATAAAACATAAAACACTATCCAATATTGTTGAGTCTTATAATTGAGGTATCTTCCAAATGACCAACACTGACAGTAAAAGATTTTGGTTAATTTATAGATCGATGGTGTTTCCATGAGAGCCTAATGGTTATATATCCTGATTGCAGGGATTAGTTTCTGAAGCAAAACTGGACTCTATCAATCTGCCCCTTTATTTCCCATCTCTTAAAGAGTTAATGGCAGTCTTTGAAAGAAATAGGCGTTTCAGCATCGAGAGCATCCAAGAGTTAAGTATCCAAGACAAGCAAGTAAGCCCCCAAACGCTTACTTTGACTCTCAGAGCCGGACTCGAAGGAGTATTTGAAAAGCATTTTGGAAATGACATCATGGATGAGGTCTTCGATCGCTATTCTAAGAAAGTTGCAAGCACTCCCATTTACTTAAACCTTAGTCATGAGAACCAAAAAACATTGTTACTGTCTGTCCTTTTGAAATGCAAGCCAAATGATTAATTAGACTTGTATTTTCTGTTGGCCAGAAATGTCGAACAGACTTATGGACTATACCATGGTATACGATGCAATTTAATTCATAGCCTTTTTACATGGATATATTTACAAATTCATTATTTTTATTATCTTGTTATTCATAATTCATTTTCACAAAATATAATTCACATTAATTCAAAATATATTTCATGTGAGTAATAAACATACAGGTTTGATACATAAAATAATCATGTAACGCATAAAAATAATAACAAGTATTCGTGTGAGTTTCACTCACTTGAGTCGTAGGATTTCACCAGGTAATCTTCCGTACAAGTTCATAGGCCAGGTATAAGGGCATCGTGATAATTAAGTTAATAGAGTTTTTGTTGTTAGTGTACGATATATGTATCCAATGTTACACTACCGAGTAGGATTGATGATCAACTATCTTTTCGCTATGTTAAGTTATCTTCCGATGTTTTAGTTATTGATTTGGATACTATTATTGTGATGTACGTGGTATAAAGATGACTATCTTAGCTATTATATATACAAGTAATTAAATCAGCCTAGCTTCCACTGTTTGCTCTCTAATAAGGGTCCTAGATCCTTTGGGGCTTATTTACTTAGTAAATAGGTTCGAGGAGGCACATTAAATTAATCACTAGTTAATTAGTTTTGGAGACGTTATAAATGTACAGTGCAATAGCACGTAGTTTATGCGGCCCGAAGGTGTGCTGATCACGGACCACCGTAAGAAAAATAGTTTTTTAACAAATGCGATGGTCATTGGTTAAATTCCAATAGCAGCTCACAAACTCAAGAACCAATGTATTTCAAAAATAAAAACACATAGGAACAACTAACTATGGCTCGATCTGATACCAATGTTAGAAATATACACATGCAGCAACATAAAATAAATTTAGTACCTCATGTACCGAAATTGGATCTTAATTAATTGGTTGTTTAACGAGCTTTGTGATCTCTTGGATCGATCTCTAGAATTTTCCTAAAGCCATGTCCACAATACTCACCGTCCAAGTACCTCAGTACACTCTAGAAAACTAGTGATGGCATTTTCGCAAACGGGCCTACAATATGAAAACACTGCCTAATTAATTTTAATTATTTCCGTTCACCATTTAGTGTTATTTAGTGCATAATAATGGACTTTCAAGTCTTGTGGAGAAGGTTACTCCACAAGATACTTGGCTTGGCTTGGCTGGCTGCCTACCGACGAAGGGCGCCGCCTGCCACTAAATTCTGCATAGTCCATAGATCACTACAACAGGTATATACATACGTGATCAGTGTCTATTGAACCAATTAATATCAATGCTTGCCAAGACCATCACGCAAGAAAGTTGTTGAGAAAAGATTGACCGCGTACGAGTACCTTCATCTTGCACGTCACTGCCTATAGATCGATCCGTATCTCCCATCTTGGCTCAAAACTGTCTTCACACTCTTAAGTAGTTCCAGTACCTCTGGGCTCTAGCCACCCCGCGCGACCCCATAGTTACCGGAGATAGTAGTCACCTTTTTTTGGTCAAATGCCAATGGTCATGAGGTGGTTCGATCGTATTTTTTGAACATATCTAGTTGTGGACAAATCATCTACATGGTTATTGAGAGTGGTTCGGCCACCCTTTTAACTATATGGACAAAACTAAAGATTTAATATTAGAGAGTTGACCGTGCGTTATATCAATTGTTTTTCTAAGGGCTAAAATAAGAGAAAAAAACATATAATTCATTTTTTAACAAAATTAAAAATTTAAAAACCTTTTTTAACAAATTTTTTTAGGAGTGGGGAGCCCGCCCGCCTTAGATCCGTCTCAGCCCTCAAATTTTATCTTTTGCCAGAAGAAATTTACTAACATGCATATATGCAAAAGATGAAATACAAAATAATGATAAAGAAAAAATCACTCACACCCAAAATTCAATACACACTCTTAAAAAAGAATAGAATTAGACAAGTCTCTATCCCTAACACACAAAAGAGAGCATGAGAAAAAAAGAAAGAATGAGAAAAAGAAAAAGAAAATAAAAATAAAAAGAACATTTCAATCAACAACCCACGTCAACAAATTCTTACATGGGCAAAAGCTAAAAATCTATCTTTTCCTTTTTTTTTATTCCACTGGTGTCACTTCTCTTCGAGCTCATCCAATACAAGAAAAGCCAAAATATCTTCAAGGAAAATGGCGGCTAATTTTTTTTATGCATTTGATAGGATCGAAACTCATAGTTAAATTGAAAATATTTTCAGTTGACTATGAGAGCTTTTTTTATTTTTCAGTAAAATGGTGTATTTTTTTAAAAAAAAAAATTATAAATCATTTTTTAAGTTTGGGTTTTTCCTCCTTATACGTACTCGATCCCTCGTAATTCATTATTTGTTGTTACTACTAGAATTCAATGCGGGTCTTCAGAGTTCGCCGGAGCTCTCTGACGGCTGCCGCTAGAGTTCATCGAAATCCATTGTTGGCCACCAATTGCTGTCGAAAGCCATTAGTCTTTTTTTGCAGTTACAAGTTATTAGCACGAGTCAACCCATAAAAAATATTGTCAAAATAATTTACGTCACCCAGGAAACCAAGACACCAAGTCACATCAATGCATTTAAATAAGATGATTTTTTTTTTTGAACAATTAAATAAGATGACTTTTGTATTGAAATCAGTCGTCAGCGGACCCAAAAAGCAAGGTTAATGAAATACGTTTTGTTTTAGAATACATATTTGCCAACCAATTCAAACATGTAACAGTCGACATGTTTGACAAAAATTTTATAGAAGAAAATAAAATAGTGGGTTATTAGTTTTAGAATTAATAAAAAGTGATGATGTGATATAAAATAAAAAGAATTTGTATAAAAAAATAAAAAAATTTGTATTATAGTGAATTTTTTTATTTAAATAGTAATAAAAAATTATTAATGTGTTATAAAAAGTGAAAAAAGTTAGAATGTTTTGATGTTGATCGGTCGTAAAAAATATATAAAAAAAAAAAACCAAAAAAAAATTTACATAAACAGTAACAACATTATGCTGTTATGTTCTACGACTTATCAAACAAGCCCAATTTTTTTTTTGTACTAAACACTTTTTATTATTTAATTACCATGCATGAGTCGGTGGAGCTTTGCTAAAGATAAATAGTATTGAAAGCTGTCTGTTTGGATGGGAAACCAAAAAAAATATCTATTCAGAATTCTTTTTAAAATTTATGTATTTGAATAACAATCCGCATTCAACTCAAAAAATAATTAATCCATTTCTCCTCTGACTTCAAAAACAAACTGAACTCCAAGGCCCCCACCCATGTATGTCTGACGCATGGAAAAAATGGGTTGCTTTTGCTCGACTTGGTACAAGTTATCAATGATATTTAATAAATTAATAATTATTTAAATTAAATAATTTTTTTTTCATATTTATCTATATTAAATTATTATTATTTCAATCATTATTCTACACTAATTTTCATAACACCAATCATTATACACAACTTTTCATATCTTCAATCATTTTCTACCGTGGTTATCCGTGAAAAAACAATTTCATATAACTCTCACACAAATACAATTTCAAATAGAATTTCAATTCTACTCATCATCCAAATACCTTATTTGCCTCGAAATTCATGAACCAAATAAGAATTCAATTCAGATTTCAAAAATCGAACACCCAAACGAATTAATTACTCACTCTGTGTTAAAGTATTAATCCTTAAATTTACCTCATTTTACTAGCTTAAGTTTTTTAGATAAGTGATAATTTAATATGGTATCAAAGCAAATGTCCTAAGTCCAATCCCTGACTCCGTAATTTACTTCACATTTCAATTAAATATTTCACGTGTTGAGCATCATGCCTATTAAAAGGTAGTATAAGCCACACGTTTTGGAAGTGTTAAAATATTAATTAAGTGATTAAATTTATTTTTTCTTATAATTAGCTCATAGGTTGGAAAAGGAGGGTGTCTTGCATGGCATTGATCGAGCTTGATTTAATGTTATCTCTGATTTTATTTTTTTTGTACTAAATTCATAGCAACAATCTTTGGTTATTTAGGGCTTTCTGGGCTTTCTTTAATAGAATAATTAGGTTAGGTTTTTAAATAAGGTAAGAGTCGTGTTGTCTTTCGGAAAGAATAATAGATTATTATTATTAGGAAAATAAGGAGTCTTTCTCATAAAGCAATATCTCAAATAGGAAAAAAATAAAGGACTTAATTATTGTCTCTCGGAAAGAATAATAAGAGTCTTGATCATAAAGCTATATCTCCAATAGGAAGGAAATAAGAGAATTAATGACCCCATTAGGTTTAGTAATATTTATGTAATATTTACTTATTTATCATTTCCGTATTTTCAGATTTGTAACCCTATAAATAGGGTATTGAAGAATGAAATATATCAAGAAGAAAATTATTATAATTTAGCTTTTGTAGTTAATTATGAGTTTTTTAGGGTATCTCGAATAACCCTAACTTTAAGAGGCCCAGGGTACCTCGAATACCCTATTATCCCACGCACTTTCCCCTCCAAATCACTATCGTCCATCCCCTATTACGGAGGTCCGTAAGTAGGACCGTAACAACTAGTGTTACGTACCTAGGGTATATAACATGGGCATTATTAGAATTATATTTAGAGGAATGCTAGAGCATCTCCTTGTGTTCTCCTGGTGTTCTCCTGGAATGGCATAGATGTAATTTTTTTGATTAAAAAATTACATCTATGCCATCCAAAAGGACATAGATGTAATTTTTTAATTACATCTATACCATTGCAGGAGAACACTAGGAGAACACCAGGAGATGTTCTAGCATTTCTCTTATATTTATACCTTCTTTAATAGAATAATTAGGTTAGGTTTTTAAATAAGGTAAGAGTCGTATTGTCTTCAGGAAAGAATAATAGATTATTATTATTAGGAAAATAAGGAGTGTTGCTCATAAAACAATATCTCAAATAGGAAAGAAATAAATGACTTAATTATTGTCTTTCGGAAATAATAATAAAGAGTTTTGCTCATAAAGCTATATCTCCAATAGGAAGGAAATAAGAGAATTAATGACCCCATTAGGTTTAGTAATATTTACTTATTTATCATTTCCGTATTTTAGATTTGTAACCCTATAAATAGGTTATTGAAGAATGAAATATATCTAGAAGAAAATTATTATAATTCAACTCTTGTGGTTGTTTAGGAGTTTCTAAGGTTTCTTGAATAACCATAACCTTAGGAGGCCTAGGGTACCTCAAATACCCTATTATCATACGCACTAACTAACCCAATTATCCACCGTCCATCCCTGTTACGGAGGTCGGTAACAAAATATCAGTGATATTTTCGTAAAAAAAAAACAAAAAAAGCAGCTAAATCTTTTGGTACAAGTTCTTAGGCGACAATTAACATATTAATAAAGCGTTTATATATATATATATATATATATATATATATATATTATCTTCCAGGAAAGAAGTCATCAAAGTCAAGGGTTTGAATAAGTCAACGACGTCAATTCGTGTGCTGCTGGAATTAATATAAGCGAAAACAAAAGGTACTGAACTTTCAACGCTTCAACGCCTGCGTAAACCAGTTGTTGAGAAAAGATAGAATAACAGGCAGTTGAGAGAAGTTTTGTGTACGTGGAGCTTCATGCGTGGTGCCTATAAATTATCCGTATCGGGCAGCTCACATACATAGATCGACGACCTAGTGGCCGGGAGGGGAGAGACATAGCTAGAGATGGAGGACAGAAGGAGTATTAATGAATTTCCTGAATCATATCCAATGAATGAAGGAGATGGAGCTTACAGCTATGCTCAAAATTCCAGACATCAGGTATCATTTTCAATTTTTATTTTATTTTATTTTATAATTTAGCAATGTTGTTTTTCCAATACTATTCTGCCACATGTATGTAAAAGCATGCACCTAGAAGCACCTCTACTGGGTTGTCTGACATTAATTCCTTCTGACAATTTTTATCGGTGGATGTATCATGTATGTTGACAATAACAAAATATTTTAAATTTCTCTTATCATTTTCCTATTGCTTCCGATATATTTCTCTATTTATATTTTATTTTTAAATCTTATATGTATACCTTCTAAATTAACGTATGAATTATCTTTATTTTATGTTGTTCTTGATCTATTTTGTGGAAATCCCCTTCCGTCGAAGCATGACGGAAAGAATTTTCACAAAATAGATCAAAAAATAACAAAAGAAATAGCTAGATAAATCTTACGTTAATTCAAAGTCTCACCAAAGTAATGATATATAAGAAGGGGTTGAGCCAGATTTTCACTAGTCTTGACAAAGTCTCAACACCAAAAGAGAAGAGAAATCACATTTCAAACAAAACATCTATTTTCGTTATTCATAATCTGTCTCCATAGAATACAAAGAGCATTTAAATAGACACTGAAAATAAACTCTAACCCTAATTTCACTATCTTTTGGGCTAAGTCCATTATGAATTGCAAAATACATTAACTCTTAAAATATAAAGCCTAAATAAATTTAAGGACCAAGTATTCTTGCCTTATTCCTCCATCAGTGAAATTTTTGTTTAAAAAGTAATTAATATGATATGAAACGTGAAAAAAATTAAAACATTTTAAAGTTAATTTTCTTCTACAAAAAGATGAAAGTGAAAGAAGAAATTACCAAACAAATCTACCGGTACCCACAAATTCACAAAAAAAAATTCAAATGTCCCAAGTCAGCAAAACCCACATCCGTTTGCTAATTTAATTTTCAACGGCAATATATGAGACCACATGATAACTATAATAGGGATGCTCTTTTCTTTTAGCATTTTCTCCTCAATAAAGATGGTGATAGTCAATGACCGATGGATGACAAATTGGGCCAGCCTTTTCGTTTGACTTTTGAGGAATTTCCTCCCTCTTCTTGATTGTTCCAAAGTCTATGACTCTATGCAACATTAGAGAGCAAAGCACCTAAACTGAAGAGAGAGAGAGAGATGGGAAGCGTGGCAGAGGCCGTGGGAAGCCTGACATCCAAGCTACCACTCTTCTCAGTCCCACTGATGCAGTCAACGGAGCCTTCCGACATGCTAACCCCGCCACTCCATAGCTCAGCCTTGGTCCCATTTCGCTGGGAAGAAGAACCAGGCAAGCCCAGGCCCTGCACCGCTCTCGCCACCGTCACTGACGTCTTTGTCACCAAGTACTGCTTGGAGCTGCCTCTAAGTCTACTGTCAAATACAAAACTGTCTTCACCCACCACGGTCTTGGAGGATCTTTATGTGGGCAGGTCTAAAAGAAAAATCCCATGAGCTCAGACAAGAACAGGAGCATTTCAAACTTATAATTTTTTTATTTTAGAAACTGGGGTTGGGGGGGGGGGGTGGAAATGGCCCCTGCCGGCCCCCTTCCTCCGTCACTATTAATGCACGTAATATGTATGTTGCATTGCATGGTCTACATTATTCACCTTTTTTCCTAATTATAATTAACAAATTTATACGCCCTATATATCCAAGCTAGCTAGCTTGGATATAGTTGTTTAAACACATATTATATGCTACTCAAATAATTAGAGTACAATTTTACCAATTTTACCAATTCGACCAATTTTTTATTTTTTCCCAACAAAAAAAAATTACTACATATTACCTTTTATATTCGTTAGAGAAGTTCTAGATTGAATATTTCTTTTTTCCCCATAAAATTAGTCATTGAACTCACAATATGTCTATTAATTTACCATTGTAGCAAAAATGAATAATTGCTAGATGTGAATCTCCACACGTCCTCTCCATTTCAAATGAATTAAAAAAAAGCTGGTTGTTTAAAAAAGAAGGGGAAGACAATTTTACCCCCTTTTTATTTAAGCAACCGGCCCGTCTCTTGTACCCATCTTCCATTATTATAATCACGCATAACAATGGTTATAAATGAAGACATTAAAACTAAAAATAATGACTTTGCTGGTTTACAGAGAAGATGTATTGAAACAGCCAAAGAGTGTATCAAGGAGGCAATTGTCAAGAAATTTGACATCAAGACCCTTTCTGCACCTTTAAACTCAATTTTTGTTGCAGATTTGGGTTGTTCTACAGGACCCAACACCTTTCTTGCAGTGCAAAACATTGTAGACGCCATAAAACTCAAATACCAGCAGTCAGAAAATGAGATCCCAGAATTCCAAGTTTTCTTTAACGACCATGCCTCCAATGACTTCAACACTCTCTTCAAGTCCTTCCCACCAAACAGAAACTACTTAACCGCTGCGGTGCCAGGCTCTTTCTACGGCCGCCTATTTCCCAAAGCCACTGTTCACATTTTTCACTCCTCTAATTCGCTTAACTGGCTCTCCAAGGTGCCCAAAGAGATTACGGACAAAACTTCTCCTGCATGGAATAAAGGCAGGATACATTACACAAATGCTCAGAAAGAAGTTGTGGAAGCCTATGCAACTCAATATGCCATGGACATGGAGTCCTTCCTGTGTGCAAGAGCGGAAGAGCTTGCCGTTGGAGGGTTGATGGTGCTTCTCATATCTGCTGTCCCAGACGTCATTCTCTCTTCTGACGTCACCATTTGTACACATCTAGAACTTCTGGAATCTTGCCTGGTGGACATGGAAAAAGTGGTAAGAAAGCTTAATAAGTAGATAGAGACTAAATGAAGTACGCGAATGCTTTTCCATTTAATTTGGAAGTATCATACATGAACAAAATTAAGAAAAACAGAACAAAACTATCCAATGTGGAGTCTATGTAGAATTGAGGTGTCTTCCAAATGACCAACACTGAAAGCAAAAGATTTTGGTTAATTTATAGATGATGTTTCCATGAGAGCCTAATGGGTATCCTGATTGCAGGGATTAGTTTCTGAAGCAGAACTGGACTCTGTCAATCTGCCCATTTATTTCCCATCTCCTAAAGAGGTAATGGCAGCCTTTGGAAGAAGTAAGCGTTTCAGCATCGAGGGCATCCAAGAGTTCGGTAACCAAGACAACCAAGTGAGCCTCCAAACGCTTACTTTGACCCTCAGAGCCGGACTCGGAGGAGTATTTGAAAAGCATTTTGGAAATGACATCGTGGATGAGGTCTTTGATCGCTTTTCTAAGAAAGTTGCAACCAAATTCTTAAACCTTAATGAGAACCAAAAAACATTGTTACTGTCTGTCCTTCTGAAATGCAAGCCAAATGATTAGAATTGGATTTTCTGGTGGCCAGAAATACAATGTTTGCTGCGAACTAAAACTTTATTTCATGAATTAGCTTAATGATGCAGAATAAAATAAGAATATTCGGTCTTTGGATTTATGTAGGTTTTATATTTTAAGAGTTAATGTATTTTACAATTCAATAATGGGATTGACCCAAAGTCAATCAATCAATCAAAATAAGGTTAGAGTTATTTTGTAATTCAATAACAAGCTTGGCCCAAAGTTAGTCTAATTAGGATTAGAGTTTATTTTACAGTGTCTATTTAAATGCTCTTTGTACTCGTATGGAGATAAATTATGATCTATAAAAAAAAATAAAAAAATATATTTATTTCTTGGAGGCGTGATTTCTCTTCACTTTTGGTGGTGAGGATCTGCCAAGACCAGTTAGACTCTAGTTCAACCCCTTTTTATCGTTATTTTGATAAGACTTTGAAATAACGTAATATTCATATTTATTTTATATTGTTTTCCTTTCAGTCCAACGTCACTTAATTTCAAGAATATATATATATTCTCAATATTGAAAATGCTATTACTACCATACTTTTCTTTTTCTTTTTTTTAATGAATAAGTCGATCGATTTCATTCAAACTAAACCAAAATACAACTTAGACAAGAAACAGGGACACAAGAAAAAACCATGTACAAAAACACAAAAATGAAAATTGAAATTGAAATCACATCAGCGCATTAACATGGAGATTCCAGTTTTGACAAAGATTAAAGTTCTCCCTAGACCTTTTGAATCACCCTTTTCCTGAAATTCTGGAATGGACCTCCCAAATAATCACTTTTAAAACTTGTTCCTCTATTTTTTGTTGACCTTTATGCTTAAACTCATTTCTAGCACGCTACAGATTATAGACTGTAGAACTCATGACCAGTTTGCTCAGCACATCAACCATGGACTTCGACTTCCAACTTCTACACCCCATACCAATCACATCCTGCTAAGAGGAAGGAGGTGAAGAAATACTGCACTGAAGCATTCCACCCAGCTTCCAAATACAGGAAGAGAAACCACACTAAAAAGGAAAAAAAAAAAAAAAAAAAAAAAAAAAAATATTCGGCATTTAGATTTATGTAGGTTTTATATTTTAAGAGTTAATGTATTTTACAATTCAATAATGGGATTGACCCAAAGTCAATCAATCATTCAAAATAAGGTTAGAGTTATTTTGTAATTCAATAACAGGCTTGGCCCAAAGTTAGTCTAATTAGGATTAGAGTTTATTTTACAGTGTCTATTTAAATGCTCTTTGTACTCGTATGGAGATAGATTATGATCTATAATATATATATATATATATATATATATATATATATATATATATATATATATATATATATATATATATATATATATATATATATATATTATTTATTTATTTATTTATTTATTTATTTCTTGGAGGCGTGATTTCTCTTCACTTTTGGTGGTGAGGATCTGCCAAGACCAGTTAGACTCTAGTTCAACCCATTTTTATCGTAATTTTGATAAGACTTTGAAATAACGTAATATTCATATTTATTTGGGGTAATTACCTTTTTCCCCCATCAACTACCAGCCATTGTCAACATGCCCCCATGAACTGACACCTCGACCAAAAGAGAGCATCCAACTACCAACTTTACATATTTTGCCCCATTCCGTCAGTTTAATTCATAAAAAGACTTAAATACCCTTAACTTTTTTAAACATATTAATTTTAATATTTTTTTATTAATTACTGTTGGAGGGCATTTTGGTCTTTAAACCAAAATTAACGCCCAAAAATGGAATATTCCGTCCAAGTTAACAGGATTCCCTGACGGAGGGAAAGAAAGTATGTAAAGTTGGTAGTTGGATGCTCTTTTTTGGTCGATGTGTCAGTTCATGTGGGCATGTTGACAATGGCTGGTAGTTGATGGGGGAAAAAAGTAATTACCCCTATTTATTTTATATTGTTTTCCTTTCAGTCCAACGTCACTTAATTTCAAGAATATATATATATATATATATATATATATATTCTCAATATTGAAAATGCTATTACTACCATACTTTTCTTTTTCTTTTTTTTTAATGAATAAGTCGATCGATTTCATTCAAACTAAACCAAAATACAACTTAGACAAGAAACAGGGACACAAGAAAAAACCATGTACAAAAACACAAAAATGAAAATTGAAATTGAAATCACATCAACGCATTAATATGGAGATTCCAATTTTGACAAAGATTAAAGTTTTCCCTAGACCTTTTGAATCACCATTTTCCTGAAATTCTGGAATGGACCTCCCAAATAATCATCTTTAAAACTTGTTCCTCTATTTTTGGTTGACCTTTATGCTTAAACTCATTTCTAGCACGCTACAGATTATAGACTGTAGAACTCATGACCAGTTTGCTCAGCACATCAACCATGGACTTCGACTTCCAACTTCTATACCCCATACCAATCACATCCTGCTAAGAGGAAGGAGGTGAAGAAATACTGCACTGAAGCATTCCACCCAGCTTCCAAATACAGGAAGAGAAACCACACTAAAAAGAAAAGAAGAAAAAAAATATCTCGACTTTCCATACCACTTCTGTAGAAAAGGCACAAAACATCACCCTTATACCCCCATTTGGAGAGACGATCACTAGTGAAAAGGCGACCCATCATAGCCAACCATAAGACAAAAGCATGTTTGGGAATAATATATGGAAACCAGACAAGTTGCCACCAATCAACTTTTGTTTTCCTTATTTTGAGAGCATCCCAAGTATCAGAATTGACATAAAAGCCTTTTTTAAAAGTTGACCATATAGGCTTATTACAAACACCTATTTTGATCTCAAGGAGATGACTTTGGATTTCTACAAGGGCATCAGACTTGGCAGGGCGCCAACATCAATCACCATCGATGATAACAATAGAGAGTTTAGCCTCCAACCTACTTTCAGCATCATACACAACCCGGAAGCCATATTGCTCAAATAAAGCACCAGCAGAATGCCAATTGTCCACCCACATGTAAATATTTGACCCATCCCCAGCGTCAAAGTTTAGGAGGAGCTTAGCAATATCTCGTAACTTCAGAAGCTTTCGCCAGCTCCAAGAGCAATCCTAAGGAATAGTAATACTCCAAAAGCTCTTCCCCTTCAAAAGGTACTCGTGACCCAAGCAACCCAAATGGAGCCTGAACGAGCAAACAGACTCTACACATGACGCAACATGGAAGAAATATATATTCCAAACCACCATACTTTTCAAGCCTAGACCACCTTCCTTCTTAGGATAGCACACCTCATCCCAAGCCACTTTTGTCATTGCAAAACCAATATCATTTCTTTTTCACAAAAACCGATTGAATTTATGCTCAATAGCCTTAATAATCTTGTTAGGAAGAATGCTATTACTATCATTCTGAAGTAGTGTATCAGTGGTTGGCTGAAGATATAAAGCCCAAATTGAAACTGCGAATGGCCTTCTATTACATTGATTTGATCCTGGGTGTGTTATGTCACTCGTCTGCAGTGTGTGAGCTTTGATGTTACTAGCTACTTCGATTTGTTACAGAATTAATATATGTATATACTAACTTTACTTTAGTCTAAGTACATCTAATAAGGGTATTTTAATCTTTGTCTTGCTTTTAGGGTTATTATATTATATTTGTTTGCCTTGTCTTGTTGTTGTACTGAACATGACAAAAACGAGACCGAGTGTCAACGGTAACAAATTTCATATATATCTCTATGTCAAATTTATTATAATTATAAAATAAATATAATTACGTTATTATATTTAATATTATTTTGATTTTATTTTTTTATGGGAGGAAAAAAATCAACTAACCAATAAAGATTGAAGGTCCTTGGCCTACTTATAAATAAGTAGGGGTGTAAATCCAGACCAATTATTACCAGCCGAGAAACCGGCTTTGAAAAATCGGAAAACCGAGTTGGTACCCAATTATTTATAACCGAATAACCGGGGTACCCAGAGTACTGGTTTTCAAAAATTTCAGTTATAACTGAGTAACCGGCTTCATGTCTATTAATTTTTTTTTTTTAAAAAATATTATTTCTACATGCATGCAGACATGCAGTACATTTAGAAAATATTAAGGGGTAATTACCTTTTCCGCCCATGAACTACCGGCCTATGTCATTTTGCCCCCACGAACTACCACCTCGACAAAAAAAGAGCATCAAACTACCATCTTTACATATTTTGTCTCATTCCGTCAGTCTAATTCATGCAAAGACTTAAATGCCCTAACTCAATTTCAAAAATTATCTAAATATCCTCATTTTAAACACACACACATACACACACAAAAAAAAAAAAAAAAAAAAAAAAAAAAAAAAAAAAAACTGAAGGAAAGGCGGCAACCACTCCCTGAGGTGGCCAGATGGCCTGCGAGCCACCCTGGCCTAATGGGTGGCCGCACGGCCTCCAGAGAACCTGGGGTGGCCGCGCGGCCACCCCAGAGGACGTGGGTGGCCCGCGAGCCACCCCAGTATCTGGGGAGGCCATGCGGCCACCCCTTAGGCCGGGGTGGCTCGTAGGCCACCCGGCCACCTCAGGAGTGGCGCCTTTTTCTTCAGTTTTTTTTTTTTAAAAAAAATATTTTTTATTAATTACTGTAGGGGCATTTTGGTCTTTAAATCAAACATAACGGTAAAAAATGGCATATTCCATACAAGTTAACGGGATTCCCTGACGGAAGGGGGCAAAGCAGTAAAGATGGTAGTTTAGTGCTCTTTTTTGGTCGAAGTGGTAGTTCATGGGGTCAAAATGACATAGGCCGGTAGTTCATGGCCTTTATTTTTTTCAATAACACAAAATTGTCTTTATAAATTTGAAAAAAAAAAGAAACTAAACTAAAAAGTAAAAAATAAAAAATAAAAATAAAAACTACAAATTAAAAAAAATTAAAGAGAAAACGATACCACATGAATATAGTCTACGTATACCACATGAAATTCTTGTGAGACGTAGTAACTATATATAGTTTGATATAGTTGTAATAGAGATTCTATATATGCCTAGTCTATCTCTCTAGGCTATATTTGCTCAGTCTAGCATTTAACTTGGATATTTTTCTATTCAAGTATACAGTTTGTTTTGTGACACTTTTCACGACAGAGGTGTTTTTATGATCACCTACTGTTTTGCCTTGTGTATGTAAAACCCATGAGTTTTGCTGTGAAACCCACAGATCCGCAGTGAAACCCAAGCCCGTCATTGCCGCGGAAGGTGAGGCTACTCTTGCGGCCTCATCCCCGTCACAGTGACGGGCTCTCCTTACCCGTCATTGCCGCGTAAGGAGAGGCTGCTCCTGCGGCCTTATCCCCGTCACTGTGACAGACAATCCTTCATAGGCCGCCTGCCACCTGGGGTCTGGGTGAACTGCGACCCACAGGGGTCGCTGTGGCTTGCTAAGTAGTGGCCTCTCGTGGCTGCCGTATGAGGATGCAGTGGATGGAATAGGGGCAGCGGCTCACATGCTTTGGGTTTCAATGAGTCAAAACTAAGGTTTTCGGGTAAACGGGTTGAGCATCCGGGTAGGGTTTAAAACCCAAAAAGATTTCGGGTCTAAGAGTTTTGGGCCACCGGGTAGGGTTTTTAACCCAAGCCTGATCCAGCTTTTATTGAAAATAAATTAATTAATTAAAAAAAAAAATGGGCCATGAAGTGGTTTGATTCATTCGGGATCAGACGAATACAGAAACCCGACCTGATTAACTGGGCTGACCCATTATGGCCAGCCCAATACAATAGCCCGCCTGATAAAGAGGGTTGGCCTTGTAGCCCATCCGGATTTAATTAATAAAATAGAAACTGGGCATGGGTGGGAATTTGCACTTGGAACCTTCAAGCCCATAAAGCACCAACCCTTAAGCTATGCTTTGTTTTATACTTTAATATTAAAGTTTTATTCCAGTTATAATTTATATTGTTCAGTATTAATTATTTTAATGCATGAATTTTGAATTTTTTTTTATGATTTACATTGTTTAATATAAATGGTTGTATGATGCATGGACCTAAGAATAATTAACCGAGCCATATATGTTAGTGTATGTTTACGGTACTATCCAAAAATACAATGGCTATGAAAGTTCTATCTAAGGAAAGTCTTGGGATTTTAGAGTGTCCTTTGTGACCCCTCTCACTTTCCTGAGAACTTACCTAGTTGTACATTGAAGAATACTGTTTACTCTTTTTTTTCTTTTTTCTTTTTTTCTTTTTTTTTTTAATATTGGTTGTTTTTATTCCTAGGAGCTATATTTTGGCATCTATAAAATTATTAGATATTAATGAATTCATGATTATCATAATAATTTTTGGGAGAGCAACGCATCCCGATTTTATAATGATAATTGCATCAGGATTATATACATAAATAAATAATTTTATGAGATGTTCATGAATTACATCGTGATTATTATAATAATTTTAGGAGAGCCACAACATCCTGATTTTCTAATGATAATTGCATAAAGATTATACACATGAATTTCATAAAAAAAAAAAAAAAAAAATTAACATTGATGTTGTAATTAATTCATAAATTTAATTATTTATCCTACAATGAGGTTTTTATTTTATGACTTAATTAGAATAAGATAGGAAATTTAACATCGAAAGCAACATCGATGTTGTAATTAATTCATAAATTTAATTACTTATCCCATAATGAGGTTTTTATTTTATGACTTAATTAGAATAAGATGTGAAATTTAACATTGAAAGTAAAGTTTCTCTTAGGCCCACAAGTACGAATAATTTTATTTATTGATGCTTAAATTTATTAGTATTATTAATAAAGAGTAAATTTCATGCGTGATGTAACATTTGCCTACAGGTAGGTTAAAATTTATTATTAAATTAGCATTGGTTCATTTAAATAAAGTTACTTCATGGCATTAAAGTATTTTATTTTATTTTCTTGGTCATTACAGCTATTCCTACTACTCTACTTATTGATAGTTTTATGTTCCAATACTTTATGGTAATAATTTTTCTAACCGGAAAAGAAAATGTGCTTTCTTCACTTAGGGGTGTTTGAAATTATTTTTGACGCTCCATGTGGACGAACCACCTACTCCCTTGAAATTAAGTACGCCACATGAGATTATTAAGCATGAATGATGTGAGCGATTTAATCTCCTAAGTTTGATGTTCATGAAATCTCATGACATCAAAAGCATCAGAGATTTATTCCTGAATGTTTTAGGGCCAAAGATTTTATAAAGGTTGTTGATGAACATTTAATAAGTTTTAGGGCCAAAACCTTTTACAGTTTCAAAAGTATTTCTAATCCCATTATGGGAATGAAGGATATGATGCCTTAACTTATGTCCCTAAAAGTTGAGATTTTTGAGTCATTATTGTTCTATTTCATTTTGAATTTTCTCTTCTAAATATGGTATTTTATATTGTGGCACAAATAAAGATAATTGGCTAATAAAGGAACTTCTCACCATGTGTATTCAAGAAGATGAGAGAATCCAGAAAGTATTTACATGGTTACTCATGTAAGGAAAAGACCACTAAATGTAATCATGCCTAATAGTTAAAGTATGAGAATAAGGTGTCACGAAAGTATTATGGCAATCAAGATACCTATTTCTCCTGCAATAAAAAAAATTAATGGCATATAAAGAAATATCTCATATATTTACTGTATCATGAATCTCTTTTATTGACTCTCTTAAATATGTTATGGATTAATTCTGGTTTAACAATCCACGTTGTCAACACAAGGCAGGGTTTTTCTTAAAGTGAATAGTGTGTGATGAAATAACACGTGTTTACAACTGGAGGTTGTTGGGACCTATAGATCAATTTTAAAAATCCAGCTATGTTTTGGACCATAATAATGTTTTATATATTCCAAAAGTTTCAAAAAAATTTAATTTTCTATTTCAGTTTGTTGAAACAAATTTCAATATTATTTTAAGTTTGAAATTTTTTATTTGGTTTGGAATATTAGTTGATGATATATTTAATATTGATCTATATCCCAATTTGAAACAAATTAATTGTTTATTCCTAGATATTGATGTTGACATAAAGCGGAGTCTTGTGAATGAAAAAAATGCTTTTGTTATGGCACTGGAGATTAAAATATATCTCTATAAAGAAAACAAAAGGTTGATACATGATAATTTACTGACTTTGGTACTTGTGTGAACTGCATAAGGGAAAACATACTAACAAGACCACTAAAGGCACCGAAGAGAGTTTTTTAAAATTCTTGAGATCATGCATGCTGATAAGTGTTGACATTTTTCATACTCATTGCCTAAATGGTCAAAGATATATATATATATTGTCTTCTTTTTTTTTATCTCTTTTAGTGATAGCCATATAAGAGTTATATATTTCTATCTTCTAAATAATAAGGCTGAGGTAATGAAAGCATTCAATACCTATAAGGTAGAAGAATAGAAACAACAAGAAGAAAAAAAATGAAGATCATAAGATTTGATAGAGGAAAAGAGTATTATGATAGGTACATAGAAAAAGGGAAATGATTAGTAATAATAATCTGCTATTACCCTTATGGAGTGAAGCCTTCAAAAAAAAAGTTGTGTATATATGAAATAGGATTCCGTCAAAGGTTGTCTTTAAGATGCCTTTTAAATTATAGAATGGATGGAAACCAAATTTAAATCATTTACACATATGGGGTTGCCCTGCTGAAGTGAGGATTTACAATCTGCAATTAAAGAAATTAGATCCAAGGACAATCAACAGATTTTTATTTGCTATGCAGTAAAACTCCAAGGGGTTTAGGTTTTACTGTCCTTCTTATAATTCTAGAATTGTTGAGTCTAACATTGAAAATTTTTAGATGATGCTGAACTTAGTGGGAGTGCTCATCCTCACAGGATTGAATTAGAGGAAGCACAAGAGTTGAACAAGTTTAGTACGCTTAGACTTTGCAAAATGAAGAGGAAGTAGAATTAAGAAGATCCGCTTGAATAAGGAAACTAGCAATCTCTAGAAATTATGTTGTATACCTTAAGAGTTTGATTTTAACGTCAAACCTAAAGATGATCCAAAATTGTTTTCACAAGCCATGAGTGGACATAACTCAACATTGTGGTTCAATGCCATGAAGGAAGAGATGAAATCTGTGGCTAAAAAATCAAGTCTAGGATCTATTTGACTTACCCAAGGGAGCAGTATCCATAGGCTGCAAATTGGTTTATAAAACCACAAAAGATGCTTATGATAATGTTGAACGATATAAAGCTAGGCTTCCAGCCAAGGGTTTTACTCAAAAGGAAGACATTGATTATCATGAAACATTTTCTCATGTGTCTAAGAAGGGTTCATCATGGCATGAGTAGCTCATTTTGACCTAGAGCTACATCAAATGGATGTGAAAACAACTTTGCTGAATATGGATCTAAAAATAAAAGGTTTACATGAGAGAACCTAAAGGTTTTATGGATAACAGTTAGAATGCTTGTAAATTAAATAAATTTATTTATGGGCTGAGACTGGACTCCATTCTATGGTATACAAAATCTTTACAAGGTTAGTATATATACATTAAGGTTAGTAGGAGTAAAGTAACCTTTCTAGTTCTACATGTAGATATTATTTTGCAAGTAGTGATTTAGGTTTTCTACATAGAGTTCCTCTCACAAAAACTTTGAAATGAAGGATTTGGGTGAAACCTCTTGTGTCTTTGAGATTGAGATTCTTAAAGACATAAATTAAAGAATATTAACACTGTTTCGAAAGGCATACATTAAAAAAGGATTCTCTCCACCTTTGTTCTTTGTAGGTGCAGAAAAGAAAACAAAAGAAAAAGGGAAAAGAAAGAAAGAAAAGAAAAGGACCTCTCACTCTTTCGGCTTAGGCGAAATAAAAAAGAAGAAAAGAAAATGATCATCTCACCTCTGTCTCTCTTGGCCGAACCTATTTGTGTGTGTGTGTGTGTGAGTTTGGAGTACTTTTAAATGTGTGTTTGGAGTACTTTTAAATATCTCATCTTGAGATATTTTGGGTAAGTTTATAAATAAGGCTTTGGTTATTTTATTTTATGATTTTAAAGTTATTAGATTAATGTTTTAATGTTGTGCTTAAAAATGGATGTTTTCAAAGTAAAATAGATATTTTATAAATACGTTGTTATAATGCCTGAGTAAAAAATGATATTTTACAAAAGCGTTGTTGCGCTGCACAAATACTTTTAAATGCTATTAGGCATTTGATATAATAATGTCGTTATTCTGGTCAATTTTATGAAAGATAAAATAAGGATTATATATATATTTGTGATGTTGTACCATCCGTCTATTTTAAAAATTCTATACTCATTATTTATATTAATGAGGTCACCATGTCTATTTTATAAATAATTATTATAGTGGTTATGACATCTGCTTTTTTTGATAACAATATATATATATATCTATTGTAATTTTATATTGTATATGAAATATACACATAACTTAAAGGGTATTTTGGGTATTAATAAATGTCGTAATAATGCTCACATAAAAATATGTGAACATACAACCGGCCTATTTTATATCCCGTTATATTATTAAGAAATTATGTTAAGTGGTTAGAAAACAAAAGTGATAAAAGTAATAGGTTTCTTAGCAATTTCGTACTAACATACTATCAAAGTACAAAATTGTATTGCAGTGAGCACTTCTTTGAATATTGTCTGAAGAAGTATAGAACAATAAATATTTCTAAAATACTTACTAAGAGTGATACTAGATTCCATAATATGGTAATTTATGTTTGAGGTAATTACATTTTCCCCCCATGAACTACCAACTTTTGCGCAAAGCCCTCACAAACTACTAACTCGACCAAAATAAAGCATTCAACTACCAAAGACAACTCTTTTTCCCCTCTTCCGTCAGTCAAAAGGGTTAAAACAAACGGTCAACGAGTCACGTGACTGTCACATGCTGTTTTACCCTCATTTTCTTCCTATTTTCCCCCCATGAACTACCACCATCTTCCAACATGCCCCCATGTAAAACGGCACATGACGGTCACGTGACCCGTTGACCATTTTTTTTAACCCTCTAACTGACGGAAAGAGAGAAAATGGTTGTGTTTGGTAGTTGAATGCTCTATTTTGGTTGAATTGGTAGTTTGTGGGGGCTTTGTGTAAAAGTTGGTAGTTCATGGGGGAAAAAGGTAATTACGCCTTTATGTTTTATTTAATTATATGCACATTTGTTTAAAGGTATGCTAGTAAGTATAAATTAATTACTAAGAGTGATATTGGTTACTATGATATTGTGATTTCTACTATATTTAATTATATATGATTTGTTTGGAACCTTACATATTTTATTGTTACGAATCATGAGCCTGCTAATAAATTGGTATTGCATATTTTATTGTCATAATAAATTGGCATTGCATATTTTACTGTCATGATATACCAGTAGCAGAAAACGTTGTATCATGCTTAGCAAACCGTCATAGAGATGGTTGCTAATGGGCTTTTATGGCTTATTCTTGAAGTGCCTTAATTTGTTGTCTATGGGCTTGCCACTCTGTTTGTTGGCATGAACAAATCTGGGTTGTTGCAGTTGATGCCGTGGAGCTTAATGCACCTTCAGAGGTCGAGTGCCTGATGTAGCTTTCTTTGGCTACTCCTTCTTGACCTTTGACTTTTGAGCTTGCAACTGTGGGCACATAGGTCGAATGTTACCGCTTATGCCACAATGATGGCATGTGAGAGGGCTTCTCTTGGTAGGAGACTTCTTGTCAGGTTCTGTAGCAACCATTATTTCTCCCCCAATAATACCCTTTCCCTAATCCACAAAGGAGGTTGAAGGCTTTGAAACTGTGGGCTTGACAAACATAGTTTTAGAGGTGGAGGCTATATCAGAAGTAGAAGCAACATACCCGAATCAAGTTTTGTCAGATGAGCACTTCTGGACTGACAGCATCTGAGTGATCTTCTCATCAATTATCCTCTCCATCTATAGTTGTGCTTCCAACAACTTCTCTTTTAAGTCTGTGATCTTGAGAAGCAATGTGCTCTTCTCAATCTTCAAATCGTTCAGCTCCAGAACATGTTGTTGGCAGGTCTCTTTCAGCTTTAAGAACTTGACATAGAGGATTTTGTAGGACTTTTTCAGTTCTTCTCCATCATCACTACTCTCAAAATAATAGGATTGTGATTCCTCCAGATCTTCATGTGGAGCAATAAAAGCTAGGAATTTCTGATCCTTACCCGGAGCCTCTACT
Source organism: Alnus rubra (assembly GCA_028654335.1). Classification (NCBI taxonomy): domain Eukaryota; kingdom Viridiplantae; phylum Streptophyta; class Magnoliopsida; order Fagales; family Betulaceae; genus Alnus; species Alnus rubra. The sequence goes on from JAJPGS010002212.1 coordinate 2,256,380, forward strand.
TCTTTTGACTGGTTGTTGAGAGTAGCGTTGTAAGCCTTCCCCTTGGCCTGTTTAATGTTTCCACAATTTTCCCTCACGTGCCCATACCCTGAGCATTCAAAACATCTAGAACATCTCGGATCCTTCCTCTCAGCTTCTTCTGGCTCGGCTTCCTTTGGGTCTTTCTTCACCCTTTCAGTAAACTTCTTCTTGAATCTATCGTTCTTCATAAGTTGGGTAAAGTTCTTGGCAAGCATGGTGACTGCATCTTCTTCTTAATCGGTGTCTTATTCTAAAGAGACTATACTTTTCTTTTTAGCAGCCTTTAGTGCAATTGACTTCGCCTTCTTGACTGGAGGCAGGGAAAACTTGTAAGTTTGAAGAGATCCCAGGAGCTCTTCAATCTTCATAGAATCCAGATCCTTGCTTTCTTCAATAGTTGTAACTTTTATTTTGAAACGCTCAGGCAAAGATCTTATAATCTTTTTAATGAGCTTTGCATCCAAAACCATCTTCCCCAGACTCACCATGAAATTTCTCAGGTCACTGATCTTGGTGTAAAACTCATTAAAAGTTTCATCTTTAAGCATCTTAATTTCCTCAAATCTAGAAATCAACAATTGAAATTTGACAGATTTTACAATTTTAGTGCCTTCATATGTTGTTTCTAGAATTTGCCTTGCTTCTTGAGCAGATTCACAGTGTGAAATTCGTGAGAATTCCAACGGTGAAAAAGCTTGACAAAGAGCATATAAGGCTTTGTCATTAGAAAGACGAGCACCAGTTTGAACAATAGTTCATTCAGCAGTTGTTGTACTTGGTGAGGACCACCCAATCTCAACAATTTGCTAAATGTCTATAGATTTTAAAAAGAAGCGCATCCTCACTTTCCAATAGCCATAATTCATGCCATCAAAGGCAGGAACAAAATTAAGAGATTGAGACATGATATATATATATAAAATAGGAGTCACGGATCACACTCAGGAATTTAATCTAAAAAGAATGTACCCGCTTTAATACCAATTGAAAAAAAGAAGAAAAAAAAGTGACTTCTAATTTAATTGTGTTGTGATCAACAATTCACCAAAATATAAATGCGAAAAAATAAATGAGACAAATATTTTGGTGATGAAGTGAAAACTCTTATCCAAGAGAAAAATCACTCTGGGGCAACCAAACCCAGAAAATTCACTAACAGAAAAAATAGCTAGTTACAAAGCAGTCGTACTCACATACCCCTGATGCAGTAGTTGTACCTTGAACTCTAACACGTACCTATACGTGAGCGCCTCCCAACCAGACCTTCTGTCTGAAAGGTTCTTCAATGGATTCCTTTAACTTAGGGCTCTTCCCTAAACTAGACTTCAATGGTTGATCAAATCATACAAATAAAAACTCTAAGAGAGCTAGCAAATATTACAATCTCTGCCTAAATACCCTCTCTTAGCACACTGGAATTCTATACAAATTCCTTACAAAACAATAGCCTAGAAGCCCCTTTAAATAGACTAAATAGACTTCAGAAACCCTAGATCAACACCGATACGAATCTCACTAGGCAGCGTCCAGACTAGGACAAAGGACATTCGGATGTCAAACAGCAACCGACTTCAAAATACACGTTTTTCTTCAGATATCTTCAGTAGAGCGTTCGGACGGCATAGCCCTAGCGTCCAGATGGTTGCATGTTGTCTTCACCGTTTACAGCCTTCAGTTTGCTATTCGAACTCCTCATCAAACAGGAGCTCTCAGGTCTAGGCGTCTGCTGGGCTGTCCAGACATCTGTACGAACATGTGCTCTCTGTGATTGGTGTTTGCTGGAGGTGTTCAGATACTTCTTCGAACACTAGTGGGTATCTGGACGCTTTCTCTGGCCGTTCGAACGGTCACAATGGAAACCGTCTTTGCTATGTTGTAAGCGTGTCTTCCTTGACTTCTGGAAATTGTATTCTTTGATGTTTGTGACACTGAACTTGTCAAATTAGTGTAGAAAATACTTTGAATTAACTTTGGAAAATTATTTGAATTACGGCGTTCCTGTTTCAATAGTATCCTAATATGGTAGTGATTTTGTCAACAGAATGTAGCCAATAAACTAACAAACTCCCATTTTGGCCATTTTGGGACAAAAATCACTTAACCGATAAAAAATACAAAAACTTGTCAAAATAAAAATACTTTCCCTTTTTGTCTCAAAAGGAAAAAGGTTAAACATAGTATTAAAAAAAACACAGAGTTTAAAAATACTAATATTCAAAATAACAACAATAAAAATGTCTCAAAAATAGTCCAAATAAACAGAAGTTTAACCAACATAAACAACTGATAAAATGAGTGGTCAAAGCACTCAATCTAACTCATCATCATCCTCCGGCTCCAATCGTCGTAGACATCGCTCAACATTGAGGTTGACTTGCTCCACTCTGGCATCAAGATTCATATATTGCTGCTAGAGAGTCTACAGCTGGCCCATAATTCTAGAAAACATCTCCTCAACAGCAAGAGGAGGAGCAGCCTTTGAGGAAGAAGCTGGAAAGGGATCAAACTGGGCCGGAGGAGCTGGTGGAGGAGACTCTGCTTCCTATGGATTCGCATGTCTTGGCAATTGTGCATAAGACTTCATAACTGTGTGCTTGCCAAATGAATCTTCTGGTTTTGTCACCTGATCTAGAGCAGGAATATCTAGGACAAACTGCTGGCAAATCCTCGTGACTAAGCAATCAAAAGGAAGACCCACTTGATGGTCATCTTTCATCTCGAGCATAGTAAGCACAATGTGCTTAAAGAGGTAGAAGGGTATCCTCTGAATGAGAGCGTATAAGAATCTGGCTCTTTTGAGAACAAGTTGACTGGGCATGACTAGTAGCCATAGATTCTGCAAAACAATCTTGGCAAGCAGTCTATGAGGAGAGTTGAATGTACCAATCTTGATGCTCTGTGGGTACCGATCCCTATTATGGTGATGAGAATCAAAGAACTGTATCATCTCTTCCATGGAAGGGGGATCCACGGAATCTGGATAGAGAACTCCCTTATAAGGAGCCAGAGGGACCCTAATAAAAGTGGTGATGAGGGCTGCATCTACCCTGATAGTCACGCCTCTGACAGTGGTCTGAAGAGTGAGACAATCATCAGTATCTTGGACTACCTCCATGTAGGCATAAAAGTCCTTGACAAGACGCAGGTGCACTAGATTGGAGCAGCTGTACAAATACTGCCAGTGATTCTCCTGGATTATCTCATCAATGTAGAAGAGTGGTGCAGCCATAACGTCAGCTCTCATGACGTTTCGCTCCATAATGACTTGCTGGTCTTCTGCCCTAGCTCTAGCAGCTTCACACTCTGCTTGTGTCCTCTAACGCACTCTATATAGAGAGCTGCTAGAAGACATGATCCTAAAATATGTAAACAAAGATATTTCCAAGGATAACACCAAAAATAAATTAGAATTTTTAATTTCAGAAAATTGTTGGCATTATAAAGCTGTAATTTTGATGCCCCAAAATTTTACATAAGTAAATCAGCATTCCAAAAGATAGTTATAAAGAATATCCAACCCCAGCAGGCAACCAAAAATATTTTCATGCACAATATCTCGCAGTATTCCAGAAATAATCACAAAAAATTCTAGAAAGAAATAAGCAATAAGAATAAAGAAAACAATAGACATACCTGGACTGAGAAGAAAAAGTGCAGGAAAAGACAAAAAGAGCCGAAATCTCACGAGAAACTGAGAGAAAATCGCACAAAAAGACAAGGAAAACAAAAATTTTAAGACGATTGCGGCGGCTGTACGAGAAAGCTACGGATTTTATATCCTTAGGGCATGCGTCCAGAGAGGTTACTAATTTGTCCGCATGGCTTTCTGCCAGATCAGCAGAGCTGAGCGTGTCCAAACTTAAGAACTGGTCCGTCCGAATGCTTCACATTAAGAAACTGAAATCAGAGAAAAAATGCAGAAAGTAATTTTTCCCTAATATTAGCTTCAAACACACATGTATTTAAAAACTAATAAGACAGTCAAATAGCAAATAAAAAATATGCAAACACATAATTAAGAGTCAAATAATCAATAAGCATAAATTTTCCTGCAGATAGAAATTTTAAACAGTATACTCAACTTATGCTTTGCGTGTGTGTGTGAAAGCTTTCTCAATATGATATGATGTTTGCTGATATGATTTAAAAACAACTAAATTTTCTAAACAAGAGAGAAACTCAAAGTTGGATCAATCAAAAGTCAAATCTTATCTTACTAGGGCCTAGCCACCCTCATCTGATATATTCCCCCTAAGAAGCAGCACTTTTTCTTTTACTTATGGTGCGTTTGGGATTGGGATTTCGTAGATAAAAAGTGTGATTTTAAATCAAATCGCAGAAAATGAACCATTTGGGAATTGAGTTTTTAAATAATTGCAATTTGAAAATGTAGAAAATTGCTTTTTCAAATCGCAGGCAATGAGGTACTTTTTTTGAAATGCAGAATTTTAAAAGGTTAACCTGTGATTTTTAAAGACCAAACTGCAATTTTGCCAAACAGTTAATTGTGTTTTTAAAAATCAATTTTTTAAATCGCCAAATGTCTATGAATTTTAAAAAAAAAGTGCATTCTTGCTTTCCAATAACAATAATTCGTGCCATCAAAGACAGGAACGAAATTAAGAGATTGAGACATGATATATAAAAAGAGGAGTCACGAATCGCACTCAGGAATTTAATCCAAAAAGAGTGTACCCGCTCTCATACCAATTGAAAAATATAAAGTGACTCGATCATAATTTAAGTGTGTGTGTGTGTATGATCAACAATTCACCAAAATATAAATGCGAAAAAGTAAATGAGACAGATATTTTGGTCACGAAGTGAAAACTCTTTTCCAAGAGAATACCATTCCGAGTCAGCCAAACCCAAGAAATTCACTAACAAAAGAAATAGCTAGTTACAAAGCAGTCGTACTCGCATACTCCTGATGTAATAGTTGTACCTTGAACTCTAACACTTACCTATACGTGAGGGCCTCCCAATCAGACTCCATGTCTGAAGGGTTCTTCAATGGAATCCTTTAGCTTAGGACTCCTCCCTAAACTAGACTTCAATGCATGGTTAATCAAATCACACAAATAAAAACTCTAAGAGAGCTAGCAAATATTTTAATTTCTGCCTAAACACTCACTCTTAGCACACGGGAATTCTATACAAATTCCTTACAAAACAATAACCTAGAAACCCCTTTAAATAGACTTCAAAAACCCTAAATCAACACTGATACAAATTTCACTAGGCAACGTCCGGAGTAGGACGAGGACGTCTAAACGTCAAGCAGTAACCGACTTCAAAATACACGCTTTTCTTCAGAAGTCTTCAGTAGCACGTCTGAACGGCATAGCCCTAGCGTCCGGACGATTGCATGTTGTCTTCGCCGTTTGTAGCCTTCAGTTTGCTGTTCGGACTCCTCATCAAACAGGAGCTCTCGGGTCTAGGTGTCCGTTGGGCTATCCAGACATCGATGCGAACAGGTGCTCTCTATGATTGGTGTCTGCTAAGGTGTTCGGACACTTCTTCGAACACTGGTGGGCGTCTGGATGCTTCCTCTGGCCGTCCGGACAGTCACAATGGAAACCGCCTTTGCTAAGCTGTAAGCACGTCAGAATCTTCTTTAATTTCTGAAAATTGCATTTTTTTTATGCTTGTGACGCTGAATTTGTCAAATTAGGCCATTTCCATATTGGAGAAAATACTATGAATTAACTATGAAAAAATCTTTGAATTACAGCGTTCCTGTTTCAGCAATATTCTAATATGATAGTAATTTTGTTAATAAAATGTAGCCAATTAAAGAAAACATCAATTTTGGGAGAATATAAAGAAAACATAGGTCTTCCCTTTAGCAATATATATTACTCATGAAATAAAGAAACTAATTAAGCTGGTATATTGAAACCAATCCGTTTTGATGCATTTTCTTAATTTATAAAAGGAAGAAAAGAGGCATAAATTAATTGATGCATTTTGTTTCACATAAGAAACTTGTGACTGAATATATATGTATATATATATATAGGTAGATTTACGTACCCAGTGGCCGGCTACGACTGTTGGTCGTACGTTATAGGAACAGAAAAACAATTTTCAAATCGATCAATTTAATTTATGGCCGGTCGGCCGACGAAAGAATTGAGAGCGGGGCTTGGCACCCAAAATTGTATGCATTAAATAACAAACGTAGGTTTGGCATGGGGGTTAGGTGGAGAATGAATTACAACATATAAATTAGGTATGTTTGATAGATTGCAGCAGAAGAAAGCCCTCAAAATACGAGGTCATTAATCTTTTTGCTTGTATTGAATACTGCTTTGGAAGAGGAAGAGGGGTGTCGGTACAGAACAGTAAGAAATATTTAAAATACAATAAATGGGGTTCATGCCCCAACAACAACCAAAGAGAGAGTTGCTCCAATTTATTGATGTTGTTGGCACTGGTGACTGCCTTAAAACTCCCACATTTATTCTCTCTAAGTAGTAAGTACTATTCATCATGGGAGACGTAAGAGTGATGAGTGCTTTTTTGCCTTCTCAGTACTTTCATATAACATATATCTTGGCTGAACTTATATAATTCGATCTCTACCACATGCAGTACTTGGTGTATCAGCATATCAAATTAACAAAAAAAAAAAAAAAAAAAACAGATCATGATATATATATATATAAAATCAAACGAGTTCAATATTTCACAAAGGTTCTATTAATTAATGAGGAAATTACTGTTTCCTACAATAATTACTTCCACACTACTCACCGTAATTAATTAAGGTCAAAACTACTGGCCTGGGAATATTACTATGCTACCATGCGTATTGGTATTGCATGCAGGTAAAAAGTTTGAAAATACTTCACTTACCTTGAACCATTAATGCATGGTTTTTGATTTGTAATTTCGAATTATATATTAATTATAACTCAAAATATCGGGTTCTCAATTATTAGTTTCTTTTAATGGTACTCCTACATATAGGGTTTTGCCTTAATTAAATTAAACGGCTAATAGGTGAAATATCTCTACTCTTGTATATTTTATTACAGTACAATTTTTTCTTAAAGAAGAAGAAGAAGAAAACAGAGGTATTTTGAACATTTTGGCGCCCTCCATTAATTACTATTTAACAAAAAATCTTAACCGAAGAATGATGACTTTAAAAGGAATTGATAATTGAGAACCCGATATTGAGAACTCTGATTAATTGTTCAAAGTTAGAACTGAAAAACCCTAAACAATTCGAGTAAGTGAAGTTTACTTAAAAGTTAGGTTTGCTTAGGAGAAAAAGGTTAAGCTTACGTACATACTGCCCTCTAGCTCATGCCATCGTGCGTGCGTGTACAGTACGAAACTACAAATGCAGTCTCCTGCATCCTCAGTAGCTGCAAATTAGGGTTAGATTGGAGGCCATGAATGCATCCACCCAGAAGAGGAAATGCAAAACTTCTGAGTAATTAATATATATATAAGTAAGTAGGTTGAACCAAATCATGCATTTAATTGGTGCGCAAGGTCCTCTTTCCAAGGACTTCGCAGGAGCTAGGGCTTTCGCCAGCAATGAACAAGAAGATCACGATGCATCTGCCTTTTATTTGTAACCAAAAAAAAATAAAAATTGAAAATTAATTATTCTAGCCAAGACAAAATTGATAATATGTTTTAGCCGGGGCCGGTTCAATAGATTTTGAGACCTGAGGCGACAAATTTAAGTGGGGCCTTTTTCATATTTAAATATTTATTTTTTTCCGAATAACTTGCAAAATTCATCTTTGTTATGAGACATTTAATTTCAACAGATGTTATATTTTGTATTGAGATACGTATAATTCTTTTTATGTAAAATTTAACTTACTTCATTCTAAAAATTATTTTAATGGACAGCTTAGTCTTAATTTTAAGTTCAAGTAAAATTATGATTTTAACTGTTTTAGGGGTACAATTAATGTAACATTTCATTTTTCTTTCTTTTCCTCCTTAATATCTTGAAATTCAATTCTTTGTATTTATTTTTTTTACAGTAATTAAAGCCTTAATTAAAGAGTAATGACTAACTTTTTTGTCGTAATATTATTTTTTATCATAATTTGGGCCTCAATTAAAGAGCATTTACTAACTTTTTTTGTCATAATTGGGACTTCAATTTTTTTTTTAATAAAAGAAATTTAATTATACTTTCACTATTTGGGGCATTATTTAATGAATAATGATTCAATGCCACCTAAATATACAACTTTTTACCTCCTTGCCTATGTGGCAAGGTAGTCCCCCACTACTTTTTGAGTTTTTTTATTTTTTAAAAATAAATTATGGTGAAGGATCACCTTGCCACATAGACAAGGTGGTGAAAAATTGTATATTTAGGTGGTAGTAAATCATTACTCTTATTTAATTGGTTGTCTTAGACAATTGCCTAATTTGCTTAACCTATCAGCTAGCCTGGTTATAGCAAGCCTAGTAGTGATTTCTTTATTTTCAAAGTACTGTAATATTTACTTTGACAATGTTTCTTTATGTATGCAGTTCTTATATATTCCTAATATTCTTTTTGTTTTCGACTGCTTTAATCTTTCTCTCTTGGGACTTTATTGCCTATGACCAGCAGCTAGCTACATGAACACTGTGCTAACTACATGCAACACATTTTCCATAGTGTTTTTAACGGTCCATAAATAAATTCACTATTTCTCTTTTACGTACGAAAAAAATTGAAATTAAGTCTGGACAGTTAAAGAGAGGTGATTTTTTCTTTTTGCAGGTACCTAAGCCAAATCCAAACTTAATTATTTGGCTGTCACTGCATAACTTATCCATTCTACAATGATTCATCATTGTTTTAGAAGTTGAACGCAGTTTCTTCATTATATTTGTTAATGTCCAATTGCGTATTAGAGTTTTTAGTTAGCTAGCTATAGTAGTTCATTGGAAAACTTCCATATCTAATTTGTCACAGGTAGGATGTCTTTCTTCAGATCATGATCGAAGCAAAATTTTACTGAGACCTTTATTTAAGTATTACAGAGAAAAAGAAATAATAAAAAAAAAAGAGTCTAGGCTCACTGATCTGATCACTTTGAAATTATTCATATCTTTCTAATCTTTCCTGCAGCAACTTACGTCTTCAATAATGATATGTTAATTAATGGCCGTTATTTTAAGATTGACCCTGAAACACTAATGCACTACTTTGTGGTGTCACGACAGTACTGACACTATAGTTTTCAAAACCAGCTATAAGCACTACTAAATCTCAAAAAACAACTTCGGCAGATAGCAAAATGTCATGTATTTACGGTTCTTAAACATTCACAACCACGTTAAATCACTGTTATATCGCAAAAACTTTAGTAGGAATAGATGAATTTAATCATTTAATTTATATTCTAATATCTTCTTAACATACGAGATGAAACACATTTTTAATAAATGAGACGTAAAAAGGTAAAATATTTAATTAAAATGAGAGGTGTATTGTACATGGAGTTAAGGTTCGAACTCATGACTTCTAGTTTTGATTTTATGTTAAATTACTACTTATATATCCTAAAAGCTTTAAACGATAACAAGGAAAGAATGATTTTAATTATTTAATCTATGTTCTATCGGACCAGATTAATTAGTCTCTTTGAGGAACTATGTGCAATGCATATACAAATACTTTCAATTACCATGCTCAAACTGGTGACAAACCAAGACTAGTAGTACTCCTGACATATTTAATCCCCGAAACCAGTAAATAAGCTTGTAATTACTAAGAATATTGTTAGTACTTAGTATATGTTACTCGTGAACAAGAAACTGTGTCAAAACTGTTAATTAGAAAGACAGAAAAGAAAAAGAAAAAGAAAAACAATGAATGAATGTTCGAGGATTTAAGTTGGCAGGGAGTTGGATTATGAGGTAGATTGGTTTAATAGCTGTGAAGGAGGATTTTGAGTTTTGAGTCATTAAAGTGATACCTACTTGCCACCTTAAATGCTTGGCCTGCCCTCCTTTTAATAGGTTTGATGAAGGCAATTTAAGAACCCTCTTTAGTAGACACGCCCTCTTTGCATGACTCTTGCAATCCGAAGGTGGGGGAATTTGGCCTACTTCTTGTTTACTTTAATTCCCAAGTTTCCTCAATTTTTTGCTCTCTTCTTCTTCTACTGCTGCAAAATAGTTGAGCATGTTACTTTGTGGCATATAGGAGGAGCTTCTTCAACCAAGTATTGATCTTTAAAGAAGAGAATTTGGAGGATATATAATGGAGCTTCCGGAGCTCTCTTTGGCTCCAGGACTGTTTGTTGTCGAAAAGAGCCCCAACAGTTCTTCTTCAGAATCTGACAGCAATCTTACACGGAAGAGGAAGTTTTTCGATGATCAACTGCTGAAGACTGAACAACAAGCAGTTCACACAAGTGTTGATCTTCAGCTAAAAGACCCCCTTCCATTGGACTGGGAGCAATGCCTTGATCTTGAAGTAACTCTCTCCCTCTCTCTCTCTCTCTCTCTCCTCTTCCCCGCTCTCAATATTATTCCTTTCATAATACTGTCATTGTTAATCTCGAGGGATTTGACTCGAGTGATAAATAATTTGGCTTTGGTACCTTTTGAAACATCATGTCTAAGATTCGATCCCTTTTGAATGTAAATAATTTATTGGGATCACACCCATAAGCAAAAGTCCGAACTTTACTCGACTCATGTGAATGAACACTTTGCATGGTATCCCGTGGATTTCGCCCCTGATACTCCGTCCAAAAAAAACAAAAAAAATATATATATATATATATATATATTATCATAATATTTCTATTGTTGTTGTAAATATATTATATATAATGGTATATTTATGCAGTGACAAATTAAGTATACGTATTCGGAAATCAAGGGCATATTTTATTAATCAGTTAATTCGTATTTTTGGGTTTTGCAGTCAGGTAGAATGTATTATCTGAACAGAAAGACGTCGAGGAAGTGCTGGAACCGGCCCAAGGATCAAAAGCTAGACCTTGAACTGAACATGTCATCAACACAGTCAAAGTCAAGTCATGAGCAATATTGCAGCAATATCAGCTCTGAAACACTACTTGAAGACACCAAGAAGAAGTATATCTCAAACAGTAACATGATGGCTTTGGCTTGTATGAATTGTCATCTCCTCGTCATACTCTCCAAATCCTCTCCATCTTGCCCCAACTGCAAGTACGTCCACTCGATCCCGTCCCAACAGAGCCCCGCAGCACCCAAACTCCCCGTCGTCAAGTCCTTGAATACTTTAAGTCTATTAAACTGACTTCAAGCTTTGCAAAATTAGAAAATCGTGCCAGCGGATCAAAACTCGATCAAATCAACCTGCTCGCTGGTATAAGCTGTCTTTTAACGTTGTATTCAAAGCAGTAAATGTAAATGTATGGGAAGCCTTTCTTATGTTTTACTTTTTACTATTTGCTTTTTCCTGGAATGGTTAAAATTAAAATTAAATGTGAAGCTGTTGAAAAAATTCAAAAAAAAATATTTCCAAATCCTTTTTTACCCTTTTTTTTCGGCGGTAAAAAATAAATTATTTATAATTATTTGTTTGAATTTAAAAAAATTTAAATAAATAATTATGACAAATCATTTAAAAAATTTACCTTATCAAATAAAATTTGAAATTTGAAGTATCCGACCACTAATTCAATGATCTTATAAGATTTCTTACTATCCTCTACTTAATTCTCTCGATTCAATATAAAAATAAATTCATATCCCCCTACTTGGTTGAGTCAGGGTTTCACCTTCCCAAGGCAAAAGCATTATTGAGAAGACTGACAGTAGTATAGCTTGCTCAGTTTCCAAAGCAAAATGGGTGGAGCCATTGGCATTTACGCACCTTTTGTGATCTCCCTGAAGGAGCTCAGAGTACCTGAAGTGGCAGCTAAGCTATTGGTAAAAACAACCGCATCGGGATCAGGGTGGGTTCGGGATCCATGCTTGCTGCTATTTGAACAAATGCTATGCTGACACTTTCTGGGTCTAAATGGTTGCGTCTCGTCGATGAGTCCTGGACGTCCTCACCCACCGTTCTCACCTACCGTGTAATTCTGAGTGTTATATAAGTATTTAATAAATGTGCATTAAAAAATAAAGTAGTTTTTAAAATTATCAATAAAGGTTTAATTCATCAAATAATAATTATAATTAAATAGTAATTTTAAAAGTCAATTCATTTTTTTTTTTTTTTATGAATACGTATATGACATTATTATTATTCTACTCACCTTTCGTTGTTTTTTTCTTCTTTTAGGACCTTGTTTGGCAAAGTACTGTGTAGAACAGAATAGTAGATTGTTAATTTAAAATTAGTAAAAAGTTATAGGTATAATATAAAGTAAAAGAATTGATATAAAAAAGTGAAAAAATTTGTATTGTAGTAGATTTTTTTTAATTTGAATAATAATAAAAAAATTATTGATGTGATATAAAAAATGAAAAAAAAAAAAAAGTTAGAATATTTTAATGTTAATTGTTATTGGAAAATGTCAAAATAAAGTAGGAAATTTTTGTGTTATTTGCCAAACAAGGCCTACAACACAATACAACTCTTTAACAAATAATGATAATTGCACTATTGGTCCCTGGGGTATACCATAATTACAAATCACTTCCTATGATTTAAAAAACTCATGAGAAGTCCTTGTGGTAAACTATAATTACAAATCGATCCCTGGAGTCCAATTCCGTTAAAATTTTTGATAGATTATGTTAAATGCCACGTCAGCGCCACGTCAAACCAATAAGATAAGGATACGTGTCCATCTGAATAAAAAATATATAAATTTATTAAAAAATAAATAAATAAACTTATTTTAAAAAAAAATAAAAATAAAAATAAAAAATGGGGAGGGGTGGCCGCGCACCACCCCCAAAGGCCGCGGGGGTGGCTCGAAGGTGGCCAAGCCACCCCTCCCCTTTTTTTCTTTTTTTCTTTTTAAAAAATAAGTTTATTTATTTATTTTTTAATAAATTTATTTTTTTTATTCAGATGGACATGTGTCGCCATCTTATTGGTTTGACATAGCGCCGACGTGGCATTTAACAAAATCTGTCAAAAAATTTAACGGAATTTGACTCCAGGGATCGATTTGTAATTATAGTTTACCATAAGGACCTCTCATGAATTTTTTAAACCATATGGAGTGATTTGTAATTATGGCATACCTCATGGACAAATGGTTCAATTACCCCTAACAAATAAGTTGAAGCACAATGATACTACAAAACAGTACCATACCAACCAATTACCATATATGACACAAATTTCCTACAAAATAGACTCTAAAAATTACTTGTGTTTTTAATATGTGACAAGTATAGTTGTTTCTTTTCCAAAAAAAAAAAAAAGTATATGCTTGTTTAATAGCGTGTGAGAATTTAATAGCTTAATAGACCTATATTGCTTTTAAAAAATGATTTGACTGACAAAAATAAAAAATAAAAATAAAAATTTAAATACATGTCCCTCTCCATGTGGGAAAGGGACGGGCAGGGGATGGCTAAAAGTCCCCTGCCAATCACTACTCATTGATTTGTAAGAATTTTCTATATTGGGTAGCTAGCCCTACTACAAAACTGCAGGGGCACAAAAACAAATAAATAAATAAATTCAATAACCAACTATACAGCAGTTGCTTACCACCTTTTGCAGATTCGTAACATTATGCTTAAAGAACAATTAACGAACAACTCTAAATGGCTTTTGAGAAAAATAAGTGTTTAATATGGTAACAAAACAAATGTTATAAATTCGAACATTGTTTATTCATTTAAAAAACAAAAAAAGAAGGAAAGAAAAGAAAAGAAAAGAAAAGCAAAGAAAAAGAAATAGCTCTATATTCTCAAGGCTTCTTTTAAATCTACCTTTACCCAAAACTCTAGTTCTGACTTTTCAAAAAAAAAATTAGGGATAATTCCACCATTGGTTCTTGGGTTGGCCTAAATTACAAATCACTCCCTATGATTTACAAAGTTCATGGAAGCTCCTTGTGGTAAACTATAATTACAAATCAGTCTCTAAACACGTTTTTCATCCTCCAAGTTAACAAATTCTATTAGTCAGCCACGTTACACCCAATAGGAAGCCGACACGTGTCCATTACAATAATAAAAATAAATAAAATATATCTAATAAAAATATAAATAAATAAATATTTGTTTTTTTTTTTTAAAAAAAAAAAAATACTGAAGGAGTAGCTACCGATTGGGCAGCCACCCCCAGCCACCTCTGGGGATGGCTATATATATTTGTTTTATTTATTTATATTTTTTTTATATTTTATATTTTTTTTTTATTGAAATGGACACGTGTCGGCTTCCTATTGGGTTTGATATGGCTGATTAACGAAATCTGTTAACTTGGTGGATGGAAAATGTGTTCTGGGACTGATTTGTAATTATAGTTTACCACAAGGACCCTTCATGAACTTTTTAAATCATAGGGAGTGATTTGTAATTTAGGCCAACCCTAAGGATCAATGGTGCAATTATTTCAAAAATTTATGCGTAACCTCCTTCTTCGTTTTTGGATGCTTACCATATTTAATCATGTCAATTCCGCCAAACATTGTAAAATGTTGAGCAAAACACCCGTCGACAAATATTAGCATTGAAATAGTTCCTTCTCCATTCTTGCACGGCTTTTTGAACAATGTCTTCCCAAGTTTTCGATGGATGATTTATATTACATACTTTCATTCATTCCTTCCAAATCCTTCCACTAAACCCACATTCAAAGAAAGATGATCTCTATAACACTTGAGAGAACATATGATGTACGTAATCATTACTTGGAGAGCAAGTATGGGTTAATAAGGAGTAGAATCTCCATTTAATTTCCAACCTTTTATTTCCTAGTCTAGTAAGGAAGATACATACCCAATAAAGATGTAGGCTATTCGTAAGGATCCTTAATTCCTTACTAGGTTTAGCCTTTGTAACGTGTAGCTTATAGTCCTCTATATAAGAGAAGGACAATGAATAAGAATGCATACTTGAATATTATTAAACCTAATATATCTCATTGTATTTTGGAGGTCACGGCTCCCTCGAAGTAGCCATCTCACGATTTTTTGGACTCATACTATTTGTTTCTCATCAAGTGGTATCAAAGTCAGACTACCTCTTGTTAACAAGAAATTGTTAACCATAGAGGCCTGTTTTCCCTCAAACAAAACCAAAAAATTGCGAGACAACTGAAGAGAATCAACCATAGGCCGGTCTAGGAATAAAAGAGTAGACTACCGAGATTTTTCTCTAGAATCTCGGTCTGCAACGCTTTCATTAACAAAGAGCCTTCATCAAGACATTATGGAAGGACGACTAGGCAACTTGGTGCAATCGGTGCAATCCCTAACTGACTTTCGTGAGCAACTTATTGACCAGAATGAGGGAAGTTTTTTAGATGCTATCCACCCAAGGGAAGCCTGTAACGCCCCAATCCAACTATTCTACATAGAAGCATACTTTCTATTTCTAATATTCTCAAATGGATCTATTACAATAATTTCCACAGGTTAACCACGGCATCTATAATCTTCAAGCTTCAATCAATTAATATTATCCAAAAATCACCTGATCAAGTCCATATAAACAAGACGTTTAATTTTAATACTCCCAAATAAAGACTAAACATCTCTATATATTAACCCACATAAGTTCCATAACTTCAAAATACTTACACTATTACATGGATTTGGCTTCAGTGCTATAGTTTAAAACTACAGCATATCTGCTGTAGAAAATAAAGGGTCTAGATTTATTTCTCCAAAACAAAACTGAAAAATAAAACAAGCGTATACTTAACGCCGTTTGAGGAGGTGGGGACGTCTGACAGCATCCATCTCTGTCTCTCTCGCTCTCTCTCTCTTCCTTATCCTTCTCTTTCGCCTCCTTGTCCTCCCAAATATTAATCCTTGTCATTTCCTTTGCTTCAGCTTCCACGACAAGTTGGGCCCCCTTCTGTGGAGCTGAAGGTTCTGATCTCTCTGAAATCCTTTGTGAAATACCTCACATACATATCTATTTGTTGCCTTTAGAGTTCTTGGTGACAATGCTACAACCTCTGCATCTGGGTCTGTGCAACACAAGAATTTAGTAGATTTTCAGAACTCTGTGGTTCACCTGCTCAGTTGTTTTAGAATATGCTTAAAAGACCTTCCAAGTTCCATCAACCTTCCCTGGAAAAGTAGAGACTTCAATTATCCTAATATGAATGGATTCCCTTGAAGATTTCTTTTCTTTTTGGATATGGTGGAGGGAGTGGAGGCATCATGGCCTTTTCTGGCAGGAGGTGGACTCCCGGTAGAAGACTGAGAAACAATGGTGCTTTGGAACTGCTCATCGTCTTCAAATTCCTGAGCAAAGTTTTGGACTCAGAGAGAGAGATGACGATACTGTATGCGGTGGTGGCCCGGCGGATCCTGGAGAAGCTGCCGGCGGAGGCCAACTCCAAGCTCTGCTTCTCTCAGGACTCCTACATCTTGCGCTTACTTCGATCCGATGGCCTCGCCCTTCCTCTGAGAAGGACGGGGAAGAGAGAATGAGCGAGAGTTAGACGTCCACACCTCCTCAAACGGCGTCAAGTAGACGTTTTCTTGTATGTTTTATTTTTTAGTTTTGTTTTAGGAAAACAAATCTAGGCCGTTCGTTTTCTACAGCAGATGTGCTGTAGTTTTGAACTACAGCACTGAAGCCGGATTCCTATTACATATCTCTGAAAAGTTGCTAAAACATACATCAAAAATAAATCACATAGGATTTTTCCAACTAACTAGTCACCAAAAATCTCTCCAAGATACCCAGCCTTTCGCTAAGCTCCAAGATCTTCAAATCTTTCATGTATCGATATTATTAAGATTCTTTGCTATCTCTGAAAAAATTTAAATAAAATATAATGAGCAACCTCAATAAATAAAAATAATTAATCAATGGAATGATGTCAAGCCGTTTACCAATTGGAATTATGCATATAACTTAGTAAAACAATTTCCAATATTTTCAAAACAATATATGAAATATTACATTTGTAGCATTCAATAACTATGACAATAATTTGTGCACATGAGTAACCATTCTTACTATGAACAATAAAATAATGCAAATAATTCAAATCTATTAAAATTATCTCCCAAATGTCATACACTCGTTGTCAAATATTTTTGCCCCGTCTGACTGGGTTGTGCGGTCCCCATATTGGAACCAAAATTTACATCTTCTCGAGCAAGAAGAAGCGACCCTCAATGGAGTCTCTAGCCATGAGACTGCCCATATAATTTCTGAGGAATTCACTCATGACCAATTACAATGTTGCCTCTCCCTACAAAGCACACATAGTTGCACGATCCCAAAATTTAGAATCCAAACACTCGACATCCTCATACAAGGACTAGCTTCGGTACCGAGCTTATAAATCTCACTATGCCATAGGGAGTTTTCAAATAATAATCAAGAGGCTCATAGTTAATATTGATCATTCATAAATCATATATAAAGTGCAATGTCCACTTCCAAAAAACTCAATGTCATATTTTATCATAAAAATATCATCGGTCGCATTGGCAATCCAATGCTTTTCCAAATCAACAATACAATTCATACTTATAAAATTTCACATATAAATTCTACAATGGCACCACTGTATAAATCTCACATTATCCATTAGCATTATCAAAAGATAGCTCGACTTAGTATTTACATGATTTATTCAAAAAAAATTATTTAATTTGAGAATCAATGACAATAAGACATATGCACATGTGTATACACCCAAACACATTTCATTTGAAATCTTTACTTTTGGGTATATTATTTTCATAAAATTCTTGATTAATCAGTTATACGTACCTTAAATTCCTGTACCACTACCACGGGGATTTACCACACCTCAGCTTATGCCACTTTTTTTTTTTTTTAACTTTTATCTATTATCTCTAACATTTCTCAAATTTTGTCTTTTTCTTACATTTTCCTTTTTATTCACATGTATATGACCTTTTTTTTTTCCTTTTTTTTTTTTTTCTCTTTTCTTATTTCTCTTCTTTTTCTTTCTTTTCTCTCTCTCTCTCTCTCTCTCTCTTCTTCCCTTCTCTTCTCTTTTCCTTTCTTCTTTTTCGCTTCCCCTCCTTTCCTTCTTTTTCTCCTTCTTCTCTCTCGCACATTCTGCCTCTTTTGTCTCTTCTGTTTCTTTTTTTCCTTTTTCTTTTTTAACTTCTTAACAGAAGGAAAAGTCACGAAGGTTTTAGAAACTTTAAGAAATAATTGCGTTTGTTTTTTTTTTTTTAAGTTTTGTAAAATTACTAAAAAGCCCTAAATTATTTTGGTTATTACAAGGCCTCATCATAAGGTAGGGGAGTCCTCACATGGGAAGCATCACAAAGTGGAGGAAGAAAATTCACATGCTAACACGGGAGAACGAGGTCCATCTTTCATTCACTGACACATCAAGTTGAATTTTCCTAGGTTCGATGGAGAAGAAGACCCTACCACATGGGTATGTCAGCGAAACAATTTTTTCGGTTCCAAGCAACCAACCAAGGAAATAAGACATATTGGAATAAGTGGCTCATATTCTCTTGGGCATAGAAAGTAATATGAGAGTACTAGGGTATTTTTTTTTATTTTTTCATATTTGTCCATACAATAGGGTTTTGTTATAAATATATTATGATGTAACCCCAAATCATTATTGAATATAGCAACACTCATGTGAATGTAGGGATATTACCGAATCACGTAAATCTGTGTCTTAATTTTCTCTCACTCTCTCTTTTCCATTTCATATTATTCATCATTGTTGTGCACAGTAACAACAAGACAACATTAGCTTCCATCCACTTTGAAGGCGAAGCCCAATTGTGGTACCAAATCTTACTAAGTGAAGGGAGAGAAATAGGATGGGGGCGAGTTCACGGAAGGTGTTTGCCCGCTTCGAACCTACCCAATTCTACGATCCTGTTGCTGACCAAACTGCAACAAGAAAGGAGTGTTAAGGAGTATCAAGCAAGGTATGAGTCCCTACTTTCAAAAATAGGAACTTTAACGAACAACCAACATGTCAGTTGTTTCGTGAATGGCTTGAAAGAGCCAATCAAGGCAGACAACATGATTATAAGACCTTTCACTCTTACTTCAGCGATTGTACTGGCACGGGTCTATGAGGCTCGCAATCTAGCTCTTAAAAAGAATTTTCATAGAGATACGAGGGGAGACAACTGTTGAACTAGCGAAGCACGACCAGTGTGCTACCTCCCAAGACAGTGAAGAATAATTGCATCGTATGATAAGGTACACTGGTATGTGTGGGATAATGGTCATGGGCTTACTATACATGTTAACCCTATGGTCAAATGTTCATTTTTATATTTCGCAACCATATTTGATTCGTAGTCACTATAGACAGTCATTATTAGCGGTGTTGTAACACCCAAAAAAATAATTATTAGAGTTATAAAAATATCATATAATAGAAATAATCGGTTTAGAGGGCGATCGATCTTCAATGTTAGTGATCGATCCACATCGGCGATCGATCCACCTGGCGATTGATTCCCCCAAAAATGGTGATTGATCGACATAGTGTTACAAAATGCAGCATGCACGTAGCACATGTCATTGATTTTTATAATTTAAAAAAAAAAAAAAAAAAAAAGGGAAAAAAAATACAATTTAGCCTCCAAACTACCACCCTTTCTCCGGATGGCCTCACAAACTACCAAGACTTGCACTCTAGCCTCCCCAAACTAACAAATACTTGTTATTTGGCCACTCCGTTAGTGTCCACCGTCTAAATGGATAGAAAGTGAGTCACGTGCTGAAGAAAAAAAAAACCCAAAAATACCTTTCTTTTTATAGTATGACTATTATGCGCCTTCACATACCGCTCATGCCAACCGGAGCGCCAACTAGCCGATGCCTGGCTTGAGCAGGCATAGCATTTTAAGAAGATTTAGTATTATTATTACTCATATCACAAGATTTTTCCATTAAAAAAAAGAAGTCAACAAAAGATCACACTCGAGAAATAAATTTTAACCAAAGTGTACCAAGCTTTGATACCAATTGAAAATAATTATTAACTTCTAATTTAAACCAAGTGTATGTGTTTGTGTGCAAACAAATATCTTAAATGCGGAATTTAAATAAGACAAGATATTTGTTTTGAAGTGGAAACTCTGTGAAGAGAAA
Source organism: Alnus rubra (assembly GCA_028654335.1). NCBI lineage: Eukaryota > Viridiplantae > Streptophyta > Magnoliopsida > Fagales > Betulaceae > Alnus > Alnus rubra. The sequence goes on from JAJPGS010002212.1 coordinate 2,276,600, forward strand.
AACCACTCCAGGGCAACCAAACCCAGGAAATCTACTATCCAAAAATAAAGTTAGTTACAAGACATTCGTACTCACATAACCCTATGCAGTAGTCATACCTTTAACTCTGACACGAAGTCCATCGTGAACGCTTCCCAACCAGATCTCCTACCTAAAGGAGTTTTTGATGGATTCATTTACCTTATGGCCAACCCCTAAGATAGACTTCACACGAACAGTTGAGCACACACCGGCAACGGCTTGAGAGCTAGCGGATCTTCGATTCTCCCTACACACCCTCTCTGAGCACTATGGAATTCACTGTCGAATTCTATACAAAACACAAGCCTAGGGCCCTCTATTTATAGGCTTACAGGAAACCTAAAACTGCTGAGATTCGGGCTCTGGCTGGCGAGTGTCCGGACAGAAGTTAGCCTCGTCCGGACGGTTTTCTGCGATATCCTTTCAGAAACAGCGCAATTCTATCTTTATCAGGTTCACGTCCGAAAGGCTTGACCGAGCGTCCTGACGGTTTTCGCTAAAATCATTTCCGCGTTCGAACGAAACTCTGGAATATTCTGAAATACTGGACATTGTCCGGACGTGTTACTTAAGCCTGGCATGTCTACTCATTATTCGTCTAGTAGGAATGGAATTAAAAGGTACAAATCTATCCCTACTTGTCATTATTGTGGTATTATTGGTCATACTCATCCTAACTGCTTTCAAATACGCTCTCAGAAGCCTTGGGTTAAAAAGCATGTTCTTAGGGATAATGAGCTTGGTATTAGAAATCAGATCAATAATCTATGTGATCAAGTAAAACTCATCAGTGAAAAATTAGAGAATCCTACCCTTTTTAAGAAAAATTCTGTCATGTCTAAAAAGGAAAAAGATGTCTCGAATAAACATGTTTGGGTTAAGAAAAGTGACAATCTATGTTTAGTTGCTCATACTACTTTAAAAGTCATAGATACTTGCTTGTGGTATTTGGATAATGCTTGCTCCAAACATATGACAGGTGACAGGACACTCCTCAAAGATATTCAAATGGCCAGAGGAGGAAGAATTACTTTTGGAGATGGAAGCCAGGCCAAAGTGATTGGAAATGGGCAGATTAACATTCCAGGGATAGAAGTATTCAAAAAGCCCTATATGTGGAGGGTCTCAAGGCAAATCTTCTCAGTATCAGGCAATTGTGTGATAATGATCTAGTTTGTCCAATTCTCTAAAAAGGAATGCAACATCTTTGACAGCAATGGAAAGTGGCTAATGGGAGGAGAGAGGAGAGAGGACTAGTGACAACTGTTATGGCATTCCAAATCTCTCTTCAGATTCTCAAATCATCTGTAATAAAGCTACTATTGATGAAAGTGAGCTATGGCATCAACGGTTGGGTCATTTAAAATTCACCAACATGTTCAAAATTGCAAGCAAGGAAGTTGTCAAAGATCTTCCTAAAATGAAAGATACTGGGAAATGAGTTTGTGGTCCATGCCAGCTGGGAAAACAGCGTACTGCTCATAAGAAGACATCAGGTATCCTTACTTCCCGTAATTTAGAATTGTCACATATGGATCTCATAGGAACCTCTAGTCTCGGTGGGAAGAAATATATTTTGGTTATTGTAGATGATTATTCCCTGTACACTTGGGTTCTTCTTTGGGAAAAATCTAATGCCTTTGAAGCCGCTCAGCAGTTGTTCAAAAAAATTCAAATAGAGCAAAATTGTCATATCATGAGGATTCGCAGTAATCATGGCAAAGAATTTGAGAATGCTCGGTTTGAAGAACACTGTCACTCATATGGCATTCAGCAGGAGTTTTCTTCTCCTATTACTCCTCAACAAAATGGGGTTGTGGAGCGGAAAAATAGAGTTTTACAGGAAATGGCTCGAGTAATGATTCACTCTCAAAATCTTGCTCAACTTTTTTGAGGATAAGCTATCAATATTGCATGTCATATCATCAATAGAGTCTACCTGAGTTTAGAAACTAGCAAGACTCCATACAAGATTTGGCGAGATAAGAAACCCACTGTTAAATATTTCTGGACTTTTGGTAGTATATGCTATATTCTATGAGACAGGGAAAATCTGGGAAAGTTCGATCCCAAAAGTGATGAAGGCATATTCTTGGGATACTCCACCAACAATTGTGCCTATAGAGTCTATAACACCATAACATAAATAGTGATGGAGTCCATAAATGTGGTCATTGATGATGAGATTATGGCACATAGCAAGGGGGAGATTCCTCAGTCCACCCTAGAGACACTACCTTCTCTCACTGGTAATGTAAGTGAGACTTCCTCTGCAGCAGTAGAGCCTGTATCTATTCCTCCTATCTCTTCTACAGCAGCAGATGTTCTTCCTGACTCAACTAATGCTGCACCTACTGAGGAAACTGATCCTACATCAGATCAAGATTCAAAGCCGATAAATCCTCTGATTGAACCCGCATCTTGGGTCAAGCTCAATCATCTTTCCAGGCAACTTCTTGGGAATCTCAATGAAGGTAGACTGTTGAGAAGCAGAATAATCAACCCCTCTAATGAGGTTGCTAATCAAGTGACTTATAATTGCTATCTGGCTCAATTTGAACCAAAGAAAGTGGAGGAAGCCTTACAAGATGACAACTGGGTTACTGTTATGCATGATGAGTTGCATCAATTCTCTCGTAATGATGTCTGGACCCTGGTTTCCAGACCATATGATCAAAATATCATCGGCACAAAGTGGATTTTCAAGAACAAATCAGACGAACATGGCACGATAATCTGAAATAAAGCACGGCTTGTTGCTCAAGGTTACACTCAAATTGAATGGGTAGATTTTGATGAAACCTTTGCTCCAGTTGCCCGCCTTGAATCTATCATAATTATGCTCTCTATATCTTGTCATCTAGGCTTCAAGCTTTATCAAATGAATGTCAAGAGTGCTTTTCTGAATGGCATTCTTCAGGAAGAAGTTTATGTAGAGCAACCAAAAGGATTTATGGATCCACACTATCCTCAACATGTCTACAAACTGAAGAAAGCCTTGTATGGTCTCAAACAAGCTCCACGAGCATGTTATGAGAGATTAACCACTTATCTTCTGGAAAAAGGGTTCACAAGAGGATAGGTAGATAGGACCCTCTTCATCAGAAATCAAGGAAATCACAAACTCATTGCGCAAATCTATGTAGATGATATCATCTTCGGAGCAACCTTAGATTCTCAAGCTCATGAGTTTGCTGAAGAAATGAAACAAAAATTTGAGATGAGTATGATAGGTGAGTTGACCTATTTTCTGGGGATGCAAGTCAAACAAACTTCTGAAGGGATATTTATTTCTCAAGCTAAATATGCAAAAGATCTGGTGAAACGGTTTGGTCTGGATGGGAAAAGCCATGCTCGTACTCCCATGAGCACAAATGTCAAGATTAGTGCTGATCTAACAAGCAAACAAGTAGATCCTACTCTTTACAGAAGTATGATTGGCAGTCTTCTCTATCTTACGGCAAGCAGACCAGATATTGCTTTTAGTGTCAGAGTTTGTGCTTGATTTCAAGCTAATCCTAAGGAATCTCATCTTACTGCTGTCAAGCGCATCATCAGGTGCGTAAATGCCACTGTTAATTATGGTATCTATTTTTCTAGAGAAACAAATCTTGTGCTTGCAGGATACTCTGATGCAGATTAGGCTGGAAATGTTGATGATAGGAAAAGCACCTCTGGTGGTTGTTTTTATGTTGGTACAAATCTGGTAGCTTCGATGAGTCGGAAATAAGCCTCAATTTCTATTTCCATTGCAGAAGTTGAGTACATTACTGCTGGAAGCTGTTGTACCCAGTTATTGTGGATGAAGAAATTACTCTGTGATTATGGCTTCACCCAAGACATTATGGTTATTCACTGTGACAATACTAGTGCCATCAATATTTCAAAGAATCCAGTTCAACATTCTCAGACCAAGCACATCGACATCCGGCATCATTTCATCTGTGACCTTGTCGAATCTAGGGAAGTAGCTCCTATGTTTATTCCCATAGAAAATTAATTGGTTGATATCCTCTCCAAACCTCTTGATGGAAGCAGGTTTGAATATCTTAGAAAAGCCATTGGTATTTGTGACATGTCCTAGACATGTCTTTGATTTATGCTTGGATAAGACTCTTCTTTTCCTCTTAGTCTCTTCCGTGGGTTGCATGATTTTTTTTTTTTTATATATAAATAAAAAAAAAAAAAATTTGGGGGAGTTTGGTGCAAGGGTTCTACTACAAAATCTTTCAACTATCTCATGTATATTTATCTGTGTGGACAGTTCACTGTGCTTTGATAAAATATACATTCATATGGTTAAGTTTCTAAATCTGATATGTGCTAAATTTTCCTGCTGCATCTTTACTAGATAGGTGCTTTTCTCATGCGATAAAACTTGTGCACTATCCAAGGCTCCCCTAAGATATTTTTTTCTCTCCTCTGACTTTTAGCTTATGGATTTTTTTTTAATGAGATATTTTTTTGTTACGATGATCAAATTGACCAACTCGCTAGTTAAACCTAGAACCCATAAATTCTGGCATTCTTTTTAGGTTGCAACACCAAATGATAAAAGGCATTCAAAACTGAATAAAAATGGATAGAGAAAAAGATCCACTGCTTATGCTATAAATCTGTTCTTGATCTTGTCCCTAAAGAAACAGTCAGTGATCACATCATTGCTGAAATAGACGGTCACTAAAGGACACAGTAAAAGAAAAGTGTTGCAGCTTAGGGGGAGTGTATCAGATGAAGGTCTGCAGAATTTTTTTGCTCATAGATTATTTAACTCTTTTCTATATGCTTGCATATTTTTGACCAGCTCTCTGACTGTTTTCACAGGTTTAGATCCATGTGTGTGCTGATTTCTCGTTGACGACCTAACCTTGTTCTTTTCTCCTATTTTTGTTTTTGGTTATGGTTTAATTAATACTCTATTTACCCTTTGTCATTGTGTGACAAAAAGAGGGAGTATTTTTTGGTTTTGGTTTGGTTTATTTGGTATTTAGACTGGAAATGTATTTCCAAACTAGTCAAGTGTTTTTGTCCCAAAATGGCCAAAGGGGGAGTTTGTTAGTTTTTTAATTGGCTACATTCTAGATAAAACACAAACACTTTATGTAATGGTTGTGTTTTAACAGGATGGTCGGTTTTCAATTCAAAATATTCATGTATTCAAACAATGATCGAATTAAAGACAACAACTGATCACAAGCTTCTTAAAGATGTCCATGAAGAGTCCTTGCAAAATCCAAGACAAAAACAGTTGGTTCCTGTGCAACCGTCCGGACTGACCTTTAAAGGCTTCCGGACGCCCCTCAATGTCTAGCAGATAACGATGAAGACGTCCGGACGTCAGAGCAACACCGTCCGGACGCTAGGTCAATCAGTATTCAACAAGGAGTTGGATTTCAGAAGTCGACATTGTTTGAGAAGTCTCTGCAAGCCGTCCGGACGACATGGCAACACGTCCGGACGATGTCCAATATTTCATAATATTCCAGAGTTCCGTTCGAACGCGGAAATGATTTTATTAAAGACCGTCCGGACGCTCGGTCAAGCCGTTTGTAAGTGAACCTGATAAAGATAGAATTGTGTTGTTTCTGATATCGCAGAAAACTGTCCGGACGAGGCTAACTTCTATCCGGACGCTCACCAGCCAGAGCCCGAATCTTAGCAGTTTTAGGTTTCTTGTAAGCCTATAAATAGAGGGCCCTAGGCTAGTGTGTTTGTACAGAATTTGACAGTGAATTCCATAGTGCTTAGGAGAGGGTGTTTAGGAAAAATCAAAGATCCGCTAGCTCTCATGCCGCTGCTGGTGTGTGCTCAACTGTTCGTGTGAAGTCTATCTTAGGGGTTGGCCCTAAGGTAAAGGAATCCATAAAAAACCTCTTCAGGTAGGAGATCTGGTTGGGAAGCGTTTACGATGAGCTTCGTGTTAGAGTTAAAAGTATGACTACTGCATAGGGTTATATGAGTACGAGTGTCTTGTAACTAGCTTTGTTTTTGGATAGTGAATTTCCTGGGTTTGGCTACCCCGTAGTGGTTTTTCTCTTCACAGAGTTTCCACTTCGTAACAAATATCTTGTCTTATTTAAATTCCACATTTAAGATATTTGTTTGCACACAAACACACATTTAGTTTAAATTAGAAGTCAATAATTATTTTCAAAAACTTTTCAAAATCTCGGCGTCGGAGGCAGTAGCGGAGGCAATTTTATCGGAACACACTCGATTCCCGTCGGGGATCGCTTACTCTACCCTGAATTTCTCGCCCGCGAATTCTTGGTATTCCATGAACCTCTTTCTGATGATGACGATGATGATGAAGACAAAAATGACAAAGAAGAAAGCGATGGGAGCGTTGTCGGTATCAGTCGAGTTGGAACCGAAATCAGAATCGGAGTTGGGAAATTGATTATGGGCTCCAGAGATTTGGATTTCAAGCTTGTGGGACTCAAATTCAAAGCCGGGGATGCAGAATTCAACACAGAATTAGTTGGGGAGGTCGAATCCGAACATGGGTACGACGCAGTTCTCGAATTGAAGCTTCTGGTTCCGAAATTTTCATTGTTAAACACTCTTCGAGAGCTTGATCATGTACGAACCAAACTATCTTTTCGGGTAAAAGACCCTCTCGAAGAAAAAGAACTCTTCTTCTACTCCTTCATCGTCCTCCTTATTCCCATAAGAACCCACTACAACACTTCCATAACTCTGCTTGAAATCGCACTTTGAAAGCAGTGAAACTGTGCTCGTCTTTTCAAAGGTGAAACTATACTCATATAATTGGGGCTTTCGTGGGTTTACGAAGGTGGGTTTGGCCATCTTGGGGGTCGTTGTCGGTACACCCAATTAGTATTTTTTATTTTTTTAAAAAAATTATAATAAGTTTTTGTTATTTTTAGTTTAAAAATTATAATTTTTTAGTGTTTTAGGTTTTTTTAATTTTTTAATTTAATTTTTCTTATTTTTTTAATTGGAAAATGATACGTGGTAAGGGTATTATGGACATATTTCGCCAAAATGAGCATTTTTTAAATGTTTTGGTAGTTTGGGGCCAGAGTCCAAGCCTTAGTAGTTTAGGGAACTATCCGTGGAATGTCTGGTAGTTTGAGAGGCTAAATTGTATTTTTTTTCATTAAAAAAAAAAACGTTGGATATTTTTAATCATGTATATATAATAACCATTTATTATTATTTTTTTATCAAAGTCAATTTCATATATTAACCATGTATATTAATCATTTTTTTGCTACTGTTAAGAGTTAACTCTTTTGGATTTTCATTGTATTTGCTTGCTCACAAGTGTCCCACACCAATAAAATAAAAGCAAATACACACCTCTCTCAAGAAAAGTTGGCTTGTCCGGCTATCCCACATGTAAAAAAAGTAAGTAGAATTCATCAAAGAAAAGCGTTCCTTGTAGCCTTACCAAATTTAACTAGCCAAAATAGCTAAAAATTACTTTTCTCTATTCTGGTGAGCTAATTTTTTAATACACCCTAATAGCCTCACCATTTTAACTATTCACTATCACTCTTCCATTTAAATAATATATATATATATATATATATATATATATATATAATATATATATATATATATATATATATATATATATTTTTTCAGATTTCTTTATTCTTTATTTATTTAATCTTTTTTGAATGTTTATGTTTTCCTAACGGTCATATTTTTGAATATTTGTTTTATTTTAATGGTCATATTTTTAAAAATTTATATTATTTTTTATTATTATTTTTACTACATTTAAAAATGCAAAATAACGAGAAAATTTGTTTTTTAAAATTATGTTGGATGGTTTAGAGAACCCAAGACAAAATTGAAAAAAGCTTGATAAAACTTGAGTAGAATTTGAATTTAAAAAAACTACCCAAACAAGTTTTTAAGAAATAATCAAAAATAAAATGCTACCCAAATATGCCCTCTCAATTCCACAAAACTTGTTGGAATATGTGAACAAAAAATTTATACGTCACTGGATGTCTAAAGTATGGAAATATTGTAGTTTAAGAGAAAAAAATAAAAATAAAAATACACTTTTAGCCTAAAACATTGCAAAACGAAACAGTGCTATGCGTGAGAAAGAAAGTAGAGAAAAAACGAAGAGAGAGAAATGACTAATGGTCCGTTTAGGTATTGAATATTTTGAATATGAATAATATTCTGAACCTGTTTGCGGATTTTGAGGCAATGAAAATGTGTTTGGATGCTGAATAGAATTCAGATTCTTTTTAAATATGTGTTTGAGTGTTGAATTTTTGAGATTGAAAAAAAATGTTTTTTAATGGTAGGAAATGATTAGATTGTATGAAAAGTTGTGCATAATGATTGGTATGGTGAAAATTAATCTTGATAATGATTGAAATAATCATTGTATACTAATTAAAAATTGAGTATTAAATTTTCAGGACTAATGATTTTAATTTATTTTGCTTTATTAAATCTTAGATAAACAGTTTTTTTTCTTTTAATTTTGTGATTAATTTTAGTTAATTTTATTTAGTAACGAATATTTTCCGAGTTTAATATAAATTATTTCCATCTCATTTGTCATGAAAAATGCCTATTTTATTCTTGTTAAAATTAAATTAATTATCTGCTATAATTCTAAATTATAAACCAAAATTATCAACATATTCATTTACCACAAATTAATTTGGGCAAGATATATCTAACATAAAATAAAGAAACTAAAATCAAACAAAAAATATATGGAAAGGAAAAAAAAAAAAAACAGATAGGTGAATTATGAATAAAGGTTGGCATCTAGTTAAATGCATAGCTCCATTATAGTTCATGAGCGGTACTGAAAATAAAAACAGTTCAAATAGTGATCCCTAGGAATATCCGACATATATTATACAATAAACTGATACTAGTGAAAGCAAAAGATATGATATGAATTGAAGAGTGGTTTCACATCCCACCCGCATTACAAACCAAACCACTTCAGGCAAAGATGAGAACCAACAAAAATAGTAACCCTAACAAACATTGGACGCAAATCCATGTAATACCACAACATTGCATAATGCCCTCGACAATCCACAGCATGCCCGATGCGTTGCCCTGTGCATGTAAGTGCACAACGAGGTCCTTGTGTACCGGTTCTACAAAATTTTGCATCAACTCATCTTCCTAGTAGAAACCCCCGGGATGATTCTACAATAACACATTAAAACGGGATGAGACTGCCATTGCTAAATACAACAAATGCATATAAAATCATTAACATAAAGATGCTGGTTCAATTTGAGGCCTGCGTTTTTTTACGAGTTCATACCTTGCCTAGGAGACACTTGTAAAAATGCCTCATGTAGTTCCTTGCTGTTCTTGAAATGAGGAGTCTCATGGGTCCAGCACCACATGCACAGTTCACCTCAAAGTCCATGTCTACTTGGTAATGCGGTATAAAAAATTAAAACGAACTCTAATGTGATACAGGTACAGAATTTGACATGAGAGAATATTTAATTCGAAATTAACCAAACACATGCGTAAAACCACAATTAATTAAATTTATATTTACATCGTTTTGTCAAACACAACCATATCTAATGCATATCCAAAACAAAATACACTACTTCTACTATATAATTGCAATTTTTTTAATTATCCGCATTGTAGTGTCCATGACAGGTTTCCCACATTACTTGTGCAATGCCTTCTGTAAATTGGCTCATTTCAACGGCAGCTGCTTGGGAGAAGTCATAATGTCATGAATTTGAAGGGCCTGCCTCATCGTTGTTGCCATTTTCATCTGGCTGCTCATTTATCTCTGTCTGATCGTCGTCCATTTCTGGTTCTGCTGCATCAGTGCCGTTGAAGATTTCATCATTCAAATTGTGTACCCCAATGAAATTGTGTAGCGTGCAGCATGCCATTATAATGGTAGGTTAACGCACCAATAAGTACTCAGGCATACCATTTAATATACACAATCTCCTCTTCAATCTAGCGAAGCAATTCTCGATGATCATTCGCAGTGATGAGTGCCTGAAGTTAAACAGTTCCTTGTACCCACTTGGCAAAGGCCTGTTGTGAAACGCGTTGAGATGGTACCTCTCCCCTTTATATGGAGGCAAAAAACCGTGTGTGCATGAGTTCGCGAAATTAGTCACATAATAGTGCCCTTTATAAATAAAACAGTGAAAATTAGTGTAGGGACACGACAAAATGTTCGATAGAAATTAATTGCATTTTGAATGCAAGGTACTAACCATCTGTGGGCCACTCAAGACCGTTGTCACCTGTAATAGCATCCTTAAAAACGCGACCATCGTTGGCTGTTCCCTCCTAGCCAATGTACACAAACGTGAATAACATATCGAAATCACATATTGCCATAACGTTGTATGTGCACTCATTTTTCCGGCCACGAAAGAGGGGTTGGTGCTCAACCAGGACTTCTGACTTTATGTGTGTGCCGTTGATTGCACCAATACAATCCTATAAAAATATAGAAAAAAAAAAAACTTAAAACGCGGGCATTGCGTATAGTATTTGAAAGGTGGCATTAATATAACACAGTTGTGTTACAAAAGAACATGAACTCACCTTGAACCAAGGATGATATTTAGGATTACCGCTTACATGTGAGTGCACCCCAGTCTTGTGTCGAACTCTAATGTAAACCCTCACCAGACGGCCCACTGCACCAAGCACCGTCTTGAAATGGCGGTTTACTGTCTCAGTGGAATGTTGAAAGCAATCTGACGCGACCCGATGCCCTTGGTTGTGGCCAATAATCATAAGAAATATAGCCACATTTTCCTCAACATCAAGGTACCTTGTACTCCTCATGAGTTGGCACTCCCTCAACTCACTACACAAAGCTATAAACTCTGGTGGCTCCATACGGAACATTTCCTTACACAGTGTTGGGTTATCGTTCAGCATGTACATTATATACATGGCCCCTCGTAATGGCAAGTTGCGTGTCGGCATTTTGGTGTTTTCATCGTCGTCTGATACGTCTAGCACAACCAATATCATATTTAATTCGTCATCAAATTCCTCGTTGCCATCTTCATCCACGGAGTCGAAAGGGATGTTAGATCCATCCATCCTACCAACGGACACATTTGAGTTTAATACAGCTTAAAATAATTTGATGAATAATACCAGCAAACACACATTCAATTATTGTCACATACGCACGTAGTAAAACACATATACCAATCATACCACATTGCAATAGCTAATACCGAAAGTACATTAAACTAACATAAATGGTATTCAAAGTTAAGTGAAAATAAAATAACACATTGCATCCCAATATAATAGTCTCATACCTAATACCTAAAATACATTAAACAAACATAAATTATCCTCAAAGTTAAGTAAAAATAAAATAACACATTGCAATCTCATCCTGCCTGTCAGTCCAGGGGCTGCTGCTTTTTTAGCCAGACAATCTGGGTCCTCTTGTCATGCAGACCCACGCGGCTTGAAGTTGTTCATTCATCAGGGCAACTGTTGCAGCCACGTAAATTTCGTCACCAATCTCATGCTGCAACTCGTCCAGCAAGTCGAGAGCTCGGCATATCGGGAGTGCGGATTTGGCAGTGCTGTGCTGTTGTGTGGAACTCATATCCTGCTGACTCTGTCGAAGAAAGACTACTTTCCTTACCTTCGCCATCTCCCTTAACTAGTTGTACATAGCCTGCTTCGAAGCCACCATCGTTCTTTTTGTTTGCTTGGACAAATTTTTACCTGATGATCATTTTCGTGTAGATCCCATTGTGACGCCCAGTCCAATATCACGCGCCGGGTCACCCCTTGTATCCTCCACCATCAGCTCTTTCCCCCTGCACCCACCTCCACCAAATGAAGGTCCACCGACTTCATCATCATGCGGACTATCAAGGTCAACAAATGCCTATGACGGATAACCTTCTGCTCGACCTGCACAACTTGCCCCACCATATGCACGTGTATGCCTCCGTCTGCATACGATGCATGAGACGTTCTTCCTCATTGGTGTCAGGCGGGGACTGTGCGGAGGATTTGCGAAGAATGCCAGTTGTAGTGGACCGATCGAAAAGGATCCCCAGACGGCACCCCCTTGCCTTGAAGCATGTGATTCTCTCATCCACCTATGAAAACCCGAAAAAAGTACTCAGTTTACATTTGTTGTTTTCCATGATTTATATAAAAAGATTGATCACACCGAGGTCATTTGGGATAGAGCGTACCATCTTGACACACTCCCATTGCGTCGGTGTCCTACTGACTGTGTTTAATATGGGATCCCACCCAAAGCTGGTTTCATGACTTAACAGACCTGAGAAGTCTTTGTGGTCATTTCGAAACCTTGTATACTTTGATGATAGCTGGCCAGGATTAAACACCCTATTGGTCCTCACATTCATTTTATTAGTCAACTCCACCCATGTATTTTGGTTCACGGTCTCTCTAACAATGGTACCGTTATGCACACATTCTAGAAGAAGTTCGAGCAAAAGGTCCTCTTCCTCGCGAGTCCATTCGTTTTCTCTAGTATGGTCAAGAAAAATAGGGCCATTAATTTAGTATAGTAATGACGTACGGAAAAATGCCCAACCAAAAGAACATGAAGTTGACATATTTTACATAATCCTTTAAATTACCACCTCATTTTCTATGTCCCCCAAACTACCAATTGTGTCAATCTCCCCCCTTAAACTACCAAAAAATGTACCCCCTAATGACAAAGATGCCTTTTATGAAAGTATTTTTTTTTTTATAGATACAATTGGTATTTATGAGGGACATTGACTATTGAATTGAAATTTGAGGGGATTAGTGTACTTTTACGTTTGGGTGCCAAATATTGAGAATTTCTAAAGTTTGGGGGGCTACATTGTATTTTTTCCTATTACATTTTTTACTTATGTATATTTTTGTTTATTAGGACTGCTAGTCAAATGTTTTAACAAAATTCGACTATATGATAAATTACACTTAACTCTCAAAGTAGCAAGTAATTTGCAATGTAGCCTAATTTAAAATGAAATTAATTATAGTCTAAGATTCCAATATATGTCTATGCTGAAAAAGTTATAAACATGCATTATTTTTACAGCATACATTAAGAAACAGGTTGTGAGGGATACCTTTCGAATATGAGAGGTTTTTAACGCGTCAGGAAAACACTACTTCTTGCTTCTCGTCGAATTTGGCTGTACAAAATGTAGCATAAATTTAAGACAGCATTCAATTTGTGCTGTGAGCATGGTAAATCTACCAAAGTTAAAAAAAAAAAAAAAAATTGTTTTTATCACCCCTTGTAAATAAATTTGTTTTTGATAATGTTTTGATTAGTTTGTGGTTAGTTTTTTTAATTTGTGCCGGTTTTGTTTTAAAGTTAAGAGTGGTTCAAAGACAATTTGTTTTTAAAAAAAATTTGTTAAAGATATGAGTGTCTTGTAAATAAATTTCTTTTTGATAATGTTTTGATTAGTTTGCGGTTAGTTGAAATAATTTGTGCCGGTTTTGTTTTAAAGTTAAGAGTGTTTCAAAGACAAATTAACACTGAAGAAAATTTGTTAAAGATATGAGTGTCTTGTTCATAAATTTGTTTTTGATAATGTTTTGATTAGTTTGTGGTTAGTTTTTATTTTTTTATTTTGTGCCGGTTTTGTTTTAAAGTTAAGAGTGTTTCAAAGAGATTTTTTTTTTTCAAAAATTTGTTACAAATATGAGTGTCTTGTTTATAAATTTGTTTTTGATAATGTTTTGATTAGTTTGTGGTTATATATTATTGTGCCCGTTTTTAATATTTTTTTTTTTGGTGTATTGCCAATTTTTTATTTTGGCCTTTTGGTTGGATTTGCTTTACTTTCTCTTGATGCCTTTTGACTTCTTCAATCAAGTGATGTTGTTGTAGCCAAACAAAAAAAAAAAAGCATATGAACAACATCTATAGTTGTGGATCGTAAAAACAAAGTTACTTTTCTATATTGGTCAATGGATCAACTTATGCTTTTTTTTTTTTTTTTTTTTTTTTTTTTTTTTTTTTCAGTGTTTTGTAAGTAAATTTGTTTTTGGTAATGGTTTGATAAAATTTGTTTTAAGTAAATAAAACCGTATTGAACTTGTTTTAAGTTGTTAGCGTGTCTTGTAGGCGATTTGATCAAGTAAAAAAGAAAAAAGATCAGAGTGTTTTATGATTTTATTTTCAAAGGTTGGAGTGTTGTGTACTAAATGTGTTTTTGACAAAGTTCTGATTAATTTGCTTTAATTTTTTTGGGTTAATTTATTTTGTACCAGTCTACACATGCTTTTGATGAATTTGTTTTAAGTAAAAAAAGGCAACAGATTGTCAAATTGGCACCAAGTCTATTGTAATTTGGCAGATTGTTGTTGTCCTAAGTCCTAACCTAAAAACAACTTGCACTTTTTTTAGAAATTCATTCAGAAAAACTATTTGATATTATGAATTTGCGAAAAAAAAAACTTTGACAATTATTTTGTAAACACATGCGGATGGATGTGACTGAGAAAAGAACACAATTAAACATAAATCACCTCCACGGAAATGATTTGGTGAACAAAAAATTATGCTGGAATTCGACTGGTATGAGATTTTTTTTGGTTAAAAAAGAAAGATGTCCATTAAAAAAATATGTTATAACAGATCAGTTCTCATACCAGTCCATTAGGTGAATGAAAAAAAAATATACTTGAAAAAAAAAAAAACACACACACACCGATCTACCAAAATTAGAACAACAATTCAAACAATAATAACAAATCTACAAAATTATGTAGGAACTAGACTTGTATGAGAACTGATATAAAAAATCCAAACCAACAAACATGAACAACATTTGAACATTAATAACAGAATATACAAAAAATAATAACATCATAATAAATCCCCTTAACAGTCCCTGAAATACAAAGTTCTTGTGCAAATTACAAAATAAAAAAAGAAACAATAATCAACAACAACAAAGTATGAAATTGAAACTAACCCTCCAAGACCATGTTCTTGGACCGACCACGTGGACTGTCTTCACTGGAGGAACTGAGTATCGTTCGGTGTTGGAAGCAGCTGAGGAAGAATGCTCATCCGAGGAAGAGGGCTTCTCTAAAGACATTGAGGTTCTACCTTCCGATGCACGATCTTATAGCCAGTTTCCGTCCACTGTGCGAGGCCGTCACTCACAACACAAAGCCCAAAAATTATTAGGCTCAGGTCTAATAAATAGAATAAAAGCAAATAACACAAAAATCACCTACCTCTCTGATGGGTGAAAGACCCTAATCTGATACAAATGCCGGCGAATATTGCTGCAACGGGCGGAAGGAGGAAGAAAATGAGAGAATGGTGCGGTGTATGTTTTACATCCAGCCGAATTCCAATGCACTCACGCGTCTTTAGAGTCTAAGCATGTTTATTGAATAAGATAAAAGCTTAATTTTTTTTTAAAAAAAGAAACAGAAAAGAGGCTCGAATTACGTTACAATGCGGGAGTGGTTGGGTGTGTGCACGCTGATATGTACAAATGCAACCAACAGACGAGATTCAACCATTGTACATCGTGATTTACTCAACGGTCTTTACAAGCTCATACTAACGCTTAGCATTTATAGTGAAATACACGTTAGTCTTGCATGATAATGCATCTGAAAACGTGGGTCCCACCATCTCATCACTGAAAAGCCGGTTTGAGAGTAGCAATAAATGCTATGAAACTCAAAATTCACGTCTCTGATAAATGCTAGCTATGAAACTCAAAATTCACGCCTGATAATCATTTCACCTTGAAATTCAAACTATATTCAAACAACATTCGGGTTTCATTCGGCTTGGTTCCGGGTTCTGGGTTTTTGAATAAAAACCCGATTCGAATATTGAATAATATTCGAACCAAACAGAACACAAATTTTTATAGTTTTTTTAATGATATGGTGAGTGAATATTAATGGTAAGTACTGTTCATTCACCAATTTTTTTTTTGTTACAGTAGTGAGGCTGCTGAAAGTGATTTTTGTGTGTTTTCATTAAATTGCCTCACCAAAAAGCTATTTTGGTGATGCTCCTAGGAATACTCTAAGTAATCTATTAAAGAGAGGCAAACCTACCTTATTGAGCCAAAGCTCCAATTGTCCCAAATGGAAAGAATAAGGATAATTCATTGCTCAAGTAATCTATAAAAAGATATGCAAGCCTCTCATTTTAAGCCAAGTCATATGTGTCATCATGCATGCCAACAAAAGTAACTTTGAGTTTTAATTATAAAGTTACCCTCAATTTGATGGTTGGAACTTGGAAGTTAAAACTTTTTATTAATGTTATTTAATTTAATTTGTCTCTTCCGTTGATTGGGAAGATGAGCTTTTGTTATAAATTTTTTATTTTTTAAATTCTATAAATTCTTCATTAGCTAAGTTGAGTTTAGAGTATTCGGCTTGCATAGCAAGTGAGCTCGAACTAGCACAAAGAATTCTCATATCGAGCCGAATTAAGTTTAAATTTTACTACTTATCACGAGCTCGGATCAAGTTTAAATTCATGCAATTTTTAAATGAATCGAGCTTGAACAGACAGAATGTCTTGTTTACCTACTTCTTCGAATAAAAGAAAAAAATCATGCAAGAGATGATATCAATGGCATTGAGCTGTCAGCATCGATCACACACACAATCCCTAGATCCCCCAAGCTAGAACCCGCCTCCTATAAAATAGCCCTCCACTTGAAAAAGATCACATTTCATAGAAATGAAACGAGAGCCCACCCATATGGACTCAGAAGGCACCTCCCATGGAAATCCAAGGCGCCTGGAGAATTTTCCACAATAATCCCCATTCAATCTTTGCATAGAAAGGCAAAGGCAATGTGGTTGTCTACGCTGAAGAACCTGAGATGGGCGGTCATAGTATTGGGACTTTCCAACGCGGGGGTGGTCCTTCTGGGTGGGTTTCTCGTCATTCTCGATTACCGGTCTTGTGACTGGCGACACGTGTTTCCCTTCGCGGCCGTTTCGTTGACCGCTGGGATCAGAATTGTGGCAATGGTGCCGAGCGGGATCGCCCAAGAAGCCACCGCCAAGACCATTCTCGAGTCTCCCGCAGAGAGCTCCCCTGCCGTCCTCGACGCCGTCATTCGCCACGAGAGACGGGTACGAAACCGTTGTCTATTTTGCTTGTTTTTCTCTTTCTGGGTTCTGTTTGGTTGTCATGAAAGTTGAGATGAATAGTTGTGATGGGCTGAGTTGAATGGGGATGTTAGGGACCCAGATTTTTGATATAGAGCACTCGGGACCTGTTTAGATAAATTAAACGTTTGTTTTATAGGATTGAGTTGTGAGGGTGGGGACTCAACGGATGTTCTGCATCGTATACTCTGGTGAAGTTTGAATGCAGGTAGGTGGGTTCTCAATGGTGGGATGAATTCTTTGAGGGGTGCTCTTAATAGGGAGAGCCAGGGACGTGACAACAGCAGCATACCTAATAGAGCTCTGCTCCACAACCATGCAATGTGTCACCTGAGATTCATCAATTATTCACAAGAGAAACAATTCCAGAGGAATAATAATTTCACCGGTGGTGCACCCAGCGGAGCAGTTAAACCAGAACAACAGTATTCATAACCACATCCACCAACTATTCTGACATAACACATTAAAACCACAAAATGATCTACCGGTAGCTACCTTGTAAGAAGTATGATGCAGACGATAATCAAGGACATTGTGGATCAATGAGAAGTAGAGAATCATTTTTGAATGAAAAACGGAAACAAACCTAAGTGTTTTTTTTTTCTTTTAATCGCAATGTCTGTGGTACAAACGTGAAGTTATTGTTAATTTTCTTGATGAACAGATGAGGTATAAAAAATGGCTTTGGTGGACCCGGTTTGCGATGGTAATTACAGTGCTGCAATTTGTTGGTGCAACTTATCTTGTGTTCCATATGACTAAACATATATCTCATGATGGAACATCGAATGACTGTGTTTTAGGTAAGGTGGGTTCCTTCTTCTTATTATCTTATTTTTTTAATTTTTTTTTGGCAGGTAAATATAACTCTCATACTCATACGGACCTCATTCTCCACCCGTTATTTGTATGGAGGAAAAATACCATTTGGTCTAAAGACCATTGTCCTAGACACCATTGACCTTCTTGTAGTTATCATTATGTCATATGTGTGCTCATTCTTTTTTAGCTGAAAATATGCATTTCCCACCAATATATATATATGTGTGTGTGTGTGCGCGCACGTGTAGATATGCATATATATGTTGTCTAATAGTATGCATTTTATTATGGAATACATCCTAAATCTAATCTTGAATATTGGAATTGAATAAACAAAAAATTATAAAGGGGACACTCATTAATTAGAAGAGGTAGTACTTCTCCAAAGTGGGGAAAGTTACTCTTGAAAGGGTTTGCTCTTGTAAAGGGTATGCTTTCTAGCCTCCCAACTTATTTCATCTCCCTTCTCTATATTTCTGCTTCAGTGAGTGGTAGACTTGCAAAACTTCATAGACTTTCCTTTGGAATTGGAAGGGTGTTGAATTTAGATATGGTTTAGTGGGAGGATGTTTGTTAGCTAACAAAGAAAGGGGGCTTAAGGTTGAGCCACCTGCATGAACTCAATCAAGTTTCTTAAGTAAGTGACTATGGTCTATGGAGGTTACTGTTTGAGAGGGATGCTTTTTGAAGGAGGGTGGTAGGTGTAAACAAAAATGGGGTGACCTTGTGGAAACCGAATACGGAGTAGGTGGGTTGAGATTGAAGAGAATATTTCCCGTAAGCTGGGTCGATGCAGAAATATTTTTTAGCCTTTTCTTTTTTGGCAAATTGACAGATTGTGTGGTATGGAGAAGTGGAAGGAGTTATTCATTGATTTATTTTCTATTGGCTGTGAATAAAAGGACAACTGTGGTTAACTATGTAGGCTGGTCAGGAGGTTGGAATTTGAGGTGTTTTCGGCTTGTTAAGTATTTGGTAATGGAGTCGGTCAGTTGATTTCTTATGTTCAGGTGTCTCTGTTAAAGATGTGGTGTGTTGGAGATCAAGTAGAAAAGTTGCAACTTTCAGGTCAAATTTTTTCATTTGGAGCTTTGCGGTATTAGAAGAGATGAGTTCTGGAGAGTGTTTGGTGTGTAAGGTATCCAACTAAATTTGCATTCTTTGTATTGATGGCAACCTTGATGCATAATTTGATGGGAAAAAATATGTGGAAGCAGAATATTTTCTTAATTTATTTATTTTTCCCAGTTGGTGTTACATGTGGCAATGAGATGAGGAAACCATAGACAATTGATTCCTTATTGTCTGGTGACTTGTTAGGTGATTTGCTGGATTCTTGGAACATGAAATTTGGTAGTGGAATTGGTTTAGCTGATTGGAAAGTTGTACCTTCTTGTCTGATGGAATTTTTGGTTGGAGAGGAATAGGCAAGCTTTTGAAGGAAACAAACTATCCTTTTGTGAGATAAAGATTTCTTGTTGCATTCTTCTCTTGGGGTTCAATTCATCTATCTCATGCAGCCTCAGATTCACTTTTAGAGTTTACTGTGAAATTGAAATTTAGGATTTGACGTAACCTTTTTTTGACCCCTTCTTTTTTTTTACCTCTCTTCATGTGCATTTACGTGCTTCCTATGCAAACTGGGTTGCACTCCTTTTTGTGCCTTCTAAATATTTTTTTTTTGATAAGAAAAGAACATATAATAATATGAAAAAAAGAAAGGGGTACAATTGCTGCAAGGGTATGTTTTTCTATTAGAAAGATGATGTATTTTCCATATCTTCTGCCAGTTTCTACTAACTGATTTTTTTTTTTACCCAAAAATCAAGGATCTTGCCACATCATCTCATATAATGGTCCTTACCATGTTGACTATAGGGTTGAATTTTGATCTATAGGGAATCTGCTTGAAAAATAAAATTGTCTCATTAATGGTTCATTTGTGGTTGAATTTGATTGAAGTTGAGAATATAGACTGTAAGGCTTTTAAAGTTTGACTATGTTAGGAAGTTTAAATAATAACAACTCCACTAATTGGTTCTCGGTTGGTTGGGTATTTGGGTATAAAGTTGCCATTGAAAGGCCTACTTGGGATTCTAAGGGTATAGGCTTTTAGATATCTGGCCTGTTATGTTTCTTATTTATAAATTCAGATACCTGTCCTGTTACTTTTCTTATTTATAACTTTCTGATTCTCGTTGTCAAGGACTTTCCCTGGGTTCTTGTGAAATGTAATGAATATCTTCGGCAATTTCTGTAATGCAGGTATTGTTTCAAACCGTAGCTGGTGGAAGCAAATATTACTGGTTTTATTTATGACCATGGTGTGCTTTGTCACACTAGTTCAGTGTTTTACGGGATCTGATATTCTTAAATGGAGATCTTACTATGCAACCCAAGATAATGCTTGGAAAGCTCACTACAGGGAAGTATTTGATAATGGCATGCGTGAGGCTTTGTGCTGTCTGGGGCGTGTCAAATACTTGTAGGCTTACCTGCATTTTGGTTGACCTACAGAATTTCTATATATACATCTTTCTGATTTTAGTGTATGTTAACTCTCTGATCTTCCACTTTTTGATCTCATTTGTCCAGGAGTGTGTTAGAGGAAGATGAAGTTTATTCTGTAGCAAGACTATTGGGTGATCTTGTTGCTTACCGTGCTTCAGGAACTGGGCATCTGGAAATCTTGGCAGGTTTGTTTTGAAATTGTGCTGTTGTATACTGTGTTATGCTTGTATGTTGTTTCATGGTTGCTGCATGTCATAACTCTTAGATTTTTAAATGATGTATCAATTTGCTATTGTATTGTATAATTAGATAATTATTTGTGCTTGTCTATTGTTAAATCATTAGTTGTCCCTAAACCTTGAGTTGATAGGAAATTGCGAATTTAATTATTTAATTAACATTCTAATACTCTCTATCACGTTTGAGCTCAAGCTTCCCCTCCAAAAGTGGGTCCTAACACATGAAATATTTAATAGAAATGATAGCTAAATTACAGAGTCATGGTTCAAATTCAGGACCATTGCTTTGGTACAATGTATTAATGGTGCGTTTGGCAAAAGAATTTTCAAAAACAAACATGATTTTGATTTTTTTTTTTTTTAAAAACAAATCATATTTTATTCAGCTTTTTCAA
Organism: Alnus rubra; assembly: GCA_028654335.1. NCBI lineage: Eukaryota > Viridiplantae > Streptophyta > Magnoliopsida > Fagales > Betulaceae > Alnus > Alnus rubra. Next base: position 2,297,745 of record JAJPGS010002212.1, read on the forward strand.
AAACTAATCATATTTTATTCAATTTTTTCTGAATAAATCATATTTTATTCAATTTTTTTTAAAATGTCAAACCTCGAAATTCGCGCACCAAATAAGAATTGAATTCTTTTTTTAAAAATCGAACACCCAAACGGACCATAAGTCACTAGTTCTTTCAAAATTTTCATAATTTTATGAGCATGAGTTGTTCGAGAAGAGCCTCAATGCTTCATTTATTGCTTTCATCTCTAAAAAGGTTGGGCAGTTGGAAGTAAAGTATTTCAAACCTATCAGCCTAGTGGGGAGTGTTTACAGAATTTTGGCGAAAGTCCTTGCTATCAAAATGAAATAGGTGTTGGGAGTGCTTTTATTGAAAACATAGAATGCCTTCATAGGGAGAAGACAAATTCTAGACTCGGTTCTTATGGCTAATGAGTGTCTGGACAACAGGCTGAAATCAGGTATTCTTGGCATTACCTGCAAGCTGGACTTGGAAAAAGCCTACAACCATGTCTATTGAGAGTTCCTCTCCTATCTCATGAGACGTCTTGGCTTTGGTTCTAAATGGAGGAAATGGATGTCTGCTTGTATTGCCATGGCCTGCTTCTCTATTTTGATTAATGTAAGCCCACGTAGCTTCTTTGGTAGTTCTCAGGACCATCGCCAAGGTGACCTTCTCTCACCTTTTCTCTTTGTGATTGTCATGGAGGTCCTCAGTAGGATGCTATCTAGAGATAGTTGAGGGTTATTTATCGGGATTCTGGGTAGGCACCCAAAACATTGCCCCCTGGAAATATCCCACCTCTTTGCAGTTGATATGCTCATTATGTGCGATGTAGACCACGAGCAAATCTATATTTTGGGTCATATACTCCACTGTTTTGAGGCAATTTCGGGCTTGAAGGTCAACCTTCGAAAATTTGAATTAGTCGCAGTAGAGGAGGTTCCGCATCAAGAAGAGCTGGCCGACATTATCAATTGTAGTTTCTCTTTTCTTCAATTGAAATCTTTGAGACTTCCTCTGGGAGCATCTTTCAAGTCAAAAGCTATTTGGGAGGAGGTAGTTGAGAAGATGAAAAAAAGATTGGCTAAATGGTAGAAGATTTATTTGTCTTGGGGTGGATGCCTTACTCTAATTAAGAGTACGTTATCCAGTTTACCTACGTACTTCTTATCCATCTTTCCTTTGTCAGCTGGTATAGCTAAGAGATTAGGGTGTCTCCAAAGAGACTTTCTTTGGGATGGACCAGGAGGTGAGCCTAAGTTTCATCTAGTGAATTGAAAGACTATGCTTCTCAATTTCTAGAGAAGGGTTGGGAGTTAAGAATCTCATGTTGTTCAACAAAGCTCTTCTTGGGAAATGGTTTTGGAGATTTGTACATGAGGAGAATTCTTTAGACAAGTGATTGTTGAGAAGTATGGGAAACATTAGGGGTGGGCAAATTATCCGATTACCGAAAACTCACCGACCGCCTACCGTAAAATAAAAAATCGAAATAAAAAAATTTACCGATTTAATAGGTCGGTAGTTGGGTAAAAGGATATTTCCGTCGGGTTCCGACTCGACCCGACATTAAGCAAAACGGCATTGTTTGATGCGTTATCTGAAAAACTCTAAAATAACAACTTAAACGACACCGTTTAGCAAGCTTATATATACGAATTTTTCTCACTTTTCAAATCCTAGAATCATCTTTGCCGTCTCCCACTCTTAGTCTCTCGTGATTGCTGATCTCCCTCCCTCCCCAATACTTGCTGCTCACACCTCACACATCTGCTGCCCTCCTATTCTGCAAGCCTCCACTATCCACATGTACCATAAGATCCACGATGCCACGTCCGGTCTGTGCAGCAAGAAGCCAAGAACTAAGATCATGATTCATGAACAAGAAGATCGTGATTCACGAGGACCACGAGCCAAATAGCCAATCCTGTTGATTTGGTACCTAGGTTTATTTTTTTTCTTTGATTTATATATATTGTGATTTGTGGGTTTGATTATTGTTGAGTTTGAGAGTTTTGGGTTATTGTGGTTTCACTGGTTTGTAATGTTTGTTCAACTTTGTTGGAAACTTGAAAGTTTAGGCTGTAATCTTGTGATTCTTGTTGAATTTATGGTTGAATTTCCTATTTATCTGACCAAACATTACCGATTTTTCCTTTTTTTTTTATTTATTTTTTATTTGCGAAATTATTCCTTGTCGAAATGAAGTTGGGTAATTACCCGACTTCACTAACAAGCACGGTTGGGGATTGGAAACACTATTTCCGACCCCGACTTATTCGACGCCCACCCCTAGGATGGGTTGGAGTTCAGAGGAAGTTCGTGGGTCCCATGGGTGTGCCTTTTTGGAAGATTATTAGGAATGATTAAAGGGTATTTCTTCAGCTCTATTTCCTGCAAGGTTGGGGATGGATCCTGCATCTGTTTTTGGCATGATGTGTGGTGCGGTGTAGCCGTTCTCAAGTTTGCTTTCACAGACTTTTATTCGATAGCTTGGGACAAAGAGGCCTTGGTGTGAGATTACTTGGTATCCTCGAACTTTTATACATTGGAATCCAAGTTTTACTACGGCAGTCCATGACTGAGTGCTGGAATCTCTTGATTCTTTCCTGAATCCTTTTTACTCCTCTAAAAACCCATTCGAGGGGAGATGAATAGAATGTTGTGGATTTAATCTAGCAATCATGACTTTGATGTGAAGAGCAACTATAAATCTTTATAGTTTGGAGATCTTGGTTCGTTCCCCTGGAAAAGTGTTTGAAAAGTCGAGGTCCCGCCACACAGTGCTTTCTTTACTTGGACGACAACTTTAGGTAGAATTCTCGTGGTTGATAACCTTAGAATGCTAGGTTTCACCCTTGTAAACTGGTGTCACGTATGCAAAAAGAATGAGGAGACTGTAAATCACCTTATTCATTGTGAGTACACTAGTGATCTTTGGCACTTGGTTCTTAACCTATTTGAAATTTTGTCGGCTATGCCTAGCAACATTCTAAAGCTGCTTCTTTGTAAAGACAATGTCTGAGACATTTCAAAGAGGCTACTTGGAAATTATTACTGCACTCTTGATTTGGAGCATCTGGAGAGAAAGGAATCATCGCCTTTTTGAGGACTGCGAGTCTAATGTGCTTAGTTTAAAATATGTCTTTTTGAGATCTCTCTTGGATTGGGTTGTAATATATGTTCCTAATCTCCCCTCTTCGAATCTTTTAAATCTTGTTAACTTCTTAGATTTTCGACACCTTTTAGGATGGTTGTATCTGTTGTATAATTTTTGTTTACTAGGGCTTTTGCATTTTCCCTCAATAAATTATTATTCAATAGAAAAAAACTAGTTGTCTCAGAAGTTTAAGCTGATAGGAATGAGCGAATTTAATCATTTAATTAATATTCTAACATCTATTAACATAACTTAGTTCGTTAATTCTTGGTGGAAGTCCTGCCTTGAAGTTTGGTGGTTTGCAAGTGCTGCCAAGTGGCTACTGCTTGTACAAAGATGTACAGCAGATAATGTGGTAACTCATGGGGGTTAGGGGACAACTTTTGATACTTCTGGACTTTTGTATTTATGTGTTCACGTATAGTTGGTCCTTTTTCACTTTTTCCTGTTTCAGCATGGCATCTCTGACCCACCTTGAGATGAGAGTTGTCCCTAGAGATCCAAACGTCTGGGTTCCTCTATAGTAGGAACCATTATTCTCCTAATCGCTTATGAAAAATTTGTTTTCAGGTATTATAATATGTAGTGTGTCTGTGTGAACATCAGAGATGAGGACTGCAGTATCTGGTAGTAGGCAGTTTGTAAGCATTCAGCATATGAGCTTGGGATTTTGTCCTTGCATTTAACTCGCCCTGGAGCACTGTAGTTTTTTAGTTCCTCCACTTTAACAAATCTTTGTTTTTCAAGAAATAAACAATTAACAGGCCAAATCAATTAGATTCATTAGAAACATAGAATGCATGAAAAATTTCAGAAACATTCATAATCAGTTGTTAGTGTTACTCATCTAACTTTTTGATGTTTTCCTGATTTTTTTCTCCAATAAATTCTACTTTTTCTATTATTTTTATTTTTTTTAAAATTTTTATAACTGAGGTATCCTGGGCTTTGCCTCGACTAGATCCCTGGAACACAATGCAAAGCGCCCCCTCCAGAGAGGTTGGGTAAGGCTCAGACTTTTGCTCGCGGGTGTGGTCCTATGAAATTGTTTGCACTCAAGAGGGATCGAACCTTAGACCTGATGCTTCATGAGGCATCAATGCCAAGTGACTTACCACTCGAGTCAATCCCTTAGGGTTATTTATTTATTTTTGATAGGTAATAAACAGAATATCATTAAAAAGCGTAAAAGGCGCCCCTAAGCATACAAGAAGTATACAAAAAGGACACAAAAAAAAAAGAAAAAAAAAAGAAAAAAAAAAAAGAAAAAGAAAATTACATCAAACCCCCATCTTCTTGCCCCTGTCCCGACTAGAACCCATTCCCCTAGCATCGAAATTGATAGAACATTCTAGATTCTTGACCTCTCTTTTCCACTTTTTCCTTTTTATCTCCTTATCCTTCTTAGGAGGGGATTCAAAGTCAAAGCGCTCATCCTCGATCAAAGCCAAAAAATCTAAAAATCCCTTCTGATCAGATCCCATGAACGAAACCCCGATCGTGCGAAAACACGACTTGCTATCTTCCACAACCCTGGGGTAAACAACAACACTATCCTTTGGAACAACCCCTTTAGAAGAATCCCCCACCTCAACGATCCCAGACGGCAAACCAGGAACCAGGGGGCACCCAGCAACACTTCCTTTTGGATCAACCCCCTTTGAAGATTCCCCCATCTCAATGACCCTAGACGACAAACCAGTTAACTGGGGGTGCCCAAACACAAAGGGGACCGGCCTTGGCCAATGAGGAAACAAAACCCACTGACCACAGGGAAAGGAAACCGAAACCCCAGGAAGACCCAAAAGATTAACCCCACCAAAACTCCTTCCCAAGGCAGGGACATCCGCAAGCATCCCTTCCTGCCGACTGAGAGAAGATGATCGGTACAAAGAACCAGAAGGCGCACTAAGAGCAACGTCGACGTGGTCACGCCCAACACCGACAGACGAGTCACCAATCTCCCCAAACTGAAAGACCTCAACGCCCGACCTCACCCCAGCTGACAGAAGAACCCCTGCCTGCCGAAGGATGAGCCCTGATACGGAAGAACTTGAAACTAAAGAAGGCCGCACCCCAGAAGGAAGAACACTCAGAAACACCGGCGGACGCAACACCAGCGCCGGAAGAGAGGAAGGGACGGCAACCTCATTGACGGACTCGACCATAGGAACGAGCACCCGATCACTGGATCTAGCCCCGGAAAGAGACAGAACCAGATCCACCCCAGGATCTGCCGCCGACATCAAGTCCGGCCGAAGGGCGCTCCCATGGATCTCCATCGGACGCTGAAGACACCCCTGACCCGATCCCCGCCCCGATATTGCACCATCAGCCGAAGACAGCTTACGGCCCGAAACATCGTCCGAATTAGCATAGGGCTTAAACTTTGCCCCAGCCCGAAACCCTTTAACAACAGACTTTACCCTCTTAAGCACCCGACCCGCCACAAAACCCACCCTACGTTTAAGCCCAAGAGAAGACTTATAGCCCAGCTTTTTCGGCAAGCCACAGGCCCACACCAGCGCCTTGGAGAACTGGCCCAGGATTTCAAACACCTTCTCGAACACTCCAACCAGTCCCTCCCCTTGTAGAGAAACGTCACCCTCAGCGGCTGAATTCCTGGACACGCCAGCCTGCCTATAGACACAACCTCGATACCTGGACTGGTCTTCTGCACGAAGGTTCAATCCCGAAACGCCGACCGGTTGCTCCTCCAGAACGGAGCAATCACTCACCTGACAGACCGCTCCCATCTCCATTCCCCGCAGCTGCGTCTTCTCCACGTCGCACCCGACCGGCAGAGGCCAATCACCAATCATCTTTGTCTCAACCCTGGTTCCTGAGACGGTAGCTGCTGAACTCACCACCGCCGCATACGACGGACGTCCTGAACCAATCCCCAGTTTACCGCCCGACGGCAAAACACCAGATGAAGAAAGACCGCCAGAAGACGACGGCCCACACGTGTTTTCCAGAAAATCCAACATTTTGCTCAGCTCCCCAGAAACACGGCTCCACCCTCTCCCGTCCCGACCTTCAGGAAAAAGGATGCGCCCTCTCCGACCTCCGTCGAAAACTGCCACCTCCAAGAACCGCCCAGATCTGTTTTCACCTCTCCGAGTGATGGTCGCCTTTGAACCCTCCCTAAAGGATTTGACGAAATCCTCGATCCCAGCATTACCCAAGACTTCTTCCACCCTCGACAATAACCAAGCTGTGCAGCTCAACCCGAGAACAACATAACCTGAGAACCCTTTTCTCTTTTCCTCCACCCGAAGCTCGGCAGACCCTGCTTCCACCGAGAATCGGAAGGATTTAGCCTCCACATAGAACCGGCTCTCCATAAGGCAGAAGCCGACACCCCTACAGGGAAGACATCCCTTCCAAACAAACGCAAAATAACCCACCACCCAGTAACCACCGAGAGATTTTAAGAGAGAACGAAAGATAGACCAAAAGCTAAGGTAGAACCCCAGGCGGTACGCGCCTGCACGCACCACCGCAACTTATTCAGTAGAATGTACCTTTTTTAAGATCTCTTTAGCAGTCACTTCTGTATCTTGTGAAAATCAACCATGATTAATTTTAGGGTTATTTATTTTAGGGTTTATAGTGTGAAAATCAACCATGATTAATTTTGTAATTGACATGAGGATTTTGTTTGGGGCTTACCTTGAGGAAGATCCTAAAGTTTGGACTTTGATGCTTATCTCATGCCTTGATAGGTGAGACAAGCATAATTTGTGTGACCTGTCTTTATGCACGGTCCATATATGTTGTTAGTCTCGTATATTTGCATAAAAACAATATCTCAAGGTCTGGACCATTGTTTATCAGTTATTGAGTTTCTTTGTAATCTGCACCTTAGATTTTATTATTGAATGGCTTGTGCTACTGTAACTAGTGCTCTTCCCTTTCTATCCCTTTGTATTCTTTTTGTCTAAGCTATTGCATGCGCTAATACCAATAGCAAGATGTATGCTGTCAGCACAATCCCAGTTTGTACGAGCCACTAAGAGCTCCGTGTTGCTTTTACAAATCTTCATCTTCCAATTGGATCTCTCTCTCTCTCTCTCTCTCTCTTAATTGCTTGTTCTTCAGAGATTTCCATTTTCTTTCTTCTCCTTATTCATTTCCCCCCCTTTGCCTATTACTTTGTGAACTGTTTCTTTAAAGCTACCCCTCCAGGAGAAATGTACAGTGAGAGCTTCTTTAACTAGTATATTCAAACTAGAAAACTAGTTGTCGCTAGTGGGGAACTATCTGTTTTCTTCAAAACAATTAGGTCAAATGAAGCAAACAGAAAAAAGAGTAACAAGGAAACCTGGTGGTATTTTGTGCCAGTTTAATGCAATTAATAACCAAGGCATTAGAGGCCTTGTATACATCACTGGAACCCTTATGGATGTCCCTTTAGGTGTCAGTGACTAAAGAGTTCAGAGGTCACCTGTGCTAAATCAGAACTATTAATTGGGTTTTTATTTCCTGGACTTAAGCAATAGCAATGATTCATGACAGTTTATTTATTTATTCTTCTATCATTATCTTATCCTATTGCTTTTAATGAAATGCATTGCTTAAAAATAAAAAAATAAAATGATCATTATCATTGTCCTATAGCTTTTCTCTTTTCTCTCTCTTTTCCATCATTTTTTTTTTTTTGATTCGTAAGTTACACACACACACCCACCCACCCAGTGATAAGTTCACTTTTCATCTATATATGCTTTATGCCTCAAGCTGCTTCTTCAGAGTTTCATGTAACTGGTATTAATTCCCATGACATCAGAGAGCATCCCTGTCCAGGTTTAGCCTTATTGCGGAGACATAGTCAATCCTCTAAATCATTTGAAGATTCCATGGAGGCACCTGAAGAACAGATTCAGGAGGCTGCAGCTCTTCATAAATTTGCCGAAGCTGCCTACACAGTAGTACATTAAATTTTTTATTCAATATGCCTTTTCAAGTTTATCATCTTAGTTTTATTTACAACTGCTACATTGTGCAGGGTCCGTTACTCGATTTTGGAAGAAATCCTTTCTTATTTCCCTGTGCATGGCTTTATAGGCAAGGGGTTTTGACTCCCTGGATGCGTAACAGGTCATTAATCCATGCATATCCTGCTTGATGTATATGGGCAACATTATAATGGGACGTAGCTAAGAAATTTTAGGACCATGAGTTAATTATTTTGGTCATCTTTCGTTTTTCAATCTTTATTTTTGAATATAAAGGCATTCTTAGAGACCTTGATCTCTTAGAAATTACTGCTTTAAACTTTTGTTGCTTATGATTCTATGTTCTTCTTCTCAGGCGGCCCATACTTGGTGGTGATAATTGGTGGCGAGGCCATGCGGCAGCCTTTTTAAAATATGTTAATTTAACCCCAGAAGTACTTAGACAAGGGCGTGTTAACCAGGTGATTTTATTTTAGTGCTCTTAATTTTCCATTCGTGACAGAAAGAACTAAATCAGATTGGGTGAGCATCACCCCACGAGGCCATATGGCAGCCTTTGATTTATTTTCCTTATTCCATTTCTACTCATGACTTGCATGTGTTGATACCAAATCTGATGTAAGATTTGATGGATTTTGTTTAGAGGTTTGAAGTATTATTTTGCACTTGGAAGGATTGAATCTTGAGTGGTAGAAGTGGTTACAAGATTTTCTTTGACAGCAAGGGTCTTCTGATTTTCTGTAGCAGCAGGATTCTTTGGGCGTTTAGGGTATTAGGTTAAGGAATTGATGGTGGTAAAAGGTTGATACAATTTTGGAAATTAGGACTTCTGTAAGGGGTATGTGATGTGGGACAGAACTAAGATTGTTTTAACAGCGTATGACAGCAGCAAAAACTATGAATTGAAGATAAAAAAGAGAATTCAGGAAAAAAGAAAATAACAAATAGGGAGAGAAAAGCCTTAATTGTCCTAAATAAGCAAACAGAAAAATAACTCTGAAAAACTTAAAATTTAATTGATACTTGAAAAATTGATTCCAAGATAATGCAAAACTGCCTTTATATAGGCTACTTTCCATGTAAAATACTTGGAGACAAAGAAAGAAATAAAAATACAAAAATAACCCGAAACTTTGAGACAAAACAAAATACTTGTATAGAAAGTAAAAGATATTATTCTAGAAATAATCCCTAAATATCATGACGATTCTTTCCATTCTTGTGCAAATATTCTTTATTAAGATATTCCAATGCCATTAATTCAGTATCTGACAACTCAGCTACTGATTAAATATTTTTTCTTGCATCAATCTCCTCGGGTTGGAAAGAATTCGTCATCGAATTCAAATTATATTTGCCTCGATCTTTTGGATGTCCAATCAATCCCTTGACACTAAAGCAACTTGATACTGGACGAGAAACAACTTGCAACCCATCATAATGACTCTGAATATTAGATCTAAAGTTACTCACACCAACTTGAGATGAGAAAATCTTCACAAGCTCTTGATTGATTGTCATAAATTCATTCATCGTAAAATTTTTCCAATTCTTTCTTAACCACGTAAAATTAATTTTTCTTCCAACATTCCAAAACTACGTCAAGATTTTGTTTAGGAAAATTTGATAGAGAATTTATAATCCCAAGAAAATCAATAGAATTAATTTTCTTAAGATCCTATTTAGATATTTCACTCTTTAGACTTTTATCAAACACATGATTATCCACTTTTTGTTCAACCTCTTGACCATACCTATTGGCATATGTATCATAAGTTGGTGTAGAATTCCAATCTACAAAACATTGAAAAGGATCTTCTACGTCTTCTTCATGTTGAAACTCTTGATTGACAAACTCTTCATCCTAATCATGTTGGTCCCGACCCAGAATAGGATTGTGATACAGGTTCTCGAAATTGGATTTTGAATCGCGACCGTCAATATCGTGATACATCTCCATGTTTTGCGCTGCTAGACGCTGGGTTAACTCTACAACCTGCTTTTGCAAGTCTTCAATCATTACTTCTTGTATTCTGCATTCATGGTAGGGAACTTTCCCGTTCGGAACCTGTACACGCCAACCACGATCACCAGTCATGAAAATTCACTCCAAAAAGACGCTAAGCTCTGATACCAACTGATGCGGGACAAAACTAAGATTGTTTTGATAGTGTATGATAGCTGTGAAAATTATGAATTGAAGACAGAAAAGGGAATTCAAAAAGAGAGAAAATAACAAATAAGGAAGAGAAAAATCTTAATTGGCCTAAATAAGCAAACAGAGAAACAACTCTGAAAGACTTAAAATTTAATTGATACTTCAAAACTTGATTTTAAGATAATACAAAACTGCCTTTAAATAAGTAAGCTTGAGTACTTTCCATGTAAAATAATTGGAGAAAAAGAAAGAAATAAAAATTCAAAAATAACCCGAAACTTTGAGACAAATCAAAATACTTTCTTGTACAAAAAGTAAAAGATATTATTCTAGAAATAATCCCTAAATATCATGATGATTCTTTCCATTCTTGGGTCTCCAAGGATCAGCGTGGTTGATGGCCACCGTTGAGGAGGCATTGAAAGCCCCAGTGAAGTATGCAGCAGTGCTACGCTTGGTGGACAGAGTGGAAGAGAAGATGGTGGGGTTGAAGCTGGTGTCCATGACTCCTCTCGATCTGCTTCCATTGATGTTGGCGAATGGCGGTGAGGAGGTGTGAAGGACGGTGAACTGCTACGAGCTTGATATCTCTGGGTCGTCGACGGTTCTTCCCTGCGTCACAACGAAGAAGACGATAGAGACGAAGGGCAGTTCCGTTATTTACTGGCTGAAGTTGTTTCTTGGGCGTTCTTGTTTAGTGATGGATCAGGTTAGAGCATATCTGGGTCGGTTAGTTGGGTTGGGTTCTAAGCCCAATGGTTTCAGGCATAAGACTGTCAGCAAGAAGCCCATTATCCATCTTAAACTGTTTTGCAAGTCTTCAGGTCAGGGTTTTAAGCTTTTTTTCAGGTCTTCCCTTCAGCCCAAATACTCTGGGCGTGGACCTTCGGCTTTGGTAGGAACTCATGGAGCTTCCAATTAGATCTCTTCACCGGATATCTTGTCAGATGAATGTTTTGGGTCTGACTCGGTGGAAGGCTCGATGTTGGGGATGTCGGAGGTTGGGCCTGAGTTGTTCTTGAAGGACCTTCGGTTGGGTAATGTGGTTTTGGTTTCCACTGCTCGGAATGGGCTTGTCCTTGTGAGCTCCGGTCCTTCTCCTTCAGAATCTCTGCTTGAGCAAGAATCAGCTATGGTGTCTATGGAAGCTTCTCTCAAGCTTGAGGGGTTTGCTTCGGCTCTAGTTCACTTCTTCCCCAGTGGTTCTTCCTCAGGGGCTGATGAGATGGGAGAGAGGCTACGTCTTTCTCGTCCATTGGCTACGTCTTTCTCGTCCATTGGCATCGACCTCAAAGCTGTTTCAGTATTATTATAGAAAGGCTAGGGCAGGTCGAGCTGTGAAAATGGATGAGCGTTTATTTTTCGATTCTGTGGCGGCGATGAGATCAGAATTTGCTGGTGGGATACCTTTTCCTCTCTCGGGTGCCACTTCTGAATGAGAGCTCCCTTTGGAGTCTAAGCTAGTGCTAAGCTCTTGGGTGCCACCCCTTGTTGACGAGGCAGCTTCTGTGAAAGATGTTATTAAGCAAATTCCTCTGGCGAGGGGTTTTTTACGGGGAGGTTTTCTCAACTCGAGTCTGGCAAGGCAAGTTTCACCTAAAGGTAGTCTCTGAGAATACCTTGTTGAGAAACAAGATTGTGGATTTTGAATTGAGATTAGGTTTGTCTAAGAAGCTTCAGCCTGATAGTAGTAAAGGTGCTAAAGCTCGTAAAGCTTGTATTGATAAAGGTAAATCCATTGTTGATAATGTTGTCAATAGTTCTAAGTCTAAAGCACCCTCTAGGAAGCAAACCTCGTCCAAGTTTGTTTCTACGTGTTACCATTTTGGTATGAGTGGCCACATTCGTCCAAATTGTCATCTCCTTAAATCTTCTCTTCCTAAGTCTAGGAGGAATGTTACCAAGAATAATGAACCTGAGTGTGACACTCGGATGAGTATCCTGATCGATCAAGTGAGTCCTGTCAACTTGAGACTGGATGAACTCTCTCTTGCTCTTCTTCTAAGAACTCTAAAGTTCTTCCTAGTTGCGAGAATAGTTCTCAGGCTTTCTTTGTTAGAAACAAGAAGCTTTTGAGAGATAAATCTGACCATTCGTGTTTTGTTGCTCACACTTCCTTGAGATGTCTTGATTCTTGTAATTGGTACCTTGACAGTGTCTGCTCTAGACATATGTGTGGGGATAAATCTGTATTTAAACATTTCAATGAGTGCAGGGGTGGCAGTGTCACATCAGAGATGGGAACGAATCTCAGATCAGGGGAAAGGGTTCAGTTGAGATCCAAGGGTTCTCAAAACTTCGTGAAGTGCTGTATGTCAAAGATCTCAATGCAAATCTCCTCAGCATTAGCCAAATTTGTGATGATGATTGCATTGTTCAATTCTCCAATAAGGAATGCAATGTTTTTGCTGAGAATGATGATTGGATCATGGGTGGTCTAAGGACCTTTGACAATTGTTATGGCATTGGGCCAAGCACTACCTTGAGTTGCAATAGAGCTAAACTTGATGAAACTGAACTGTGACATCAACGGTTGAGGCATCTGAATTTTAAAGACCTCTATAGGGCTTCCAAAGAGGAGCTTATGGTTGGACTTCCTAAGTTGGGAAAGTCAGAAAAAATGGTGTGTGGCCCATACCAATTGGGAAAGTAGATCAAGTCTCAGCACTGGAAGACTAACTCCATTAATAGCTCCAGCATCCTAGAACTACTTTACATGGATCTGATGGGTCTCACTAGAACAGAGTGCATGCGAGGAAAGAGATATATCACGGTTGTTGTGGACGACCACTCCAGATACACTTGGGTGATGTTACTCAGAGAAAAATCAGAAGCAAGTGATAAGGACAAGAACTTTGTTTAATAGGATTCAAAATGAGAAGGGGTATCTCATTAAACGAATCCAAAGTGATCATGGAAGAGAGTTTGAAAACATTGCTTTTGAAGAATATTGAGCTGAAGTTGGAATCAAACATGAATTCTCTGCACCCATTACTTCACAAAAAAATGGAGTTCTAGAAAGAAAGAAAATGGTTATTCAAGATATGGCTCGTGCCATGCTACATGTGAAGTTGTGAACACAACCTGCTACATGTTTATTTTTATAGAAAACAATATTCCAAATGGAAATCAAATCTATTTATTTTTTATATTATAGTTATATTCTATTATTATCATTATCATAAAGCATTAAAAGGGATGTACGGACTCGAACCATAGACTTTCTGGGTAAAAAAAATATGAAACTGATCATAATCAAAATGATTTGAATTGTTTCAAAGATCCAATTTTTTTTTTTGGGCTCTTTCACCAACTGATATAAATATTAGTTAGCCTTCTATTATTTTTTTTTTTTTTAGTCTTAATAGAAAGATAAGGAGATAGTTTTGTATGCTTTGATTTAGTATTTTGATTCCAAGAAAAAATAAAGGAGCACTTCCTAAGTGTTCCAGAGAAGGTAAATATTTTTAAATATTTCTGATGTCATAACCCTAAGGGGTTGCCTCAAGTAGTAAGGGCTTTGGTTTTTGTGGTAGTCCCTGAGGTCTAAGGTTCAAACCCATTGGATGCAAACAATTCTTTGGGGCCAGTCCGCCGGCAAAGCCGGAGTATTACCCGATTCGTGTGGAGGGGGCACTTTACATGGGTCCGAGGTTTACCTGACAGGGGTGGGTACACGAAGTGACCCTGCCTTGGAAAGGTTCCTCGTCATCAAAAAAATATTTCTAATGTCATGATTCGATCTTGGTCGGCTTGATGTTTGATCTCTTACCCTGGACCTTCTCAATTTTCTGGTTCGATCATAATTTTTGAAAGATTGTTCTTACCTCTTACAAACGAATTATTAGGTGTAAGAATATTGCTGAACAGCAGCCACCTGCACAAGAATGTGACTCTTGGTAGTGCTAAAATAGGTTTACCTTTTTTATTTTTTTTATTTTTTTATTTTTTATTTTATTTTTTGATAAGTAATTTAAAATTCATCAATAAAGCGCAGAGGGGCGCAAGCCTAATATACGGGAAGTATACAAGAGTGCCCCTAAAAGGGAGGAACAAATAATAAATTTAGAAAGTCTACAAAAGTAAAAACAACTAGGTGGCAAAGACTGGACGCTAACCAAAGAAGTAGCGTGTTAAGCACACGCTTCCTTAACACTACCATTACAGTCTCTACATCTTCAAAAAGCCTCGCATTCCGCTCCCGCCAAATGCTCCACAAAACACAGTGATGAACTAATTGCCAAGCTTTTTTAGCTAGGCCATGCCCAAAAGACGCACTCCAAGTAGTCAACAAATCCAGCACCGTTTGTGGCATGACCCACTCAACTCCAAATAAAGAAAACATAAAGCTCCAAAGCTCACGGGCGGTGTCGCAGTGAAGTAACAGATGATCAATAGCCTCCCCCTTCTTTTTACACATACAACACCACTCAATAACCACAATATTCCTCTTTCGCAGATTGTCATGGGTCAGTATTTTTCCTAAAGCTGCAGACCATACAAAGAACGCTACCCTTGTCGGAGCCTTAGCACACCATATGTTCTTCCACGGAAATGAAGGGCCTTCTTTCCTACTAAGCACTTCATAATATGACCTTATTTCAAATAAGCCCCTTGTAGAGGGATTCCAAACTAACCTGTCACCCTCTCCTTGTCGAATCGAAGTGGAGTACAACCGCTCGAAGAAGGAAAGCACCATCTCCATCTCCCAGTCCTGGAGTTGCCGCGTAAAGAGAACATTCCAATGAATATTTCCATTATGAACTGCCAAGTTATCCACCACCATTGCAGCTTTGTTCCTCACAATAGTATACAGAATTGGATAACAGTGCTTCAAAGATCTCTCTCTTTGATAAGTAATAAGTTGGTCTTATTAAAAGCGTAAGGCGCCCCTCAATACACCGGCAATATACAAGAGAACGCACCTAGCTAGAAAGTGAAAAATGAACAAGAAATTCATCAAAGGTAAACGACAACGGTGACACAAAAGCCACCGTCCAAAGATACAACGTATGAAAAAAAGAAGCTAAAATTTCCTCCGAGGATCTCTCCAAATCCTCAAAACACCTATCATTTCTTTCATTCTAAACACACCAGAGAATGGATGTCGGCACCATCTTCCAAATAACAGCACTCCTAGGCCTACCAGCCATCTACCAACACGCAAACAAGTCAAGGACTCTCAGAGGCATAACCCAAGACAGACCAAAACGAGAAAAAATAGCACTCCACATAGCGTATGCAACATCGCAGTGAAGGAGAAGATGATCCATTGATTCCCCGCTTCTCTTGCACATGCAACATCTATCCACCACAATGACATGCCTCTTCCTGAGGTTATCCCCCGTTAGGATCTTGCCTAGAGCCGCAGACCACGCGAAAAAAGCCGCCCGCGGAGGAGCCTGAGTCCGCCATACACTCTTCCAAGGAAAGTGACTTCTCACATCGCAAGCCAGAGAGCTAAAGAAAGACCCAACCTTGAACAAACCTTTTTTGGAAGGGATCCACCACAATTTGTCTTCACTACCTCTATTAAAATTGACCGAGTGCAATACCTGGAAAAACGCAGCAAAGGTATCCACTTCCCAATCATGCGCTTCTCTGAAAAAGCGCACGCTCCACTGATTGAAGCCACCCACAAGCTCCACATTATCCGCAACTGAAGCATCCTTCGCATGAGCAATTCCAAATAAAACAGGAAAAGCTTCCTTAAGAGTTGAGTTCCCACACCACAAATCATGCCAAAATTTTGTTCTAGCCCCACCTCCCACCTCAAATATAGAGAATCCTACAAAATTCTTCCACCCTTTCCTGATGTTCTTCCACAACCCCACCCCAAAAGTACCTGTAGGCTCTAGGGAGCACCAACCTCCCCATAAACTTCCAAACTTGGAATCCACCGCTATTCTCCACCAAGCTTCCCTCTCAATCCCATAACGCCATAGCCATTGGCCTAATAGAGCCTTGTTAAACACCACCAGATTTCTAATACCCAACCCGCCTTCTGAAACTGGAGTGCACACTTTAGACCATTTCACCAAATGATACTTGAACTCATCACCAATTCCTCCCCAAAGGAAGTCTCGTTGTAGCTTCTCAATACGAGCACCTACACTTGCCGGGATAGGAAAAAGAGACAAAAAATACGTGGGCAAGTTGGAAAGAGTACTCTTGATGAGGGTAACTCTACCTCCCTTGGAAAGGTATAACCTTTTCCAGCTGGCCAACCGACGTTCAACCTTCTCAATAACACCATCCCAGATATGAATAGATTTGTAGGAAGCCCCCAATGGAAGGCCTAGATACTTCACCGGTAGATTAGCAACCCCACACCCTAGAATATCGGCAAGACCTTCCACTTGAACTACGTCTCCCACAGGGATTAAAGCTGACTTGGCCAAATTAACCTTCAAGCCCGAAGCAGCTTCAAACAGAAGAAAGAGGCTTCTAAGATAACGCAACTGAGCATGGCGAGCATTGCAGAAAATCAAAGTATCATCTGCAAATAACAAGTGTGAGAATGAAACATTACCCACACTAAATCCTTCGAGTAAGCCCCCTCCTACTGCAGCTGAAATCATTCGGCTCAATGTCTCCATCGCAAAAACAAACAACAAGGGTGAGAGAGGATCCCCTTGTCTCAACCCACGAGAACTGCTGAAGAATCCATTAGGAGAGCCATTAACCATCACTGAGAATCTCACAGAGGATATACAATGTTTTATCCAAGAGCACCATTTTTCCCCAAATCCACATCTCCTCAATACAAACAAGAGAAAATCCCAATTAACATGATCATAAGCTTTTTCCAGATCCATTTTGCACATGACTCCAGGCTCCCCAGATCTTAATCTACTATCCAGACATTCATTAGCAATAAGTATTGGGTCCAGAATTTGTCTCCCCTTGACAAAGGCGCTTTGAGATTTAGAAATAACCTTTTCCAAAACTGTCTTAAGTCTATTTGCTAGAACTTTGGCAATGATTTTGTAAACTCCACCCATAAGACTAATAGGTCGAAAGTCTTTTAAATCGTTAGCACCTGGAATCTTCGGGATAAGAGAAATGAACGAAGTATTGAGGCTCTTTTCGAAAGAAGCCCCGATAAAAAACTCCCGAAACACCTCCATAATGTCCCCCCTCAAAACATCCCAATATTCGCTTCAAAGATCTCTCTCCACACCCCCAATCATGCCAGAAACTGATATGTGACCCATCCCCTACCGCAAACCGAACAGAATTGCAAAACTTCTCCCATCCTTTCCTGATATATTTCCAAACCCCCACTCCATAGGAACCCGAGACCTCAATAGAACACCACCCACCCTTTAGGCTCCCAAATTTGGCGTCAATCACCAAACGCCGTAAAGCCTCTCTCTCCCTACCATATCTCCACAACCATTTACCCAGAAGTGCTTGATTAAACTGGATGAGATTGTGAACTATATATCTCTAATTGAGAGTTTATTGACTTTATGGTCTTAAATGGTGGATAATTTCTTTGAAGTTTGTGGTTTTGAAATCCCGAAAGTCTCTATTCATGTTACAATCATATATTCCCTCTTTGTTCTTAAGTTTGTCACTTTCAGGTTTGTTATGCTCACCAGCCCAATTTACATTTTTAATTTTGTTCTTTTTCTTCACTTTCTGTTCCAGGCAAAATGTGAGGCTGCATACTTCATTGTGGTTCTGCATCAGTTAAGATTGGTAGTGATTGCTGTAAGAGGAACTGAGACCCCTGAAGATCTCATCACCGATGGTTTATGTAAGGAATGCATCCTTTCTTCAGAAGACTTGGATGGATTGATGAAGTATCTATCTCTCTCTCTCTCTCTCTCTCTCTAGTTCTATCTATCTATTAATATATCTTGACTTTTATGTGTTTATGTTAGTGTCTGTGCATGATGATTCATTGCTTAGGTGATCCTTAAAACTCAAGTAGTTGAATATTGCACTATAGAAAAGGTTAATTCAAACCTGCCTTTGTTAGAGCTTGTAGTGTCAATTTTTGTTCTGAAATACATATAGAAAAGATATGGGCTTGTTTTTAATCCTGTTATGCTTTTTGTTTTTGTTTTTATTTTTAAAAAAAATCTTATCTGAGTATCTTACTCTGCTTACCTAGCTCATATAAGGGCAGCGTTTAGGAAAAAGAGAAATCAGGAAGCTGATTAAAATTCTTGCTGCAAATCTGGCATTAAGCTGCTGTTTCAATTTCTAAAACCAAATACTGAAAATAAAACTGTATTGTCCTAAATCTTTCTAGGCCTCAACCCTGATGAATTTAAAGAGTTCCGAATTTGAGACTTGTATTCTATTAGCTTCTATGGTTTCGACCATACTAGATTGTTTCAACATCCACGAAAATCAAGATCCAGCCAAAGTATATGTAAAATAAACGGAAAGGGGGAAAGTTTGTGGTTACATGGATTCCCTTTAAAACAGATGGGTATCTACATTCCTTGGGCTATAGAAAGTTTAATGTTTGGTAAAATGGCAGTATTAGCCCTGGGTAATGTCCTTTCTTCCTTATTCTCTCTATCACCCCCATTAAAGCTGAGTACCACGCCAGCAACTTTATCGACTGCTTGCTCTGCCTTCACCATCTGCTTCATTCCTGTTTTTCTTTTCATTTCCAGGTGCTCTCACCTCTAAGAGTTTTTATCATTTATTTTATTAGAGGAAACTCTTGCCACCTTTACGTGGAATCTAGATGCCTGGCATTAATGTAGAAGAGAAATAGCAAAATATGAAACCAATTCCTGGTAAGGGGTGTCATTTTTTTGTGTGGACAGCAGCCTTAGGAAAGATCTTGATGCATAACAATCTGCATAGGCGTAGTATAGTGGTGGTTGAGTGGTGCTATTTGTGCAAGAAGAGTGGGGAAATCCATTGACCACCTCTTACTTCACTATGATATTGTACGGGATATATGTAGCTTTTTTTATATTTTGTTTGGGGTGGAGTGGGTTATGCTGCGACGGGTGCTGGATTTGTTGAGTAGCTGGGGCAATTTGTTGGGTTGTGGCAAGTTAAGCAAATTTGGAAGCAGGGTCCTTTATGTGTCATGTGGGGTCTTTGGTGTGAGAGGAATGCTTGGCACTTTGAAGATGTAGAAATGTCGATATTGGAGTTGCGTCGAAACGTGCTTAATACTTTATTTGTATGGGTCTTGGCTCATCATAGCTTGAGTCGTGTTACGTTTGCAGAGTTTTTAATTTCTTACTCTTCTGTTTCCTCTTTTTGCGGGCACTTTTGCATACTTCTTGTATATTAGAGTTGCGCTCCTCTGCGCTTTTTAATGATATGACATTATTTATCAAAAAAAATAAAAAATTCCTGGTAAGTTGGCAACACATACAAGATACTATAGCTGGCTCTTATAATATGGTCTATTTTATTCAGAATATATAACATAGAAATATACATGACTAGGGATTTTCCTATATTCCTTGGGGTAGTTTTTCATTTTTTTTTTATTATTTTTTTTCAGATCTCACTCACCAATGGTGCTGATGAGCTTCTGCAGTAATTAGCCGAGTTAGGAACCCTACCAATTACTTCATACATGTGCATAACTTATACAAACATTTCTTGATTATATATATTTTACGTTGTAACTTGTTGCAGTCACTTTGTATGTTAGTTTTTACCTCTGCAGTCTAATCATTAATTTACCTCGATGTATGCCAAGGAATACTCAATTCCGATCATTTTGGAAGGAATAATCATCAAATAATCACCATATTTTAGTTACAAATAGATAATCTATTGGTGGTCTTCTCTAGAATTTTTTTTTTTAAAGCAAGTTATTTAGACAAGAAGATGAAAAGATATTCAAATGACTCTTGTATCAGGGTATTTTGAGATCAAAAGAAATTTTTCCAGGATTCATTGGAAAAAGCAAAATATTAGAATCTCATATTCTGGAATCTGATAAGGTTCCTTGTCAAACCAAACATTGACATCGTTATAATTCTGGGCATTCAAATTCCATGGCATTATAATCCCAGAACTTTTGATATTAGCGGGTAATGTTGGATTTCCTGAACCAAATGCCTGCTTAATTCAATCTTTCAACATCCAGGAATATGGAGATCCCTTACATTCTTTATGGGTCTGGTTTTGTCGCCTCTAGTATAAGAGAAGAGGAGAGAGGAAGTGTTGAATTGCAAAATGAAGTAGGAGGCACCGCATATAGAGGAAGGGGCTTGTATCTGCTGCTAAAGCATCCTCTCCTCTGCTTGCTTTGGATTTTGCAATTGAGTTAGTGGACCAAAGTCAAATCAGGCTTTTCAACATTCTCTAACTTGATTTATTACATAATCATTCTCAACTAGTGTAAAATTTCAGAGTATATTGGCCTTCAAGCTTACTCATCTAGTGAGCGTGTATTGAATTATATATAGAACATACAAGGTAGTATAGTTTACACGATAAGCCTTAGCTTATAGTATTCTAATCTAACACAAACTCTTAGATAGAAATCTAATTACAAGTAAATCTCCTCTAGATAATCTTTATCCTTATCAACCGGTTGTGATATCAACACTCACTAGGAGGTTTGATCAACCGGAAGTCTATCAGCACACTCACTAGGATTCTTAAGAGATTGAATCACACTAGGAGTATGCTGTGCGCTAATAACTAGATTTGCCATTTGCTGGATACATGCGTTTCTCTGCTCCTATTGCCTCTGTTGTGGTTTTTTGTTCTGAACATAGTGGCATTCGATTTAATACTCCTTTTTTTTTTTTTCTTTTTTGCTCGCATTAGCAGTTCTGTTCACCCAGATGTGAAGCATAGTGTAGACTCATCTCTCCCACACTATGGGCACTCAGGTATACTAGAGGCTGCACGAGAGCTCTTCATACAAATTGATGGGAATCCTGGTGCCACTGGTAAAGCGATGATTTTATTTCCTTCAAACTAATTGAGCTTTGTTTTGCTGATTATTTTAATTTTTGACAATCCTTTGAGTCATTATTAGCTTTAAAGCTATAAAGCTAATATAAAAATATAAAATATAAGGCCCTTTGGACTCTTTACACACAGACACACAGATCTTTTCAGGATTCATGTAGATAAAAGATATCCTGAAGAGGGATGAGTTGAAAGCAAATTCATAAGAAATTTTGATACGGGTTTGTTAAGAGTTAAAAAATGTTGTCTTCTGATGCTGTCTTATAAGTGTCTTTGATTTCTCAGGTCTTTCTGTATCAACACCTGCAAATAGTATTACATAGAACCATAAGCTTATACGATACTGATTTATACGTTATTTTGTATAGTTAGGACCCCTTGGATCAAACATCCTCTCTAGGGTTGGCGAATTATGAATCCCACAAAATTTACAGAGTTGGAATATTAGATACTCTGTGCCTTCCATATTGATAGTCTGCAGTTCTTTTTTTGGATTACCCAAATTGTTTGTCCATAGTTAAAAGTCAAATATTATTTTTTCTACTTTCCCATAGTACCTTTGCTTTAGCCCATAGTACCCTTGCTTTAGCCCTTTGCTTTACATTTATCACATACCATGTATCTAAGTTTTCTCTTTGAAGTATAAAAGTAAGTGCAAAGTTGTGTATCTCTAGTAGAAAACAAGTTGGTCAAAATAATTTAATGGTAGTTTCTTAAGAAAACGTATCCCTTGAATTGGACTATTAGTCTGGGATAGACGGAGTAGTTTAACACCGGGTGTAATTTGATTCTGGCTCTCTCTCGCTTGCTCCCTGTGTGGACCTGTTTGGTGTGTTTATGCTGTCTTCCAAAGGTATATGAGAGGAATGAGAATGTTGGGTTATAGATTGTTGTGTTTCTAATTTGAAGAAGTTAATATTTGAAATTGTGTTATCTCAACTGCAAAGTTTACGGTGTTGATATGTTGTGATAGTTATGATATGGGATGGCTTATATCATTTATTTTTTGACATTTCTGCCTAACTTCTTTTCCTCTTTGGACAATGGCTTAATTGAGACGCAGAGTCTAAATCAAGTGGTTTTCTTTCCTCATTGCTCGGAGCTGGATGTGAGTGTGATGGTTACAATGTTCGCATAGTGGGGCATTCCCTTGGAGGTGCAATTGCTGCATTGCTAGGAATCAAAGTATGGCCTTTCTTACTTGAAAGCAATGGGTTGTTTACCTTTAGTTTGGCATGTACTGTTATTTCATAGCTACTAAAAGATTGTGAGATCGAAAAGATAGAATGATAGAGCATACCACAGAGCATTTAGTTACTCTATATATCATTACTTAATACAAGATTGGCCTCATTAAGATAGCTTTCTTAATGCTTCTCCTCAAGTTGGAGTGTCGATATCTATCATCCCAGGCTTATTACAAAGATTCTTCCATAATTCGTTTCTAATAATATCTTTTAATTGATTGCACGAGCTAACATAGGATTTTTGCTGTTTTCTTTCTCATACACCATATCTCACATGAATGGCTTATAAATTGCTTCTTAGTTATCACAAAACATATTCAGGGTTTCTTTTTCCATTTTTTTGTTTTCATTTTTATAGATAAGAAAAATCACCTCCCCCCCCTAGGAGAGATATCACTATTAACATTTCATTATATGGGGCTAGTCTTGTACTCTACTTTTGCACTGAACCTTGTGACCATATTTTGCTTCTCACTTTTCCTTGTAACAAGATTACCTTATTCAAAGTCTAAAAGTCAAACATGGAACTTCTATCAAGATGATCAGCGGTCCAATCTGCACTGAAAAATCAACGAAGTCAAGATTCTTAGAGGATTTGAACATTAAACCCTTACCAGGAGCACCCTACATAGCATTTCAATGTTGTCACCTTGGGGCTTGCATGAACTTACTTTTTTTTTTTTTTTTTATTTTTTATAAATAACTCATTTCATTGAAAAGCGTAGAGGGGCACAACCCTAGTACACATGATCTATACATAGAAAGTCCTCCCTTACATGCTAAAAGAAGAACAAAAGTCCATAAATTCAGAAAAGTTAGAGGATTGAGAGTTATTATATGCCCCAATCCAACTAAAAAGCCATTTGACCAGAATGTTCTTAAGCTCTTCCTTCGTTTTTCTCTCCGTATATTCCACATTAAGTACAACGGGGCTATCCTCCACACTTCTAGAACTGAGCGACTACCTACCTGACCTCGCCAATAAGCTAACAACTGTACCACCCCTGCATGCATAACCCAATAGAATTCGAATAGGGTAAAGATCCTACACATGCAACATCATTCCACCACTATTACTCTTCTCTTTCTCAAATTATCAAAGGTCAAAATCTTCCCATGAGCTATTGTCCACACAAAAACACTTGCTCTCAAAGGAACTTTAACTTTCCAAACACTACAAGAAAAAAAAGAACTCCCCAAAGTAGATAACTCATGAAAAAACGGCCACACCTCAAATTTCTTCCTCTTTGAAGGAATCCACCAAACACAATCCTCACTATCTTCTCTCCATCTGAATGAATATAACACAACAAAAAATGCAAGCACCAAATCCACCTCCCAATCTTGTACAACTCTGAAAAAAGACACATTCCATTGAATAACACCATTAGAAGACTCTCCATTCCCTCCTAATATGTTTCCACACTCCAACACCAAAAGGTCCTGCTACCTTCTTAGAACACCAACTACCACTCAAACTATCATATTTTGCTTCCACAACCAACGCCATAATGATTCCTCTCTGTAGCATAACGCCATAACCATTTACCCAGCAAAGCTTGATTAAACTTAATCAAATTTCTTACTCCCAAACCATCCTATTGCATAAGAGAACAAATTGTCGACCATTTAACTTGATGGAATTTAAACTACTCTGTGATACCTCCCCATATAAAATCTCTTTGCAATTTCTCAATCTTATTCGCCACACCCAAAGGAATGGGAAACAAAGATAGATAATAAGTGGGTAAATTGGACAAAGTACTTTTGATCAACGTTAACCTCCCTCCCTTCGACAAATATAGCCGCTTCCAGTCCGCCAACCGCCTTTTCTTTTTTTTCTACAATACTATTCCATATAGCAATTGTCTTGTATGGCGCCCCCAAAGGAAGTCCCAGATATTTCATTGTTAACACAACCACCCTACACCCAAATATACCAGCCAACCTTTCTATATCATCCACCTTGCCAATATGAATGATCTCTGACTTCAACCCGAAACCGCTTCGAAACATACAAAAAGACATCTCAAATTACGAAGATGTTCACCATTAGCCTCAGAAAAAAAAAAAAAAAAAAATTTAAGTATCATATGCAAATAACAAGTGTGACACAACCATTCATGCTTCTTGATCCCATTGCAAAACCATCCAAAAGACCCCTATCCACTGTGGCCGACATTTTCCTACTCAAAGCCTCCATAACCACTACAAAAGTAAAGGTGATAACGGATCCCCTTGCCTTAAACCTTGAGTACTACTAAAGAAACCAAATGGGGCTCCATTTATTAAAACTAAATTGTGAACCGTAGAAATGCAAAAAGCTAGCCATGCTCTCCATTTCACCCCAAATCCACACATTTCCAACAAGTATAACAAAAACTCCAAATTCACATGATCATATGCCTTTTCGAAATCCAATATGCATAATAAACCTGGTACTCTTGACCTGAGTCAACTATCAATACCCCCATTTGCAATCAGAACCGAATCCAGAATTTATCTCCCCTTAATAAATGCATTCTTTGAATTTGATGTGATCTTCTCCAACATTGGTTTCAATCTGTTCGCTAGCACCTTAGAAATTATTTTGTATAGAACACCCACTAGGCTGATAGGACGAGAATCCTTAATATCAACCGCACCAACTTTCTTTGGTATGGGAGGTATGAAAGTAGCATTAATGCTTTTCTCAAACCACCATTTACTATGAAATCCTCTAAAAACTGCCATTATATCCTGTTTCAAAATCTCCCTACATTTTTGAAAAAAATCTCAAAGAAAACCCATCAGCCCTGGGGCTTTATCTCCATTCAGTTTTTTAACCACCTCAAAAACTCACTCTCCTCAAAGTCTATCCAACCTATAACCCTCCTCTTCACCAATAGCTTGAAAAGAGAGTCCATTCATCTTTGGCCTCCAACTTTACTGTTCTGAATACAGTTGCATATAAAACTATTAACTGTACTATATGATTCCTTATCTCTGTAGAATTTGATGATAAGGACCGATTCACAAGTAAAGAATCGATATTATTTTTTCTTCTATTTGAGCTCGCCTCCCTATGAAAAAATTGTGTTCTTATCTCTCCCCCTCTCAACCAAAGTGTAAACTAATACAAAACTAGGGTAAAAGACCTTAAGCACTTTATTCTTAGGGTTTTGTATTAATGTATAGGATTTACAAGTACATATATGCCGTGTACACTGTCATTTACATACGGTAAGAATTATTCTATTCTAGGAAGGTAGATATGGTAATATAGCCGTTGAGGTACAATAGGAAAGTTGCGAGAGAATAATGCTAGCTGTAGGTTTCTTTTATATGGAGAGAGTATCCGAGTGTGTGATTGTTGGGGAAGATTGCCTTGATTCATGGCTGATTGATCTAGGGTTTGTGTGGCGGCTGCTAGGGTTTGTGTGCTGTCCATGAGTGAACTTGAGATGGTAGATGCGGCTCTTGGCATGGGATGTGAGTTGACTATTATATCCTTAACACCCCCCTGCAAATTGAGGGGAGGGACGACCGGAAGTTTGTCACGCAAGAAGCAGAAGCGATCGGCAGGGAGGCCTTTAGTGAAGATGTCGGCAAGTTGGTCGATGGTGGAGAGGTAACGGAGCTGAATGTCTTTGTTGTGAACCTTGTCCCGGATAAAGTGGACATCAACTTCGATGTGCTTGGTGCGGGCATGAGAGACCGGATTGGAGGCAATGGCAAGAGCCCCGGAGTTATCACACCAAATTGTGGGAGGAGATGGAAAGGGAAGCTGTAATTCTTTGAAGAGCATGCGGAGCCAATAGAGGTCAGCAGTAGTGATAGCCATGGCACGGTACTCGGCTTCGGTGCTGGATCTGGAGACGGCAGTTTGTTTCTTAGCGGACCAGGAGATGAGGTTGGAACCAAAAAAGATGCCATAGCCAGTGGTGGAGCGGCGATTGTCAGGGTTGTCAGCCCAATCAGAGTCACAGAAGCCGTGGAGGGTGAAGGAGCCTTTGGTATAATGGAGGCCAAAATCGAGGGTGCCTTTGAGGTAACGAAGAACTCTTTTAGCTGCTGTCCAGTGCACGGAGGTGGGAGCTTGCATGTGCTGGCAGAGTTGATTCACTGAATAGGCAATGTCCGGGCGCGTGAGAGTGGCATATTGGAGGGCCCCAACGAGTTGTCGATATTCAGAAGGGTTGGGAAGGAGGTCACCATCATTCTTGGACATCTTGGAACCAGAAAGGCAGGGGCTGCGGTATGGTTTGGAGTCAATCATGCCAGCACGGTGGAGAAGATCTTGAATGTATTTGGATTGCCGGAGGTGTATGCCAGTGGAGTCCCGGGTGGTTTGAATGCCAAGGAAGCAGGAAAGGGAGCCAAGGTCCTTCATGGCAAAGTCAAGTTGGAGTTTGCCTATAACTGATTGCATGGAGGCGTTATTGTTACCTGTAATAATAATATCATTGACATACACTAAGAGAAAGATGTGAGGTCCGTTAGTGTGAAAAGTAAAAAGAGAAGGATCAACTTGAGAACTAGAAAATCCAATTTCTAAGAGAGAAGTAGAGAGCCGGGTGAACCAAGCCCGGAGAGCTTGTTTGAGCCCATAGAGAGCTTTATGCTACTTGCACACATAATTGGGGAACTGAGGGTTTAAGAACCCTTGAGGCCGTTCCATATAAACATCTTCATCAAGGTAGCCGTGAAGGAAGGCATTGGAGACATCTAGTTGTGTGATGTTCCAATCAAACTGAACGGCTAAGGCAATGAGTAACCGAATGGTGGGAGGTTTTATGACTGGGCTAAATGTGTCATGGTAGTCAATTCCAGAGAGTTGATCAAAGCCTTTGGCGACGAGACGGGCTTTGTAACGGTCAATGCTGCCATCTGGTTTCTGTTTGAGCTTGTAGACCCATTTGTTGCGGACAACATGTTGGTGGGAAGGGCGGAGACAAAGAGACCAAGTGTTGTTGGAGAGGAGTGCTTGGAATTCAGCAGTCATAGTAGCAACCCATTCAGGTTGGGATGCAGCTTGACGGTATGTGGAAGGTTTGGGTGGAAGGACGACAGAGGTATAGGTGAGTAGGGGATGCTTGATAGCATGAAAGGCGGTGAAGTTAGGATAAGTTCGAGGTTTGGAGGATCCGGTCTGGGATCGGGTGATAGGACGGTTGCTAGGGGCTACTAGGTGGGTAGGGAGAGGAGGAGGGAAGATAGGGGAGGGGAGAGGGGCAGGGGTGGGGGATGATGGTAGAGGCAGCGATGTATAGGATGCTGGGGATGGAGATGCAGAGGGAGGCAGTGGAGTGGAAGTGTAGTTTGTAGGGTCAGGAGGTGAGGATGTAGGTGTAGGGAGAGCGGTGGAGACAGGAGACGTAAGTGGGGAAGAGGGTAGGGGGAAAAGAGCAGCAGGTTGGAAGAAGACGTGAGTATTAGGGGCTGTAGTTATTTTACAGGACCCGTGAGAGAGAGATGGTGTTTTGGCTGGAAATTTGGTTTCATTGAAGACAACATTGCGGGAAAGGTATATTTTGTGAGAGTGAGGATCAAGACACCGGTAGCCACGTTGGTTGGCACCATAGCCGATAAATATGCAGGGCTTGCTTCTGAAGGATAGCTTATGAGCAGCATAGGGACGAAGCAGGGGATAACAGAGGCAACCAAAGGCACGGAGCAGTGTGTAGTCAGGTTCTTTATTGAAAAGTTTGAAGAAAGGGGAAGTGTTGTTTGTGACTGGTGAGGGCAGACGATTGATAAGAAAAATGGAGGTAAGGAAGGAGTCTACCCAGTATTTAGGGGGTAAACCGGATTGAGCAAGGAGGGTCAAGCCGGTTTCAACTATGGGTCTATGTTTTCTCTCAGCAATACCATTTTGCTGAGAGGTGTGTGGGCATGTGAGGCGGTGAAAAATGCTATTTTGGTCCACAAATTGTTTGAAGGTGGTGGAGGTATATTCTCCACCATTATCAGTTTGAAAGTATTTAATAGTAGTGGAGAATAGATTTTCAACAAGTAATTTAAATTTAATAAAGCACTGAAAAACTTCACTTTTATTCATAATAGGATACAACCAAGTAAACCGGCTGTATTCATCAATAAACAAAACATAAAATTTGCACCCACTCAGGGATGGAACCGGAGAGGTCCATACATCGGAGTGGATTACTTCTAAAGGACTCGAGGAACTTCTAATGGACTTTGAAAACGGAAGTTGTTTGGACTTGCCAAGTTGACAACATTCACACACAGTGGACTGATTGACTGAACCAAGAAGAGGAAGGTGCTGATGACGAAACAGATGCTGTAAAATAGAGATAGAAGGGTGTCCCAGTCGCTGATGCCAAACCATGTCAGTCGTTTTGACACCAAGGAGGGCAGTGAACCCGGATGCCTTATTCAAGGAGTGAGGGTGCAACCGGATGGGGTACAACCCATTTTCACTAGGTCCGTGGAGCAGAATTTTCACTGTCAAATTGTCCTTCACAGTAAAATCAATATCAGTTAGAGCAAGCCAGCATTTGTTGTCTTTACAGAATTTATTAATAGAAAGTAAGTTTGCAGAAGCAGCCGGGCAATGTAAAATTTGTGAGAGGAGAAGTTTAGAGGATGCAGAATTAGGGGATTGAACAATGGAAGAACCGGTGTTGTGAATAAGCAAACTTGTGCCATTACCGACGCCAACAGTTTCGGAGCCATCAAACGGTTGAGATTCAGTGAGGAGAGATGAGTCGGCTGTGATATGTGTGTTGGCACCGAAGTCAGCAAGCCATTTTTGATTAGTGAACTCTTCATTAGTCTGAGCAGTCATGGCAGCAAGTTTTATTAGTGGGTGGCGGCCTTGGTAGGCGTAGTCCATGTGATGATAACAGTCTAGGGCACGGTGGCTGGTTTTGCCACAGATTTGGCAAGGAGAGTACTGACGCGGGGGCTGAGCAGCACCATTGGTGGGGTGATTGCCAAAAGAAGTATTGGGTGAGGGTGGAGTTGGATGTCTTGGGGAGTAGGAATTAGGAGCGGTTGACTGGCGAAATTGACCAGGGGGACGTGGGAAGGGTTTTGGTTTCTTGAAGTTGTTGGGGCTGGGACGAAAGTTGGGAGGACTATGGAAATTGTTGGGTTGATGAGGTGGTCGAAAGCGGTTGACATGAAGGGCAAAGGATCCTGCTTCAGGGTTAAGGGTTTGCTGCTGATTTTGAAGGAGAATTTCATGGCTCAACAATTCAGATTGGAAGTCATGAAAGGTGGTTTCACAGTCACGTAAAGTAAAGGCAGTAACAAAAGAGTTGTAGGTAGGATTAATACCATTGATAACATAGGAGATGAGATCATCATCTTCAACGGGTTTTCCCATTGCTGAAAGTTCGTCAGACCAAGTTTTGGCTTGGCTGAGGTATTCAGTGCAGGTTTTGTTACCTTGCTGCAAGCGGTGTAACTGGCACTTGAGATGGGAAATTCTGGACTTTGATTGTGCTGCAAACTGTGTTGCCAAACTGCTCCAGGCAAGCTGCGATGTTTTTAAACCGTACATCGAAGGTACCAATGGAGGAGCAAGAGAGCAGATAATAAGATTCAGCAATTGCTGATCTCTTCGCAGCCATGAAACATAGGCTGGATTCGGAATTTCACCATTACCAGTTGCATTGGCAATGAGTTTAGGAGGGCATGGATCTGATCCATCCAGTAGGCCTTGGAGTTCATAACCACACAAGATATGTTGAAATTGAGCAACCCATCCGAGATAGTTAGGACCTTCTAATTTGATGCTTCCAAGTTGGGTGACATTGGGCATGAGGTCTGAAGTAGTAGGAGCGGCGGCGGTAGGAGGAGTGACAGTGGCCATGGATGAGCGTTGGCTGTTGGTAGGCTCTGATACCATGTAAACTAATACAAAACTAGGGTAAAAGACCTTAAGCACTTTATTCTTAGGGTTTTGTATTAATGTATATTTATAAGGATTTACAAGTACATATATGCCGTGTACACTGTCATTTACATAAGGTAAGAATTATTCTATTCTAGGAAGGTAGATATGGTAATATAGCCGTTGAGGTACAATAGGAAAGTTGCGAGAGAATAATGCTAGTTGTAGGTTTTATATGGAGAGAGTATCCGAGTGTGTGATTGTTGGGGAAGATTGCCTTGATTCACGGCTGATTGATCTAGGGTTTGTGTGCTGTCCATGAGTGAACTTGAGATGGTAGATGCGGCTGTTGGCATGGGATGTGAGTTGACTATTATATCCTTAACACAAAGAACTCAAGATTTGTCTCCAGCTCACTTCTTCACAGAGAAAACTTCTCTAACTCCCTAGCAAAATCCTCCTTCCTCACCTTTTCCTCCTCAACCAACACTCTCCCTTCCCCAATGACATCTAGCTCTCGAATACACTCCAATAAAGCCATTTTTCGCTTCCCTACATCCCCAAAAATATCTTCATTCCATTTTCTCAAACCCCCTTTTAAAGCTTTCGGTTGGCATGCCAATCCATAACTAGGACGGCCCTCAAACTGATAACTCTGCCACTATAATTTCACTTGATCCACAAAGCCCTTAGATTTCAACCACATATTTTTGAATTTGAAATACCCACCACTTTTAGATGATGCCCCACAATCTAGCATTAAGGGGAAATGGTCCAACAAAAGTCTAGGAGTCTCCTCTGAACTACATCAGGAAACTGTTCCTCCCAATCAGGAGAGAATAAAAATCTATCAATTCTTGACCAGCAATAATTGTTGGGCCAATTTAACTTACCACCCACAAGAGAAATATCCATGAACTTACTATTTTAACAGAAAAAGTGATGTCACTTTAAGTCACAGTCAAGTGGATCAACTTCCCTTCAAGTATTATATTCATTCTAGGATTGTCAAATTGTTACCCTTTTCTTTACTAAATCTACTCGGATGTTGACTAGTTTGACATACAACATGCCTGTCTCCATAAGGATACTGGTGACATGCTTCCTCAATGAAAAGTAAATACCCTGCTTTGATCTCCTTACCGCAATACAAAGAATGTATTGCAACTCTTCAAGTCCTTTAGGTGAAAGTGCTCACTTAAGTCAGTCTTGAAGGCCAAAATGCCATCTCTGTTGTCTGCAATTACAGCAAGAATAGAAATGCAGCACAACTTTATGTAACAAAAACTAAAGAGTGACATTGACCTCTTCAACCCATATATTGTTGCTACCTTACTAAGCTTACCAAACTATGCTCTAGTGGATTATTTAAGACCATAAATTGCTTTTTTCAACTTGCTAACCTCGTGTGCCTCCCTTTGAGCAACTAGGTTGTTCCATATACACTTATTTATGAACTTAACATATATAAAAGCATTCTTGATATCTAACTAATATGGAGACGATCCTCTATGAATTAAACTCGAACAGAATTGAGATTAGCCATTGAAAATGTTTAAAACAATCCAAAAATATGAGTAATTCTCTTGGCAGTCAAGCAGGCTTTTTGGTGCTTAATGGTATCATTAGGATGATGCTTTGTAGTATGTATCGAATAGCACTCAGTTTTCTATTTGCTTGGAGGTAGACAAGTTAGTTCTCAATTATCATTCATCCATTGCACCCTTCCACCTATGTAAGGGTGATGCCTGCACATAAGAACCAGGAATCGAAATAAAGGACAAAGTACTAATGAATGAGTGGAATCTATTTAATAAGTGTGAAAAATATACAATTTTACAAATGGGATGACAGGCAAAAGATAGGATGCCTTTCTTTAAGGCAACAATTGGATCACTGAACATAGGTTACTCAAAGGCAATGGGAATTTGAATAGACGTAGGGTGGAGGAGGTACTTAAGTTTGTTAATCAAAAGTTATTGGTTGTGTCGGGCCTGCACTCCCACTTCGTCATGTGAGATCAGTCAAAAGTCTCGCTTACTCAGATGTTTAGACGGGCCAAAACAATTATTTGGTCTCTCTCTCTCCCTCTCTCTCTCTCTCTCTCTCTATATATATATATATATATATATATATATATATATATATATATATATTTGTGTGTGTGTTTTACCCTTTTCTCTTCTGAAGTTGTTCTAATTGCTTTGGAAATCCTTTGTTTTGATTTTTATTCTACTGATCATTTGTGGACAGCTTTATCGCCAGTACAAAAATTTACACGTCTACGCATATGGGCCCCTTCCATGTGTGGATTCAGTTGTAGCAAATGCTTGTTCAGAATTTGTTACAAGGTAAATGTAATTGTGACTCATGCCACTGATAGTTTTGAGGTACGTGATGTTCTTTTTGTTATAGGTTTTCTTTGTATGTATGTTTTAAGTCTTCGAATTTTCTGCAGCATTGTACACAACAGTGAGTTTTCAGCTTGCCTTTCAGTTGGATCAATCCTGCGTCTTCGTGCAGCTGCAATTACAGCACTGTCACAAGATACCAAAACTGATACAGCCATGATTTTCCGACTTGCACGTCGGTTTCTATATGTGAGCAAGTATCAAAGAAATAGGACTGACGTAGAGGATGCTTACTCAGGGACCATCATGGCCGAAGATCTCAACCACCACAATTATGGAAGTCAGTATCAGAATGATTCTCAAGGTAGCCTTCTTTGTTTCTAATTTAATATTTTTCATTCTGAAAAAATGCATAATTGTCACTTCCGCATAATTAGCACTGTCACTATACTTGCTTGTTTAACAAATGATTTTGACTTCCACTGCAGGGAGCGAGGGACAGGATCAAGGGTTTTCTCTCTGGAATGAGGCTGACAAGAAGGATATTGTTATTGAAATTGATAATCATGAATTCACCATTCCTTTTGCAACCAATATAAATACATTAGATGACCCCATTTCTCAGTTTATGGAAACTGTCCCAAGATCCGAAAACACATCAGCTGGGGATCCACCAGAAATGTTTCTACCAGGCCTTGTAATTCATATAGTACCACATCAAAGAAGCTTACATATTTCTTTGTGTGAAGGCTGTTCTGTGCAAGAGAAGACACGAAGTTACAAAGCTTACATAGCAAACAGAGAAAGCTTCAAAGATATTATTGTGTCACCATCTATGTTTCTTGACCATCTCCCTTGGAGGTATTACAACTGAGTTCTTAGATTCTTTCTTAATAGTTTAGTCTCTATACTTTTTTTTGAGAAGTAAAGTATATTTCAAAAAGCGTAAAGGGGTGCAACCCATGGTATACATGATGTATTCATGATACCCCCTATTCAAAGAGAAAAGAGAGCACCTATCTAGAAAATCAGAATAAGAACACTCAGACATAGACTATATTTTCACTCTTCACATAAATAAAGTTTGTATCACTGGCTTTTTCAAGTTACTCAAACCAGTCTCACAATCTTTAAAACTGCATGCATTCCGTTCCCTCCATACACACCACATCAAACACAATGGAGCAATTCGCCAAATTGGTATCAACGTCCGGTTGCCCTTTTGCCCCCTCCAACTCCCCAACAAATCTTTCACCGATCGCAGCATTACCCACACCACACCAAACTTGATATGAAATGTTTGAGAATCTGATGCCATCTACTTATCTGGTTTAATATTTTTCAGATGTAATTATGCAATGCAAAAAGTATTGGAAGCTCAAAGTGCTCAAGGTATACTTGATGAATCTCATTTAGATCAATTCTAAACTCCTGCTATTATTGGTGGTACACTTTCTTTCTTTTTTCTTCTGCTATTTCTGGATGGTTGTGAATGTTCAAAACCTATGGACTAAATGAAGGAAACTTAAGAATCAGAAATGGGGTCTCCTATGATTACGTGATACCTGTTAGAAAGGAAGGGACAAGTGCCTCTATTCTAGAAGGTGGTGAGGTGTCCATATGCGATATCCTTATGAGTTTTCTTATGGTGAGGTATCCATATTTTAAAATATTGTATTTGTTCATATATATATATATATATATATATATATATATCAATGAATGATGAGGGTCAGAGATAGAGATCATGTGCCTCTCTTTTGTGAAAAACAATAATCTCGACAATACCCAACTACTGAAAAATAAGGAACAGAATTCCTAATGTTATTTCTTTTATGGGCATATAGTGCCAAACATTCTAAAATTCCAAGTTCAAATGGTTGTCATTGTGGATGTCTTTTTCGAATAATTGTAAATATAAACATTCTTCTGCAATAATATGAATTGATGGCCATCATTTTTTAAAGTTCTGCTATCAAGATCAATGGCCTAGGCCATTGCAGGCAGGCCCCGTAATTCATATGATTAAACTAAATGGTACTAGGGCCTAGGGGAGCACATTCTCTGGGGTTTCATGGTTGGCTACGTTTATAGCTGCAGCTTCATCCTCCCAGGTTTTGGATATCAATTCTCATGTTTTCTACTACTAGATTAGAAGCTTTGTAGCTTGAGGATTTTTTAGTATGATACTAAATACGATATAAAAAGGTATTCTTCAAATCATCTTAAAGCAAAGTAATTTTGCAGTTTGATTAATTATTCTTTGAATATTTTACTGGAGAAACACATTTTATTTTATTTTATTTTTTGTTATCAAACTGGTAAGATCCATAGCAATTATCTTTAATGATGTGAGTAAATAATCCTTTGAGAAATGATCTTCAAGCTTTCTTACGTTTTTGAGACGTGGTTCATTATCTGGCTGATGTTTGAACTTTATAGCTCAAATATGCCACCTTATGCTGCCTGACGTTTACAGTTTTGAGAGTGCCTGATGTTATAATATATCTCTGACTGCAATGCTAAGAAAAATAAAGCAGCCATTTAAATCGATAAACTGCTACCTTTTTGAAATCTTTTTTTGCCTGGTCATGCATCACTCAGAGATTTTAGTAGCTAAGTTTTAACTATGTTGCATACAGGATTTATGGGGCATAATTACCATAGTAAAAGTTAAAGTGACGTGTAACTATTTTGGCTTGTCAGGAACAGCTTAAGAATAATATATCCATTGTTGTCTGACACTCACAGTTGTATGGTGCACCAATTCAATGGCATTGATGACGAATTTCTTCTTGATATCATATGTAAAGTACAAAATAGGTACTGATTGATTTTTTCATTGTGTTTCTAAATTCTTTTCATTTTTTTGTGTTTTGGGTTTGTGTACATTAATAATGTGCATGAACAATGAACATATTGGTTGATAGCGAGTTTAGTTAGTGGTCACAAATTTTGTGGTTTGAGACAAACTTGAAACCCTGAAGAAAATGTCTTGATCCCTTCATCATGTTAAGAGATTGTTTTTGTGTAAAAGTAGGCATATAATGATTTTTAGTTTAGGGTAATGTGCATAGATTAGTTGTTTGAGACATATGATATTGTGTTGTTATAATATCATACTATATTAGTATTTCCAGGACGTATTTTTATCATGCTTGTATTGTCAAATATTGTAACTCAATGATAATCGGGTATCTTTTAGTTTGTAATATGGCAGAAGTATTGTATGAGATGAAGTCCTATAACAGACTGAATACTTTTATATAAATTCGTATCATAGTAAATGTTCATTGTGTTGCAAAATCCATTGGGGGCGTTAGTGCAAATGGCATAAAAAGAATAGATGTGATTGGGTGTTCAATAAAGACAGTGATGGCATTTAACCATTGTAGTATTGTTCCTTATATTTATATACCCAATTACGAGAGTCAGGCCAGGAAACAAGGCCTAGGACCTATGGCCCAATAAATAATGTATCTAGGCCCATTGCCCATTCTGAGACTAATAGGGGATGCACAATAGATGATCATCGCCTCACCGCATCACCATAATTGTCCCCTAAAAGATAGGGAACAAAGGACATTTATGTTGCCCTCACATGAGTATGGATGACTGGCAGATGATGAGTGGAATAGGGCCTCACTTCACGACACGCCACGGACAACTAGAGTTGATACAATCCTTCGGTGATACCTCGGCAAAATGATTATTTGAGAAAGAAGTCGCGCCTAGTATAGGGGAAAGAAAGCACCCATCGCAGGTAAGGACACTCTGAATATCCATTTCGCAAAAATTCTTTTTGCTCTCTACTCTCAAAGAATATCCTAACTGACTTAAGTATCGGAGGCATTTCCTGCTGGTGTATCCAACAAGCTTCCAAACTTATCTTCGACTCTTTTGTAGGTAGTCTTGATTAGGGTCTCGACGTGCGGTCATTTGTACCAACAGTTGGTGCCATCTGTGGCAAATTGATTCGTAAATCCCTAGACAAAGATCGTATGTTTAAGACCAGGTTGATAAGTGTCCAAGGCAACAACACTGGCACCCCCAGCCAACCAAAACCCAGGAACAACGACTTACAACACTTGAAGCACAGTTACTACAACTCTTCGAGAATATGATCATAATCATGCAGCAAAATCATGAGATTATAGAGTTTTAGGATATGTAGGTAAAACTGCATACCTTAATTGTATGACAGTGTTGGAATATATAGAGAATAAATCATCTAGCTTACACTAGATATCTTTTACATGAAGAGTTCTAGTACTAATAACTATCTACCTTATCACAAGACTTAAAGAGACCTAGACTAATATAACTAGTCTAAAGATTATCCATAGAGACAGAGTCTTGATCTAACTCTAACACTTTACACTTATCATTATCTAATAACAAATCTTGATCTAACTCTAACACTTTACACTTATCATTATCGGATAACGAGTCTAATCCAATACGCCCCTTCAAACTCGACGTGGGAGGATGAACGTTGAGGTTGAATCGGAACATGATGAACCGGGCAGCAACAAGTGACTTCGTGAGGATATCGGCCAATTGATCTTTTCCAGAGATGAAACATACTTTAAGGAGCTTTTTAGTGACCATATCTCGGACAAAATGATATTCAATCTCTATATGCTTTGTGAGAGCATGATATATAGGATTTGAAGCGAGATACGTGGCACCAATATTATCACAATACAAAATCGGTGGTTCTGGAGATATTACATCAAGTTCACGAAGAAGTGTTTGGATCCAAGTTAACTCTGCAGCTGTATTCGCAATGGCCTTGTACTCACATTCGGTACTAGATTGGTACACCGTGGGTTGTTTCTTGGAGCTCCAAGATAAGATGTTTTTACCAAGAAGGACACAATACCCGGAAGTAGAGCGCCGGTCATCAGGACAACTAGCCCAATCAGAATCTGAGTAAGCAGTGAGATGCTTTGTAGAATTCTTTGAAATGCAGAAGGTATGTGAAATTGTGGACTTTAATTACCGAAGGATACGTTTTACTGCCGACCAGTGAGTGTCTCGAGGATCTTGCATAAACTGTGATACTTTATTTCCTGCAAAGGCAATGTCAGGCCGAGTAAGGGAGAGATATTGAAGAGATCCCACCGTGCTTCGGTATTGAGTAGAGTCTGTAATTGTAGAACCTTCAAACCGGCTGAGAGTAGTGGAAGCCGACATAGGAGTAGCTATTGGCTTTGCAAGCAGCATGTTTGTCTTGGTGAGGAGATCATGAATATACCTCTGTTGGGAAAGATGAAGATCATCATTGTGCTATGTAGCTTCAACTCCAAGAAAAAAATGAAGAGGTCAAGATCCTTAAGGGCAAAGGATTCGTGAAGGTCACTGATGAGCTGAGAGATGGCTGCTGAATGGGAGCTTGTGATTATGATGTCATCAACGTATATTAGGACAAAGACAGTGATGCCATGAGCTTTGTATATAAACAGAGATGAGTGTGATTTGGAGCTAGTGAACTTTAGATCAAGTAGTCGAGTACTTAGGCACGAAAACCAGGCGTGGGGGGCCTGTTTTAAGCCATATAAGGCTTTGCGGAGCTTGCAAACAGCTGCTGGATATTGAGGATGCTGAAATCCAGGAGGTTGAGCCATATATACAGTTTCTTGAAGGTGACCATGAAGAAATGCGTTGCTAACATCCACTTGTTGAATGTCCCAACCTGCAGAGACAGCAATGGAGAGCACAGTATGAATAGTAATAGGTTTGACCATTGGACTATAAGTTTCAGCAAAGTCAATTCCAGGTTGTTGGTGAAACCATTTCGCCACTAAACGAGCCTCGTACCGTTCAATTTCTCCATTAGCTTTTCTTTTAATTTTGAAAACCCATTTGGAGCCGACAATGTTCATTGAGGGAAGGGATGAAACTAGAGACCATGTTCCATTTTTGAGGAGAGCATCAAATTCAACATTCATTGCTGCTCGCCAGGCTGGATGTTTGCTGGCTTGAGAGAAACAAGTAGGTTCTTCTTCATTGGATGCAATGGAAGCCGTGAGAGCTTGAGGAGGGTACCTCACCCTGCCATCAGTGAACTTGGATGGCTTGAAGATCATATTCTGTGACCGAGTGGTCATGTCATGGACTCGGGTTGGAGGAATTTGTAAGGGGGCAGAAGAACCTGGCTCGGATTGAGGAGGTGAGGGCGGTGTGTTTACTGTAGGGGAAGGTGATGGAGTAAGTGGTGTGTTTGGAAAGGTCAGCAGAGGTGGATCTGAACATGAGGCAGGAGATTGAGGAGTTAAGGAAGGTATAATGGGAATAGAGATCAAGGAAGGTGTGTTAGGAACAGTAGATGTTGTAGTAGGAGTAGGAGTTGAAAAGGGGAAGCTGTTTTCATTGAAGACAACATGTCTTGCAATATAGACTCGACCGGAGGGAAGATGAAGACATTTATAGCCAAGATTTTGTTTGCTATATCCAATAAACACACAAGAGGAAGAGCGGAAGGAGAGTTTAGAGGAGTTATAAGGGCGAAGAAAGGGCCAGCATTCACAACCAAATATTTTAAGGAATTTGTAGTCGGGAGGAGTGTGAAAGAGAGACTCAAAGGGAGATTTTCTGTTGGTAACTTTAGATGGGAGACGATTGATGAGATAAGTGGCTGTTTCAAAAGCTGAATTCCAAAAGATTAAAGGTACATTTGCAGTGGCAAGAAGGGAGAGGCTGGTTTCAACAATGTGGCGATGTTTTCTTTCAACAGTTCCCATTTGATGATGGGTGTGTGGACAGCTTAATCTATAAGAGGTTCCCATGGAATTAAGGGCAGATTGAAGTGGGCGAAATTCACCACCATTTTCACTTTGGACAGATTTAATTTTAGTATTGAAGAATGTTTCAACAAGATGTTTGAAACGAAGAAAAGTTGAACACACTTCAGATTTAGTTGCAAGAGGAAAGAGCCAAGTGTACTTACTAAAATCATCAACCACACTTAAATAGAAACGATTGTTGTTTACAGAATTTACAGAGGCAGGGCCCCATACATCAAGAAACAGTAATTGAAGGGGAGAATTTGAAATAGAAGGTGAATAACTGAAATGAAAATGGTGACTTTTGCCCTGTTGATATGGAGAGCAGACGGAGGAGGACTTTGATGAAGACACGGGCAGTTTATTTGACTGGACAACTTGGTTGACGATTGAGAGGCAGGATGACCAAGCCTTAGATGCCACTAATCTAGGGAGACTTTTTCACCAAGGAAGACAGTAGGTGACCGGGAAGAAGCAGCAGCAAAGGATGGCCATGGATAGAGGCCGAGCTTACTCGGGCCTTGAAGGAGCAACTGACGAGTTTGAAGATCCTTAACATAGAAAAAGGTAGGGTGAAACTCAATGAAAACATGGTTATCACGTGTGAATTGATTTACGGATATAAGGTTTTTCTGTATTTGAGGAACATGAAAAAGAGAGAATAAATGAAAATTACGTGAGGGAGTGGGTAAGAGTCCACGACCAGAATTTGAAATATCCAAACCTTGCCCATTGCCCACTCGGATCTGATCAGTGCCATTGTAGTTCTCAGCATGCATATTGAGGTTTGCCAGCTCATTCGTGAGATGGACATTAGATCCGGTGTCATGATACCATTGAGAGTCAGATGCAGTAGGGAGGGAAGCCAAGTTTGCATTTAGGGGAGAGCTTTCAGATTGGTATCCTTGTTCAAACCAGAACCAGCAAGTGGCAGCCGTATGGCCTAGCTTGTGACAAACTTGACATGTAGGGCATTGGGACGGGCCAGAAAAGGAATATTGATGAGGTGGTCCTCGACCATGGCCACGCCCCCTGCCACTAGAGAAATTAGTGTTGCGGTAGCCCGTATTGGAGCCACGATTGTTCCTTGGATAGCTAGGACTTTGACGTTGAGCAGTGTTGGCAGTAGACATGTTGATATCAAGGGCTGTTTTGTGAGTCTCCAGACGCAGTTCATATGATAACATGTAGCCATTAAGATCAGTAAGAGAGATAGAATCCTGCCTTGTTGTGACAGAGGTAACAATGGGGTCATAATCAGCACCCAGTCTGGCAAGGATGTTTGAGATTAATTCAGAATCTTCGACGGGCTTGCCAATGGCAGCCACGAGGTTTGCAATTCCCTGTACTTTTTGGAAATAAGCAGAGACAGTTTGAGCATCTTTCTTCAGATTGGATAGTTGTTGCTTGAGTTGGAGGATCCGAGATTTGGACTGCGTAGCAAATAGAGTTTCGAGAGTGACCCAGACTTCCCGAGATGTTGTAAGGCCGATAACATGAGGCAGTGTTTCCACCGAGAGCGTGGAGATGATGGCGTTGAAGATAATGCGATCTTGATGATACCATGGAGAATGATCGGGATTGAGGATGAGGAGACCAGAGGTTCGGTCAGGGATGAGTTTTGGAGGCTGAGGGAAGGTGCCATCAACATAACCGAAAAGGTTGTGGCCTTCAAGAAACGGAACCATGAGAAATTGCCATAGGATGTAATTATCCTGGGTTAGTTTTTCAGAGATGTGATGGTGCACATTCTGAATAAGACTAGGGGAAGTAACTGGGATGGAGATAGGCGGTGGGTTTGAGGTGGTAGAATCGGTTTCAGAGGTGGGAGCAGCCATAGACGTTAGTCTTGGCTGGCTCTGATACCATATAGAGTTTTAGGATATGTAGGTAAAACTGCATACCTTAATTGTATGACAGTGTTGGAATATATAGAGAATAAATCATCTAGCTTACACTAGATATCTTTTACATGAAGAGTTCTAGTACTAATAACTATCTACCTTATCACAAGACTTAAAGAGACCTAGACTAATATAACTAGTCTAAAGATTATCCATAGAGACAGAGTCTTGATCTAACTCTAACAGCTTACACTTATCATTATCTAATAACAAATCTTGATCTAACTTTAACACTTTACACTTATCATTATCGGATAACAAGTCTATTCCAATAGAGATGATGCAACAATTTCGATGATCACGTCATCGTGAGCAAGAACCAACCTTGACCAATGAGAGGGAAGCAAAAGGTGAAGATCGCGAATACAATTTGGGAAACTGAGAAGAGAAAAGCAAACTGCCATCCACCCATCAAATCTCAAAAGGGAAATGTGCAAATCACTAAGAGGCAGACAATTGTGTGGATGTCCATCTAGACGATTTGCAAGCTAAGTTCGACAAGATGGTTAAACCGATGAACAATAAACACTCTACCGTTGAGAGCCTTCTTCAAGGCATGAACCTCCCCTTCACTGCCAAAGTCATGGAGTTGCCACTTCCCCTGAAATTCAAAATGCCTCAAATTTTTCATGTACAATGGCTTCAAGGATCCCGTGGACCACATTGATACTTATAAGGCCCACATGCTTCTACAGGAAACCTAAATGAGATCATGTGCCAGGCCTTTCCCATCATGCTGAAAGGGCCAGCTCGACAGTGGTTCGAGAACCTACACCCTGGCTCAATCAGCTCTTTCAAAGATTTGTGCAAACAATTCATCACTCAATTTCATTGGGGGACAAAAGCGTAGGAGACCAACTATTTATCTTCTCACTCTAAAGCAAGGCAAAACTATAACTCACCGAGAAATTCATTAATTGGTAATTAAATTTTCAGTAGACAACTAAGTAGCAGAAACATATGATTTCTATTAACATTAATAATTACAACCAGAGCATCTAATAAGAGTCATCACAATAACATCACCAAAAAATACTAATTACCATGAAGGGCCTTCGAAATTCTGTGATGAGTCTTCAAGCGTTAACCCGCTCACTATTAATACAACCAAACGGCCGCAACAGCTTTGAAATCATTCTCACTTAAAACCGGCATCTAAAGAAGTTCAAGTATAAAACATATGTTTTACAGTTGGAAAAGATATAAGCGTAAGTTCACAACTTAGTGAGTTGTAATACATATGGTGTGTAGGTTATTATGTAGTGAACTCAGTTATTTAGCAAAAGTTCGTAAATCACAAGTAGTAATATAAATGAAATCTTTCGTCCAATAAAAGAATGTCATGGTAATGCATTCTAGATACAGTTCATGCTATATGAAGTAAACATGTCATATTTTAAATAATATGGTCTACTCAAGATATTAACCCTTTTTCGGCAGGGTTAGCAATGTCCCAAGGGACTTGTACTACAACACCGATGCCTCGGATGTTGCCGCATACTGTCTATCACTAGTAACTCGACCGAGTCCGACCTCGGGTGGCCCAAGATGCAAATGACGTCCGTAATGGTGGCTCATCCATACATTGTTCGCCCGTCATAAAACAACCATTAGATCAAAGACCAAACATAAAAGTAAATCTCTTTGAGCATATGGTTAACTTGTATAAAAGTAATCTCATGGCCAGTATTCTACACATATCGGTGTACCATGCCATACGATATAATTTAATTCACAGTCTTTTACATGCATGCATTTATAAACTCATAATTTTCATTATCTTATTATTCATCAATCATTTTCACAAAATATAGTCCACATTATTTTAAAATGTATTTCATATGAGTTGTAAAGATGCATGTTTTATACATAAAAATTATGCTATGCGGAAAATAATAATAATAATAATAAGTATCCGAATGAGTTTTACTCAGTTGAGTTGTTTGGCTCCTCCAAACAAACTTCAAGAGACTTAACCTCGATATCTGATAAAATACCTCACATCAAACCCTGATTTAGACGAAAATACCATTAAACCTAAACAGAGGTCAAAATGGTCATTTTGCCTGGTCGTTGATCGTTCGAGTATTGTGTCAAACTTAGGCCACAAACGTTTGGCTACAAACATCCGACAACACCCTGAAACATTCAAAGGTCTGGCAGAACCTCCCATTTGACAAAAGGTCCAAACTTAACCCACTTAAACACAATCAAAGGTCCTATTAACAAACCGAAGACTGCCCTAACCACAAAAAACACGTTCATGCACCAAAAAGTACTTCCAAGATCATTAAATCACGAACCCATCTTTAAACTCATTAAAGCTTAACACAACCCTACAAATACAAACCCATAACCTAGATCTACAAGATAGAGTTGTCTAAATTATGAAAACAACACTAACAGAAGCTAAATATGCTATAACATCAAACTATACGAGTTAAAGGCTAGGATATTACCTCATGAAGAAGATTAGACCAAGATAACCTCCTACTCTCTCCCAAACATCTACTCTCTCTCTCTCTCATTCATTAGGGTTTAAGAACTGAGGGGAAATGAAAATAATATATAGGGCTTAAGTGTTATAATGACCCTATTTTATAGGCCTCCCTGAACGCACATGAGTCCAATTTTTTATTTATTTTTAATAAAAAAAATCCTACTGACAGGCATCAAATGTTCTGGATGTATTGAGAGTTTCCCTTGCGAGTGTTAGAAGGAAAGTTCAAATGTTTATTGGCAATCGTTTGAAGGAAACTTCACACATTTTCAGAGACAGAAATTTCTTAAAACTCCAAGATCTCACACTTTTCCAACTAAGAACCAACCCTAGCATCCTTAAGTTATAATTAAAGTGCACTTAACCCTAATTAATGTTTGAGGTATTACAGAAACAGAGACTTTTTGAGACTTAATGCTTTGCTTCAATCGAGAGAAACTGTCCATAGAC
The DNA here is from genome assembly GCA_028654335.1 of Alnus rubra. Lineage (NCBI taxonomy): Eukaryota > Viridiplantae > Streptophyta > Magnoliopsida > Fagales > Betulaceae > Alnus > Alnus rubra. Next base: position 2,342,013 of record JAJPGS010002212.1, read on the forward strand.
GACCGTGATGAGAGTGTAATCCTGGTGGCCTTCCTTGGATGAGTTTGGCTGCACAGCTTCTTCATAAAAGCCCTTGCCAGAAGAACTCCCTACACTATGCAACAATTTATGGACAAAGTAGAGGAGTTCATGAATGCTGAGGATACAATCAAGGCCTTTACGGATCAAAGTCAGAGAGGCAGCAACAACTCTGACAAAAAGAGGAAAGAGCCTTCTTGGTCTGAGGGGCATGGAGCAGCGAGTCGACGGAGGAAGGCCGAGGAGCAACATAGACCTCACCAACAAAGGCAGGGATCGTCTCCCCGTCAGCCATTAAATTTCATGCCGCCTAATACCTTAGTGGCAAAAGTGCTAATGCATATTCGAGATGATCCAAACCTGCAATTGTCTGAAAGGTTGAAATCACCCCCACACCAGAGCTCGGGAAAAATACTGCCAATCTCACCTTCATGGACACGACACTGAAGACTACTATGACCTTCGAAGTTAGCTCGAGACCTTTGATCAAACAAACGAAAGCTGATAAGTTTCATGGCCAATCAACAACAAGCACCAAGACTACACGGGATTGCCAAGAGCCCCATGTAGGTCACAGCATTGGTAATTTCTTGGTGGTAGGCTGCCCTTTGACAAACAACATTGAACAACATGAGGGCCATCACTTTTACCTATCACCTAAAAATGAAATTATCGAATGAGAGCAGTGTAGGGGAAGTAATGGGTGACCAGGTGAGCGCTTGGAAATGCTACATGGCATCGCTGAGTGACCCAACTTCAAAGGACACCCTCACAGTAGAAGTGTTAGAAGACAAGGACAAACAAATGCTTAAGCAGGGAGAGCCTATCAAAATTTTTGTAAAAGTCCCCATTGATGAAACAATGCTGAATCAAACTGTCCGAGTAATGTCCTTCCTCTCCAAGACCTTCAAAATCTAATTGCTTAGTTTCCTCCGTGAGAATAGAGACGTATTTGCCAAGACATATGAAGAGATGACGGGCATTGATCCCGAAGTCATTGTGCATCACCTAAATGTACATCCGACGAAAAGGGCAATCAAGTAGAGAGGGACCTTCACTCCCGAAAGGAATCAAACGATGGCAGAGGAAGTAGAAAACCTACGCAAGCGGGGTTTATAAGAACGTATAGTACCCCGAGTGGTTGGCCATGTTTTAGGTTAGAAAGGCTAACGACAAAGGGATAATGTATCAATTTCACCGACCTTATAAAGCTTGCCCTTAAGATAGCTTCCCTCTCCCAAGGATCGCCCTTATTGTGGAGTCCTCCGCCGAGAGCTATTCAGCTTCATGGACGTATTCTCAAGGTACAACCAGATTACGATGCACGAGCTTGACTAAGAAAATACCTCATTTATCACTGACTGAGGGTTATATTGCCACAAGGTCATGCCCTTTGAGCTATAAAACACAGGAGCTACATATTAGAGGCCCGCGAACTACACATTCAAGCAACAAAAAGGGAGAAATGTGGAAGTATTCATCGACAACGTGTTGGTAAAGAGCATTAAGCCAGAGCAACACCTAGCTGACCTAGGAGAGACATTCGGAATCCTGAGAAAGTATTAGATGAGATTGAATTCGACTAGATGCGCCTTTGGAGTTTCCTCAGGAAACTTCCTTGGATTCAAGGTCTCCTAGAGGGGGATTGAGGCAAACTTGGAGATGATAAGGGTCGTAATGGAAATGCAACTTCTTTGCAATATTAAGGAGTTACAGTGACTGTCCAACAGGGTGGCCGAACTAACCAGGTTCATATCTTGGTCGACAAATAGGTGTTTGTCGTTCTTCAAGATTCTACGGAAGGCATTTGACTGGACTGAGGAGTACGAGGAAGCCGTCAAGATCTAAAGAACTACCTTCAACAGTTTGCCTCAGCTCAGTTGGACAAGGGCAAAGGAGCCACTGTACCTAGCAGTATCACCTACACCTGTCAGCTCGACCTTAATTCAAATGGAAGACGGAATCCAAAAGCTGGTCTAGTACACAAGTCGGGCTCTTCAGCGGGAGGACGAGAGACCCTAAAATAGAAAAGTTGGCATTCACTCTAGTCATGTCAATAAGATGTCTACAACCTTATTTTCAAGTGCACATGGTGAGGGTCTTAACCGAATAACCTCTAAGGAAATCCCTACGCAAACCCGACATGTGAGGCGCCTCATCCATTGGTCAATTGAGGTAAGTGAATTTGACATCAAATACTACCTGAGGGTGGCGATCAAAGGGCAACTAGTGATTGATTTTGTAGATGAATTCATAATCGGAGAAGAGGAGCAGGAATGCGAATCAGAATGTCCCAAATGCTGCATTTAGGCCATAGACGTCAACAATTCTTCCAACAAAATGACAAGTGGGTCTGGTTCGGTCCTTACCTTGCCGGATAGAATAGAATTTGAATATGCTCTTCCATTCAAATTTGGGGCTACAAAAAATGAGGCTGAATATGAAGCAATCATAGTCGAATTAATCTTAGCAAAAGAATTCGGGGCCAAGGCAGTGGCAGTACGTAGCGACTCAAGATTAGTGGTCGAATAGGTTTTCAAAGGGTACTTTCTGATTTGAAAAAAAAAGGTTATATTAATCACTTTAGAAAATTCAAGATTAGGCAAGTTTTGAGAGAGAATTGTCGAGCGGCTCATGTTGCTTGATTGGCCATGGCTTCTGAAGTCGACCTCGGTAAGTGCGGTATACCTGTAGAATTCCTCAAAGAATTTCCCATAGACCAAGCCAAAAAAAGAAAGCAAATCAACTAGATAAACTCGGAGATAACTTGGGCTAGACCATTGATAGAGTATTTGAAGGAAGGGAAGCTGCTCGACGATAGGAAGGAGGCCAAAAAGATTAGATTTCGAGCAACGAAATACTTAATGATGAATAGGGTTTTGTATAAAAACAGCTTCACCCTTCCGCTTCTTCGATGTATCTTGAAAGATGAAGCTGAATATGTACTAAGAGAAATTCATCAGGGTGGGAATAACTCGGGGGTAGGGCCCTAGATCATGTATCTTTCTTGAACACCATCAGTCTGAGAATGCAATAGGCTATCAAAATCCTCCAACCTTTTGGCATTAGTTGGGAGGGAGAAAGGTTGAAGAAGGATAGTACCTCTCGAACATGGCTCAGAATTTGAGACGACCCTCATCATTTCTTCGTAAATGCAAACTTCGTACCTCCCTTTAAGAATGAGGGTCCCCTCACTGGGTTGAGGAACCCTAAGCTTGATCGAATCTAGAATGCTACAATCATGCTGTAAAGATTCCAGTAGTTGTTGTGTAGCCTTTGAACGCCATGAAACTCCTTTGGTGGATGACGAGTTGACGAGAGCCCACGATGGCAACCCTGTTGAGATTCTAAGTCTCCTCCCTATGTTGGTTATCACCATGTGCCATAAAGAATGAGACAGCCGAACAGAAATGAAGGGTGGTAGGTTTGAGAAAGGGAAGGAGAATGGACAATGCTGCCTAGATAGGCAAGTCAGCACCGACAAAAGGCTCAAGGTCGGGGAGGACTGGCGGAGGCACAAGCATGACAAACTCCGACGAAGGAGGGGAGGAAGTTCGATGGGTATCAGAGTGATTCCAGCGGGAACAAGTAGAAGAGAGAGAAATTAGAAGATGGGGGCACAAGAAGGCTAATTGACAGTAATGAAGTCATGTCTAACCCAGGCACCCGTTTAAAGGCTAATGAACTTGTCCTTTGAGATTCAAAATCACCTTGTTGTCTAACCAAGTTCGACCGCATTGATCGAAGGGGGGGCAACGGGAAAGGCACACGTGCCATGGTTACTGTTTTGCACTCAACGCATTTAATGTGTCTCTGCTACTTCCAACTGGCAATTAAACATTGCAACAATCAACACAATGGCCCCGTTTAGTAATCCCCCTTCCCTCCCCTCCCCTTCCCTTATGGGAGAATTTTTTTTTTTTGAGTGAGTAAAAAGTGATTGATGTGATATAAAGTAGAAAGAATTTATATGAAAAAGTAGAAAAATTTTGTATTGTAGTGGATTTTTTTATTTAAATAATAATAACAAATTATTGATGTGATATAAAAAGTAAAAAAATGTTAAGAATGCTTTGAGTTGATAATTTTTGAGAAAGGTAAAAATAAAGGGAAGGGAGAGGGGAGGAGGTTATTAAATGGGGCCAATAAGCGTTGTGACTGGCACATCAAATGTGCCCTTGCCACTTCCAAGTGGCAGGTTAAATTGCATATATCAAGTGTCGTGTTCAACGCGTTAAATGCTTCCCTATCACTTCTGAGCTGTTAGTTAGATCAACCGTTACCACTGTTCTATATCACATCAAATTGACCCCTAAGCACCCGAGAAAGGAACCGCCATAAAAAATGAGCTTCGATTGGGATTCTCCCTTACTGACCTATCAATCAAATCGGTTATGAGAATGTGGGCCAACTGGTGTACCCAATTGGGAGAGGCCAGGAAACAATGCCTAGGACCTAGGCCCAATAAATGATATGTCTTGGCCCATTTGCCATTCTGAGACTAGTAGGGGATGCACTACATAGGATCATCGCCCTGCCACGTCACCATAATAGTCCACTAAAGGACAGGGGTGACAGTTGCAGTGTGTCAAGGAGTAAAGAGTATTTTTGTTGCCCTCCCACAAGTACGGATGACTGGTAGACGACAAATAGCAAAGGGTCTCAATACACGATACGCCTCGTACAACTAGAGCTCACCCAATCATAGGGTGACACCTGGCCAAAATGATTATCTTAGAAAGAAGCCATGTCAAGTATAAGAGGAAGGAAAAATGTTAGATTTACAACACCAATACAACAACTGTACAACAATCCCTCACATGAGGGTGGGTCCCACATACTGGAGCCCATCCTCACGTGAGGAGTTGTTGTGCAGTTGTTGTATTGGTGTTGTACAAGAATCAAATCCCAAGAGGAAGAAGGCACCCATTCTGCTGAAATTCCTTTTGCTCTCTTCTCAAAGAATACCCCTACTGACTTGAGCATTGGAGACGTCACCTGCCAGCACGCCTGACAAGCTTCCATGCTTACCTTTGGCTCTTTTGTAGATACTCTCAATCGGGGTCTCGGCATGCTTTCATTTGCACCAACAATACTCAATGTGAAGTAGGAAATGTTAGAAGCCACCTGTCAAGCTTAAATCGAGTGACGTTATACTCGATTATTTAGATTGTGGTGTTGTTCATCAACTGGTAAACTAGTATTGGTCATGAGACTTAGGGGGGGGGGGGGGGGGGGAGGGGGGTATGAACTGCAATGGTGACTTTAAAACAAGGAATGGCAACCCTGCAAAAACTACTAAGATAGGTGCCAAATAAAACATAACTAGTCACTTGTGCATTAGCGGGAGACATTCTGAAAGAATTTCTCACATGACCTTAATACTTTCTAAAAGCTAAGGATGATTTGGTCACCTGATCAACATGTAATTCCAAGTTTCTGTAATTATCTGATTTACATATTTATTGTATTGTTGATTCACAAAAACAGGGATTTTTGGACTGAATATGCAACATAAATCTCGTCCTATAATAACAGCTTCATTCAGTTTGGTTTTCATTGAATGTTCTTGTTTCCATAAGCGAATTCCAGAATCTAAATGTACTATTATTAACTCTGATCCTAATCATACAGAATTTGGGCTTGTAAGGGCCTTCTTCTGTTCACATGTGAAATACATGACATTTGACCTTACTCCTTAGTATAGTAGTGGTGACTAGTATAAATACTTTTTGTATTATTTTTTTTCTAAAATATTGTAAAATGTAGGTATTTCCATTATTATTTTTGCATGCGAGGCTAATATGGTTTAGACAACACATGTATGAACCCAAAACTAGTTCATAGTTGAATTAATCTTTTTTATTTTAGGATTTGTTCAAATATATATATATATATATATATATATATATATATATATATCAAATCCCCCCACATGGTGTTAGTACTTTTTTTCTTTTGTTTTTGGTCGGCATTGGATTCGTGTACGTATTTACTTGGATTTTTAAGGCGAATTGACTAGGCCTAGTACCAAAAAATTAAATAATAATAAAAAAACAATAAAAAATGAAAGCCCACGTCCACATTTATTGGATTAAGTACTCATCGCCATTGGACAACAAATGTGGCGTAGCAGTCAACATGAGATGTGAAAGAGATGTTGTGGATTGACTTTTTGCATTGGGAACTACTTCTAAATAACACTTCAAAACAGTATCGTTTCGAATACCCCCTTTTGTAATTTTTGTGCAGCCGCTCAAAACTGAAATAAATATAAAGAAAAAATCATTAAACTTTTTGTTGTGAATAGAGAGTGTATTCCTATTGAAATAACATGCGAAGTTGGTCGGCAATATAATAGCAGCTTGCCTTGTGATAATGCGGCAAGATAAAGTAAAGCTATTGAATAGGTTCGTTGATTTTTGTATTTTTTATATTAAAAAAAATAAATTATTTTTAATGACTTTAAGGGCATTTTGAAAAGAAAAACATCAAATAAGTCCTATGACGTGTATGTGATCAATTTCCATCCATTTTGATGCTAAAAACTAACGGAATGGCTTATTTGTAGTGGAATGGTAGCTTGAGAGAGCGATGTGTCACTTTTTTAAAGTTTGGTGGTATAAGTGCAAAATTGACGATAGTTTAGGGGGTTAGAATATATTTTCCCCTTTATTAAAAATATGTTGAAATTTGTGGGTTATATTTGCTCTAATATATAGACAAAAGAAAAATACACGTAAGACCTCCTCTGCCACCACTGACGCCCCTATTACCTCTCCCTTGGCAACACTGATGGATCTCGAATTCTTTATTTTATCTTAAATTTTATTTTACTATGTTTATAACAAATTTATTATAGTTATAGTAACTATATAAATATTATTTTGAAATTGATATAACAGACCGCTGCTATACGCGTTATAAATTTATGATGACATGGATACAATGAAAATACCATATATGTTCGAATTAATAAATTGCACTTAAAATACGTTATATCAATCCATGTGAAATAAATGCGTGTGATAAACATGTGAAAGCTTAATTCAGTAGAGAGGGTTGATATGATAAACGTGGAAGGGAAAGTCTAAAGCAAAATTAATCAAAACAAGTAGACATTAATTGACGAATTGAGTTTACACAGACCGGATGATACTCATGAATTGCATTGATCGATTTGTTATAGGAAAACTGTACGTACGTAGTACCAAATTGTTGTTGAATTTCAAAGACAACTTAAATATTGGTCGCCATTCGTCTGAGGCAGTTGGTCGACTTGATCACGCAAGTGAAAGTTTGTGAAAGAGGAATGAGAAAAGTAAAACATCATGCGTTTCTTGCCCTAGCTAGCCAGCACTACCCTTCTGCCTAGCTAGTAAAACAAAAGCAGTTTTTTCTCGAGTATATATATATATATATTCTGGCTGAAGACAAGCTTCCTTATCTGAAACACTGACCCATGTTGTCCTCCAAACAAATGATGTTAACAATAACATTATCCATCCCTCTCTTATGGTCGACCCACATGTGCATGAAGGTCAGAAGTATGAGTTGCGTGGGAAAGAAAACATTACTACATGGAGGAAGGACTATTATCTCAATATTACTAAGAGTCTTATTAGGATTAATTTGAATATATTTCAGTAATATGTGCATAATTAGTACACTGAAAAAATAGAAGAATTTCTCCACGTATTATTTAAGGAAAAACATGTCCCGGTGGGCTTTGAAGTTTCACTTTTTATGAATCAGTACTCTCCAAGGTTTAAAAGTTATTAACTCACTACTTAAGGTTTCAATCGTTATCGAATAACTCTTCCAAAACCGATAGGACGGTTTTGACACCGTTTGTACGGTTGCATCACATAATGCATCTTCGTGTTTTTCTTCCAAAAAGCTTCCATGTTTTTCCATTCTCACTTAGCCCCTAGGTGGTCTAAAACCCCAAAGGTGTCATATTTACCCAACTTAATAGCATTTCCAGCAGAATAGGCAAATGACTCATAATAGCCAAATTTGATTATTATAAGCTATTTTTGTGCCCTGCAAAATAGCTACTTTAACTTTTTTTTTTTTTTTTTTTTGTATAGAATGAATAGTGAATATGCTACTATTCATTCTATTAGAAATAAACAATGAGTCATTCTACAAATGCGCACTGCATCCGTCCCTCTTCAGTCTTTTTTCCACGTGTCATTTTGTTTTCATTTTTTTTTAACAAAAAAAAGCAATCAAAACGTCGTGCCCTCCCCCATCGACCGGAAATCCGATGCCCTTGCTCCTTCCGACCAAAAATCCGGCACCGGCGCCTATCGATGACGCGCTCTCTCTGGAACGGTCTGCTCCGGGGCCCACCGACCGGAAATCCTCTCTCTCTCTCTCTTTCTCTCTCTCTCTCTCTCTCTCGGAGTCCCTCGAAACCAGCAGACCGGCCCACCGACCGGAAATCTGAATCCAACTCCGACGCCTAGCTCTCTCGATCTCTCGAACCCATCACAAACCAGACAATCCGTCACCGACGACGACGCTCTCTCTCTCTCGAACGGTTTGCTCCGGCGCCCACCGACCGGATCTCCGACGCCTTTGAAGCCTAGCTCGCTCTCTCTCGAAACCAGCCAACCGGATCTCCAATGAAGCCGACGACGCCAAGATTATAAATTATTACCTCAAAATACTTCACAGAGAGAACGATGGAGCAGACCGGAAAAGGGGGAGTTCTGCCGAAAATTGGGGGCAAATCGGAGCGCCGGAAGAGGAGATTGGCCAAAAAAGGACTCATCGGTTGGGTTCAATATCCCGACTCCTTTCCAAATGATTTCATTTTTTTAATAAAATGTCAGTGCCACGCTGGAAAGGGACGAACATGAGGCAGAAGAAAGGCTCATGTTTAGCATTTCCCATAAACAATTAAGGGAAAATTAAGAAAAAAATGTCACTATTCACAAGTCTGGCTCTCAATCCTCCCTATCGTTCTTGCTTGCTCATTAGCTGCTATTACTGAAGTGTCTCTTAATTTCCAAGGCTTTTGGGGTGCCTAGATTAGCAATGTTGGGTTGCCATTGCTGGTCTAGACAGGGAGATGAGAGAGAGACGTGAGAGGGGAAGAAAACGATTAAGCTAAAAACAATAAAAAAAAATATATATTTAAAGAAAGTAGAGAATGAGATAAATAATCGGCTGGAATTTGTATTGAAAAATGAGTAGCTAAAATAGAAAAGAGTGCCTTCTGAATCACTTCTGGAGATGCTCTAATAGTATTAGGCTTCAAAAGATCCTAACTTTAACACTAAATCTTAAAGATTCAAACTTTCTTCTTCCTTTTCCATTCTCCCATTTTTTAAACAACATAAATGTGTTTTGTATGACTATCTTGTAAGCTCAAGCACTGCTCAAGGTTCAAAATGAAAACTAAACTCTAAAGTTTCAAACTTTCATACAAAGTTTAGGGTTTCCCTCCCCGCCCCCCTCTTTAAAGAACCTAACTTTTTACCCCTTCTCAAATGATCTAAGGCCAACACATAAACAATTATGAAATAAAAATCTAATATAAGTACAAATACAAAATACAAGACTAGGGTTCGCTTCTCTTACCTCAAAGATTAAATTTTGGGGAAAAGACACTTTGCCCCCCTGTTTTATCCACGATCTGGCGATATACCCCCCAATGTACCTAAACTGTTAGATGACCCCCCGAACTTGCCAACGTGTGGCAAAATTTACCTTCTGTCCACTCACCCGTAAATTTAAACGGAAATTTGGTCACATGCATTGCACGTGACCTTTTAAGCATAAATTATTCCCAAATTGCCCACCTATTAAACACAGCGTTTCACTAGTTTCACATGCATATAGTCCATACACGAAGACCTCAAGCTCTCCGTCTCAGACCTCCCCATGCTCGTCGCTCTCTTCTAGAGCGGTCCCTCTCAAATACTAAAGACCCATAATTAAAACACCATTCTAAAAGCCATAGATAGGTCTGGAAATTCGCATGAATTCTATTCTCTTCCATGATATGGAGGAAATCATGGATTTGCATGGTTTTGCATAAAAAGAATTACAAAGTGGGATTACCTTACGAAACGTTGTAGCGGGTTTCAGAGTGCTTTGGTGTTTGAATGCACACGGGAAGTGATAGAACAGGGAATATGGGAAGGACCCACGAAGAGAAAGTGGAGCGAGAAGCATTGGAGGAGGATTCTTGGAAGATAAATAGTCAGCATCTAATCTCCAAAGACCATCTTCTTATCAGCCATGATGAATTGAAAAGCCTTCTAAAGACGGTTCTTCCCACATTCATGGCCTCAGCCTCAGGACCACTGCAAACACCTTTAAAGATTGTTCACACCTTTCTACCAAACAAACCAATTAAGCAAAGCAAATGTATGCAGTGATGTTTCAGACAAAGAAAAGAGGGAGAGTGTACGGATAAGGACCGACTCCAATGGCTACATGTACATCATGTACAACGACGACAGAGCAGAGTTTATCCACGCCATTGCCACCAATTTGTTCATTCGTGACATTTCAAGCCCATCTTGACCGTCCAGGTCACAAAGCTAGCCAACGGCACTTCGTTTTGGAACTTCTTCAACACCTTCGCTGAGAAGTCTCGCTGGGTGAAAAGCATCTCAAAGCAACCGAACTTTACCCAGAACTCTCGGTTGATTTCGTCGGTGGTGCTGAAATTACCGAAGGACGGTACATCCCAAGGTCTCCTTCTCCGTCAACGAGCCGTTGAGTGAAAGAATCTTTAGCTTCAGCGGAGAAGCGATTAAAAAGTTGAAAGCCAAGACGAACAAAAACAAAACTGTGGAAATCTCATCGTTTCAGTCCCTATCCGCGCTTCTCTGGCGATCAGTGACATGCGCGAGGAAATTGTCGTCTACCAAAATGACAACGTTCAGAGTGGCGATTTTTTACCAGTGTTGGTATTTTCCAGCGAGTTTTCAACTGATGTTGATTTTTTCTAGCGACTTTCAACTAGCATTGGTATCTTTTGGCATGCTTCAGTCAAATTCATTGTTTTCCTGTGAGATTTTAGATGGTTTCGGCGTTTACCAGCGAGTTTTGGCCGGTTTTGGTTCTGTTCTTTTTCAGCGGCCGGTTCGGTTCTTTTTCAACTGGTACATATCGATTTTGGCCGGTTCAGACGTATAATATTGAAACGATGCGTTTTTCAGAGGGGCAATTTGGGAATGATTTATGCTTAAAAAGTCACGTGCAATGCATGTGACCAAATTTCCGTTTAAATTGACGGGTAAGTCAACAGAAGGTAAATTTTGCTACATGTTGGCAAGTTCAGAAGGGTCATCTAACAATTTTGGTACATTGGGGGGTAAATCGCCAGACCGTGGGTAAAACAGGGGGGTAAAATGTCTTTTCCCCTTAAATTTTTAAGCCTTTAAGCCTTCAAAGCTAAGCAAACCTCATCCTCTCTCCCTTTCTCCCTTTCTCTCTCTCTTTAGGGTTGTTGGGTGTTGAGTTGGAGTGTTTGATGGGATTTCTAGGCTTTTAAAAATAAGGCTCTCCCCCTTCCCCCGCGTATTTATATGCTTTTGGACGTATTATTGTCGTATGAAAAATTGTGATTGTTCGAACGGTTATCTCAAACTATTAGGGCGGTGTTCATAAAATTTCAATACCTATTTCATGGTATTTTACTCGAACGTTATGAAGTGCTGATGTGGCATTGTTTGGGCGTTTCATGAATCATTCAAACTTTTTACTCATTCCAAAATTTCTAACTCCAATCTTCCATGTCCTAATTTTGGGTGTTCCTATGAAGATTATTAATCCATTTTGAGTGTTTTCAGATTACCAAAAAATATTAAAACTATATCGGGTATTGTTTTGGTTACTAATAAATTAAACCAAAAAAACAATTTTGCCACGTGTTTTGGCAAGGTATTACACCCACATCACCCATGCTTGGTGGATCAGCCACAAAATTCATCGAGGGCACTTCATGGTTTGCCGAAGACCCTGTCCTGCACCTCTCCAAGTGTCCCTCCTCTTTTTCCTCTTTTTCCAAATCTCGTCCTTCACTTGCCATTGGGGCACTTGGTTGACATCTCAGAAGGGCTCCTCCTTGACTTTGATCTGAACCTGCTGGGCCTTGTGGTGGTTGATGCTCTTTCCCCTACTAAATAAGAAGAGCCAAGTTTCGACGGGGGCTGGCCATGAAAGATTGGCAAGGTTTAGGACAAACTTTCACCCTCTTGCTAGGTTGGCTCATAGTCTCATTTGACTCCTATGACCTCAAAGCCTTGCTTGCCTAAGCTCTCGGTGGAAGAGTAGTCTTGGTGCCCTGGAAAAATGATTGATCTTCTGTCTTGACAACCGTCTTATTGGCATGGCCCTTGGTCTAGCAAGACTTAGCTTGTTGGGAACATATATGTGAATTAATAACGTAAGAAATAGAGAAATATTCTCAAGAAATGAGCTCCATGAAAGCATAGCAATAAATTTTTTAAAACATAAAATTGCTTGCTAGAGAAGGTATGAACACATACCGTTGGTGTACACGGTTAGGTTTTTTTTTTTTTTTTTTTCCTCTTTGTGTTGCACAGCCAACACTAAGAATTTGAGACCAAAAGATCTTCTCCTCATTTATGATTTGTCACCAAAGAGTGTGTACTCTCTTATAAAAGACTCCTTTAAATAAACCTATGAATCCTATTACAGTAGGACTAGGAAAATGTAGCCCTTCACAAACCTATCACATGTCCCCTTTGGAGTCCTTTTCCTTATGCATTTAGGTCATACCCTAAAGGGTAATAATAATCTTGATAAGGGATCTCAAGGGAAAATAAAACTAGCTCCAATGAGCCTAGGATACTTGTCACCTCATGACTCGTCCTAAGTTACTATTAATTACAACTTATTATACTAAAAAGTTGTAATTATACTCGAGTATTTATTTTGATCAATCAAATGCTTTCTTGACTTCTTATAATTGCATTTGACCCCTTCATGAAATATCTATAGTGAAATTAAATTCATGTACAATTACTGACACTTTATATCACTATCTCTTAATCATTGGGTCCCCAATTTAATCTCTTTATTATTCTATACTTCTAATATTGTATTTAATTGAGAATATTTAATTTTAGTAATTGCTTACTAAAATACTCAAAATTGGGATTTTAAATAATCAATTCCCATTAAATTTATCTCAATGGGATGTTTTATATTTCTTTGATTACAATTAAAGTGATTATGGATTCCATATTGACGAGTAATATTTTAGAATGCTATATGTGATTACCCAACACACCGAGAATTTGTCTATGAAAGATCTCACTTCTAAATGTATCAAAGTAACCCGCACTTGACATTTTGATTTCAAATTCCACTTAGGATTGAGAGTAAATGTTATAAGTAGTGGTTAGTTCAAGGTTATTCAATTAACTATAATTTATTAGGGCTGGCAAAACAAGTACCCGACACGACCCGTTTAAGCTAGACCTAAACACGACCCATTTATGTTAAATGGTCGGGGCTCCAGACACGACACGAACACGATAATTTCATGGGTCACCCGACACGACTCGTGAAACCCGTTTAACAGAATGGATTGAATCGGGTGACACGACCCGTTTGACCCGTTTAATTTAAAAGTGTTTTTTTCTTTTTTAATATTATTATTATTATTATTTTGGGTTTTTTATGGGTTTTTTTGGGGTTTTTTTGTGGGTATTCCAAGCGTGAACCAATCCTAATCCTTCACCACATCAAAACAAACCACTTATTCCTAATACAATGCTAAGATTCATATATTCTGAGACGGATCAGGAGAAAATAAATTTGTCCTGCATCATATAGTCTATTACAGATTGATGATGACAAAACCAAAAGATCGATAATCATAATTCCATTTCCAATTGTATAAACGCAAAAATTGTTGTTACAAAGAACATGATCCATCAATAAAGAACCCAAACAAACAAACAAACAAAGCTGAAAAAAACACTAAAATTTTTTTTTGAACAGATTTTGACCAAGCAGGCAAGCATAACGATTATGATTTTAATACCCACAATAATGAGGCTATAAAAAATTAAAAATGGAAATCAACTATTAACATACCGGCGGAGCCGGCGGTACCAGATGCGACAACGGCCGAAGAGAGAGAGAGAGAGCAGCACAGAGACGGGGAGAGCAGAGATGTCGGCAGCGAGCACCGAGCGGAGAGCAGAGACTAGAGAGAGAGATCGTCGTTCGTCGAGCGGGTCCAGTTTTCGATTGGGCCTCGCAGGAGGAAGAAGAAGGGGCGGCGGGGCGGAGTTGAAGAAGACGAAAAATGGAAGAAGAAGCGGCGGCGCGGCGACTCCGGTGAGGCTGAAGGAAAAACCAAAAAAGGAAGAAGTTAGGGACTTAGGGTTTTCACTTTTCCGGTTTTGTGTTTTGATTCTTTTGAATCTTTTGATTTCGGCTAAAAGCCTAAAACAAATCATTCCCAATTTCCCATTCCCCCGCCCCCCTTTTTTCTTTAAAAAAAAAAGGGTTAATCGTGTCTGTGACCTGCGACCCGACCCGCCAGACCGAGATAAACAGGTCGACCCGCCAGACTACCACAGGTTAATCGTTGATTTTTGTATTTTATATATTAAAATACATACATACATACATACATACATACATACATACATATATATATATATATTATATTGCCGAGCTTGCCTTAAGATAATGCGGCAAGATAAAGTAAAGCTATTGAATATGTTCGTTGATTTTTGTATTTTATATATATTGATTTTAAGGGTATTTTGAAAAGAAAAACATCAAGTAAGTCCTATGACGTGCATGTGATCGCTTTCCATCCATTTTGATGCTAAAAACTAACAGAGTGGCTTATTTGTAGTGGAATGGTAGCTTGAGGAAGCGATGTGTTACTTTTTAAAGTTTGGGGGTATAAGTGCAAAATTGGTGATAGTTTAGGGGGTTAGAATATATTTTCCCTTTTGTTAATTAAAAATATGTTGAAGTTTGTGGGTTATATATGTTTACTCCAAAAGAAAAATACACATAAGACCTCATCTGCCACCACTGCGGTCCCTATTACCTCTCCCTTGGCAACACTGATGGACCTCGAGTTCTTTATTTTATTTTAAATTTATATTTTACTATATTTATAACAAATTTATTATAGTTATAGTAACTATATAAATATTATTTTGAAATTGATATCACAGACCGCTGCTATACGCGTTATAAATTTATTATGACATGGATACAATGAAAATACCATATATGTTCGAATTAATAAATTGCACTTAAAATACGTTATATCAATCCATGTGAAACAAATGCGTGTGATAAATATGTCAAAGCTTAATTAATTCAGTAGAGAGGTTTGATATGATAAACGTGGAAGGGAAAGTGTAAAGCAAAATTAATCAAAACAAGTAGACATTGACGAATTGAGTTTACACAGACCGGATGACACTCATGAATTGCATTGATCGATTTGTTATAGGAAAACTGTACGTACGTAGTACCAAATTGTTGTTGAATTTCAAAGACAACTTAAATATTGGTCGCCATTCGTCTGAGGCAGTTGGTCGACTTGATCACGCAAGTGAAAGTTTGTGAAAGAGGAATGAGAAAAGTAAAACATCATGCGTTTCTTGCCCTAGCTAGCCAGCACTACCCTTCTGCCTAGCTAGTAAAACAAAAGCAGTTTTTTCTCGAGTATATATATATATATATTCTGGCTGAAGACAAGCTTCCTTATCTGAAACACTGACCCATGTTGTCCTCCAAACAAATGATGTTAACAATAACATTATCCATCCCTCTCTTATGGTCGACTCACATGTGCATGAAGGTCAGAAGTATGAGTTGCGTGGGAAAGAAAACATTACTACATGGAGGAAGGACTATTATCTCAATATTACTAAGAGTCTTATTAGGATTAATTTGAATATATTTCAGTAATATGTGCATAATTAGTACAAAAATAGAAGAATTTCTCCACGTATTATTTAAGGAAAAACATGTCCCGGTGGGCTTTGAAGTTTCACTTTTTATGAATCAGTACTCTCCAAGGTTTAAAAGCTATCAACTCAGTCCTTAAGGTTTCAATCATTATCGAATAACTCTTCCAAAACTGTTAGGACGGTTTTGACACTGTTCGGACGGTTGCATCACATAATGCATCTTCACATTTTTCTTTCAAAAAGCTCCCATTTTTTTTTCATTCCCACTTGGCCCTTAGGTGGTCTAAAACCCCAAAAGTGCCATCTTTACCCAACTTAAGAGCATCTCCAACAGAATAGGCAAATGACCTGTAATAGCCAAATTTAACTATTATAAGCTATTTTTTGTGTCCAGCAAAATAGATACTTTAACATATTTTTTTTTACAAGTCTGGCTCTCAATCCTCCCTATCGTTCTTGCTTGCTCATTAGCTGCTACTACTGCTCTCTTAATTTCCAAGGCTTGTGGGGTGCCTTGATTAGCAATGTTGGGTTTCCATTTCTGGTCTAGAGAGGGAGATGAGAGAGAGACATGAGAGGGGAAGAAAATGATTTAAGTTAAAAAAAAATAAAAAAATAAAAAAATATATTTAAAGAAAGTAGAGAATGAAATAATAATCAGCTGGAATTTGTATTGAAAAATGAGTAGCTAAAATAGAAAAAAATGTCTTTTGAATAGCTAAAATAGCTATCTCTTCTCGAGATGTTCTAATACTATTAGGCTTCAAAAGATCCTAACTTTAACACTAAATCTTAAAGATTCAAACTTTCTTCTTCCTTTCCCATTCTCCCATTTTTTAAACAACATAAAGGTGTTTTGTATGACCATCTTGTAACCTCAAGCACTGCTCAAGGTTCAAAATGAAGCCCCCCCCGCCCCCTCTTAAAGAACCTAACTTAACAACATATACAATTATGAAATGAAAATCTAATATAAGTACAAATACGAAATACAAGACTAGGGTTCGATTCTCCTACCTCAAAGATTAATGTTTTAAGCCTCTAAGCCTTCAAAGCTAAGCAAACCTCATCCTCTCCCTCTCTCCCCCCCCCCCCCCTCTTCTCTTAAAGAACCTAACTTAACAACATAAACAATTATGAAATGAAAATCTAATATAAGTACAAATACGAAATACAAGACTAGGGTTCAATTCTCCTACCTCAAAGATTAATGTTTTAAGCCTCTAAGCCTTCAAAGCTAAGCAAACCTCATCCTCTCTCCCTTTCTCCCTTTCTCTCTCTCTCTCTCTCTCTCTCTCTCTCTCTCTCTCTCTCTCTCTCTCTCTCTCTCTCTCTCTAGGGTTGTTGGGTGTTGAGTTGGAGTGTTTGATGGGGTTTCTAGGCTTTAAATAAGGCTCTCCCCCCTTCCCCCGCGTATTTATAAGCTTTTAAACGTATTATTGTCGTATATATGAAAAATTGTGATTGTTCGAATGGTTATCTCAAACTATTAGGGTGGTGTTCATAAAATTTCAATACCTACTTCGTGGTATTGCTCGGATGTTATGAAGTGCTCATGTGGCATCGTCTAGGTGTTTCATGAATCATTCAAACTTTTTTTTTTATTCCAAAATATTCTAAGTTCGATCTTCCATGTCCTAATTTTGGGTGTTCTTATGAAGATTATTAATCCATTTTGTGTGTTTTCAGATTACCAAACAATATTAAAACTATCTCGGGTTTTGTTTTGGTTATTAATAAATTAAACCAAAAAAAGAAAATTTTGCCACGTGTTTTGGTAGGGTATTACACCCACATCAGCCATGCTTGGTGGATTAGCCACAAAATTTCTCAAGGGCACTCCATGGTTTGCCGAAGACCCTGTCCTGCACCTCTCCAAGTGTTCCTCCTCTTCTTCCTCTTTTTCCAAATCTCTTCCTTCACTTGCCTCTGGGGAACTTGGTTGACATCTCAGAAGGGCTCCTCCTTGGCTTTGATCCGAAAGTGTTGGGCCTTGTGGTGGTTGATGCTCTTTCCCCTACTAAACAAGAAGAGCCACGATCCGACGGAGGCTGGCCACGGAAGACTGGCAGGGTTTAGGACGAACTCTCACCCTCTTGCTAGGTTGGCTCATAGTCTCATCTGACTCCCATGGCCTCAAAGCCTTGCTCACCTAAGCTCTTTGTGGAAGAGTAGTCTTGGTGCCAAGAAAAATGATTGATCTTCTGTCTTGACAACCTTTTTATTGGCATGGCCCTTGGTCTAGCAAGACTTAGCTTGTTGGGAACATATATGTGAATTAATAACGTAAGAAACAGCGAAATATTCTCAAGAAATGAGCTCCATGAAAGCATAGCACTAATTTTTTTAAAACATAAAATTGCTTGCTAGAGAAGGTATGAACACATACCGTTGGTGTACACGACTAGGTTTTTTTTTTTTTTTTTTTCCTCTTTGTGTTGCACAGCCAACTCTAAGGAATTTGAGACCAAAAGATCTTCTCCTCAATTATGATTTGTCACCAAAGAGTGTGTACTCTCTTATACAAGACTCCTTTAAATAAACATGTGAATCCTATTATAGTAGGACTAGGAAAATGTAGCCCTTCACAAACCTATGATCACATGCCCCCTTTGGAGTCCTTTTCCTTATGCATTTAGGTCATACCCTAAAGGGTAATAATAATCTTGATAAGGGATCTCAAGGGAAAATAAAACTAGCTCCAATGAGCCTAGGATACTTGTCACCTCATGACTCGTCCTAAGTTACTATTAATTACAACTTATTATACTAAAAAGTTGTAATTACACTCTAGTATTTATTTTGATCAATCAAATGCTCTCTTGACTTCTTATAATTGCATTTGACACATTCATGAAATATCTATAGTGAAACTAAATTCATGTACAATTACTGACACTTTAAATCACTATCTCTTAATTATTGAGTCCCCAATTTAATCTCTTTATTATTCTATACTTCTAAGATTGTATTTAATTGAGAATATTTAATTTTAGTAATTGCTTACTAAAATACTCAAAACTGAGATTTTAAATAATCAATTCCCATTAAATTTATCTCAAGATGGATATTTTATATCTCTTTGATTACAATTAAAGTGATTATGGATTCTGAAAATAAATATTGACTTTTATCAACCAAGTGTGTGTGTTTGTGTACAACAAAAATATCTTTAAATGCGGAAAACAAAAAGACAAGATATTTGTTGACGAAGTGGAAACTTTGTAAAGAAAAAAACCGATCTGGTGCAGCCAAACCCAGAAACTCCACTATCCAAAAACAAAGCAAGTTACAAAGCACTCGTACTCACAAAACCTATTGCAGTAGTCATACCTTTAAATATAACACGAAGCCCATCATGAACGCTTCCCAACCAAGTCACCGACTTGAAGGGGTCTTTGATGGATTCTTTTACCTTAGGGCTGACCCCTAAGATAGACTTCGCACGAACTGTTGAGCACATACCGGCAACGGCTAGAGAGCTAGCGGATCTTCAATTCTCCTTAAACACCATCTCTAAGCACTATGAAATTCATTACAGAATTCATACAATTTACAAGCCTAGAACCCCCTATTTATAGGCTTACAGAAAACCTAAATCTGCTTAAATTCGAACACTGGCTATCAAGCGTCCGGACGGAAGTTAGCCTCGTCTGGACGGTCTTCTACGACCGCCTTCCAGAATAGCGCAAATCTTTCCATAACAGGTATACGTCCAGACAGCTTGGCCGGGCATCCGAACGATCTTCGCTAGAACTCCTTTCCGCTTTTGAACGGAAGTCCGGAATATTTTGAAAAGCGGGACAGCGTCTGGACGTGTTGCCACATCGTCCGGACGTCTTGCAGAAACTTCCCAAACAGTGTCAACTGCTAAAATCCAACTCCTTGTAGAAATTGGAGAAGCTTGACCTAGCGTCCGGACGTCAGAGCTTCTAGACACTACGGGGTGTCCGGTTGCCTTCAGAGGCTCGTCCGGACGGTTGCACAAAAATTGATTTTTCTGTCTTGGAATTTGCAAGGAATCTTCATAGACATCTTCTAGAAACTTGTGATCCGTCACATGTTTTGAAATGAACACTGTCCGTATACATGAAGACTCTGAATAAGAACCGATTATCCTATTAATTTGCAACCATTACATAAAGTGATTTTGTCATCAAGAATGTTGCCAATATAAAATACTAACAAACTCCCCCTTTGACCATTCTAAGACAAAAAAACATTTGACCAGTTTGGAAATACATTCCCGGTCCAAAACAAAAAATACTCCCCCTTTTTCTCTGAAAAGGACAAAAGGTAAACAGAGTATAAGAGAAAACCACAATTACTAAAATTCAAAACAACAAGAATAATAGTAAAGTGTCTCATCAAAAGCTCAAATCAACATAAGAGAAAACCAAAACCTCAAGATATCACATTTCCTGAATTTGAGCCACTTCGGCTTTTTGCTCTTGAAGCCGGGAAACCATAGACTGAAAATTTTTAGTCACTTAAGTCTTCTAGCCCGAAACTGATCATCCGCAGAAAGAAATCCTCTAGACAAGTGGTCTGCAATATGATAAAGAAGATTCACCACTGAATCTCTAGCTAGTGCAGATCTAGAGGAAAAGGTTACGGAAGACTCTCTATGAGCAGGGGAAATGAGCTCATCTAAAATTTGAGATCTCTAGAACATATGATTTCAACATTGGTCTGTTTTCCAAAGAGCTCTTTGTCTGACACTATGTTGGAAGCCACTGGACAACATATTCCTGAAAATATTTAAACAGAAATCCATCCAAAAATAACACCACAATGAAACCAAATGAAAATAAATATTAGATCCTGTTAGTTTCAAACAGAATGTAGTATTATGATGGCTATCAATTGGATGCATAAAGAAATACAAAAGTAGATATAGCAATCTAGAAGGCACAGATTAGTAATATCCATCCAGCATAAAGAAAAAAAATATATATATATTCATGCACAATCTCTCAAATCATAATCAATTAAAGATCCCAATATTCTAAAAAGAACCAAAGCTTAAGAGAATAAGAAAAGTCAAAGGAAATACCTGGAAATAAGAAAAGATGTGCAGAGAATGCCAAAATCTCGGGATCAGTCCTAGAGAAAACACACACAACACAGCATGATAGGCAAAAAGTAGTATGTGTGTTTGGAAAAGAAAGCAAAAAGCTCGCGTCCAGATGTGGTACATATTTGTCCGGACGGCATGCTGTCAAATAAGAGATTGACAGAGCCGAGCACGTCTGGTCGCAAGAATATGTACATTCGGACGCTTCACACTTGAAGCTGAAAAACAGAGGGAAATATGCAGAAATTTTTTTCCTAACGTTAACTTCAGAACACGCATGTATAAATAACTGATAAAACAGTCAAATAGCATTTCAAAAATATACCAAGATATAATTAAGAGTTAAAAGTCAATAAGTACAAAAATTTCCGTGCAGATAGAAATTTTTCAATAGTAAACTTAACTCATGCAATGCGTGTGTGTGTGAAAGCTTTCTCAATAAGGTATGAAGTTCACTGATATGACTTAAAGCAACCGAATTTTCTAAATAAGAGAGAAAATCAATGTTAGATCAGTCAAAAGTCAAACCTTATTTTACTAGGGCCTAGCCACCCTCATATGATACACTCCCCCTAAGCTGCAACACTTTTGTTTTACTTCGTCCTTTAGTGGCCGTCTATTTTCGCAATGATTTGGTCACTAACTGTTTCTATAGGGACAAGTTCAAAAACAGATTTATAGCACAAAAGCAGTGGATCTTTTTATTTATCCATATTTATTTAGTTTTGAATGCCTTTTATCACTTGGTGCTGCAACCTAAAAAGAATGCCAGAATTTATAGGTTCTAGGTTCAACTAGCGAGTTGGTCAATTTGACCATCTTAGCAAAAAAAAAATCTCTCTCATTAGAATTTTCAGAAGCTAAAAGTCAGAGAGAAAAAAAATGTACCTTAGAAGAGCCTTGGATAGTGCACATTTTCATCTCATGAGAAAAATAACTATCTATCAAATAGATCCAGTAGGGAAACTTTGCAGATATCAAACAAGAACTTTCAGTTATATAAAAGCAAAAAAAATTAATGCAACAAGAACTGAGACATCAGGTAAAAATACATAAGATATCTGAAAAGCTAAATACAAGAATAAATATCTGCAACTTTCTCCCGCCCGCCCCCCTTTGAACTCAGGGAGAGAGGTTTGACTCTACCAAGACAGAAAAGCAATGAATGTTTTCTCTGTCATCTCTAGAATGTACCTGCGGAAAATTCTCAAAGCAACCAAGAGAAAATCTAGGAATAGAAAAGGTGGTTCCTTAAATAAAATGCAAGGAAAAAATAGGATATATAAGATATGACAATCAATGCAATGCAAAATTCCTGGTATGCACTAGGATTTAGGAACCAAAATCCTAGGCATGGTGAGACTGCACCTATACTAGGTGAGTCTACTCCCCATCAAGGGGTGAATGATCTCATTCTTTCTGACCCAACCCTGGTGTACCCGTGGTAGATGTGATCGGGTATTACTCATACTGTCCATTCTCCTAAGCATCCCTTGTAACAAGCTCATCAACCTTTCATAGGCATGGTTGCTATCGGGCTTTTGTGGCTTTTTCTTGTAGTGCCTTGATGTGTTCTTCGGAACAAACCGATGTTGTTGCCGCTGATGCCATGGAACCTGATGTCCTCCCGAAGGTAGAGTACCTGATGTGGTCTTAGTAGGCAACTTCCTCCGAGCATTCTTCTTCTGAGCTTGGAGTTGTGGACATTTGGGTCGGATGTGACCATTGATGCCGCAGTGATGACAAGTGGGCAGGCTTCTTTTGTTAGAATGCTCCTTAACTTTCTCTGCAGAAATATGGTTAGCATTCTTACAAACAATATTGCCCTTACCTTTTATATCTCTCCTATGTGGAGGGACATATTTTGAAGAGGAAGAATCTTCAACTTCACTTTTCCTCAGAGCATCTTGCTTAATCCAAGGCTTGTGGAATTTTAACAAATAACAATTTGGCCTAATATGACCAATCTTCCCACAATTATGACACTTAGAAATAAACTTACTTTGTATTCTTGATTCCTTGGAGTTAGGCATCACATGATTAGTTAAGCAAGAATTATCTAAACAATCTGTATCTTCTATCACATGCTTAATATCAATAAAATCTAATTCAGAATCAGAAGCATGCGAAGTAGAAATACTTAAATCAGTAACAATTAAATCAGGCTTGTTAGAAATATCTGTATAAATACAAAGCATGCTTTTCAAATTATTACTAGATAATTTTTTCAAGAGATCCTCTGATTCTTTTAATTTATTCTCTAGTGCATCAACAGTATCAAAAAGCATGATATTCTCAGATTTCAAAGAGTTAATCAAAACATGTGATTCAGATAATTGTAAAATCAAAGACTCTTTTTCTTACTTAATCTTCTTGAGTTCTTTATTGGATTTCTTAAAGAGTTTACCTATTAAAATAGTATCTTTAGAGAAATCAAAAAAATCATTTTCAGAGAACTCATGAAGATTTATGTTAGAAGAAGTCATGAATCACACTTAGGAAATAAATCCAAACATAAGTGAACCCGCTTTGATACCAATTGAAAATAAATATTGACTTCTATCAATCAAGTGTGTGTGTTTGTGTGTAGCAAAAATATTTTTAAATGATGAAAATAAAAAGACAAGATATTTGTTGACGATGTGGAAACTCTGTGAAGAGAAAAACCACTCCGGGGCAGCCAAACCCAGGAACTCCACTATCCAAAAACAAAGCAAGTTACAAAGCACTCATACTCACAAAACCTATTGCAGTAGTCATACCTTTTAATTATAACACGAAGCCCAGCGTGAACGCTTCCCAACCAAGTCTCTCACTTGAAGTGGTCTTTGATGGATTCCTTTACCTTAGGGCCGACCCCTAAGATAGACTTCATACGAACTGTTGAGCACATACCGGCAACGGCTAGAGAGCTAGCGGATCTTCGATTCTCCCTAAACACCATCTCTAAGTACTATGGAATTTGTTACAGAAGTCATACAATTTACAAGCCTAGAGCCCCCTATTTATAGGCTTACAGAAAACCTAAATCTGCTTAAATTCGAACTCTGGCTATTGAGCGTCCGGATGGAAGTTAGCCTCGTCCGAACGGTCTTCTGCTCCTGCCTTCCAGAATAGCGCAAATCCACAACAAGTATACGTCCGGACGGTCTTCGCTATAACTCCTTTCCGCATTCGAACGGAAGTCCGAAATATTCTGAAAAGCTGGACAGCTTCCGAACGTGTTGCCACGTCATCCGAATGTCTTGCAGAAACTTCCCAAACAGTGTCGACTGTTGAAATCCAACTCCGTGTAGAAATTATAGAAGCTTGACCTAGCGTCCGAACGGTGTTGCTCTGACATCCAGACGTCTTCAACTCTGAATCTTCTAGACACTGCGGGGCGTTTAAACGCCTTCAAAGGCTCATCTGGACGATTGCACAAGAACCGATTTTTTTGTCTTGAAATTTGCAAGGAATCTTCATGGATATCTTCTAAAAACTTATGATCCGTCACATGTTTTGAAATGAACATTGTCCGTATACATGAAGACTCTGAATAAGAACCGATCATCCTGTTAATTCGCAACCATTACATAAAGTGTTTTTGTCATCCAGAATGTTGCCAATATAAAATACTAACAGATTCCATATTGACGAGTAATATTTTAGAATGCTACATGTGATCACCCAACACACCGAGAATTTGTCCATGAAAGATCTCACTCCTAAATGTATCAAAGTAACTCACACTTGACATTTTGAGTTCAAATTCCACTTAGGATTGAGACTAAACGTTATAAATAGTGGTGAGTTCAAATTATTCAATTAACTGTAATTTATAGAATAACAACTCTGGTGGTACAGTTCAGTAAATTGTAACCACACCAACATATCAACTAGAAGTCTCAACTTCCATGATCAAAATGTATCATCATAATTAATATGTTATACTCTTATCAAATGGAATGCCCAATTCCATTACTACTCATAAACTAGGGTTTATAAGTTACATTGTATTATTACTTAGATCTTCTGTGTAATAATAAGATTATTACACCTAAATCATATTCAATATAACTTAAGGACTACATATGCATAAAATGTCACACACATGTATATAAGGATATGCCCAATGTTCTAATAAATCTCAGAAAATAAACAAATTTAATAATAAACCAAAATTGTCATACAAATCAAATTTGGTTTTAGGATATTATCCCTAACATACACTACAAAAAAAAATGACAATTATGGACGGTTTTTAAAAAACCGTCTCTAAATAAATAAATATGGACGGTTTACTCAAACCGTCCATAAATGTATAGATAGTTTGAAAAAAACCGTCCGAAAATGTAAATTTTCAGACGGTTTTGATCAAACCGTCTATAAATTTATAGATAGTTTGAAAAAAACCGTCCGAAAATGTAAATTTTCAGATGGTTTTGATCAAACCGTCTATAAATTTATAGACGGTCTAGAACAAACCGTCTGGAATTATATATATAAAATTATGTCAGAAATCGCATGGATAAAAAAAAAATTATAAATTATAGACGGTTTGAAAAAAACTGTCCAGAAATGTAAATTTCTAGACGGTTTTAATCAAACCATCTATAAATTCATAGACAGTGTGGAACAAACCGTCTGGAACTTTACATTTTCGGACGGTTTGTTTCAAACCATCTGGAAAATTCATAGGGTAGTCAAATGACGCGAATCGACACCGTCAGCCGTAGATTAAAGCACTATTGACGGCTTAAACAAGTCTAAAGAAAATGATGCAGATTGAGAAGAAGAAGAGCAAAATGTGAACCCCAGCCTCTCTGAACTCCATATCGCATATTCACCGAGCAAAGAAGGCGTACAAGCAAACACCAAAACATGAATGGTGAGGCTTCGCAAACACAGTCGACCAAACGACAGCCTTGAGGCTTTGCTATTCAGTGACTTCTGTATTTGTTTTGGATCAAAAGGGTCTTTCTTTTTGGGTTCATTGATTCATAAAGTTCTTCTTTTTTGGGTTTTGGTTTGTTATCATCAAAGTTGATACAAAAGGCCTCATTTTTTTTTTCACAGATTTGCTCAACCACCGGTTCAGCCTGGCGGTTTTGGTGTTATTTTTTAGAGGTGGTGGTGGGTTTCGAACATGCTGGAGGTGGGGGCGTGGTCCAGGGTGGGCGGGGTGGGAGTAGTGCAAGCGTGTTTCGAGGGAAAACCAAAAAAGAAAACGAAAAAGAAAAAGAAAAAGATATTAATATATAATGATATTAATATATATATATATATATATATATATATATATATATATATATATATATATATAAAGAGAAATAAATCGCATGGATAAAATATATATATATATATATTAATTCTGGACGGTTGGGTCTCAAACCGTCCATAACCCGAATTCCCTACCCATATTTCTGGACGATTTCAGAAATCGCTGATTTTTCATAGTGATAGGTAACCTCTGATACATAATGGACTCTTCCAAATGCTTGTCCCTCTCGCCCAAGTCAGAGTTATTCTAGTTCCTTCCAATGATCATCGTGCTCCTCGACCATTCCAGCTCTAGGCCCACTCGACTCTTTGCGTCACCATCAAGTACAGGCACTTGAATAGCTGTCGAAAATGGAGGCATTATTTTTTTTATTTTTTTTAAAAAAAAAGGAGAAGATGAAGAAAAAGAAAAGGAGCAAAGAAAAAAGAGAAGGAAAGGAAAGACGAAGATCCAAACGACCTACCTCTCATGAACGGTACTCCTCGCCCACGATTAACTATTATGGGGCCCGACTGACAATCAGCATCCCAAATGAAGAACTTGGTCTCCCACTTTTAGGGATTGAAGTGCTTGCTAGGCACTATAATGAGCCTTTGGTCTTGGCAATAATGGAATCTCCATATTCTCACACAGGGTAGCTTCGAATGATACATGTATAGTATGGGTGAAAATGCGGGTGGATAATAACCGCCCGTATTCACTATCCGCACCTAACCGATATTCGTACATGTGGATGCGGTTAGCAATTTTAAGGAATGCAGATGTGGTTAATAACCGCATCATCATTCTCTTTATATATATATTCACTTAAACGATATCGTTTTGGATTTGATAAATTTAGGACCTTTAGGTTATGTTAGGCTTTTTTCACAATCATCTCAAAGTCATACCTCATTACATTTTTTTTTCTTTTTTTTTTTTGGTAATCCAAATTCCAATTATTCTATGAGACAATTACCATCTATGAATGATAATAACAAATTGTGTAACAAATTAAATCTTAATTATTTAAGTTTTCATATAGTAACAACTGCATTATGTAATCTTGCATATGGATTTAGATAATAATTCAAAATGCGGATAGCGGATAATAGCCATAAAAGCAGTGGGAATGTGGATATCTAAAAGTTTTAATCGCATTTTGCAGATGCAGATATTGCTAATAACTACATTTGCATCTGCATTTTCACTCCCATTGTATAAGAATTCCCTGGTACAAAATTTGGGGCGTTCCTCTTCCTTGAATAGCTCTGGCCAAACCACACAAGAGACAATCAAGATCCTTCGTGCGTTGGATGTCAACTGCAAAAGGGTAAGCTAAAAAACAGTGAGCACTTTGAAGGAGATTCGAAACTGGAAACCGAAATCCCGCTTTAAACATGTCCCCATAAAAGCAAACCTCATTCGCCCCTTCATAACGACTGACTCCATAATGTTATATGTTTGACGTTGCTCCTCCAGTAGACTCGACGTAATCCATGAGCGCCACGCGTTGTAGGGTAAACCTCAACAACATGACGAACAACGCCACTACCTTGAGCACCTGTATAAGCCATGGTAGATGGAGTAGGAAAACGAAGCAGGAAATACGAAATAGAGAAATGGGTTTTACAGCACTTGAGAGATAGAAAAACCAAAGGCAAACTACTGGCGGTTTATTAGCGACAGATAAAAGCTCGGGACCTACAGCGAATAGACGACAATCATATGAAGAAGAAGAAGAAGAAGAAGAAGAAGGATTTAGCGATGGAAGAAGAATGAAATGTTGAAGGGTGAAGGTAACAACAACACTCTCAAAAAACCCCTTTATATGGGGTCAAGAGGGGCGTTTTCAAAATTCAAAGTTGGCCACCAACGATACACGCTCGAATTTCAAAACGACACTGATGGCCAATTCCCTTAATTCGCCAATATAGCCATAAGCCAGTGGAAGGGACGCTCATGCCATACGAGACTGCGTGCTTTTTCGGCTCATCGGGTAGTAGAAAATGATCAGTATCATCGGGTTATCTTAAATAATGCACGTATTGAGGCAACCAAAAAGAGACAATGGCCCCGTTTACTATCTCCCTTCCCCCTCCCCTCCCCCCCTTTCCCATTTTTTTACTGTTCATGTCAGTACAAACATTGACGACAACTTGAAATTTATGACTTATTCAATGCTGACAATTTCCTATTTTACCCTTCTACAACAGTGATAAAAATTTAACCGAACAAAACTTTTTCCCCCTCTCTGATATTTGCATTTCAACCCTTTTCCCTCTCTCTCTCTCTTTCTCTCTCTCTCTCTCTCTCTCTCTCTCTCTCTCTCTCTCTCTCTCTCTCTCTCTCTCTCTCTCTCTCTCCCTCTCTGCTCATTCACGGCTCTCAAAGTCTAAACCGAACCCACCGCTCCATCCCAACAAGCGATCAGCTCTCTCCCTCTAACTCTCTCTACGGTACAACAGGTGTGCCTATTCAAACGCCTAAAAAGTTGGAACTTCGACCTTTCACAGCTAAAGAAAATCCACAAACAGGTTGATGAATTTCTTTTGCCTTGGCGCCGCGCCTCTCTCTCCGTTAAAAAAGGGTCGTCTTTTTGGCATTCTTTGTAGCTGGTTAGCGATCAGTCGATGTTTCACTTTGGGTTAACTCTGATCTTCTTCCAAGTCTGCTTTACTTTATCTCTGTGACTTCAAAAGTCTGAGTTTTGTTTTTGTTGTTTTCTTTTTTGAAATCTCTTCAAAAAGATGCTGAGAGTTGAGTTTATGAGGTGGCACATGCGTATGATCATATGATTTTTCTTCCACGAACTTTTTTTTTTTAATTTTTGTTTTCATTTTCAACTTTAATTGTTAGTGTAATTAACTCTGGATTGTCTTTTATTATTACCATTTGCGTTCTTCATAATTTTATTGTGGCAGTTAGAAATGACAGTAATTGTTATTTTGTGGTGTAAGAGCATCTGTATTGAACTATTCAATTTAAAAGTTTCACCAGATTTTGAAGAAAACTCCAAATTTCCTTCAAGCATCCCACTCATCAAACTTTAGGCCAAGGCAAACAAGTCAAGCAGGTCTGGGACGTCTGAAATTTTTCATGCTAACAGTTACAACATTTTCAGGCTTTTAGGTTAAATGAAAAGGGGGAAGAAGACGATGACAAGAGATTCTTTTATTAAACACACCGTTTCAATAACTTTGTTTCACTGGTGGACCACATGCTGGCAATTATATAAAAATTTATATGATTGTAGTTAGCTAAGATTGTGGAGAATAATAATGATTTCATCGAGCTCTAATCAAATTTCTAATGAGCTCGTGTCGAGGTAAATTTAGCATATTTGGCGGTAGATCATTGCTTAAGAAAAAAAATATATGATTATCATTCTAATGATATTACATTTATATGTTTTAAACAATAATTAAATTTTGTTGAAGTATTTATTTCTTTCATTAGTTATTTTTTATTTTATTATTTTAATCAATTTTTGTTCAATTTTTGTTTTTTTTTTCATTTATAATTTTTCTTTAAAAAAAAATTTGTCCCCCCTAAACCAAAGTCTTGGCTCTGCCACTGTTCCTCGGCACCCCTTTTCCTTTCATGGTGGCTGGGTCGCACAAGCAGAACGAGCTGGTCCGATTGTTGGCTGTTTGGGAGTGAGTGAGAGCTCAAAGTTCATACCGTTTCTTTGGGAATAGATACAGGCAGGGGCTATTTCAGTTAGTTTTGGGGATTTGACATGTGGGTTAGATAAGAAAATTGTCTGTTCTTAAGTTGTGATTTTTGATGAGCTGAATTCTCTGGATCAAATTCAAGTTGTGATTTTCATGATAGGTAAAGTAGTTGTTCCAAAACCAATAAAAAACAATATCTATTTAAAATAGAGAAATTTAAATTTCTTTTTTTCTTTTAATCAATATAAGTCTTACGTAGGAATGCAACTATAGGAATAGGGGGGGTTTGATTTTTTCAAACGGTCATAAAATTCAATTTCAAACTTACCTAGGTGTATATTATATTAAAAAAAAACTGAATTAGATTGGAAAACATTAAAGTGGTTTTCTTTCACATTTTTATTCTTTTGTGTATGTTATTTATTTATTTCAGTTTTAATATTTTATCTTAATATTTGTTCAATTTTAATTTTTTTCGATATTCTTCCTGATTTAGGGACGCGTAAATATGTCTACAACTAGCGACTTCTCAAGTGGTCCTCCGTTATGTAAATGTGGAGTTCCTAAACGAATAAGGTACTCGTGAACCTCGAGCAATCCCGGTAAAAAGTGGTACGGATGTCTTAAGTGCAAGGTAATTTCAGAGATTAACTTTGTGTTATATGCCGTCATCCAATGTTTTATGACATTTATGTTTTCTTTCCATGCAGAAGGCCGGTGACTGTGATTTTTTTGTATGGGCTGATAAGGAAATGTCACCTTACGAGAAGGGTTTGGCGAAATACCTGAAAGAAATGGAGGACAAAAGGGTTGCTGATAATGACAGGTTCGATGCATTCATTGAAGAAAAGTGCAAGCAACATTACGACAAACTGCGGCGGGACTTAGAAGTGGGTCAAAATGACAAAGTTGATGCAGTGATTGGAAAAAAAAATGCAAAAAGCATTATGATAAAATACGGCGGTAGTTTGGGTTAGGTCAAAATACAACTTGGATGATGTTAAGGGCTGTATTGTTAGTTTTCATTTTGCTTTTAGTATTTTATGTTAGTGGTTACAGTGGAACTAGAAGTACTAAGTTAATGTTAAAATAACAATTATGGATGCAATTTAGTTGTATGTTTTCATTTTGAATGTTATATCTATATATGCACCAAATTGAGCACCTCCGTATTTTGAATGTTATGTACATCTTTTTGTCATGATGTTATTAAAAATAGAGCATTTCGAACATGTATTGACACAAACAGACTTTGTGTATTTGATACTATGAAAAATAGAATTAAACAAACCTTCGTTTATGAATATATGCGTTACTTAAGTTGAATATCATTGATCAAATACCATACCCGTCTCTAATCCATTACAACTCAACATATCGGAGACCTAAGTCATTAAAACAATTATAACCAAATTACTTGTCATAAAATTACAACCAAACATATCCATCACCTAATACCCAAACTTTGATCTTCTTGACGTTCATGCCACATTGTTCTACTCCCACATGCTATTTTTCATTGTATTCCGATATGCCCCCATGTACCTTGCACTTGACTATGATTGATCTGGTCGTAGTCCAGGTGTTACATGCGTTTCACCTGGCATATTAACCTACTGTGATACATCGATCCAAGCTTCGCTGTATAGCTGTTGTAGAGCATGTCTGAATAATGGATCAATATCCCCACAGTCCTTGCAGATGAAGTTGTGTATAGTACAACACGCAACCACAAGTAATCGTTGGTCCGGTACCTCGTACGGGGGCATATTTTCCAAAATTGGGAACCGATTCTTCAAAATCCCAAATGTCCGCTCCACCGTCGATCGCAGTGAAGAGTGTCGATAGTTAAACAACTCTTTATCAGTCCTGGGTTGGGTCGGCCTCGGCGAAAGGTTTCCAAGTAGTATCTTCGTTTCGATATGGAGGCAGGAACCCCTTGTAGCAACCATAAGCTGAATCCACTAAATAATAATATCCTACCAAATACATGTTTTTTCATTTATTGTAAGTATACCCTCGTCTAAATAGTAAACCACTATGCCGGTAAAGACACTTGTTGTAGTAACAGTACCTTCGTCTGGCGTTGGGAAGTTCATGGTTGGATCGTTTATTGTCTCAGTGAAAATTCTTGCGTCGTGTGCACTACCCTCCTAACCACTGCAGACAAATGTGAAACAAAGGTCGAAGTTCGTCACGCACATCACATTTTGTGTCGAGGTTGAGCTTTTGCCTCGAAAAGGGACGTCATTTTGATTCGTCACGCGCGCCATCAGATGTGGGCCATCGATAGCACCTATACAATACTGAAATTGGATAATGGTTAAAATTTGAATAATAAAAAAAAACACACATAATAAAATCTGAGGACCTTAAACCACGGGTAAAATCGTAAATTACGGGCGATGTAATGATGAGGAATCTCGGTGCTACAAGGTTGTATGATCGTCTTTCCCAACCTGCAAAGTGCCCTGCATACGCGATGGCATTATTTGCTAATTGTGGCAGTTGATCGCTGTAGCCTGTCACACACAGTCCTCTGTGACTGTGCCTGTGCAACTACTAGGCAAAAGGCTGCTACTTGCTCAGTGATTTTAACATAGCGGCTACTTCTGAGATAACCATTATGTTTTAAGGTGCAACATAGTTTCATGAAGGTGGGGGGAAACATTCTGAAGCGCTCATAGCATATATTCGGGTTAGGATTGCTTAAAACCCAATGGATCCACATTGGGCCCGTCAAGGAAGACGTGCGTTGTGGAATGCGCACAACTCGGTCCATGTGTTGCATCGTATAATTCAATTCTTGAAGCACACTGAACAATCTATGAAATGAAGCCTCTAACTCTTCAAGGACCTCTTGCGTATACCTTTGCCCATTGTTTTCATCTTCATCGTCATCCATGTTATCCAAATTGGGTTCGTCATCCATAATATCTACCCAGTTTACAGCATCGAAGTTCGAGCTCGATGTACCAGGGCCATCCATGTCAATTAATCGGATCAAATAATATCACCTACATGAGGATACTAACAACTTATTAATATAACTAAATAGGAATAAGTACGCTAGATAAATATCATAAAGTTGAAAATATCACTACATAACCAAGGTAATAAGTCATAACATATCCAAACTACAAACAACTCTAAAAGGCTAAAAATGTCTTGTGAAATGCCAACAACGAAACATAAACAAGGTTCAATTGTCATCACCCCGAACAAAACTCATCATCCAGTCTCTCTGGCAAGCATCTGTCATCGCTACGAAAAGCTTCGCGTAATTGTTGATGGACATGGCTTCACACGCCTTACGTTGTTGACGGGCATCCAATCCAAACTCAGTGGCCAATTTGTTTATTATGGCAACAGCGTCAAGGAGCCAATCTCGTCCACGCCCGATGCTACAACCTGCATTCCCAACAAATCCAATGGTCTCGGTCTTGATCAGCGTACGCTCAATGTGATTTGTGATTTTGTAGAATTCCTGGTTGAGGTCATGCATAACTGCCTCTCCTTTCGACGACCTTTTGCTACTGTGTGGCGACTGGAATGTCGGGGATGCAACCCGCTTACCCTTCCTCTTGTGAGTCCGTGGGGGAGGCTGTTGGGGTTCGGTGAGGTCGATTATGGCCGGTGTGAGGTTTAGGTCGACGCATGCAATGTCGTCACTATCTGAACTTTTCAAAGGGGACCGTGTCCTAGCATGTCTATACCGACCAGTTGCAGTTGTCCCTCCAAAGATATTGTTCAAAAGGGAGTAGTTTGCCGGAGCGCCATTCCTGAATTTGTAATATTTACTTGTGTCGTATTGCTGCAACACATAGTGAATCTGTTAGGGGATGAATAGCATTTGTCAAGTTCATAGAGTAATTGTACAAATGCAGGTGAGAGACTTACCGATTTCAGTTGTTCCCATTGACACTCATCTAGCGCGACCGTGTTGTCCACCTCGTTCCAACCCGCTCCAGTCGCAATGTGGCCAGTAAGGAGGTCAGTGAAGTTCTTCCAGTTTGTTCTCAATTTCTCTATCTTCTTCTTCACCTGATCTTGACTGTACTGGACGCCACCCCCTCGACACGTTTGTTCAAATTAGCAGTAATGTTGGCGAAATGGACCTTGAACGACTCCCGCACACCTTTTGTTGCCAGATCCAACAGTTCATAAACTAGTGTCAACTCATGCTCTTCGGTCCATTTTATTTTACGGGGTTTCGACAATGTGGTAGATGGGGTTGGTACAGGATGCTTCCTTGGGGACTTTCGTGGGGTATTGACATATGACATCTATGAAAAGGTTTCATATGCATGTACAACAATTTTATAGACAATAGATGTTAAGGAATATAAATGACATTAAAACACATCACAAAGTTTAAAACAGATGACCAATCGTTGAAATATTGAACAACATCATACCTTTTTAGTGGTCGGACGTGGTCGTAGGAAGTACCGTGGGCGCTGGAGTGAACAGTCACAAACACAAGTATACAATTAATAACAAAATTTTAAGTGTAACTGTTTTGTAGAGTGTAAATAGGGTAAAGGAGAAGGGAAGAAACATATAAGAGAAAATGGCCTATATTGCGAAATTTGGACCTATTGCTTTCGATTTTAAAATGCAAATCAAAGAACACGATTAGTTAAAAATGCAAGCTAATCGGAGTTCAAAATATTTCAGTTCATTTAATTATTGCTTCTCTAGCTAATTTGAGTGAAAAAAAAAAGATCAATAATAAATAAATATATATTTTTAAAAGGTACATATAACTATCCCATCAAGAATACAAATAAAATTATATTTTAGTTGATTTATAAAATAAATTAACCATTTTTCTTATTAAGATATTTCTAAACTAAAGGTTGCTTTCATGTCCGCTAGTATGGAAATATATAAGCTCATGAGTCATGAGAAATTTCCCTATATACAAATCGGATCCGGCTTGGATGCTGTAGTTTTAATCTACAGCATCGTGCTGTAAAAAAATGAGAGGCTGAGAATTAATCAAGTCTTTTTATTATTTTTTTGTTCTTCTCGTTTCTTACTCGGCGAATACGGAATAGCTTTAAACATTCAAAAAGGAAAAAAAATAAAGACGAAAATACGCATGCTTTGTGAAAAACGTAGGATTGAAGCGTAGTCTGGGTACTAGAAAGTGTTTAGATTCTCATAGGTTTTTTATTTATTTTTTGATAATTATATTCCTTCATCTACGAGAAGAAAATAGAAGATTTTTCTTTCATTTCTTATTTTTGGTTGGAGTAATTTTCAGGAATCTGCATGTTGTAATATTTCTCCCATGCTTTTATTATATTTGTATTTTCTAGCATATTTTTAGTAATTAATTCTTGAAATGGAGATTATATTTTTAATTTTAAAATTACGTTAATTTAATTTTTTTTTATTATATTATGCAGATTTAGTACCGTAATACTTTTGATCCTGAATAAGAGCATATAATATTCTAAATGAGTAAAAGTTTAAATGAAAAAAATGAAAGGTTGAGAATTAATGACAAAATTTTCCTACAAATCAGTTTGTAAGAAATTTTCTACAATCCACATATAAGATTGACATCTATCTCTTGACATATGAGAAGTACATGTTTTTTTTTTTTTTTTTGAGTGAAAGCACATGTTTTAATAACATGTACTTCTCATATGTTTTTTTTTTTTTTTTATTAATACTATTAAAAGACATATGTCATTTTTATTAATGTTGTTTTAATAGCATAAATAAAAAAATATATATGCTTCTCACATGCTTAAATGACATGTCATTTTTATATATGGATGATAAGAAATTTCTTATAAACTGGTTTGTAAACAAATTTTGTCCATGAAGTAATAAGTCTTTTTATTATTTTTTGTGTTCTTCTTGTTTCTTACTCGGCAAATACATCTCAACTGTCAGAAAACACCCAACTTCATACTATTATTCAATCATTAACTATGAAAATAAAATAATACCGGTAAAAATTAAAAAAAAAATAAAGACGAAAAAAAGTAAAAGAAAAAGTCCACACGTCAGTCCTACATCTTTCACAGAGCACACGTATTTTCGTCTTTATTTTTTTTTTCCTTTCTGAATAATAAAAAGGAACAAAAACAAAACAAAAAAATAATAAAAAAGGCTTGATTAATTCACAGCCTCTCATTTTTTTTTACAGCACCCAAGCCGGATCCATACAAATCAGTGACTCATTCAGTGGTGAATTAAGCCACTGGAAAAAAAAAAAAAAAAAAAAAAAGGAGAAAAGGAAAAAGGAAAAAATGGGAGGAAAGGCTGACGTGATTCTTCTACATGATCCTACATTAAAGTGTTTCAAGGTATGTAAGACAAAGGAATGGTGGGGGCCTTAAAGCATGAGTAAGTTTGTGGTTTTCACAAGTGTGTACTAATGGTCTTGTGAAGTCTTTGGGAGTTGGGAGCAACTATTTATGGGACATCAGATTTATAGGCAAGAAGCTTTCCCCAGTACTGGGGTATAAGAGTTCTGGTTGGGTACTTTGTGCTAGCTTTTTCAAAATGTTTTTCTATTGTAATCTCACTTCAGGGAAAATATGGTGAATTTTTTTATCAGCTTTATGAAGGATATGCTCTTATGAGAGGTGAACCTAAGATATGCATTGTGAAATCAAGAGTTCCATTGTCTACAGTCATCCTTATTTATTTTTTAGTCTTTTGAGACTTAGCTAGGTTTTAACTGTTTAGGTCAATTAAAATTCCTTGAATAAGTTTCTAATTATTACCTACTGTTTGTATATAATAAGTGCTTCACATATATCTTGTAGTAATCTGTTGCTAAGTGTACTTGCTATTAATTATCAGTACTCTCATCAAGTGGAGGAACACTAGTCTGAAAGGAATTGTTATCCAATAAAGGCTTCAATGAAGAAATTGATAAAGGAGGAAGTATCCAAACAATCAAACAACAGACAAAATGCTCCAAGCAAGGTTGCTCGGCTGATGGGAGTGGACATGTTGCCATCAAATACAAATTTTGTAGCTCAGCCAATCGACAAAAAGAATGAAAAAGTGGGAGTAAAGTTCTCAAAGAAGGAAATGGGTGGAAACAGCTCAGTTGGTCATGTCTCTTCTGACTCAAATTCTTCCACGCTGATGGAACTCAACTCATCTTACCGTGATAAGGACATAAGTGCTGATAGATGGAGCAGAGAGCAGGTTTATTTTTTATTTTATTTTATTTATTAATCTTTGATTGAGAGAAGGGAGTTAGTTAACTTTGGGTTTTTTAAAACTTTTAAATAATGTGGATTAATGTGGCTACCTCTACAATTTCAGGACTTCAAACCACAGAGATGTCATTAGAAGCCAAGGGAAAACAATGAGTTTTACAGAGAGTCATGCTTTTTTATAAATCATTCAATTAATTATGAATTGTCATGTTATTTAACCAGCTATACATCAAAAGAATAGCAGCAATGACAAACACCATGACCCAGCCAAAGTCCAAGTATGCATAAAACAGAGGACTTGTAGAAAAACGCGCACACAGTAGCGTGAACAGTAGTGAATGAGCAGAAAAAAAAAAAAAAAAAAAAAAACATAAATTTCTTGAAATTTTATTTTCACCTTTCCCAATTTTCCTTCCAATCAGACAAAACCCAAATCACAATGATCAAAGACAAACTACATGTATCAAGAGCTGGCATCAAAATCACCCAATATTTTACATCAAGTTGAAAAATCTAGGGAAGAAAAAAAAAAAAAAACACACCTGTGAACGTGATTTGGTACTTGGACCCGTGGCTGTAGAAGTCATCGACCGTCCGGCCGGGCATGCACTGCTGGAGGCCAAGCACTTGCTTCCCCGTGCAAACCGAAATCTCTTGGACCCACTATACACCGACGTCGGCTGCTGCTGCCTTGTGGAAGACCTTAAAGACATTTATAGGCAAATGATGGAAGATTGAAAAAATCAAACTATCAGGGATGATTCGCACGGTTTATTGAGGGAATAGATAGAAAAGACCGGCGATGGGAAAAACGGATGGAGCGTATTGTACAGCTCTTGGATGCGAATCACAGAGTGGTTGAGGTGTAAATGTAAGAGATAGATGGATATTGATGCGAATCGCCCGTCAAGGAAGACCTGCATATTGATGGAGACAGATGGATCAGTGGAGTGAGAGGTTTGGGGAGAGGCGCTTTGACGGAGGACCAGGTTCGCTCAGTCCATTCACTTTGGGTTGTAGAAATTTTTGGGGCATGAGGGTCTACGCACTGTGCAAGCTGGTTGGATTACAAGAATGGAGAAGAAAATGAAAGGTAAAAGTGAAAATCAGCACCTGCACGTTCTGTGTGAGATTCGGAGAAGAAATTCGTCAACCTGTTTGTGGATTTTCTTTAGCTGTGAAAGGTAGAAGTTCCAACTTTTTAGGCGTTGAATAGACACACCTGTTGTACCGTAGAGAGAGTGAGAGGGAGAGAGTTGATCGCTTGTTTGGATGGAGCGGTGGGTTCGGTTTAGACTTTGAGAGCCGTGAATGAGAGAGAGAGAAAGAGAGGGAAAAAGGTTGAAATGCAAATATTAGAGAGGGGGAAAAAGTTTTGTTTGGTTAAATTTTCATCACTGTTGTAGAAGGGTAAAATAGGAAATTGTCAAGCTGTCGTCAATGTTCGTACTGACATGAACAGTAAAAAAAGGGGAAAGGGGGGGAGGGGAGGGGAAAGAGAGATAGTAAACGGGGCCAATGTAAAGTCAATGGTGCATGGACTAGGAAAAAGAGACAATATAAAATCAATGGTGCATAGACTAGGATAATGTATAATTATTTGTCTGAATTTGATATAATTTAGGCAGATAATTTTGAAATAACACATATGGGACTAATCTGGTCAGGTGGGTCCTAAAAGTGATCTCTTAGAATTACCTACCCAAAATTCTATTAAATTCGAACAAATAATTATAGGCGATCCTGATTCGGTCCTCAAACCCTCGAAATATACACACGCCTCCGCGTTCGAAAAGATGGGACATTATTGCGCCATCTGACACCACAAACGGTCCATTGCTGTTTTGACTCCCCGGGGAACAAGACATCAATGCGCCGTCTGACATTTAAAAAAAAAAAAAAAAAAAGCCTATTGTTGCCGCGACTCCTAAGAAACCAACCACCAACGCACTGTTTACCTCGATAACTACCATTTCAATTCACAAAGGATGAACATCGTTTCAACATTCATCCCTACAAATATGTTTCTACCACTTCCTAATAGCAAGTAATCAATAAACTATCGAGTATATGGATTAAGATCCTCTCAAATTATTTGTCCGAATTTGAAAGAATTCGGATAGGTAATTATGAGAGACCACTTATGAGACTCATCTAACCAAATAAAAATTATGATGCACAATCACCTATCAAGTCAAGTAGATTTAATAAGTGGTCTCTCATAATCACCTGTCAAATTTTTTTCAAATTCAAACAGATAATTTGAGACGATCTTTATCAAGCCCACAAAAACTTTGAAGACAAATTCACTGGTGGGAATCACAAGGCCACCTCTCCACACTCTGGAATCTGCTGGGAAACCCAAGGCTTTGAAAGTCACTTGGGCAGCCCGGCCACACGAGGTTTACAAGAAGCCATTAATAGTGAATGTAGAGTAGTTGCGGCATCTTAGATTATGACTTTCTTTATGCAAATTTTTCACCAAAAAGTTGACCATGGTCGACGCATATTTTTCTTGTCCAACGCCTACTAACCATACAACATTGTTATAAGGTGGGACTCCCTCAAGGACTTCAAATTTAGACGGTTTTCTTGCAATTTTCAGATAGCTGAAGGATTAAAGGGAAAAATTAAAATTTAATCTCTCTAAGTTTTTAATTTTGATAATTAAGTTTTTGAGTTTTAATATTGTTTAAATTGGTCTATTCCTCAACTTATTAACTAATTAATTAATGACATGTCACGTCAAATCAATTAATTAAAGTATCCATTTTCCTTTCTTCTTCGAATTGTGTCTCCGGCCGTGTGAATTTGCCACAGTCTAATCTGCTGCATTCAATGAAGTTTAGTGTTTGACTTTGGTACTTCAATCAATTCCAAGACTCGTGGGAACCGACCACGCCCAACCGTCAAAAAAAAGAGAGATTATTGACTTTCACGTGTTTTTGATGGGGCTATACCCATATGACCTGTTTGGCTTGTGCAATAATAAATAATTCGATATCTTTCTCTCTTTTTTCCCTTTTTTTTTGGTTTAAAATAAATCGACATCTGAACGGATTTATGACTGTACGTTCCTTTCCAGATTTTCTAACTTCTTTAATTTCGATACCTCATTTTCATTGTGAAAAGGCATCCCAAATATTTTATATTATTTTTCTTTTTTGTAAATTGATAATTAAATATGTGAAATTAACATGTAATTTTAATAATAAATTTGCGTATTTCTTGTACAAAATGAACAAAATATAAGATTTATCTTCCTTATATGGCCACATATATATATATAAAATTCATTATATTTAATAATAAATCGTATATACGGTGTGCGGTATGGTAATTTATATTAAATTACCTAATGGAATCAATAAATTGATGTCAAATCAATTTAATTAATTATTTCTTGATGGGAGGAACAATTACGGTGTATACCAATTTTGAAGATCTTTGACCTATCCTATAAATAAACAGCATCGGTACTCTATCAGTACGGCATTAATTCAGTTAGACATAAGTTAGAAGATACCTCAAATTATAATTTTACTTTTCAGAGATTCGTAGAAACACTTGAGCAAAGTGGCTAGAAAATACCCTAATCCTTTTATTTTATTTCTGCTGCATATATTGTTTAGCATAATAATAGTGTGTGTATATATATATAATATATACACACAATAATGT
Source organism: Alnus rubra (assembly GCA_028654335.1). NCBI lineage: Eukaryota > Viridiplantae > Streptophyta > Magnoliopsida > Fagales > Betulaceae > Alnus > Alnus rubra. The sequence goes on from JAJPGS010002212.1 coordinate 2,382,857, forward strand.
TTATACTTGCATAAAATGTACAAGGAAATGAAATCAAACACTTCTCAATTTGATAATCTATGCTGAACCTTTATTTTGTACTCAAACCTAAACAGTTGTTATCAGGGTGGAATTAATAGGGTCAAAAATTAGCTTTTGAGGGTCATTTCATACAATAATTCTCACTCACTTTAATATAAGACTTGATAAAAAAAATAAATAAATAAATAAAAATTCAGGTAGGTCCGCCACTGCTAGACATGTACATAATTAGGATTGGGTTAAAGAAATTATAATATTTAAATTCCAAATTAAATAGATCTTAATTAAGTGTGTGGTTTTATATAGAATGGTTTTCTTGATGAGAGATTACCAAATTATACAAATATATAGTAGGAGTAATGTTACTCTAGAACTCTTTCGTACCTGTTGGCATATTTTAATTTTTTTTTTTAAAATAAAAATAAATTGATTAATGAAAAAAAAATACTAAAATTATAACACATAATTGGTATAAAATAAGTGCCATAAATAGATGTAAAGACTAATATTACTTTTATATCAATGCCTAGATAATTGTGGATGTAAGTATAGATGAATATACATTTGTCATAGTTTTAATTTGTGGACCAGTCCCTAGCTAGATATTGTGCATAAGGATAATGATATTGTGAATGTAAACAATGACTTAACCCCGCAAACTTGCTGACGTGTGGAGATTTTGTTTCGTTCGAACAGTCTACTTACCTGTTTGAACGCGCCTTTCCCTAAGATTAATCTAAATTGTCTACCTTTTCTTAGGTGCGTGACCCTCATCCACGTAGAGTGTAATGCCCCGCCAAATATAATTGCTTTATTTGGCAATAATGCAGTGATGCTATTACTAATGCCTTAAATAACGCAGCGAAAATTGCATTGTATCTTTTTTTCTTTTTCCTTTTAAACCACAAACTTATATTATAAATACCAGAGCACTTATCTAAAATATAGCTTCATTATAACACAACTTATACACACGTTCTACTTAAACATATACATATTGCTAAGCATGTTACACTGTTTATCAAGCTAAAATTGTCTGTACATACTCAAAAGAGCGCCACAAATGACTAAGCTCAAGTCTGGAATACCTTACAGAAATGCCTAGTCTAACCTTTAAAAGCTAGTGAAAATTGTGAGTCCACAACTCATTAAGAAAATACTTGCAACCAATATAGTTTCTGAGAGGTCAGCCTCTATTTACTTTAAAAATTCTCTCCCTATTGTATATTAAAGTTATTTAAAATACAAGTTGGTTCTCAATGACAAGCTAAAATTGGCTTTTATAAAAAATGCATTGTTTTTAGAAAATCACCGCGACAATGCACCTTTGTGAAAATGTCAATGTAAAACCTTTTTCTAAATGTCAAGATGTGAGAAAGACCTTTCTTTCATAATAGATTCTAAAACTAGAAATTCCTTAGCATTTTATTTTTCATCTATTACATCAAAGCATAATATTTACATACATTTCCATTTACTTGCTTGTAAATAATGATGAGAAAACATTATTGAAATCAAAGCATGCTCATGTTACAATACATATTCAAAATCTCTAATGCTAAAACATATCTCTATCTGAACTTTTGATTTACTATACTTTTTCAATTTATGATTTCGTTAAGCATATTACCTCACTTAACATTGGGTTGTTAGGTGTACTCCCCTAATACTAGGTCGTCAAGCGTACTCCCCCACTTGATACTAGGTCATTAAGTGTACTCTCAACTTCGAATTGGGTCATTAGATGTACTCACCCACCTAACAATTGGTAATCAAGCGTATTCCCTCACTTGACACTAGGTCCTAAGCATACTCTCCTACTTAATACTAGGTCATTAGGCGTATTTCCCACCTAACTTTGGGTCGTCAAGCGTACTCCCTTGCATAATCCTGAGCCTTAAAATCTTCTTTTGTAAAATTGGTCTTTTCATTTCATTTCAATTATTTATACTTTCCTTGAAAACTTTTCTATAAAAGGGATTTCTTGCAAATCATGTAAATCACACTGTAATCATATAATGACATACAAATAATACTTAAAATATAAGGCTCATATCACAAGTAAAACTTTGCATATACATACTAAAAGTAGTTCATAATAATTTCAGTGATTTCATCGGTGGGAAGCTTTACTTACCCTTTTTTGGCTAGGTCCTTCACTTGTTCAATCCGTACTGTGTGTTCTTCTCTTAGCTTATACTTCCCCAAGCTTTCCACAACCTCCTTCTTCTTTTTCTTCTCCTTTCTCTCGTCTCTCAACTTATCTCTCTCTCGGCCTTGAGTCCCCCAATTTTCCCCTCATTTCTCACGTTTAAATAGGCTCAACCGCTCAAGCACGTAGTGGTGGGTGACCTCGGTTAATCAATCTAGGAGTGCATTTTAGAGGTTGTCACTTCGTCGCACCCTACATTGTCACTTTGTCGCACCGTACATATGTGAATCAATCTCGACCGCTTATCTCCACCGACCATTCGCAGAAGCTGCCACATGGATATGCTCTCTTGGGCGATCGAGAGTCCTTCTCGATCTATCAATATCACCAAACTTCAATATGGCCATCCATTTTCTTGTGCAAAAACCAAGTTGGCAGTTGGCAATGCCATCTTGTTCGATCAAGAGTCCCTCTTGTCAATCGAGACTCTACACAAACTTAAAACTTTTGGTTTTCGTCTCGGATTTTCAGTCTCCCTCGAGCTAATGCCTGCAAGCCTTATTGATCTCAACTTAACTTGAGCAAGTCATATATGCAACTCAATATTTTTCTTTATCATCCTTAAATCTCTAATTAATTTTCGTTTCTTAATTATCCATAAAAACGAATTAAGGAACCACTAATTAATTATCCATAGTTTTTATGGAGGGGGATAGTGGACCGGACCACTTACTCAATGGGCGAGGAGGGTGATCGAATCACTCCAACCAGTTATTGGGGGTGGTCGATCATCCCCTTAATAGGGTGAAAGGTTGGACCACCCAACTACTCTCTTAGGGGTGGTTAACCACCCTTTTAGAGGTGGAAAGCAAGGTCGGACAATTTCAACAACTTTTGTTGAAGTTGGCTGACCAACTTCTCAAAGGGTGAGAGAAACAATGATTGGACCACCTAAACCAACTACGCTTTTGAGGTAACCGGCCACCTTGAAGGATAATCCAACTAGGCTTAGCAATTCGAGTCAGCGGGTTGGGTTCGTGTCGATCCAATTGACCTGATTACACAATCAGGTCCAACACAAACCCAACCCGATTATTAATTGGGCTGAATTCCGGAACCTGAACACGACCCGCTTGCCAACCGTGTTATCCGAACATGACCCGGGTAACACGATTCACTAATTCAGCAATTTCAGCCGCTGGGTCTTCCGTCTTTGTCGCTGACTTGCTGTTACCATCAAGAATCCAAATTCAGATTTCAAAGTTTCAGACACGAATCTCTCTCTCCGTCCTCATTCTCTCCAGGTCCTCTTTCTTTTCCCTCTTTAGCTCCTCCCTAACCCTCCTCATCTCCATTGCTCTCTTCGACTCCTTCTTCGGCCTCATCAGCCCCAACATGAACTCCGACACACTTGCCACTCCCACTAGAAACCCCAGGTATGGGGCCAGCAGCTACGGCTTCTCCTCTGGAGGCGTATACGCGTTGACGCACTGCGACTCAATGTTCAATTTGTCCCAGGATTCCCAAAACCTCTGATTCCCATCCAACGATGGCAAAACTGTCCTCAAAACCCTAGAATCTTCGAGAACCACCAGGACCGGTTCCATGTCATAAAAGCCCATTCTTCACTGAATCACTAAATTCATTTTTTTTTTAATGAACTGTGTTATAATCGCATTCGCGGATCAACCACGTTATGACTCGAACCCGATAATGCCAAACTCAAGCTCTGTTTTTTCATGTCGTGTTCGTGCCGGGTTCGCGGGTCGTGTCAAAAATTACCAAACCTAAGTCCAGCAACCCTTTAACTTTTTTTTTTTTTTTTTTTTGTTCTTCTATTTTCTTTTAATACTTATATGACTTGATTCATGTTGTTCATTAAAAAATAAACGATCCAAATTAAAGGAATTATATGTTGGAAAATATATAATGAAATATAAGAAAATATGAACGCAATAAAATAATTAGGACTTCAATGCTGGATCACAATGACAATATCTTTAGAACGTTTTTTGTTCCCGTTTTAAGTGCTAAGGGTATATGAAAAAATAGCACACATGATATAATGAATTATGATCATCTCAAATTATTTGTCCGAATTTAATATAATTCGAGTAAGTGATTGTGCATACGGCCACCCCCAGGGGCCGAAGGTAGCCGCGCAGCCACCCCAGGGGCAGCAAGTAGCCAAGTGCCTACCCCCGACACTGCCTAACCGACAACCTCCCATTTTCTATTTTCTATTTTATTATTTTTAAAATTGTTTTACAAGAAAATGAGAAGTGTTATAGAGGTTAGATCCAATGTTTTTGGTGTATTATTATTATTTATTTATTATTTTTTTCAAACTGAAGTGTTAAGTTCTTATTGAAGGCACAAAAATATGAATTTGTACAACAACCCACAGAACCAGCTCTCTTATCTTATCCTCTTACTGAATAAAATGAGAAAACATATGTTTCTTATTTACTCGATCGGTCATATCATGCGTCAGTGTCAAGTTACCCAAAAACTCTTTTTGAACAATTAGCGTTTCTGCCGACTGCCGTTCTGAGTGCGCACAAAGTCATTGGTTTTACTGTTTCCTTACACATTCGTTTCTCTTGCCAGACATATCGCATCCTGCCGGCTATTCTTCTTACACGTAGGGACTCACCGGAGAACCAATGAATTAATATCCATTTTCATTATACTCAAAATTCAGTATAATATATATATACACACACACACAAAATAGAATTGCACAGTGCCATGGTGATTAATCACTAGCCAACACATAGTATACATCTCATAATATGTACATGATAGATCAAAGTATAACATTCATGCAGCAGAAAACATTTATGCTGCTGAAATTAAATCCTATAAAACTAATAAATGTTATTTACAACAACAGTGCCATTATATTATCTATATGTTTAAGGCTTAATAAAATTATTAATTACACAAAAGGAATGGTTGTACAAATCACATGTCACATCGACACGAGCAATATACACAAATATTTGCAAAAGTGGACTATTGGAGTCCAACACTTACAACTGTTTCGATATGCTTAAAGTTTTTTAATTTTTCTTTTTAAGTTTTTAATATTTTAATTTTTTTTAAGTTTTATTAATTTTAATTTTTCAATTAATTTTTAAAGATTTTTATTTTCTATTTTATTTTATTGTGTCACGTGTCAACCCTCAGGGGTTGATACGTGGCAGACCGTTAAATATTGGACGAAAAAAATTGGCAGAGGTACCAAGTCTGTCTTTTTTCAAAATTCAGGTACCATCTGTGATACGAATTGAAACTGAGATACCAAAAAATAAAATTTTTAAACCACAAATACCAAATATATCTTTAACCCTTAAAATTGAAAGTCTTTATTTCATACTTAGTTGTGTTTTAATCCGGTTAACTAAGATAATTCAACTCACTGTTGGGCTTGCAAACTCTATGCCCATCTACATGGGCTACGCCGACGAATTATCCTAGCTTAGGATATGGGTTGTTATATGTGTCTCCTATGACTTCTAGCTTGGATACCTCAGATTGACCCGAAAAACACTTTTGATTCCAAAAAAAATCATGTATAGATGAAAATGAATAAATATTTGATTAAATGAAATATTAATCGTGATAATGATTTGGTTTACTACAAAAATAGGAGTTTCATAGGTTTGTGAGAAGTTCTTAGGAAGTAAGTAGTGTATTAATATAAAGTTGATTAACACATGCAATGAAAGGGGAGGAGAGTTTGTGTTAGTTTATGATATGTAATGTTATCGAGAAGAGACATGATATTTTGTCACCCCAAGATACAACTCTTGACCACCTTACTCATGTGACAAGAACCGGTGGTCCCCTAATTAGCTTTAGGGTTTTTTTTAAAAAAAATAAAATAAAATAATAATAAATAAAAGTAAAGGGTAATTACCTTTTTCTCCCATGAACTACCAAAAAATGCGCAATGCCCCCATGAACTACCAACTCGACCAAAATAGAGCATTCAACTACCAAAGACAACCATTTTCCCCATCTTCCGTCAGTCAAAGGAGTTAAAACAAACGATCAACGGGTCATGTGCCGTTTTATATGGGGGCATGTTGGAAGATGATGGTAGTTCATAGGTGGAAAAGAGGAAGATGGTGGTAGTTCATAGGGGGAAAAGAGGAAAAAAAAATGAGGGTAAAACGGCGTGTGACTGACGGAAGGGGGGAAAATGGTTATCTTTGGTAGTTGAATGCTCTATTTTGGTCGAGTTGGTAGTTCATGGGGGCATCGCGCATTTTTTGGTAGTTCATGGGGGGGAAAAGTAATTACCCCTAAAAGTAAAAGTTTCCACGTGGGCAAAAATGGTCAAAAATTGTGTATTGAGGTAGCAATGTATCATATTTTTTGGTAGTTCATGGGGGGAAAAGTAATTACCCCTAAAAGTAAAAGTTTCCACGTGGGCAAAAATGGTCAAAAGTTGTGTATTGAGGTAGCAATGTATCATATCTTTATCGAGAAATGTTAGAGCTCATGCATGTCTTTTTGGGGTCCTTCTATGCTATCATGACACCCTATTTTTAATAAATAAAAACTACAGCTTGATTTCTCTCTCATGTTTTTATTAAAAAATGCAGGGTGTCATGTCAGCATATATAGAAGGACTCTAAAATGATAATAGAATGAGCTCTAGTATTTCTCAATGTTATCTGGCTTGAAAATTGTCTGATGCAAGAATCGGATCCGATTAATAAAAATTTGGTTTGGATCACATAATGACAACCATTTGTGAATTAAATTTTAAATTATTTTATTTTTAGAAGACCACCGCCAATTATGTCGTTTAATTACTCTTATTTTATTATTTGAAGTGATTAAATATTTAATAGGAGATGAAGATACATTAATTAATTCCTTCGTGGAAGATGAAAGTTGCTGGGATGTTATCCTCCTGCCGCCTAATTCTAACACTAGAAAGATTATTCTTGCCCATTGGATGCAAATATTCCTGTATATATATATATATGGCTAGCTAGCTAGCTACGTTGCTCATTGGATGCAAAGCATGTCATCTTTTTTCTTCTCAGAGTTGAATAATATTATTCTTGCCCTAATCCACTATTCTAACTTTATGTACATATATCATTTTCTATGCGTTCATTAGCATCTTTTTCTTTTGGTGGGACCATATTTTACTAATGGAAATTGCTTTCCCTGGCCTTAATTAAAACAATATTCTAAATATTAATGCAACCATATATATATATATATATATATATATGTGATAACGTAACACTTCAAAACATGCCGCCTCCTGAGGACCACTCCTACGACGAATTGAAACCCTTTTTCAAACATCTTTTATGAGACACACACACATATAAATATATAAATATAACCAAACTAAGGAATAAGTATTAATTACGTAGCTAGGTTCGTAATTTTTTTTGACAAATTCATGAGGGCGGCCCTTGTTTCTCCCTAACTTTTGCACCCAAGAAAAGCAGAGAAAATTAAAGAAAGCAAACTAGTCAAGTAAAGACCTAACTCACCGTCAGCTTAGTCAATTAGGACCAAGGGGCGTTCATGGCATGGATAAAGCTGTAAAGCAGATCGAAAAAGATCGATTGGTACTTCCAGGAAGAAGCAAAGAAAGACACTTGAGAAAAGGATTCTGGTAAGTGGTATATAAAAAGGTATATATCTGAGATATATATATATATATATATATATATATATATGGGTAGGTATATTCAAGAATCAAGCTAAGGGAAACTTCAATTCAAATGCAGATGTCAGAAAATGAGTTATAAATACCACAGAATCAGATTCAAATTAGCTGGCTTTTACGTTTCTTGAATTCAAGGCAGAGGGAATTCCAATTGGAGATGAGACTTCGTCTATTTTGTAGACCAAAGATGATAACTTGAGAACATTACTTAAAAGAGAAGCAAATTTACTTTTTGGTTTCGGAATTCATCCAATACTTGGTCTCTTTTGAATTTTCCCATGCATGCTTGTGTACATTGGAGTCAACTACCGCCGGCCAGAACCTTTTCAATCTACTCAAAAACAAGATAGAGCTTGGACTCAACAACAAAAAGTAATGTAAATAGTTTACAAGGATCAGAATCTTTTAGAATTAGGTTATTCCTCAAAGAAAAGATAATGCAATAGACAAATATATATATATATATATATATAAAGTGAAATAAATAAGGGCTAAATACTTAATTGCCCCCTGTGGTTTAAAAACTTTATTTTTTGCCCTCTCAGTTTTCATTTTTATCATAGGAGGTACCTGTGCTATGGAAAAGACGAAAATTGTACCTCCGTTCATTTTTCCGCCTTAAACTAACGTGCCACCATGTCATCCTACACGTGTCGACGTACTTGTGTGACACCTATCCCTAGAGCACTGTCAGCGCTGACATGGCAACTATATATATTTTTTATTTTATTTTATTTTTTATTTTAAAGACCTAAAAAAATAAAAATAAAAATAAATTCTAGGGGTGGTTCAGCCACCCCCAATGCCAGTTTTGGGGGTGGCCGAACCACCCCCATGGCCCTTGGGGGTGGTTCGGCCACCCTAAGGGCCAAAATGGGGGTGGCTCGGCCACCCTGATTTGGCCTGGGGGTGGTTTGACCACCCCCATGGGCCAAAACCTCTTCTTCTTCTTCTTTTTCCACTTTGGCCGAACCACTCCCATGGGCCACGGGGATTGATCAAAATCACCATTAAGCATGTGATTGATCAAATAATGATTTTGATCAAATGATGATTTTAAAAGCCACCTCATTTTTTAATGGACACTTGATGGATATTTAATGTACTATTAAAATTACTCCCCTCTCACTGATCATCTTCTTTTCTTTCTTTTTTCCTCCTTCTCTCCCCCTCTGTTCTTTCTTCCCCCTCACCTCACGCATCCCCCTTTTTCTTCTTCTTCTTCTTCTCTAGCTTCTTCTTTTTTTTTTTCCTTCTCTCCCCCTCTCATGACCAACGAACTGCCCCCCCCCCACCCTCCCCGCCTTTTCTTTTTTTTCTTCTTCTTCATTGATTTTTTTAATTAATTATTCAGATTAACTTCGTTTGTATAGTGAAACGATACTAGTCGTTTAGTGTCATTTTACTATTCAAATGATATTAAACGATTAATGTCATTTTCCAACCGACACTATTTTAGCGACGTAAAATGAATAGTGTCATTTTTTTACCCAAAAACGACATTATTCAAGCAATACTTAACCTTAGTTTTTTTTGTAGTATAGACTGCTATTTATATGAGAATTAGAGTAGATAAGAATAATACAAATAGACTTCAATTATAACTAGGTAATCAATGGCGGAGCTAGGGGGTACGAGAGGGGTCAAATGCCCCCCTCACCTTTAAAAAACCTCTTTACCCACAGTAGAATTTTTTCAATGCTCACCCTCAACTACTCATCAGGGGGCAAATCTTTTTCAAGAGGACCGGGATTCACGACTCAAGCCGACGTTCTATCACTGTTTCAGACATTTTGGTTAATTAGGTGAGAGTTCAGATGAAAGTTGAAAAAGACAAATTGTTTTTTTTTTCTTTCCAAAATACACCTTTTAAGTTTCGTGGAAGAGTTCACAAAACAATTGTTTAAATAATTTAAAACACGCCTTTTCACTTATTTTCATGAATAGTTGTTTATGCAATGCGGCACCGTTTGTAAGAGGCCAATTGACAAGGCCTCGGTTAAGCTTTACCACTTACGAGGGTTTACTTTGTTTAAAGGGTATCGACTTTTTTTGTTTTGTTTTTTTGAAATATGAGCAACAACGTCAACTTTAAACAATTAAACTTAAGGCAATGGCTTTTATCTATTAATTTTTAATTCCGAGCTACCGCGCTGACTTTAAACACCTACCTAGGTATATATATATATATATATATGTGTGTGTGTGTGTGTGTAAAATTGGAAATACTTGACACTGATTTGGGGAATAAGATCTTCTCCATTTCAAATGAAATGAATATTATTCATTTTATGGTCAGGATTTAAAGTTGCTGCATCTAATGGTGTACATGATTTCATATTCTTTAAATTTTTAAAAGACCTGCCAACATTGACTTCATATCACTACGAAAAAAAAAACAATTTTTTGAGCTTTTTTTTTTTTTTTGAGTTGTTTTAAGGCCTAAAAATGGCCAAAAACGGTTTGAGCTGTTATTTTTTAAAACGGCTCAAACCATAGGGTTAGTAAATCTCGTCTTGAGCCATTTTAGACTAAAATGGTTCTAATTAAAGCCGTTTTAACAAAAACAGCTACAATCAATTTGAGCCATTTTAAACCAAAAGGGCTCCAACTAATTGGAGTCATTTTAAAGACCCCTAAAATGGCTCAAAATAAAGAAATAAAAAAAAAATTAAAAAAATGTTATTTTATTTTTTGAGTCGTTTTAGGGTCCCTAAAACGGCTCAATTTTAAAAAAAAATGAAAAAAAGAAGAAGCTGAGGTGTCCGTACATGCTCGGCATGGGCGTGCCGAACCTCGCCGAAGATTATTTCTGTAAACCTTTGAGCTCCTTCAAGATTACTTTTGGAGGCCATAGTCCGAAGAACACCCACAAACAAAGCAAAGCAACCCAAATCGGCAACAGATCGTAAGCACCCAGAACTAAAGTTTTGATTTTTACTACAGATCTGTCAAACAAAACACCATGTCTTTGATTAAAAAAAAACGGGTTTCTAATGCATCAACCCGTAGATCCATCAGCAACACTCTCAAACACCTTCGTACCCATGAGCAACCCACGTCGTCTTCCCTTTTGCACCCATTGCCTTCTTCTTTTTCCTTGGAGTCTTTTATCAAACACCTAAGCTACACACTAATGGTTTCATCTTCTATTAAGATATGATTTGCAAGCTTGATTGCCCACCTGTACAAGATACACCATTATTAGCTTTCATATTTGAGTTATATTTTCCTTTTCTAACAACATTGAAAAAAAAAAAAACAAAACAAAAAGCACTAGCCCACCCCCTGTTTTTTTCGTAGTGTCTTTGATTCAAAAACGGCTCAAAAAACTGTTTCTCCTCCTCCGTCCACGTCTTTGATTCAAAATGCCCAAAATCTACGAAAGCCAGTAAACCAACGCAAATCGATGAAAATGTTAGGAAAATCACAAATATAATACAAATCAGAGAAAAAGAGATCAGAGAGAGAAAGTGTTTGTGTGCGAGAGGTAGAGAGAGAGAGAGAGAGTAAGAGAGCTAGAGAGAGATATAGAGAGAGGACGTACTGGTAGTCGATGGAGAACAGCGGCTGGCGGTGTCTGTGAGAGAGAAAGAGAGTGACGGAGATCAGAGAGAGAGAGAGTTAAAAAAGAGAGATATATTAACTTGAGAGACGTGCGGGACAATTTCTTAAAAACAAAACAAAAACAAAAACAAAAAAAACAAAAAAAAAAAAAACTTTTTTGAGATTTTTGAGATTTCGGGTGTGGCGTGTGCAGGCCCCAAAATTTGGATCCGTTTTGTGGCTAAAACGGCTCCAACCACTTATTTTTTATGTTTAATCAGTTTTTTTGAAAAAAAAATTATATATATGTTTACTAAATAAGCATATACTATACTAAGTAATTAAATATAGTATTACATATTAATTATAATATGTTGATAATAGTATTTATATAGTATATTAAACTAACATATTAATTAGTTATTAATACTTAGTATATAACATATATTGTATAATTAGTATATAACTATATATATATATATATATATATTATAGTTTCTTAGTTATATGGAATACACTTAGATCAATTAGATCTTCTATCGACCCTATGATCCTGTCATGATCGATTGGACTAGTACTTATGATCAGTCGCACGTTAGATCGAACATTCATTGTGTCAAGTTTGATTGATCGAACATTTGTATTACAATAGATCGGACCGATGCACTAGGATGAATTAGATATTCGATCAAACCTTCAATTGTGTCAAGTTTGATTTATCGAACATTTGTATCGCAATAGATCGAACTGATGCACTAGGATGGATTAGATATTCGATCAAACCTTCAATTATATCAAGTTTGATCAATTATTTGATCGTATCACAATCGATTAGACTAATGCACTAGGATCGATCAGAGTAATACACCAAGATCGATTGGATGATTCTATCGATCCTATGATCCTATCATGATCGATCGGACTAGTACTTATGATCAATCGCACATTAGATCGAACTTTCACTGTGTCAAGTTTGATTGATGGAACTCTATCACAATCGTTTGGACTAATGCACTAGGATCGATCGAATGGTCTATCAATCATATTATTCTATCATGATCGATCAAGCTACTACACTAGAATCGATCAGACCTTCAATCTAACCTTCACTGTATCAAGTCTGATCGATCTTTATCATGATTAATCAAACTAATGCAATATATTCGATCGGATGATTGATCGATTTGAATAATAATTTGGATCGATCAGATCTTCTATCGATCCTATGATCCTATCATGATCGATCGGACTATTACTTACGATCAATCGCACGTTAGATCGAATTTTCACTATGTCAAGTTTGATTGATCGAACTCTATCATGATCGATCAGATTAATGCACAAGGATTGATTGGATGTTCAATTAATCAAAGTAATACACTTGGATCGATTAGATATTCTATCAATCCTATAATCATATCATGATTGATCGGATTAGTACTTAGGATCAATCATCCGTTAGATTGAACTTTTACTGTGTCAAGTCTTAAAAAATAAAACCGACTCCGTTTATAATAACTCTAACCCTATTTACTATAAATAACATTAATATATATATATATATATATATATATATATTAATGTTATTTATAGTATATAGGGTTGGAGTTATTATAAATGGAGTCGTTTTTATTTTAAAAAATAAAAAATAATAATAAAAATTGGAAAACGGCTCAAATTAGAGACCCTTTTTTTTAAACGGCTCTGACAAAAAGGGCTCAAAAGGCCTTTTTTTTTTTTTTTTGTAATGTATACACCATTTGATGCATCAATTTTAAATCCTGACATTTCATTTGAAATGGATAGTATCCATTTCGATCATTTAATGAAATGGTGAAGATCATATTCCCTATTATATATACTATGTGCATGGTGGCGTTCTACGAGGGTATATACAGACTACAGTGTGTGGGTGCGCGTATTAAAAAAAAAAACAAAAACAAAACCACTTTTTAAAAAACAAATACAAGCATAGGAACAATAAAGTGTGGCTTTGATACCAATGGTAAAAATAAATAACATGCAACAAAAACATAGATTCAGTACCTCTTTTGCGCTGATATAGGATCTTGAGATGTTCCACGTGTCTAACAGTCCAAGTGCCTCTTCATACTCTAAAATCCAGAAAGAGAGAAAGGCTCTTTTTATGTCATTTTCCTATTATTTTTGCACACCCCAGTTAAATATTAAAAAAATAAAATAAATAACAACAATCTCTTTCTATTTCCATTCTCCATTTAGTGCCATTTAGGGCATATGAATGCACTTTCAGTTCTTGTGAAGTAACTCTTAAAACATTACTCCACAAGAGGGACAGAGTCAAAAATATTTATAAAAAGAGGCCAAAGCATACATGAGAAATATAGGGATACATATACTTTTACCCTCTTAACTAACAACTATTTTTTATTTAGCCCCATGAACTCATAGGTGTGATACTTAGGGAGGGTCCTGATAGTTTTCTAGAGAGAGAGAGAGAGAGCTTGAGTGTGCTATGTTCTCCGCGGGGGTGGGGAGGTTCAATTCTGAGCCTCCCTCCTCTGGTGTCTGCTTTCCTCCTTGCCCTTCTAGGGTGGGGGAGGTTTTTTTGTTCCTCCCTAGTTAGATCCAGTGGTGGTTAGGTGTCTTCTAGCCATTAGGGTTGTAAAGTTTTTTCCCTACGGTTAGATCCGGTGGTGGTTGGAATTCCCTGGCCAAAGCTTTCACGGGATTTGGGTAGGGGAGCTATTTTCTGGTGTGTCTCTGGCTGAGTTTCTGATCTGGTTTTTGTTTTTGCCTTTGTTTTTTTGTTTTTTTTTTCTTTCTTTGGAGTCAGATCTGCTCACTCCAGCCAGTTCTTCCAAGGCACGTGACTCTCTACAGTGGTCACTGGCCTCTTCTGGTCTAGCAACTTCCAGCCACGGCCGTCCTGGTTCTTCACGCTCGGCGGGTGGCCTGCACGCGCCAGGGAGGTCACTCCCTGGTTCAGCGCGTATGGGTCACGTTTTGTCCTCCAGGGTGCAGTGGGTGGTTCTCTAGTGGTTCTGGAGTCTTCTAGTGGTCTTCTGCTGCAGAGGTGGTCCCTAGTGGCGGCATGTGAGCTACATGCGCCATCATCGGTGACGGCGTTTCCCCGCGCCAATCCTGTTTGGGTTTCTGTTATGGTGTTTTTTCTTTTTTTCTTTTTCTTTCCACAGTCTTCCTGTGTGATTCTTAAATGTTACTGGACTATTTGTTGGCTTAGGTGCTAGATCTACCCTCTATTATTTGTTGAGTGTGCTTAAATGTAAAGAGTGATGCATTGTTGTCCTTGTAATGTTTATGTATTGTTTAGGTTGCCATTCAAGTCAGATTTTTCTAGCTTAGGGTGTAGGGGTCTTGTACCTAATTTCTCTGTATTTGTCCTTGTTAGGAAAAATATTGGCCTCCTCGATAGCCAGGCCCAACCTGAACACAAGTCCCATTGGGTTCACCCGACTGGGCCAAAACGGTTCAAGAGAAATTAATCTGTCTAAGCCCGCCAAGATCATCAGGGCCCATCCTGATCAACCGACCCGACTATTCGACCCGGATAGCGGACCCGGGCACCAATCGACACCTACGCTCGTGTAGATCTCGGGATTACCCAAGATCTAGGGGACGTTGGGCACGAAGCAAATCTAGATCGTGCACCTGGAGCCTCACCAGTGACGTCACCCATAAAGAATCGTGCCCTCGGGATAAGCGGTCGTGGACCCAAAATATCCGTGCGCCCGAAGCCATGTCTTCATCGACTACCGATTCCCGTATATATAGGGAATCGATTAACTGCTCCTCAAACTCTATAAATACCATAGACCCTTCAAATATTGAGGTACACTGTTTTATCTCCTTGACATTACTTGGTGCATTTATCCTCAGACAATACACATACTTAAGCATCGGAACGGGATTGTCGGCACCCCCCGACGCAGCTTTCTCTTACAGGTATTCGGAAAGGAGGAGCATACGGGCGAATCACTGATCGACACGTCACCTACCAGAATCTGTCTCAACAGATTGGCGCCGTATGTGGGAACGACTTGTGTCGTTTTTCTACTAAAAATTTGCTATGGTGAACACTAGATCAGAAGCGAATAAAGTGCCCCGGGATGACCGAAATGCCCGGGAGGAAGGAAACTCTAACGATCCCCAACTTACTCGCCTGAATGAAAGAATAGAACAGATGGCCAAAAGTATTGAGGATTTGGCTACTATGAATGCCATCCTCCAGGCTCGGGTTCCGGAACTTCATCAGACAGCCACAGATCCAAAAAACCGAGAGGCTCGCGATAGTCACATCGAAGAGCGAAATGACCAGGAGGAAGAAATCCCCGGAAATCTTCCCCCTCCTCAAACCGAGACTGAAAGGGCGGTACAAGGCATGATCACCCGATTGGAACAAAGATGCAACGTTCTAACTACAGCTATCCAACGAAACTACAAGGGAAAAGCTTCCCTAGTCAAAAATCTATTACAAAAGACTACCACTCCCTTCATCGAGGAGGTGGCCAACATTTTTCTTCCCGAGAAGTTCAAAATCCCAGAAATCCCGTTTTATACAGGCCTTGAAGATCCAGTGGAGCATCTGGACAATTTCCGTGCTCACATGGACCGCCACCGAACACCTGAGATGGTAGTATGCCGAGCCTTTCTACTTACCCTCTCGGGCAATGCCCGTGATTGGTTTAGGAAACTTCCGCCGAACTCCATCCGTCACTTCAATGACCTCGGAAGGATGTTCCTAATGCAGTTCATGGCCAGGAGGGTCAGGAGAAAGCCATCCGGATCCTTGATGTCATTACATCAGGGACCCGATGAGTCTCTCAAAGACTTTTTCATGAGATTCAACCAAGTGCGGATCGAAACTGAGGCAGCAACGAATGACCTCATATACGGAGCCCTCTTTCAGAGAATCCAAAAGGATGGTGCTCTCATGGCTGATATAGCCCGAAAGCCCCCACAAAATCTAGACGGCTTTATGAGTAAAGCCGAGAAGTACATCAACCAGGAGGAAACGCTCCGAGCCCTATTGGGATCCGAGCAGGCTCACCTGTCCGCTTCCGAGCAGACTCACCCGTCCACTTTCGAGCATCAGAAGAAGAAAAAGGATCCTCGGAAAGAAGAACGTAGGCGTGTTCTGGAAGGAGAGGAGGCCAGACCAAAGCGAGGTCGGGAGTCGCTCCGAGATCACAACTGGACTCCCTTCAACACTCCCATCATGGATGTTCTCCTAGAGATAAAGCGAGACCCAATGTACCGAAAGCCCTGGCCAGTACTCGTGAATCCGAATTCACCATATGCAGATCAGTATTGCGCTTCCCACGATACCACCGGGCACCGTACCGAAGCTTGCATTTCTTTGAAAATCTTGATAGAACACTTCATAGAGAATGGGAAGCTTGTCTGATTCCTTGAAAATCAAAGGATTCTACCGGACCCAGGGCACGACAACTGCCCCCGGGAAGATCACAATCGGTTCCACCAGAATCAAAACAATCCTCAGAATGATTGAGAAAGAGATCGGGAAAGAGCCAGGGAACCAGAGCGCAGACCAGATCCTCGGGTTGCCCGAGAAAGAAGCAGAAGCCTAACCCGTCCAGCACCACAGGAAAACCTCCCAGAAATACACATAATTGCTGGGGGTTTCGGAGGAGGAGGAGAGTCCAGCTCGGCTCGGAAGGCGTATGCGAGGCAACTGAACGACTTCGAAGTATACTCGGTGCAAAAACCTCCAAAGTCCCCAAAAATTGAGGCCCAGATGACCGGGTTCTCAGACGATGACTATGTAGAGGTGTCTCTTCCACATACCGACGCTTTGATTTTAAGCTTAGCCATCGCCAACCACAAGATACACCGTATCCTATAGACACTGGAAGCTCAGCTGATATCCTTTATAGGTCAGCCTTCGAGCTCATGAAGATCGATCGAAGCAAAGTAATCCCGGCTAGGCATTTGCTTGTGGGATTCACAGGAGAACAAGTGCTCCCGCTCAGGTCCATCGAGCTCCCGGTCATGGCAAGAGCGTACCCAAGGCAGAGAACTATAATGGTCTGATTTCTAATAATAGATCGACCTTCGGCCTACAACGCCATTCTCGGGAGAATAGCTCTCAATGATCTCAAGGCTATAACTTCAACCCCCTACTTGAGCATGAAATTTCCAACTGGGGAAGCGGTCGGCGTGGAAAAAGGAGATCAGCACATGGCCCGAGCATGCTACAACACAAGCTTGAAAAAGCTCCCTGAAGCTACGGGTCTCAGAGAGAAGACCAAGGAGGACGGAAAATAGCAATCACCGTTGGGGGAGCCGGTCGAGGAATTGGAAGACTTCGAGCTCGGTGACTCGAAGAAGAAGATTCGGGTAGGCTCGCAGCTTTCCCCTGAAATAAAGGAGGCCCTGGTAGCATTCCTTAGACGAAACAAAGACGTTTTTTTGCATGGAGCCACGAGGATATGCCAGGGATACCTCCTTCCGTGATTGTCCACAAGCTAATGGTCGACTCGAGCCATCGACTGGTCAAACAACGAAGAAGAACTTTCATGCCGGAATGAAATCAGGCCGTAGCCGAGGAGTTGCACAAACTCCTACAGGCCGAGTTTATCCGAGAAGTAGATTACCAGAGTGGCTGGCCAACGTGGTTTTAGTCAGAAAAATCACCAGGAAGTGGAGAATGTGTGTCGATTTTACCGATCTCAACAGAGCATGTCCCAAGGACAGTTTCCCATTGCCTCAGATTGATCTCCTAGTAGACTCTACGTCCGGGCATGAACTCCTAACATTCGTGGACGCCTTCTCAGGGTACAACCAGATTCACATGGATGAAGCCGATCAAGAAAAAACATCCTTCATTACCGACCGAGGTCTATATTGCTACAAAACGATGTCGTTCGGTCTAAAAAATGCTAGGGCCACGTACCAGAGGCTCGTCAACAAAATGTTCCAAGATCAGATTGGACGGAACGTAGAAGTTTATGTGGACGACATGCTTGTTAAAAGCATCCAAGCCGCCGGCCACATAGCAGATCTAAGGGAGACCTTCGAGACACTAAGGAACCACAAGATGAAGCTCAATCCGGCCAAGTGCACTTTTGGCGTCTCCTCCGGGAAGTTCTTGGGATTTATGGTCTCGCAAAGAGGAATCGAGGCAAATCCCGAGAAAGTCAGTGCAGTCCTAGGAATGCAATCTCCTCAGACCACCAAGCAACTGCAGCAGCTGATCGGGAGAATAGCGGCCTTAAACCGGTTCATCTCCCGGTCCGCAGATAAATGTCTCCCATTTTTCAAGATTTTGAAAAAAACGTTCGAATGGAATGGCGAGTGAGAGGAAGCCTTCGGGAAGTTAAAAGAATATTTGACCAATCCGCCACTCTTGAGCGGCTCAGATGAAGGGGAAATTCTCTATCTCTACCTAGCAGTATCTCCCTCGGCTATCAGCTCAGCTTTGGTCCGAGAAGACTCTGGTATCCAAAAACCGGTGTATTTTACCAGCAAAGCACCCCATGGAGCCGAAGAGAGGTACCCTTAGATTGAAAAATTGGCTTTTGCCTTAATCGTCTCAGCACAGAGACTAAGGCCATATTTTCAAGCACATGTTGTACGGGTGTTGACCGAGTACCCAATGAAGAAGATATTGCAAAAACCAGACCTTTCTGGCAGGTTGGTGAACTGGTCGGTAGAGCTAGGGCAATTTGACATAGAATTCCATCCTCGAACTTCGATCAAGGGTCAGGTCCTAGCTGACTTCCTCCTGGAATTCAGTAATATACCCGAGAGCGAAGAACTGCCCAAGAAGGAGACCTGGGTAGCATATGTAGACAGTTCCTCAGCTAACCCGAAAAGCGAAGTCGGTGTCGCTCTTACAAGCCCGGATGGAGAAAAATTCCAATATGCGATCAAGTTGGACTTCGTTACTACCAACAATTAAGCGGAGTACGAGGCCATGTTAGCCAGGTTCTCTATAGCTCGGGAGATGGGAGCAAAGAACATAGAAATCAGAAGTGATTCCCAGGTAGTAGTAAGCCATGTCCAGGGACTTGCCGAGGCTCAAGGTGAAAAAATGATCCAATACCTCAACAAGGTATGTGAACATCAGTCTAACTTTGACCGGACCGCTATGACAAGCTGCTGTCTCGTAAGGTAAAAATGCACTCAGCCCGGTACGTGCTTATTGGAGGAGTACTTTACCGAAGAGGATATACGGAGCCACTTTTCAAGTGTCTCACGAACTCGGAGGCTGAATATGTGCTCAGGGAAATACACGAAGGGGTCTGCGGGAACCATTTAGGGTCTCAGATGCTGGTACACAAGGCAATGAGAGCCCGGTACTACTGGCCAACAATGAACAAGGACTCGGTCAGACTTGTTCAACATTGCGACAAGTGTCACAGATTTGCTCGGGAAATGAAGAACCCGCCTGAAAAACTCAGTCTGATCACCTCGCCCTGGCCATTCGCGAAATGGGGGGTGGACATAGTCGGACCCATGCCACTGGGAAAAGGAAAGCAGAAATTCCTTCTTGTTGCAGTAGACTATTTCACCAAGTGGGCCGAAGCCGAGGCATTCGCCACCATCACCACCGACAACGTGATAAAATTTCTTTAGAGCTCGGTCATATGTCGATTCAGCATCCCATATGCCTTTGTTATTGACAACGGAAAGCAGTTTGACTGCGGGCCGTTTCGTAAATGGTGCGTCGAACTTCGGATTCGAAATTATTATTCCACTCCGATTCACCCACTGGCAAATGGGCAAGTGGAAGCCACGAACAAAACACTACTCAAAACACTGAAGAAGAAGCTCGGCCCGAGTATGTCCTCAAGGTATTTTGGGCCTACCGAACCACAACTAGCACTCCCATTGGTGCTACTCCATTCTCTTTAACATACGGTTCCGAGGCGGTCATCCCTGCTGAAGTCGGATCACCAAGCTTCCAGGTATCACACTACAATCCAGGACTCAATGATGAAGGAATCAAGCTAAATCTGGACTTGTTACAAGAAAGAAGAGATGAAGCACAAGTCACATGGGCAGCATACCAGGGTCGAGCCGCCCGTTACTTCAATAAGACGGTGAACCCACGGAAGTTCCGACTCGGTGATTGGGTCTTGAGGAAGGTAAGCCCGATTACTAAATATCCAACCGAAGGAAAACTCGGACCCCAACGGGAAGGCCCCTACAAAGTAATACGATGTCACGACAAAGGGGCATATCATCTTATCGATACAACCGGTCGGGAACTACCGAGAGCTTGGAATGCCAAGCATTTGAATAAGTACTTTATATGAATCACATGTAACCAATTATGCTCTCAGTAAATTCAATTGCTTCGGAATTCGTACAGCTCAAATTTTATCCAGCTTATTTCTCAGTTCAAATCAAACTAGATCAAACCAGCTCAAATCAAATCAAATCAAACCGGTTCAAATCAAAATGTTGTGTTCCTCGGTTCGAAACATAACCGACTTGAAACACGCACACACCGGTCATATTCCTCGGTAATGACTCAGACAAATCCAAAATTTGTCCAAGTCGTTGGGGGGTGACTCGGTTCAAATCAAATCAAATCAAACCGGCTCAAATCAAAGTGTTGTGTTCCTCGAAACATAACCGACTTGAAACACGCACACACCGGTCATATTCCTCGGTAATGACTCAAACAAATCCAAAATTTGTCCAAGTCATTGGGGGGTGACTCGGTTCAAATCAATCCAGATCAAACCAGCTCAAATCAAAGGTTGTGTTCCTCGGTTCGAAACATAACCGACTTGAAACACGCACACACCGGTCATATTCCTCGGTAATGACTCAGACAAATCCAAAATTTGTCCAAGCCATTGGGGGTGACTCGGTTCAAATCAAACCAGATCAAACTAGCTCAAATCAAATCAAATCAAACCGGCTCAAATCAAAGTGTTGTGTTCCTCGGTTCGAAACATAACCGACTTGAAACAGGCACACACCGGTCATATTCCTCGATAATGACTCAGACAAATCCAAAATTTGGCTAAGTCATTGGGGGGTGACTCGTTCCAAAGTTAGACCAAATCAAATCAACTCAACTCGGCAGCTATTCAACAAGCAGCTATTCAACACATTTTAATTGAACAATAGTAATTTCGGTTACAGGTTATCTAGGTTTAGAAATCTTAGTTCAAAATACAAAAAAAAAAAATTACAAAACCAGTCTCCCATTAGAGTCCCCTTCATCCCCAGCTTCAACATCCTCGGTTTCTCCATTCCCGGGAGTACAGTCAGAGACAAAAGGCCCGGATGTCAAATCATCTTGATACAGATTTGGAGCGTCCTCGGTCCAATCCGTCTCATCCGGAAAGAACTCCACGCCCAAGGTCTGAGGCTTGTTGGTAGTAGTCTCCGGCATCCCAATAAGATCGGGAGTCAAGGTCTTCGGATCGACCTTAAAAACTTCCGGGTGAAGAAGCATAGTCCACAGGCTTCAAATCCCCTGTTTGATCCTCGGCCCCAGCTGATGACTCGGAGCCAGGGGACCAAGTCGAGTTGCTTCTTCAAACGCTTGGACTTGGACTTGGACTTGTAATGATGGCTCTTCTTTCGAAGCTTCTTGTGCCTGGCATGAGCCTCTTTTTGGCTCGCGATTAGAGCCCGCTTATCCACTGCTAGCGAGTCCTTCTCCAACTGCACCTCTGCTACCCGAGCAGTCAGAGCTGCCCTCGCCTCATTAGCCTCGGTCAGGTTGGTCCACACCCGATCGAGGGTCTTTTCACTTTCTAGTGCCTGGGCACGAGCCTCTTCCGCCTGCTTCCGAGCTAAAACCAGATCCTGGTCCCAAGCCTCAATAGCCCGATCTCGAATCTTAATGTCCTTTTTTAGGGCCTCGATCTCAGACTTTAAATCCTCGGTCCGGGACACGTCAAATTCCAGCTCCTGAATCCAAAACTGCATCTCGGCAACTTTGGCCTTCAGAGAGGCTTGACTTTTGATAGCCCCCCAATGGTTTCGCCACAAGGCTACCGACCTTATTATGCCCTACAAAAAAAAATGGGTGTGTAAAAATAATAATAATAAGTGTAAAAAGTTATTTTCACCTCATGAAGCTTATTTTCACCAGAGGACTCGGTCCTGGACATAGATGAAGACTCCTCTGGGAGTATCTCCAGCAGGGCCTCTAAGGGACAGGCCAGTAAGCCCTCCCTCAGTGAAGCTATCAATGCTCCCTGTCGGGATGTGCTGGCTTCCTCGCGGCTGGGCAAGGGGTTTTGAGCCTCGGGTTGGGGTTCCTCAAGCTCCTCGGCTCTTGGGGGGTCTATCACCAAGTTCTAATCAAATCCTTCTTTGATCGGCACCAGCAAATCCGCCGCCCCGGATTCTAGATGATCTTCGTGTTCCATCACCATGCAGTCCCCGGTTCCCAAGCCATCCCCAAGTTCTAGGGAAGTTTCGGTCTCTGGTGGCGGGTGGTCCACGGATATCAATGCAGCCTCAGGCTCCAAGAGAGTCTTGATGTCTCCTATCGTGGATTGACCTAAAGGCTCCCCGGTGTTTGGCGCCGCTGAAGTAGAGGAGTCCGGAAGAGAGCGTTTTGCCGGGATCTCCTGGGTGGCTGGAACGGTTGGCAGTATAAAGCGTGGGCGACCGAAGAGGAGTTCGACTTCACTTGCTTGAGTAAGCGCATACATTTTTGGATCCGAGACGAAGCGGGTCCTCTTTGGTGACTCATGCACCTTTTCCTTTCCTTTGCGCTTAACCGACCTTTGAACCTCCTTCTCAGATTCTTCGGGTTCATCTTCTATTTGGATTACATCAAGGGTGGGCGCCTGAGTAATCCCGGCCGAGTGACCCCCAGACAAATAAGCCCGAGTCTCCTTCTCGGTTTCAACCACCTTTAAAGGAACGGCCGAGGCAAGGGCAGTGGGAGACTCCTCCTCGGGAGCCTCAGCCGATTCCTACCCAGGTTCAATCACTTTGGCGAGGATGGCCGAAGCAGAAGCTGTGGGAATCTCACTCACTTTGGGAGAAACGGCCACGGTAGAAACACCGGCCGGTCGACCCTCGGATATAACCACCCCTTTCGGGATGGTTGTTGATTTGTTGACCCTCTTTGGCTTAGAAGAACCTATTGTCGGTTTTGCGCTCCTCTTCGGCAAAGGAGCAGCCGCCGAGGCCTTGGCCCGGGGGGCAGCAGCTGCTTCGCTCCCGGATTTCCTCACCATAGTTTTTTCCCTTCCAGTTATACCAAACTTTGCGGGTGGGAATTTGGTATTTGAGAACTTTCCGCATGTTCTCCTCGGTGACAATATTGTCATAATCTATCTTCGCGGCATTCCCCGGGGTCTGGGAGAACGTCAACATAGTTGCAACCCTCCTCCTCCCGGTTGCATTCAAGGCTAAAGCCTCCCTCAAATCGGCTTGGATGGGTCTCCATTCTTGAGGCATCCTTTGGTTGTCTGGCTGGGGTGCAACCGACTCCCAGTCACCCGAGACCCTGAAAAAACTCGAATCTCCACCCTCGGTTGTTGGAGTAATTTGGAGAAAGGTAGATAAAGATCGGGTTGTTCCTGACGGTAAACTCTACGACCCCCTCTCTTTTGTAAGTAGCCTTGTACACGTTGAAGAATTCAGGAATCGTCATCCGAGCTTCGAGTACCGAGCGCCATAGAATGAAGGATGCAAAGAGATATCTCCACGCATTCGGTCCTATCTGACTCGGGCAGAAGCCAAGAAACAACACCAACTCTCGGCTGATGTCTGGGAATGGGAACCAAACTCCCGCCAGCAGCATCTGCTCGTAAAGAACGATGTCTCCACCTCGGATCTCCCTACTAACCGGATTCTGGAAGTGTAGTAGAACCAAGGGGGGAATGTCGTAGTTGTTCCGCAGACGATGCTCATCCCCAAGTGAAACCTTCGAAACCCCTCGATGATCAAGAGGCACGAGAGGTCGGGGAGCTACTTCGCCGGCAACCGGCTCCTCGTCTAGATCGGTTGCGTCCTTGTTCTCGGAAAGGGCCTCCTCTCCTTCAAGCTCCGGGATGTCATCCCCTTCAAATTCTTCCACACTTGACATTTTTTGAGATTTTGAGATTTGAGGGGAGAAGGTTTAGAGGTTTGAAAGAAAGAGGAGAATCCAAAGTAAGAAAGGCCCAAGTACGGAAGAAGGGGTATTTATAGGGGGTGAGACCCGGATCTGCCGGTTTTTGATACCCATAAGCTGAAAGGCCATGCTCGATTTTTGTCCTTTCGAACCGGCAGCGGAAGAGCCTCCGGTCATGTACCTGACAAGCCGCCCTATCCCTTGAAAGCCGAACCGACGTCAAGTCGCATTAAATGCGCCTATCGCCCACGTTAGCAAATCCCAGAACCCGGGATCTTAAAAATAAAGGCTCGAAATTTGAATTTGAAAATGAGCGGGATTCTCTCAAAAAGAGCAGGATTTTTCAAGAGTAATGTCCAGGGGCTCTTGGATCGATGCTCCTCAGGTGAAGCAACGGCTGACGAATTGAGACCTTCCAGGTATGCCACCAAGTCGGTTTTGAATTCAATAAAGTGAGGGCCCGACGCCGTTCTCGACAGCATGTCCTTTAGCCCAATTCGAAATCCGAAGCCAGTTGAGATCGATTGATTGTAACTTAATTCACTTAAGCATAAAATTTGCATAAGAGAATTGGGGGGTAAACTGTTAGTAAAAATATTGGCCTCCTCAGTAGCCAGGCCCAACCCGAACACAAGGCCCATTTGGTTCACCCGACCGGGCCAAAACGGTTCAAGAGAAATTAATTTGTCTAAGCCCGCCAAGATCATCAGGGCCCAGCATGTTCAACCGACCCGACTATCCGACCCGAATAGTCGACCTGGGCACCAATCGACACCTATGCTCGTGTAGATCTCGGGATTACCCGAGATCTAGGGGACGTTGGGCACGAAGCAAATCTAGATCGTGCGCCTGGAGCCTCACCAATGACGTCACCCATAAAGAATCGTGCACCCGGGATAAGCGGTCGTGGACCCGAAATATTCGTGCGCCCAAAGCCATGTCTTCATCGACTACCGATTCCCTTATATACAGGGAATCGATTAACTGCTCCTCAAACTCCATAAATACCATAGACCCTTCAAATATTGAGGTACACTGTTTTATCTCCTTGACATTACTCTGTGCATTTATCCTCAGACAATACACTTACTTAAACATCGGAGCGGGATTGTCAGCACCCCCCGACGCAACTTTCTCTTGCAGGTATTCAGAAAGAAGGAGCATACGGGTGAATCACTGATCAACACGTCACCTACCGGAATCTGTCTCAACAGTCCTTGCCCTAAGACTTTTTTCAGTAATATATAATCGCACATGCTATTTGTTCAAAAAAAGGTGTGATACTTTGGTTGGTATTGTTTTTCAATATTCGAACCGGGTTTTTATTCAAAAACCCGGAACCCGGATCCATTCGAATAAAACCCGAAAGTCTTTGAATATTGTTGAAATCTGGTTTGGATTTCAAGGTGAAATGATAGAGGAAAAGCGTGGCTTTTGATGTTTATAGCATTAAATGCTGCTTGCTGTTTATTTTGAGTTTTGTAACATATTTTTTAAAAAAATAAAAATAAGAAATATACTAAACAAAATTAATTTGTTTTTTTTTTTAAAGAAAAATAGAAAAATGGGGTGGCCAAAAGCCACCCCCAAAGTGGCCGGCGCCACCTCTGGGGATGGCTCGCGGCCACCCCCTCAGCCCTAAGGGTGGCTTTCGGGCCACCCCAAATAGATTTCGGGGTGGCCCGAAAGCCACCCCTAAGCCTTAGGGGTGGCCTGAAGGCCACCTCTGGGGCCTGGGGTGGCCGCGCGCCACCCCCTGAGCCCTAGGGGTGGCTTTCGGGCCACCCCAAATGGTTTTCAGGGTGGCTTTCGGGCCACCCCAAGTGGATTTCGGGGTGGCCCGAAAGCCATCCCTGGGGGTCGGGGGTGGCGCGCGGCCACCCCCAAGGGTGGCAGCCACCCTAAAAAATTATTGTATTTTTTTTTTCTCAAAAATAAAAATAAAAGTTTAGTTCAATTTTTTTTAGTTTTAAATTTTAATTTTTTTTACAGTTTTTTTTATTATTAGTTTTGTTATTTTTTATTTATTTATTATTAGTTTTAATTATTTTTTTTTAGTTTTTTTATTATTAGTTTTAATTATTTTTCAAAAATTTAACACTTATTTTCATAACACCAATCATTATACACAATTTTTCATACAATCCAATCATTTCCAATCACTTTATACTATTATAAAACATTTTTTTCCAATCTTCTAAATTCAACACCCAAACACATATTCCAAAGAATCTAAATTATATTCAACATCCAAACACATTTTCATTGCCTTGAAATCCGTGATCAGATTCTGAATATTATTCATATTCGAAATATTCGATACCCAAACGCACCAGGTATATAAAAATTTCCACTTTATTGCAACTTAGTCTAATCCGTCAGTCTGGACCGTTATGTTGGACAGAAAATCAAATTTGATCAAAATCTTTCAAAAATACCTTATTTTGAACATTGAGAAACCTAAATTACCATTTTTAATTATTAATTAGTTGAAAAATAAATTTTTAAAAACAAAAAACAAAATCCAATATTTTTTTTAAATAAAATCTAAGACTAATTTTTTTGTTCTTTCGTTTTTATTAAAAATTAAAAATAGACAAAAATTAACCTCAATTTTTTTTCCATTAGACAAAAATATCCTTATTTTTTTTAAAAAAAAAAAAAAAATATTTGGGGTGGTTCTACCTAACTAAAAGTTATTAAAAAAAAATTAAAAAAAAAAGAAAAAAAAAAGGGGGAGGCTTTTTTTTATTTATTTTTAAGAAAAATTACATTCTATTTTTATTTTTAATTTTATGAAGAATTTTTTTTTTGTTAATGAGGAGATTGACAATTTTTTTGTAGTTTGGGATGAACATTAACAATAAATTGATAGTTTGAAGAGAGTGTATGCGCTTTTCCCAATAATTTTTATTATAATAGAGCCAAGGGCCAAGTCATTTTTTCTTTTGGACAGAAGCCAAACTTAATTTTTTTGGTCCAAAAATAAATAAATTTAACTATTTATATATTATAGTAAATAATTTATTTATTTTTTTAAAAAAAAAAGATAGTACTGGCCATATGTCTCTTTCCCATGCACGAGTACTAACTAGCTAGGCTTGGCTGGCTGCCACCAACTTGTACATGCACTAGAAATCGACCGTGGCCTTAATTTATGGGAAAACACCTGCGCGCAAGTTCTTGTTTGTCGAATGAGGTTGGGACTGCATTGGACGGTGCATGGCAGATACGAGGGAGGGGACCCGACTACTCATCATGGGGCTCCTCTTTCTTTACATATAAACAGATTAAACCCGACATGCAGGGCCCTTGCGGTTCCCAAAATGCACTCAACCTAACCATGCACAAAAGAAGCAGAAAAACAAGTAAACGTACAATCTTGTTGCCATTTCCAAATAAAGGCCCTTCGTTTGTGAGTTTCACACTCTCATTCTTACGGCTGACAATACAACAGTACCAACATGCATAATAATTATAAGAATGGGAAAAGCAGAAATATATATCCCATTTAGACATGATAAACTTCACCTAATTAACACCCCTCACAACTTTCATTATATTTGTGAATATCTCTTTAAATTTTAAAAGATTTCAATATAGTATATCCATCTTTTAATTTTTATTATTTTATATATATTTTTGACATGATCAACCAAGGGGAAGGAAGTAGAGGGAGAATGAAGATTCGAACTAATGACCTCCAGTTCGTGAGGCATGATCCCTAACTAATTGTGCTACTCCTTGAGGTCATCTTTATTTCTTATATTAATAAATGATAGTGACCAACAACAAAAAATATTTGAGACTTGCTTATAGGTTAAGGCTTCACAGGAATATTGCAATCGCGTTCAGGGGCGGAGCCAGCCCCCCCAAGTTGGGGGGGCCAAATTGAAAAAAAAAATTTGGGGGGGCCAAAATTAGAAAAAATAATAAAATTTGGAGCAAAATTTTAATTTTAATTTTTTTTTTTTAATTTTTTTTTTTTTGGGGGAGAACCTTGGGGCTTGGGGGGGGCCCAGTGGCTCCGCCCCTGATCGCGTTTGCTATTGTGGTAAAACATTTCCAATGAAAAATGATACTCTGCCAGGTTTATGTTTGTTTCTGAAGCGTACGTTATTTTATGCTCTTACACTATAAAAAAAACTCTGCAATTAGTGACGTGTCAACAATAATGTACTTTTCGACACATCACTAATTAGTGACGTGTTAAAAAATAACACTTCACTAAAATAATTAGTGACGTGTTAAATCTGACACGCCACGAAATTTGTTACGCGTCTCATCGACACACCACAATTTAGAGGCGTGTCATACGGACACATCACAAAGTTAGTAGCGTGTCAAATTGACACACTACAATTTAGTGGCCTGCCAAGATTGACACATCACTAAATGTTAAGTCGACATAATTTTTTTAAAATATATATATATATATATATTTGAAATTTAAATTTTTAGTGACGTGTCAAATTTGACACGCCACTAAATGTTAAGTCATATAAATTTTTTTTAAAAAAATAAATTTAAATTTTTAGTGACGTTTCAAATTTGACATGTCACTAAACGTTAAGTCGATATAATTTAAATTTAAATTTAAATTTTTAGTGATGTTTCAAATTAGACACGTCACTATTTAGTGACATATCAATCTTGGTAGGTCACTAAATTGTGGCGTGTCAATTTGACACGCCACTAACTTTGTGACGTGTCAATGAGACACGTCACTAATTTAGTGACGTGTCAAATTTCCTCGGGAATACGCGCGCCAGCTGCTTCCCATTTCTTTATTTCTTTTCTTTTCTTTTCCCCCCTTTTTGCATTCCTTTTCGCCCCAATTTTTCTACCTCCCCCACCCCTTTTCTTCTTCTCTTCTAATCCCTTTGCCATTTTGTTTTTAATGTTAGGCACAACTTGGAGGTTGAGAGAAGGAAGCAGGGTCATTGTTTTCAGGTACACGTACGTATGGCTTCAAGTTTATGTCTTTGTTAAAATGCTTAGATGGAATGTGGATCTCTCATTATGTCTTTGTTAAAATGCTTGATCTATGATTCTTCCAGCAAAATTGTGCTTGTTTTATTTTATCTATGTTTAATCTATTTGGATTCATTGCATACTTTGGTTGAATATGTGCAAGGATTTGCATTTGATTGTGCCTTACAATATCCTTTTTTGGTTGATTTTGGTAGATTTTAGCTGATATTCTACTATATATGTCTTTTTACAGCCTTGGGTTCGATTCTTTTCCCAGCCATTTATAGGGAAGGCGCGCAAGCTATGTACACTTCAATGAGTGGTAAATCTTCCTTTCAATCTTATACAATAGCTAGTTGAAAACAATGAGGAGGTGTCTCCTATGGGTGCGGAAGTACAAGGACGATTCAGTCGAGCGACTACACAGAGCCTCTCGACACCTGAAGACCCAAAAACAGGAGCCGGCTATCTTTACTTTGGCTTTTTTTTTTAATATACAATTTTAGTGACGTGTCGACAATAAAAAAAAAACATGTCACTAAAACTTAATATTTTTATTTTTTTTAATATTGGAATTTAGTGTGGTGTTAAAAATTGACACGTCACTAAATTAGTGGTGTGTCAAAAACTGACACGCCACTAAATGGAAATTAGTGACAAACTGATTAGTGGCATGTCAAAAATGCCACTAATTACACACCACTAACAGTTAGTGACGTGTCAGACCACCAAAAACGCCACTAAATGTAGGTCACTAAAAACCAGTTTTTTTGTAGTTAAGTGCTTCATGGTATTTGAAAAATAATACTCAAGACTCCAAATTAAACAACACTTATAAGGGGGGTTAAATAGGTGTTCACAATATAATACAGAATTTAATGTTTTTCTTTGGAAAAACTTTAGCTTTAGGGTTAGAAAGTTGGGTTTTAAGGCCAGGATGATGTGCTCTAGTACGAGTTTCTCACTATAAAAGGGAAGATCTTTAATTCCCATATGTGTTGTTGTGTAGATCCTTGTGATCTTTGAAGTGGTTTATATGAAAGTTTTGGTTTTGACATGATAGGTGTGGTTTTTTGGATTAAAAATTGAGACTTTGATGTTTTAGTCTTCATTTTAGACCTTATTTAGTCTCTAAATTAGTGAAATGAAGCATTTTTGTAAGCCTTAAAAGACTTTAAATTGTGAAAATGAAAGATTTTTTGAAGTTAGGAGTTTCTATTCAGAAACAGTCCTGACGATGGATGATCGTCCTAACATTATTTGCACCACCCTTGTGCAGACAAGCTCCCTGCTCACATCCCTACTCATCACCAAGCTCCAGTTCCCACTAGTCAGACTTCTTGTAGAATCATTATCGAGACACTAGTAGAAGTTTTGTTGATGAACTATGTGTAGCAGCAGCACAGTGGTTTGATTCCCACTTCAAAAGCCTTCGACACATGAACACGACTCTTGGCACAAACCCCAAGATCCTTGTGTATCAATACAAACAAAGACTTGGTACTAGTATATATCTAAACTCCTTTAGAGTGCTTTCAAATTTTGTACTTTAGATATACAAAACAATGAAGCATAACTAGTCTTTTAAAGACAGAAATCATGTGTTCTACGTGGCAGCGTCCGAACAGTTTACAATCATGTTCAAACATGATTAGAGTTTCATGCCCAAATTATTGTCCATGTCCGGACATCATCCCACATGCTAGGGAACATTAACTCTTTGGACTGCCTCATGTTCATACACGTGTCCTTCACATCACTACCATAGAAACTTACTAACCTAGGTATGTCCACGGGCATATTCGGACAACTCAAGGAACATTTAGTCTCTAGAGCTCCTCATGTCTGGATAGCTTTGTCCTTGTTCGGACATCCGTCATACATACCGATCAGGTCCAGACACTAGAGGGAACATATACTCCTTGGGTCCTCCATGTTCGTACCACATTGTCCATGTTTGGACATCTATTGCAGTACTTGTCTTCTTGAAGAAATCTTCATCGTCTTTACTTGCACACTTAAGTACAAAACTACCCAATCCCCAATAAATAAAAACCAAGTTTTGGACTTCGAATATGCCAACACAAAACCTAACATTTCCTAAATGTTTTGGAGAGCAGACTTTAGACCAAGCCAAAGAGTCAAGTTATGTTTCTTTGAGTCCTTGAATCCCCATTAAAAAAATAAAAATAAAAATCCTTAGAATTGAATCAATTTGAGAGCAAAGAGATTTTTGAAGTAAGAACAAGGACATGGAAAAGCTCGATAAAGCTACAGCCACTTATGTTATCAAAGTCTGGCAACCTATGATAGTCTTTGCCTTCCAACCAACAACTCTATTAAGAACATTATCCTCAATCTCTTCAAATGATTTATTTTTACTCTTATGAATGAAAATGGGGAAGCCCAAATATTTAGCATTAGGGCTGATCATTCTATCTCACTTACTGGCCTACTGTCAAAAAGGAAGTCATTAATTTTGTTCAAGGGTTTTTAAAAAGTGGCAGAATGCTCAAAAAAAGATTAATCATACTCACATTGCCCTTATTCTTCAGGTGGATTCTCCTTCTAAGGCTAAACAATTCAAACCAATTAGCTTATGCAACTTCAATTACAAAATTATTTCAAAGATATTGGCTAATCGATTAAAGCCCTTCTAAGCAAGATAATCAGTTCCATTCAATCTGCTTTTGTCAAAGGTAGAACTATTCATGAACTTTATTGTTGCTCACAAAATTTTTCACTTCATGAAAAACAAAAAAGAAGGGTGGACTAATGACTTTAAAATTATAAAAAATGCTAGAGCTCCTTCTAGCGTCCTTCAGGTATCCTTCTGAATGGCATGCATTTAATTTTATTTTATTTTGCTTAAAAATTGCATTTCGTAGGTCACCTTTTGAAATAATTTTTTTATTATTAAATTCATATTATCCAGAAAAACATTAGAAAGAGCTCTAGTATTTCGCTAAAATTATATGAATAAACAAGCTAAAACTTGACTTTTGAACTCCTTTAGCGAATAAATTAGACTTGAGCTGCAAGCTAGAACAAGTTTATAACAAGCCTGCATATAAAGTTTCTATAGGTTGGAAAAAGTGGGCAACAATCCATAGGATATATATATATATATATATACACACCAATTAATCAATGATATATTTTTTATAAAATCCTGCTTACAACAATAAACTTATTTTTAAATTTGTTGACAAATTCATTTACATTTTTACATGAAAAATTCCAACCTGGCTGACTTCTCTTATATACCATTTATCAGCACCGGAATCAATCTTTGCTATTAATGATTTAATTAAACACTATTAAGTTCAATATATTGATATGTAAGCTTTAAAATTTTTATTTGACACTGTATTTTTTAATCTTTCCACTTATAACCATATACTCTTTTTCTTTACTTTGAATTATGTTATCAATTACATCGAGTAAAATAGATTTCCTTGTGAAATATTTATTGAAATATAACATATTTTAATAAACAACTTAAATTATTAATTTTTTATTAATTTTATGAAAGTATTTAACTCTTTATTTTCTCCTTTCCTTTGAAAGTATAGCCGGGTAATAGTGAAATATATATATCGTCTCAAAGTCTTCACCAAAGCTCCACTTGGCTAAGCATTATTGATGTCAACTAATTGGGATAGACTTTTTGAATATTTTATTAATGAATTGTGATCGACTATATAATTTTTTTCTTTTTGTCATTATGTTACATTTAAGATCATATGTACTTTAATTTTGTCATCTTTCCATTTTTCATAGAGTAAAATATATTTTCAGTTCCTGAATTTTGGCTAATTAAGTTTAATTTTTGTCCATATGTTTTAAAAAGTTTCAATTTTATTCAGAACAAATTAAAAGCTAACGCTTTCATTTTTCCTTCTATTAGTCTTAAAATAAAATTTAGCATGTGTGTGATGGAAAGATTATAAATTGATATATGTCGTCATATGCACATTTGACGAATGGAAGGATGTTATCTTACCTTTTATATTATTTTGATGCAACATTAAAGCCTTTTAAATTTTAGGAACAAAATCCAAAAATAAACAAAAAAATGAACAAAATCCGAACCTTAACTAAATTTTAGGAACCAAAAATGTATTTTAATTAATGTTTATAATATCCTTCGTGATCATACTTTACCAATGTTATTTTAAGGAATTCTCTAGTGCTTTCTTCAACTTCTTATCAACTCACTTTTTCTCACAATTGCAAATTGTACTAATGTGCGCCATCATTCAATACCCTTATATTTAGTTAATATTTTGTCAATTAAGGTCACCATTGATTGATTATATATTCTCAACATGCAAGGCAAATTTTATATCAACAAGATATACCATTGACTTTCCAATCCGGTTTGAACTTTTTTAGGTGAGAAAGTTCTTAATCTAAAATTATCTTAATTTTTGTAAACATGGTAAATATATGTAGATCATTTAATCCAGCCATTTGACAAAATATTTTTCCAAGTTCTTAAGTGGTAGAATATTTGTTACGACTCTAAGTGTGCCACATGGTCTAAGTACAATCTTAACAATGTGTATATAAGCTATTGGACACCCTCTATTATGAGAATTCGTAATGGATCGAGTAATACGCCCTTCAAGAAGAAGAGAAGCCATATTTAGCTTCTTATTTCTACCTATTTTGATAATTGAATGAAATAGTGCCCCCCCCCCCCCCCCCCTCATTTTTCTTCAACTCTTTACTCAGGTTTCTCCCTTCCACCACACGGTTTAGTGGTGATCTCAAGCCCCTTATCACCATGTCTCTCCCTAACCATTCAAATCTCATGGTCATCCTGTCAAAATCCCACAAATCGGACCCAAGGTTCGTAGCCATTGCGTCCCTAACACAACATCACATACTTCTAACGGCAGCAAGAAGAAATCAACCACAAATATCTCTTCCCAACCGTAAACTTGTGCACCAATTGGAGCAGTTCATCCGTTCGCCGTTCACCACCATGTCCTATAGCATTTCGGCCTAGGTGGGTTTCAAATCGAGTTGCGTTGCCATACGAGAGCTAAGGAAGTTGTGGGTGCTCCTAGAATCCATCATCACCGTCAATCCGTGGCTCAGAGGCATGGGTGTTCCGGTAATGGCGTGTGAAAATATTTATTGACTTCTAATTTAAAATCAGAAGCATGTGAAGTAGAAGTACTTAAATCATTAACAATTAAATCAGTATGAATACAAAGCATGCTTTTCAAATTATTACTAGAGAATTTTTCCAAGAGACCCTCTAATTCTTTTAATTTATTCTCTAGTGCATCAACATTATCAAAAAGCATGGTATTCTCAGATTTCAAAGAGTCAATCAAAACATGTGATTCAAATAATTGTAAAATCAAAGACTCTTTTTCTTGCTTAATCTTCTTGAGTTCTTTATTGGATTTCTTAAAGAGTTTACCTATCAAAAGGGTATTTTTAGAGAAATCATAAAAATCATCTTCAGAGAACTCAAGAAGATTTATGTTAGAAGAAGTCATGGATCACACTTAGGAAATAAATCCAAACACAAGTGTACTCGCTCTTATACCAATTGAAAATATTTATTGACTTCTAATTTAAACCAAGTGTGTTTTGTGTGCAAACAAATATCTTAAATGCGGGATTTAAATAAGACAAGATATTTGTTACGAAGTGGAAACTCTATAAAGAGAAAAAATCACTCCGGGGCAGCCAAACCCAAGAAATTCACTATCCAAAAACAAAGCTAGTTACAAGACACTCGTACTCACATAACCCTATGCAGTAGTCATACCTTTAACTCTGACGTGTAACCCAACACGAACGCTTCCCAACCAGATCTTCCACCTGAAGGAGTTTTTGATGGATTCCTTTACCCTAGGGTCGACCCCTAAGATAGACTTCACACAAACACTTGAGCACACACTGGCACCGGCTTGAGAGCTAGCGGATCTTCGATTCTCCCTAAACACCCTATCAAAGCACTATGGAATTCTCTGTCGAATTCTGTACAAAACACTAACCTAGAGCCCTCTATTTATAGGCTTCAAGAGACCTCAAAAACTGCTGAGAGTCAGACTCTGGCTAGTGAGCATCCGGACGGAATTTTGCCACGTCCTTCAGAAACAGCGCAATTCTATCCTTATCAGGTTTGCGTCCGGACGGCTTAACCGAGCGTCCGAACGGTCTTCGCTAAATCATTTCCGCTTTCGAATGGAAATCTGGAGTTATCTGAATTAGTGTATATCGTCCGGACGAATTGCCACGTCGTCCAGATGGCTTGCAGAGACTTCCCAAACAGTGTCGGCTTCTGAAAACAGACTCCTTGAATATTGATTGACCTATCGTCTGTACGGTGTTGCTCTGACGTCCGGACATCTTCAATGTTTATCTGTAAGACACTGCGGGGCGTCCGGACGCATTCAAAGGCCCGTCTGGACTGTTGCACAGGAACCGGCTGATTTGACTTGGTTTTTGTAATGGACTCTTCATGATATCTTCTAGAAGCTTGTGAACAGTAAATGTCTGAATATATGAAGATTCTGATTTGAAAAACCGATTGTCCTGTTAAAACACAACCATTACATAAAGTATTTTTGTTTTATCCATAATGTAGCCAATAAAGTACTAACAGCGTGTAAGGAGATCATCTGTTTGGCTTCTCCCCTTTCGTCCCCTTCGATTGGATCTTTCTAGTCCCAATCGTCTTCCTCCACATAAACTCCTTCAATCATGAAGATTTTTTTGCATATGTGCCTTGGGACAAATTTCTCATCACAATTGAAGCATAAGCCCCGGGTTTTTCAATCTTGCATCTCTGCCGATGACATTCACTTCGTGGGTAGTGATGAGTACCAAATATTGTATATTTGGACCCCTTGATTTACATTAGTTAGACCTTTAGCCTTGCTATTTTCTGATGTTTTTGTTAGTTTTGTGTTTTTGTATTTTATAGGTCAATAAGAGAGGAATGGCAAAATTTCATGTGGAAATGCTTGGAAATTCAGAAGTCCCGGAAAGTCGATCGATCGAATTTTTCCCGAAGTCGATCGATCAAATATAATTCGATCGATCGATTTTTCCCATAACTGACTGTTGCAGAAGCGCGCCAGAACGCCCAATCAGGAGCTTCTCCATGACAAAAGCAGTTCTCCCTCTGATTTTTGCAGCAGAACACGCTGGTTTCGTGACCTTGGTTGTCTCTAGCAAGAGAGGAACCCTAGAGGGGGTTAGAGGAGTCATTTTACATGGGTTTCTAACCTTAATTTCCTTCTATAAAGCCATAGTCATGCCTCATTGTTGGAGAGAGTTATGAGAGCAGTAGCTAGGTTTAATTTCGTGCATTTTGTAGTTTATTTCAGTAGCTCTTTTCTTTAGATACTTCTCTTTGTAAAGCTTTTCTTCTATTTTCATGTTTATTCTTCAAGTTTTTGTGGTGTTCTTAGTCATGAGAGGCTAGAACACTCAACTAAGGTTGAGGATGAAACCTCTCCATTGATGACACTCACACTCTTGTAGTCCTACTTGCACATTTAATGCTATATCATTATGTTGTTCAAGTTCCATTCATTTAATGCTTTATCTTTTGCAATGAATGTGGTTGGTGGTAGACATAGGACATTTAATGTGTTTCAACCGATGGATACATTGTTTTATCGATTTGAAAGATGATATCCATTGTGATTTATTCTTTGAATGGATACAATAGATGATTTGATTTCAAATGGGTACTCTTTGTGATTTATCTTTGAGTTGGATTCGTTTAATGGTTCTAAGGGTTATGGTTGAGAAACTTGAATGACACCCTAAGCTTAATGTTCTTTGGGTGTTCAAATGGAAACCAAGAGTGTGAGTTGTTGGATATGGTTTGGTGAATTCCTTAGCTTTAGTCCATTTTTAAATACTTCATTTCTTCTTCTTTAACTTAGCATTTTTTGTGCATGTTTAACCCTCAGACTCTTGGAACTAGGTTAGAATGAGGTTGATTGAGCAAAACACTGATTTTTTACCATTTCCTTGTGGATTCGACCTCGCACTTGCACACACTATATTGCAAACGATTCGTGCGCTTGCGAGTACTCTTTAAAACTCACTACAGGTAGTGGTTTGCTCCGGGATAGGTTTGAAGATTGGAGAGGCAGTGTTGACTCCCTTGTGCATCTGTCTTCTGAAATTGGGGGCTTTTTTAGGTTCTAATTTCTTGCTTCATACAGTCGGGCTAGCCCAATTGCCTTTGTCACCATTCTAGGTCTGGCTGCTTGTACCTCCGATCTCAGGTTCCCCTTTAGCCCACTCACGAAGCAACCCAGTTGGTGTTGGGTGGACAGCTTCCCTACTCGACTGAGTAGCCGTTCATATTGGAGTTAATACTCCCTTACCAAGCCAGTTTGCTACAATTTTGTGTTCACCAAAGTGATCATCAAAGGCCATTGGTCCATAGCGTGTATGGAGAGTTGTCTTCAATGTCATCCAGGTAAGCACCTTTTCACTTTCATTAAATAACTGATACCACATCTGAGCCTCCCCTTTTAAGTGGTAAGCTACTAGAGGCAATTTGTCCGCCTCTTCTAATTGTTGGAATTTAAAGAACTGCTCTACCCTGCAAACCCAACTTGTGCGATCTTCTGCTCCATTGTATTTAAGGAAATCTAGTTCGGCCAACTTAGGTAGGGCCAAATTGGATGATCCACGGTGGTAGTTTATGTCACGGGTCTTGTCGGTGGAATTCTCCCCTATGTGGTTACTCCCATTAGATAGTAAATTTTCTACCTTGGCCGTGTGCTCCCCCGTCATCCTTGTTTGATCATCTGATCTCTTGATCAACCCTTCCGTCATAGTCATGAGATCAATAAATTATTTTTCAAGCAATTCTACCCGTGGGTTAGCCATCAAACAACTTCGCTCTAATACCAAATTATTACGAGAATCGTAAACGGATCAAGTAATACGCCCTTCAAGCGGAAGAGAAGTCGTATTTATCTTCATATTTCGACCTATTTTGATAATTGAATGAAATAGTGGTAGGAAATCTGAGATTTTTAAGCCCCCAAACACTAGGTTTGATAATTAATTTTGCATGCCTTGGTTCACTGCAAGCAAGGGTTTAAATAGGATTACAATTCAGAATTAGGTCAAATCCCCATAGGATAATTAATACTAATAACACCTAAACTAGGAGAATAAAAATAGAATATTTTCCTACTTGTCCCACAAGGCAATGAAATACTCCTTACTGCCTTGCCATATTTATTTTGCTAGCCAACAGTGGAGTACAACTCCTTATTGGAATATAAATAAAATACTTTACTATATTTGCTATTCTTGTAACACCCTCCTCGTGCAAGTTGGTTTTTAAGTGTGAGATCTACTCAAGGTTTGTATCATTTAGTATCAGAGCTAGTCAACACGTCAAGTATGGGATCGGGTGCAACTCGTCGAGTATGGAATTGAAAGGATTGCAGCTTTGTGGTTGAGTCACGGAGGGGGCGACTTTAGGCTGAATCAAAATGTCTCGGTACTATGTATGGACGGGACGTCATTGAATACTGATAGGTGAATGGAGCCACCAAAAGAGAAAGGGCTACCATCGGGTTAGTATCGATAGAGTGTGCTATCGTGGACGTCGCCTACAGAGTGTGGAGGTATTTTACGATTATAAGTGTCACACACAGCTTAAGTACAAGCTTAACAATGTGTATAAAAAAAATTTGGTCACCCTCTTCTTGCAAGCCAGTTTTTATACCCAAGGTTTGTATAATTGGGTATTAGAGCCAATGATGTTGAATTCCCAACTTGATCGTTTGGCCCATTAGCTAGCCACTCAAGCCCAAATCATGGTATGATTGGAGAGAAAAATAAAAAAGAACTATTGAGTGACATTAAGGCAATGAAGGAGGAAGAAAGCAAAATCACTCGCTATTCTCTACCGTAAGCCAACGACCCACAAAGATCCACAATGTCGCGACGTCATCCACAGACCAAGCCGTTCACGATCCACAACCATTGTCCCTTCAGTCGCATTCCACGGACCAAACCAATCATGACCCACCGCAACCTACATCTTAGATGTGGCGCTAGCCACCATCCCAAACCTGTCTCAGGAACTGGCGAGACAGATGGCGATATAATGATCTTGCTTTGGTTACACCGAGGGACAGATTCAATTACGTGTCGCCTGCTCCTGGAGTGATACGTGGCCGGAGTGTGTCAGTCAAATGATGATTTGAATTTTGAAAAATGCTCATTTGACAGTTATCACACACGCAATGCATGTATAAACACAGAGGGGGGGGGGGGGGGTGGAAGACATCCTTTTTCTACTTTCTTTGACTCATGTTGTTTGAATTTTTCCTTTGACAACTTCTAATTTGCAACTTCAATGTTCTTCTTTGGTCTTTGTAGCATTAATGCTTTTTGCTGGTTGGTTTCATTACCACAAAGCTACTCCAAATTAAATTAGCTTGGTTCCAAGATGTATTTCAAATCGTTGCTTATCCAATGGCTAGTGGTGGTGTTTAAGGAGATGCTGGTGAAACCACACAAGAAGTAGTTTGTGAAGTCGTCGTTTTGGGTAGTACCTAGAGGTCCAAAATCAAGAACGAAATGCTGGAAAGGCTTTACCACCATTGTAGCATCCCAGCGACGATAACCTTGAGGGCTCCCTAGGAGGGGGAAGGAGCACGGTGGGTGGAAGGGGTGGATTTGATTTGCTTTATAGAGGACATTATGGTTTCCAATCTTTGATTTTCGGCCCTGTGTTTAATCCTTGAGGTTTTGTCCATCATTCACTTGGCGTTGGCGCAGCTGATGCCCAACGCATGGCGAATACTTACTGCTTGCAGTGTAATATGGTCGAAGTTCTTCAAAGAGGCCACCCTATCCTTTCCGCCACCGAGTTCTTGTATATGTACCAACCATTAGACAATAAACGGGGGATATGGATCTTCCATTCCCGCCGTCAAGACCACCGGCTCGTCATGATTGCAGGAAGGCTTTCGAGTTTAAAGAAGTGGGACTCCCAATTCTTCTATGTATCAAGAACTGATTGGGAGTTTGTTGTCAAAGATGCCGAGAGTTCGGTAGGAGGAATTAGCTTCTATTGTGGGTGGGGGACTGCTCTTGACAAAGGTAAGCGAATGTTTCCCCATCATTTTTATTTTTTTTAAGGTTAAATACTTTTCTTGTACTTGTGGTTTGGGCCTAAATCAACCAGCTACCTCAATTTTAAAAAGTGGCACCAGTCGTAAATCGAATATATACCAACTTGGTACTTTTGTCCAAGTTCCGTCTATTTAGTAACAGAGCTTCACATGACCACGCTTAAAAACGCAACACATGTCCCTTATGCTATATATTTAAGTCAACTCAGCATATCACAGGCAGTACTTGTGGTATTTAAGTCACGCCAGATGCCAAAAATATTAAAAGTTTACAAAACCAAAATTTTGAAACCGAGGTAGTTGGTTGATTTAATTTAGGCCCAAACCATGGGTACCGAAAAAGTATTTAACCTACATTTGATGATTATAAAACATCATTATTTTTTTTTTTGGATAAAACATCATTATCATCATGATGCTATTTAATTTAGAGATTTTGAACAAACGTTTCCACATTCAAAGAAGTATTAAATTTGATTTCATTTCTATTATCATTCATTAATTACCACATTAAATTAATTATTTAAGTAAACCTTATAATGCTTTGCGCACAT
Source organism: Alnus rubra (assembly GCA_028654335.1). Classification (NCBI taxonomy): domain Eukaryota; kingdom Viridiplantae; phylum Streptophyta; class Magnoliopsida; order Fagales; family Betulaceae; genus Alnus; species Alnus rubra. The sequence goes on from JAJPGS010002212.1 coordinate 2,424,042, forward strand.
GAGAGAATAAGCTGATCGACGAACGTAGATTGACCTAATGGGCTGGGAGCGTTACATTAACCGTACATCTATTCCTTTAAACTTTTTATTGATATAATATATCTACACATACTGTACTCTGGAATATTTCCATTTTGTTTTTCTTGTGTATTTAAAATTAAAACCAGTTTCTAATTAGACGTACCCTAAATTAACTGACCTATGTGCCTACATATATATATATATATATACCATAAACTTTGTTATGTTTTTTTACCATCTACCAAGTGTGAATTTGACCTCAATCCAATATGATCCGCATATAATTTCTTGGACTAAAGATTTCACCAAAAAAAAAAACAAATTAATTAAAGTGGTTAATTTCCAATCGATCTCTTTTAAATAAACATCTTCATGTTTGAACAGATTATATGTATTCAAAAAGATATAACGAGTCGCCAATTCCGTGTCTTCCACGTAAACAAATGGCTTTATCGATCAGTAGCTAGCCAGCTAGCTAGTGGAGATCATGTGAGACATAACATGACAATGTTAAAGAGTAAATGTCGCAAGAACTGCCGTGAATGCTGCTTTCACTCCCGACAAGGTGGTGACATGGCAGTCAAAAGAGAACGGCAAAATAGTGTGGATGGGCCATAAAGATCTTAAAAAAAAAATTGTTGGTTCCACGCCTTTCAGGCGAAAGCACAGATGCAAGTGATCGAAGAGCTTACCTTTAAAAAAGGTGGCGAGTACTGAGAGGGATATATATATATATATAGATTCTCCCGACGGCCGAAGACCCGTCATCAACTCGCCGCGTTGAATATTTATCTTTTAATTACCCAGTAAAGAAGAGCGTCGTTGCTCCAATCAATCAAACGGGCCTTAACTAAAAATATATTTAAAATTAAGCACACAAAGCGTGGGTTAAATTTAATAAACGCCCACCACTCCTCGCTTATGTGGCCGGTTCTGGGGCATGCATGTAATTTACATAAAATTGGGGGACTGGAGAGAAATTGTCGGCGCATTCCAATCATCTATATATATATAATTGCTCACTAATTTCTGTATATGTACGTGTATATATTTTCAAAAAATTTTAATTATACTCTGAACCTATAATATATATATATATATATATGTTCAGCAATTCATTCACTATTTATTTTTCTTTTGGTTTTTGTGGCGTGGAAAGATTTGAAGCTAGCTATAATGTTCCGTTTGTTTCGATATAAATTAAAATATTTTTTTTAAAAAAAAAAAAAAAAAAAAATCCTACCTTTCAATATTTGCTAAACATTTTTAGTTAACCTAACAAACTTCATTTAAGCTACATAAAATTGTTATCCTTTTTTTATTTTCGTAAATTATTTTTCAAGTTTGAACTTATGTTTCTTGACCTACAGTAAATCATTTTTCGTAGACTGTCAGATGTCGTTGTCCGCCGCTTGCCAGCGTCGTTAATTTTCTATACAGCGCTGTCAAATGTCAAAAAAATATTTTCAATTAAAAATACTTTTTAAAAAAAATATATATATTAGGTGGAAACAGATCGATGGAGGCCAATATGTACTCCAATTCTACTCAAACTGGTTGTATAATCTCGAGTTGGTCACCCAAGAAGATCTCACGCCCTCCAGTACTCTACTATACCTGAGTTCATACGTAGGTTCAATAATAACGTACGAAGTCAAGAAAATAAATATTCAATATTCCATTCCCTATTGTATGTTGTCTATGTATGTGAGTCGTGATCATGCCACGTAAGCAATTCGTTCACCATGACATCTCTTAGACATTTCACGTTAGCCGCGTCATTTTCATGGAATAGATCGAATTAGTAACAGTTCCGTAAGAATACAACAATCTTTACTACTGCCGTGCTTTTTCTACGAAGAATGTTTGAATATTTCATATTTTTGTATTTTTGTATTTTTTTTTTGTTTATTTTCGTGTAATAGAGATGTACAAATTTATTATTAATATGAAAAGCCACATTTAAGTTTTATAGATTTAATAATAAATTTGTAAAAAAAAAAAATATATATATATATATATATGCGTCTGATCATCTTATATATACGAGATGAAAAGATAAAATTTTAATATACTAGTACGGGAAGCGAGGGAGTTACGTTTCAATTTTCAAAGGGTAGGGCCATAAAATCCGAGCAAAATATTATATTTTTAATTTTTTAAATAGAAGTCAACCTCCAGGGAAGAAATAAAATAATCGCCAAACATGCCCTATAGAAAGGTGTCAATTGGTTTATATTATTTCCCGCTCTTTTGTCAACAGAGTGACAACAGAGACGAGAGAACGCCAAGGGGGAGGGAGACCATATTCCCAACCGACCACATAAATTAAAACCTTGGAATTTTTGAAGGTCTCAGTCAAAACCTCGCCAAACATGCCTAGACTGGCTACCTCTCCATTTTCCTTTGTAACTCCTATATATCAACCATACTTCCCTCTTTGTGTAACTCGCACTGCCCCCACCGGCCAGCATTTTCTCTCTCTCTCTCTCTCTCTCTCTCTCTAACATAATTAGCTAGCTAGCTTTCAATGGCTTCCACAAATATTATGCCGAACCAAAATATGAAACATGTTACATTTTCAGAAAACATTAGGACAACCCGGTCGCATTCATTTGGGCAAGTCCCGCTGCCAAAGAAAACTGAACAAACCTCTACGGCGGCTAGAGTGTCAGTTGTTGCGGCTTCTCTTGTAGCGACTGCAGCACTGGCTACAGCCAGGCCGATCATCAAAACCGGCTCGAGTTTGGCTAATCTATGGAGACAGATTCAAGGCTCAAACGACTGGGAGGATCTTGTTCAACCAAAATTGCACCCGCTTCTCCGGGAAGAGATTGTCCGGTACGGGGAGTTCGTCAACGCGTGTTACAAGGCTTTCGATCTCGACCCCACCTCAAAACGCTACCTGAATTGTAAATACGGGAAGAAGAGTATGTTCCGGGAAGTCGGGATGGAGAGCTCCGGTTACGAAGTCACCAAGTACATCTACGCCACCCCGGACATCAGTTTTCCGATCCAAACGGTTGATTCTTGCGGCCGTTGGATCGGATATGTTGCGGTTTCCTCCGACGAATCCGTTAGACGGCTCGGAAGAAGAGATGTAGTCATTACTTTCAGAGGAACAGTCACTAATCCCGAATGGATAGCAAACCTAATGAGCTCACTGACTCCGGCACGTCTCGACCCGCATAATAACCGGCCGGACGTGAAGGTGGAGGCCGGATTTCTTAGCCTGTACACTTCCGACGAGAGCGAATGCAAATTCGGGCTCGGAAGTTGCCGTGAACAGCTTCTCTCCGAAGTATCCCGGCTTTTAACAAAGTACAAAGGCGAGGAGCTTAGCATAACAGTGGCGGGGCATAGCATGGGAAGCTCGCTAGCTCTTCTTCTTGCTTACGACATCGCCGAGCTCGGATTGAACAAAGAGAAAACACCCATCACAGTGTTTTCGTTCGGCGGCCCGAGAGTGGGAAATTCCGGCTTCAAGCAACGGTGCGAGGAATTGGGTGTTAAAGTATTAAGAATAGTCAACGTGAACGACCCGATCACAAAGATGCCCGGGGTTGTATTTAACGAGAATTTTAGGGTTTTGGGAGGAAGATATGAGTTCCCATGGAGCTGCTCGTGTTATGCTCATGTGGGTGTTGAATTAGTCCTTGATTTCTTCAACGTCCAGAATCTTTCTTGTGTTCATGATTTGGAGACCTATATCAGCTTACTCAAATGCCCGAAACGACTACGCATTGAAAGGGATAGTACTACTGTAGATATACTCAACAGAGCCAGAGAGATGCTCATGGGTGCTCAACAGTTTAACCTGTTGCCGTGGAGAAGTTCTGCCACCGATACAGTAAACTTTGTTCAGTCACAAAAGACATAACAATTCTTTATAATAATTTATTTTTTGATTTTTTCGTGCTTCTATATATACATATGTATTGAAGTAGGATTTTAATTAGTATTTTGTACATTAAAGCAGAAAATTTTGATAATTAATCTCGGCAAATAATATATATATATATGTAAACTTTTTTTTTTTTGATGAATAAGTGAACTTTACTAACCAAAAAAACAGAGTACAAACAAAAGGTCTAAACCAACCAAACAAAAAAGAAACAAACACAGAACAAAACTCTGTTAGAAGCTAGCCACAAGGAGAATACAAATGTCAAACCAGTATGCTCCCATCTAAATTCCACATCTGACAGATCGCCACGTTCTCCATGCTCTTTATGAATTTTCCTTTTCCTGATATTCTATTCTGAATACATATATGTAAACTGCTGTTGTGGAAGAAGATTATTAGCAAATTAATCTTCGGTCTTTTTGTTTCCCGATTTTTCTTTTTCAGAAACGTTATATATATTGAAAACTAGATCATGAAGCTCACCTTTTCTTTAGTCCTAGTAATTAATACACAAATGCCATCCATCCTGAAGATCATATTATATGAAGCTAGCCATGCATGAACGAATGCCATCCATCAATCTTAGTCAATCTCAATTGGGAATTAAGTTTTGTAGTTTCATTGTCATCATGCTGTTACCATCGCCATCATCATAATCATATATAGCATAACACATGACTATTAATTGTTGCTTTATCACCGCTCACCTTCTTCATATATAGCATAATTAGACTTCTTATGAGGGCTGAACCCGGATTTGGGATGAGGGGACGGAACTAAAAATAAAGATCTTTAAGGGTAAAAAATTAATTTTGAAAGGTCGAACTCATAAAAAAAATATATATAAAATTTAAGTGAATTTTTAAAAAATTTTGATGTTTTAAATAATTTTGGAGGAAATTCCGTCTCCCAACGAACCCCAAAAGTAATTTCATCCCTGCTTAAAATAAGTTATGCACCCTATAAGAATGCATTAACGATAAAAAATTATTGCGCGTTAGTACAAGTAAATTTTTTCCTCCACATGCGACCGTCACCATAAAGTTTGTTTAAGCAGGCCTTGTAAAGGACAACATGTACATATATGGTTTGGTTGTTGAATGATTAAGCCCTCTATATATCTATGGCGAGTGAAACCATCTTCATCATGAATTAAAGTTCCAATTAGACGCAATGCATTAACAAACCCTTGGAACATGATTCAAATGCGAGATGGGTCGATTGGTAAATATTTTAGAAACAAGAGTAAGAAAAGATATAAGAAGAAGAAGAAGAAGAAAAAACAAAAACAAAAACAAAAAGTTAATTTCATATTTCTCATTAATTACAGAAAATTAATGTTCGGGTACATGATATGACAAGTTGTGGTTAATTTCCTGACATGCAATTGTCATACAGCAGGGAGGTCCGACAAAAACTGACTATGCGACCTACTTCGCATTGACAATGTATATAGAATTCCACGCGATTTCGAGATTGTCAATGGCATGCATGGCTAAACAAAGATTTCTTGTTTATATATCAGAGACAATTTGAATTATTTTTTGGCTGATTTATCTGATTTTTTTTACTATGTAATTTGATGGTAAGGGAAAATGAGCTTATGCAAGAAATAACTTTTTGCCCTTAGGGAAACAAAAATATATAAAGAAGGGGCTATCAGATGATGCTAATGGTCAATAAGAATGATTAAATGAATGAGATAACAATGTTCACGTGTGATGGCAGGTGCATGCACTAGCTAACTTTTTATATTTACTTGCTAATTAACATGCATATATTAATTAAGACGAAAACAAAACGAAATAATTAACCAGATCACATGATCAATTCAAATATTGCTAGCTATTAAAATTATGTTAAATATATGAAATATTTAACTGAAATTAAGGATAAAGTATAGTTAGGGTTCAACATCACTAATTATTCTAAAAGTTTTACTTAATAAAAAATAAAAAATTTAATAATTTAAATAATATTGTAATATAATAGTAATTGTAACTATCGATCGAGCTCATATATGTATATAAATATCAAAGTCAATTAACACTTACCTAACATCTGTAACCTGAATTAGCAATCTGTACAAGAGTGACTTTTCAGATTCTTGCCGTTTTTTTTCTTCTAATAGACGATCATATATATAAACTAGTACTCTTGCTGATTCTCTTCTAGATGTCGCCTCACATTTGGCAGATTTTTCTCTTTTGATAATTGGTGTGTTCATGGAAAATGTGGGATGCGGTCGTGATAGAAAGGTTTAAACCCATTTCACGCTTAAATCATTCAATTATGAATATAAAATACATTGTTTTACTTGTTAGATATATAGTTGGTTTCTACCGTCCTATCCTACCAAATAGTTGTTATGGTTAAGGGTGTACAAGCGAGACAGTTATTAACCTCTAATAACTACCGACAATTGCAAACCGAAAATAACCGCAACAGGATAATCAAATAACCGGTACCCCGATTGCGGTTACCGATTATATGATTTTAGAAAACCGGTTAATAACTGGGTAACCGGTAACCCGTTTATATATATATAGTAGATGGACCTCAAACTCAATCTTTATATTCTATTCAAAGAATTTTAAATAAATAAAAAATAATAATAATAAAAAAAAAAATCAACCTATGCATCCTACTAAATAGTTGTTATGCTGCTCTTTGTTTTTGGTTACGGTCGCTTCTTACTTCTTTGTGGTGGCATGGATTTAATTTCTTTTTTTTTGGTGTTTGGCCTCTTAATCGAGTAAGCTAGGGGCGGAGCCAAGGAGGGATTGGGAGTGGCCATGGCTCCTATTAGGTCTTTAATTTCTTTAGGTCTTTTTTAGTTCCTTTAGAGTTTAGTTCTTAATTCCGCCTTTTCCTCTGGTTATATGGTTTCTTTGTATTGTTTGCCTTGTAAGTTTGGTTTAATTAATTTGTAGTTCTTAGCAAAACTTCTTGTTGCTTTGTTCTCCCTAGCTAGCTCACTTTGTGAGGTTGTGGGACATGTTTGCCCTTGTGTTTTCTATGTATTCTTTAGGGCATGTTTGGTAATATATCCAAGATTAAAATAGCTATTATGTTATTTGGTTGCGTATACTAAAATGACGAGGAATAACCATTTCCCAAGGAATAAAATAGTTCTAAAAAAATATACCCAAAAACCATGGGGTAGGGCGAGGTGGTTGTGGCCACCACTGTTGTTCCCTTAATTTGGTGGCCCCCAAATAGCTTGGATAGGTGGTTGCAATTAATCGGCCTGCAAATTGGGTGGTCTGAGCACCTTTGTACGTTCGGTGATGGGGGGTGGTGCCGACTAGGAGATCGAACGGAGTGTTACTTATGTGCTATTATTTAATAAGGGTATTTTACAAAATTTGATTGAAATCTGATTCCATTTGTTAAAAAATTTCCCATTCTTGTGAACGTTGTCACCAAACAAAAATGAATATATAAGAATGGTCATTTGATTCCAACTTTTTGTATTCCTCTTTATACTCATTCTTATTTTTAGGTCATCATTATTTCAGTGTGCTAAACGTACGTGTCCTTAGGTTTTTTTAAAAAAAAATAAAGCTTACTTATCAAAAGAGAAAAAGAGATTGAGAGAGAGAGAACACAGAATTCAAAGCTGAAATTATACGTACTTTCCCATAACAGAAGAAAACATCTTTAAAATATAAATCAGATACACTACAAAGAAAACCAATTACTATATATATATGGCATTAATTGGACTCACTGTATATATATATATATATATACATTCTCTACGTACGCTGAATCTCATATTTAATTTCCGGCCAGCAGATTGGCAAACAAAAACGTGTTATGATCAGTTCGTGCATGCACGGCTGTTAATATTCACAGGATTAAATTCTCAAGGGTCAAACTAAGTGCATCCAAATAGTGTTGACTGAGCTTTAATTTCCCATTTACTTCATATTTTTCATGAACCTCATGTGTGATATATATATATATATATATATATATGTTCTTTATTATTTATATTTTATATGATCGCTACTAGCTTCATTTTTCTGTGTAAGTAATGATCACTACTTTGATACTTTCCGGCCACTTTAATTCAAAAGTCATCAGCATTAATACTATTAATTGCAGTGCTCTATCTCATTAGATGACGCAGATACCCCTACTAGCGTATCAAATTAACACGTATAGTACCACCCACACACACACTAAAAAAAAAAAAAAAAAAAAGAAGTTGTGTTACAGTACTATCATATCAATTATCTCTCTCCTAATTGACAACATAAAATACGTACGTACTAGGTTGGATAATGTAGACGACCACAAATTAATTAAGATCAATAAACTTTTAATGCACGGATAACTATTCTACAGGAAAGATTGTACTCTGCACAATCTTTACATATACATAAAAGTTGCTTTCAATATATTAATTCATATCTTTCGTTACAATATACATATATTGTGCATGTGATTCTGATACAAACAACAATATCATTTTCTATAGTAATAATAAACTAATTAACTTATCATGAGAAAAATTGTGACTTTTGTTTGCTTTTCTATTAAAAAACCAAAAAAAAAAAATAAAAAAATCCTAAAAACCGTTGCCAAACAAACCTGGTATCATTTTCTATAGTCTAAAATAACTTAATCATATATAAGATGGTGGCTCTCTCTTGGATCATTATTACTTTCTTTGTGTTTTTCTCACTCTCTCTCTGTGCAAGCCGCAATTTCAACTGGGGCCATGCATGACCGAATTATAAATCAGCCTGTACAAGTACTATAGCATAGAACTGAAAAATAATTATGTCGGGTAAATACTTTCTATAATGAAATGTACAGCTTTGATTAAGTGTTAATGAAGCCGTTTGAGATTTTTAGTATTTTGGTTAATCCACTTCATCATTTAATCATATATAATTAGGTTTAACCATTTTGTTAGAACAAGCCCCCTATTGTCCCACTCCAAATCCAGTGACGAGCCTGGAATGTGGAGTAAAAAAAAATTAAAATTAAAATAAAATAGAAAAGAACAAATTTCAGCAACTATATATGTTCTAGCACCCCATGACTTATTAATTAATATATAAATCCATACTTAAAGGAAGGGTTTTGTGTAACGATCCACCCTCAACAACACAATATTGTATGCTTTTAGTTTTCTTGAACCAGACTTCAATTCACAGGAGGTCACTCATCCTGGTATTACTCTCGCAGAAGCACGCTTAACTGCGGAGTTCTGATAGGTTCATGACTATCACGGTTTTAAAACGCGTTGTGTCATGAAGGGTACAAATATAGATATAAGCACATTTTCATTCCCAAACGAAGTGGGACGTCACAATCACCCCCTCTTAGGACCTAGCGTCCACGCTGGCAATCCTCATGAGATTCCTCCATTCTTGGCATCCCAATGAGTGTCCATTGGCGACCCTCATAGGCTTGTGCACGCTCCCCCATCTCAAGATAGACAATGATTCTGATACCGTTTGTAACCACTCACCCCTAATGACACAATATTGTCCGCTTTTGGCTCCCACGAACCAGATTTTTCAAGAAGTCACACATCATGGTACTACTCTGATAGAAGCACGCTTAACTGCGTAGTTTTGTAAAGTTTATGACCATTACTGCTTTAAAACGCATTGTGTCAAGAAATGTATGAATATACATACAAGCACATCCCCATTCCCAAGCAATATGAGACGTCACATTTTGACTCCCAAGCTATGCATGCGTGTAGGATCCAGGTGGGATGAGTCTCACATATATAGGTCTCACACACATTGTGAGTGTGTGTATAATGGGTGTACAAAGTGAATGTGTAAAAAAATCAATTTCATATAGGATGGATTCCACATGCATGGATCCCACACCAAATGTGAGTGTATGCAAAGTGTGTAAAAATATGATAAGTCTTGAATTGTTTGATTCAAGACCCCTTTATTTGCATTTGTTAGACCTAGTTCGTATTGTATATATAACGTTTTGTCGTAGTTTTTGTGTTTTATCTTATTTTCAGGTCTTAGTTGAAATCTAATTCAAAACACTTGAATTAGACCTGAAAATACATCAAGAGTACTTTAGTCATTTTCCTGCAAGTTGAAGAATCGTCCAAGGAAATTCGATCGATCTACTATTTGTACAGCCAGTAATTCGATCGATCGACTTTTCGATCGATCGACTTCGCATCTTCCAGAAAATCAGATGTTTCCAGATCTTTGCATTCTTTATGCAATTCAAATCATAAGTTGGATTTTGTGGACAGAAATGGACGCCGACCAGCTCTGTTTGTGCGGCTAGGATTAATCCTTGATGGTCTTTTGTGAATCCAAATCTCTATATATATGAGATTAGGGTTTTAGGTTAGAACATGCATCTTTTGGGGTTTTTTCGGATTTTCTCAGGTGTATCCCTTTAATTTCTCATGTTTTAGTTTACTTTGATGCACGTTTTCTGGGCTTAATTCCAGAGAGCAATTTCTTCTTCTTTTTCCTCTTTGTTCTTCATGTTCTAGCTTAGGTTTTTCTCCATTTTTGTAATCCGAATTTCCTTAGTTTAATATAGTTGTTTTTAATTCATTTCTCCCTTGTTCCTTTACTGTTTTCATTCATTTCCATGCCTAGATTAGTTTAAATTCATGTCTAGCTAATTTAGTTATTAGGGTTTGATCCAAGTCCTATCCAAAACCATGTAGTGTTCTTGAGGTTCTTAGGATTTTCTTTAGATGTTTGATGATTGTTGAGGGCTAGAGGATATCAAAACCCATGCTAAAAGGTTTTGGTATCAATATTCCAATCCAATTATTCATGAAAAATAGATTAACTTGTCTATGAGTTTTTCTTGAAGTCTTGAGTAAAACCAACATTCTTGGAAACAAGAATGATGTCTTTTGCAATGAAGCTATTTGACATGATGTATGATTTCTCATTAGAGTCACCTTATAGGGTATACTAGGGAATATCGGTCGTTTCACACCTTTGGTAGTTTAAATCGTTTTTCAATTGTAGTTTAACTTTATGTGGAATGATTTGGTGTGAAACTAGATATCTTATCATTGTGGCCTAATTAGGATTTTCATGTATTGTGTATACTCATTAGGATGTGTTATAGAGTAGTAAGCTAGGGAACATTAGTCACTCCACACCTTTGGTAGAGTAAATGTTTTTCAATTATAGTTTAGTCTTTACGTGGAGTAGATTAATGTAAACCTATGTGCTTTATGATTACGTTTTAACTAGAGTGTTTTCACGTCGAGATCGTCGTAATGGTTGACGCCCATTACGCGCTCATATCAAGCATGTTAGGAAGGTCCATATAGACTTTAAGCATTGCATTGGTGGAGGATTGGATAGGATCAACACCCTAAGTTTTCTTTACGTTTGTTTTCATTTCCAGCTTTTATTTCTTCACCTTGTCGTTGTAGCTTCAATTCTACAACCTTTACTTTTATTTTTGTTTTTAAGTTAAGTTAAATACGTTCCTTTCCATATTCCATTACGCAAACAACCAATAATCTATGTGGTTCGATCACCCTTACTATAGTATAATCGATACGTACTATTGCGAGTGGTTCAAATATATAAATTTAAAATCCACGTGTAGCCGGCGAGTCCCGAGCTATACCAAAATATCATTTGCCTTTTTCTTTTTTGTGAGTTTTATAACTAGAGAAATGGAAATGAATTGTGCTATTTGCACACAAATACCTTGTACTCATATTGTCCATATACTCATTGTAAATGTGTGTACAAATATCATTTTTCAATAAAAATATTTATGAGGGAAATTGCCCTTATTTTGAGGGATTTATTTACACTAGAAAACAGAGGGATTTTGGGAGAAAATGGCAGCATTTATTGAAATTTTTCTTCCTTTACAAGAAAATACAAATCGATCTAAATAAAAAAAAATATATAATTTAATAATATTATATTTAGAATATATTTTAACGAAGATCTTTGTCGGAAAATAATGTTTAATTATTTAAGGTTAGGTATACAGACCCCTAGCAAGGTCAGCTTTCCCTCTTAAAGTCTAAGCCAAAAGATGAAGTAAGAGAAGCCTACACTGCCATGCTAGGGCAAGAAACACATGGACAGTACTCTTTTCTGGTCGTAGACTCGTAGGTATGTTAAAACTTTCTCCTCTATAAGAATTACGCTACCGATCAGACATTGTCTGCATCTTTATATGACTAAAATACATCAAATATTTCATTAACAAGAGAATCTAGCTACCAATGAGCAAAGCACTGAAGATTAGTTTATATTAATATATAGTTAGGTGAATGACTTTTGGATCATTTGAGATTTTAATCTAAATAAATTTGGTTACTTTATTATAAAATTCTCTTGCATGTTTTTCATTCCGCGTATCAAAAATTCTTCTGATCACCATGAACCGCCCAAATTTGGCTTCTAATCAGAGCCTTAAAGTATATATATATATACATACACAGATGCTTTTACTGGCCGGTTACAAGTGATTTTTTGATTTTGTAAGTGGTTGTCTCCAAGAACATCGATCCTGGCATGCATGGATGCCTTTTAGGCTTTTAGCTAAAGACAATGGTATGATCATGAATCAAATTAATGTCCCTGAAGATATCAATATATATATATATGTTCTTTTTGGAAATATTGATGAGGATGAGAGCTACGAAAACTCTTCTTCTTCTGTTCTTTTTCTAAGTCTATTTGTAGTCTCCTTAATTTTGTAAAGAGTACAACCTCTCTTGGTCTAATCGGGATTAATGGGTGGTATCAAAACAGTAAAGAGAAGACTCTCCTGAGCCTGACTATTAAGCTTATATTATATTTGATGTACACGTAGCTGTTTCTTATTTTTATGTTTGTAAAAACACAAAAACATAAACATAAACATGATCTGGCATTTTTATAGATCAAATAGTTGGAGATCAGGAACTTCCTTCAACTTACTTTGAAGAAAAACTTTGTCCATTTTTTTTTAACAAATTTTGGGGGAATTGAGGGGCCACGACCCCCCTCCGGTCGCCCCCGAGTCTGTCTCTGACCTGAGTATTGAAAATGTTTTCTCTTAACATTTTGTTTAGGGTTAAGTCTTGAATTAATGCTCAATCTAGTTTTCATCTCCTATTCTATTGAATAGACTTTGTCAAACCCTAATGCTCAAAGGCCATAATTAAACACATCTAATACAAAATCAATATAGAATTTGAACATATAGGCTTCCATAATCCACTCTCCCAATTAATGTACGACTTAACTTTCACAATGTAATTAAGGTCGGCATCACATAATTGAGCTCATTGTATTAATTGAATTTGTTAGAGGATGATTATTATAAAAGTTCAATATATATAAAGGGACAACATAAAATTTGGATGTCCAGCTAGTGAATTAAGTATGATCCTACTACCCCATATCATGTTCTTGAGGAAATCAACGTACTAGATTTGAGGTTAATTGAACAAAAATGGCTTGATAATGTTCATAGCATGCTCAATAGTCAATATATTGATTTTGAGGAGCAAAATAACGAAGCTACTAATCAACACCTAAAGCTTGGGCATGGTTTCACCGAGGTATTTATTTAACCTTGGTTAATTTTCATATGGCCCAATTTTGAGCCGTATTCAAAGTTTCCTAATAACAAACCAAGCCCAAATATGTTGCATAGATATTGGACAACACCCAAAATCAAACAGAGTTGAGTTTGGGCCTATTTGGGCTTTGATTATTATTAGAAAACTTTAAATATTACCCCTCTCTAATTAACTTTTCATTGAGTTTAAGTTTGATAAATATATCCCTTGTTGGATCAAATTGTCACCCCATATCCTTTATGCATGCAACATATCAAGAAGATTACAGATTAAAAATTATCTGATCTATAGAAGGTTCAGCTTTATGCTCTATTAATTGTTTAATATATATATATATATATATATATATATATAAAGAAAAAGAAGAAAATATTCGATTAGTACGAAGGTTGGTGTGCTTGTTGAGTACAAAGAGAACGGTTAATCCATTAGTGGAAATCTCAAAAATATTAATCCAATTAATAGTCATTTGGTGGTGTATTAAGAAATAATTATATCAGGTGTTCGTAACTTAAAGAAAACGAAAGGGTAACAAGAAGGCCTTTTGTAGGACATATTCCTACTTTTTCTGCATCTTTAACCGTCGAAGCCAAAGGTATCCCAACCCTATAAAGGCTATAAAGGTTAAAAGTCAAGACCCTTCTTACCTTTCCACCATCTTTTGTATTAAATGATATAGGAATAGAAGTCAGTGTAATTTTCTTCAATTTTAAAGACATCTGAGGCATCATCAATTGCCACTGAACCAATATTATTTTTGGCTCACTTTCCTTGTACGGCCTATCTACAGGAGATCTCCTCAGTCACTTCTCTCCTTCACCCTCTTCTGGTGTATTTAACAAGAGATTGTCACTACAAAGTTGTCTAAGAGTGCTTTCTTTCAAGTTCAAATAAAAAGGTGTAAAAGATCATTTTTTTTCCAAGTGGAGTTGAATAAAAATGTGACAAGCCTGGCCAGCTATCATTTCTTGAGCAGGAGTGAGCTGAAATATGTGCTTCTTGTTTAATTTAGCTGATCCTGGTTAGTTAGGGAAAGAGGTGAGATTTGTCTTTCATATAGAATTTCTTTAATCTTGGGTAAGAGAAGATTGTTAGAATATTTTTTTTTATTGGGCTAACATTGATTGTGGGTTCTGGTTTGCTAAAACGGGTTGGACAGAGCCTAGAATGACAAGCTCAAATGTTGTTAGAATTATCATTGAGTTATTGGGTTTTACACACCTTAGCTAAGTAGGAGTTGGATTCTTACTGAATGTCGTAAACAGCCACCCCAGTTGTGTGTGTGTGTGTGTGTGTGTGTGTTGGGGGGAGGGGGTGTGGGGGGGAGGTCTTCGGGCCTCTGACCATCTGTTGGTGATTTAAGACCTAATGCTTAGTGTGGCGTCGGACATTAGGTTGAGAATTAGTCATTGGTCTGACAAGCAGTCTTTACGCTCGGAAGGTTCGACTACCACCTCAATAGACTAGTCGTTCAGTGAACGAGGTATATTGCAGCTATAGGAACCGAGGGATACCTCGTATTAAAAAATAAAAAACAATATGTAGGCCTGTAACCTTAAAGAGTATGTGATGAGTGAACTCTATATGGTTTGCTCTCCCCGAGCTCTCCACACAACACAATACTCAATCCTCATTAGTGGGAGAATTTGGACTTGCCCTATTGACAGCCACCTTAGAAAGAAGCAAGGAAAGGGAAGACTTTTTGCAGCATATTTGATTCAAATCAAAATGAAAGTTTGAACAAATGTAGCTAGAATTATGTCTAAAAATTTTCCACCGCATATTTTGATAATTTTTTATGTTCTAACATATGATATCAGAGCCACCTTTATGTTATTTTGTTTAACATTGCATTTTATGGCTTTTGATTCAGAAAAACTGAGTTTATGCAATTAATAAAAAAAGAAAATTGACCCTTAATAAAAAAAAAAATGACAGAAATTTGTTACAAACCGATTTGTAAGAAATTTTGTACAACCTACATATAAGAGTGACATGTGTCATTTAAACATGTGAGAAACACATATTTTTTCTATTAATACTATTAAAATAGCATGTGAGAACACATGTCAATCTTATATGTGGATTATATGAAATTTTTTACAAGCCGATTTGTAGGAAATTTTTGTCCATTAAAAAAAAAAAAAAAAAAAGACCCTTGCGTTCATGGGTCGTGCGGCTGTGGAGGCTTTGTGTGGGTTCGTGTAGGTGCTCTATGAAGCACAACAGAATATCCATTTAGTGAGCAAATTTGAGTGGGATAATACGAATCAATGCTAGCCGCATGTGTTGCTTATGCAGCAACCCAACTGCTACACGCCAAAGGTTTTGCTTGCCACAACAAGTTGAGTTGGCATGCGGTGAGGTTGTTCGCCGCAAGCGGTGTAGAATAGTGGCGGCATTTTCCCCTTTAATTTACTTATGGCTATTGACCGGTATGGCCACACCCCAACTAAGGGTGTGTTGCATTGTCGTAAAGTTATTAAAAGGGAAAACTAAACTTTACCCCCTTAATGTTTCACCTCTTTTTCAATTTTGTCTCCAAAGTGAAAATAAAAAATAAAAATTGCAATGCACCCCAACCAAGTTTCCTGATTTTACAATGTAGCTAATTCTTCCGAAAATATCCCTAAAAAAATCATTTAAAAACAAAAAAAATAACAAAAAAAAAATTGGGGGTGGCTTTGGAGCCATGGGCGTGGTTCGCCACCCCAGACCTGCCCAAATTTTATTTATTTTTTTAGTCGCTTTTTTATGGATATTTTTGGAAGAATTTGTTACATTGCAAAATTAAAAAACTTGGTTGAGGTGCATTGCAATTTTTTTTCACTTTGGACACAAAATTGAAAAGGATGTGAAACATTGAGGGGTAAAATGTAGTTTTTCTTTATTAAAACATAAACAAGCACACACGGTACCGGTAGCCTCATTTATTAATCATTTTTACATTTTATCTCTATCTCATAACTTTTACACATAACCCGTATAATCATTTCATCACATATTAACATAATAAAACAGCCTTCAAAACATTCCACGCATCATTTGAGACAATATTTATAAAAGTAATCAACGTCACACATTTCTTGCATAAGAATATTTTCATATGTTTCAGACTCCTAAAAAGGTAATTCATGTTTTTCTTTGAAAGCATAGCACATAAAATGCACCGGGTCAATATTTATAAAAATACTAGCACAATGGTAGCTTTCTCACCTCAATCACTTAATTCCCATTGGAAACCGTCTCCGGATTCTCTAACACCGAAATCTATGTAAGAGTCTATATAAGTTCTCGATCTAAATGAATATCCTTAAATCTAAACTAGGGGCAAAATTATCATTTTGCTTGACCATTGAACGTTCGGCTATCGTGTCAATCATTCAGCAACCCTATTGAATATTCGTTATTCTAACAGAACCTCTATTTCTAATAAATGTGTCACGTCCCCGTTTTGGGATATAAGGGGAAACGCGAACTTGAGTGCTAAAAACAAACATTTTAAATGGAAGCGTGCATTTACAATATATAAATTTAAAACTCCTACTTTATTATACCTTTCTATTAATAATTCTTTACAATACCTTGAATTCTCCAAGAGAAACATACTATACAAAATAAAGATTTGGTCGGTCCGCAATGATCTATTGCTCTTTGCGAGATCTACGCCAATACCAAGAAATGACGTCATCTTATTGGGTCATCTGGAAAGGGTTGAGGGAAAAAGGGGTGAGTTCGACAACTCAGTAAAGAAAATACAACACCAGGGGAATAAAACATGTTATAAACCTTTATGCCATAATCTTTAGTCATGCATAATGACAGATTTATTCTACTCACTGATAAAAATTAATTACACATATGATGAATTGCATACTGTATATTGTTTTACAACCTAAACCAAGTGTATGATTGATTTTAATTTATTTTGGATGATTTGAGTTTTTTGGATATATTGAAATTATAATGATCTTTAGAGGTATGAATATGATATGTGATTTTAGTGTGAATATAAGTTGGAGATTAAAGTTTTGCATATTGTTTAAGAAATGATATGCTAGACTATCTATGTTTTATAAAAAAAAACATGTGTTAAAGCATGATTCTTGATATGAAATGTATTGTTTTAAAGCAGGAGGCATAATCATATGAATAATTAACAGAACAAGTGAATGAGGAATATAAATAATGGCATATGAAATTTATAATGATTTAATAAATTATTTTTATCTGTTTTCCCTTTAATCCTTTATCTGTGGTTTATCCCTTTATAGACTCTACACCGCCAGTTCCCGTGAGCGGGGCACGTTGGCTTTGTCCAAAGGAACTATAGACTCAGCCTGTCATCACAGAGAAGAGTCGCCGAGTTGGGGATCTTCCCTAGGTGAAGGTCAACCCCGGCCGGTAGCACACACCGTAATTTGGTATGCTTGTCATGCTACCCTATATGGTACCGATCTTAACTATAGTAGTGCCTCAGGGTTAAACAATTACTGCACATGAACGTTTTCTGTAATACTGTAGGCTCTGCTATAACTGTACACTTTATTTTAAAACTATAAGAGCCGCTTTAATGACTGTAGTCATGTGCAGATTTTAAACTTTTGATTCTCTTTTCTTTCAAAACTGTATTCATGTATATATCATAAGTTTTGGAATGCTCTGTATTTATAACTTTCAAATGCTCTTTTTCATCATTGTAATTATGCATAATTCATAACTTTGAAACGCTTTTGATCATATATGCAATTATGCATAAATCATAACTGTAAAAAGCTCTTAATCATATCTGTGAGTATGCATAATTCATAATTTTGAAATGTTTTTAGTCTTAACCATAATTATCCATAAATCATAATTTTAAAAATGCTCTTAATCATAACTGTGATTTATGCACAAAATTCTTGAACAATAACATATGAGTAATAAAGCTTGGCATTAAAAATCACATAAGCAAACGCTTTGTAAAATTCCCCAACACTTTTTCAAAAGATTTGTAATAAAATCTTGTTGGGGGTTTTTCGGTGTTGTATCCCCTTACCTGGACTTTCCATTAGAATCAGAATCGACTTTTTACCTAGATAAAACACAAAGATAAATTTAGCGGAGCGTTCTGAAATTTCAGTTTTAATACTTAAATTAATTTATCCTATATATATTTATAACCAAAATTTCTATCCAAAGATTAAAACATTTAACCAATATATCCTACACCTTTTTATAAAAAATACTCTACATATCTTCAAAATCCCAATACTCACTGAAATCCCATACTCAAATGATCATTAACAAACAATCACTAACATTATCTATAATTCCTCGAATCTCCAGAGCATGCCTCAAAACACTCACAAGAAAACTCATCTCTTATTTCAACCCCGAACAGAGTTTGATCATAATACATATACATCAATAACTGAATTTATCCAAAAGTTACACTCATAGCCAATATTCCACAAATCACCACACAACACAGAGACACCGAGCTTCAAAACCCCACCAACGGAATACACACACACAAAATCAGAACCTTCACCAAACACAGTGACCGAACAGCTCAAATCAGAACCCAAATCCAGATTTAACAACTAAAAATAACAACCAAAAATATCAATCTAACAGTGAACTAATTACTCAAGAAATTGGAAAATTACATTAAGAATTTTCTCGGAAAACTACCGAAAAATTGCCGGAATTCACATCTCCAAACCACCAGAAAACACCCATGGAGAACCGGGTCTCCTCCCGAGTTCAGCGGGTCATAGGTTCGGGTTGCAGGCTCTGCCGGCGACGACTCAACACCACCACTAGAAAATTGGCCTTGGTTCGTCGGAGAACTCGCTGGAAAACCGTTCCTGGAGGGTCGGCCACCGTATCTTCACCAGAGGATCCTTGAACGGTCGGATCTCCTCCAACTCTCCCTCTCTGTTTCGTCTCTGTCAGACCCGCCGGAAATCGGGTCCTGGTCCCACCGGAGAATCGGTCCCCATCTCCCGATCTCCCTCAATCTCTGGGCATCTCTCTCCCGATCTCTCACTCTCATCTCTCTGTCTCTCTTTCACGCTCAATCTCTCTGTCTCTCATCTCTCAATCTCTCTGTCTCACTCGAACAGAAGAACGAAGAACAAGAAATGAAGAACAAGAAAGAAGAAGACAGAAATAAGAAGGGAAGAAGACTAAGAAAAGAAAGAAGAGAAGAAGAGATAATAAAGGAAAAGAACAACTTGCCGTGCAAGTTGTTGCTTCTCTTTTTTTCTTTTTTCTTTTTTTTACTTACTTATTAAGTTATATATATTTTTCATTTTTTTTTTAAAGTCTAATAAAATCTGGGGTATTACAAAATGTCCTAGCTTTTCACAATCTAAGGTCCTAATATGACTTCTAACACTATTCTAAGCATAAATCCAACCTCCACACACGTTAAAGTTCATCCAAATTCATCAAATACCTAACCCCATCAGAAATCATCATAACAACTCATGAATCTACATCTAACCTCTCAAACAGTAAATAAATACACAAGACTAACAGAACATCATATACTTAACCATAAACTAAACTACCCATGCATTATCTAACCATCATTCCTTCAATAACACACCTAAAAGCTTAAATCCACAAGCTAATAGGCGAAAGCTACAAAAATGAAACCAACCAATAGATAAACAACAAGATGGTAGTCTAATAACACTACTGAAACAAGGTTAGGCTAAAAAACTTGCCTCATTTGAAGAATAAGCCACAAGAGAGTACCTTTTCTCTCCAACTCATTATTTCTCTCTTTCTAGGGTTTTCTAAACTGAAGGGGTGAAAATGAGGCTATGGGGCAAGAACAGGGGGTATAAATAGGCTCCAAGGTCGCACAAAAGGGTTAAGGTGTCTATCTTGTAAGTACTACCAGACAGGCATTGTAGCGCCCAAGATTTTAAGATATAAAATATAACGTCTTATATTAGAATTTAAGACCTAATAATAATACAAAATAATATAAAGATTATATGAATATTTATAGAAGTGAATATTCAATAATATTTAAGGCACGTTTACAGTCTCAAATTGATTAGATAAGTTTAACGAACCTCAAATCCTAGAATATAAAAGAAAGAAAAGAAACCAGTCTGACGAGAGCGCAATCGATCCCCCAAAAAAATGTTCGATCGCATAGGAGCTCGATTGCCAATACCTAGCGTTCGATCAACATCGAACTGCAGAAACATAATTACACAGGTTAGTTTCCTTAAGTTAGAGATTAACTATTAGTTATCATATATTATTCTTTGAGATGGCTCAATGGACAGCTCAACACCCACTTGCAAGCACCCCAACCATCGATCATTTTACCCTAGATAATCAAAACCCTTCAGAGTCTCTATAAAGAGAAGGTTTGCATTGATCATTCTTCACTCTTTCAAGGAAAACCGAAGCTCTCTCTCTCTCTCAAATTCTCTACAGCTCCTCCTTCTCAGTTCAGTGCAGAAAACCAGAGAAGGCATCTTATTTCCCTTATGTTTCTTCTCAGCCAAAACCTAAAAATAGAAAAAGAATTACCATCTCTTTCTCTGTTTCCTCTCTTTCGGTTTCAACAGAAAAGCAAGAAGCTCTCTCTCCCTTCCTCTGTCTTCTCAACCAAATAGGAAAGGATCTCAAAAATCCTCTCCATCTCTCTTGGCTAATAGAACAGTAAAAGAAGAAAGAAAACAGAAACCCTCAATTCTCTCATTTTCTCTCTCAGCCAACATGGTGTTTAGCAAAGAAGAAAAACACTCACTCTCTCTCTCTCGTTGTCTCTCGGCCGGTCCTTGTTTATGTTTTAGGAGTCTCTTTTAAAATATCCCAAAATCATTTGTGATATTTTTGGGTAAGTTCCTAAGGCATGATTTAGTTTTTATGATTTTTAAAGTCATTGGGTTATTTAAATATTTAATATGTGCTTAAAAATAATATTTTCAAAATGATGTATTTATTTTATAAATACGGTCAAATACACTTCTGGTCTCTGAGTTTTAGAAACTTTATTTTTTAATACCCGAGTTTCAATTCGCATCACAGATGGTACCTTTGTTTTGGGAAAATATCAAATTAGTACCTCAGTCAAATTTTTCGTCCAAAAACTAACGGTCTTCCAAATGTCAACCCCTAAGTGTTGACACATGTTTTAATATAGAAAATAAAAATATTTAAAAATTAATTAAAAAATTGAAAAAAAAAAGTGGGGGGTGGGGGGTGGCTGACCACCCCCATGGTGGCCAAGGAGCCACCCACTTGACCGGTCTGGGGTGGCCGAACCACCCCTCGGCCACCTCATGGCAAAAAAAAAAATTCAAGGGTTTTGGCCATTGTGGGTGGCCGAACCACCCCCATGGACCACGGGAGTGGTTCGGCCACCTCCAATGGCCAAAACCCATAATAAAAAAATTTAAAAAAAAAAAAAAAACTACCATGGGATGGTTTGGCCACCTCAGACTGGTCAAGAGGGTGGCTCCCTTCGCCAAAATGGTGGTGGCCAAGGAGTGGCTCAGCCACCCCTCTTCTTTTTCTTTTCTTTTTTTCAATTTTTTTTTTTTTGTAGTTTTTAATTAATTTTTAAAGATTTTTTATTTTTTATATTAAAACACATGTCAATCCTCAAGGGTTGACACCTGGCGGGCCTTTAGTTTTTGGATGGAAAATTTGACCGATGTACTAATTTGGTCTTTTTCCAAAACAGAGGTTCCATATATGATACGAATTGAAACTCAGGTACTAAAAAATAAAGTTTCAAAAAAAACTCAGGGACTAGAAGTGTATTTAACCCTTATAAATATGCTATTATAATGCCTGAATAAAATTAGCTATTTTATAAAAGCACTGTTACGCTACCCAAAATTATAAAAACGTTTTTAATCATTAGTTACACTAATGCCGTTATTCTGTCAAATTTTATAAAGGATAAAATAGAAAATATTTATATTTATGTCGTTATACTGCCCGTATGTTTCTGAAAATATTATACACATTATTTATATTAATGGGATTGTTATATCTATTTTCATAAAAAGAATATTACACTTTTTAGCATATTAATGCTGTTATGATGCCTATTTTACTTAAAGAGTATTTTGGACATTAATTAATAATGTCCACCTGAAATATGTGGTAATACAACCAGCTTATTTTTATATCTTGTTGTATCATCTAAGCGATATTAGGAAATTATGTTAAATAGTTTAGAAGTCAAAAGTGATAGAAGTGTTAAAATAGGTTTCTTAATAGTTGTACTAATACACTATCACATATACAAAACTATATTGCAGTGAACACTTGTGTGAATATTTTCTGAAGGAGAAAATGACTGTAAGTATAAATTACTTACTAAAAGTGATGTTGATTTCCATAATATTATGATTGCAGATTTGTTTAATTGTATATGTGTGAATGGACTTTGTATATATTACTGTTGTGACTAATGAATTTATTAATAAATAAAAGAGTTGGGAGTGACG
Organism: Alnus rubra; assembly: GCA_028654335.1. NCBI lineage: Eukaryota > Viridiplantae > Streptophyta > Magnoliopsida > Fagales > Betulaceae > Alnus > Alnus rubra. The sequence goes on from JAJPGS010002212.1 coordinate 2,447,029, forward strand.
TCTGCCTTTGCCAAAAACAAATAAGCTTTATAGTTAAAAGAGCACATGGCTCCAAGGCAATACGTTAAACGGGAGTTATGTCTCCTAGAACCCATTAACCGGAGTTACGTCTCTATACTAGAAAGGAGTGCAAGAAGGAATAAATAAGACTATGCATATAAAACCGACATCTTTTCATTGCATTATGTGTTTCTAAATAAATCAGTAATTCATTATATTATTGAAACAGTTGACTCACTCAATTACAGTATGAGACCACAATCACATCAATGATTATGCAGGACAGGAGGAAGGTTGAGACTATTAGGATCATTATGCCAATCCTGATATATGTGGATAAGACTATTTAATGCCTCTTTTATGTGATAGACCACCTCGTTTAGTCTATCATTTGTATATATGACAGATTTATCGTTTACATGTTTCTTTTGATATGTAATATTTTACATTATGGTTTGTATTAGGTTAAAACAATGGTTACATAGTATATGTGCTGCATGTGGCACATATGTTATCACTTTAGTGTGTATTTATTATGTAAGAACACGTTGTTCACATTTATTTATATTGAGGTATCTTAGACAGCTCTGATGTGTTATTAATTCCTAAGGATTTAGAAAAAAATATATTCGACTACGAGATTTTATCGTCTAATATGATAATATCACGTGGATTATTAGATATAACCACTTACACCTTTTTGTAAAAGGCGGGGCGTTACAAACATTGAATGTTCGATGGAAACTTTGAATGTTCTCTACCGATCGTTCAAATCCAAATTCGAACGTTCAGCTGGACAAAAAATTCTTAAAAAGTCCAAGATCTCACACCTTACCAACTAATAACTAACCTTAGCATCCTTACGTTATAATTAGAGTGTACTTAACCCTAATTTTAAAGTGCAACTTTACTATCCAAGTAAGTAAAACTCACACATATACTTGTTATTTTAATTCTCTCATGACATGATTATTTTATGTATTAAACGTGGATGTTTACAACTCATATGAAATACATTTTAGAAGGATGTGAACTCCACTCCACTTTTGTGAAAATGATTGATGAATAATGAAAATATGAAGCATGTGGATTTTGTAAATGCATGCATGTAAGAGACTAAAGAATTGCGTATGACATGGTACACCGTATAACGATATAACATCCATGGACTATTATTATACAAGTTAACCATATGGTCAAATAGATTTATTTTTATTGCTTGAGCTTAAATCCAATGGTTTCATAGGTGATTGGCGCACCATATACAGATGATGGTCACAATTACGACATAATTAGTGGTATGGATCACCTGGGGTCGGACTCAATCGGGCGACTAATGATGATGGTACACGGCAATATCTATGGCACCGGCATTATACTACAAGTCACTCGGGACATCACAAACCCTGCTGAGAATGGGTTAATATCATGGGTAGACCATATAGATGTTTAACATATGACAATTTTACTTAATATATCATGTATAATATCCATAATGCATTACCATGAAATTATTTGTATTCAACATATGACTTTATTTACATTATTGCTTGTGATTTACAAATTTTTGTTGAATAATTGATTTTACTACAGGATAATATGTACACCATGTGTATTATTATTCACTAAGTTATGGACTTACGCTTGTATCGTTTTTACTTGTGGTACATGTGTTGTTTTATAGTTGGACTATCTTTAGATGTTAAATTCAAGAAGGACCTCGAGACAATTGCGCATTTGGAGTAATTATAGAGATCTAGTCAATGCTTTAAGATTTATGGCAAGATTTTTGTCGGCTGCTCATGGTAATTAGCACTTTTGGATAACATTGTAAACTTGGTGTTTGAGACATGTTTGTGTATTAAGGTTTAGCTCAGATCTTTTACATCGAAGATATGTATAGTATAATTTAAGTCAATGTCATGATTCTTAGTAGATGTTCTGGTTCTAATGATTAATGTTGATAGACATATCATATGTTTCCGCTGCTTAGTATTCGTTTTTTAAGAAGTAGAGATCCCTTGGTCTTACTCCTTATGAAAATTGACAGTGAGGCGAACCGTAAAGTTGATTACCAATTAATTAATTTCTTGGGGCGTTACAATTCCACTTCCAAGCTAGACACTTTATTTGTTGTCCATGCTTCCCATAACACCTTTCTCTGAACGTATTGTCATTTCTTGAAGAAGAATGATCGTTAGAATATTCTTAGGAAAAATATTTCTATACTATCATTCGCAATCTAAGACCTTTTTAGTAAACTATTTGGGAAAGATTGCACAGCTTAGTACTTATACTTATTGAATATGAAACCTATCTCATTTTTAGACTGATCATAGCCTATGCTATTGTACAGAGTCGAACTTATAACTCACATCATATCGACCTAAATTCTAATAAGATCAATCCTATGTTTCTTAGAGCCAAACAACTCTGATACCATACTGTAACGCCACACCTTTAATAACAAGTCATAAGTAAAAATATCTAATTTGATAAGACATTACTACTAAAAAAATGCAGCAGAAAAATAGTAATAAATTTTGGTCTTACAATTGACCTTATAAACCTATCAATAAAACATACCAAAACTTTTATTGCATTAAATAAAGTTTGTACAATTTAAATCTTACTAATTATATAAAATACTACAATATGCCACATTCCACATGCTGCATGCATAAATGTCCCAATTAAACAAACCAAATTGAATTCGCTTAAGTTAGTATCCAAAGCTAAAAGATCACATAGCCTCAACAGTAGATACCTAAGCAAGCATATAGATTAATATCTCTCTCCTCTCCTGCAAAATCTATGTAATTGTGAAGTGACCCAAAAAGAATTCACAATTACGCAAGCGGATTAATGAGTCCACCGTCTCAGTAAGTATAATGGCCCCGTTTGAAAACCACTTTCCCCTCCTCTTCTATTCCCTTCACTTCTCCAAAAAACACATCAACTTCAAAACATTCTTTAACTTTTTTTACTTTTATATCACATCAACATTTTTTTTATTACTTTTTAAATAAAAAAACTCACTACAATACAAATTTTTTTTTTTCACTTTTCCATATAAATTATTTCGACTTTATATCACATCAATTTTATTTTTCAATCATTCGAAAAAAAAAATCCCAAAGAGATGGGAAGGTAAGGGGTTTTCAAACGGGCCTAAAACTAATCTTTTTAAAACATGTGATAAGAGCTCCTTCCTCTTTTGGAAAATCACTCTATCTGGTGATTACCAAACAACTGGGGTTTTCAAGAGTGGTTTTATAAAAATCATAGCTGCTTGATAATCACATTAATTAGAGAGAGTTACTCACACTCCATATCCCAATTTAGAAGTGATAAAAATAGTTAATTTTATATATATATATATATATATATATATATATATATATATATATATCATCATATCTTGTAAAACATAATCATATCTGAAAACTCATAAAACAGTACATATTAATTTCCCGAGTTCTTCCCTTCGAGACAACGATTTGTAGCCGAATTTTTAGGGCCCTTTTTATACTCAATTATGAAATCATAGCCCAAGAATTTGACAGCCATTTTGGTTGAGTTTCGGTAATGATAATCTGATCGAGCAAGTAGCGTAAACTCCGTTGGTCAGTGCAAATGATGAATTTGTTGCCCAACAGATATAGCCAACATTTTTTAATGGCAAAAATTAAAGTTATCATCTCCTATTCGTATGTGGAAAAATCTAAATTTCTCCCCTTTAAAGCTTAACTAAAAAATACATGCATAAGATCGATCGGCCCCAATTCCTGAGCCTAAAGCATCACATCCAATTATAAAGGTTTTGTTAAATTCAGTAGTGTTAGCACAAGCCTGTTGTCATAGCCTTCTTCAACTGATTAAAAGCTTCTTCGGCTTACTCATTCCACGTGAATGCATCTTTTTTCAGCAACTGTGTAAGGGGACTTGCAATGATGCCATAACCTTAAATGAATTTGTGGTAATAACCAATGAGCCCAAAAATCCCCATATCGCCTTAACGGCTTGAGGCCTGGGCCATTGAACCATAGCCATGAGCTTTTCATGATCCATGAAAACTCTCTTGCTTGATATTACACGGCCCAAATAATTCACATGTTCTTGCCCAAACTGAAATTTTCATTTTTTTCACAAATAATTGATTATCTCACATAATTTGTAAAACCACCTCGAGGTGTTTGATATGTTCAGCCCAAGATTTACCATAAATTAAAATATTTTATCAAAAAACACTAGCATGTACCTTCGCAAAAGCTCCTTAAAAATTTCATTTACGAGGGATTGGAAGGTGGACGGTGCATTGGTGAATCCAAAGGTATCACAAGAAATTCATAATGCCCTTGATGAGTGCGGAATGCCGTTTTCTCAATGTCCTCCTCCGCCATTGGAATTTAATGGTAACGGGAACGCAGACCTAGCTTGAGAAAACTCAAGCTCCACTAAGCTCATCAATAACTGGTATTGGGAACTCGTCATTTTCTAGTTACATGATTGAGAGCTCAGTAGTCCACACATAACCTTCAAGAGCCGTTATGTTTTCTGACTAGCAAGACCGGTGACAATTATGGGCTTGTACTAGGCGGTACTACCTCAGTTTGTAAAAGGCACGTCACAATTTTTTCGATCTCATTCTTTTGGCAATGTGTCTAACGATAAGGCCGCACGTTGACTAGACTGCTCCCAAGCTGCAAGATGATCTTGTGGTTCTACAATCGATTTGGAGGAAGCCTGTGTGGGTCCTCAAATACCTCTTCATCAGTTCCAACTCTAATTAGAGTTGGGCCATTTCTTCTGCGCCCAAGCACGATCATACCTACTTGTCTATCCATGGTGTTCAACTAAGTTAGTGGTAAAAATTGAAAAGGCCATCCCCTTTCTCTTTTCTATAACTCCCTACACATCCCAGACTCCTCCACCACATGATGCAAGGGTGCCTTAAGCCTCCTTAATTCCACTTATCCTCCCTTTCACCAAAATCTCAACCACAACTTGCTAAAATCCAAGCAAAAAAATCCCAACATCTAGAACCATTGGGTGCCTAACATGGCGTCACTTCCATACAAGGTTACTAAGCAGAAATCAACTACAAACCTTGCAACCACAGCAGCAATCCCTTGCAGAAGCCTTAAAATTCCAATTTCTTGCCATTAGCAACAGTGACTTGCAGCATCCCTGTGTGGTTCAGCTTCAACCCAATCATTTCTGCCCATCTTGTGATAAGAAAGTTGTGGGTACTCCCACAATCCATGAGGGATGTGATTTCGTATTTACCCAGCATTCCTCTCACATTGTTCCTGCGTGGGAGATCCTGTGATGGTGTGCATAGAAATCAGGGGCTCTTCATCTTCTACTCCATTTTGTTCAACAATATCCCCATCTCCCCATTCGTCATCTTCAATCAAAAATAGTGTTTTACATCGGTGGTCAGGGATGAATTTTTAATTAGTCACACTAATTAGACAACTGAGTGGCCACAAATATGTGATTTTCTAGGGTATTTTTAGTGTTTTGAGTTTTTCTTATATATATTTTCTTTTCCTATGATAAAGCAAGTGATTTTGATGGTTAAGAGAGACTTCTTAAGGCTTCTCTATGTTATTTCAAGTTTATCCTCTTAAAAGAAGTTAAAAGACTAAAACCCTTTAAAAAAAAAATCAAATTGGGAAAGGATTACATTGGATCAAAACACCAAAACAAGGAGTGGGCTCATCAACAAAACACCTAATATGAAAATAACAATGCAGAAATACAACTGAATAGTAAGAAATAGGTCAAACAAATGACCCGGTACTCTTTTAAGGCCCGCATAAAGCGGTTACTAAAGCAAAAAGGCCACATGTAGGGATAAACCTATCTGAACCTCTGCTAGGAAAGTGCAACAACCACCGGTAGGAAGCTGAAGCAGGAAAGACACTATAAAAAATTGAAACAGGATTTGATGAAGAGGGAGTACTATCTCTAATAGCACAAGTCTCCACAACAAGTTCAAACTACAATATCATACGGAGCCTAAAACCCACAAAACCCGAGAAAAATAAAAGCAAATGACGGAAATACAAAGACAACAAAACAACATATTTACAATGGAAAAAGCAAAAAACAGTAGCATCAACGATAAAGGAGGCGAGGAAAAGGCAAATGAAAGCCTCTAACCCACTCGAACGGCAAAAGGGTGATCGAGGATGGTGGCTAGGAGTTGGAAGGCCAAAGAGGAAGGTGGACTGGCGGGTAGGAGTCCAGAGTTGACATATGAAAGTAGATCTAGCTTTGAAGATAACCAATCTAAAAACCAGGTTAGTTCCAAGATGGACAAAGCAAGAGGCGCGATGCAAAGCGACATAGAAAGATGAGCAATAGGGGAAGAGTGGAGGAGCGGCGTGCTACTGAGATTGTGGGTGTAAGAGATATCTAACTAGTGAGAAAACTCAAAAAGAGAAAAAAGAAGGCGGGGAAGGGAGGAGAGAGGGAGAAAGAACCATCCCTCCTCCCCAAATGGCTTCACCACCAGCCGAAGAGAGCCTCACCAAGGAGGAAATAATTCTCTACCTAGAGAAAAGGAAGAGCTTCTCTCTCTAAAGGAAAGAAGCGTAGAGAGCTAAGAGACTAAAACCTATTTTTGACATATAAGTGTTCTAAGTGTGAGAATTGTACATAATTAATAAACTCATCATTCTCATATAGAATCATAGGGTTCATCCCACAAAGGCCACAAAGTTAAAAAAAATTTACACAAGCAGTGAGAAGTGTAGATTGTACAAATTACGAAAATGCTACGTTGAGAGCATAGAGTACATTGTAGAAGGACTTACGAATATTAACAAAAAGGAAGAGAAAATAGAAGGGATATACACTACAAAAAAAAAAAAAAAAAAAAAAAAAAAAAGGATTTTTGCCACTTGCAGTTCGCCACGTGTACGGTCACTGTACACGTGGCGAACTGTTGGCCACGTGCAAGTGGCCACATAAATACACGTGGTGGATCCGGTTGACACTAACTGCACAGTTGGCTACGTGTATTTTACACGTGGCGAACATGGCCGCGTGTATTAAAATACACGTGGCCAATGTTAAATTTATTTTTTAATATTTAATTCTGTTTTTTAATTTCTTTTTATTTAATATATATATATTTTTGGTAGAATTCTCCAAATTTATTTTATCCAAAAATATCACAAAATCAAATTACACAAATTAATCAAAACAACAATATTTAAAAATTTAAATATCATGTACTAATAAATGTATTCGTTACTAACAACAAATACTTACACAACAATATCAACAAATTTGAAAATCTTGATCTAATAAAATTATTCGTTACTAAAAAAAAAAACACAAAATATCTACAAATCTGGAGGACGTCGCTAGGGATCACGAGGTGCAGTCCTGGGCGTAAACTCGCCAACCGGCGATTGTCCCGCAAGAGATGGTGTAACGGGCGATGGAGTCCCGAAAGGGGATTGTTGGCTCAGCAATTGTTCAACAAGCGACAACGGACCAACCGTTGTCGCATTACCTGCAAGTAATAAAAACAATTAACCTATATAATATTATATGCAAATTTAAACAAGCAATGTGAACAAATTAAAAATAAACCTAAGTGTATACATAATATGAACCATACCTGCAGGCGCACTACTAACAGACGACGTACTACCTACATGTGCAGGTGAAGACTGCTGAGCACCAGGGCATACGAACGATAATCCTGTAGAGGACATGAAGGCCTCAAACTGTCGCATGCGCCGCTCCATAGCATCAAACTGTCGTATGCGCTGCTTCATGCTGTCAGCCCGCTCTCTCTCGGCCCTCACTATGCCCTCCAACCCGTCATTCCTCTCTCTCTCGGCCCGTAACATGATATCCATCTCCGCAATTTTGTGAGCAGCCCAATCCTGAGACGTGCCCTCGGCCGGTCCCCCTCATGTGCGGGCCCTATACGAGAAACAAGTCCCGCGAACAAGAGTAACGTTCGGCCCAACCTGCCGAACCCTACCTGCATACTCGGGTCGCCCAACCGCCTGTTCGTAGGCGTCGCCAGGTGCCCAACGCACCGTATCTGATGAGACGGGATCCGTGGCAACAGGATCAGTGGACAAACTCTGTGTCATCCGCTCCTGTACGTCGTCAACATACAATACACTGGTAATTAATAAATACTTTATCACACGCATAACTAATAAATATTAATAACATAGACCAGTAGCATACGCATAGGTCCCGTGTCCGCTCGTTCAGATAAGTGCCGTCCTTCCTTGTGTGCGTCTTCACAAACGACTCGGCGCGAGTGGGGGGCGTGCCAAATGTAGATGTTTGTCGCCATACAGTTTAAATATATAACAAACATTGGATATTCATTTAATGTTAAGAAAGAACAATTACGCACAAAGATGAATTAAAACATTTACATATTGTTTCATACCTCATCGTGATTAAATCTGGCATAACTTTTGGACCCCAGACTATGGGGGATGTCATTCTACTCCCGCAGCCGCTTCATTCGTTCAGACCTCGCCTTTGCATTGAACATTCCGAAAAAAATGTAAGAATTGACATACTTAATTACTTATGTGCTATGATTAAATGAACTGTTTATTAAAAAAACACAACATTATAGTAATACAATCAAAGACCTACATACCCGATTTCTCTCAGTGCACCACTCGTGCAGTACGTCCTCCACATCCGTTTGGTCATACTTATCAAAAAACCTATCTGGCATTCTCGCACGTATTGTCAATGGTGTGTCACCGTCTCGAATATATAGCTGGGTCCTCAACTTCGACTTCCACGAACGGTGCTTACGGCCCATATCACCCCAGAATTCGTTCTGTGCCAGACGCAGGTCGACGGATACGGGTACATAAAATTCTTGCTGCACATTCAATTTAAGGATTAATTTTACCAGTTCAACAAAAACTTAATCTTAACTTTAATTTCACTAAATACATATATTAGTTTCATAAACATACCATTATGGCATCCCACATAGCCCGCTTAATCTGCTTATCTACCTTTGCCCATTCGTCCCGCAAGTGAATGTGGGACCCGCTCCGTAAAAGCTTGCCTGCAGCCCGTCTATAACGATTGCATGCTCGTCCCACGGGTTGTGTTGCAGCATTGTACTGCAACACAACTTTCTTCCCCCTCGGGAGCACCCAATTTCTCTCTGGGTCCCTAATCACCTCAAAATAGATGCTCCCGTCTGGGTTATACCCTAGTCAAAAAATATAAAACGTTAATATTAAAAAAACTAAATAACTTAATTATATTAATAAATTAAAAATTCAATTTAAATATTATACAAACTTAATAAATAAAATTTGGTAACATAATATAAGATATAATGATGTATAAAAATGTACTTACCCATCAACCGAATCTGGTCGATCCCTATGAGCTCGGTCGTTGGGTCGCCCGCATGCTCCTCGCCTACCTCATCTGCCGGGTGAGGCTCATCATCATGATCGTCATCCGAAGGCATATCCTGGGGGACATCAGGGGCCAACTGATCAGGACCCAACATCACATCGTCCCCCTCATAGGGCATCTGGCTCTCCCCCATATTTGGGTCCTGACTCTCCCCAGAAAGCGGCAACTGGCTCTCCCCAGGTGCCGAGCCCTGGCCCCCTGCCGGTGCCGACATCTGTCCCGACCGCATAGCCGGCATAGGTATCTCCCCCGGCTGTGACAGCGGGAATCTGTCATCCTGAGTCTCACTATCGGGGTTGATTGGCATAGGTGGTGTAAGGGGGTATGGATAGTACAGCGGGAATCTGCTCGGATCATGACACTCTCGCGCCCACCATCGATCAATATGACCCGGTGAGGTGATCCCCAACTGCGAGAACGTCGAGTATGGAGAAGGAGAATATCCAGCTGCGCTCGTCTGGCCGGGATCTGACCTGCTCATCCCCGCCGTACCCGGGGGCAATGGTCTATAAACGGCGTCCGGGTGGTGTGGCCACGGTGTAGTATGTAGTGCCGCTAACATCGCCGGTGTGGACGTAGTCGGGTATGGAGAAGGAGAATATCCAGCTGCGCTCGTCTGCCCGGGATCTGACGAGCTCATCTCCGCCGTACCCGGGGGCAATGGTTTATAAACGACGTCCGGGTGGTGTGGCCACGGTGTGGTATGTAGTGCCGCTGACATCGCCGGTGTAGATGTAGTCGTGCAAGGCACGGGTAGGCGTCGTGCACGATGTGCGCAAGCAGGGGTTCTCTGGTCCATCGAAACCTGCGAACAAATGTAGACAAATTAATTAAAATTCGTATTAGGAATATTAAAAAAGAATATGCATATTATACAATGAGCTCTATGCAAAATAAGAAAGTATTTTGAGTTTAAGTGAATTGTACCAACAATAAATATAGCAATCATTGTATAACATGAGCTTCAATCGGATCAATGTCGAGCCTGTCGTGATCGAATTCATCATTCATATCATTCAAGTCATCAGTGGGTAGTACGAGCGGTACGCACTCGTGATATGCATTATCTGCATCACTACTCCCTTCCCCCTGACCAACATCGTACACGTTGCGCGGTTTAGTCCTCACGGCACAAACCCAGTTTGGGTTCCTTCCATCCTCGACATAAAACACTTGGTCTACCTGAGATGTAAGCATGTAAGGCTCGTCGGTAAGCAGTTCTCCCCTGTGGATGAGGTGAGTGAAGTTAACAAACACTAGACCATAATCGTCGACTCTGAATCCTCTGTCCATCGTGGGGTCTGCCCAAATTGCACTTAAATAGGACGTACGTAGTCCTATCGTAGTACTCGACCTCAACTACATCGGTTAACTGCCCGTAGTAGTTTTCGCCTTCAACGATTGGCACACATACGCCGCTGTTCTGGTCCTCCTTCCCACATCATGGGCTAGCGTGCAGAACAGTTTTCCGTTTACCACGTACCTGTTATACTTCACTGCTGTCTCCTTCAATCCTCTACTGCGCATAACCAATTTCTGCCCCAATTCCTCCCTACGTTGATCGTCCAGGCCATCAACCTATGTTATCATTTCATATATTAAAAGAATACATCGGTTAATAGCGGCATATTGTTAAACCATATCTTAAAATGACACTGAACATAGGTAAATATTATATACGAAAATACCGCTATTTCCTTATATATGCGTGGTACCACTCGCAGAACTGCTCATGATGTTGGGCTTCAATTAGAGCGTCCGTGATGCAACCCCTAACGCATGATCGCCTAATAGCGTCTTTGTGCATCCTACATTCAGCGGATATAATATTAGAACTAATTATTATTAATAATTTTATTTGAATCCGGTTCAAATTGTAAACACTACTTACATCCGCAAATTGAGAAACTCTTCAGAGTTGAACACAATATAACGATGAATCTGATGCATCGTCAACCGGTTCAAGCTAACTCGCGTTCCCGCCCCATTGGAACCATCAGGATTTCTCAGAGGTCTGTTGTGGAAGGTTGGTGCATTTTCTAGATATCTCGAACAGAACGTTACTAGCTTGGTCGCTATGTAACCCTCCGCAATGCACCCCTCAGGAGCCGCTTTGTTGCGCACATTCGACTTGAAACCCCCAAGGCTCCTGGTGCACACACATAAACATTAAGGATTTGTCCCCGTTTAAGGAACCAATTACATGAATATATATATATTCTGCAAAATTTTACCTCTCTGCCGGGTACATCCACCTATATTGAACGGGTCCGCCGAGTCTACACTCGCGCACAAGATGCACGACCAAGTGGACCATGCTAGTAAAAAACCTAGGAGGAAATACCTGTTCTAGCTTGCACAGTGTGATACAGACGTCACCCTGCAGTCGGTCCATCTCATCTTGAGTTAGCTTGGTTTCTGAAAAATGCTGACATCTCAACGATAGGTCTAACCACTTTGTCTAGCAGTGACTGACGCAATGCAATTGGTAGAAGCTGTTGCATCAGTATGTGGCTGTCATGACTTTTTAACCCTGAAATTGTACAGTCATTCATCCGAACACACCGTGAAATGTTCAAGGCATATCCGTCTGGAACTCTCACATTTCAAAGAACCTTTAAAAAGCTTTCTTTATCCTCCCTGGACATCGTGTGACAAGCCGCGGGTATATATGTTTTACCATTTGCGGCTGTGAACGGATGCAATTTAGGTCTCAACCCCATTTCCTGCAAATCCAGCCGAGCTGCCAGGTTGTCCTTCGTTTTCCCTTTGATGTCCAAAATAGTGCCAAGTATATTGTCCATGACATTTTTCTCTATGTGCATGACATCAAGATTGCGCCGAAGAAAATTGTCCTTCCAGTGCAGCAATCTGAAGAAAATACTTTTCTTCTTCCACACAACATCATCAGCACCCCGTGCACCCGTCTTCCGCTTCTTCCGTCTCGTCTTACCCGCGTTCTCATCCCCAAACGCAATTCCGTCCAACTGTTGGAGGATATCGTCCCCGCAAGGCACATCAGGAGCACATTCTAACTCCTCAGTCTCATCAAACGTTCTTCTGTTCAGCCGCCACAGATGTTCAGTTGGTAAGTACCTCCTGTGTCCCATGTAACAAAATTTACAACCGTTCTTCAAATGTTTAGAACGTGTCGACTGCATGCAACAAGGACATGCCTTCACACCTTTGTTAGGCCAACCGGATAAATATGCATACGCCGGGAAGTCATTTATTGTCCACATCAACTGAGCTCGCATATTGAAATTCTCCATCTTCGCAGCATCTAGTGTTCATACCCCTACATCCCACAGCTCCAACAGCTCATCAATCAGTGGCTGAAGGTAGACGTCGATATCCATACCAGGTGAGCTCGGTCCGGGGATAACCAGTGACAGGATGAACGACGTTTGTTTCATGCACATCCAAGGAGGCAAATTATACGGTACAAGCAATACGAGCCATGTGCTATGCGATGTGCTCATATTCCCAAATGGATTGAATTCATCTGCTGTCAGTCCAAGCCGCACGTTCCTACTGTCTGCCATATAATCCGGATGTAGAGTGTCGAACGATCTCCATGCCTCACCGTCAGCGGGGTGCCTCAATACGCCGTCCCTAGTGCGGCCTTCTGCATGTCATCTCATATTGTGCGCAGTGTGCTCCGACATGAATAACCTCTGTAGCCGTGGGATGAGTGGAAACCATCTCAACACCTTCACTGGACGTTTTTTCCTCGACGATATTACCTCACCATCCCGATCTAAATGTATATCAGCCATCCACTTAGATTCTCCACATACGGTGCAGGTATCTAGGTCTTTATTGTCTTTCCAGAATAACATACAGTCATTACGGCACGCCAGAATCTTCTCATACCCGAGACCCATGGAACTGAGGAATTTCTTCGCCTCGTACGTATTAACCGGCAAGGCCTCATCGCAAGGAGGCAATAACTGACTGACAAGCTCCAGAATATCAGAAAAAATCTTGTTACTAATACCTCCAATGCACTTCAAGTTGTAGAAATGTACAGTAGCACTCAATTTACTGTGCTTTGTACCGGGGTGAAGTGGCTTGTCGGCAATATTCAACAACTCATGGTACTTCAATGTGTCCCTTGCAGAGGTTCCTTCATTTACTTCTCCCGACTGGCTAACATGATCGGTTTCACCTACTTTGTGCACGCCGAAGGCGTCACGCAACATGGCGTGCATGTCACCACCTTGTTCCAGGTCTCCGCCTTGTTCTGTGACTTCTACATGTTCAATGCCACGGGCAGCCGTATCTGTGACACTAGGATGGTCGTGACCCCGAACAGGAGCAGTAGGGTTTAGGGTAGTTCACCGTGCATATACCAGAAACCGTATCCCGTGGACATTCCCTTCCCCCCTGTCAGGTGGGCAAGAACGTTATCTGAGGTGTGCCGCTAGTTATTCCGGCAGTACTTACATGGGCAGTAAATTTTGCCATCAGCAGCCCTACAGTTACGAACGGCGAATGCCACGAACGCTCTACACCCGTCGTTATACTGTGTCGTACCCCTAGGTGCTGACATCCACGACTTGTCCATATTCCTCTGTACGTGAGTTAACAGTCTATGAACGAAATATGTTATTTGATTATAGCAAATAAAGTGCTTGTTTGTTTAATGTTTGTTTTAAACAGTTAACTCAAAGTATCAGTTTTTTCTATTTTTTTTAGGGTTTAGGATTTTTTTTTAGGGTTTATGGTTTTTGTTTTTTCTTTAGGGTTTAGGGTTTAGGTTTTAATATTTGTAGGGTTTAGGGTTTTTAGGGTGTAGGGTTTTAGGGTTTAGGGTTTAACTAAAATAAAAGAGTAATAAAAAAATTATCTCTCTCTTTTTTCTTTTTTCTTTTTTAATATTCTTCTTTCTTTTTTTAGGGTTTAGGGTTTAAGTTTTTAGGGTTTAGTTTGTAGGGTTAGGGTTTGAAGGTTAGGGTTTAGGGTTTAACTAAAATAAAAAAGTAATAAAAAAAAAAAAGATCTCTCTCTTTTTTCTTTTTTCTTTTTTAATATTCTTCTTTCTTTTTTTAGGGTTTAGGGTTTTTGATATTTTTTTTTTTAGGGTTTAGGGTTTAGGTTTTTAGGGTTTAGTTTTTAGGGTTAGGGTTTGAAGGTTAGGGTTTAGGGTTTAACTAAAATAAAAAAGTAATAAAAAAAAGATCACTCTCTTTTTTCTTTTTTCTTTTTTAATATTCTTCTTTCTTTTTTTAGGGTTTAGGGTTTTTGGTATTTTATTTTTTTTTAGGGTTTAGGGTTTAGGTTTTTAGGGTTTAGTTTTTAGGGTTAGGGTTTTAAGGTTAGGGTTTAGGGTTTAACTAAAATAAAAAAGTAATAAAAAAAAATAAGATCTCTCTCTTTTTTCTTTTTTCTTTTTTAATATTCTTCTTTCTTTTTTTAGGGTTTAGGGTTTTTGGTTTTTTTTTTTTTTTAGGGTTAGGGTTTTAAGGTTAGGGTTTAGGGTTTAACTAAAATAAAAAAGTAATAAAAAAAAATAAGATCTCTCTCTTTTTTCTTTTTTCTTTTTTAATATTCTTCTTTCTTTTTTTAGGGTTTAGGGTTTTTGGTTTTTTTTTTTTTTTAGGGTTTAGGGTTTAGGGTTTAGGTTTTTAGGGTTTAGTTTTTAGGGTTAGGGTTTAGGGTTTAACTAAAATAAAAAAGTAATAAAAAAAAATAAGATCTCTCTCTTTTTTTTTTCTTTTTTCTTTTTTTTAGGGTTTAGGGTTTTTGGTTTTTTTTTTTTTTTAGGGTTTAGGGTTTAGGTTTTTAGGGTTTCGGTTTGAAGGTTAGGGTTTAGGTTTTTAGGGTTTAGGGTTTTGGTTTTAAGATTAGGGTTTAGGGTTTTATGGTTTAGGGTTAGGGTTAGGGTTTTAGGGTTTAACTAAAATAAAAAAATAATTAAAAAAAAAATCTCTCTTTTTTTTCTTTTTTTTTTCTTATATTATTCTTTCTTCTTTTAGGGTTTAGTGTTTAGGGTTTTTGTTTTTTCTTTAGGGTTTAGGATTTAGGTTTTATTGTTTGTAGGGTTTAGGGTTTTTAGGGTGTACAGTTTTAGGGTTAGGGTTTAAGGTTTATGGTTTTTGCTTGTTTTTTAGAGTTTAAAGTTTAGGAGTTTGGTTTTGAGATTAGAGTATAGGGATTTTTGTTTTAGTTTTGATTTAGGGTTTATTGTTTAGACATTTGTTATAAATTGAATAATAAAATAAATTATTGTAAATGGTAGACGGTGGCCAAATTTATTTTCCTGTATCTATCCAATAATTGTTAGATACGATCATTTTATTATAAAATGATGGCGAGTTTACTTTGAAATGTTTTTTTTTTTTTTTTTTTTGTAAAAAAATTGCCTGAAAATGAACAATTAAACTTTTTTTTTTGTTCTTAAAAAAAAAATTGTTGAAATAGTACCGCATACTTATTTGCATTTTATTGGTTTGCGTCATTGATTTTATGATGAAGTTAATAAAATAATGGCGAGATTGTTTTTTCTGTTCAAATGTTTTAGCATAAATTGCCAAAAATAATAATCGCAACACAAACTCGTAGTACAGTAAAACATATCACAAAAAAAGAAAAATAACACAACTGTACGAATATTTTCCATGCATAACGACCAACCACATCAAAACACATAAAATTACACAACAATAGATATACAAACCCAACAAAATCAACAGCATTGCATGGACCATTATTAATTGCTAAATCCACAATTATTATATGAAACTATTAAAATAATTAGGAACATATTTTAAACAAATTAATTTATATGCACCAAGTTTATTATAGCCAAAAATAAAGAAGAAGAAAAAATATGTCAAAATTACTCACAATTTATGCACAAATATTTTTTGGAGTGTATTTTATGCTCCTTAGCCAAATTGTACTTGCATTAAAACAATATTAGTCAACATATAATATCCCCCACTGTCGAGGTTTCAGAGAGAGAGAGAGAGAGAGAGAGAGAGATAGAGACAGAGAGATGTAGAGATTACCCCAAAGACTGTGGTTCCGACTGTGGTTCAGTTAGAGAGAGAGAGAGAGAGATAGAGAGAGAGAGAGAGACAGAGAGGGAGACAGAGAGCTAGGTTGGTGCACGCGTGGTGCTGTGACGGCCAGAGAGGGAGCTGGCCAGAGAAGACAGCGGAGGGGCGGTGGTCGGTGTGAACGTGCGTGACGGAGACGGAGAGGGAGAGAGAGAGAGTGAGAGTGAGAGAGAGTGAGAGAGCTGAGGGAGAGTCTGTGAGAGTGAGAGAGAGATCGAGAGCTGAGGGAGTGAGAGAGTGATCGAGAGGTAGGGAGATAAATGGGTAGCTTCCTCCGGAAGCTACCCATTTTTTTTTTTTTGTAATTTTTATAATTAAAAATTGACCAGGTGGCGCGCGGGAATTGTCCCGCGCAGGTCACCTGGCCAAATTTTGGCCGCGTGGCGTAATGCCACGCGGCCAATTAGAGACGTGTATCAGTATACACGTCTCTAAATTGGCGACGTGTATACTAATACACGTTGCCATTTGTTTTTTTTTAAAAAAAACAAAAAACAAAAAATTATATATATATATATATATATTTGTATTTGTAAACGCAAACACAAACACAAACCCTAACCCGACCCTAAGTGTATGTAATATATATAGTGTTAAACCCTAAGCCCTAATATATATAGAGTTTACATAAACCATAACCCATAAAACTAAACCCTAAACGATAACCCTAAAACTAAATCTTAAACCCTAAGTCTAAGTATATATATATATATGTATATATATACTGTGTATATAAATTTCTTGACGTGAATACTGTATAATATTCTATATAAATGATATATTTCATATATATATATATATAGGTCCTATATATATATAGGGTTAGGGTTTTATTAGATTAGTATTCCATTAACGCAAAGCCTAATTAGAGTTAAGGTTTACTTATAAGTATACCATATATATGTAAAGTACTCAACACGTAAAACGTAAATATACTATAAACATATTGCAAATAGCCCATAAACCCTAACCCTATGTCTATATACTATATATAGTCATAAACCTTAACCCTAAGTGTATGTACTTTGCTATGTTGCATTTTTTTTTGTTCATCGCCGTATAATTATATATATATATATATATATATATATATATATATATATATATATAGCACAAATTTGGTTTAATTATGCATTTAGTACTATATATAGACATAAACCTTAACACTAAGTGTATATACCTATTATATATATCTATAAACCCTAACCCTAAGTGTATATACTATATATAGCTATAAACCCTAACCCTAAGTGTATATACTGTATATAGCTATATAAGTATACTATATATATATATAGCCATAAACCCCAATATTAGGGTATATACAAGTCGTTATAAATGTATATAGTTTCGGCACGCCGTTTACATGCATGCATGCATATATTATATATATGTATATAGTATTATGGATAGGATTTTTAACTTTGTTATTGTACTGCATTTTCTTTTTTTTCTTAACGTAGATGGTTTACAAAACCAAACCTTAATTTGGTGTTATAATATATATACCAAACCTTTTTTTTTTATGCTTACAATTTGATAAAATTCATAAATCAACATTATGGGACTTGAGCTGGTGACAAATACTGTTTTCACCCCCGTGGAGTGAGTCAGTCACAGTTTGATACACTTTTGAACATTGAACTGGATCAAATGATAGAGGCATGCAAAATTATATTTGTATAATGTATGCTATAATGATCGGGACCACAAGGCCAACACATTGAGATGGATGTTCTATTTGACAAGTTTGGCTTCTTTGCAAGTGTAAATGAAGTACACATCATGGTAACTAACTTCGGGGAAAAAAATGAGAGGTATATCATTAAAAAATGATATATTAAAAAAATAAATTATAATTCGATATAATTTAAATTATATATATATATATATATATATATATATATATATATATATAATTAATTGATGTAAATACAAATACAAACACAAACCCATGCAACCCTAAGTGAATGTACTGTACACATTGCTAAACCCTAAGCCATAAAACTAAACCGTAAACTATAAATTAAAACTAAATCCTAACCCTAAATTTAAACCCTACCATTAAGTATATATATATATATATATATACTATACTAAACCCTGACCATAAAATTGAACCCTAAAACCCATAATCATAAGTGTACATACTATATGTAAGCCATAAACTATAACCTTAACCCTAATCTTAAGTGTATGTACTATATATAGCTATAAACTCTAACCCTAAATATATATACTATATATATAGTTATAAACCCTAACTCTAGGATCAAATGATAGTTCGACTAAGTTTTGAACATTGAACTAGATCAAATGATAGAGGCATGCAAATTTATACTTGTGTAAGGTATGCTATAATGATCGGGACCACAAGGCCAACACATTCAGATGGATGTTCTATTTGACAAGTTTGACTTCTCTGCAGGTATTAAAATACACGTGGCCAACTGTGCAGTTAGTGTCAACCGGATCCACCGCGTGTATTTACGTGGCCACTTGCACGTGGCCAACAGTTCGCCACGTGTACAGTGACCATACACGTGGCGAAAAACTATTTTTTTTGTAGTGATCAACCTGTATGTAAACCCTAAAACATAACAATAAGTACAATACATACTATATATAATTATAAACCATAACTAAATATAGCACAAATCTAAGGTTGGGGTATATAATAAGAATTTTTAATAAAAATAAATTCAAAAAAATTTAAATACAAGTATTTATTTGAATACTGTACAAAACTAATTAGTTTATAAACTCTAATTTGGTATAGTATACATAGTAATATTATCATGTACATACTATTTGTTTTTTTTTTTTTTTTAAAAAAAAAAAGAATTCCAAAAATATTTTTTAAAAAAACACCAGTTGGCCACGTGGCATACTTACACGTGGCCAACAGAATGCCACGTGTATTTAAATCCACGTGGCCAAATTCAGCCACGTGTATTTTTACACGTGGCCATCTCGCCACGTTGATAATACACGCGGCCAATTGGCCGCGTGTAGAAATGCACGCGGCTAATTGTTTTTACGCCACAGATGGCCACGTGGCTAGTATAAGACGTGGCGATCTGGCCATGTGTCTACAGTAACCGGTACTGTAGACACGTGGCGATTTACGGTGTTTTTTGTAGTGTCATTTGATGAATAAGATTGAGTGGTACAACATGCTTGTTTCTTTATGTGTGTAAGTTGGTATAATTTGCATTGTACAAGGCCCCTGTGTTTATATAAAGGATTTTCCTTGAAAAAATATTTGGTTTTCATCTTTTGACTATCTCTTGTCCAGCTCCATACAAGAAATGGGCAAATCCACCATTGAATATGTAGGACCACATGGAACCAACATGTGATCCTACAGATTTAATGATGAATTTATAAAAGAGATGGATAAAAGATGGGTAAGCGATGGATGTATAACATCTCTCTTTTTGTCAGCAAAGGATTTTTGTATGAAAATTGAAGTTAAGTTTTAATTGATATTGTAACAACCCCGGAAAAAAAAAAAAAAAAACGCTAGTCACATCTTCGCTATTACCTCTAAAAGATTAGTCAATTTGAAGCTTTTCTATAATATAAAGCTCAATTTCATCTAATAACTAGGTAATGTAGACTTATGACACTTGTGACCATCTTTATAAATCACTCATTCTATGTGAGCTACTCATCATCTTCTCAATGTAGGTCCAGGATATTACAAACTCTCTCTCGAACTCCTGACGTTCTCGTTAGAGCTACGTTATGCGGTACTAAAGTACAACATGGCCTAGCGTTACTAGGTGGCTCTGATACAATTTGTAACGACCTAGAAAAAAAAATGCTAGTCAAATTGCGCTATTACTCCAAAAGACTAGTCAATTTAAAGTTTTCCTATAACTAGGCAATATGAGACTTAGCATACTCATTGCCATTTTTATAAATCATCCACTCTGTGAATTACTCCTCATATTCTCAATATGGAATCGAGATGTTACAAATATTATTATATAAAGGATTTTGATTAGGACCTATTCACTCTTTTAAGTCAAAATGCTCAAACTTTTTCAGGTGCTCCCTCTTTTACAAAATATGGCCAAGTTTGATAAACCAAAACAATTATATGCATTAAATCTTACAGCCATCCGACTGTTTGGCTCTCAAAATTGATCTCTATACAATTTCTTTTCTTTTCTTTTTTTAACCAAATAACTTATTCGCACACCTATAGTTATTATTATTATTATTATTATTGTTATTATTATTATTAATGACATTTTTCACCTTTGTTAAAGGGATGATCAAGGTTATGAATAAGCTTTGGGAGTAAATTATTTTTTAAGTAATGCTATATATAACGCATTTTATCTCTATTTTATTATATTAATGTGATACAATTTTGTAGTCATTGTAATTTTTTTTTAAAAGAAAAATTCTAAGTTTGGAAAAGTGCGAATTTTCAAGAAAATGAATCTTATGATATGTTGGGAATCATTTATGATAATCATCTACGTCTAAATTGTATTCTTCGGAAACCTCCGCCTACATCACCATTCAATATTTCTTGGCCCACTATTAGCCAAACCACCTGGGTACTGGGTCCAATGTGAGTAGGATCGCTTAACCATGCTTCATAATTGAAAAAATGAGCACCATGGAAATACATGCCACTCAGCCAAAGAAAGATGATGGAGAGTTGCCGTTTTTTCCTCTTTTCGGATGGTAAATATTTCTCAAAACATGGAGTGTAAATCAAACCTATGTTTGAATTGAAATTGAGATACTGCTACAAGTTTTTCCCCTCTAAATCAGATAGATTTCATACAGGAGCGAAACAATCAACCTATTGATATTGGAAGAGCCAAAAGATTTTTCCAATGTATCATTTTTGGGTCCAATGAAATTCATATGTATAGGAAGAAGTCCTGTCAAATAGAGATTTTTTTTATAAGAAAAAAAAAAAAAAAAAAAAAAAACTAGAGTTGATTTAAAGAAGAGTACGTTGTATAGCATTACTTTTATTTTTTATTTTTTATTTTTTATTTTTTATTTTTGTGCTCTTTGTGAGTAAAATTATCAAGGAAAGAAACAAGAGCAGAAGAAATTATTCCCAAATCATTATTGGTTGCATTTTATTCCGACCTTTGTTCTAGGGTGGGGTCTTTTACTTGTTGGGTATGCCTTAGCAAGTGAAAAAAGAATGATATGCTGTCTCAAGCAGAGTGAGTGGTACGATAGCATCCCAACCACAATTTTGATTTGATAGCTTCGTATTCGTGATAAGTTTGGAAGTGGTAATTTTATTTTATTTTTTATATAAATTTTTCATTTTTATTGAGTTGTTGTGAAAATACCCTTCAATCCATCACATTTAGAATAGCCTCTTAAATTTATAAGTATACTAATGTGACCCATTAAACTATTAAAATATGTCAAAAATATATTACTTTTATCGAAATATTCCTATAATACACTATGGCAGTTTGATGAATCATATGAGTTTACTTGAAAGTCAGGAAGCTATTCTAAAATCGATTGTTAGTGCAATGGTATTTTTTTTATATTTTTTTCCTTTTTTTTTTTTTAAATGAATGACATGAGAAATTGTTTAAAACACGTTACATCAGTCCGTATGAAAGAGTAATACTACATATCATCCCCTTATCCCCCTTTTATCCTCACAAAATTCATAAGGCTCTTAAAATCATCATTAGATCAAAATCCAATAATGATCTATCATAAATTCAATGGTAATTTTAAGAGCCACATGAATTTTGAGAGGATAAAAGGAGGACAATGGGATGATATGTTGCATTATTCCCGTATGAAATGAGTGTAAAAAGTAACATTACTTTTTTTTTTAAAAAAATGCAAATTAGATCTTATGATTTACTTGATTTGCAAATAACTCTGTTTAGTATCAAACTGAACTCAAAAGTTTCGAGGTATACCAAAAAAATAATTTACTCACTACAGTCAAATTTCGTTCACTACATTAACATATTCCGATACTATGACATGTCATAGCCAATAAAATTATATCACGTGTCCTATTTAAGTCAAAATCACACTAATAAAATAGGTTAAATAACTTAAATCATATGACTGATTTAATATATTTAAAAAAAAAAATTAAATAAAAAAAAAAGAAAAAAAAAAGAGAGAAACTCGTAGCTCTTATTCCACCACGTCTGTTGTTCGCGCTGTCAGCGGGTTTTTTGTGCTTGGGATATGTGAGGGTGACGGAGTTGTTTGTCACCCGAGAACGTGAGGGACAGGAACGCGTGAAACTGGGTGGGTCAATGGTGGTCAACGGTGATGGAAGTACATCTCAGACATACATTGAATCTGATTGGTAATTTAGGTTCAATTAATCTTGAAGCGATGGATCCTTTTCAATAAAATCTTTTTTTTTTTTTTTTTTTTTTTGGGCTGAATAAAATCATTTAAATCTTATATAACCTTTGCTCTTCCTTTGGGTGACAGTGATAGATGCTGCTCACGTGGAATACACAATATGTTTTTCTTAAAAACAAATAAAATATATGGAAAATGTTTAAATATGTCACGCGCTGGGGAGTCACAGCCTCACAGACGGTAACCCGATCATGGTTGGGCCCAAGTTTGTCGGTATCCACCAATCACGTTTCACGGGTTCACGCCACGTTTGGGTAATTTTATTATTACGCTTGGAACCTATCGAAGAACTCCCCGGCCAATCAATAAAAATATATATATATATATATATATATATATATATATATATATATATATATATATATATATATATATATATATATATCAATTATGAGACAAGTTCTATTTACTGTGCGAAACACGGAATTAGCCCTTACTTCTTTCAAGTCAATGTGAGAGATGGGTCTTTCTTTAAGTGATTAATGCTATTATTTATATTTAGGAAAAAACGTTATTTCAAACTACTACTTAATTGGTAAAAGAAATAATTTATTTATATTTATTTATGCTTTTTTATATATCTACATACAACAAAATTTTAAATCCATCATTGAATTTGTAGGGCTCAATGTGAGTTCCATAAATTTAAAAGTAGATTTAAAAATGAGATGTGCAGAGATGTATAGGAAATGTAAAAATATCATTTCTCAATTGATAATGTCTCTTTCAAATTTTTAATTAGGACAATATCTCTCAAACTATCAAAATATTGTCAATATTTTTCAAGATCAGAAAAAAGACAAAAATGATTTTACAATTTTTTTTTCAATAAAACAAAACTACCCCTATAAATTCAAAAATATATATATAAAAAAAAAACCAAAAAAGTTAATTTAAAAGAAAATGAAATTTTTTAATTTCTTTAAAAAACAAAAAATTTTAATTTTAAAAAATAAAACGAAAACTTATTTAGTTTTTTATTTAATTTTTAATTTGGCCACAATTGTGTTTTTATGTATTTCTATATTGAAAGTTTGGTGGAGACACGGTCATTGTCACCCCAAAACACAACTTATGACCACATTTATCCACGTAACAACTTTTGCTTTTACTTTTTTTTTTTTAAAAAAAAAAAAAACCAAAGCTAGCTAGAAGACCACATTGCCATATGAACAATGTGGTTAAGAGTTGTGTCTTGGGTGACAAAATATCATATCTCTACTATCAATTAAGTGGTAGTTTGAGAGGAGTATGTAGACTTTACTCTTATATTTATTTATTTTAAATTGATTGACATGATATATTTTAAATATAAAATACTTATAATAAATGAGTATAAGCAATAACATTATTTTTTATATATAAATATTATGTTTGCTTTTAAAAACTTACTCTTTAATATGATAATAAAAATTACTATTAATATATATATA
Source organism: Alnus rubra (assembly GCA_028654335.1). Classification (NCBI taxonomy): domain Eukaryota; kingdom Viridiplantae; phylum Streptophyta; class Magnoliopsida; order Fagales; family Betulaceae; genus Alnus; species Alnus rubra. The sequence goes on from JAJPGS010002212.1 coordinate 2,471,381, forward strand.
TATAAAATCAGTCCAAAATTCAAAGTCAGAAAATAACGACTTAAACAGCATTTCTCTTTATTTATTACCTTAACCAGTTAACCCCCATATGCATTTCAAAATGGGAAACCCGTGAGCTAAATTAATCATCACCTGCAGGTCATTCAATCGCCTCTCTTAGACTTTTCCTCAACAGGGCACAAGCATCCCCGCCAACAGGATTTTCTTTCCCATTTCAGCTCTCACTTTCTCTCTCTCTCTCTCTACGATTTGCTTTCTAAACAAACTCTTTCACTCCCACAATTCCTACGATTCCGCAGACATGTACCCGAACCCGTCTTCCTCATCCTTATCGTCCCAAAAGCCCATGGGCCCCACCGGCCTCACCCGGTACGGTTCGGCCCCGGGCTCCCTCCTAACCACGGCCGTCGATTCCGTCATCGGACCCAACCGCGAATTCTCGGCCCTTCGATCGCCATCCTCCCTTATGGGCCACCCCCAGTACTTCTCGGCCGACTCGTCTTCCATCACCTCCGAGTCAACCTGCAGGGTCAATTCCTCCGACGATCCCAAACAACAGCAGCAGCAGCCGCAGCCGCACAAAGGGTTACAGAGATCTTACGGTCTGAATGAGATGGCCGTCGTTGGGGATTTCGCAACGGCTAGTAATTTCAGAAGTGGCGGTGGATCTTCTGCTCCCTCGTCTTTGGTCCGCCAGAGAAGCTCTCCTGCTGGGTTTCTTAGCGATCAGCTCGCTTCTGCTTCTGATAACGGTACGTACGTGCAGCGCTTTACTTTTACTTTTTACCTTTCACATTTTTCTTTAATTTGCTTTTCCATTTTTCGTTTCTGAAACAGCTTCTTGAATTTTGCCTTGAAAATGACACGATTTTTTCGTTGCTTGAATGAATGGCGTGCTAGAAAAATTTTGTACGGGATGGTTTTTAACTTTACTAAGAAGCAGAGTCATTTGATTGGTCGGGATCTGAGTACAGATGTACAGTGTACCACAAGTATTCAGACCCGGATGAATTGACGAAAATGACACGCCCAGGATAGTTTATATGACGAAATTACCCTTCTGTTCTTCTTTTGGGTTTTTTCATTCACGTGCGAGTGGATTCATTGGCTTTAATCACGGTTTTGTCCTCGTTGATTAGTGTTGTAGTTAAATGCGGGATTAGGGGAAGTTAATGACCTTTGACTTCTCTTAAAAGTAGGGAGGGACTTGGGGAGGGCCTTTCTATGCGTCCAGGATTAACGTTGACTTAATTCAAGTACAAAACGCGTAGTCTAGCGTTGCATTTTGTGTATGCTCTTTTACATAAAAATCAGTTTTTTTTTTTTTTTTTTTTTTTAGATCATAAAAACCAGTTTTAAGTGCTCATTAAGTGATTTTTACTTAAAATAAAATAAAATGAAGTACTCATTTTTAGTTGTACAAGAGTGTACTAAATAGAATTATTCAACTTTAAATAACTGATTGGAGAAATTCCAAAAGTACTGAATTTTTATTAGCTGTGAGTTTGTGTAAATTTTTTGAACATGGAATTTAACAGTTTTTACCTTCTCAAATGCTTAAATCTTAACAGAGGCAAAGCATTTTGTTATTGTCATATAATTCAATCTTATATTAATTATTATCTACTATGAAATATTCAATCTTATATTTCATTTTTTTTAACACTTTTCCTAACCACACACATCATCCAGCTGATGGATCACGTGTGAGCGTGGTGTAGTAGGTGTAATTTCTGTTCAGATCTCTCGATGATGGTTTTTTTATTTTAATCAGCCATGGAGGATAGTTCACCTTGGAAGATGATGATGCGTGTGGGATTATTATTATTATTATTATTAATTAATTAATTAATATTAATATTTTATAACATTAGGAAGTTTAAATGTGCGGTATAGATAAGCATCTAAGGCAAAGTGGTCCCTGTTGTAGAAAGGAGGGAAAAAAAGAGTAGGGCAAAAGTGGTGTTTTTCTTTTCCTTTCTTTTACGTGTTTGGTCCCACTTCTCCATATCATTTTGGCAATCATCAGCAGCAAAAATTATATTTTTGCTATAAATAATTAAGATTATTCATGCATCAATGTGAACTTCACTTGGGGTTTACAGAGGCCCTGATTCTTTTATTAGAGAAAGTGTAGACACTTACATTAGGAGGGTGGTTTTGTTATCACTAACCTTTTTCTTTCTATCTTTTGTCTCTTTATAATATAGTTTGATACTTAATTTTAGCCAAAAGGCCACTCCAATGAGCTAACTCTTCAAAGCATTTCAAATAGTGCTAGACAATGTGAAAAGGCAAAAAGGACGGATATAAAAATATCATTTTAATGGATGATTATATCTATTTAATTTTCAACCTTCTTTTGGGACAGAGTGGTCTTCTGAGATTATTTTATATTTTAATAAGAAAGCATCCATTCAAACTGCAAGGTTTTTTTTTTTTTTTTAATTTCTTTTCTTTTTCTTTGGGGCACATTGAAAGAGTTGCCTTGATTTTATGTCAATGGGGATATATCAAGGGATAAGGATCTCCATTAATTTATTGTCCAATTGCTAGCAATTTGGGCAATACATATGAAAGAGCTCGCATGGGACCCACTTGCCTGAATAGGTAACCGAACAGCCCAAAATTTATTTGGGCTGGTAGGTTCCATATAGACTCTCTCACAAATACGTGTACAAGGTGTGTGTACAAAAATCATTTTCCCTTCTCAAATTGCTACATATCTCAATCCTATACTAAGAGTTAGTTTATTGGATGATAGGCTTTAGGGGGTTTTCTTATAAGTCTATGACCCCACCCCACGAATTTATTGGGAAACAACTTCTTTTCTCATATCAAAATAAATAAATAAAATAAGAAAGTACAATACACTTTTTGTAATTCTCTGTTAATTAAGAATACTATGATCAAGGTATACTATCCTCTTGGTATGGCGTGTCAGACTACATTCATCTAGAGAGATGGTAGAGAAGTCGAGAAAAAATGAGTAAAGTCAAGAAGTGGGGTCGGTTAATTAAGAAATACATCCGGAACTCCGGCTATGTCCTGTTTGATATCTTTCCCAATGCATCCAACAGCAGCACCTTCTGGATTTGGCTATCTAGGTCATTTGGTGTTCAAACTTCAGCAAATTAGCCTCGATACTGTTGTCATAGGAAATCCCTTTAGATGAACTATCAAATACAAACATGCCCCAGGTGGGTATGAAAATCTATGAGTTTTTTATGCTGTAGCATTCGGCTGAACTATCCATTTTGTGGAAGTCAAAAACCAAGCCTATGGGCTCTCAATTTGGGAAATCTTTTTGGTCCTGTAAGTGTCCATGGTAGTTGGCTGTTATGTAATAGATTATCTTTTTGGCTATTTATTTCCTTTAGGTACTTTTGATTGGGGATTTAATGTAGGGCTGGGATTAGAGCTTCTTTTTCAGTTCTTATCTATCTCTTTCTATTGATTTTTTTGTTCTTTTTTTTTTCCTCTTTATTTCTTTCTCTTTCATCTTCCACTTGCCTCTTTAATCCTGCTTGTTTTCTTTACTTATCTTTAATTGATTAATCAAATCAGATCTGCAAACATCCTTATGAGCCTGATAAACCCAAAATTCTATTCCCTATTCTTACTGCTATCAATCTCTAATCCCCATACTTTACCCTAATTGACCTACTATCTTTCAAATTAAACTTTAACCCTAATATCCCTGATCTAGCGCTGGAAATTGCAGGATTCAGCCTCTGTCCTGCATCAGTTTTCTGATGGTAGACTATATTCAATGCAAGGGATCATTCTTAATGATGTATAAAAAATAAAGGGGAAACTTCACTTTAACCTCTCTGAACTTCCATCACTTTTGCAATGTCTTCTTAAATTTGAAAAACTCTCAATTTAGTGTATTAAACTTTAAATATTTTGCAATGTCACTCCGCCGTTAGGGCTTGGGATTAAATCAAACTGCAAAATGGTTGAAATGACCTTTTTACCTAGAAAAATTTTATAAATTTCAAATTTACCCTTAATTAATTTTTTTTTTTTTAAAAAAAAAAAGTGACTGGCGCAAGGTGACCTAACATGGGTCACGACCAGACCCACGATTACAAGGTCAATTCTTTTTCTTTTTCTTTTTTTTTTAAAAAATGAGGTAATTTTGAGAACTTTGCACCCCTTTGTTATGATTTAACATAAAATCCTAACGAATAAGTGATATTGCAAAAAATTAGAAGTTTGATACACTAAATTAAGAGTTTTTGAACTTTGGAGGGACATTGCAAAAGCAATGGAAGTTCTGGGAATTAAGTGAAGCTTTCCCTAAATTAAATAACCTTGTCACCTGAGTGAAAGATTTTGTGCCTAAACCATGGAGAATTGGAGAATTTCATGGAGAATATTGTTGTATCGTTTTTACATTTGTTGTATCTTTGGACGGAGGCTTTTTTGTTACCCGTGTCTATTAGCTTTTCTGATTTTCTTGTTCGTTTTTCTTTGCCTTCTTAGGCATTTCCTTGTGTATACTTCCAGTATACTAGAGGGGGCCTTACACTTTTTTTTATAAAATTTCATTTACTTATAAAAAAAAAAGATTGTGCCTAAACCACGACTTGTCATGTATCTTAACTGATGGCCTCTCAGTTGTGGTATGGAGTAAATGCAGAGAGAACTCCATTGGTACTCCATTTCCTTCCTCTGGTCAGAAATGCCAGGATGAGGAACTGCATGAGAAAGGGCACCCCTGATTCTATTCCTTCCCCATATCAGGAAAAGCGGGTGGAAAAGGACAGTATTAGAAAAGAAGAATTAAAATTTTAATAGTAATTCAAGAAGTGGTTCAAAAATTTCAGCTTGAATATTTACAAGATCAACAATAGATTTGTCTTTTTTGTTAGAAAAGAAGAAAAAAAAAATTTGTCTGTGGTATAGTGGCCGCATTAGCAATTTGTAAGCCAGATGGAGGCCCTAAAACTTGCCTCTAGTTTATGTATCAAACATCATGATAATTCTTAAAGCTCAATGCATGAGTAAAACTGCTCCTAAAATTATATGCATCAACTGAAGTTGGGCATGTTACTTAGCCCTTATTTTGTTCCAACCTGACTTTTGTAATGATTTTATCATATTCCCAAAAGGGGCTGAGGAATATCTGGTGTAATTATTGTATAAGTTTGGGTTCGGCTGAAAGATCAGAACATTCCCAACTTGTGATACTACCCCACCCTCAGTTTTTGAGGCCTTTAATGTGCTAGCCTAAAAAGGTTGTGCTTATAAGCACGGTAAATTTACCACCGCTGGGTTGGGTTCAACTAGCAATGTTGAAATTCTGATTGTGATAAATGTGTACTTCCACAGATGAAAACAACAAATAAAATACTATTCATATTAATAGTAATATTAATTCATGATGATTGTTACTGTTATTATAAATTCTTTTTGGTAAGTACAACTTGTTTTTATAGGTTTTGAATTGAAATCTGTAACTAATGACAACCAAATGGCAGGCTTTCCAGTTACAAGGGGATCTGCAGGCTACATGTCAAAGGGTGGCTCTAATGGTGGACACGGAGTATCAAGGTTGAACTCTCAATTAAGCTTCACAAGGCAAGATTCTCTTTCTCAGATCTCGGAGGTAAGTGAGGATGTCATTGATGGCATTAGCTCTGACAATGGCCACCAAAATGCTAGGCATTCTTATGCCACTAATAGCTTTGGAATGGACTCCTGGGACAACACAAATTCTATAATATTTTCAGCCCCACACAGCAAACGAGCTAAAAATCTTGACGGAGAGATGTTCCACTGTTTGCATGCTTTAGAAACTCAGGTATTAAAACTATTAATGGATCTTTCATTGAGGCCTTTTCACAGCAGTATATCTTATATATATAACATGTGACTTCTGATAATCGAAGGAATAAAGTGCAAACTTATAATTTATAGCCCTTGTAACTTGATAACTAAAATGTACATATGTATGAGTAACAAAAGGAAAGGGAATTAATGGCTAAGGAATGTTGACTTTAATCAACCTGAACTCATACAATGAATACATTAAATTATCCACCACGCATCGCCTTCAAGCTCATAGCTTTTGGATCCAAACTGATCCTGAAAATGATGTTTTCTCTTGTTACCATGACGTCCACAATTTTTGGTGGATTAGCCAAACGCCTTTTTTTTTCCCTTGCCGGCTCATCACCCTTTTCATTATGGATAATAGCTCCTAAGTGACCCGTTTGTTTGTACTCTTGAAGGTCCCATAAAAATTGATATTATGAAGTATCACATGAGGGTGGCTTCTGCTAAAACTCTTTTTGCAAGTCAGCATCTGATATATTTGCTGCAGAATCTAAAGGTCGCATTTGCCATATTATACTCCCATGATAGCTTCTGAGTTCTGTTTGCCACTTCAACTGAATGGAGCCCTTTCAATTCAAACACAATTTTGTTTCGTGCTAGCCCAATATGCATCTGTAGTTTAATACTCCCTACGCTAGGCATACTTGGATGATATATCAATAGAGTGGCTTGCTTTAACTTCTCTTAGAAGTTATAGTAGTTGCAGTTTTCATCTTTAAATAGAAAAGAGGCTAAGGAATGATAAAGGAAATAAGAAAGAATGAGACAAGAAGGCAAGAAGTAACCCTAGATTGTAGTAATTATAGTGAAAAATATTACCAGTTTTCTAGACCTCTTTTTTCTTTTCTTTTTTTCAGTTGGATATATTTTCTGCTGGATTGTGTCAAGAAATTATTCTTCAAGGACAAATAAAATTTCTTTGAGCTTTTAATTAGAGCATGATTTTGTAGTTGATGTGTGATTTTGCAATGGAGTTAAATAAGTTCTTCTTTTCCTTGACCTTTGAACAATTCACAATTCTGGTGGTTGATATTTCCTATCCATCGTCATTTCAGTTTAGCATGCCACAGACAACTCTTGAGATGGCCACCGTGGAGAAGCTAATTCATATCCCTGAAGACTCTGTTCCATGTAAAATTCGCGCTAAACGTGGCTGTGCGACTCACCCCCGAAGCATTGCTGAAAGGGTTAGTAAAAACTCTGAAGTAAATTATTTATTAATATTATATGTAATACTCACAGTAAGATCAAATTACTCTGTTTTGGTTTATGTATCATGAATCATGTAGATCTATTATTGTGAATGCATAATAATCATAAAAATTTGTCATTGTTAATGGGGCCATCACTTGGAATGCTGGATAGAAACAAAATCCCCCCTGGCCCGCGGGAGCACTTTCAGAGTTCACTATAAAAATAGGTTGCTTGTATATTTTTACTCGTGAAACAATCGCTAAAAGGTTTTATGATTACATTTGACTGTCTCATAATAAAAGGATTTTTTTTTTCCTTTTTATTGTGTGTGTGAAAAGGAAAAGATTTTGCTTTTGATTAAAGAGTTTAGCTAGAACATTTCCAAACAAAAAAAAAAAAAGTAATGCTACTAATAGGTTTTACCTCTTCTCTAATCCATGCTCTCTCTCTCCCTAATTTCATAGTTGAAGGCATGTCTACCAAGACATGCACCCAACAAATATAATGTGGTGAAACTTTATGACGTTGATGAGATATACAACATGCCGATTAAAGTTAACTTTCTCTCATGTGACCTATTATCTATTTTACTATAGAGGGCAATGCCTAGTCAAATGCGATTTGCATTTCAAGACCAAAAAACCTTCGCACTAGTGCCTACAGATTGGTGGTGTTGGATAAAAAGATAGAGCTAACAAATATTTGTTAGAGTTGCCTTCTACTATCTTGCTTTTGGAAACTACTATACTCAAAAAGCCTTTATCCCCAAAGATTGGGTTGGCTGCATGAGTCATTTGCTAATATTAATGAAGATCATCCATTACATGTATACGTTTTTGGCACTCAGTCCTATTAGACCAACCACTTCAACACATGGATCTTTGGTTTTTATCTATTCATCAAGAATTTTGAAACTTTGCTATGTTTCTCTTTGATTTGGTGGTGTTTATGTATACAAGGAGGTTATATAAATAAGTCCCATGACTAACTGGATTGATGATAGTGCACTGATCAGTCACCCATGATCACTTGGATTGTGAATAATATAAAGACAGAAAGTAAGGTGGACAAATCCTTTAGTTAAAATTACAGGTTTTGAAGGAGCTGCTATTGTCATTGCAAGGTCAACTGTTCAGCTAACATTCTTCTCTCCTTTTTCCTCCTGAATAAAATTGTTCTTTTGTACCATCTATGGAGGAAGCAATTTGTGATTTACAAAGAGCTAAGGTAGTAGTTAGGAAGATGTGTTCAAATAGAACTTTTCTTTCAACGTAAATCCTAGAAATAATCCTCTGCCAGTTAGTAAGTAGTGTGAATTCCTTAATTTGGTTTACGGTTCATTCTTCAATGGTCATATAAACGCTAATACAGTATTGGCTTATTTGATTACCATGAGATGTCGGGCTGTGTTATGTTTTGGCATTTTCATCAAGTCATTTCCTGGTTTTGATTCAAGTTCGAGACATTTTATGCTTCCTTTGTTGGAATATAATTTAATTTCTTTCGTATTGATCTTTATAAATATGTAGGGAAAATTTATACTGTACGAAAATGATTCATATTTTAGGCTACCAATCATTCGGAGATATAACATCCTTTCTCTTACAGAGTTCTTGAGAGAATTTTAACTTTTAAGACCCAGTTCTATAGTTAACTGCTAACAAATCTGTCAACCAATCACAGAAAGGATGAAGTAATACTTAAGGTGTTGTGTTTAAATCTTGTGAATATTTGACAGCGACCAAAATAAGTTGTTATCTCATTACCTTTTTTAAAGTTAAAAAGTCAGAGTTTTGTCACAGTTCCATGCCAAAGAAAAAGTGTGCAATCAAAGATGTTTGAACTTGGAGCAAGATCAAAGTGTTGTATGGGATTAGTAATGCCACCAGCGTAGTGTCAGTGGTGATTATATCATTGTAAAATACTCCCACTTGAGCTGTTTTTAATGAAAAAGAGAGGTGTTGCTGCTGAAATCATGCTCTTAAATTAAGACGTAGGTGTTGGGCATACTTGTTCTGGCCTGGATATTATTTAGTTGATTTAAGCAGACATGATGAATACCTTTGTCTAACAAACTCAGAGGTTGATGCATATAGTTTTGTGGTTATTTGTGTAAGAATGGCACAATGGTCATCAGGTTGTTAAGGGGTTTGAGGAAAGAATTTCAGGAAGAGATTTATCTGATGGTTTGAAATTTTTGCACAGCACCTTTTTGACAAGGGCAAGCACAGATTGTTGAATTAAATTATTTTGCCCCAGGACATGGAGGCTCAGTGAATGATTATTAGATGGGGTTTAACTTCTTGATAGAAGTTAGAACAGCATTGGAACAGTGGTTAAGGATGTTTGGTAATAGCCAGATCCTTAGGCTTCACATTTGTTGAGTAATCATTGGAACAAAAGAGTTTGGAAGCGAGGGGACTGGGCACATTAATTGCAAAAGAATCAGACGGTCATGGGAGGTGTAATGGATCGTGGACAAGATTGATGACATGACAGCTGGTGGTATAGTCAGCCTGATAGGAGGAGTTGGTTAGCTTGGCCTTTATTGAGCAGTGCATTGGGTAATGTGGTTGCACACTGTATGTTGCTTTAAATAAGAACAATATTTCCAATAAAGATCACGTGGTACTGCACCCAGTTTGAGGATTAACTTTTGCTGTTAGTATGGAACAGTCCAGAAAGATAAAGAGCTATTTATTGAGTTCACTGGAAAACAGGTACACTAGAGAGTCAAAGATGTTGATACATAAGACATAAAAGAAAAAAGAAACTTTAAATGTGATTTCCATTGAGAACTACAGTTGGGAGGTGTGGTAAGTCACTTGGCTCTGGTGCCTCATGAAGCATTATGTTTAAGATTCGACTCCCCTTGAGTGCAAACAATTCTTTGGGGCTACGCCGCAGGCAAAAGCTCGAGTTTTACCCGACCCGTGTGGAGGTAGCGCTTTGCACGGTGTTCCGCTGATCTAAGCCCCGGATACCCCAGTTATCGAAAAAAAATAAAAATTATGGGACAGGAATTTGTTTTAAGAGCTTCTACGCTGTTTTTGTGAATGGGCATTTGGGTGGAACTGCAGTGAACTATGCAATGAAAATTTAGGAGAAATGAAATTCAGATGGTTGAATTTTCCCTTGCAAGAAGTAGGGAGTGACTCAAGAGCTGATAAAGTTAGGAAGCACAGAAAGTGGGATTACCCTTGCAAGGTGTAGGGAGTGAGTTCAGTTAACTACCTACACGAACATGATTTTTTTTTTTTTGATAAGTTACCTACACGAACATGATTATATTCTGTTAGCTGGAATAAGAGGTAAAGCTGCAGAGACTGGAAGATTGTCAGGCTGGTATTTTTCCAACAAGATAATATTGTTATATAGTCATGGCTGTGAAGGACTGAGGGAAGTCATTGTGACCTCTACTAGTACAGATTTGGCATACTGGCCACACCCTTAACCATCACTATAAGAGGGATTGGAGCACCGCATGAACCAGCTTTCACTGATCAGACTGAGTAACAGAGGCAGTAAAATTATTACAGCTTGTGAAACCTGCACTAAATAAATATAATTCACCATCATGGAGCAGTGAGTTAAGTGCAGAAAATGACAGGAGTTGCTATTGTAGATTGGTCTTAGTTAAGCCTAGAACAGCTATGGTGCTAGATGAAAAATGGCTTTCGTGAAAGTTAAGTGACATCCAGAGCACCGCTGATTTATCTATTTCCTCCAAGTGTTTGACAGGATTTTATGAGCAGTTAACCTGGGATGAATACTGTCAAGATCACAAGTGAGAGAGGTCTGTGGATGGCGCTGAGAGGAAGATGTGGCAGTGCCATAATCAAAAGATGTTCTTGGTGTAGTTTTTAAAATATACTTATGAACATACTTTAAAGATCTTCATTACAATAGATTACAAGATTTTTGTGGTTATAAATAGGACCTTTAGCTATATATGCATTTTAGAGGTAATCTCCATTGCTTTTATAGAGAAAGAATAATTAACATTTAAAGAGGGTTAGAATCTAAGTCATTTAACTTATTCATTCATTGATTGGTTAATATTAGCAATTCCTAGTTCTATGGTAGCAGTAGGATGGTATCTCAAAGATTATATTAACATTATAATGCACCTTACGATGTCATGACAAAATCCTTTGGGACTGTTGTCAATGCCAGCTATGGACTTAACCGTGATACTGAGTGCATTTACTTTTTCATCTCTAGAAGGGAGAAATATTGTTAGTTGTTACCGATTTGTTCATTGAGAAATGGGATAAATTCAAGTGCACCTATTTTTTGGTGTGACTATGTCTTATACTGACTTGGATTTCTGTTTTATTTATATACGCAGGAGAGAAGAACCAGAATCAGTGGGAAATTGAAGAAACTACAAGACCTTGTCCCTAACATGGATAAGGTAAATAACATGAAACTCTTTTATTTTGGACAAGCAACAAATGTCGACTCATCTATTATAATATTAATTTAAATTATTAAATTCATAATTTCCAATCAACTTAAGTTTTTTGGATAACCAGTTATTTAACATTGTATAAGAGCAGAAATCCTAATTAAATACGAACCTTGACTTCACAGTTTACACCTTATTTCAGTTAAATATTTCACATATTGGGCCTCATCTATTCGATGGAAGTTTTGAACCGACAAGTGAAGGGAAGTGTGAGAATATTAATTTAAATAATTCTTTTGATAAGTAATAGACCAATCTCATTAAAAGAGTAAGGCGCCCTTTAGTACACTAGAAGTATACAAAAGGAATCACCTAACTAGAAAGAGAAAAACGAATTAGAAAATCATTAAAACTAATCGACAAGGGGGACACATAAGACATAGTCCAAGGATACAAAGTGCGGTAGGAAGATTAAATCTCCTTCGAGGCATTCTCCAAATCCTCAAAGCTAGAAAACCTAGAAATGTCCACGGTGTGGAGTGAGATGATTTTAGCTGAGGGAGCCAAAATGGATCAAGGGGAGCCCAATTTTTATTCACTAAAATAGTCTTATGGATAAGGGAGACCAAAAGTGACATTGGTGGAAAGAGCGAGCAACAACATGATTGTTGAGGATTTGACATTGGATATGACCTTAGTTAGGGCTGGATGGCAAAAAAGGATTCATGTAGTCTACTCCAATTAGTTGGAATTAATTTTAGTTGGCTCATCTAATTAATTTATTGATTTAAATGTTTCTAATAGTTGATGATTGATCTGCTTGTGTAGTTCTGAATTAATTTCAGTATTGAAGCTAGTTCAGATATGCGATGAAGACTTTAACACTTGGATTATGTAAATTCAATTTTTTGTTATTGAATTAACTATTTTGCCATAATAAATGCTATAAAAATATGTGCTATTATATAAAACTAGGTATCACTTAGCAATATATGACGGCATTTTTCAGTCTCACTGTGATGATGGTAGTATGTCTTATCAACTTTCACCAATTTCTTTTCTTACAAAAGACTTAATTTTTTGGGGGTTGGGGGGCGGAGGATGAAGGAAGAATCTCATATTCCCTTCATTTTCAGTACTTGGTGCTCTTACATAAATAATTTCCTTAACTAGGAAGATTAGGAACTTAAACATGCTACACTGTTGTTGATCTTTATCTTTCAAATTGTCTTCCTTGTGGATGTATTCTATGACATATGGAAATTTCTCTTTAAAATGTTCTTGCAGCAAACCAGTTACTCAGACATGTTGGACTTGGCAGTTCAACACATCAAAGGCCTTCAAAATCAAGTTCAGGTGTGTAAAGTACCATTAGTGAGAAATAACAGAATAATTCAATATTTAAGACATTGAATTTTCTATGATTAAAGGATTAGTAATTTCAATCTCTACTTATAAAAATAATAATAATAATTAATAATTAATCTATTAACAGGAAGCATTAGATTTTCTAAGATTTTAGACATCTGAGTACTTAACCCTTCATATGGTCTTCCGTTAACATTTATTTTCTTCCCCTTCTTCCAGAAGCTCCAGAAGGAACTTCAGAATTGCAGCTGTGGATGCAAACAAACCACGTAACGTTTGCTAACTGGAAATATATGATAGAGAGAGGTTTTCCATTGGAGTAAAATATCTTGTGAAAGATTGTAGGGCGGCCGAAGCTAGATTCACTTTGATACCTTACCAAGTTCGATCTAGTGTTGCAGCAGTGAAACCAGATGTATATAATGCAGGAAAACTATTGTCTCCTACTCCGTCTGGAAAAAAGATGGGTGTATCTGTTTCAGTAAAGGAAATTGTATAGAATGTAGTTCAATTTCCTTAACCTTGATCTTTTTTTGTACATCCATTTGGTACATGCTTTAATTTAGATGAGGGATTGGTTGGTTGGGGCATATGAAATGCAACAGCCTCGTTAAAATGTACCATTGCTTATGTTTATTGAGCTTCTATTTTTACAGTCTGAAGAGATGACAATGCTGGTTCAAGACAGGTTCATTTTGCGCAATTTGTATAATTATATGTTGTTGGAATCCAGGTGGATGAGCAGGCACTTGTGCAATCTTTCACCGATTACAAGATTGTGGGTAAACCTTAGATGCATGAACCCATCCCATTACCTTCATGTGGAGGATTGTCTTGTCTCGACATTCTTATCTTGAAGACACAAATCCAACAATAAATTTGGGAGTTAATGTTAAGATGTCTGATCCTTTTAATTAAATGGTTCATATTAGGGTTGGAAAGACCTCCAAAATTAATTAAGTCGTACATCACACGGTAGCTATCACTAAATTTCAACACAAAGAAACTAGAACATAACCAAAGTATCATAACATAACTTAACAAAAGAAGGCTAACATCAAGTATCTCAGTTAAAGACCAGTTTTCAAGTCAAATATTGAATATTACAACCCGTCTAAGTCATGAAGACATCAAATATCATAAATATTAAGTCATTGAGCTCGAGTGAAATCTGGGTCACAAAACAATTGACACTAACCCCAGAAGAACCCTAAAATGTATCATGAAGAGGGTGATCATGGTCGTGTTACAAATCGCCATTTGAAAGTGGGTCTAAATCCTCAAAAACCAAACTAGCAAGGTTGTCCAACGACCTCTTCCTTTTTTGGTCCCCAATCTCCATCATCTAGGAGAAGTCCGCCATAAAATAATAATGTTTTACAGATGAAAAATATAAAGTGTGGGTCCACAACTTATAATATTTTACAGATGGAAAATATAAAGCGTAAATCTACGACTTAGTGAGTTAGCACACAAAAAACATATCAATAGGTAATGAATTCAGCAAGTTTATAAAAGATGTATAAATCACATGCAACATTATGGAATAGGATTCTTGTTAGAATAACAATACAGAAAATCATGTTGATACATAATAATAAAACATTATGGAATAGGATTCTTGTTAGAATAACAATACAGAAAATCATGTTGATACATAATAATAATAATATATGAGATTGCATGTGAACAAGTCATAGTAGTTCTCATATGGTCTATCCGTATGTTCAACCCTCTTACAAAAGTTTGCACGTCTCATGGAACCTTTGGTGCAACACCGGTGCTCCTGAGAGATACATAGCTAGCCACCAGTGGCCCAACCGGGTCCAACCACAGGTGATCCACACCACTAGTAATGCCGCAAGTTGTGACTGCTATCCGTGGATGATCCCGCTAGTCACTCTGGCCAATGGATTAAAGGCATCTTAAATTCACAAACTCTCGACCAAAAGATCAAGCTCATATAATGGTATGCACATGCTTCGAATACTTCACTTATTTTTCCCATGGTAGCCATGTCATACAATGGAATTATCATTTCATTTTACATGTATACATTTATAAAACTCAAACAATACATTTATTTCATTCATATTCCCTTTAAAAAGTTAGGAAAAATTGTATCATTGGTCCATGTGGTTAGCCTAAATAATAAATCGCTCCATTTGATATCATAATGAATTCAGAGATCTTTGTGGTTAGCTTAATTTACAAATCGCTCCCTGGAGATTTCATTAAAAATTTTGACAGATTCTATTAGGTGTCATGTTGGTGCAAATAAGATGGCGATACGTGTCACTGCTAATAAAAAAAAAATATATATATATATATATATATAAAACTTTAAAAAAAAAATTATTAAAAAGAAAGAAAGAAGGGATGGGTTGTCGGGAACCCACCATCACCCATAATGGCATTTTTGCTTAGAGCTACCCATTTGTTTTTTGTTTTTGTTTTTCAAGTGATATGCTAACATGGCAACAATTGACATATGATTGTGTTTTATTGATCTTACATGGCAGCTTAAACACGTGGCACAAAATCCGCTATGGCATGTTTGAGTATTCGAATTTTTAAAATTTAAATTCAACTATAATTTAGCGCGCGAATTCGTGGCAAATAAAGTTGAAAATGTTGTTTGAATAGTTTGACTTTTTAAGATAAAATTAAAAAAAAAAAAAAAGATAAAATATGATTTGTTTTTGAAAAATTTGAACACCGGTAGTAAATAGAATTAAAATTCTTTCTTATTCCCGAACATATCTTTAAAACTTTTTAACGGAATATGAATAAAATGAGTAAAAGAATAAACAATAAAAACACAAGAACTTCTGTTCAGTTTTGAAAATCAAAAGAGTAGCACACACACATATATATATATATATATATATATTTATTTATATATATATATATATATATATATATATATATATAACCGAAATTAATAAGAAAGAAAAAGAAAAACAATTCTAAAAAAATAATTTTTTTTATTTTTTTGTTTAACAGAGACATAAATCAATAATGAAGGCACTACATGCGCAGTATGTTTGTGCCAGCTTGACTACACAATCATTTCTCCTCCAAAATTAAAGACTTTTCTCTCTCTCTCTCTCTCCAAATTAAAGACTCTTTCATTGAGAATGAGAGAGAGAGGATGTGAGTAGAAGGAGGTGGGGGTTCTTGTTGTTCATTTCATCCCTTTTGATTTCATTCGGTGCATACTCAGAAGGAAGAGAGCAAAGAAGACAAGGAAAGAAGAAAAACAAAAAATGTCGTCGGACGAGGAGTCGGGGGGAGAAGAGTACCTGTTCAAGGTTGTGATTATTGGGGACTCGGCGGTGGGCAAATCGAACCTGCTCTCCCGCTACGCCCGCAACGAGTTCAACATGCACTCCAAGGCCACCATTGGGGTGGAGTTCCAGACCCAGGTCATGGACATCGACGGCAAGGAGGTTAAGGCCCAGATTTGGGACACCGCCGGCCAGGAACGCTTCCGCGCCGTCACCTCCGCCTACTACCGTGGAGCTGTCGGCGCCCTCGTTGTCTACGACATTAGCCGCCGCACCACCTTTGACAGCATCGCCCGCTGGCTCGACGAGCTCAAGAGTGAGCTTCTCTTTCTATACACATTTTCTTCTTTGATCTGCCTGGCTTCTCATGCTTTTTGTCTTGTGGATCTGACCTTTTGTTATCATGGCTTTCTGGGCTGCTTCATTTGCAAGCTAGCTACCTACCTACCTAAAAAAGCGAAAGTAAAGTAAAGTTTGTTGAGTGAATCCTAGTCTTTTGATTTGGAGTCAAGCTTGGTCACTCCATTTCTACATGCTTAATCAGTTACGTACTTGATAACCCATTTATTTATGCTTATCTAATCGATTAGATTCAGTGCCTATGGAGAAAGAGGTCATTGCCTGGTGTTAGTTGGGTCTTGGGAAGATAGATCCGGTTACTTTCCTCAGCTAATTTTGCGTTTTTGTATAAAGGGTCCTCTGTGGTTCACTGAAATTACCTATTCTGATGCACTTGTGCTATCTCCTTTGCTTTAGACCCAACTCACCCTCGTTTTCTTGCTCCCAAAATTCTTTGCTTGCATAAATGGCCAACTATGATATGTCACACACTTCAACCTCCCCAAGAAAAGGAATTCTATAACAACATTGTTTGAAACATCCCTATGTATTCCTGTAAGAATATCCTATAACTCGAGTGGTACCTGCGAAGACAACAGACCCCAGAATCAGCCTCGAGAATTCTGGATTTCATGTATGTGATTAGCTTGCATTAGATGCCTGTGGAAAGTGAAGCAAAAGACCTTTCTGATTAAAGTCCATGTTTGGTTTTTGTGAGTCCAAAATTTATTTGGACTTGAAGCACGATTTGTGAGAAAAAAAAATATAATTCTCCATTTTTGGGTCGTTTTGGTTTTGTGGGATTTTGAATCACTGCTGCGGATATGGATTTAGACTTTTGAGCCCAGCTTTTCTCCTTTATGGCTAACAAGTGACCCTTTAAATTAATGCCATTTGAGATTCTAAAAATAGCTAATGAATCAAGGTACATGTTACTTTTCAATGAGTTGTGCTAGTTTCTACCGCCTATGCTTTGATAGACTTTTTGGGGAAAAAGAGTTTGTTGGGGGGGCAAAAATCTGTTGATCAATCTTGAAGTTATAAGGAAGATGCTATTGCTGATTTTTTTTTTTTTTTCAATTCAATGAATTGAAACAGCTTTTTAAAGGCATAAGTAAAGCATAATTTTATAAAATGACTGGTTCACCAGAAAATTTGATGATAGGTACCTCAATTTTCTGTCTTGACATCGTAAAGAAAATAGATGGATGTATACATCAATCCACTATTAGAGTGGGCTTAACAGATTCAGTTTCGTGTCTCTAATTACATTCATTATGCACAGTGCCATGGAAACCAGTATTGCCTGTGCCCTGTCCACATGGACTCTTCAAATTTGTGATTTTGTCGTGCACAACATAAGATTGGGTGTAAATAGGTGTCTGTGCACCTATTTTGAGGTACTTACCAAGCAAGTGTCCAACAGAGGCCTACCTGAGCACAAGGTCACCCTTGGATACTTTCTAATCTACTTGCTTTGATACTGGATATCTCGTTGTGGGAAATTCCCATCTGCTGACATTATTTTTTCTTTTTTAATTCAAAAGTAGACACTTGGATTTGCCGGACATGATTGGAAAAAATTCCATATTTTCTAACTCAGCTGTCTCCCTGCACTAACGCTTATCCACTTCAACACTAATCTTTCAAGCCAACCTGCTCCCCAAGGGAGTTCCGTGATGGGGATGGCATCGTTGTTGTTGATTGTGGAGTGGCGTTCATTGTTGACCATGTGATTTTCCCGTTTTCCTTGCCAAGCTTGTTATCTTGCTGATCTTTTTGAAGATGAGGAAAGTGTCCAGTAGGTGGTCGAAGTGGTCGATGAAGTGGTGATCTGAGAGAGACTTAGACACTGTATTCACTGTGGGTTTGGATCTATCTAACAAGGTGGGAGGGGTTATAGCTGATTGGATCACTTGAGTAACAGGCGGAGCATTACATGCTTGCTTTTGCATTTAAAATACTCTTAATTGGTTCAGCAAAACAAACAAAAGCATGTATGCTGACCAGTCATTGGTCATGCACATTGCCCAAGAAACCAGTGATAAGAATCTCTTCGGAATCCTTCTTTGGTATCATGTAAGATCTTTTCTTCCCAAAAATGCAAAGCGTGAGGGTAAGCCTTATCCCACCAACATATATTTTTATTTGAGCATGAGCAGATTTATTCACAAGAACGCACGGTATTGTGGGGAGTTTTGCTGAAGACAGTCAGGATTAGTGAGAAGTAGATAAAGCAGCTAGGCTTTTGTCCTGCTCTCAAGATGGAGTATAGTACTCAATGAAGGTCTGTAGGAAAAATGTGTCCGATGTTTGGGGTCTTATGGGAATTGTTCTAGTGTCCAATGGTCTCATGGGGAATTGTCATCAGGATCACAGTGGGGAGTTTTGCTGAAGACAGTCAGGATTAGTGAGAAGTAGATAAAGCAGCTAGGCGTTTGTCCTGCTCTCAAGATGGAGTATAGTACTCAATGAAGGTCTGTGGGAAAAATGTGTCCGATGTTTGGGGTCTTATGGAAATTTTTCTAGTGTCCAATGGCCTAATGGGGAATTGTCATCAGGATCACAGTTCAAATGCTCTTTAATTAAACAATTGTGGTACCTTAAATGTATATAACCAAATTTTACCCATCCTATTGTGCATAGTTGCTTGCTGAGGGTACTATATATATCATTATAGCCCTCACTCTGACTCTCTAGTGTGGTTTTAACTTACTGTTCTTAATTTCCTTTGAATCATCGACTACAAGGTCAGGAATTTTGTTTGGAAATGGTGAAATATGAAGATATCTTTCATCTATACTTGTTTATTGGATTATAACTAAGGGTGACAATTTTTGTTTGCATGTCAGATTCAAGTCGTGTCAAGGCATGTGTTTAAGACTAAGTCAATTCTAATCCGATCAATTTAATTAAACGGGTCAAACCCCTCAAACTTCAACCCTAACCCGTTAAGTTCATGTCAGGTTTACAGGTCGTATAAAAAATTGACAGCCTTTATGCCGCGTGTTGGGTTCAAGTCGTCTCGATGCATGGGAATAAAACTATATATGTCAACCATAACCTGACTCATTTAATTAAACGGGTCAAACTCCTTAATCCTAACCTACTAATTTTCTGTCGAGTTTGCGGGTCATGTAAAAAATTATCAGCTCTAATTATAACTCTTAAGAATCATAATTATTCGAATCACTTGAATCTTGCACATCTATTTGCTTTACTGCACAATAATCATGTCTTCCATTTCCAGTTATTCTGCTAGATGCTATTTGTATGTGCTCATCTTTGGAGATCTCAAGGTTTAGGTTTGATTGAAACAATCATGCAGCTCATTCTGATACAACTGTGGCAAGGATGCTGGTGGGGAACAAATGTGATTTGGAGAATATCAGGGCTGTGAGCGTTGAGGAAGGCAAAAACCTTGCAGAAGCAGAAGGATTGTTCTTCATGGAGACATCTGCCCTAGATTCAACAAATGTTAAGAAGGCTTTTGAGATTGTTATTCGAGAAATATACAACAATGTCAGCAGAAAGGTCCTGAACTCAGATACTTACAAAGCAGAATTATCTGTCAACAGGGTAAGCCTCGTCGATAACAGGACTGATGGATCAAAGCAAAACCCAAACTTGTTTTCTTGCTGTTCCAGGTGATCGCTGTTCTCGTCTCCAGAAAGTTTGTTAGTTTGAGAGCTTTTGGTTGGTTTGTTAATTCATTTTGGTTGGTTGGTTGGTTGGTTGTATTGCTTGTTTGTTTCTTTCTTTTTTGATCACCAAATAAGAGAGCATTATAGAAATGAAATTGTCATCTTTAGTCCAAGTAAAACAAGAAGGCCTTTTCTTTTCTTTTCATTTATATATATATATATATTTATATCTTTTGAATACAAGGAGAATGTAACTGCACAAAATAAAGTGGACAGCCATATTCTTTTATCCTCTGTAAGATTGTGTTATTTATCGTGGGAATGTTTATTTAGCTGCTAGATTTGTTGACATTTTCCATATTTGACTGATGTTATCTGCTGATTTTATGGAAGGACAGCAAGTTGTGCCTTGTGTGGCTTCCTTTAATGGGTGTTTTAGTTTTAACACTTGGTGTCATGGACTAGGTTTGGTATATTGGTAAGACCGTTGAAAAAATTACAGCACTTAAAGCCAGCCAAATTGGGTAAGGTAAAGCTGTTACTACCAGAAATCTCGCCTTATTGATCTTCTAAAACAGAGAATGAAGTTGATCTAGTTTCTTAGCACTCCAATGTGATACTATGCCTTGGGGATGTTTGCAGATTATTGATATAGTCATCTTAGATCCAGGCCAAATATTCTTGGCTTAGGAAAGTGAAAATAATAGATTTCACTTTCTAGATGGGTTTTACCAGATGAGCCTAGTGAAATAGAATATAGCATGCATCTTTACTCTTTTAAATTTCAGGGCCAAGTTGCCAAGTTGGTGTGTTTGGTCGACAAATTTGGACCAAAGGACACTCAACGTGAACAAAACCAAAAAATGGAGGGGTACACGCCAATCATGAAATCCACTTTATTATTCACCTTTTCGTAGCTTCTACAAAATTAAAAATCAAGGTAGTGGTCTAGTGATGAGGGATTGTCATAGGACCACAAAATCTCATCAACCAACTAGTAAATTGCCACTCTTGCCTATAATCCAGCCACCCAACCAATCACACTCCCATATGATGTGACCACGTGAATATGGATTTCACTTTTAAGTGCTGCCCTAGAAAAAACTACAGTATATATGCTATAATTTTTTATATGGGTCATATTTGATTTAATTCTCTTTTATAAAAATAAAAATAAAAAAATTGAAATTAATTTGGAACGTTAAAAAAATTACAACATATATGTTGTAGTTTTTTCACAATATCTCATTCATAGGTGGCATGAGGTGGCATGAGCCTGAGATCCTCACTCAACCAAATCAATTTTTGCAAAATTATTCAAACCTCTCTGTCTTTGTCTCTCTCTCTCTCTCTCTCTCTCTCTCTGCAAAGTGGTTTCCCCAATTACATTGCAGGTGGAGGGTCACCATTGGGTGTTGACATGATTGAGACCCCAACTCACAAGAAAAGCCAACCTCACCACCATTTTCACCAACACCCAATACAAAAGATATCATCCAAACAACCTCATAACAAAGAAACTAAAATCAAATTCCAATCATCAACAGCCACCAACGTTTAAATAAGCCAAAAAAAAATAAAAAAAATACAACACAAGACAAGATGTTCTTGGAAGCTGACCCATCATCATGACTTCAGTCACAACCATAATTCATGTTTCTAGAAGCTCTAGCTCCAATAAAAGCAGGAAAGTCTTTCTTTTTCCTGCTTGATTTTATGGAGATGGAGACAGTGACAAAGACCACCACCTTTTATTTATTTATTTTTTCCCCCCCTTTTTTTTCTTCTCATTGAGATCTCCAATTCTTGGCCATTTCAAACCCGTTTTTGCAATATTGGTAGTCCTCAATAGTTCTATCGATTTCAGCCTGGGTGTTCATCACAAAAGGCCCATACTGAACCACCGGTTCATTCAGCGGTTGCCCTGCCACCAGCACAAACCTCAACGCCTTCGAAGACCTGTTCCACACGCTTAGACCATCTCCAGGACTCAGAACCAGGACATGGTGAGCTGCCGCAGATGATGAGTTGAGGGACCCAAACACCCCTTCCCCTTCAATTATATACACGAAGGAATTCCATGCTTCTGGGATATTCTGATGCAGTTGAGCTCTGGGTTTTAGAGTGAAGTCTAGATACATCGCCGGAGTTCGGGTGTAAACCGGAGATCGGATTCCCATCGATTCTCCTGCTATAATTCGGACCTCCACCCCATCACTCTCTGCCCTTCTTATGTCGTCCTTTAAAAGCTCTTGATACCCTGGTTCAATCCTGAAAACCAAGTTTTCCAATTTGGTTCAAGGAATTAGTATTCAATTGCTATTGGCGCCAAGAATTATTCAAAACATGGGAATTTATATAATTACAATTGTGGGATTCCGAGAAAATAAATTAAAGATTTCCGTAGTGTCACCACTATCCTACCACTATGTTACTATGCTAACGTGGTGTTGCCAATCCATTTTTAGACCGGTCAGTGTTAAAAAAAAAAGTCGATGGTAGATTGGCAATGCCACGTCAATATAGTGTGATATTTGCTCAACGAGAAATATTATACACCACACTTTTATCCTACTTTGCTAATGTGACACTCGGTCTTTGGATTAGCCATTATTTTTAAAAATAAAAATAAAAATTCAAAAACTGATTAGAGGTGCCACATAAGAAAGTGGTATAACATCACTCCAAGTAGCATGAAGCGGTGAAATTGAAAATCCTTTTCTTGATTAAGAAATTCCAAGACTATAGAAAAATCAGGTGATTAGCATGTAATATTTTGAATGACTTGTAAAGTATTAAGAGTCTGTTTGACATTGCGTTAAGAAAATGAGCTTTTGTCTATAAAAAAGCATGAAAGAACATTTTAGAAAGAAAAAAAACCTTATTTTCAAGCTTCCTTTAGAACGCAGTTTTGGACTTTTTTAGAATAAAAAAAGTGTTTTTAAAATTTTTTACTAAACGGACCATTTTTGCTTGACACAACTTTTAATGTATTAAAAATATTTTTTAAACTCCTTAACGCAATTTTAAACGGGTTCTAAGTTATACATAGAACTGTGAAGAAGGCAAGTGGGGCTAATGACATATAAATTTGGAAATAATGTAATTGTCGGTAGAAATAAGAAACCTTACATTTTGTCTTTGGAGGATAAATTGATCCAAAGCTGTAAACCCTTTGAAGTTCCTTCTCCTGAAGGCATTTCAGAGTGGATTATTCCTCTGCCTGCTGTCATCCACTGCACAAGAATCACATGAAACAAAATTTCAAATTTCCAAGTTTAAATTCTATTGATCAAATTATTCAAAAGATAATTGATAGCAACTTATGTGCCTTAAAAGAGTGAGCAGTAAAAATAGAGAAAATTTATTTTTAACTATTTTGACTAGTAAAATTTGATGAGTCTATTAAGAACGCTCTTACCTGCACATCACCCGGTCCAATTGTACCCTTATGGCCGGCAAAATCTTGATGAGTAATGCCTCCCTACAATCCAGAAATAGCAATTTCAGTTTCTTAACTATTCGACCTCCTAACAGCCAAGTTATTCAATAGCTTTGAGAGAAAAGTATACCTGTAACATGTATGTGACAGTCTCAAAACCTGTAAAAGAGATTTAACATCAGAATATAAGGATCATGATTCATGAACACGTATAATTTTACAAACAAAAATGAGATTGATGGTATGAATGCAGAACCTCTGTGTGGATGATCAGGAAATCCAGCAGGAGGAGCCACTGCAAGATCAAAACAGCCCAAAATCTCAATACCAAAATCATCAATCAAAGATAATATAAATATATATATATTTACGATTGGAATCACGTATACCTGAAAAATCATCTAACATCAGAAAAGGATCCAAAGACTTCAATTCACTCCTGAGAATCATCAAATGGCCCAACAAAAAGAATCAATACCCAGATGATAAAAACTGAAGAACAAGATGAAAATGAACCAAAATTGAAAGATATCCTCCAAATAATGAATACCCAGAAGCGAAAAACTCGAGAAAGAAAGAACCCATGAATCAAAATCGATTTAATACAATTTAAAACAAACAAAAAAGGCCCAAAGAAAGGCAAGAATATACCTTCCAATGCCTCTCCTAACGACAGCACCATCACCCTCATGTTGAAGTTTGGCCGGAACCTTCTTGGCCACCAATCTCGGTCTGTTAAAAGCAGGGGCTTGATCTGAATCAGACATGGTGATATTTCTGATTGTTGCTGGCTTTGTGTTGAAAAGTAGCCTGCGTGCTATAGCTCTCATAGGCGCCTTTGTGCTCGCCTTTCGTATTTATGATGAGCTTTGCTCATGTATTTATATCTAACGAATAGAGAGAATGTGGAAAAGATGAAGACGACGGAAAATGGAAAGGGCTCTTGGGTTGGTTGGGTTCAGGCACAGGGAAGTTGTAGGCGTGGGGAAACACTGGGCAGAGGGCCCCGCTTTTCCATTCTTGGACCAATCATGGATTCATGGTGATGATGTCAAGCTCCTGTCATCATGAGGCTTGTTCTACAAATCTCTCTGGTCAATCTACATATATGGGACTTTTATCCTCTGCTCAACATCAACACCTTTAGCTTTAGTTTCCCCCTCACCTATATTCTTCTTTCTTTCTTTTTTATCTTTTCTATTTTAGAAAAAAAAAATTATCACAACATAATTATTTTTATTTTTATTTTCCTAAGATATCATATGTACTTAATTTATCATCTCGATGTACGCTGATATATCTACTCGACTCGACCCGAATTAATGAAGTCAACAACTATTCATATATTCATTTTTGCAATGAATTAAGAAATACCCTTTGTACAGGCAATAGACATAGCACCATCTAACACTTAATAGTTAATAACAATCATAAAAGGCAAAATAATTCGGTGCCATTACCCTATCAAGCACTAGCACGCGACACCTAACAAGCTTCATACCTCACTAGAGGACAATAATTAAATGCCATGCCAAACCAGGGTTCTATCCTATTGCCAAATGACATCTGCCTCAAGCCAAACCGGAGGAAAAACGCTATGAGTATGCAAGGAAAATCAACCATTCTATGTATATTTATTGTAGACATTCTTCATTTTTATATTCAACTATTTCTCCCGTTTTAAAATTGGCATTCACGTCGGTACTCTAATGAGTTCTTATCCTTATCTCAACCCTCTTTCGCAAGCGTTCTTGAGCGGTGGTCGGTTGTGCTATTTACCACACCATCGATGAGAATAATTTTTTTGGATTTATTTGATTGTATTAGTCTTTTTTTTATAAGCCGGATTGTTTGAATAATTCCAACTGTTTTGCTCGTGAAGTGAACATTAATTCCAAAGGAAAGAGATGGATCGATCTTGTAGTGGGAACCCATCCAAAGCCAAATGCTTCTTAAACCTATCCAAATGACATCCATCACACACACGTAAGCATTGCGTTTGCCTTTTGTCCTTTTTTTATTTTTATTTTTATTTTTTAATTGGGTACGTTTGTATTTGTTCAACAATAAAGGACATTGACTTTCTGACATGTGGATTAATGATCTTCTAGTTAGACGGCTGGCTGATCCGACTCCGCGATTATATGCCACTCGCCTTCCAATTGGATGGAACCCATTTCTCTTTAAAAAAAAAAGAAAGTGCAAATGTATAAAAAGGGTTTGAACAGCTTTCTCACGTGTATATGTAATTATGTATAATATTTGAACCGACAAAATTAAGGGTCTGACCGGGTGAATTGGTTTGAACAGGTTTTTTTAAAATATATATATATATATAAATAGGTCTGAACAGGGTTTTTTTTTAATATATAAATAGGTTTGAAGGTTTTTTTTTTTTTTTTTTTTTTTTAAAAAAAAAAAAGTCTACATGTCCCCACAAACTACCACCTAAATTGACCATGTTCTCCATAAACTTTTAATTGGGACAATATCTCACAAACTACCAAAATGTTGGCAATGTTTCTCAAGGCCAGCAAAAAGAAAAGAAAAAAAAAAAGACTTTACAATTTTTTCAATAAGACAAAAATACTAATATAAATTCAAAAGGCAAATTAAAAATAAATAAATAATTTCTTTGAAGAAAAATAATACAAAATTTTAATTTTTTTTTTTAAAAAAAAAACTTTTCAAATTTTAAATTTGGCTACCCCTGATTTTTATGTATTTCTTTTTTAAATTTTAGTATTTTGTTACGGATATTTTCGTCATTGATGGGAATATTGATAATGTTTTGGTAGTTTTTGAGGGAAATTGTCTAAATTTAAAGTTTGGGGAGGACATTGTTAATTGGATTATAGTTTGAAGGGACTACGTAGATTTTACTTTCTTCTTCCTTTTTTTTGTTTCTTTCTTCTTCTTCTTTTTTGAAGATAAACAGGTTTGAGCAAGTTGATGGGGAAGGTTGCAACTGGTAAGTGTCATAAATGGGTCTTCAAAGAACCAACAGAATGTGAACCAAACATATCATAATATTTTTTGTAAAGATTTCGTAAGGAATTAGTTTTGAGAGATAAAGAGAGAAGCTCCCGTTTCTAGTGAGAGAGAGAACCGTCAGTTTGCTTTTGTGTTTGGGGGAGGGAGGCTTCCACGCCTTCCTCCTCCCTAGTTTTGGCTAGTTGGTTTTTTGTTGAAGTTTTGAGTCTCCCAACCGTTTGGATTGTGGATGTTTAGTTTCCCCAGTGTGGATCCAGTGGGAGGTTAGTTTGTATGTTTTTTAGTTTGTAAAGGCAGGAGAGTTCTCTGGTGAAGGTGTCAGTGGGAACTTGCCATCCATGGCATGTTGATGGCGGAGATCGTGGTCGAGTTTGTTCACTGTCAGATTTTTGGAGGCCAGATCTACAAGTTTCTGTCATCTTCTGTTGGACACGCGCCCTTCATCCTTGTTCCCGTCAATCTCTGGTGCTCCAACCGCTTCCCACGGTTGTGCGGTCTCTCGGCGGTCGGGGCGTGGTCTTCACGCGCCTGTGTGGTTTTTCGGATTGGGAGTGATGGCCACAACCCGGGTTTTTCGCCGTGGCTGGTGGTTCTGGTGGTGATCGGAGGTTGTTGGTGTTTTAGGGTTGATGGGTTTGTTTCTGGTGGCGGCGTGTGTACTGCACGCGCCGTCACAGGCGGTGGCTTTTCCAACAGACAGCTTCTCTGTTGAGCTTTTCCTGTGTTGTTGTTGTTGTTTGTTTGTTTTCCTTAGATAGTCTGCTTTGTGCGCATTTTAACTTAGTCTTTGGCAGTCGCCCAGAATGTGTGACTGACTCCCTGATCAAGTAAAAGTGTATGTCAACGTAGAGGGATCATTCTGTTGGCTGGGTTATTTTAGTAGCAACTATCAGTATTGTTTTAAGATGTATGTACACCTTTAGGTGTCTGATTATGTTCACCTTTGTGGTGTTTGATGTTGTACTGTTGGTTGTTTTTAATGAAAGATTACCTTTCCATAAAATAAAATAAAAAAGAAAAAAAAAGTTTTGAGAGATAAAAAAAATAGAGAAATGCTACATGCACTTCTAAGTATTTATTCTCAAGTGCATATTCTTGACGTGACGGTGATATTGGATCTAAAATCTATGACAATTCATCCAAAATTCAATAGTAATTTAAATTGACTTAAATACTCTAACTTTATAATCAAAATTCACATATAATACTCTCAAAATTAAACAAATAAAAGGAAGAAAAAAAAAAGTGGCTTGTAGAGGAAAAGTGGCTTGTAGAGGTGGCGCAAACCCCGAACCTAGGGGTGCCCGTGCGCCACCCCTAGCTTGCATCTAGGGTAGCTTGCGGGCCACCCCAGAGCAAGCTTAGGGTGGCCGCACGGCTACCCCATAGGCCGGGGTGGCTCGTAGGCTACCCCCACTAGCAGCCCCCCCTTCATTTTCTTTTTTCTTTTTTCTTTTTTTCTTTTTTCTTTTTTTAAAAAAATACATATATTTTTTTTAAGTTTTAAATTTTTTGAGATTTGATATTTTTCATACATTTGTATTTCTAGGTTTGATATTTTTTTATTAAATTGTTTTTTTAGAGTATTTAAATGAAATTTAACGTCTAAAAATAGAATATCCCATCCGATTTAACGAGATTCCCTAATGGCATAGGGTTTTGGTAAGTAAATGGTAGTTCAATACGATTGGTTGGTGAGAGTATCAATTTGTAGAGGCATATTAACAAAGGCTGGTAGTACATGGGGAAAACTGTAATTACTCTTAAAAAAAATAGTTTATTTCTACTAATTAATAATTACAAAGGGTAATTTTGGTTTTTCAATGGTCAAAATAAGGGTATTTTCAGAAGATTTTAGTCAAATTTAATATTTAGTCCAACATAACGATTAAGACTAAGTTGCAACGAAGTGACAGTTTGATGTACGCAAATGTTACACCTGTCAGTTCATGGAGCTAAATCAAAAATATATGTTAGTTCAGTGGGTCAAAGTACATTTATCCTATATATTTATTTATGTTAGTTTGTAACAGTACCAAGTTTGCTCCCGCTTGTGGATTGATAAAAAGAAATTGGGATGCGGCGAAGGACAAATCAAGGAAAATTATTGGGTGAAGATCATAGTTAGAGATTATGAGGAGAATGCTTTGGCAACCATGTAATTGTTATGAAAATAAAATTTTACGTGAAGCAAATATTAATGTTAGAATATATGACATGGTAGGATATTTCCTTACATTAGAATATATGTTCTGGTAGGATACTTACCTTATAGGATAATTAATTTTTAGAAGATTGATTGTAATTGATGGTAATCAAATCAAATAATTTGATTATCATATTTAGGGTCCGTTTGGGATTGCAGTTTCAATAAGTACGATTTTAAAAAAATGCGATTTCAAAACGCAATTTTTAAAATTGCACTTAGCGCTTGGTAATATTGATTAAAAAGTTATTTTTCTGTCAATTGAGTGTTTGGATAACATTAATATAAAAGTGTGATTTCATAAACAAATTATCAACAAGGACATTTGTTTATAGCAGTAAAATAACTAACATTGTTTAAACCTTAATTTCCATGCCTCTTCAAACCAAAGTATGACTTATTAGTTACTATTTTTTGGTACAAACTATCACAAAATATCATTTTACTAAAAAAAGAAAAGAAAAGAAAAGAAAATAAATTTATTTTTCATTTAGATTGAATTGTTATATACCTAATTGTACATCTTTTTAACTTGGTGAATGACTCTTATGCTATAAATATTCTATAATGTTTCTCTATAATTTATATATATATATACACTTTTTATTGAAATAAAGATTCCAAATAGACATAGAATGGAAAATAGAATAACAAACCATCAAATTAAACCAATAATATCTATCAAACTTAACTTTTACATAATTCGCCAATAATTTAAACTAGTAGTTGATAAGAACAAGAAAAACTTAAAGTACATTAAAAATTAGCCTAAAACATAAATAATAAAGTATTGTTTACAGCCCACAAATGGACCGAGCTATGTTGTCACGAACTACTTTCAACTCCTCATCATGTATATTGCCAATGTTTTCCTGACTGTTACTCCCTGTTTCATCATCATTGCTTTCTAGATTATCGGAGTTACTTTTATCCCACTTAAATCCCTTATCCTTCCTATCATGTATTCTAATAGAATTATGAAGGCTGTGGTAGCAACTACAATGAACATTTGGTCTTTAATATCATAAGATGACATTTGCCTTAAAATTCGCCACCTATTATTCCACAAACTAAAAGTTCGCTCGATTGCACTTCTAAGTGATGAGTGAACATAATTAAACCTTTCTTCTATCACATTTCCTCGACCAACTCGTCGAAAATTTGGAAGGTGATATTTCTCTCCATTGTAAGGTGTCAAGTATCCTTTCATTAAGGGGTATCCAACATCAACCAAATAATATTTTTCCTCCACATGATAATAATAATCATCTATACGATATGCATTCATAATAAATAAGAAAAGAAAAATGGTATACCTATTGGTGGTTTCGGAAAGTTGGCAGATGGACTACGAATAGCATCTAAAAAAATACGCGTATCATGTGCTACACCTTCCCATCCTGCCATAATAAATGTGAAAAGTATATCAAAATTGCATGCCGTCGTAACATTTTGAGTTATTGTTTCGTAGATTTCAATGTATGGAATCTTCTTATCCTCTCTAACAACAACTAGGACATGTGTTCCATCAATGGCACCAATGCAATCCTAAAATACAAATTTCGTTAAATTTATATACTTACTAAATTACTTTAACAAAAGGTATATATAAATTGAGTAATACTAATGAACAAATAAAATAAGTACTTTAAAATGTGGCCAATACAATTGACGATGCCGTATATTTTTTGGAACTTCATTGAATGTAGGGTCAGAAGGTTTGATGAGATCCATTGTCATTAGGTTAAGAGCTTTTACAATTTTATGCAAATGTCTGTGTATAGTCTCACCAGAATCTTGAAATCGTTCTTGAACCAATCTATTACATGATCCTTGTGCAAGTGTCATCAAACATATACCTATTGACTCTTCTAGTCTGATTTGCCTCGTGTGTTGAAGTCCATATGTATGTTGTAGAACATTACATAATTAAAAGAAAACACGTGGTTTCATTCTAAACATATGATGACATTTTGTCTCGTTACCACTCAATGTATGTATTAATCACCTATACTCAGTTTCTTTAGAATTTCTACAAGGTTGTTTAACAATGCGTTTAATGGCATATGCCACTACTTCACGACATCCAACATAAATAAGATGGTAAAATTCATCATCATGACCATCATCATCCCCGTCATTATCATGGCAATGATCATCATTACCATAATCCATAAAGTCATCATAGTCCATGTATATGAAACCTAAAAAACAATATCAATTAATAAAATAGAACATTACAAACTAAATGTTTTGGAGAATTTGTTCAACAATCACAATCTAGAAAATCACATTGTTCAAATATAAAATAACATAAGCTGTAGCAAATGGAGAAAATAAAATCACATAGTCCAAACATTTTTCTTTAGCATTAAAATAAAAATAAATAATTTTTTTTAAAAAAAAAAACAACACATAGTTTATCCACTTGCTAATCAAATAGAGAAGTGGCGTCCCCCAACAATGTTGCTTCATCTTTTAGAAACATAAACTGCAAATATGGTTTTTCCATCACAACAAACATATCTCTCTTCTCTTTATTCTGGAAAATATGAGCCGCCATACGATGAAGATATGAACCCTCCTCAACACCATCCAAGGTGCACACACGCTCCATGACATCACGAATACTGCTACTGAATTCCCCGAACTAGTTGACCTCTTTAACTCTACAGCATCACTGATACAACCGAGCTCGTATATCAGCTTTGACACCATTCCTCCTTTCTTCCCTTTACTTTGCATGAAGGTAGCTATTCGCTTCTTTCTCTTTCTTGAGGTGGTTGTGTAGATTAGGCATCTGTGTAGAATTAGGTGGTTGTGTAGGACTAAGTGTCTCAATATCATCATGACCATTTTGAGGAATCGGCTCACCAGATGAGTCACATGACACATCCACGAGAGTCTCAAAATTAGTAGGAAAAGCACTTGAAGAGGGGGTCCATGAAATTTCTCCCGTGACTGCAGTATCTTTGAACATAATGTCTAATAAATGAAATTCTCTAAACATTTTTCTCATAATTTGGAAGTATCGGGAACCTCCTACATAATTAAAATAGCTATATTAATAGCTAAAAATATGTAGTATTCCTTTAAAAAGAAAAAAGAAAAAAGAAAAAAAAAATGGTTATAAGAAATACACCTTTACTTCCTATCCCACCACTCATTTGTTGCCGCTATTATTCATTTGGTTGCGTCCCATCTCAATCCAATTTCACTTCATTTCAATTTGTTCCAAAGAATCCAATATTTCTTCAATGTATCCCACTTATTTTTAAACTTACGATATTCCCATGACTTACAGGTCTTATTTTTAAATGCCGCTTTAATGTTCCTTCAACCTATTTTTGTGAAGTGTATTTGGTCGATTACCCTGAAACACCTCATCCACACAGACTTCACAAAAGATTGTAGTAAATTGGACTGTCCAAAGAGCTCTAGCATCTGAGTTACTTTGTTTTGATTCAGGGTTGGGATTGGAATTCATATTTTTATTTTTCATCTACAAAATTATATTTTTAAAGTCGGGTTAGAACACTAATATATAACAATGAGATTTTTTTTTAAAAAAAAAAAAACACAATTCAATAGCATTCCTAAATCTAATAAAACAGGTATGATCACTGAAAATGCCTATTATGCCATCTCTAAATATTCTTTAAGGTTAATCTCTACCAGTACCTTACATTTCTTAGTCACACTTCTTCTTCTTTTTGTTTTTTTTCCCCGTAATGTTTCTACACTACACTATATTCATTAAAAAACAAAAAAAGTTCCTACACTACGTAAAATCAATATGTAATTATTTGTATTCAAGGAAATATAACTTTTTGTAAGAGAAATATTTGGTTTTAATTGGATGAGTGGTACTGATTTATTTTCTCAAGTCTCTTTATCAACAGCAAATGTCATACACCTGTAATTAACCACAGTGGAAAGTGAAGAGGTCAAGTCAGACGTTTTTTCGTTTAGTTTTTTTTTTTTAGTTGCTTAGAAAATAAGCCATATGTCGCTAGTCAATCATTGCACAATGATTGTTCACTGTACAATGAACGGTAATCCATAATTTATTATACAGTAAACAACACAGTACTTTATCAATTTATTGCTCAGAGTGAACAGTGATCCATCACTGTTCACAGCAGTGCGCAAAGCAAACAATGATCAATCACTGTTCTGCGCAGATTGTAGTGATCTATCACTGTTGCTGATTACTGTTCAGTGAATAGTAATCTAATTACTGTTCAATGCAGTACACAGTGATCGATCAATCTTGTCTATTCAATTTTAAACGTTCACTGATTTATAAAAAATAATAATAATAATAATTTAAACGTTCACTGAAAATCTGCGTGAAACGTGCATCGTCAAACGTTCACTGAAAATCTGTCTATTGAAGCACATTTCACCTGTCCTTTCATCATTCTTTTTCAACATATACGCATATAAAAGCACAAAAAACATATGAACTACCCTTCTTTCCTAACATAAAGCTCTTTTTACCATTCTTTTCCAATATAAAGCTCTGAATTGGTTTATCAAAGCAGTTTCAGTAATTCAAACAAAAACACACAAACAAGCAAAAAAGGGCAAAACTTTGCAAAAGCAATATCACCGATCAAAGAAAAAGAGAGTCTTGCTTGGAAAATAAGGTAAGATGCTTACCTGGGATTTGGAGACAAGATGTAGCGGAGAACAACAGTCTGGAGCAGGCCAACGCCAGTGACAAAGAGAATAGGGCAGAGAGAAGAACAAGAAAAAGAAGAAAAAACAAGTGTTTTAACATATTTTAGGTGGGTATTCTTGGATTTTTTTTATTTTCCTTCCCGCACGAAAATTTGGTCATTATCACGCCAAATATTTGCTATGCGAAATCGTGATTTTGGTTTAAATTCGCGCCTTTTCAATTAAGCACCCCCTAGCCTGCTACCAAAAATCGTGGATTTTCCATGATTTTAGAAAATGAGATTTTAAATCGCAATCCTAAACACACAACGTTTTGCGATTTCTTTTAAAATCGCAGATTATTCTTTTCAAATCGCAATCTCAAACACACCCTTATTTTTATTCTACCTCTATCAGTTGTAATAATTTTTACTTAAGTGTGATGAAATATGAAAAGATATGCAGAAATTTAATCTAAAACCTTATGTTTGAAAAGGTTTAGGTTCCCTTTAACGAATCTAAAGGTTTAGGTTCCCTCACAATCTAACAAATTATCACATTACGTGTTTGTAAAATCATTCACGTAATAAATTGTCATTACGAAATTATTTTCGTAACAATTAGATCATAGCCAAGTTTTTCATAACCCGCAAGAGTATGGAGGATTACAAAGATGAGTGTTTTGGGTAAGAAAAATACATTTGAAATTTTGAGTTTTAGAACATTAGGAATTGTGCCCGTTCAAGTACCATAAAGACACTGTATCAAGTCGTGTTAACGTGACATGAACTTTTAAATTCCTTCATTGAAGACACCATCAGAACATAGCTTAAGAGCTGTCCTAACGCCCACCCTATGATCACATGCCAAAAACAAGTTTTAAGCAAAAATTTCACCCTTTATTTTAAAACCAATCACATGTCTAGTTAAAGACATTAAAAAAATTAAACATTCAACAATAATAAAAATGTATGCACCCAATGTGATCAAAATGTGTACCAAAACACACAAATTTCAAAAATATAATTGATTTTCACACACACAATGCACTTAGAAATTTGGAATTTTAAAACCATGTCAAGTGTATTGTGTGGCAAAGCTCACAAGCGAGATTGAGACATTAAATTTGTAAGGGAATCAGGCTTTGACATGAAATCTCACATGTGAACTAGACTACTCTTGGGACAAAAAGTCAAACCTTATATATACCAAGGCCTAAAGACATGTACATACCAATTCCCCTTTAGTCAAAGCATCAATTTGCACTTATGTCCATTTGGTTGTTTAGTCTTTTCCGTAATGAATAAACGTCGACTCTTCCTATAAGGACTTAAGAGACAATCCTTTAAGTATTGTGTTCACTGATTTTCTTAGCTTTTGAAACACATGATATTTTTAATCACATTTGTTTTATACTGAGAGAGGTGATGTAATAAGTATTAGATCCTAGGTTCAACTAGCTTGTGAGCAATTTGATCCTAGGGATTACCTAGTCCACACACATGGTTGCCCACCAAGAACTAAACATGCGACCAACCCCAGCTTGTGAGCAAAGTGTGCAATAATAGTTCAACATTGTTCAAATAATCCATCTAAAAAATTCACACACACAAAGAAAACATCCATCATAAGTATCAATTTCCATGCAAAAAGGTACATAACATGATAAGATGAGTGAACCAATCAATGAATGACAAGTGAAAATTGAGGTACTCTAAATGTGTATACAAACAGTAATGGTATTCTCTCATTTTTATTCATCAAAGAAAACAAAACAAAAGAGAAAGAAACATGAATTGCAAAACTAAAGACAAAAAAAAAAATGCGAATAAAAAGAAATGCATGCCCTATGATGCATGAAGCTCACCCCTAGGCATGCCACAAACTACCTACTCTATGTAGGTCTCTTATCACTCCCCCTCAAAGGGCAAGTGATCTCAACTTTCTTGGAACTATTCATTTTCTTTCTAGGAACAGTCCTACCACCTTCCAGTTTGTCAAGCCTAAGGACTGTATTTCTCATCATAGAGACAAGATTCTTCAACTAAGTCCTAGGAGGGTGGTCTTTTTCCTACGTGCCCTAGACCTAAGCATATGACAATGGGGTCAAATGTGACCCACTCTACCACAGATGTGGCCCATAGGGACAAACCTTGGTGAAGGTTGTCTCCTAGAAAGGTTCATACCCTCAACCTTAGTTCTATCGCCCAAAAAATATCATTGTCTTTATCAACAACTTTAGGGTAAATAGCATCAACAAATAGGAGGAGGAGAGAGGGGGGGGGGGGGGGCAAAACTTATATTCCTCTTGTTGACAGCTGTGGTTTTTGAAGTGGAAGCATTTTTGTCAAAACAAAGGCCACACTTGTCACTATAGGTTTTTTGAGAACTCAAAATATGGCCAAGTTTAGCATTAAAAGAAATAGGCATATCATATTTGGAAGCAATAAGTTCCTCTTCGAGGCATTCAAATTTATCATCTAGCACATAGTTCTTATGCCTCAAGAAATCAATAATAAAATTAACATCAAGCAATTTGGCATCCAAAGATTCATTCTCAACTTTCATCTCATTCAAATTTTTAAGTAGATGTTTGTTCAACTTTTTTTTTGTTTTGTTTTGTACATTCCTTAAAAAGTTGATTATAGGCCTCTTGGAGTTTGAGTCTTTCATCAAAGTCATCTTGTGATTTCTCGTCACAAATCTCAACAAACACGAAACGTTCACACTCAATAGAACCACCAACATTCTTCATAGATGTAGTAAAAGCCATGTAACTACAATTCTTCTCCTTGAATGCCTCGAGTATTCTTGTCTTTTATGATCCTCTCTTTATTTCCTTAGGTGGCTCCTTAGGAATCACCCTTTAAAAGATCCATAGAAGGGGTCTTGCTAGTCCCCTAAGAACTTTTAAGGAATTTATGAAACTTTCGAGCCAACATGGCTACGGCTTCAAAATTAGAAGAATCCTCATCAGAGGACTCCTCAACAACAACCTTCTTTGAGGACCTCAAAGCCAAATTCTTCTTCATTTTGGCAAAGGTAAGGATAGCTTGTAGGTTTGAAGAGAACCAACACTCTCTTATAGCCTCATAGTATCCACATCATGCTTTCCTCAATAGCAGTGACTTTAGGTCTAAACTTCTCCGATAGAGACTTCAAGATTTTTTTGAAAAATCTTGTTGTCAACAATCTTTTCACCTACATTTAAGCGGAAGTTGAAAATTTCATTTATCTGATCATAAAACCCATCAAACTTTTTGTCATCCTTTGTTTTAATCTCCTTAAACATAGATGTTAACATTTAAAGTTTGGAAGTTTTTACCCCCTTAGTGCCTTCATGGGTCTCAAGGATATCTCATGCCTTCTTCATAATCTCACAATTAGAGATGTGTCAGAATTCTTCAGGGACACGTCCATGAAGATAGCATTAAACCTTTTATTGTTCCAGTTACACATGCTAGTCTCATCATTGGACCATTCGGCCAACGCCTTTTTGAGTCGTTTCTATCCTGTATCAAGAATACTCCCAACATTCTTGTCTAAGGACTTAAGGAAAGCTTTCATGTGAACCTTCCAATACGTGTAGTTACTCCCATCAAAATAGAGATGATAGATCAAAGATTGAGCTTGTGCCATGAAACACCCCCAAAATTAAATAATTATGTTTACTTAACTTTGAGTGTTACTCGTAGTGTCATCAGATCAATTAACTGGTAATTAGCTGAATTCACTACGCTACACTAACTATCAGAGTATACTATAGCTGAAAGCAGAATTAATTGATCTTATATTTTTAGTAATGAATCCTTTAACACAAATATGTATCATCAATTGTAGACTAAAAGCCTTTAAACAGACATTTCTATAAGGTTAAACAACTATATATATATCTACGCAAACCTAACAATGCGAGCTATTCGCTTGGCATCTTCATCCTAGTGAATTTTTCACTCTACGGCTGCCAACCTTCTGATCTGCAAGACATTGAGATTTTCGACAGGTGGAAGAAAGTAACTGCATAAGTCCACAATTTAGTAAGTAAATTATTATAAAATTTATTGATGTAATGAGCCTTAAATGACTGTGCATTACTTAGGTTTATTTTAAAGAAGAGTGACATAATCCCCGTGACAGCCACTAATGTTTTAATGCAAAGAAATCATGGCGTGTGTATATATATATATATAAACGTTTAATCACAGCTTTCCTTTGTATGGTCTATCCAAGCCCTTAACCCCTTCCTAGTAGGGTTGTCACTATTCCAAGGGACCTGTAGTACAATAACGATGCCCCGGATATTGCCGCATAATGTAATATACTAGCAGCCGGACTGAATTCGATCTCGGTGGCCCATGCTACTAACGAAACCATAACTGTGACCCCATCCGTACATGGTGCGCCCGTCACAAAAAACAATCATTAGATAAAAGACCAAATATAAACATAAATCACTGTGACCATAGGGTCAAGCCCGTATAATAGTAAGCTCATGACTATTATACCACACGTACTGGTATACCATATCATACGATACAAATATTGTTCATTTACTTTAAGAAAATTATATGTAATCATTTATCCATTTGAAGTAGTCTAAACATGTTATAAAAATAATAGGCTCAAGGTGTATCATTTTGAAAAGTAAAGCATACTCAGTCCTTTGACATGTCACATGCTAAAGTATAATCAGTTACGTAGGCATTTACTTACTTTAGTCGCTCATCCACAAGCCCAAACATCTCAAACTCCCCACTATTGTGAAGCATACCCTAAT
Organism: Alnus rubra; assembly: GCA_028654335.1. Taxonomy (NCBI): domain Eukaryota; kingdom Viridiplantae; phylum Streptophyta; class Magnoliopsida; order Fagales; family Betulaceae; genus Alnus; species Alnus rubra. The sequence continues at coordinate 2,509,558 of JAJPGS010002212.1, forward strand.
ATTAACCATAACATCGAGAGTTCTAAACCATGCACGTAAAAATCCTAATAACACTCTGGGTATTCTAATCTATCCTTAAAACCTTAATTATCCATTTCTGGTCACTGTCGAACGTTCGACTTCATGGTCGAGCATTCGACCAACAAGGATCAAACATTCGATCAAATGTAGTGAACGTTCGATGGGTACCAAAATGAATGAAAAACTCAAAACTTCTACTAAAAACAACATTCTAACTTAACCAGAGCTTATAATAACTCTTCTAAAAACATATTAAACCATAATAACATGATAAAACATGGAAAAGTTCATAATTTTTGAAAAATATAATTACCCATGTGATAAATCATAAACTCAACATGGCATGCTAGGAATTCATAAAATGCTTGATAATCAACAATGTTAGTGTATAATCATTGTGAAAAATGGATTAAGGTTCAAAGGTTACCTTATGGAGGATGTAACCACTCCAAATGCTATATTTCTCTCTCTAGAACCTCTCTCTCACTAGGTATAAGGTTTGCTAAAGTACAAGAATAAAGGCTGAAGGCTGAGGGTCGTAGTGTACTATATGTAGGCATGGAAAAATGTGATAAGATTGGCTGAGATGACTGAAAAATGAAAATGCTTTTCAGACGTGATTGAACGTTCAAGGAATACTTCAAACGTTCTAGTAGGATGTCGAATGATTGTGAAAAAAGACAACTCGATCGTTCTAGAGAGTATTGAATGTTCAGCTAGGGTAACAATCGAACATTCTAGTGGGGCATCGAACGTTCATCTAGGATATGAAAGTTTCAATTATTTAGGTTTTGAAAAAAAAAAATTAAGGAGTTTATTGAATTTTTTTTCAAATGTTAACCATGAGTGTTGGTTTTTATAAAACATGATTAAAGCAAATATTTGTTTTATATTTTATGTTATTATTTCAGGGTATTACATGCCATGACAACAGGGGTCATAAACACATTAAGGACGTTAGTCTAAACAGAGTGAACCCACTCTAATATCAATTGAAAGTACCGGAATCCAACCCCACAACCCAAAAGCACAATAGTGCAGCACAATATAAAGTAATCTACTGCAATAAATAAATAAAGATAAACAAACTACAACTGCAAACACACAACAATCAACACAATGATTTTGGTGACAATGTGAAAACCCTTTGAGCATATTAAAGGTAAAACCACTTCGGGGCAACCAAACCCAAGAAGTCAATTACTAAAAATATTCAAAAGTACATACATAGTAAACTTACGATCCCTTTGTAAGAACTAATATTACGTACGCAAACTAACTTATCGCTTGCCTCCCTGCCTCTTCAATAGGCTCCAGCTTCTCACTGGCCAATATTCTTTATATGACTTCCTTACCAACCCACCGATAGACTTCAAGCGATAGAAGGTTTAATGAAGTTGTGGTTTGAATAACAAAACACCAATAGAGGGAAAGCATCAAAGGCTCTCAACAATGGCTCTCTTGGCTCACACAAGTGAAGCTAGGAAATCTCTCAAAAGGATCGAAGGCGTAGACTTCACACCTTACACAATGATCATCCTATTCTATATATAGGATGATAAAATCCCTAGTTGCAACGTGTAAAAAGGTTTTATTTTTACTGCATAATTTTGTGTGGCGTTAGGACAAGTCAAATAACGTCGGGGCGGTCACTTGGTTCATCGCTAACTTCAATGACAGCTCAACATCGTCAAGACGGTCTTGCTGATGGAGCTCTCTGGAAGGCATCTTCCACAGGCAGCATCACAACGGTCTTGGTGACAAAGCTCTAAGGTAGTCAACTTCCACGAGTAACGTCACGATGGCCTGCTGAAGGTACAAGTGACAGAAGGTCTCGAGTAGGCATTGGAAGTTACCTTTTGTCACTAGCGTCAGAATGTCTGCTGACGGTCCTCTCGGGTAGGCTCTAGAAGTCTTGAATAACAACTCATGTTAGGTCAATTGGTGACGGTCTTGCTAATGGTAGAAAATGAAAGAAAAAAAAAATCAATTCTAAAGCCTAACTTTTTACGCCAACAATTTTAGAACACTAGTTTTGATAATCGAATTTGGTCAATTTCTAAAACATAATAAAATATAAATTAAATGATTCATTCATCCATTTATATTAACTTAAGCTTTTGAAATAAATTGTGATTTAACATGGTATCAGAGTAAAGGTTCTGAGTTCAAACCATGTATCTGTCATTTACCTTCAATTTCCATTACATATTTTATGGTGCATTTGGATTTTGGGAATTCTTTTTGCTACAATGTCGGGTTTTTTCTTACCTAAGTAATCTTAATTATAACACGTGAGGGTGAATGTTATAATATAAATTAAATGATTAAATTTATCACTTCCTATCAGTTTAAGCTTTTGAGACAATTAGAACATTTATAGATTTTTTACATGTAAAATTATTTTCATTTTGACGAAAACATAGTTCTGCTTCTTGTTTTTCTTCGCTTGTCCCATTGGACTTGTAATTAAAACATGTGATTCTAATATAATTTTTATTAATTTATAATAAATTCTATAAGCAACGGTTAATAGTTGAGATCCTTGCATCATATTAGAACCAATTGTTTTAACATTTAATACTAAAGCATATAAAATAATCTATTATTTCTTTAGAGAATAAATGTAAAGTTTCATAATCATAATTTAATGATAATGTTCTTTCAACAATTTAAACTGTATAATCAGTTAAAAATGATAATTTTGAAAGTAAGAAAAAAAAAAAAAAAAGTAGAGCGTAATTTTTTTTCTTTCTAAAATTAGTAAGCTAAGTTCTTCATTGTTTATGATATCACTCTGGTTAGACATTAGAGCTCTAGAGGATAAGTTCATAAGAAGTGAATCCAATGTTTTTCATTATCAAATTGTTGATCTCACTAGATTCTAAAAGCTTGGATGAACAAAGGTTTTCTTGAATTTGGATTTTAATGTGTACATATTTTATGCCATGTTAGCCTATGAATGCTAACATGTAGAACTTGTAATCCAAACTTCAAGATATAACTCTTTTCCATCAGTTGGTATTGCACCTATATCACTAAAGGTGTCAACCTCTTCTCTATAGGGCATAAACCTAATAGGCCTCATGCAAAGTCATAGTCTTCATGCATTTTTAAATTAAGCGAGATGTTACACATTCATATTTTTTGTAAATTCATCATTGAATCTGTGAGACTACATGTTGATCACATGCGGCCTCCACATATTCAATGGTGGATCTGCTCATTTATTGTATGGAGATTGACAAAAAATGAGCAAAAAATATAAACCAAACATTTATTTTAAATTAATCATATCACTGTAAGAATGGAGCCGGTATGTCTATCTAGGGGGACCAAATATAATTATATTAAAAATATATATATAAAGAATCTATTTTCTGATAATTAATTTATGACTTAAACCTTCAAGTTATATATATGCTTTATGTGATGCTATTCATATATAAAAATTATAATATAATTCAAAAGCGCATATAAAAATACATATTGACAACTTTAAGTTCATATGTTAAAAAAAAAAAATTAATTATGCTAATTAAAATCGATGCTCCTTCAACAAATAAAAGCTACTCATCAATTATCATATTTGTACTAAACTTTTCAGTCATTTCCTTCGCAATGTAGACAACTAGGAAATCTTCTGAAAAAAAAAAAAAAAATCCCTTATTTTATTTCTAAATCTTGTATCGACAATATTCATAGCTGAAAATCTCGCTCAATCATAGCAGTGAAAACCGAAAGAGTCAACAAGATAATAAACTTTTAACTTTTCAAGTTTTCACCAATCCTCAATATTTGTCAAAAATTATAAACAAGCTTTGTAAATCTAAATGATAAGGCACATCATGTTGGAGTGTTGCAATTATCATCTAATCCTGAAAATCAAAGTACATGGCTTAATGCCTACTTTTCCCCCAAGAACGTGGGGGTATCGCATATCACTAAACTTACATCTATCAAAGGGAGATGAATCAAAATTCATAGTTGACATGATGAATTTTGTCCAATTATTTATTTATTTATTTAAAATAAAAGTATATATAACCAGATAAACAAATGAAAAATCTATGTGCCAAGTGGTTGGACGGCTACTCATAATTCAATCTATGCCGATTGAAAGTAGGAACACTAATAAACAGATTAGGATCTTTTACAATTTCTTTAAAATTATATATTCTTAAATTATGTTAATTTATGTCGTTTCATGTATCGAACGGTATGAAAAATGATATCTATTAAAAATGTGACATGTTAACAATGAGAATTGAATATATTTTTATCAGGCTTTTATGCTTTACGTCGTAAAAAAGCTTTAAGCAAAAACACTTTTTTTTGGTTTTGTAAAAAATAGGCGTCTCTTCAAAAATAAATAAAAAGCCTTTTGAATTTATTTTTTTTGCCTCAGTAACATGTCAGATCTTTAATATGTAAAAAATTTCACGTCGTTCGATATAAAAAACCAGCATAGATTCACCTAATTTGAGTATATAAAATTTCTTTAAAATTGTAAAAGATTATAATTCCTAATAAACTTTTTTGCCACTATTCAATATTCATAATGAAGATTATCATGGCCTATATTTCAGCTCATGATCTTCATTTATAAATACGCATTAGATTTTTTTTTTATTTTTTATTTTTTTTTTGGGAAGGTCTGAGGTCAACTTCTAGAAGCTTGGGTGGTGATTCCACCATACATATATATATGTGATAGTGGGGATTGGGAAAGCATGTACGCAGTTGACTTTTCAATTTGACATTGAGGAACCTCAATAAAATTTTAAAAACATTCTAGGTTAGTGTATGCTTTAATTAATTGATTTAAAAAGTTGTATTTTCCTGTATTGTTTAGAAAAAGAAATTGTTCCAAAAAAATTGGGACACGTGCTAGGTCATTTAAGATAATTGGATTTTTATGGTGTTTATGATAAAAAAAATTTCTCTTTGTTTTTTTCCTTCACAATCAAACCATAGAATTTTTTAAATTTTTTTATAAGAAATCAAATAACCCTTTTACCTCAAGATAACCCTTTTCGGGCAAGGACAAGGGATCTCTATCTTTCTTCACCTCAAAGATGGGAATAACTTCAATCCAGTCAAGGCAGAAAGTAGTGCATTCCAACGAGAAGTTAACACGTAAGCCTGAAAAAAAAAAAAAATTAAAAAAAAAAAAATCAAATAGAATCAAAACACCTGATGGATTTCTTCAACATATGCTAAACTGAGATCTGGCAGGAAAAATGAGCACACCGGCCGAATCTCAGTCTGTCGCAGGTGGTCAAGGTTGGGTCGAGGTGAGAGAAAGAGAAAGAGAAAGAGATATCTGGTTGGAAACCCACGCACACCGGTCGGATCTCTCTCTATCGCAGGTGGTTGGGATTGGGTCGAGGTGAGAGAAAGAGAGATTCGGCCAGAAACCCACACACGCCGGCTGGATCTCTCTCTGTCGCAAGTGGTCGGGGTGAGAGAAAGAGAGATACGGCCGGAAACCCACGCACACCAGCCGGATCTCTCTCTGTCGCCGGTGATCCGGCCTAAGCAGTGCCATGGTGGGGCGGACGGGTTTTTCTTACTTGACGGTGTAGGTCGTGGAGGGTTTTCGTTTTTTTAAAAAGGTAAAAATGGGAGTTGTGAGAAGGATCTAGTACTTCAACAATATTTCAATCTTTTTGGTTCTAGCTAACGTGTCGACTGATTATTGGTGGGCATAAACCCATTGTTTTCTACCACGAGCGTATAGAAGGGGCACTCCCTCAAAGATAACCTTTTCCTTTCCTTCCAAACAGAAATTAGCTATAAATTGATTTGTAGCTAATTCTTACAAAATAGGCTAGTAAAATAATATGTATTTCTAAAACATGTGCTTCTTACATGCTTTCTTATTAATATATTAAAAAAATGTGAAAATAATATGTTATTAAAAAAAAACATGTGACTCACGTGTTAAGGGACACTTGGCAATTATTATACTGGTTTGTATGAATTGTTTACAAACTAGTTTATAGCTAATTATGTCACTCCCACCTAACTTCTTTTTTTAAAAAGAAAAAAAAAAAAAAAAAAAAAAAAGGGAGGGGGGCAACTGGCAAGGAACCCTTTCTCTCCCAAATTAACATTACCACTATTTCACCATTATCTCACTATGTTAACATGGCATTGCCAATCTAACGCTGATTTTTTTTTCTTCCTTTCTTCTAACAATGGTTGATCTAAAAGTAGATTGGCAGTAGGGTTATAAATGAACAGAGCTACTTGTGAATATACTCGATTCATTCGTAAATACAAAACTAGGCTCGATTATTAATTGATACAAAACTAGGTTCCTTTTGCATTCTTCCACATTTACACAAATACTTTTCTGCAAATCGCCCTTTCTCTTAACCCCTCCTTCCTCAAGCTCAAATCCACACATGACATCTTACCATAACTCCCCTCTTCAACGCTGGGCACGTCAGTGGCCACCATGGCACATGATGCCCGTGTGCGTACTATCTTTGGTCTAGAGGGAGTGTTGGTGTTGGATGGAGCGTCAATTTGAGAGTGAAAACAATTGAGAATAGGGAGTTTGCTGGTGGGTTTTCGTGGTTGGCGTTGATGGCTGCACCACCGTGTGACGGTTTTTGGCCACAGAGTACGTTAGGGTAGCCGTCACAAGCGTTTTGTTGACCTTTGGATGATGGTTAGGATTATAAATAAACCAGTTTGTTTGAAAACCCGATTTTTAAATTCGACTCGAACCCGAACTCATGACTACATAAACCCGCTTATTACTGTAGAATTCACTCGATTATTAAGTGACACATGCTCGCTTATTACTCCAAGAAAATTGACTACCAGTTAAGGCAATTTGTGGCATGAGAAGGGGCACGAATCTCACAAGGTTCCTTAACCCTACTCGAATCTCCGTAATGAAAATGGTATAGTAGCACACCGGAAGAAGATCCACAGTAGCAAGTATGTCACTGATAGAGGTTGGATCAAAGCCATACGCAGTCAGAACTAGCCTAGAGGACATATAAAATAAATAAATAAATAAAAACTACAAATCTGCATAGCTCGAAAGAGAGATCTAACTATGAAGAGCATTAGGGAAGACAACAAGTAGATGAGCGGCCCTAAATGAACTGGAGATGGAGGCGGTGCGTGCAACACACGTGTACCTAGGTGGTGCATGGAGTGCACATACAACAACAGAGGGTGTCGGTTGGTGTAAGAGGAGATCAGTGGAGGCGGACATAGGGCATGTGTGCTGAGATGGAAAGCAAAACTCTGTAGATATGACTTTTTTTTTTTTTTTTGAGGGAAAGAAAACCTTTCATTGAGATCAAATAGCGTTACAACAGCAGACACCACAAGGGTGAAGAAGAAGAGAAAAAGGAAAAAAAGGTGAAGTGGAATTTTGAAAAACCAAATGAGAAGATGTTGAAGGTTTGGGTGTGCGGTTTTTTAATATTATGTTTTACTGTATACAAAATTGCCACACCTTTTGTTTTATTTTATTTTATTTTATTTTATTTTTTTGAGTTGGGTTGAAAAAATTAAAATTGAACATAAGCTCAAAATATAATAAAAAAAAAAAGTTAAAAATTAAACAACACCCAACATGTACACTAGTGTTATCGGGTTCCGGTGTGTCCATGTCGTTAATTGGACCCGAACCCGAACCCGAAGTGGAATGCAACGTCTACAATAAAGACTAAAACTTAAACCCTAGGAGCACAGAGGACAAGGAAATGGGGAGCGGGAAAGCGGAGAAGCCCTCAAAAAACCCTAAAAAGAAGCGGAAGCCGCTTAGCCCAAACAGAGTCGAGGTGAAGCCTAAGTCCGTGAGGAAGCGCGAGAAGAACCGGGCTGACCTAGTCGAAAGCAAAATCGACAATGAGAAGAGCCAAGACCAAGAGGTGCAAGCGGCTCCAGCGGCCGAGCAGCAGCTTAGTTTCTTCCTCGATCAGTTTCAGTCCGCCAATGGGGTCCAGCTTTCTTCTCTCGAGTTGGATTCAATCAAAGGTACTTTCGATTGCCCCTCTGTTTGGTTTCCGAGACCCGAGAAGAAAATAAAATCGGTGTTTGGTGTTCTGTGTTTTTCTGAGTCAATCAGATACGTGCATTGTGGAGCTATCTCAAGATATGGACCAAGATGTTGAAAGCTTGGGGAACCATATGAAGGCAGCGTTTAGCCCATCGTGGAAAGAATCGCTTTGTGAAAAGCAGCTCTTAGAAGGAAAAGTTGATCCCGGGAGTCCCGCACTTCTTATTATTAGTTCGTCTGCCTTGAGATCAATACAACTTCTAAAGTGTGACTGCTTTTCATTTCGCTCGCAGTGATTTTATTTTTCTTTGTTCAAATTTGTCGAACCAATTGCATCGTTTATGTTGCTAGCGTATCTGTAATGTGCCACAGTTTCTTTTCTTTTTCTTTTTTTTGTGTGTTTTGTAATTAAAATAATGTTTCTGAGGAGTTCGTTAATAATTGTGCTCCTATAGGGGCTTTCGGTCGTTGACGAAAGAGTGCCATGCCGCAAAGCTATTCTCGAAGCATATGAAGGTTGAGGAACAGGTAGGCTCTCTATCACTCCGATTTACTTCACTCGGCTCTACTTTTACTCTTATATTGCTAATGCAACTTTTTATTATGGTTGGGATAATGATGCGGAGAGGTTTGAAGTTATTCAATAGATGCATGAGGGCAAGAGTAGTAGAGTTAAATGTTAAGTAGGGGGACAATGAGAGGAACCCGGTTGAGAGATTTAGCAATATGATGCTCTGAAATGATTTGTCTGTATTGTCCATGCTCAAAGTGACTATAAGTATAAGGGGAGCCTAGTAGGATTTAGATTGAAGTGACAAGAAGCACTTGACTTTCGTATGGTTCAACTCTGTGAATCTCATCAAGTTCTTGATAGCTGTGCTTGTTGACCGTAAATATCAGGGATTGGGTCCCATCAATTGAGCACTTTTTTTGTCGATTAAATGCAGTGATAGTCAGTTTAATTCATGATCAACTTTCAAACCAAATGGGAGTGAGTCATATAAGTCTTGAACTATGTTCTTTAATTTAACTTGAAGAACTACGAGTGCATCTATAATATAGAATAGAAATTTGGCATTAGTTTTAATCTTCCACAAAATGTATAGCACTTAATAAATTAGACAGGATCTAGATGGCATATTTTAGTCATCTATTGAATTTATTTTATATAACGCCAGTCAGTTTTTTTAACTTTTTTCATACAAGGATTTTCTTGCCTTTGCATCACCTACATTCTCTTTTTGGATTTTGATGGTTGCACCTTTTTTATGTGTTATATCCTCAGTTCTCCCCTCAAGTGTTAAATAACAAGTGGATGCATCTGCTTTCACCACTAATTTGCAGTTGTCTTATTGTGAACTTTGGGAATTGATGATAAGATAAAAAGATTGGCAAAGGCACCAGCGATGCTGAGATTATCCATTTGCACGTCAGTCTGATCCCTAGCCTCATTAGTTATGACTTCTTTTTTACATATTGGTATCTATTTTATATTTTATTTTTCATTTTTTACTTCAGTGATCTTTGTTAGGCATCCAACTATCTGTGGTGAGTGAGATTTATCAAAAAAAAAGTGTTAAATAACAAGTGGATGCATCTGCTTTCACCACTAATTTGCAGTTGTCTTATTGTGAACTTTGGGAATTGATGATAAGATAAAAAGATTGGCAAAGGCACCAGCGATGCTGAGATTATCCATTTGCACGTCAGTCTGATCCCTAGCCTCATTAGTTATGACTTCTTTTTTACATATTGGTATCTATTTTATATTTTATTTTTCATTTTTTACTTCAGTGATCTTTGTTAGGCATCCAACTATCTGTGGTGAGTGAGATGAATGGATTTAGGGTTTATATTGGAGTTTGGGAAATGATGTCAAAATTCGAAAAGAGTGACTGAAGCATTAGCTCTGCTGAATATTAATTTGCACGTCAGTCTGATCCCAAATTCTGTGGTTGGTTCAAATCATTCGAGGGTCTATTTTATATTTTATTTTTCATTTTTTACGTCAGTGATCTTTATTAGGCATCCAACTATCTGTGGTGAGATGAATGGATTTAGGGTTTATATTGGAGTTTGGGAAATGATGCCAAAATTCGAAAAGAGTGACTGAAGCATTAGCTCTGCTGAATATTATTTTGCACGTCAGTCTGATCCCAAATTCTCTGTGGTTCAAATCATTTTAGGGTCTATTTTATATTTTATTTTATTTTTCATTTTTTACTTCAGGGAGCTTTATTAGGCATCCAACTATCTGTGGTGAGATGAATGGATTTAGGGTTTGTATTGGAGTTTGGGAAATGATGCCAAAATTCGAAAAGAGTGACTGAAGCATTAGCTCTGCTGAATATTATTTTGCACGTCAGTCTGATCCCAAATTCTCTGTGGTTGGTTCAAATCATTTTAGGTCTATTTTATATATATATATATATATATATATATATATATATATTTATATTTTCATTTTTTACTTCAGTGAGCTTTATTAGGCATCCAACTATCTGTGGTGAGATGAATGGATTTAGGGTTTGTATTGGAGTTTGGGAAATGATGCCAAAATTCGAAAAGAGTGACTGAGGCATTGGCTCTGCTGAATATTATTTTGCATGTCAGTCTGATCCCAAATTCTCTGGTTGGTTCAAATCATTTTAGTGTCTTATTTTTTATTTTTTATTTCAGTGATCTTTATTAGGCATCCAACTATCTATGGTGAGATGAACGGATTTAGGGTTTGTATTGGAGTTTGGGAAATGATGCCAAATTTCGAAAAGAGTGACTGAAGCATTAGCTCTGCTGAATATTATTTTGCACGTCAGTCTGATCCCAAATTCTCTGTGGTTGGTTCAAATCATTTTAGGGTCTATTTTATATTTTATTTTTCATTTTTTACTTAAGTGATCTTTATTAGGCATCCAACTATCTGTAGTGAGATGAATGGATTGAGGGTTTGTATTGGAGTTTGGGAAATGATGCCAAAATTCGAAAAGAGTGACTGAAGCATTAGCTCTGCTGAATATTATTTTGCACGTCAGTCTGATCCCAAATTCTCTGTGGTTGGTTCAAATCATTTTAGTGTCTTATTTTTGATTTTTTACTTCAGTGATCTTTATTAGGCATCCAACTATCTGTGGTGAGATGAATGGATTTAGGGTTTGTATTGGAGTTTGGGAAATGATGCCAAAATTCGAAAAGAGTGACTGAAGCATTAGCCCTGCTGAATATTATTTTGCACGTCAGTCTGACCCCATAGTCTCTGTGGTTGGTTCAAATTGTTGTAGGGTCTATTTTATATTTTGTTTTTGATTTTTTACTTCAGTGATCTTTATTAGGCATCCGACTATCTGTGGCGTGCTGATGACTGGATTTAGGGTTTGTATTGGAGTTTGGGAAATGATGTCAAAATTCGAAAAGAGTGACTGAAGCATTAGCTCTGCTGAATATTATTTTGCACGTCAGTCTGATCCCATATTCTCCGTGGTTGGTTCAAATCATTTTAGGGTCTATATTATATTTTGTTTTTGATTTTTTACTTCAGTGATCTTTATTAGGCATCCAACTATCTGTGGTGAGATAAATGGATTTAATGTTTATATTGGAGTTTGGGAAATGATGCCAAAATTCAAAGAGTGACTGAAGCATTAGCTCTGCTGAATATTATTTTGCACGTCAGTCTGATCCCCAAATTCTTGATTGGTTCAAATCATCTTATCTTACCCTCTATTTTTCTGAGTACAATTGTCTAATGATTCTCTATGTTTTAATGTTTTTCTTTGTAATTGATGCAGGTATCATTGTTGAAGAATCGTGTTAATATTGCAAGTGGTACACCAAGCAGGTTGGTCATCATATTGAATTATAATAAGTTAGTCAAGACTTGTTTTCTCAGTGAATCTCAGGCAGGTTGTTGTCTACCACTTTCAAATTGTTGCTGTGCCAAATGACATTTTTTTTTATGTATCCTGTCTTTGAGCTCGTTTCCAATCCAGTTGAATAATTTGGTCATGCATACTTTTCATTCAATCCAGGATAAAGAAGCTAATCGACATTGATGCTTTGGGACTCTCGCGGTTGGCAGTGATTCTGCTTGACATACACCCAGATGTTAAGGGCTATTCCTTGTTTACGCTTCCACAACTCAGGTTTGATTTTGATTTATGAGTTAATCCATCTCCATCTTCCTTGACATCATGCATTTATTGCATTATTGTTTGTTATTGTTTGCAATGTTTTTCTGTTCTTTTTTCTTTTTTCATTGTTTTCCAGTGTTTCATATTGGATACCTCCCTCCAGTCCCCCCTTCAACTTCTGTGAGGTTTGTTTGATACAATAGACCTCCCAGGAAATTGCGTTTTAAACATTTTTTGTTCTAGAATTGCACTAGATCTCACCTTACTACAATAATAGATGTCGAAGTAAAAAATTCTTAGTTTTTGTTTTTATTTTAAATTCACTGGCATTTTATTGGGTGGTGCTGAACCTTTGATATCAATTCTTCTTGTTTGTGCAATATTATGAGAGGAGAATCTTTCGAATTCACTCTTATGCATTTTATTGGGCAGGGATGAATTCTGGGACTTGTACAAGAACTATTTTCACCAGCGCCTACTCCAAGGTGATATGCGTATTTGTCTCTATGGTCCATTAACAAGTGGCACCAAGTTCAGTGGGAAAAAAAGAGGAGTTACTGAGGATTAAATAAACACTAATTAGGTAAAAAAAATTGAGCCAAATATGTTACGCCTCAATATTTTTCAATTTTGTTTCACCCAAAACACATCTCCTTCCAATTTGCGTTGCTAGTTTTTTCTTTCTTTCTTTCTTTTTGGGGAGTTTATCTATAAAAAAGAAAATAGTTGGTGAAATGAAATATTCACTCGTTCCTTCTCTCTCTCTCTCACTCTCTCTCTCTCTCTGCTTTTTTTTTTTTTGTATCATTTTTGCCAATCCCCTTCTGTATTGATGCATTTCGTTTAGGGTTGGGCATCAACTCCGTCGGAGTCGGAAATGGGGTTTTTAGCTTTTGTCTTTGCCTGAGTTGGAAAACCTCCAACTCCTCCGACAGGTTTAATTTTCAAGAAGTTTTCAGTTTTCATGACCACATCTCCACCATGAAAAGTCCAATAAAAAATGAAAAAGACCAAAAAAAAAAAGAAAAAGAAAAAAAGAATATGAAGGGGATTTTGCATTTTGTTCCTCCAATCTCCAATGGTGAAAAAAAAAAAACCCCATCAATTTGAACGGTGTTGGGGTCTAGAGTGTGGAGAGTGGAGAGGAACAATGGTCAACAAGATTCCGAGTCTTAACGGATTTATAGGGAAGAAGTAACATATTTATAGGTTTCAAAATGACAGCGTCTTCCTTTTAAAAAATATCATTAAATATAAAATGACGTCGTTTTAGTAATTATATTAATAAAAAACTGATTTGGCAGTATTTGATGATTGTCAGGCAATGATTATAAAGAGATGGTAATGTATAACGCAACATGATTGGACTAAATTACTTTTTTACACGTGGCAAGTGACCACTAAAAAAAAAAAATAGAATGAATGATTAATTTTAAATTGTCAGAAAGTATAAAGACTAATTTTTATTATTTTTGAAAATTCAAAGACTAATTTAGTACTCATATCTGCATAGGCCTGGATCGATCGGACATGACTATACCAACTGATTTCAAATTGTACTGTCCTGCATAACCAATTAATAGTTTAATTATTTCTTGATTTCGAACCAAGTTTTGAGGAAGAAAATAATAAAAAGTTTGTGACGAATAGTTGCTTATTCGGGATAGGATAAAGCATCGTGTTCAAACATTCTACTATTATCTTCTTTAATCAAGAAATTTGCACCAATAGGAACACTATTGACATATTAATTGATCAACTCAAGGTTAAATGGTCTTGATAAAAACGAGTTATATGCTTTAGAATATTAATTAAATTAGTTATTTTTTTATTAGTTTAAATTTTTTAGATAAGTAGATATTTAATATGGTATTAAAGGAAAAAGCTTTAGTTCGAATCTTGTTGTCTCCGTCAATCACCTTTATTTAAATTAAATATTTCACATATTAACTTAAAGCATGAGTATAAAGTTATATAGGCCAATCTAAACCCAAATCATTTAATTACACGGGTTATACTCCTCAACTTTGACAGTTGACACAATCCATTTAAATAAGTGGGTTACAGGGTCTACATAACCTATTTAATAAACTAGTAGTTTGGGTTAACCCGACTTGAATCACTTGTTTAATTAACAATATTCTCAATTATTGAGCATGAAAATACCATTTTATACAATAAATATTGGCATAATAATTCCTAATTATGGAACATAAAAATGAATTATACTAATAAAGTTATATCTTTACAATTATAGATGAGATTGAGGATAATTTTTTGACTTAAAGACTTTGGGATTTTAAAATTTTAATGGTAAAAATTATAAAATGTTTTAATTTACATAAGTTATGCAAATCATTTGTTGGTTAAGTAAGTTGACACGAAATTTACCGGTGTATCAATTGAGTCTAATCGGGTGGATTTGGTTTGGCTCGAATTACATTTTATTAACCTCTAACCCACTAATTTTGTGTTTGATTTATATCGGATTCGCGGATTGTATCAAAAAATTACCAATCATAGTTCATCCTAGTACTAGTTTTAAGGTTTTAATGGCTTCAAGTAGATTATTCTTTTTCTCTCTACGAAAAGAAGAAAAAAAATATTATTTGCCCCATCTCGTTGCCCTTGGCTTTTTGCTCATGACCATACTAAACATTGACCATGATATAGTTTAACTAAATGATTATGTGAAATAATTTAAAGAGTAATACTATATACCACATTTTACGTGACAATTATTTCATATTGTTAACATAACAAACCTGATTAACCCTTAATTTTTTTTTGGGGGGGAAAGTACACTTTACCCCCTGATGTATCCACCCATTGGCAATTTGACGCCCAATATTTAATTTTTGGTAGATGACCCCCCTGAAGTTGTATCTGTGTGCCACCGTGGACCTTTCGTCCACATGCCCGTCATTTTAGACAGAAACCGTGTCACGTGCAGCGCACTGTCACGTTTAACATAGTTTACATCCCCAAATTACCCCCGACATCATCTAACCCACACATATCACTGTCTCGTGCCCCTCCAAAACATCACTTTTAAAATTTGTTCCCCACTCGACTTCACTCTCCACTCAAAAGGAAGAAGGGGATGAAGAAGGGGACATCGATTTCTCAATTTTGGTCCCCACTCAACACCGATATTCTCTCAACCAAACCGAAAAAGCAGGTGAATGTCTTTTTCATTCATTTTTTTTTTTTTTGTGATTTCTATATAGTTTAGGGTTTGTCGACATTTGGGTTTTGAAGAGTGGGTGGGTGCATAGTAACTGTCGAGATTTTGGGGGTTTCAGTTGTATGGGATTTGTTTACTAATTTCTAGGGTTTTGGAGTTGTTGGGGATTTTGGATAAAAACATTACAACTGTCGGGAATTTGGGGGTTTCGGTTGACACTGATTTAAGTTGAGGGTTTGTATTTTGTTTGCTTAGTTTAATTGTGATTATAATAAAACTGTTTACTAATTTCTAGGGTTTTGGGGTTGTTGGGGATTTGGGATAAAAGTATTACAACTGTCGGGAATTTTGGGGTTTCGGTTGACACTGATTTGAGTTGAGAGTTTGTATTTTGTTTGCTTAGTTTAATTGTGATTATAATAAAACTGTTACTAATTTATAGGGTTTTGGGGTTGTTGGGAATTTGAGATAAAAGCATTACAACTGTCGGGAATTTGGGGGTTTCGGTTGACACTGATTTGAGTTGAGGGTTTGTATTTTGTTTGCTTAGTTTAATTATACTTTAATGACATAGGTCAAATAGAAAATACAGTGGACTTTATTAATATAAACATCAATTAACAAAGAAGCAATGGAATACAAAAATAAATAAATAAGAACAATAAAATTTAATACATACTTCAGACCATTTTTCTCACTAAATAGTTGGAATGCTACTTCAGCCTGAAAAATACACAAAAACTTAAGAAATTAGATATATAAAATATCAAACCTATTCTCCCCAATTGGGTAAATATACAATCTAAAATCCCTCTTAGACAAGGTGAAAAACAATTAAACATTGCCACTGTAGAGCTTGAAAAGTAATTAATTACATCTTTGATATGTTAAGCAAATTGAGAAAATGGATTACGGGGGAACACCAATCACATAGTATTTCCATAGTTATAACGTCTTTATGATTTCAAACAAGCATATTAAGACGACAACAATTTGGCAGAATGGCAATGGAAGTCTGAGTAGAAGCTGAAATCTAATGTGAGGAACTAAGCCAAAATAGGTAACTCAGAGTTTTTTCATCTGCAAAAATAGCAACACAATCTAGCATATCTTTCAATTATATTGAGAAACATTCAAGCCGTACCGCGAGGAAAATATGACTACATATACCAAATTCACAACAACAGTTGTTTTAAATCATAGTAAGCATTTCCTCTCTTTGTTTGAGAGTAAAATTTACTTCAGCATAAAAAATGAAAGCATCAATTGGTTATAGGATCTAAAAGCTCAAAGTCCATAAACCTCCTCTCCAGTTTCTATAATTCAAAAATCACAACAAAATTTAACCTTCGCAAACACTTGAGACATACATATATGCACGAAGATACATAGACAACTCAGCACTTCAATAAAAAATTTATCAAATAAGTCCTTTACCTTTTCACAAATAAATAAATCACAGCACACACAAGCCAAAAAAAAAAGAAAAGAAAAAAGAGGTACAATTTATATAAAAAAAGAAGATTATGGAAAGCTAGCAGTAAATAGTAGGTGTAACTCTCATCCAAATCCAACTAATTAACAAACTAATTAGCTAACTTTCAGTAGTAGGTTAAAGTCAGTCCAATCATAAACTAACAAAGGAAGAAATAACTCAAAACATTCTAAAACTAACCAATGATGTAGTCCAAGCATCCAAAGCATATGCTTTGAAGATAAAAGCATCCAAAGCATATAGTGGTCCCATGTTCTCTCTTGGTGCATAAAATATTAATTCCTTAGGGGCATATTGATGGCAGTGAGTTCATAGCTTATTTTTTCTTGGATGAATTATGTTGTAAATGTAATGTAATGTAAAATTAAAATTGTATACTAGTGGTCCCTTAGTCCAATTGATAATGTAATATTTTTGAATGTGTAGGATGAAATTGGTGTTTGAGATAAATTATGGGGGTAGGTTCGACAGAGCATATGGAGTCATCTATTCGGGGGGTGAAATGGTTGTTCATCCTCAAAGTGTTGATCTAGATAGTTTTACTTTTTCTATGCTTATGTCTATTGTGGAACAATATGGGTACAATCCGGGTGACTTAATTTACTTTAGAGACCCCAATAAAGATCTAGTTATGGGTTTGCATCTAGTGTCATCGGATTATGATGGACATTATATGTCATCGGTACATGTGGAGAACAATGTTGTTAAACTGTATATTGTTTCTTTTCAAGATGATGGGGATGGGGAAAGTGGGGAAGGTGGGGAAGATGATGAAGAGGAAGATGTTTGAGGTAGGGTTGCTCTTAATGATCTATGGTGGGATGATAAAATTAATGATGATGAAGATATTTTTGAAGTTAATTATGATGTCAATAGGGTTGGCCCCTCAACTTATGAGTGTGTGGAGGGTGATGAGGAGAATGAGGATAGGAATGGGAGTGAGGATGGGGATGGGAGTGGGGATAGGTTTGAGGGTGGTGCTGGAGTTGAGGGTAGGAGTGGGTCATCTACATCTGAGGGTAGAAGTGGGCCATCTACATCATCCCACGACATGCAGTCATTTGAAGATGTTGAGGTGGTTGACAATGTTTCTGAAATGGGTAGAAGTGACATCCTGTTGTCACCACCTGTTAGTGATGAAGATTCTGGTGGGATTTCATTTAATCTTGGTTCGGAGTTCCATGCGATGGACCTTGTCAATCCAACCTTAAAGCTGAAGATGAAATTTTATAGTTTACAACTGTTCAGAGAAGCTGTTAAGCAATACAATGTACAAAGGGGAAAAGACATACAGTTTGTAAAAAATGAAAGAGCTAGATGTGTTGCGGTTTGTAGAGATCCCTCTTGTAACTACAGAGTCTATGGTAGACAGATGAATGATGAGCAGTCTTTCGAAGTAAGGTCATTAAGACCTAAACACTCTTGTACTCGTGTTTACAAGAGCTCAATTGTAAATTCTATGTGGATATCAGATAAGTTGTATGACAAGTTTAAGATTCAACCGGACATGCCATTTGAGGTGATACAAGATGAAGTGAAGAGAAAATGGAACGGAGAAGTGACCAAGAGCCAAATGTATAGGGGTCGAAGAAGGGCAAGAAAGCAGATTTTTGATAATCTGGGTGAACAGTACGACAGGTTGTGGGATTACTGTGAAACTTTGAGGCAAACAAACAAGGGCAGTTGTGTTATGATGAAGGTTGAGAGACCTACCTCTGCCTCGGAACCTATGTTCCAAAGACTTTATATGTCCCTTGCAGCCATGAAGCAAGGGTTCCTGGAGGGTTGTAGGTCTGTTATTAGCCTAGATGGGTGCTTTCTGAAGGGTCCCTACAAGGAACACTACTAGTTGCAGTTGGCAGAGATGACAACAACAACATGTACCCTATTGCAATTGTCGTTGTGGAAGCTGAGATAAAAAAGAGCTGGACTTGGTTCTTGGAGTGCATTGTTTCAAACCTTGGGTCCCATGCGAGGCACGTTAGGCCTACTTTCGTTTCTGATTGGCAGAAGGTTAGCTTTATTACTTACATAACTTTTTTTTTTTGAATTTTAAATAATTTTACATTTTATTACTTACATAATTTTAACACTGCCAAGCTGGAATAGGCAACCTCCTGCACTTGCACCTAGACCATCTCCACCACCCAGGAGGATGTCAGGCAGACTGAAAGTTCCAATATATCACAAACCACCAGTTTGGATTGACCTTACTGAAAGAACAACAGATGGATGCGGAGGGAAAGTGTATGGTAAAATCCCAACAACCCCAGCTGTGATATCGTCAATGGTTGCCAAGGAGAAAGGGAACGGTAAAAGAATGGTGCATTCGATTGAGAAAGTGATACAGATCATGGACTCAAAGATGAAGAAGAAAAGGCTAGAGTGAAAGCATTGATTAGGTCTATTTATTTTTCTTTTTTTGGTGTAATGTTTTATTTTGGACAATGAAATATGTGTTTGGAGGTAGGGTTGCATGGTAAAAACTGTAGGGTTTTTTGGACAATGAAATGTGCAATGTAATTATATGTTTTGAGGTAGGGTTACATATTTTTTTCATTTCTATGTGCGATGTAATTATGTGTTTAGAGGTACAATTTGTTTTTGAGTAGTGCATTGTTGATTTGTGTGAAAAGCGTGATGCAATTGTGTTTGATACCAACAGTTTTGTTGTCAGACTGATATGAAAAATATGGAAGATTAGATGAGGCTAAGAAACTCTATGTTGAGACTAGGAGACAGATATTCTTCTACTTAATTCTATGATTTACCTCCATATGACTGCTTGCAATAATGCAGGATTTTTTTTGTCCAATAAAAATGAAAAGGGACTATGGCCTGGCTCCTTAACGCTACCCTACTTGTAACACACATATTTATGCAATTGTCATTGGGCATGAGACTAAACCTGGCTTGTGTCCTGAGAATGGGAAAGTATGATAAGTTGATAACAAACCATAGCTAATAAACGTTGTCATTTGGTAAGTGATGTGTAAAATAGTAACAAGTGAAGCCCATTTTTTAAAGCTTTTCAAGTCCAATCTATCTATCTATTTCCACATACAAAAAATAACCAAATACCAAATCACATACATCCCTTCATGTTTAGGTTACAAACTTGTGTCCAAAAGATCAACAATTCTAGGGCACATACAAAAAATAACCAACTACCAAATCACATACATCCCTTCGTGTTTAGGTTACAAATTTGTGTCCAAAAGATCAACCCTATACACATACAAAAAATGGCCTACATTACAACATAAAAATGGGGCCTACATTACAGCATAACATGGCATACATTACATCGAAAAAGTCTACATTACAAAACAAAAGGCCATTGTCTTTAAGGTAACAACATACGACCACGTCCAACTTCAAACGCACCCTTTGAAGTTGATCCTACCATTAAAAGATACGCCACGATCAATATCCATGTACATAAAATTATTGTCCTATACTTTTTCTTCATTGCTTGATACTTGATCTGCCCAATCTCGATTTCTTTACGAAGGGCGGCATTTTCAATCTCCATCTTTGCCTCCGCCTTTGCAACTTCAGTTTCAACCATTATACGACATTGTTCAGCTGCTTCACTCTCCATTTTCTCTTTAAACTTTGCAACTTCGGTTTCAACCATTGTGCGACAGCGGTCGGCTTCTTGAATCAAACTTACATGCCATTCCCGCAAACGGCCTACTACCCTCTCTCCATATTGACACATTTTAGGATCAATCTATTCCCAAAAACCACATGCCCGATTTATCTACAAAACTCCCCACAAAAAAAAAAAAAAAGTAAATAAAATAAGAACATTCCCTCAACCCTAAAAACGAACCACAACACCGAATGTACCTATAAATTAGAATAAAATTGCACTTAAAATGTTAAACAAAACTGCACTTAAAATGTTAGGACCATTTTAATAAACTACATTTTAAACAACTACAACTACTAAGAAACTACATTTTCAATCATCTATATTCTTATGTATTAACGATCACAATTTCATGCAAAAACTCATACCTACATTAACAAAACAGTGGATTCGGACAGTTCATTAACAACTCAGTATTTCCCAAGAATCTTCATCAAGCCTCCCATAATTCGGCAGATTGGTTGTGTGCGTATTTTAATTTTTGTTTCCTTTAAACAAAAACTCATGAAATAATTGCTTTTCATTGTTCCAAAATCAAGCAAACCCATAAATGCGGATTAATTTTCCAAATCCAAAAGTCATGAACACTTCCACTTTAACAATGGGAACAATCTAAACCCTAATTTTCAAAATAATGAAAATCTGCAACATCCCCATCATATAAATTTACAGTTAATGAGAGTTTTAGTTAGACTTATACCTTGTAATTCTCGCATTTTTGAAACCTTCTACCGATTTTTTTTTCAGTGTACGAGGTTAACACACAAGTCGGCCGCTCGCAATAACAGAGTGGCTTCACTGCAGATGTTGCCTAACTCATTGAAGAATCCGACTCTGAGGTAGCAGTCCTCGACGGTCTAGGCGGTTGCATTATCGGCAATAGCAGGACTTCGAAACCTAATTTCTCCAGCTCCTACGGTCTGTTTCGGTGTGGGAGAAGACAAGAAATAAGCCAACAGGTCCCCACAATGGTCTAATAATATAAGTGATATTTGGGTTGAGTGGGTTAGATGATGTCAGGGGTAATTTGGGGATAGAAACTGTGTTAAACGTGACTGTGCGTTGCACGTGACACGGTTTCCGTCTACAATGACGGGCATGTGGACGGAAGGTCCACGGTGGCACACAGATACAACTTCAGGGGGGTCATCTTCCAAAAATTAAACATTGGGCGTCAAATTGCCAATGGGTGGATACATCAGGGGGGTAAAGTGTACTTTCCCTTTTGTTTTTTAAAGAGAAATGCTATGTATCACATTTTTATCTCACAATTACCCTATGTGGCAATATCAACAAACTCTTTAATTTTTAATTATTTTTTTTAACAACGACTAATCGTAGTGTTGGTTGGAACTGTCATGTCAACATTGTCAAATAATTATATGATTAAAATTAGTTTCTAGCATTACTTATGGGTGGTAAAATGGGTTGATGTGTCGAACTCGGGTTTATTCGGTTGCCCCACCAACTCGTTAGGGTCAACTGGAACTCGACACGATTAGCTAAATGGATTGACATCCTAAATCTGAACACGACACGTTTATGAGAGGGGTGATCCAACACAATTGACCTGTTTAGCTAACGGACCAAGCACAACTCGTCTGACCCGATCTGGGTTTTTTTTTTTCTTTAATCATCCACTAGTATGAAGACCAATTTACTACAAAATGAATAAAGAACCTAGAGGGATGCAACATGACTTTTCATGGCTTTTAAAAGATATTCATTAGGAGAAACAAATTCGGCCAACCAGTCCATGGCTTTTAATTTGCTTATTCAAAAATCAGTCCATAGCTTTTAAATTGCTTTTAAAAGATATTAATGTCTCTCTCACTTTCTCGCGTGTGTTTTTTTTTAATGGGTTGATGGGTCAACTCACAGACCATTTAACATGTTTATAAACGTGTCATTATGACCTAAACTCGTTTAACGTAAACCTAAGCCTTATAACTTTATGTTGGGTTCGCGTGTCGTGTAAAAAATTGTAAACTCTAGAATTACTATTAAACTTTAAATTTTATTGAGTTTTCGAAAAAATGACATGGATCGGGTTATGGGTATCCAAAAGTAGGAAACGGGCATCGACTCCCTCTATCCTGTTTGACCCAAAAGCAGCCCTCCCTAGGGTTTTAGAAAGCCGGGGCTTTTAGTTTAAGATCCTCTGAGGGGTTTAGACGCTGAGATAGAGAGTTGGGAGTGAAGGAAAATACAAAGCTCTTTGTTTTTCTGTGATTGAACACAATGGCGACGGCACTGAACGTTCCTCCAACAACTCCTATTCCGACGCCGCAGCAGATGAAGAAAGAGGAAGAGAAAGTGGATTACTTGAACCTCCCTTGTCCTATTCCCTACGAGGAGATCCACCGTGAAGCTCTCAGTTTGTCCCTATTTCTCTGTCTCTCTGTCCTTCATTTTCTTTTTGGCTTTTGCCGGGCTCTGATTTTTAGTGGGTATCAGTCTTTATGGCTAGTATTTGGAGATTTACTTGGTTGGATGTTAATTTTGAGTTAATTGGGTATAACGTTGTAGTACTTCATTGTTTGTTTATGTGTTTGAACTGAGGGGGATTTGCTCTTGTATTATGTCAATTTAGGATCAGGAGTCATAATTGCTAAAACCGTTAAATGGGCTTTATTTTTTTTTGATCTTTGTTTTAATTTTGATTATTTTTATTGATG
This sequence comes from Alnus rubra, assembly GCA_028654335.1. Lineage (NCBI taxonomy): Eukaryota > Viridiplantae > Streptophyta > Magnoliopsida > Fagales > Betulaceae > Alnus > Alnus rubra. Next base: position 2,532,756 of record JAJPGS010002212.1, read on the forward strand.
CAAAGTAAGAGGGGCATGGAGTTTGTTGAAAATGAGTATTTGTTTGGATCAGTGTCTTTAAAGCCAGAACTATTTGAAGGGATGCGCTTTGATTTTACCAAGGGACTCAATCCGAAGTTCTCACTAAGTCACAGGTAGCTTTGGCCTTCTCATTTTTGGTTTTCAAGTTTCTGTCCATGTTTTCATATTTGTATATTGATTTTAATAGTAACTATGCATTGTTCACCACCGGACAGTGTGTTCATGGGACCAATGGAGATTCCTTCACAATCTTCTGAAACCATCAAAATCCCTACCGCTCACTATGAATTTGGTGCGAACTTTATTGACCCAAAGGTAACTTACCCTTTATTGAGTAAATTTGTTTATTTCAATTTTTTTGATAAGCAAGCAAAAATATTAATGAAAAAAAGCATAAGGCGCCCCTAAGTACACATGAAGTATACACAGGAGAAACCAAAGCTAACCCGAGGAAACCTGAACAAAAACCACAAAAAAACCCTAGAACCTGAAAGAACACCCAAAAACAACCCACAAAAGAACCCAAACAAAAGCACCCACCAAAGAACCCAAACAAGAACAAAAGGAAAAACACCCAAGGACCCAAGATACAACCCACAAAAACCACCAAGGCATACAACCCAACATCATTTGGGCCTTGCCTTTCCTACACCTAGAAGAAGCTTTAAAGTCGCCTTTCCTACATCATTTTTTTATTTCATGATGATCTTTAATTAAATATACACTGCTGGCATGGATGGCTTTTACGTAGTTGATGCTTTTTGGGAGAATAATGACTGATGGGAGGCTCAATGCAAGACTGAAGTGTGATTTAACTGAAAATCTTTCATTGAAGGCTAATGCTCAGGTAAATGCATGTGTTATCTGCCCCTTAGTGCTCTTTTTGCCTTTTGTTCCTCTATAGTTTTTTGCTGACAATGTCCTTTATTATGTATAAGGCAGTTGATTATCTTTTCTTCTGATGTTACAGCTTACAAATGAGCCACATATGTCACATGGCATGACTACTTTTGATTACAAGGTTAAGTTCTCTTGCTTATAAACTTGTTTGTATTCTATCATTGTCCTTTTACCAATGAATTTGTAGTGAATTGCATTTTTTATTTGTTTATGTACTTCTTCCTGCTTTGAGGCTGCAGTGGCACTTTATTTACTCAAAAAGTCTTTTACCTGCAAAAGTACTAAGAGGGCTATGCAATCTCATTTTGTTAAATTCGTACATGGCTATAGATTTTTTTGTGATAGAGTTTTGTTTACTTTTCATGAAAGGTTCATTAATTCTTTTTGTGCCAACAATTGATAAATTCTATGAGGAAGTGTCAAGTGGCACTTTCCATGTTCAAATGACGTTCTCTCAACTTTTGTTCTACAACTTTGAGTTGGATGTTATTTTACTAATAATGAGTAGTAATTTTAGCTCAAATGGAAGATCTTCTCCATATAAAACGAGGATGAATGTGAGGTTGTGGGTTAAAGACCAACTGGTGCGTGTGTTATTTGCTAATTCAACAATTAGTACTTTCCATTTGCTAATCTTATTCTTTGTTGGACATATTTGAGTTGGACATTTTTTTTGAAGCTCTCCTAATTTGGTAAATCTTTGATTAACATTATAGTATCTCTCAATTTCTTGAACCCATTTTATTCTATGCAGGGTAAAGACTACAGGACCCAGTTTCAACTAGGAAATGGTGCCTTATTTGGAGCAAATTATATTCAGGTATAGGATCTTCTGGAATCATGCCATATTTTTTTTTACTCTTCTTGTTGGACTGATTAATTTATGTTAAAATTTGTATTTTTGAAGCTGGATATATGGAAGAGAAATGGGTAGTATCATTCTGGAAAATATAATAGAATTTGTTGATCTAATCTGCTTGTATTATAGAAATACCAGTCCGAAATAAAACAGTTCCCTGCAAAAGATCTGTTACTGCAGAAAAATTAGAAATACAGAATCTGTTAATACTTCACTAGCTATGATCTTATAGAGAGATCATTCCTTGTCAATGGTTTTGCAAAAGACCCCTCCGCCTAATGTTTTTCTCTTCAATCATACAGAGGCAGGTCTCATAATTAACACTTGAACAGCCTCGTCCAAAGTGCTTAGAATGTTATCTAAATATCTTAAAGTTTAATAGTGTCTGGCATCCATTAGTTGAGTGGGTTTTGTTCCATTTTTTCAAAATTGTAATTGATTTATCTTTGTCCTAAAGTTTAATATGTGGAGATAGACTCAATCTATGTTTATGTGTTTGAGAGGAGAAAGAAATTTAGGTAGACTTGCGACTTCAAAGATAGCTAGACTCATGATGGGATTGCAATGTGCTAAAAGGGCTAGAAATGTACAATGCCCAAGGTTTTTGGCACAAAGCAAGGAACCAATTTGCTAAGACCAGTTACCTTTTTTTATTTTTTTATTTTTTGTTGATAGATGATATAACTCTCCACATTTACCAGGGTGTACCCAAGATTTGGAGCGTAGCAATACCAACAAACATGCCTCCTTACAATTGTTACTAGGTCGATCTATCCTTTCATTTCTAAGAGGTTTGAGGTTTGGTGTTACCAAGTGTGGTAATAATACAGTTTGTTTTAAGGTTGGGCAATTTAAGGTTTGCTTTGTTGATTATAGACTGCAAAAACATTGTGTCATTGATGAGATAGTAATATTATTAATTGTCTAAGTTGAGTGGTGGTGGGCTTAACATTTCCCATCTTCTGTTTTCGGATGACACTTGGATATTCTACGGGGCAAACGTTGAACACCTCTGTCATTTGTGTTGCTTGTTCTTATATTTTAAGGTAGTATCAAGTTTGAAGATTATCTTGGCTAAATCGAAACTGGTCCTTGATGGTAATGTCAATAATAAGATCTGGCACGAATCCTGGGATGTAGGGTGTCTTCCTTGACTATGAAGTATCTTGGTTTTCCTCTGGGAGCTTCTTATAAGGCTAAATCTTTTTTTGGTAAGTAAGCAAAAATTTATTAAAGAAATCGTAAGACGCCTCTAAGTACACAGGTAGTATACAGAGGAACAACCAAAACTAACCCGAAAAAACCCAACAAAACCCACATAAACCCTAGAACCCACCAAGGCACACAATCCTAATTATTCTTCCATGGCATCCCAAATAGCCAAGGTCTCCTCCCCAAAAGCACCATCTAACACCCAATCCAAGGGCATTCCATCCCAAAAATCAACGTCCTCCTCCCAAACCTCAATCTCCCCGTTGTGATCAAAATTGACAGGCCAAATCTTTTTGGGATGGCATTATTGAGAAGATTGAGCGTCATTTGGCTAGTTGAAAGCAGTTGTACATGTCTAAGGGTAGTAGGATTACATTGATTAGGAGCACCCTCTCTAATTTGGCTACTTATTTTTGGTCTCTTCTTCCACTCTCTTCGGGTCTTGTCAATTGTATCGAGAACCTTTAGCGGGATTTCTTGCGGGGTGGTATCATCAAAGAGTTCAATTTCATCTTACAGGTTGGAACAAGGTTTGTTCTCCAATTCAAACTAGCTGAAGTTGGGTTGGATGTGGATGTAGGCCCTTGCTTAAATCCTGGTGCAGGTCAGCCATGTTGCTGTTTTGCAGTTTGAAATCTTTTCCGATTTGTTGACTAAGAAGTTAAGAAAAAAGCAAGGGATGTACTTTTTTCATCTTCACTAAATTTTTTACTTTCTTTTAACCATCGTTTAAGAAAGAAGGGACTTTTATTTAAAGATCAAGGCAGAGGAAGGCTGATCTATATATTCTTGTGATAATCCCCATGGCCCCTTGAACCACAAAATACAGAACACGTATACTGTACATGCTACAAAAAAATGCTCAGGGAAAATGCTATATGATTTTGCTCTGTTTTATATAAGTTGTTATAAACATCTTGCCAATTGAATAATTTCTCAGATATTGTTTGTGATTTTCATTTTAGCAGCTTCTATATATGTTAATTATGATTTTTTATTTATTATATATGGTTTCAATACAAATATGAGAGGTTCTTTTGGAATTCCATCATGACAGTTTTTGTATTGATAACACTGATGCTAGGTGGTGCAGAATTGCTGTATGCTATTCTTAGTATTTAACATGCTTTTGCTTTTGTAATTTTTTGTTTATTGCCAATCATCAACCTTTCTCTCTCTCTCTCTCTCTTAGACAGAGAAAAAGCAAAAAGTATATGAAGAATCTTTTACTGAAAGAACTTAATGTTTTTCAGAGTGTGACCCCGCATTTGTCTTTTGGTGGTGAAGTGTTTTGGGCTGGTCAGCATCGGAAGTCTGGTATTGGTTATGCCGCTCGATACAATACGGATAAGATGGTATGCTGGCCTCAGTTTGTCCTTATCACATAATCATAAAAGAAAAATGGATTCTTGGTGCATATATAGCAATTTAGTTATTCTGCTGTGTAAGGTTACTTAGCTGTTCTTTTGTCCACTACTGTGCTTCTCCTTTCTCATTTCTGTTTTCAAATAACCCCCCCCCTCGAAACACACACACGGAAAAAAACATTTTTTCCCTTTAATAGTAGTGTGAAGAGCTATTCAAGGTGATAAGTATCTGAGATGTACATCTTCGCTCTTCCTGAAAGCTTAATGAATGCTGAATTCATTATGAGATGGTAATAGTTTACATGGAGAACCCTTTTGGTCAAGTTTTAGTGTAAAACCCCAAATTATATATTTGACTTTGGACCTACTGTGTTATGCATAGTTAAGACAATGAATGTGATGGTGATCTTACTTTGTTGTGGATTCTGAGACCGTGTCAAGCTTTCCTTGCTGATCTGTTGTACCTTAGCCTGTTTTTTTTCACCCGCCAATCCCCAGTAGTTTGGAGTTACATCAGTAGGTTGATCTTCTCTTCTCTGTTCTTGTCTTTTTCTTTTCTTCCTTTTTTTTTTTTGTTTGGGGGGAGGGGGGGGGGGTATTGAGCTTCTTTAATTCCCACACGCTGGTATGAAAAATTCACATATGCATGGTGGGGTCGATTAACCTAGTTGCTTATTTTCTACACACACATCCATGTCTATTACACACATTGTGGGGATTACTTCATGTTACCCACATTTTGGCCTAAACTGAGTTGCTGTATGCTCAAAAGTTTTCATTTTTTTGTAACCTATTCCATAGTTCTTTTATGCTATATGTTTAATTCATTTGCTCTAATTAGCTATGATATGTGGGTGCTCTAATTAGCTATGATATGTGGGTGCATAAATTATTCTTTAACTGTTTGGAATTTGTAAAACGAGAAGTTTTTTTTTTTTTTTTTTTTTTTTTTTAAATTTTTTTATTTTGGTTCATGTGTTTGGGGAAAAATTTGTGGTTCTTTTTGGGGTGGATATATATATATTTTTCTTAATACGTCATTCTTAGTTGAGTTGCATTAACCAAATTTCCTGCAGGTTGCCACAGGTCAAGTTGCAAGTACAGGATTGGTTGCTCTGAGCTATGTTCAGAAGGTATCGGAGAAGGTGAGTGAATCTAGCTGAAGAGGAATATGTTATGATTGTTACCAAGTTTTATTTTTTACACATTTTTCTTCTTTTTAGGTTTCTCTAGCATCGGACTTCATGTACAACTACATGTCAAGAGATGTCACAGCCAGTTTTGGTTATGATTACATCCTTCGACAGGTAGCTTCTACTCTTGTAAATGCTCTGGCATCCTGGAATTGGTATAATTTGCCTGTCATTGTATGTATTTCTTAGTTGTATTATGTTACATGTGGTTAGTTTTCAAATATGACTATATTATCATTATGATATGAGAGGTAATAATATATTTCTTCATTTTTGACATTACAAGTTGATACCTTTTTATTTTTTATTTTATTTTTTCTTTCTTTTTTAATAGTCTGACTCTAGGTCAAGTCCATAGCTTAGGTTAGACACACCCTCTAACCAAACTGCACTTTATTGAGATGAGAGCCTTGTAGAATATGTTTGATCAGTTTACTTTAATCAGGTGGGTACAAATATAGACCATGCAGCCAGTAGGTACTATACTGAACCTGTTACAATTCACATGGAAAAAGTATGTTATCTTTCTGAGTGTAAATCCAGCGTGTTTTGATCCTTAATATCAACTTAAGGAAGTATTTTGCTATGTTATTAGATAATTGTATTTAGTCTTTGTGTGTGTGTGCCTATATAGGATAAGCCTCAGCCTCATGTGCGCGCACGCCTATATAGTATAAGCCTCTGCCTCGGTTTTGATACACATGCCTCAGTCGTTTGCCACTCATGTCTACTTCTATTTTATCAAGTAGATGTCCACTTCTATTTTATCAAGCAGCTGAAGGCCCAAATATGGGCTGCACTTCCATTTGTAAACTGGTTTCTTGGTATAAATGATCTAGTAATGCTTCCACTTATTTGGGATGATCTGTTAGCATTATGCTGAAGATTTGTGCAAATCCAGTTTCTTAACAGCTTTAGCATATCGCACATCTCAAAGGTGTACAGTCCTACCATTATTTTGCTGATATTCCTACCATTATTTTGCTTAAAGGCTCTGTTAACATGTTTAACAATCATGTAATGTGTTCTGGTTATTCTTTAAAGTTTATCTCTTGTAGTCTCATGTTCAGATCGGCTCATATATGAGAAAATTGACTCACTTGGCTGCGACTTCATTGTCTTTGGTTCTATTTCATTTTCCTTTAGAGTTTTGTTGCTGTAAAATTTTGTTTGGAATTGAGGCTTTGTTTGGTTTTTAAAACAACTAGTTGATCGGATCCTTAGGTGACCTAATCTTGTTGGGATTAAAGCTTAGTTTTTTGGTGTGTTTGGAAGGAAAGAAATCTTAAGTGTTTCGAGGATGTGGAGAGTTCCATGGAGGATATTTTAGCTACGTTTTTTCATACGTTGTATCTTTGGACGATGGCTTTTTTGTCCTCATTGTCGATTAGCTTTGTTGATTTCCTTGTTCGTTTTTCTATTCCTAGTTAGGTGTTTCCTTTTGTATACTCCCAGTATACTTAGGGGCGCCTTATGCTTTCAAAAAGACTAAATATACTTATTAAAAAAAAGCCTAGTTTAGTTGAGTTGAGAATTATAAGTTCTTGCATCTCTCTATGGACTAGATAACCTATTCCTTATTGTGTGTTACATATATTTTTTTTATTTAAAGTTCTAAAAATACTGTTTGTATACTATTATGAATGACTTATCAAAAAAACTATTATGAATGGTCCTAGGATTTAAAGGATTGGAAATAAAGAAATCCATGTTAAATGCACCCCTATAATGTTCAATTATTAGAAAATGAATTTTTGAAAGACTGGTTAACAGATGGTATTCAAAGGAAGATCCTGTTTTCTTTTTGTCTGAAACCTTGGCATAGATCTAAGTTATGATCTCCATCCATGTTAAATGCACCTATAATGTTGTTCAATTATTAGAAAATGAATTTTTGAAAGACTGGTTAATGATAACTTTTTGTGGGCGTTTGGGGGTTGTATGGGCCTAATGATGATGGGGAGAGGAGGGTGTTGTGGGATGAGATGGCTGGTTTGATGAGTTGGTGGGATAGGCCGTGGTGTTTTGGGGGAGATTTCAATGTGGTGCGGTTTCCAAGTGAGCGTTCTGGAGTTGGTGGTTTTTCTGTTGCTATGGAAGAGTTCTCGGAGTTCATTCATGGGCAGTGTTTGGTGGATCTTCCTCTCAAAGGAGGGCAGTTCACTTGGTCCAATAATCAGGTTTGGTCTAAAATTGATAGGTTTCTGTTATCTTCGGAGTGGGAAGAACATTTCCCTGATGTGTCACAAAGTCGTTTGCCTAGGCTTTTATCGGACCATTTTCCCTTGATGTTGGATTGTGGAGTGCATAGAGAAGGGAAAGGATATTTCAAATTTGAAAACATGTGGCTCAAATCCGATGGTTTTGTAGAACTTGTGCAACGTTGGTGGGAGTCTTATGATTTTCAAGGACTACCAAGTTTTGTGCTGGCTAATAAGTTGAAAGCTTTAAAGGTAGACTTGAAGAAATGGAATGCGGAGGTTTTTGGTGATGTGAGGAAGAAGAAGAAGGAATTATTGGAAGGTATTAAAGAGCTGGAGTGTTTTGAAGAAGATCGGGGGTTAGTGGAGGAGGAGAGGGTTCAGAAGTCAGACATGATCAGAGAGATGGAAAAAACACTCCTGTGCGAGGAGATTAATTGGAGGCAAAAATCTCGGGCTCTGTGGCTAAAGGAAGGGGATAATAATACTAAATTTTTTCATAGGGTGGCTAATTCCCATCGGAGGTTCAATCATGTGGGAGTCTTGAGGATAAATGGGGCTCTGTCTTCTGATCCGTTGGAAATTAAGGAGCATATTGTGAATTATTATGACTCTCTTTACACCGAGCAGAGTTCGTGGCGGCCTAGGGTGGATGGGATTTCTTTCTCCTCCATTGATGCTGATGAGTGCCTCTGGTTAGAACGAGGCTTTGAGGAGCAGGAGGTGTGGGAGGTGGTGCGGGAGATGAATGGGGATAAGGCTCCGGGTCCAGATGGTTTTTCTATGGCGTTCTTTCAGCAATGTTGGGGGGTTCTCAAAAAAGATATTATGGGGGTTTTTTCGGAATTTCATAATAGTTGCCAGTTCGAGAGGAGCTTGAATGCTACTTTTGTCTCCCTTATTCCTAAGAAGGCTGATGCGATGGAGGTTAAGGATTTTAGGCCTATTAGTTTGGTGGGAGGGGTCTATAAAATTATCTCTAAGGTCCTTGCTAACATGCTTAAATCAGTGTTGAGAAAAATTATCTCGAGCTCTCAGAATGCTTTTATTGGTGGAAGGCAAATCTTGAATTCAGTTCTTATAGCCAATGAATGTTTGGATAGCCAGATGCGGTTAGGGGAGGCTGGGTTATTATGCAAACTGGATTTGGAGAAAGCTTATGATCACGTGAATTGGGATTTCCTTCTTTACATGCTTCAGAGATGTGGGTTTGGGGAGAGGTGGAGGGATTGGATTAAATGTTGCATTTCTACAGTAAAATTCTCCATTTTGATTAATGGTACCCCTTATGGTTTCTTTCAGAGTTCGCGGGGGATTAGGCAAGGTGATCCTCTTTCTCCTTTGCTGTTTGTGGTGGTTATGGAAGCGCTTAGCAGGATGTTGTATGCGTCTATGCATCAAGGCTTGCTGTCAGGTTTCTCTGTGGGCATTAGGAGTAATGAAGCTTTAGTGGTGAATCACTTATTGTTTGCGGATGATACCTTAATTTTTTGTGGAGCACAAGCCGAGCACGTTCGAAATTTGAGGTGTACCTTCTTATGTTTCGAAGTGGTGTCAGGGTTGAGGATCAATTTATGCAAATCCGAATTGGTCCCTATTGGCGAGGTGGAAGATGTAGAGTCTTTGGCACATACTCTGGGGTGTAGAATTGGGTCTCTGCCGATGACCTATTTGGGTATGCCGTTGGGAGCGTCTTTCAAATCTATTTCTATTTGGAATGGGGTTATTGAGAAGGTGGAACGAAGGTTGGCTAGTTGGAAGAAACTTTATTTATCCAAGGGAGGTAGGATGACATTGATTCACAATACTCTTTCTAGCATTCCTTCTTATTATTTATCTTTGTTCCCTATTCCTGTGAGTGTAGCTAAAAATCTGGAACGGCTTCAAAGGAATTTTCTCTGGAATGGTATGGGTGATGAGACTAAATTTCATTTAGTCAATTGGCATCGTATTTGTCTTCCAATTAAGGCTGGTGGACTGGGAGTTCGTAATGTTATTAATTTTAATCAAGCCTTATTGGAGAAATGGATCTGGAGGTTTTCTCAGGAGCGCGATGCTTTGTGGAGATCGGTTATTGAGGTGAAGTATGGGAGTGTGAGGGGAGGTTGGTGTTCTTTACCGGTGATAGGGCCTTATGGTGTTAGTGTTTGGAAGTTTAATCGTAAGGGGTGGGATAATGTTGCCAAGTTTTTGCGTTATGAGGTGGGTGATGGGTCCCATATTCGCTTTTGGCATGATCTATGGTGTGGGGACAGGCCTCTCAAGCTCTGTTTTCCAACTTTGTTTACTATTGCGCGTTCTCCTGATGCTTGGGTGGTGGATAATTTGTCTATGGTAGGAGGTGTGGCTCATTGGAATGTTCTCTTTACGCGCAATGCTCAGGATTGGGAGTTGGAGATGGTGATGTCCTTTTTCGAACAGTTATACTCTACTCGGGTTCGGCATGGGGAGGTTGATAGGGCGGTGTGGATTCTTTCCAAGAGGAGGAATTTTGAAGTGAAGACCTTCTATAAAGCTTTAGTTTGTCACGAGACGGCTTCTTTTCCTTGGAAGGGTATATGGCATGTTAAAGCTCCGAAGCGGGTTGCGTTCTTTGTATGGACAGCAGCTTTAGGGAAGATTTTAACTCATGACAACTTACAAAGGCGTGGAATTGTGGTGGTTGAGTGGTGTGTTATGTGTAAAAAGCATGGGGAATCTGTTGATCACCTTCTTCTCCATTGTGACGTGGCTCGAGTTGTTTGGAGTTTTTTTTATGGTTTGTTTGAGGTGGAGTGGGTTATGCCTAGGAGCGTCTTGGACTTATTGAGTGCTTGGGGTACTTTGCTGGGTCGTGGTCCTGTTCACCGTGTTTGGAAGCAGGTTCCTCTTTGTGTTTTGTGGGGCTTGTGGCGGGAGAGAAATTCTAGGCTTTTTGAGCATGTGGAGGTTCAGGCTGGGGCTCTTTGTAGAAATATGCTTAATATGTTGTTTTTTTGGGTGTCGGCGAATTGCATGGGTAGTATGTCGTACGCTGATTTTTTACTTTCTTGTTCGTTTCGGTCCTCTAATTAGGGGCTCCTTTGTATACTCCCTGTGTACTAGGGTTGCGCCCCTCTGCGCTTTTTAATGAATTCTTACTTATAAAAAAAAAACAGATGGTTTTCAAAGAAAGATCCTGTTTTCTTTTTGTCTGAAACCTTGGCATAGATCTAAGTTATGATCTCCCATAAAGTTTCGAATTAAAAAGAAAGGGAAAGTACAAAACATTATTTTTGTCTTTTAACAATATGGGGAATGCTGAAAGCCATAGTACGTGCCAAAGAAAAATGTTGAGCTCCTAATTCCCCAGTTGTAGTTTCTAACTTTCTAGATGATGAAGGTGCACAAGCTGAGCTCTAGGAACTGTCAAGGATTTTCTTGGATACATTAATTGAAGAAACATGATCTTAGGTTTTTTGGAAGCATTTCTTTAAGTTAAGAAACTTTAGTGGAGGGGTTGGACTGTGGGGGCGTCTCTCTCTCTGGTGAGTGAGGGCGCGTCCCGCTTAGTTTTTGTGCTGGTTTTCTTCGTGCATTAGCTTCTCTGGTTGTTCATTTGGTTGCTTGGATGCCTTGGCTTCTTGTTGTCGACGATGGCTGAAGAGATTGGTGCACGAGTTTTGTGTTGGTGAGTAACAAAGGTCATATTGGGAGTTTTTTTTAGAAGTGAAGTCTTTTAAGTTCATCATCGAGCAAGGGGGTAACTCCGTCAAGCTAAGAATAGTGAAACGAGGGAAGGGGGCTATCTGCATTTGATTTTTTATGGGGAAAGAGGGAGCTTTTTGGTTACTCTTGATGGTCGATGAGGTGGCCAGAGTGGACGACAGTGGTGGGATTTGTATCACTTCCTCGGTATTCCATGATTTGTTTTTGCTAATAAACTGGAATTGTGCTCATTTAAAAAGATGGAACAAGGAGTTCTTTGGGAATGTAGAGGGGAGGAAGAAGTCTTTAATGTAGGAGATTCAGTCTTTGGATTATTTACAAGAGGAGAGGTCTCTTGTAGAAGAAGCAAGAGTCAGAAGAGCCAAGGCGAAAGCAGACTTGGAGTGTAGCTCTTATGCAAGAAGTTAGTTGGAGGCATAAATCTAATGCGACCTGGTTAAAGGGAAAGGGATCACAATACTAGATTTTTTCACCGCCTTGCCAACTCTCACAGGATAGACAACTTTATCTCTAGCCTTAGCATCAATGGTAGCAGTCTTGATCGAGCTATAGAAGTAGCAGTACCATCAAATGAGTCCAAGTAATCCGACACAGGAGAAACAAACCGCTTCTGCAGAGTCTAAAGAGGGAAAATTGAAACCTTCTCATTTGGGGCACCAATGAACTGTATCCATAAAGAGAATCTTGAAATACTAAATGATTGTATCATTAATTGCCTCTTGACAACCTCAACTCTCCCCAAATCACACGTAAAGTTTGCAACATGTCCAGTGCCAACAGAAGACCCCGTGTTATGGCAGCTTTGAGCCTTGCGAAGCAATCTCTGGGGTACGAGGAATTGACCGGTCCCAGCCCTTGCCCAACCAACACATCTGTGTATGACCAGTTAATAGTGGCTTCAGCCGGAGCCCACAACAGTGACGCCAAAGGGCGCCCAAGCAAGCTAGATGAGTAGTCTCCACCTAGAGACACCTCTGATTGACAGTTTGTATGACCAGCTCTGACATAAACATTTCCATTGCAAATTCCCTGACCATCTAAACTTTTATGAAAACTTTTAAACATTTCCACTGCAAAATATCACAAAATATAGATAATTGCATGCCATGTTACATTAATTCTTATAACATTGGCCATTACATTTTCTTTTGTCTTTATCTTCAATACATTAGAGTCTTAGACATTAAAATTTTTATTGTATCTTCATTGCCACATTTACATTAACTTGTTCTCTGTTTGATACTCTAAAATGTTTGCCAATTGAAGCATTGACTTCTCTATCACGAACCCTAACAGAAAAATGAGCATCAACTATGCATTAGACCATATCTCGGATTTCTAGAAAACCAAATTTTTGTCTTCAGTATTAGTTAATTCTTTCTATCAAGTTGAAAAGGATCAAATGGTCATGCATACAAATCTTGTCAGCCCATCAAAATAATCTGTCCTTTATGAGTGCCATTTTTTTTTTATAAGGTAATGACAATCGATCAACATCCATTGATGGGCCGACAAGATTTTCATGCATGATCATTTGATCCTTGCAATCTTGATAAAATAAATCAACTAATGCTAATGAGATAAATTGGGTTCCATGGCAAATTGAGGTCTACGCTAATTTGATAGTTTATACTCATCTTCTTGTTAGGCCTTGTGAAAAGAAATCAATGTTCCAAATGGCGGACATGTTGGAGTATTACAGAGAGACCGAGTTGACATGGAATTTGGGTGAGTAAGGTGTAATAACAATTTTAATAGACAAGCGATATGTTAACAATGATTCTTATGTTATGAATGTTGAACCTTAAATAGAAAAAAATACAACATGGTGGTGCATGATAAATAAGGACTAGTGTCATGGGCATTATATCATCTGGGCGTAGAGGTCACAGAATGTATAAGAAGATTGGTTTGCAGAGTGGCTAGAAGTTGGCTGGGCATACCGATTCATTGGCCATGGGAATATTGCACTTCATATAAATAAACGTTGTTTTGGTTACATGTAAAATGTCTAGCTGGTGCAATTGAAATGGATTAAACATCGGTGATCTAGTGTTCTGAGCAACAGAATATATCTTGTTATGTATTTTGCAGATGTAAATATAGTTTGTTTGTTTGTTTTAGTTAGTTTTTTATTTTTATTTATTTTTATATTGCAGGATTGAAATATAGTTGTATGTGAAGCTACAGATTCTGAGACATGTTGCTTTGCAGTCCCTTAGGTCACCATTTTATAATTGTCTGGGCTCATTGTACTTAGAATGCTTAACATTCTTCTTGCTGCTATATCCTCCAAGCAAAGCTTAAATCTTTATTTGGTTTATTAGATCTTTCATTCTCTTATTAAAGAAAAAAAAACAAGAAGGAAGTCTGTCATTTGTTACTTCGCATTTAACTCATACTTTAGAAAAGCCAATTTCATAAAGAAGATATTCTTGCTGACCTCCAGGTAGATCACAAAAGAAATTCTGAGGGGCTTGCAGCTGCAAGATCAATTTTATAGTTCTATCTATACACAATTTAGTCAGTTGAGAGCTCAGATTATCACTATAGAATGGCAGAATAAGATCTCATTTGGATGTTAGGTTGTTCAATCAACAAGGCTATAGTTTACTACCAGGACTTGCATCATGAAGAAAAGTATATGCCCCGAGGTCTGGGCTCGAGCGTTAAGGGGTGGGGTGGGGTTTGTGTAATCTGAGGTTCAATTTTTCCTGAAAAAGGATACACACACACACACACACACAACAATGTGAAGTATTATATGCATTGGTTTCTTCTCATCTTTCTCTCCTACCAGATAAGGGAAATGGACATCCCCTTTCCATCCTTCCCACTAAGCATTCATGAGAAAAAATGGGTATCTTTTCCTTCCTCCAATGTTTCCATCAGTTTATTTTTTCCATCCTTCTACCAAATGGGGCCTAAAGTCCAATCTTTTCATCCTTTGTACCTGCTCTGCAAGATCAGCCCTTTGGGCCAAATGGCACTTCCACTTCCCATAAGAATGGGGTGGTGGATGAGGTGATGGGTCAAATCTCACGGGGTATGAATTACTTGCCAATTGAATTTAAAAAAATAGGGTTTTGCAAAGTTGGCATTTTTTTCTTCCCCCCTTGGAAAGGGCCCTCCCCATGTGGAAAGGCAATTTTGAGTGTTGGGAATATGAAACTACATTTTGAAGTAACAAAACCAATCAAAGGATAAAAATGAGCTGCTGGTGGATTTAACATGGAACGCCACAATTGACAGTTTGCTAACTTATATTAGTACTTCTGTTAAACATTAAGGAAGAGTTAACTACTTAGGAGCATATATTTGAAGCTAATAATAGAACAAGAATGAAGAGTAAATTTTTATTTCAGAAAGTCGATGAAAATTTGTTGTTTCATTATATAAGCTTGGCCAAAGAAAAATACATGATCAGGATAGAACTTGTAGTAAAAGTTTAGTTTGACAGTTTATCTATCGAGACATAGTTTGATTTCTTCTAAATTATTCATATTTTATGTTTTTCCTTTTGGAAAACTAATAGACTTTAAAAAAATTTAATCACCAAATTCGGCAATCTAGAATTAGTTACAGGATTGGATTGATGCTATTTGGTTGGTCAATCAATTGGTGCCAGAAATTTGTCTTTATGTTTCATTAGAATATATATATATATATATTGATAATTAATCAAGATATCATTCAAAGTTGTACTAGAATATATGTTTTTTTAGAATATATGTTTTACTAGAATATAAATTTAGATATTCAAGAAAAGTTGTACCTTTTTGATATATTAAAGCTAGACAAAATTATAATAGAATAATTCACTATGGAACTTTTGCATGGTATTCCATAAAATTTTGTCAAGTTCATTAAAGGGTAAGAATGCCAGAAAATCTGTATAGATCAGTGCCTTGCTGATGCGTGTGTCTAGCCTCTAGGTTAGTTGATATTTCTGTTGCAGTCTGCAAGATCCACCATGTTGTGTAAGGGGGAGGGGAATGTCCTATGGAAAGTCATCACTCGACACAGGAAGAGGTTTGGAACCTCTATCCATGTCTCTCTGAGAATTCTTAATTGCCTAGTTGTAAACATTGATAGTTATTCCTTCCTATAGAAGAGAGGCTGGAGTGCTTTACCATAACTAATAGCGGAAATGCTAATTAGCAGTGTTGTTAATAAAACAGTGTTCTTATTCGAAATGTCTTGTTATCTTCAGCCTAAGCCCACCATTACTCTTAGGGTGGGCTCAGCCCCCAAGACAGTTTTCAATTCACTTCTCTCTCTCTCTCTCTCCGGCAAGGCTTCCTTGGACATAGTCTGACAAGCCACGCCTTGCAAGATGATGGGATGCATGTACAGATGGCTCACAGTTATCTGCTTTCTCTTGGTTCTGATAGTTGTCATAGAAAAATAGGTCAAATATTTGAAAGTTCTTGTCACAGATTCATTGTGTACTGTTTGTGAATGACACGCTGGATTCTGTGCCTCAACCTCAATTCACCATTCTGCCTGACTATTTCTTTATGGTTCTTACAGTGCCGCCTCAGAGGGAAGATTGATTCCAATGGTTGTGCGGCTGCTTTTCTGGAAGAACGACTGAATATGGGTTTAAATTTTATACTTTCTGCAGAGGTGAGGATCAATTGTTAGCCGGTGCTTTTTCCTTACCTGCGTGCCGGGCAACTGTGATTATGGGAAGTCCTATAATATAGTAGTCTTCTAGATGGATGCATATCTGAGATATGATTTGTAAATTGTGGAGAACTTTGAATTATCATTGTTGAACAGTGTAGAAAAGTTCCATAGGTTATAGATCATCTGCTTAGATCTGCGTATTGACAAGTTTTCGGATGTCTTGCAGCTTGATCACAAGAAGAAAGACTATAAATTTGGGTTTGGACTGACGGTGGGCGAGTAGATGAGCACAACTTGATGCTGTTTTATCCTCATTGTTGGTAGCAACGTTGCGATCCTTCTTGCTTTATTTTTCCTATTGTCAGCAGATCAAAGAATCGGTTTTGTACTTCTATTATTTGTGGGTAGCATCAGATGCTGCCACAATCCTAGCGGTCATATTGATTGATTTTGAGTTACACCCTTGTTACCCTTTAGGGCTGTAGAATGAGATGAAATAATGAAATTTAAAGATATTTAGGGTTTAAATAATGTGATTGTTTTGGTTCTTTTATTTCTGTTCCTTTGAGTGGGATACGGAAAAACGCCACGGGCGTCGATTGATAATCTTTTTTTGGGAAGCTTTTTGCTTTTTAATAAAAAAGTAAAAGCATTAACAAACAGCTTTAAACACAATATTTACAGAACTCTCAAAAGTACACTTTTTCATCCGAAAAGCAAAAAACATCGTCTAATAGTGTTATCAAACGAATCATTGTGGGAGTGGAACATTTGAGCTCATGAAAAATTCACCGTTCAAGCCTGCTACCCCTTTATGAACCCTATACGCTTGAAACCCTACAAGGCTTAGTATAGGGTTATACAGGGATTGCATAAAGTTCAAAACCCGAATGGAAAGTTTGGGACAGAAAAAACGTGTTCACCAGCTTGATTAAGCTTTTGAATATAGTATTGTTTGCCAATTGACTTTGTTCGCTTGTCCAAGCGTGTGTATTTCAGTATTTGTGTCTGGTGTGTATGAAAGTGTTGTTACAGCCTTTGACAAAATCAAATTAGGGATCCTGATTTTATGTAATAGGGTTGTGTCCTATTACACTGCAATAAGGCAGTTCCTGTGAGAGGTCGTTTGGCTCTACTTGCTTGTGTCTTGCTTGTTTGCACACTTGTTCGGGTAGGTAGGACTTGGGTAGGCTATCTTTATGGGTCTGCTTTATTGTCCTGCATTAGGACACATTTATTGCACAAGATCCACGTCGACCAATTAGTAGGAGTAAAATCAATTTAGTTTTAGCACTGTTTTTTTGGTAGAGAAATAATATACACCACATAATTATTGGCAATTACCAATTGGAAATAAGTAATTGGTGTTCTAAAAGGGATTCAACAACATCAACCTCTCTCTAGCCAACTATAGAAAAAAGGGTAAAATGGCATCAAGAAGTTTACCACCTCCCCTTTTTTTTTAAAAATAAAATAAAATAAAATTATTTCTTCTTGATTTTTGGAGAAAATGTATGTATGTATTAGTTTTAAAAATACATACATACATACATTTTGTGCTGGAAAATACCCACTTCATAGCCGGTGGGGCTCACTATGTTAACCTAATCTAAAATGACCCAAACCTATTTTTCTTCAATTTTTTTTTTTTTTGCTGGAAAAACTTGATGTTACACCACTAACCAAGATGCTAAGTGTTTGGTGTGTTTTAAGGGCCCTAGGTTTGATGGATTTCATACTAATGCTAATTATTAAAGTGGGTTTTTTATTTTTATTTTTATTTAACAATGCTGTATACTATACCCACATTTCAATCGAATGATGTGTTAATAGAGTAATTCTATATATACCAGTATGTGTCCATCAAAAAATAGGGTGGTTTTTAAAATTATTATTTGATCAAAATCATCATTTGATCAATCACATGCCTAATGATAATTTTAAAAGTCACATTATTTTTTGATAGACGCTTTATATATATATATATATATATATATATATATGTAAAATTACTCGGTTAATGTCCAGCAACTTCTATTTGGGTAAAAAAAAAAAAAATGAAAATTTAAAATAACAAAACAAGAGCTACAATATTTAGCAATTTTTATTTTTATTTTTCAAAACCTCAAAATAGAGAAAGAGGCAGGGAGAAGTTGAGGTTTCAAACCCGGTGTAGGGGATTTGGAATTCCTGGTACGTGATCGATCTGACTTAGAAAAACAAGCGTTGCACAAATTTGACCAAAAAGAAGAGCAAAAGATGACAAGAAAGTTAGGTAAATAAATAACATGAAACAAAATCTCCTTCTCCAGAGTGGTTTCTTCCTGTCGCTCCCCACAGTTGTGAACGGGTCTCCCACTCTCTCTCTCTCTCTCTCTCTCTCTCTCTCCCTCTCTCTCCAAACAATATCAACGAAATTGAAGTAAAAAATGACGGCGGCTCCGATGAAGATCGTGTTCGGGCTGCTGACGCTCGTCACTGTGGGAATGATTATTGGTACGCAATCAATTCATTCCTTAACTATAAATTTGTTTCTAATCTAATCTCACTCCTCAAACCAATCTCTAATTTTTCATTTCTCTTTTTCATTGCTGCTTCAACTCTTTTGCTTGATTTCTCTGATTTTCCATATGGATGCCGTTTGTTTCTCGGGAAAAAAAGAAAGTCTTTCATTGGTTTTGTTCGAAAACAAGTTGTTATTAGATTCCTAATACTTCTGCCTTTTTACCAAAAAAGTGGGTCCCGCCTGCTGAAGAGATCAAGGTTTTTTTTTTTTTTTTTTTTTTTTTGGATTCAAAAATTGATTCCATTCCTAAAGTGATGATGTTGTACATTGATAGTGCTCCCAATGCTTTATTGACCACCAACAGAGAGCTTTCTATCAGTGTAATTTTACTGATATGTTGTTTTGGAATTGCAGGTGCTTCATTTCAACTAGCATTTATACGAAAGTTGGAAGACTCCTATGGTAGATTTCTTGGGCATTCCCTCTATAATAAGCTAATATAAATTCTTACTAAATAATGAGCTCATATTATGTCTTACCTTTCCTTGCATATCATGCTTATATTATGTTGTATAAATATTGTATGTATGAGAAATGACTATCTTATGTTTGTCCATTAAATTTAGCTTCTTTTCCCTCTGTATCTTTTCCTTCTTAAATTGCTGTTTGACATTTGTTTTTTTTATTTCTGAAATTATACACCAAGTTGAAGAGTTGACATGCTACTTATGTTAGTGCAACTCTTGGTACATATATTTTAGTTTTGCAGGCAGTTACCTGGTATTAGTGGGTGGGTTTGAAATTTGACTTTTGAAGTTACCTTAATAATTTATTGTTGGAGTTAATGAACCAGTGCAGGGCATATTTTGGAAGATTATATCTTCTCATACTTGCAGGAGGGTCACTTCACTTTATCTAGGAAGTAGAGATGATTGGAAGATAAGATACTTAGACATTAAGTGGAAGGAAGAAGCAGAGATGCTGAAATTTGCAGGACATTTGATGATATATCTATTAAATTATATATTTATTTTTTGTTTCTGATATCTTTACTTCAGGGAAGTGAGCAGCAGTTTAAGGTATAAGTTTGTGGCTTTGAAATTGATTGATTTCAATGCAGTAGTAAATTTTCTATTTCCTTCACAGATGAAACTTAGTTTAGATTAATAAGACGAGTGTTGTTATATCAATAGCAGTAGTAGAGAATTTTTGGCAATTATAAGAGCATTAGAATTGTCTCAATTAATTCTAAAAAAAATGTTATGGAGCTTATTGTCAACATTATGCTATTCTCCTATTCCCAAGATTTTGATTGTTGATGGATGTTTATGTTAAAAAATATTTTTTCTGCTCGGATATATGCTTCCTAAGTTATATTTTGTCTTATTGTATTTTATCAAATGAAATACTTAAGATTCATATCCTTTTTGGGGACAGAGTTTCCACCATTTAGAAGATTGCAGGGGAATCAGAATGATGGCAATCTTCAACTGCCTGGAGGTGGGTATGCTTCCTACCATTATGTTTGTTCCCAAAATTGAGTTTTGCATCAGAAATTTTGATTCCATTTTATTCTGATTTGATTGCCTCTGCAAACTATAAAATGGACCCATGTGATGAGTTACTTATTTTAATTTTCAAATTGTGCCTTTGATTTATTACATCAACAGTTTATGTAGTATGAATTTGAAACATGTGTTGGACTTTGAAATGCTGTTTTCGATGATTTATCGATAATGTGACCGACATTTTTTTAGTCATGAACCAAAGGCTAGACAGAACCTTTGTGGGTCTTGGGGTGTTTTTTTCTCGGGTTTTGGGTTTGTTTCCTTGTGGGTTTAGTTGGGTTTATTTTGTGGTCTACTTCTTCGGTGTTCTTTTCGGGTTTTGGGGTTTAGCTTTTTTGGGCTTGATTGTTTTCTTTGGTTGGCTTTGGCTGTTCCTTTGTATACTCCCAGTGTACTTAGAGGCGCCTTACGCGTTTTAATAAAACTTTTCTTACTTATCAAAAAAAAAATGTCTCCTCTAACCCGTTGGGGCATGACCCACTCTATCCCGAATAGACGAAAGATCAATTGTATTATTGCAACAAATCTTTGGCTACTTCGCAATGGAGCAATAGATGATCAATGGTTGCCCTACTCTTCTTACACGCAACACCAATCCACCACTATGATGTACCTCCTTCTCAAGTTATCCATAGTTAGAATCTCCGTCCATTCAAAGAATGCCACTCTCGAAAGATTCGTATTCCTCCAAATGCTCTTTCAGGGAAAGGGATAGCCATAGGGGGGAAATAACGCATTGTAAAAAGATTTGACCTCAAAAACCCGCCTTTGGAAGGAATCCAACAAATCTTACCCTCACCACCTCGTCTCAACCTGAGAGAATACAAAAGGTTAAAGAATGAGGTAATCAAATCCACTTCCCAGTCATGCATTGATCTGATAAAAGTGATATTCCACTGTAAAGTGTCATTAGAAAATTGCCAATGATTTGCCATTTAAGCCTCCTTGAAGCGAGTTGTAATTAAAACTCAAGGAAAGATGCCTCCAAAGTTTGAACCCTACCATGTATCATGCCAAAATCTGATCTTAGAAACATCACCCATCTCAAATCTAATAAATCTAGAGAATTCCTCCCATCCCCACCTAATATTTTTCCACACCCCAACCCAGTAAGACCCAATAACCACATTAGAACATCATTCTCCCCACATGTTGTCATATTTAAATTCCACAACCAATCTCCATAGAGCCTCTCTCTCCGTGGCATAATGCTATAACCACTTCCTCAAAAGAGCTTGGTTAAAAAGAAACAAATTTCTAGGTCCCAAACCAGGATATTAGACTGCAAATCTTTGACCAACTTTCTAGATAAAATTTTCTATGACCAACTCCACCCCACTTACCAAAAAAAAAACTCCACCCCACAAGAAATCCTGCTGAAGTTTCACAATATGATTAGTAATTCCAACAGGGACGGGAAAAGGGACATTAAAGAAGTAGGCAAATTAGAGATAGAGTGCTTTTAATCAAAGTGATATTACCACCCTTGGGCAAATAAAGCCGTTTCTAACCAACCAAAGGCTGTTCTATCTTCTCAATAATACCCTCTCAGATTGATTTTGCATTGAAAAAAGCCCCCGACGGAAGACCCAGGTACTCCATAGGCAGAGAAGAAACCCTCCAACCAAGGATACAAGCCAAGCCTTCAACATCTTCCACAGCCCCTACATGCTAACTTTGATTTGGCCAAGTTAATTTTCAAACCTGAGACATCTTCAAAGCATAAGAAAAGACAACGCAAATAACAGAGTTGATCTAGGTTTGCCTTACAAAAGATCAAGGTGTCATTCCGTAAATGGGAGATGAGACAAAATGAGCCCATCATTATTCCTAGACCCCACCAAGAAACCTGGTAAGAGCCCTCTATTCACAGTTGTAGACAACATTCTACTCAAAGCCTCCATAACAACAACAACGAGAAGCTACAACGAGATTTCCTTTGGGGAGGAATTGGTGATGAGTTCAAGTATCATTTGGTGAAATGGTCTAAAGTGTGCACTCCAGTTTCAGAAGGCGGGTTGGGTATTAGAAATCTGGTGGTGTTTAACAAGGCTCTATTAGGCAAATGGCTGTGGCTTTATGGGATTGAGAAGGAAGCTTGGTGGAGAATAGCGGTGGATTCCAAGTTTGGAAGTTTATGGGGAGGTTGGTGCTCCCTAGAGCCTACAGGTACTTTTGGGATGGGGTTGTGGAAGAACATCAGGAAAGGGTGGAAGAAATTTGTAGGATTCTCTAGATTTGAGGTGGGAGGTGGGGCTAGAACCAAATTTTGGCATGATTTGTGTTGTGGGAACTCAACTCTTTAGGAAGCTTTTCCTGTTTTATTTGGAATTGCTCGTGCGAAGGATGCTTCAGTTGCGGATAATGTAGAGCTTGTGGGTGGCTTCAATCAGTGGAGCGTGTGCTTTTTTAGAGAAGCGCATGATTGGGAAGTGGATACCTTTGCTGCTTTTTTCCAGGTATTGCACTCGGTCAGTTTTAATAGAGGTAGTGAAGACAAATTGTGGTGGATCCCCTCCAAAAAAGGTTTGTTCAAGGTTGGGTCTTTCTTTAGCTCTCTAGCTTGCGATGTGAGAAGTCACTTTCCTTGGAAGAGTGTATGGCGGACTCAGGCTCCTCCGCAGGCAGCTTTTTTCGCGTGGTCTGCGGCTCTAGGCAAGATCCTAATGGTGGATAACCTCAGGAAAAGGCATGTTATTGTGGTGGATAGATGTTGCATGTGCAAGAGAAGCGGGGAATCAGTGGATCATCTTCTCCTTCACTGCGATGTTGCATACGCTATGTGGAGTGCTATTTTTTCTCGTTTTGGTCTGTCTTGGGTTATGCCTCTGAGAGTCCTTGACTTGTTTGCGTGTTGGTGGACGGCTGGTAGGCCGAGGAGTGCTGTTATTTGGAAGATGGTGTCGACATGCATTCTATGGTGTGTTTGGAAGGAAAGAAATGATAGGTGTTTTGAGGATTTGGAGAGATCCTCCGAGGATATTTTAGCTTCTTTTTTTCATACGTTGTATCTTTGGACGGTGGCTTTTGTGTCACCGTTGTCGTTTACCTTTGATGAATTTCTTGTTCGTTTTTCACTTTCTAGCTAGGTGCGTTCTCTTGTATACTGCCGGTGTATTTAGGGGCGCCTTACGCTTTTAATAAGACCAACTTATTACTTATAAAAAAAAAACAACAAAAAGCATATGTGATAAAAGATCCCTTTATCCAGGGCACAAGAACTATTAAAGAAGCCAATGAGTGTTCTATTAATAAAAAACAGAGACTTGCATCATGGAAATACAATGTGCTATCCACTCACACCATTTCTCCCCAAAAACCACATTTCCTCAACATATACAACATGAAACCCTAATTAACATGATCATAAGCCCTCTCTAGATCTAATTTACAAAGCACACATGGTTCCCTTGATATGATTCTACTGTCAAGGCATTCATTGGCAATAAGGTCTGAGTCTAAAATCTATCTCCCCTTGATGAAAACATTCTAAGTCTTGGAAAGAACCTTCTCCAAAACCATTTCAGCTTGTCTCGCCAAGTCATTAATAATCTTAGTCTTTCTCAAATTCTCAACATCAGATAAAGTTATTTTTCTGCAATAACATCAAGACCTTGGAATTAATCCAAATGAAGCTTTTTTTTTGCTTCTCTTTTTTTTTTTTGTTTTTTGATAAGTAAGTAGAGAGTTTTTGATAAGTAATAAACTGACTTTATTAAAAGCGTCAGGCGCCCCTAGGTACACCGGCAGTATACAAGAGAAAACGCAAAGCTTGAAGTAAAAAAACAACCCAAAAAAAGAAAGAAAGAAACCCACCAAAACCAACCCACGAGAGCCAAAGCTTACAAAAACAAAAAACCCCAATCCAAATCCTCAAAAAAAAACACACGATAAACCCACCCAAGAACCCTCAGAAACCAACACCCTAAAACACAACACCCGTACCCCACACATAACCCACAAACTACAGAACCTGAGCCTTTCCTCTCCTACTCCAAGAACGCACACTCGCACCATCGTAGTTTATGGAACTCTTCAGATTCTGCAGTTCTCTCCTTCCTTTGATCTTATGCCGCTTCCCCATATTATCCCGATGAAACTCTTCCTCAATGTTATCCAACAAAGCCAGGGCCGAATCTTCATCCTCAGCACCATCCGACTCCCACTCCAAAAGTAAGTCGGGAGGAATAACGCCCAAGGGGTTAGGAGAGTCACCTTTTTCTCCCTGCTCCCACAAAACAATCTCCCCAGATGGGCTAAACCCTACCGGCCACTCCTGAGATTGGATCAAGCCATTCGAGATGGGAGTCTCACCCTTGTCACCAGTCTTCGATTTGCAATCGCTCAAGGGGGAGGGAACTCTCGGGAGAAGGAACCCGCGCCGAAGACCCACTCCCCCACTTGGCAACGGCAAATTCTGAACCACAGACCCGTCCAAAGCCTGGGAAGTACCCAAACTCTGCGTCATCGGCGAACTCAAAGCTGTCACTGCCTCTTCAATCAGGGAAATATCCAACTTACTCGCTTTGGCCTTCGATTTCCGCTGATACCTCATGACCGATTTTGTTTCGGACGGGTAAATGGGGGCCCCACTGTCCGTCATCATTGGAAGAGACAAACGAATCCTCTCTCCCAACGCATCCGCCCCCAAAGAGGGAAACTCAAATCCTTTAGAACCCGACTTCAGTCCCCCAATCAGACACGGGGTTAAGTCACACACAGACACTTCTAATCGCATGTTGGGCTTCGCCGCACACACTGAGGTATCTTCAGTCACCGCCGTGCACACGCTAGGAAACTCCCCAAAATCCGACAGCCCTCCACCCATGCCAGTCGTCATCTTCTCCGACCTAGACCCTTCCGGAATCTCCACCGGAGAATAACCTCCCATCAACGACGAGCCTGACTTGAGCCCCGGAGAGGTAGAACTCGACCCGTCCACGGCTTCCGGCGCCGAAGAGCCCAATCCCGATATTCCATAATCCAACCTCGCTTCGTCGAGACCACAAACCTTATCCGGGAGAAACCTCTTAGCCTTCTTGGGGTTGGGCTTAGAGCCCAACTTCCTAGAACCATCCCTACAGCGTGGCCTTCTAAGCACAGCTGAAGCGATCCTGCACCGGCCCATTTTCAGCCCAACAGAATAGCTCCTGCTCCAGCCCACGTTAGACCCACTCACCCAATCCAGCCAAACTCCAACCCGTTCAAGAATCTTTCTGCAGACGCTTACGTCGCTGTCCCTTATGCTGCACTTTCTGACTTTTCGAACGTTGGAGCCAACGCCACAGAGGTCTTTACCCGCCGGATCCAAAAGGCTTTTCTCCCAGGCGTAGCAGTCCACCGCCTGCCGGACAATCGCGCAAGACCGCTCCTTTAATGGGAACTGCTCCTCGCACCAGGCCGCCTCCACCTGCGAGACCAGATTCCGGCCTTCAAACGCAGTGATGTTTGGCGTCGAGCGAACCGCCTCCGCGAAAGACAAAGGTCCCGCAGCCTTTCCCAACCAAACCCCCACCTCCTTCCCCCTTGACTTCTCCTCCGGCGAGGAACCACCGAACCCGCACCCTACCGCAGTACCAAGCAAATCTAAGGCCTTACGCAGCTCACTAAGAAACTTGAGCCAACCCCATCCACCCCGCCCCTCAGGAATACGAAGGAACCCTCTCTGAACGCCCACCCCATAGACCGCTACCTCCATGAACCGGCCATTAATGTTACCTCCATTGCGGACTATCGTCACCTTCGCCCCCTCCCTGAAAGATTTGACAGAATCGGGCATACCATGACCATCCCTCAGCACCTCCATAGTCGAAACCAGCCATTCGATGCACTGGTTGCTAAGGAGTACCGCACCGGAATAAAATTTCCGACTTTCTTCCACCCTTAGCACTGACGCCCCTTCAATAACCGAGAAGACAAATGCTTTTGCCTCCACCAGAAATCGTCTATTCATCCCTCAACGCCCTATCTAGTCATTGGCAATTTATAAAAAGCGTAAAAGGCGCCCCTAAGCATACAAGAAGTATACAAAGAGGAAACCAAAACAGGAGAGCAAGAGGAGAGAGGAAAAACACCCGAAAAACCCAAAAACATAAGGAAACCCAAAGACCCCTACAAAACCAGCCCACAAAACCCAGAGACTAAAACATTACATTAGAGGCCCTCTTGCCTTGCCCCGGCTAGAACCAAAACCCCTAGCATCATAATTAATAGTGCACTCTAGGTTTTTCACTTCA
Organism: Alnus rubra; assembly: GCA_028654335.1. Lineage (NCBI taxonomy): Eukaryota > Viridiplantae > Streptophyta > Magnoliopsida > Fagales > Betulaceae > Alnus > Alnus rubra. The sequence continues at coordinate 2,559,138 of JAJPGS010002212.1, forward strand.
CGACACCCTTTAAACTTAGGAGTTAGGACTGGAGCCTCTAGACGATGCTCCGCATCAATTAGAGCCATGAAGTCTAAGAAGGCCTTCTCATCCCCTCGTGAGAAACCTTCAAAGTTTGAAAACAGGGGCTAAGATCAATAGCTGTCCCGGGAGAACCACCAAGCTTATCAAGACCACCTCCCCGCAAAGAATCATCAACAAAAGCTGCCCCGGAAGACTCGCCCACTTCTGAAGGAGAAGGAGCTGTGCCCTTTGGGAGAAGAAAGCCATGCCGAAGGAAAGGCTGACAACCCTCGTCAAGAGCAAGAGCAGGAGTAGACATTAACCCATCCTTTGATGGTTCAAATAAGGGCTTGGTAGCATCCCCAAATGACGGCAAGGAAGGAGCTTTGGGAACACCGAAAGTCTCAAGAGCCTCCTCAAGCAGAAGCTTATCCATTTTGCCAACCTTATTCTTCCGGGAGTATTTAAGCACAAACTTGGATTCCGACGGGTAAATAGGCGCTCCAGACTCCGACATCACAGGAAGAGAAAAATGCAGCCTTTCACCAAGGGCTGCCGCTTCTGATAAGCAAACGCCGGGGGCTGGACCAAACCCATCTAGAGCCGGAGGAGGAGCCGGCAAATCACAATAAACCTTAGACGAAGACGGCAATAGAGGATCCTCACCTAGGGCGAATCTCACCATGGACGCCGAAGACAGCTCAGTTGCAGAAAGCGTCGGGCTGCAACCCACGTCTGACTGCTCTGGAGCAGCGGCAATCACCTCCACTAAAGCCGTCGGAGATGAGACCTTCAAAGAAGAAGGAGAGTGCACAGCAGACACCGAGCACTCACCTGACGAACAGCCTGAAGCAAACAGCTCCGGAAAAGCAACGGCGCCTGCTGAAACCGTCGGGCCCAAGGTCGAACCTGGACTCGCTCTCAAACCCACAGAAAAAGCGTTGGAGCCCCGTACCTGATCAAAACCTGACACGGAAGACTTCTTAGACCTACATCCCACTCTACTGGACCTATCCCTAAAACGCCTCCAGCCCAACCCATAACCACTCTTAAGCAACCGACCCAACCCAAATCTGCCTATTCTCCACTTCAGCCCAACAGAGGAGTGGAAGCCCAAAAAAGGCCTACGCTCACAAGCCCAACCGATCCACGCATCAAAAAGACCAAGAAGCTTCCTGAGAACCCCAAACTCCTCTGAGGTGTCACCATCACAGTTCTTCGAGCATGCCAAACTGCCTCTTCAGGACACGAAACCCTCTGAAGCGTCACCTTCACCCACTGCAGCCCTTTGCATGGAACACGCCAGACTGCACCCACAGGACCCTTGAAACTTGGAGCCACCAACAAGAGGGTCTTTACCCAGAGGATCAGAAGAAAAACACTCCATTGCGTAGCAGTCCACCGCCCGCCGGATCATCTCCTGCTCCCGACCCATCGGAATAATCTTCTCCATCTCACACCAGACCACAGGAACCGACTGAACCTGATGCCTGTCAACTACGACAGTAGCCGACGAGCGTACCACCTCAGCGAACGACAAAACGCCCGCGACCTTACCCAATATCTTCCCCGCCGGAGCGCCACAAGAGGATGATGACACCATTGAGGAATAAAAAAAAAACAACACTTTGCTCAACTCCCCAGAAACACGACCCCACCCCCGCCCGTCACGGCCTTCAGGGAACACTACCATTCCTCTTCGGCCACCCACATCGTAAACCGACACCATTGGTAATGTTTGCTTCTCAACATTACCAAACACCTTCTCATTCTATTTTTTCAAGTCGATTTTCTAAGCTTTAAATCTTTCAATTTACACGCTAGGATAAAAGTAGGAGAGCCTTGAAAGCTGTATGACATCCACCACTATTTTACCTTTTCCACAATTCCTTCTGTTTTTAACCACATATTCTTGAACTTGAAATACTGTATGCTCCTTTGAACATCTCCACAATCTAGCATTATTGGAAAGTGATCCGATTAAATTTAGGGAGCCTCCTCTGAGAAACATCAGGGAACTGGACTTCCCAAGTAGGAGAGAAAGAAACTTGTCAATTCTGGGCCACGAAGGAGTGTCTCGGTTATTAGAGCACGGAAAATTTCCACCTACAAGAGGGATATCCATATGTAGCATTTTTGAACTGTTTTTGAAGAGAAGAAGCATGATGTAGCATCATTTGGTGAACTAATGATCCTTTTTTTTAGATCTTTTTTTGCCAAGAATTAGATGAGATTTGTTTTTTTCATATCAATAAGAACTAGTGGAGTTTGGGAGTACCTCTTTTTTCTCTTTTTTCCTGATCTATCATATTTATCTTCTTCTTCCTTTTTTTTTTTTTTTTAATTTGCAGGTATTTCCCATTGGGATAATGATGAAGAAGCAAGAGTTTTACGCGTTGGATATGTATGTTCGTGATTTTTTTGTATGTTAAAAATTTGAAGGTCTATATCTCATGCACAAAAACGCGGGGGGGGGGGGGGGGGGGGATATGAAGGAAGAAAGCTGTACTTTTACCCTTAATTATTTGCATTTTGAAATAGTAAATTTTTCCCTGCCTCTGTATCATGATTACATTCCTTTGTAGGGAAATATTCCATTTCTTACACACGTAGTTATAAAATGATATAGAGTTGCATAGATGAATTAGGTCAGATTAGGACAGGTATATAGATGCGCTATTTACTATTAGTTATTCATCAGCACAAAATGAATAACTTTTTTTTTTAACTTATCAAAAAAAAAAGTTATTTATTTTGTGCTGATGTTTGTTTGTTACTTCTTCTTCTTCTTCTTCTTCTTCTTCTCTCTCTCTCTCTCCCCCTTGAAGCTAAATGCAGGATACTCTTTATCTCATTTTTTTTGTTCAACTGGCATATATTTGGTTTCAATATGAAATCTATTCTCTACATATACATGAAATTGTTTATTTCTGTATTCGTTACAATTCTTTTTTAATTTTTTAATTTTTTTAAATGTAGGTCAAACCTGAAATAATTAGCTGGTCACCTCGAATCATTGTACTTCATAAATTTTTGAGCATGGAGGTACGTGTATTTGCTATTTTATAATACCTTATCATGTTTGCATGGTTTCCCCCGGCTCTTTATATATTTAATTTGAGGTCGGGTTTGCAGGTGCTAAGGTACTTTTGAGCAAAAAGTGAAATCTGGAGATGAATTATATTTATTGAAGCTTTAGATCTGAAAAACATTTTGGTTTCTTTCAGAATCTGAGCACTGAATTCAATTAAACAGTATGATAAGTAGAACTGCTGAAGTTTGTGAACTGTGTAATTTGCAATATCATCCTTATACTCATGGCATGACATTCTTTAGTGATGAGTTGATAATACTGGCATGATGTCTTTGACCAGTTTGTATACTACATATTACCGGAGAACTATAACTAGGATTTAATATTTTTCAAAAGAAATTTAAACTATAGAAAGCAACTAGCATAAAATACAAATCATGTAAAGACTTCCTCTTCTTCATATGGTTCCAAATAATGTAGAGAGCATATTACAATATAAGTTACATCCTTTCTGTTTTATGGTTAAGCTATAGCTTCTGTACTATTTGCTACTCCTTGCTCCCTCCCACTCTAGGCTTATGGAAAAGTTCTTTTCTAAAGCTTGAATAATTTATTTTGACAAGTCACAAAATTCATTAAAAACCAAAGGGCGCACCCAAGTACACAAGAAATATACAAGAGAAGCACCATGCCAAAAAAAAGAAAGGAAATCAATAAAGTCTTGAAAACTAGAAATATAAAAACAATCATAGGCAATCATCCATTGGTAAAGGGTATAGAAAAAGAAGGCCATCAACTCCGCCATTGTCTTCAAAGCTTCGGTCATTTCTTTCTCTCCAAATACACCACACCATGCGTAGCAGAATCATTTTCCAAATAGCTTCACTATGAGGACTACACAACTTCCCTCTCCAACAAGCGAAGAGGTCTCTCACATGGCGAGGCATGGCCCATGCTAACTCAAATAATCCAAAAATAGAGCTCCATAAGGCACTAGCAATCTCACAAGTCACAATGGTGTAAAAGGTGGTCAACAGTTTCCCTACTCTTCTTGCACATACAATAACAATCTACCACAATAATATGCCTCTTTCTTAGGTTGTCCAAAGTGAGAATCTTACCTAAAGCAGTTGACCAAGCGAAAAAGCCCACTCTCAAAGGAGCCTTACTTTCCCAAATACACCCCCAAGGAAAGGGAGTGCTATCATGGGGGATTAAAACACTATAGAACAATCTCACATCAAACAACCCTTTCCTAGAGGGATTCCAACAAAGCTTGTCTACACTATCTTGTCTCAATTTGTTGGGATACAACTGATCAAAGAACGACGAAAAGAACTCTTAACTCATAATCATGCGCTGCTCTAGCAAAATTGACAGTATTTTGGGGGTAGCCAGTAGAGAATAGAAGGTGATCAACCGCATAAGCATTCCTAGAGGAGGAAATGCTAAACAACTCCAGAAACGTTTCCTTTAGGAGGTGATCCCCACATCACACATCATCCCAAAAACTAATGTTGGAGTCGTCACCCACCCCAAATCTAATGTGTCTTGAAAACACGTAATGGTCATGCGCCCATTGTGGGTGGACATCACCCATCGTACACGGAGGTGGCTCATGAAGCAGGGAAACCCGGTGCACTGCTAGGTAAAGGGATGAGTTACAAGCTTTTGAATCAATGGGTAAGGCTCAGTTTGTGTCAGAGGCTGGTTTCACAGATCGAGGTTCGGCTCCTCCTTTTCGTGTGGCAGACAACGCTCGAGGTTTTGCTTTTGCTTCTTTCCCTTCTGGTGCTTCAAATTTTGACAAGGCTGTGCAGGGTGGAAAGTGTGATAAGTTAGGTTTGTTTTGGGCGTGGAAGGTTAAGCTTGAGCAATTAAAAGGGGAGGTGGAGCGGGCCTTACAATGTGTGTATGAAGGGTTGGAATTGTTTGGGCCGGGCTCTAAAGATTGGATTATAAATGAAAAGGCCACTATTCTGAAGCCTAAGCCTAAGTCCAAGCCCAAGAAGGGGGTGAAGTTAAGGGCTATCAAACTGGTGCACAAGCTCAAGCCCAATTCTAAGAGGTTGGGTTTAGCCACGTATCATGGGTCTGAACACAAGCCCAAGATCCAATCTAACAATGTCGGGCTTTTTCCGCGTTTGGATGAGGGTTGCAGGGCCCTAAGCTTTCCTAGCCTTGTTTTTCCTTCGCCGGATGTGGTTCTACTACTAGCGTCCGCATATGAAGATGTCTGACAGGTTGGGTTTGGTATGGTGTGCCCAGGTGAAGTTCTATTTTTCTCCCTCCAAGGTTGGAAGTCTCGTTGGCAGTAGCCATGTTTTTACTGGAGGATGCACAGATTTCACCGGGGCAGTGTTAGGCACCTAAGTCCTTGAAGTTCTATAATCGTAAATCCAGGGCCAATAGGGTATCGAAGATGGATGATAGTCTGATCGCCAAGGCTGTGTCGCTGATCAGTGCTTCACCTGTTGTGCCTCCGTTCTTTGGGTTTGCATCTTCTCCACAAACCTCGTCGGAGGTTGCCCACGTTCCAACAAGCTGAGTTCCTTCAGCAAGGGGTCTTCTCTAGAGGGGCTTTCTCAGGCCGAGTTCCTTTGTTGTGATTTGTGCCTATTCGCCTGAGCTGGTCTAGCCTACGCCAGAAACGATGGGCTTGGTTTGTCCCAGGTCTCGTCAGTTGAACGGTCTCCTTTGACAGATTTGGCGGTCCTTGATCAGCATGGGGTTCAACACGAGGAGGAGTTTGGGGCGTAGCATGTTGAGGAATCCAAGATTGTGCAATGTGCGATGGAGATTGGCCCTTTATTGGGAATTTCTTGTGGAGGTGATGGGAAACAGTTACTGAGTCTCTTGACAAGCCTTGATAAGGAACATTGTCAAGAGGTCTCGGCTACTCTTTCCAATTGTGGCACAAAAAGCAAAAGGAAATTCAAAAACTTAGAATGTTCAATTAATTTTGAAGGCTCTAGATGTGGCAAAGGGAAGAGGGCTATGTTAGTATTATGAGGTTTTGGGTTGTGTTGTTGGGGGTATTTTCTGTTAGTTGTGGTGGGTCTCAAGGGTAAGGGTTGGAGTTTTGTTGTGGGTGTTGTCTTGGGTTTTTGTGGGTCTTTGTTTCCTTTACGTTTTCCTCTTTCTAGGTGTTCATTTTGTATACTTCCTTTGTACTTGGGGGCACCTCACACTTTTATTTTTTAAATAAAATTTGACATTACCTCTAAAAAAAAAAAAAATCTCGATAAATTTCCAGAGACCCAGCCCATTGTTAAGGATAGTGCCCTAAACTCCAATTATCTTGTATGACATTTTAGTTTAAGAATAAAGTTGTTCGATCTGTGTGGAGGGGTCGCTTTACACGAGTTCGAGGTTCACTTGACATGGATGAGTACACAAAGTGTCCCTGCCTTGGAGAGGCTCCTCGTCATCAAAGGTCTATATACATGTAAAGGTCCATAAGTTACATTGAATATGGTTTTTAGGTGTGAGTAATGAGATTATCACATAAAAAATCTTAAACCATAAATCTTGCAACTTATAAATTATCGTTCATAGTCGACAATGGAATTAAGCATTTTGCTTGATAAGATTATAACACATTAATCATGATGGTTTATCTTAATCATGTGAAGTAGAGATTTCTGATTGATGTGTTAGTGTGGATACAATGCATTGAACGAACCACGTGAGTTATCATTTTTTAATAACATTGTCAAAAGAATGAAACTCACGACTACTTATAATTTTATAATATTGATTCTAAATCTTGAGAGGATTGTGAACTTAAATATAAAGTGGAGGCCACTTTGATATACTTAGGAGTGAGGTCCTCGACGATCAAAATCTCGGTGTGTTAGGTGATCACATGTAGCATTATGAGAATGCAACTCCTCAAGAAGGATCCAAATCCTTTGATTAAATCAAATTGATAAGAAATATCCTCGTGAAATATATTTAATAAAATTAATGATTCTTAGTCTTTGGCCGGAGTGTTTTAGTAAGAGTTATTAAAATAATTATGTACATGGTGAAATAAGTACGAGAATAATTAAAAGATTAAATTGGGTACTAAAGGATAAGACGTAGTGAATTAAAGCGACAATCATTTTAGGACTTTAATTCAACTAAGGCATGTTTCTTGGAGGAGTCAAATGTAAAATAGAAGTATAGTCATGGGATTAATTGAATAATAAAAAATAAATAACTAGAGTGCAATTATAATTGGAGCTAGTTTTTTTATTTTCCATTTAGGTTCCTCTTCAAGCTGATGTAAATTGACCTGATGGCACAAAGTCTTCTAGAATACTCCTTGGCTTGATATGGCACAAGATGAGGATAGGGTTTGTGAAACGCTAGTGGCCATTTTTTATGCGGTATGGAGGCTAGGTTTCTAGCATCTTTCATAAGCCTACATGTGCCTATAAATAGAGACTTAGTGAAAGCATAAGATGCACGCTTTGAATTTAGAGCCCACTCTCTTGGTCATATTCAATCAATGAGAAGAAGATCCAAAGGTTCTAAAATTCCCAAGGCAATCGTGTTCTAGAGAAAAGAAGAAAACAAAAATCAGTCTTGTTTTCTAGTGCTAGCTGTGAAGCCCTAGTTTTTTTGATAAGTAAGAAAACTTTATTAAAAAGCGTACGGCGCTCCTAAGTACACAAAAAGTATACAAAGGAACAACTCAGCTAGCCCACAAACGAGAACCCAAAAAAACCCACAAGGAACAAACCCACTAGCCCACAATCAAGAACCCAAAAAAAAAAAAAACCCACAAGAACCCAATCACCCACAACACACATAATTCACAACAAAACCAAAACCCAAATACAGATGAAGCCCCATAAACAACCAAACAAAACCAGCACAAACCCAAGAAGAAAACCAAAGCTACACCCAATGGGATCCCACCGAACCGCTGACAAAAGCTCCACCTGACTAAACAGCGGCGTCACCAAGAAGATGAACCAACCACACTTGTCGAACCAACAAACAACCGTAGAAGACAACACCGGTCGGAACAAGAACTCATTAGCAATTTAGAACACCAGCACTGCAGCCCCAAAAAGCAACCTATGAAATATTTCTGAACTCGACGACCCGAAAGAAATCAGGAACCACTTCTGAAAACCAAATCAATGCCCACTTGAAAACCAAAGGAACCCCTAGGAAGTGCTTCTTCTCTGTGTTTTAATTTTAAAGCATGGTCTATCCATGTTCTCATGAAGAAATTCTTGGAATTATTCCGTTGTGCATATGTTGTACAAGATTTCAACACTCATAGAACCTATTGACTCAATTGGAGCACCATCCACCCCTATGACTACCATATTTAACATCCACTATCAATCTCCAAAGCGCCTCTCTCTCATAAGCATAACGCCATAACCACTTTCCTAAGATGGCACTGTTGAACAAGAGCAGATTTCAACCCCCCCAACCCCATTTAGAGAGTGGCAAACATACCTTGGACCAGCTAATCAAGTGAAATTTAACCTTATCTCCCCTACCTTCCCATAAGAAATCCCGCTGCAACTTATCGATACGATTGGCAATGCTAGCTGGGAGAGGAAACAAAGACAAAAAGTAGGTAGGCAAATTAGACAAAGAGCTCTTAATTAAGGTAATTCCACCCTCTTTAGACAAATACAACCGCTTCCAACCAGTCAACCGATGCTCAATCTTTTCGATGACACCATTCCAAATAGATTTGGCTTTAGAAGCACCCAGCGGAAGGCGTACTTCATAGGCAAAGAAAAGACTTTGCATCCCAAGATCCTTGCCAAATTGCCTACATTACAAGCCCCGGTAAACCCACCACTATAAGACGTTTGAAGAAATTGTACCACTGAACGCAGCATAGAGGCGAAGTTCCTCTAGCCTTTGCCTTCTCTCCCTTCTGACACTAGGATAAAATCCCTCCGTCTACCACCACCGTACTCTGTCACGACCAAGAAACGCCCATGCTTATTGGAGCAACGCTGGGCAAGGAGAGCTGGGAACTCATCTCTGGAACGACGCCAAAACTTCTTCAACCCTTCCCCTAGTGCCAACTCCTCTACGGTTGTTAAAACTAAACTATATACGCTCTACCCAAACAAATGGATGAAACTTTACCCCTACACCTTTCAATAATCTGCAACATTGAAGCTCTACCTTCCACCGCCAACTCGAAAGATTTGGATTCAATAGAACACCTTGATAACCCCATGGGAAGAGAAAAGCCGGGCACGTGCTGAGGGAGGGAGGGAGTTTTCCAATCAGACCTCTAAAAGCACCAAACCGTTGCTTAAAAGTTATGCAAAGCAGAACAACAAAGAAGTCATGTAGCTTATCCAAAACTTTGTTGACAAGAGCTATGAAAGGTGTACCAAGTTTAAGTAACATATTACTTTTGTCCAGTCATCATATGTACGCAGTTGTTACTTATCAACAAAAAAAAAAAAAAATTTGTACCCAGTTGTTAGAAATCTCCATTGAAGGTAGAAGGGAGGTGTTGAATCTGGTAAGCTCCATCAACTACGGTGATTCTAGCGCGTCCTCCCGGCTTAGGAAATGCAAGGTGCACTTGGTATAGCGTTGGGGCCTCCCAAAGGTTTTGGGATTGAGGGCTTGGGTTTTTGAGGGTGGTTGGGTTTTCTTTTCTTGTTGTAGGTTGCTTTGGTAGTTCCTGTATACTTAGGGGTGCCTTACGCATTTTTTTATAATATCTTTATTATTTATAAAAAAAAGAAAGAAAAGATTATCAAACACCAATATGCACTTAAACTTCATTAATAATATGATTGACCAAGATCACTTCATTGGCAAGACATAAGCTCGTAATAACCATATAGGGGTATGGCTAGAATAACCCTACAAAATTGTTGAGGACATGAACATTGTGAAAGTCCCCAAGTGAAGCTTTAATATAACATGTCAAGAAACCATCCTCCCTTTAATGTTTACGTCTTTAGGTTTGGACCCAATTATCATTTACCCTTCGAAAAGCTTGAATAATAAACAGGCAACACTAGTAGTTGTCTTCCAATGTATGGATAGAAGCTTGCATTTAGGATGATTGGTCTCAAGCCAGCAACAGCTGAATGGACCAATGTAATTGGGCAACACATCTTGAATTTCAAACTTTAGTGGAAGTTGAAGAGTCTCTGCTTGATTCATGGAAAGTTTAAAAACTTTCTTTTACAATTACAGATGAAGCTACAAAATAATTCTTTAAAGTGAAAATTTGTTGGTTTTTACAGGAATGTGACTACCTTAGAGCTATAGCCCTTCCTCGACTTCAAATTTCCACTGTAGTGGATACAAAAACTGGGAAGGTACACACAATGGCCCTTCTTTTCCTTCTAATTAATTTTTTAGTGGTCTCTAACATTAAGTCTTACTCTTTATCGCTCTGTCAACTATTTGGTAGATTCTGTGTTGCATGATTCCATCTTTTGCTAAGTTTTTTGGTCATGTATTGTTTTTTTCTTCTCTCTCTCTCTCTCTCATTTTTTTTTTCTTTTAAGGATTTATTTTTCGCCATAGGACGCAGCTTTGATACTAAATCTGACATATGACAGCAACAAAGGAGCTTTAGGCTGGTTTCTTGAGAGATTTAGGTGACCAAAAGTTAGGAAAGAAATAGTCTGAGGCTTTCAGCTCATTTCTGTTGTTTGACATATATCATTATCCAGAAATAGTTTGACATATATATGCACATACATATAATTTATCTTGTCACCAAACTATTTCTGGATATGTCTGGACCGTGTCCAACTTGTGTTGTATGAGAGAATTATTAATTATTTCTTTGGAACATATGATTATGTGGAATACATGTTGGAGCAGTGTCCGTAGGGTTGTAATTGAGCCGAATATTGAATGTTCAAGCTTGATTCGTCTTTTTTTTTTCAAATACAAGCCGAGCTCGAGCTTATCACTGAGCTAGATAATCTATTCAAACTCTATTAATTTATTTTTTGAACAAACTCGAACTTGTTCATGAGCTACTCAATTAACTTATTTATTGTATATATAAAGTAAATGTCATGATTGTTTAATTTTTTTTTCGTAAATTCATACTAATTATTAGTTAATTAATTATTGTTAAGATTTTATTATTAGAGTTAATTAGATAAATTAACTCGAATTTTAAACAATCTAATCTTGAGACTATATGTTTGTTTTATAATATGTAGATACATTAATCACACACACACGCACGCACTATTAAGACTCACAATTACAATAATTCAAACTATATCTATTACATTACAAAGATAATTCATTTTTATCTTTTTAAATACTTAAGATGTTCTCATCACAAAGCTAAAAATAATGCAAAAAAATAATAAAAATGAAGTTATACAAGTTAGGCATGTTTAATAAACGAGCCTGAAAATTTGTGTAAGCTTTGTTTGTTTAATAAATGAACCGAGTCCGAGCCTGTTTGCGAGCGGTTATGTTCATTTACAGCCATAAGTGCCCGTGTCAAATGCATGGGACACCCACATGCTTTTGCTCTGCATATTTTCTAGTTATGAATTCGTTATTGGTGGCTTAGTTGAATGGCTTAATCTTAATATTTGAAGCATTTGTGTCTCTAGGTCCTCATGTTATTCTAATTTGCACTTCTAAAATTAATATTTGAAGCATTTTATATTTCCAAACCTTGAATGGTGAATATTACTACCAAAACTGCTGTATTTACATATGTATGCTTTCTACCTTCATCACACCGGGTCTCCAATGTACTCGTATTTTGCTATTCTACCCATCTTCTATGGTTAATCCGGAGCAATGGATATCCCCAAACCTTGATTGGTGAATATTATTACCAAAAAGTAGCTGTCCTTCATCTTGATTCGATGCTCCAGTACAAGTTAATAATTCTAAATACAATCATGGCTTGCTGCATTTCAAATTTGTTCGGTCAGTATCATCTAAATGTAGAGTGAGTCTCTATCAGAGTACCTCTAGTAAATTTTCATTCCCAGGTGCTTCATTTTAACTTTACTGCTTCAATCTGCCTAGTTTTAGGGCTCATATGCAGGGTAATCTGCTATTTCCCTAATTATTAGCTTTGACAAGTGTGCTTTACAAACAATTTAACTTGTCTAATGTTGTAGATACAATCATTAATATATACCAGCTGCAGATGATATTCATATTTTTTCTCTTCAGATTCATTTTTTCGACTACCTAGGGCATGCATATTTGCAAGGAAATCATGGAAGTCACTGAAAAAAAAAAAAAGGAAAGTGAAGAAAAAATTTTGCTGGAGAAAATAAAGCAATTTTGTGCTTTCGGATTCTTTTGGAAACTAAAGGGTGAAAGATATTACCAGTATTTCATAGTTGTCACGATGTGATGGCATAGGATGGCCTGGTTTTTTGTGAATTCCAATTGCGGAGGTTGTTGTAAAAATTGTGTATCGCTAAGTCTGGTTGGGTTCATGGTGGCTGGTTGGTTGTCTGCGATTGGAGTCTTGAGCTGGTTTTGTGTTGAGTCAAAAGCTTTTGAGCTTTCGGTTGCACAAGGGGCATCAATTCTACACTTGGTTGAAAGAAACCAAAGGGTTTTTGAGCTGTCTATTTGGGCAAAGCAATTTTCGATAGGTTGTTGAACACAATGGAGAAGTGTTGTCTGAGTTTTTTAAATTGCCGAGGGATGGACAAAAGGCCTACTTAGTACAACGATGTTGTAATAGGTTTGGCTGGTATTTGGTGGTGGCGGAGTATGGGGTGGTGGTCGGCGAGGTTTCATTTTAATTTCGGAGGGGTGCAATAGAAATGGTTGGAGAAGCTGTGCCATTGAGTTGGGAAAGGCAGTGGCCTTTCCTGACTTGCCTTTCGGTGAGGGGAGTAGAGCTCCTTTTCCACGTTGACGCACTAGTGGCTTGTTGGCCTACAACTTGGGTGGCACTCCTCTGGCGTCATTCGGTAAGTCGTGGGTGAAAGGTACTGATAGGAGGTCCTTTGTGGAGGTGTTAGGCAAGGTGGGGTTGACACAGAGGGGCACTTGACATTGGTGCTGTTAGCGGTCCTGAGTACCTAGGGGAGGGCTTTGTTGACATTTGTTTGTCAGGGACCATTCGTACATGGCGAATATCCCGACTGCCTTGTTGTAGCACTTGCCTCTCTCCCCTCCCTCAACTTTGCCGGTGACAAGGTTGCATTAGTCCCCATCGACATTGGGCCTCCTGAATTGATTGTTGGTGGGAAGGATTACTAGTCAGGAGAGGCATCGTGTTTGTTCCGGCAAGATGGCCCAAACAAAGCTAAGATGGATGATCCTGTCAGTTTGAGAGGTGATGGTTTGGGGCCAAGCTAGCCTCTTTAGTTGCAAAAAATACCCATGCTTCCAACATGAGCTTTTTGAGAGTTGTCCCAGCTCCTTTAAATTCTGAATGGGTTTTGGTTGTTAAAGGGGAAAAGTGGGTTCCCTTGCTTAACTCCTTCCTCTGTCCCATCCATATTTGAGGAGGTGAGGGGGGCAGTGTTTGCATCAACAAAGGGAAAGCTGTTGTATCCCCTGAGATGAATGGGTGTGCTGTGGGTGATATGGAGAGGAGGGGCAACAGTTTTTGAAGAGGTGAGGGGGGTAGTGTTTTCATTGACAAAGGGAAAGCTGTCGTATCCCCAGAGATGAATGGGTGTGCTGTGGGTGATGTGGAGAGGATCGTCTCTCTTGTTGATGGAACTTTGCCTTCTTTAGATTTGGAAGTGTTCTTGAGGGTGGAACCGTTCCCACTAAGCTATTGCCCCCGTTAGAGTATGAGGCAAGCAGGATTAAGTCTCCAGCTTGGGCTTTGCATAAAGTGATGGAAATCAGGCATCATGTGGGGATATCGTGTGAGGGCTTCGAAGAGGAGATTATGGCCTTGCTCACAACCATTGACGCGAGCCATTATCAAAAGGAGTCAGCCTCTAGGTCCAAATTGGGCAACAGAGAAAACAGAGAACTAAAAAGATTATCATGCTCCATCAGTTATGATTCAAAATGTGATAGCTCTAGTCGAGGCAAAGCTAAGGGGATGTCAATGCTTGGTTTTTATGACGCCTAAGTTATTATCTTGGAATATGAGAGGGTTGAATGAAGCTGATCAACGCCCTAGAGTCAGAAACTTATTCAGGTAGTGGAAGACATTATTTGTTTGCAGGAATCTAAACTGGAGTTCATCTCCAACAATGTCGTGCGCAGTTTGTGGGGATGTCGTCATGTGGATTGGTGTTATTCAGCTTCTAGAGGGGCCTTTGGTGGAATCTTGATTTTGTGGGATAAGAGGGTGATGGAGAAAATTAAGGAGCGTGTGGGGGAGTTTACTGTGGCTTGCTCTTTTAGAAAGGTTGAAAATGGCTTCTCTTGGGCTTTCGCGAGTGTCTATGGGCCTAACTCCAACTGTGATAGAAAGTATTTATGGGAGGAACTGACTAGCTTGATTAGTTGGTGAAATTTGCCGTGGTGCATTACGGGAGACTTCAATGTCACTCGTTTTTCTAATGAAAGATTGGGTGACGCTCATCTTTGTCTTGCTGTGGTGGAGTTCTCAAACTTTATTTTGGATCAAGGTCTCATGGATATTTCCCTTGTAGGAGGGACTTTTACATGGTCAAATAATCGGGAGTCCTCTTGGTCTAGAATTGATAGATTTCTTGTATCTTCGGACTAGGGAGACTAGTTTCCTGATCTATCTCAGAAGAGGTTGCCTAGACTTTGCTCAGACCATTTTTTCATTCTCCTTGATTGTAAGATATTTCAAGTTCGAGACTATGTATGAACTGTTTGGCAACCGAGTGGAATAATTATTCCACTCGGGTTTTTTCTAAAACCCACCCACCCGCATAAAACCCGGATTTTGACCCGAGTTTTGAGAAAATTCAATGCTGTTTTCAGATTAATGGTGGGACCCACGCGCAGGAAAAGTTGACTAAAAAAACGCGTGGGTCCCACATTTAAATAATAAAATATTAATAATTTAAATTAAAAAAAAAAAAAGAAATTAAAAAAAAAAACAGAGGGGTGGCTGCCACTTGGGGGAGGCCGCGCGGCCTCCCCCGAGTACTGGGGGTGGCCGCGCGGCCACCCCCGACCCTTGGGGAAGGCCGTGCGGCCTCCCCCGAGTACTGGGGGTGGCCGCGCGGCCACCCCCGACCCTTGGGGGAGGCCGCGCGGCCTCCCCCGAGTACGTGCGGCCACCCCCGACCCTTGGGGGTGGCCGCGCGGCCTCCCCCGAGTACTGGGGGTGGCCGCGCGGCCACCCCGACCTCCTCTGGGGGTGGCCGGGCCACCCCCAAAAGGGTGGCTGCCAACCGGCAGCCACCCCTTCCTTCATTTTTTTTTTTTTAATTTTGATTTCAATTATTTTTTTTAAAAAATATTATTTATTTATTTTAATTAAATAATCAATATATAATAAATTATTATTATTTAAATTATTATTTCACACAACTTTTCAAAATACCAATCATTATACACAACTTTTTAAACTTCCAATCATTTCTTACTATTAAAATATAATATTTTTCAATCTCAAAATTCAACACCCAAACACAATTTTTTACCTCGATATTTGTAAATAGAATTAGAATTCAATTCTAATTCTAAAAATTCAATACCCAAACGCACCATAAAGGTTTTGTGGACAGAGTGCAACAGTGGTGGACTTCCTATCATTTTCAAGGCTCCCCTGGCTGCACTTTGGCTTGCAAACTTAAGGCCTTGAAAGCTGATTTAAAAGTCTAGAATGAGCGTGTGTTTCCTAATGTGGATAATAAGAAAAGGCTACTCTTGCACGAGTTATGTGTTCTTAATGGTTTGGAAGAGGAGAGAGCCTTATGTGAGGAAGAGAAATTGAGGAAAGACAAAGTTGTTGGTGATTTGGAGAGAGCTACTATATTGGAGGAATAAGTTGGAAGCAAAAACCGAGGGCACTTTGGTTAAGAGTGGGGGACAAATGCACAAAGTTTTTCTATAGAGTGGCTAACTCGAATAAGAGAAACAATTGCATCGAGTCGTTGTTGGTAAATGGATCAGTTACTTCCAATCAATTTGAGATCAGGGAGCGCATTGTGCATTTCTACAATAGATTGTTTACTTAATAGTTTAGTTGGCGGCCTAAGCTGGATGGCCTTGCATTTGATTCTATTGATGAGGAGGCAGCCACTTGGTTAGAGCGTTCGTTTGAGGAAAGTGAGGTTCTGGAGGTGGTGAAATGGTATGAACAGGGATAAGGCGTCGAGCCCTGATCGTTTTACTATGGCCTTCTTCCAAGCTTGCTGGGATGTAATAAAAAAAGATGTTATGAGGGTGTTCCAGGAGTCATTTTGCTGTTTTTCATGCTGGGATGGCTCGTTTAGTGAAGGTTACCTATTGCCGGACTTTGGCTAAACAACCTGTCATTCTGGTCCAAGCTGCACGACTCAGCTTCTGAAACAACCCAAAATGACGTGTCATTTTGCTGCCCTGATACAGACACCACACACCGCCACTTGAGAACTAACGGCTGGCACCAGAATACGCCGATGATCCTCAAAACCTCCATTAAAGTCCTAGAATCTGCCGAATAAGCACACAACACAACCATTCACGATCAATTCATCAAAAAACACATTTTTCAGTGTTCATGAAGGATCGAGCGGTCATCAAATCTGCATCGTTCGTCAGCGGTATGACCCAGATGACGCCGGTGGCACCTACTGTGGGTGGTGCGACCTAGATAATGGTGAACAACATCCAGTCACACAACCACAAAGACGTGGGTGCACTAGTTGCACAACCACAGGTGGGAAAAAAAAAAACAAAAAAAGAAACCCAAATTCTGCCCTGATATCAAGTAGAAAAGAAAGAAAGAGAGAGGAAAATTCTCTTATTCAATTATGATATTTCTCATACGATTACATTATGTTTAAATAGGAGAGTATACAAACCTTAATATGGAAAGCAAATATTAGGAAATTACACTCAGAATAAAAGAGTAAATAAAATCATTAGAAAATCAGGGAAAGAATAGTTTCCACCTTCAACACTGTCCAGTATTCTGGGATGCGCGGTGTCTTCTTTGCCTATGAAGTATCTTGGCCTTCCATTGGAAGCTCATTTTAAGGCCAAACCTATTTGGGATGGTGTTATTGAGAAGATTGAGCATTGTCTAGTCGGGTGGAAGAGGGCAAACTTGTCTAAGGGTTGTAGGATTACCTTAATAAAGAGCACCATGTGCAATTTGCCTACTTATTTCTTGTCTTTTTTCCCCATTCCTATGGGGTGGGCTAGATGATGAGTTCAAATGTCACCTAGTAAGCCTGGTAAGCTGAAGGAGGGTTGGGAGTCCCAAACTTGCTTCTGCTCAATTGTGCTCTTTTGGAGAAGTGGCTTTGGCATTAGGGGTGGAACTAGAATTTTAGGTTTTTGGGGACAAAACTAAAAAAAACTTTAAAATGTATTTGGGGGGTAAAAAATAAATTTTAGAGCGTTTATTTCATAAAAACACGAAATTTAGAAGAGTTTTTAATATATATATATTTTTTTTTTGGGGGGGGGGGGGGGCTCTCTGTTCTAATGAGGGAGGGTTAGGAGTCCAAAACTTGCTTATGTTCAATCGAGTTCTTTTGGGGAAGTGGCTTTGGTGCTAGCAGCGAAAACATGAAATTTAGAAGATTTTTTAATATTTGGGGGGGGGACTACTGCCCACCCAATCAATAATGTAGTTCCACCCCTATTTGGCACTATGTGCATGAGAGAGAGGCCTTGTAGATAGTCATAGTTGATGCCAAATATGGTAGCTCGTGGGGTGAGTGGTGTTCTAATGAGGTTCATGGGTCGTATTCGGCAAACCAAAGGCCATTTAAGAGTGTTTTGTCATCATCCAATTACAATCAAACATACAGCTCTTGATATGAAACATTTTCTTTCCTCAAATGAACTGTTTTTTATTTTCTTTTTTCAAGACTCGCAATGACTGAAATATGTGTTCCTATTTTCAGGGAATTAAAAGTGATGTTAGGACCAGCTCTGGGATGTTTTTAAGTCCTGAAGAAAGGAAGTATCCGATGGTACAGGTTGGTTTGCTGTCAAGTTTATTTTTCAACTTCTGTAACTTTAGTATGAATCGTTATTCATGTTTGTGCTACTCTAGAAGATATCAAATGCTTGTTTGTTTCCTGTGAGATGCCATACATATTGTGGTTGTGGCCCTGTTGCTGTGGAGCTTATTTGTTTTCTTTTAACTGTTACGGTTGTCATTGTTTGTCTGTACTCATTGCTAATAAACATTAAGACCCCACTTGTTTTTCTGCACTCTCAGTGGCGATTAGAAGGGAGTTTATGGGTAAGTTAAGATTAAGACCCCAATTTCCACCTTACTTTCTGCAAAATGCATCACACATAGGCAAGCTTCTGCATGCACTCAAGCCTAAGTCTTGTTATGTGCACCAGTGTGTCATTGAGAGGGGGAGAGTTGGGAGAGAAAAATTGACAAGGATGTAGTTACATGTACTACATAGCATTGCAGTTGGTACTATTTTATTTCTTAATCACTATTGATTGAGGCAGGCCTCACTTTATGTTGTTGGCTAGTAGTTGAGAGTGCTGTACTGAAATCTTCTTTTCTTGCAAAATCAGGCAATTGAAAAACGAATTTCTGTCTATTCTCAAATACCAGTAGAAAATGGGGAGCTCATACAAGTATTAAGGTGGGAATGTAATTGGCGTACTAGTGATGTATTTTTTATGAACAGGAAGACTGATATGTTTTGGTACCAAGGCTAACATCTGCAGCAGCGCAGGTATGAGAAGGGTCAGTACTACAAAGCCCATCATGACTACTTCTCTGATACTGTAAGTTACCAAACCCTGGCTTCCCAAATATTGGGATATGTTTCCTTTATACTTATTGATCATGTCAGTTGTCTTTAAGTCCTTTACACTTTTTGTCAGTTCAATGTGAAGCGAGGTGGTCAGCGAATAGCAACAGTGCTTATGTATTTAAGTGACAATGTTGTAGGAGGAGAAACGCATTTCCCTTTGGTAATTACCTTTTAGATGCTTAACTTTTATTTTGTTTCTTCAGATAGATGAATGGTAGAACCATATTTGCTAACATCTTATTATAGTCTTTCACATTTTGAGCTTTTTTCCAATTTGTATTCTAAAACAATGAGTAATGCTACATATCATCCCCTTATCCTCCTTTTATCCTCCTAAAAATTGATGCGACTCTTAAAATCACTATTGAATTTATGATAGATCACTATATAATTAATATGTCCTGAGCTTTTCGTCATCCAAATATATTCACATATTTCTCTTTTATAGGTCTGTTAGCAAGTATTTAGCAAAAAGAAAAAGTTCTGTTATGAGTCCCTTGGTCAATAGACAACACTCAGGAAAAACTTGTTGGACTCTAGTGCCAAGGTGGTCATGGCTGTGGTTGATATATAAGTCATAGTATGATTCATTTCCTTGAGGTTTACGTGGATAGCGAATATAGGAGGCGAATATAGGAGGAAAATAACATTGAAAGGAAATTTTCACCTAGATTCATGAGCACATATGCTTGCTCCCTTGTAAAGTTGGGGTTTCTGAATATGGGAGTTATGGATCTAGGAAGGGGGATGACTTCTCTAGAAAGTGTACCTGCTACCTGGTAGCTTGTGTTTCATTTTAGCAAAATCTAGGTGGAATGGTCACCAGGAGAAGGGGAGAGGAGAAGGGGCAGGATGTATGTAAGATGGAGTTGCTGGATTTTTGTTGTGCACTAACAATTGAATTGGGATCGAGAATGGTTCAGAGCTGTTTGATCATTCACAAGTCAAGCAGGTCATAAAATGTGTGGAGAAAAGTTTACGTCTGTCTTAGGATTTGAGTTTCTATTTCTTTCTATACAGGTTTTGAGGTTCAATTCTTTTCACATTTTTCCATCTTGGTGGAAAAAGAAAGAACCATTGAGGAGCTCATTTTCTTTTTCTTTTATTCTTTGTACTCTTGGACGGCTGTGTTCCTCGCCCCTTTAGTGCTTAGTTTTAATGATTTTCTTGTATTGTTTTCTTCTTCTTCTTAGCCGCCTATCTTGTATACTCCCTGTGTACTTGATTGCGCTTCGCGTTTTTTAATGATATTACTTTTACTTCTCAAAAATAAAAAAATAAAAAAAATTAAACCAATGTTTTTTTTTTGTTCTCTGTGCAAACAAATAAAATTCAAAACTAATAGCATCTTCTTTGATACATTCTATGCCTGTGGCCAGTTGGTATAAGCTTAATGTCTAGACATTAGCCAGGCACTGTGATAGGCATCTACTTATGGTTTCTTGAGGCATTTATCACCCTGGTTTCTTTTGGCACCTCAGGTGCTTAGGCAGTTGTCTTTATGTTCAGTTATATTTGTTCAACACGGGCATTTAGCCTTTATGAACACTTCATCACCATATCATCAGAACAAAAATGAAAATAAAACTAGAAAAAAAAGGAGAGTAAAGCATTATGTATTAAGAGATGCTGATGAATACATAGTACACTCAGCATATAAGGATTGAATCACATAGGTAGAAGCAAATGATAGAATATTGAAAAAGAAAGGAAGGAAAGAAATCTTCTATTATACCCTTGGTTAACATTTAAATTCTAAAATAGATTTGCACATGATAGCAGTTTTTTCTTGCTGCCGAGTTCACATGTATGAGATTTTCTGCTGGTGTATCCTCGCTGCTATTTTGCAAACTTTATTAGCAAAGGGCTTAGTTCACATAATTGTAATGTCATATTGTTGGTGAAGTAGGAATCGGATTTTATTTTTGGAGTGTTTGGTGGTTGAAAGTTTTGGGAAGACAAATGGCTTCCTGCTCTTCAAAAATTTTGGAGCGCTCTTGCTGAGAAGATTTCGTCAATAAGATGCTCTGACAAGTGGGCAATTGATGGGAATTGTAAATTCTGGAATTAGAAAAGGTCTGATAAAGATGGAAAATTTTATTGGTAACTTTAGTAGAATTCTTCAAATGTTCTAAACAGCGTTCAGTATAGGCAAGATACCAAAGAGATTTCACGAGTCATTTCTGATAATGTAAGTCCTCTATGGTAACCCACGTGAGGAAATTTTTGTGTTATTAGAGTTGATGAGGCCATTTTCACTGATCTAAATTGTGTGGAAGTTGAAATTGTGCTTCAGAAATTCAGAATAGTGATGGGAAACTAATTGCTGTCAAAGATGTTACCGGTATGATGATCTATTGATCTTGTGGTACCTATTGCTTCCTGCCAAGAATTTTATATTGCATTGGTTTGAGGATCCCTAAATTTGGTTGGTTCTGGGAGAGGAAGTTGCTTGCCAGGTAAATTCTGTTAGCATTATCTTGGAGACTTCAGATCAAATCTTGCCTTCATTGGGCTTTTTTGGGTCAGGAGTTCGTGCAGGGGTGGGGTGTTTGGAGGAGAAAGTTTCCTAAGAAGAAGAAGAAGAAAGTCTTGAGTAGGAGATTCCATGATTGTCATTATCTCTCTGTCTACACTGGGAAGTTTTTCCTTGCTGCCTGCTAGCATTTGAAGGACGGCAATATGCCTGGGGTTAGCTCAGAGTATTAGAGGTATCTGCACCCTTCAGTAGTTAGAAATGGAAAGTCTACAATCGAGCAGGCAAGATGGAAGTCTGCTGTGCATGTCTTAGGATGGTATGCTCTAAATGTGAATGGTTTGTGTGTTATGAATGGGAGAAGTGCTGAAAGTGTTAAAGATATTCCAGACCTGTGGCATCAGGGATTTCTCATGTTTAGAGATGCGGTTGTGCTTCTCTTAGATTGGCATGCTCCAAATGTCAATGATTTGTGGTGCAGACTTAAGATGCAATTGAGTATATAGTGTTTTATCTTTTCAAAGATGCTGTATACTAGGGTTGCGCCCCTCTGCGCTTTTTAATGAATTTTTACTTATATAAAAAAAAAGATGCTGTATCTTTTGCAGTTGAGTGAAATTTTCATTTTTCAGTTATTAAAAGAAGAAAAGGGATTATGCATAACTTTTGAATGTGAGAAATTTTAGTCCTAGGTAAGCAACACAATGGATTAGAGATAATTTAATTCTGAGAAATTTATTCTTTGTCTATATGACATCTGTAGGTTTTCTTAAGGAGCCATTAAAGGTAACCAATATAATTGTTGCCATTTAGCTATGAGGCCATCTTTTTTAAAATAAATAGAACACTTATTTCATCATTATGGTTATTTATCAATCTTGTGGTTGGTTGTTTCCTATTACCTTGAAAGTCAATAATGATATTCTTGTAAAGTTGGCAGATTGGTTTTCTGTTATTTTTATCTATCAATCTATTTTGCAAATAATTCATGTTTTTAAGTTAAAACTTCCATCTGTAAGATCTCGAGTGTTGATTTTCTTTCCATCCTAGTCTGTACAAGTATTATATCTTCTTGAAGTTTTATTGCACTCTCTGAAAAAAAAAAAAAGAAGAAGAAGAAAGAAGAAGTTGATTGCATTTTTTATGTTATAACTTTTGACTGATTAATTCTCAGGCTGGTTCGGGTGAGTGTCACTGCGGTGGGAAGATGGTCGGAGGATTGTCTGTAAAACCTAGTAAAGGAGATGCAGTGCTCTTTTGGAGCATGGTTTGTTTCCTTAATGTTTCTTGCTAAATTTGTGCATCTTTGTGATTCTTGTGAAGGCTGGTCAGATACGCTATTATTTTTATTTTCTCTCGATAATATGACGCCTGCCTTCTGAAAAAGACCAAAACAAATTAACTAAAAAATAGAAGAATGCCCAAATATGGTTTTTATTTATTTATTTTTTATTATTAAAAAAAAAAAAAAAAAGTGTCCCATTTAATTAATTATGACTTGCTTGATTAGAGATGGCTTCCATTGCAAATGTGCCTTTTTAGAGCGGATGAAACAAATTGAATTAATATTGTCCAGTTTTTAACCTGTGTCGCTTCTTTCAGAGGCTAGATGGACAGTCAGATCCAAATAGCATACATGGAGGTTGTGAAGTACTTGCAGGGGAAAAGTGGTCGGCTACGAAATGGATGAGGCAGAAAACTACATATTGATTTCTCTATCCTAGCCATATCTCAAAAATGCAGAAAGCAGCCGCCGCCGACGCCGACGCCGACGCCGACGCCGCCGTTATATTAACCCTTTTTTTTTTTTTTTTTATTGAAATGACTAGTGAGCGTGAATAATTTGTCAGATGTAAATTTTGTATTTAGCATGAAATCTAAAAGTTGGAAATATTCAACTACACAAATCGATATGACTAGGCAGGGTGAGTTAAGGACCTTTTGTTGATGGATAAAGGTCTCCTGCTATTCTAGAAATCCAGACCCTTCATTCTGGATTAACTCATGTAAGCATTTAGAATTAAAAATTAAAAATAAATAAATAAAAACATTGGTCAGCCACCTCCTTAGGAGTGCTTTACAACCATTTTACCTTATAAGGGGGTGGTCGCACCACTCCACAACTTTCAACTCCCCCAAAGGCCTCGATTCTACAACTGAGTATTCAATTCTCGATTTTTCACTCATTTTCCTTCTTTGGACATCTTTTTTTTTTTTTTTTTTTTTTTTCTTTTTTAATCCGATCTTCTGGACCAGGAGCTTGGCCTGGACTAGGGTCATCTTTGCAGTGGTCTTCACGAAGGTCTCCAAGTTCGCAATTCTTCCCTTCAACTCCAACAATACCATCTGTGAAACGATGTCACTAGTTCTCACGGCGAGTCTACAGTTAAACTGGGCCGAGTCGGTGGTTATTTGCCTGAGATGCCACCTTTACCAGCATAATATTAGAATATAGGTAGCGAATATATAAATATTGATCTGAGCTCAATGGCTATTGACCTTGAGCATGGGAATTGAGGGGCAATTGGTGACCCCTTTACCGAGCGCCCCTTGGGCCCTCGAATCAAGATGGGCCTGTCAAGACAAGGAACAAAGCCCAAAGCCATCATTATGCTAGAATCGCACCTAAAACTTCCACATATAAAAATCAACCATCAGTGTCAAAAACATTAATCTGAATCTTTCTCCTCCTCCTCCTCCTCCTCCTTCTTCTTCTTCTTCTTTTTTTTTGGTGAAAAAAGAAGACGTAAATCATACTCTCTAAACAAGCTCTCCAGCAACTTATCAAAACCACTATTTGAAATGCTCTACAATTTTCTTCGACGGCCAAAAGGTAGGACGCCCAAGGTCGCTACTACGAGCTCATCTGCTTTACCACCAGCCATCTCTGCCTCTCCCTTCGGTTATCTCTAGCACACATTGATCCAAGCTCGGATGGAGGATATGTAACTTCTTTTTTGATTTCTTTCTTGATAATTAGAGGTCTTCTAGGCCTTTCTTCCTTCATTTCCTTTCAAATATTACGTGCTCTTAGACTAAAATGTGAAGGCAACAAGAACTTAATAACGTCAACTTGTTATCAATAAGTTTGAAGAAATTCTCAACAATCAAAAGTGTATATTAAAATTTTAATTTTTGTTGAACAATAAAATTATGTAGTAGAAAGAAAAAAAAAGATTTGTATAGATTTATTACTATCAATACAACACTGAACCTGAGAAGAATAATTTTTAAATAAAAAAATATTATTATTTTATATTTAAATATAAAAAGGCATAATTTAAAATTATCGCCTTAGGCCTCAAAATACATCAAGCCAGCCTTGTCCTTCGGCATACAGTTGTTGTGTGAACAATGTCTTAAAAATGTAATGTGATGAAACTGTTAGGTGCCAATAGAACTTAAACCTTTAGATTTGTGGATGGAACATATATCTTTTGACAAACATAAAGTTTGTGATAATGCAACGGAAAGATAAAGATACAAAACGAAACAATTAACTAATGAATAACAATTAAAGATAAATCTCCTTATTTAATTAAATTTCTACTACTCTATGATATTTAATTAAACTACTACTACAGTACTACTTGATGATAAGTTAGAGTAAAGATAACATCAGGAGCTTCATGAGATAATTATTGCGAGTGATCTACTATTTGACTTATAGAGAGATGAATGAACATGTGAAGAGTTTGTCTTAACGTGTCTTTATGTGAGAATTAGGTTAAACAATTTATTCTTCTTTCTTTTCCATTGTGTGAAACAAAAGCTTGCTTTCATGATATGTTGTTACCAAGGAGGCAACTTTGTCCTATGTTGTAGGGTAATGCCCTTTTATAAAAACTCAATATTTATAGCTCTTCACTATTTTATGATATATTAAGAAATGGAGCAATTAATTAGTAGTCAAAAATCAAAAATCAAAAACCAATTGTTAGAAATTAGAGTGTAAACATTTTAGTCCAACAAATAGCGAGAAAATTAAAGGGAATTATTGAGTGAAGTGGCAGTGACCCAAATCAACACTTACAACAACAATAATAATAATAATATTTTTTTTATTTTTTTATTTTATATATATATATATTTTGTTTTTTTTTCACTCTTGGTTTTATTTTTTATTTTTTCAATCAAGGTGTCCGTAGAAAGGCCGCAGGAAAGTGTTCATCTATTTGCACTTTTGGGCATACTTTTCAGTTTCCTTATTTTAGTGGGTTAACGGTTAGGACATGCATTTTGAGCATTCGAGGATTTTTCCTCGTTTGACCACAATTTTCGGGCTTTTGGGATAGAATCAAAATACTTCAAAGATAGTAGCAACTACTAACTAGGAAGCCAAATCTTGTGAGTTGTCACCATTTGGCAGTTACCCCTATTTCGATTGCGTATTTACAACACTGCCATTTCCTAGATAGAAAATAATTTTAAATTAAATCGTAAAAATTATATTATTTAGGAGTTTATTTCAAAAACTTATGGTTTAAAAATGTAAAAATATTGTAGTTTTCAAATTCCAAGCAAATGGATGGATTTTAAAAAACACTCAATTTTAGAAAGATAAATTACAAATTTAAATGTTAAAAGTGTAATTTTACCTCACGCTTTAATTTCATTTTTACATGGGCTCGAGAGCCGATAGATTGATCATGTCAAGAGAGACAAATTTTGCCGTGTATGGATTAGCAAAGGCCGCAATAAAACAAGTATTTATAAACCTTATAACTTTAGAGCAATGTGTTCCATTTTCTTAAAGCAATATTATATTTTCAAATTCTAAATTTTAAAATTATTTGAAAAGTGATTGGTGTACAATAACATTGCACAACACAAGATGCATGGGTGAGAATGTGAGATCCACGTGGTGGGTTCCACTCACATAGATCTCACCCATATATCTTTTGTGTTGTGTATAAGTTATGCAATTTTCGTCTAATTGAAGCAATAAAATGAATCATTGACGCCCTGTCAACAGTCCGATGACATACGTGGCAAGAAGCTGCACCTTCTTCACCGTCGAATACAAGGCTGCCTACGGCTACGGGTTTTCGAGTTCTCCTTTGGTTGAAAAAACTCGTGTCCCAAGAGACCGCTATATTTGTCAACGTGTTTTCGATTTTTTTTTTTTTTTTTTTTTTCTGATTTGACGTAAACGTGAAAATTAATTTTAAATATTTTTTACTTTTAATTTGAAAAGAAAAAACAGGAAAAAAGAATTTTAACAAGCGAATCTACCTTTCCTGAAACGTCACCCTCTCAGGCCTACCGGTCTCCTTGACTCCTTGTTTAGTTGTTTGCGTCGATGCGGGGAGAGAGAGAGAGAGAGAAAGGTGGAATTCAACAGAGAGTTAAACGAGAGGATAAAGAGGAAGAAAACATAATAAATCTATTTGGTCTCTGAAACCTAGTCGAAGTTCATTTCGGGTGGCCATGGCGTCGTCTTCTTCTCGGCCCAATCCCCGCCTTTTGGCGGGTCTGATTCTCTTCCTTCTCGTTGGCCTCTCATTTGTGGGCGCTGGCGATGTCAAGCAGGACGACGACGAGGCGCCCCAGTCTCCGTTTTGCAACAATCCCTTCGAATTGGTAATTTCATCTAATTCCCCTCTCCTACTCCCTCCCCCATTTCTTACTTTTAATCATAAGATTGTGGTTTCTATTCGGTTTTGTATTACATTATTTTGCAATTATATGCAGCATATGATGAATAATTAAAATTTTTAACATTTTTTTTTTGTGGGTAGCATTATAAATAGGTTGTGGGATCCAATCACACGATCTTTATAGGAACACCAAACATGACGCATTTTGGCTCTATCGGCGGAGAACTCTCTGACGCCGTCATGCTCAATTGTACTCTGTTTTCCTAAATTACTTTTTATCTATAAACATGCCTCATGGGCTATTATAGTATGTGGCTACAAATTTTGCATGTGATCGCTGGATACGATGACTGGAAGACTATTTTGTGTAATTTCTTCTATGCCTTTTTGGCTGGAGGTGTGGATTAGAGCTTCACTTTTGGTGCTCATGCTTGCTCATTGTGGGCTCGGATACAGATAGAACCAGCAAGAATAATGGAGATTAGTAGTTCCTTGAATATCTTGTGGGGATTAAAGTGTTAAATCAACACTTATCCCAAAAGGGTTAAGCTCCTAGGAAAATGTGAATTTAATCATTTAATTAGTATTCTAACATTTTCCCTCACGTGTGTGCTCAAATGAGACTTAACACGTGGAATATTTAACTGTAATAGGGGTTAAACTATGGAGTCAAGTTTTGAATTCAAGATCTTTACTTTGCTATCCTGTTAAATCTCCAGTTTTTCAAAAACTTAAGCTGATGAGAAATAGTGAATTTAATTAATATTCTAACATAAAGTGGCTCC
Source organism: Alnus rubra (assembly GCA_028654335.1). Classification (NCBI taxonomy): domain Eukaryota; kingdom Viridiplantae; phylum Streptophyta; class Magnoliopsida; order Fagales; family Betulaceae; genus Alnus; species Alnus rubra. Next base: position 2,586,884 of record JAJPGS010002212.1, read on the forward strand.
AAAGTGATGCTCACATAACATGTCAATTAATTCATTACAATTGTTGGAAACAAACTAGAGTATGTTCTTATGTGATGTTGAGAATAGAACTGGTTAGTCGATAGCTAGATTGAGGAGACAGATTCTGATTTCTAGGTTGTGGGTAAATGCTGCTTACTCTAGTAGAAGCTATGTATAAGTATTTGCATTGAAGAATTTTGAATGGCATTCTTGGGTTGCTTTGAATTTAGTTAAATTCTTGGGGTTTTTTTGGGTTTTTTTCTTTTTTTGTGCTGGCTTTGGCTGCTCGTGTATACCCCCGGTGTACTTAGGGGCGCCTTACGCTTTTTAATAAACTTACTTACTTATCAAAAAAAAAAAGAATTTAGTTAAATGCTTTCCAATAGTGCTGTTGAAGAAGTGCTAGCTGTTTGAAGCTGAAAATTCATTTGGAAAGTGAGTTCCTGAAGCACTAAGTAATGGGTTGCATCGAAAATCCATTTGGTAAATAGTATGGGTAGCAGTTAAGTTTGCTTATAGAGCTAGTTTAGAGAAGCATATTAGCAGCGGTTGGGAGGTATTCTAGAAATGTGCTGGGTCTAATATTTTTTTTTTTTTGATAAGTAATTTAAAATTCAATAAAAAGCGCAGAGGGGCGCAACCCTAATACACGGGAAGTATACAAGAGAGCCCCTAAACAGGAGGAACAACTAATAAATTAAGAAATTCTACAAAAGTAGAAACACCTAGGTGGCAAAGATGGGGGGCTATCCATAGATATAGCGTGTTAAGAAGACGCTTCCTTAAAACTACCATTACAGTCTCGACATCTTCAAAAAGCCTCGCATTCCGCTCCCTCCAAATGCTCCACAAAACACAGTGAGGAACTAAACGCCAAACATTTTTTGCTAGGCCATGCCCTCGAAAAGCACCCCAAGTAGTCAACAAACCCATCACCGATTGTGGCATGACCCATTCAACTCCAAATAAAGAAAACATAAAACTCCAAAGCTCACGGGCGGTGTCGCAATGAAGTAACAGATGATCAATAGACTCCCCCTTCTTTTTACACATACAACACCACTCAATAACCACAATATTCCTCTTTCGTAGATTGTCATGAGTCAAAATTTTTCCTAAAGCTGCAGTCCATACAAAGAACGCCACCCTTGTCGGAGCCTTAGCACACCATATCTTCTTCCACGGGAATGATGGACCTTCTTTCTAATATCAGGATGATTGCTTCATTTGTTTTTGGCATGATGTCTGGCATGGAGACATGCTGTTGAGACTTTTATTGCCTGAATTATTATGCAACTGTAGCAGATTATTTGTATCTAATTGGTAAGATTTTGTATTGAAACTCTAGGCTTTCAAGTTCTTGCTTAATTTCTTGTGCTACTTATCAGAAAAAAAGTTCTTGCTTAATTTCTTGTGCTGTAGGGTTACACCCATTTTATTTTGACTCAAATAAAATTTCTCTTTATCTATAGAAAGAATTATAGAACCATGATGTAGGATGAGGAGTTTTTTGATATGGTTATGTTATTAGAAAATGAAGGAAAGGGGAGCAATTCAAGTGCTTAGGTATATAATAGGCATTTGAAAATAGAGACATATATAAGAAATTTGATAGATGGAGACATATATAAAAATTTGGATAAATGTAACTCCTAAAATCCAACACACATTAAAAAAGAGAAGCAATTAGTTGTGTGCATGCAAGTTCCTCTATCTATTTGGACATTTTTGTTATAATCTCTGGATTAGATGCTTTCTATGTAATCCCTGAAATGTTTCAAATCTTGTTATAATCGTTTTTTATTTTATTTTTCTTTTCTTTCCAATCCTGAGTATGGAAAATAAGCTGACTAGATCTCTTTACTGCATTTAAACTTTCAGGTCAAGATCAAGAACTGGGTGGGGGGCGCTGAAGGCGAGACTTTAGTTGGGTTAAACGCAAGATTTGGGGCTTTGTTGCCTTCTCTTGCTGAAAACGCTCCAAGACTGCCTGCTGTGTTTTCGAATCCCTCAAACTGCTGTTCCAGTTCCTCTTCAAAGGTATTGCATCAGTTTTCCTTGTTTAAACTTGTATAATCTTCTTAGCTCTTAGTCATGAAAAATACTTGAACTTGAATACTCAAGCCTTTCTGTAGGAATCTTATTATTCCGCTAGAATATGAGTTGATGAATATGTGCCATCTAAAAGTTTTACAATTTTGGGAAAATCTTGGAAGCTTTCAAAAATTTGGGAAAAGTTCGAACAATTGAGATGATGTTACAGTGGATGATTAGTAAAGCATTATTGTTTTGTGAAAGTGGTAAAATCAATTGGGGTCATTATTAATTTTCTAAAGCATCAGGTTGAGTACGGTCTTTTCTGCTTTTCCAGCTATCTGGATCTATTGTCTTGTCCCTACGTGGTGATTGTGACTTCACGACAAAGGCGGAAGTTGCACAGTCAGGAGGTGCTGCAGCCTTGGTGGTTATAAATGACAAAGAAGGTTGGAATTTAAATGCACTTGTACACGTCGTTAGTAATCCACAATCTTATTTATTAACAACTTTGATCCAACACAAGAGATTGCACAATATCAGTGCTTTCTCAAGTACAAATTTTGTAAGTTTAAATAGAAAATTTCCCGTTTGTATTCTGATGTTTGTTCTTTTAGCAGCAGCTATATGTACTTTTTAGCTGTTTTGCATGTCCTGACTGACATGGCTTAACATAGAAGTCCAAAATATATTTCCCAATCTTTTGTGCTTTTGTACCCAACAGCACAAATTACTAGTAATTATTATTATATAATTTTGTTTAATTTTGCAGTATGGTAATTTATATATTTTTTCACAATTATTAGTAATTAATTTTGAATCATAATTTTAGTGATTTGTTTAATTCGTATATTAAGTATACCATTAATTAGTTAGCCAATATACTAACATATTAAATAGTTAGCATACTAATTACTAAATGTTGATATGTTAGTGTATATTTATATATTTTTTGAAATCATTATGTTAGTGTCTATATGTTAATATGTTAGTGTATATTAAGTATACCATGGCCTATTTAGTCAATATACCATGGGCCGGATTCTTTAATTCACACCAAGCCCAGTGGGTTGGTGCAAAAGCATCCCCTAAAGTTGTTGATTTCTGAGCCCAGCAAGAAACACAAACTAGGGGTGAAGATTAGGGCTGGGAAAGGTCTGGTCCAGCCAGGTTCTAAGGCTCATTCAAATGTGTTTTTGTCTAAAACAATCAAGCTGCGCTAGAAAGGTGTGAAGTTGTGGACTGGGAAAGGCCTTTTCCAACCAAGCAAGCCCAATGTCAATAGGGTTTCAAGCCGGGCTGTGACTTGAGTCATGTAACCAATTTAGTCTCTGATGCGGGTCATGGTAGTCAGTGTCCCTCCGCCCTGGTTGGAGGTCTCCCGAAGACTAAGACGGTGGTTGAGGTGCGTTTTCCTTTGGTTGAGCTTCATCCTCGAGCGGGTCCTGATATGGCGATCGTGGGTTGGTTGATGGTGGGAATCTTTTCAAGGGTTCGCTGGTAGGTATGGATCATCCCCAGAACTTGCCAGTACGTTGGGTTCTTCCCCAGTGCTCGTTGGCAGCTCTGGTTCACTCCCTGAAATTGACGATAAGTTTGGCTCATCCCCAGGATTTGCTGGTAGGTTCCCAGTGCTCGCCGGTGGCTCTAGTTGTGATGGATAAGGGTGGTGAACAACTTATGAGAGAGAAGGAAAGATGGTGAGGTTGCGCAGTGTTTCCTGGATGGGATGGATGGGGGTGGCAATGGTGAGGTTGGAGAGGTCCTTTTTTCCACTCTGTGTTTCTATCCCCCTGCATTGGGAAATTCAGGGTACTCAAATTGTCCTCTCTAAAGAGATCTGTTCTATTATGGGGATCTCATGTGGGTCATGAGAAGCAGAATTTGGCTCTGTTGACAGATATTGAAGAGGAACATCGTCGTGAGGAATTGGCTTCCCTCTCTAATCTTGGTATTAAAGGTAGCAGGGAGCTTAGAAATTTGGAGTGCTCCATTAACTATGATGCCAGAGGAGAGTTTTCTAGTCGTGGTAAAGGCAAGGCTCACACCTCTTCAGTTTATGGGGGGTGTCATCATGTGGGGCTTTAGGTGGGTTTTATGTGGGACTTAAGGGTGTTGGAGAAGTTAGACGTGTGTGTGTGGGGGGGTGGCAGACTTTAACTTGTTTGTAATTCTGTTAGGGTGGTGGATTTTGCCTTGGTGTTTTGGGGGTGTTATGGGGGGTTTTTGTGCTTTCTAGTTAGGTGTTTTTTTGTATACTTACTGTGTACGTAGGAACGCCTTACACTTTTTAATAAAATTTTCGATTACTTGTAAAAAATAAAAAATTTAGTATACTAGCTATTTAACATGGTGGTTTTTATTAACCAATAATCATAGTTAACTAATTTAATTAGTGAATATGTGTGTGTGTGTGTATATATATATGAAGCATATAGTTAATTGTCTATATATGAAACTTAAGGTTATTCGTACTGGTGTTAACTATAGTTAATAACTTAATATGTTAGTATATTGCGAATACCAGTATGTAAATTACATTCAATGTATGTTGGCAGCTAGTGGCAGAGCTAGGATTTTGATTTACGAGGTGCAAGATTAAAAGGCAGTTAAAAAATTGCTTAAAAGTATTAATCTAAAAATTGATTCAAATATTTTAAAAATTAATTAGGTATTAAAAAGTGACCCTATTAATTTTATTTTTAATCCTAAACCGTGATGGACATAAAATTTGTTGGGGAGGGTAGGGCTGGCACAAGCTCTTCAAATTTCTGCAACAAGTCGGAGTATAGGGCGGGCATTCCCGCTCTCGCATTGTGGCTCATTGCCATAGACGAGTCATAAATGTAGTCACGGGAATTGCATCCCGTAACAATCATCGCAACTTGGTTGAGTTGGTTTAGAACTAAGATTGAGTTCAGAAATGAAAGTACATGTAGTAAAAACTCAAAAAATGAGAATTGAAACCGCGATTAACCTCTGTTTGGCTAACTAGAAAATGTAGCAGATTTTATTTGTTATTTTTTATTTGTTATTTTTTTTTAACTTTGATCAATCCGATGGTTGGGGTTTGGAATAAAGAGAGAGAGAGAGAGGAACTTAGGTGGTCCTGCAGCTGGCGGGTCAGGGGGGTCATTTGCCCCCTCTCGACCCCCTCGATCTGCCAGTGTTGGTAGGAAGAGAATATGTGCTGGTGTTCGCAATACCAATTACCACTAATTAACTATATGCTAACTGCCAGAGAATCGTAAATAACGTTCAATGAACCAAGTCAAAAGACACATACAGGTCAAAGACTCATGATCATGCAACTTGCTGCCTTGCTGGATTCCCACACCGAGAAAAGCAAAAATCAATAACACTACAAATTATAAAAGAAGATACCTTTATCCCACACCAAAAAGAAACAAAGAGATCCCCCACCTTGTACAGCTATAAAAAGGGGTGCTTGTGGCTCTTACGCACCATAACTCTCTTTTCAGCTTAAGCCCAAGACCAGGTTTCTCTCTAAGCCCAACAATCCATTTTCTGAGGTGGTTTTGACGGGTCAAGGTTTGAGGGGTCCGGAGCCCCAACCCAGTGCTGGTAGTTCGCTTGTGTTGCAGACCGGGACTCAATGTGTTACACTGGAGGCGGTTTTGAGTCAGGTGATTCCTTCTCGGTCTTGGAAGGATGTTAGTGGCTCGGCATCTTCTGAGGCGATTGAGCTGGGTGATAGACTCCGTTTCTCTCTCTCTATGATGTCAGAATTTGGGACGCCTATTTACCCGTCAATGTTGTTGTCTTCCTTAGAGGTGGGTGAATCTTCGAGGGGAGGTGATTTTGAAGGGGTCGGTAATTTTTGTTTTCAAATGCTGGGGGTTCTCCCATGAGGGAAATGCGAAGGGATTTTGAGACTTGATGTCTAAAATTGATGAAGAGCAGTTTTAAGAGTTTTCACTCCCCACTCTTAAGTTTAAAGGAAGGTAGTGTTAGCTATGAATGGTGATAAGGTGCCGGATCTTGATGGTTTCTCTATGGCTTTCTTCCAAGCGTGCTAGAATGTCTTGAGCTTGGACATTATGAAGGTATTTTATGACTTTCATGCTAGAGGTTTGTTTGAGAAGAGCCTGAATGTTTCGTTTATTTCGCTTATTCCAAAGATTCCTGGTGCTAATTCCCTCAAAGACTTTCGGCCTATTAGTCTTGTGGGAGGAATTTACAAAATTATTGCTAAAGTTCTAGCAAACAGATTGAAGTTGGTTTTGGAGAAGGTCATAACTAAATCTCAGAGTGCTTTCATCAAAGGGAGGCAGATCCTCGATCCGATCCTTACTGCAAATGAATGCCTTGATAATAGATTAAGATCGGGGGAGCCAAGCGTCATATGTAAAATGGATTTGGAGAAAGCATACGATCATGTAAATTGGGATTTTCTTTTGTATATGCTGAGGAGGTGTCTTTGGGGGAAAATGGTGTTCATGGATAGCTCATTGTATTTCTTCTGTGCGGTTTTCGGTGTTAGTCAATGGCTCTCATAATGATTTTTTCAGTAGTTCCTAAGGACTGAGACAATGGAATCCTCTATCACCCCTTTTGATTGTGTTTGTGATGGAGGCTTTGAGCCGTATGATTTCTGCTTCGGTCAGTGGGGGTTTGCTGGAAGATTTTAAAGTTGGTAATGCTTCTTTTTCACATCTTCTATTTGTCGATGATATTTGATTTTCTATAGTGCTCATTCTCCTCAGTTGAGATTTGCGGAGTCTCTTCCTTCTGGTTGAAGCTGCTTCGGGCTTGAAAGTTAATTTGGCTAAGTCAAATTTAATTCCAGCGGGGAATGTAGATCAAGTGGGAAGGTTAGCCGGCATACTAGGGTGTGGGGTTGCTTCCTTGCTAGTGAAGTATCTTGGTCTTCCTTTGGGGGATTCCTATAAGTCCACTCATATTTGGGATGGGGTAATCGAGAAGATAGAGCATCGACTAACCAGTTGGAAAAGGTCATACCTCTCCAAGGGTGGTAGAGTTACCTTTATTAAGAGGACCCTCGCCAATTTACCTACATATTATTTGTCTCTGTTTCCTATCCCGGGGAGTGTTGCTGCTCGCATTGAAAAGTTACAACGGGATTTTCTATGGGGTGGGATTGGTGAAGAGTTCAAATATTTTTTTTGATAAGTAATTGCATTTCAATTCAATGAAAGTGTAGAGGGGCACAACCCTTATACACAAGAAGTATACAAGAGAGCCTTTAAATGGTATTGGTAAAGAGTTCAAATATCACTTGGTGAGTTGGTCGAAGGTTTGTACCCCAATTTCAGAAGGGGGGCTATGTATTAGGAACTTATTGATGTTCAACCACGTTTTGTTAGGTAAATGGTTATGACGGTTTGGAATTGAGAGAGATGCTTGGTGGAGACTTGCGGTGGATTCCAAGTTTGGCAGTTTGTGTGGCAGGTGGTGCTCCCTTGAGCCTGTAGGTGTCTTAGGAGTGGGGTTGTGGAAGAACATCAGGAAAGGGTGGGAGACTTTCTTTGGTTTTGCTAGATTTCAGGTGGGGAATGGGGTTAGGACAAGATTTTGGCATGATCTGTGGTGTGGGGATACGGTTCTGAAGGAAGTTTTTCTTTATCTCTTTGGTATTGCTTGGGTGAAAGATGCCTCAGTTGCTGATAATATGGAGGTTTTGGGCGAATCTCCTCAGTGGAACATGAGCTTTGTTAGAGAGGCGCATGATTGGGAAGTGGGTGTCTTTGCTTCCTTCTTCTACGTATTGCACTTTGCCATGGTGAGTAGAGATCGTGCATATAAGCTTTGGTGGGTCTCTTCCAAGAAAGGATTATTCAAGGTCAAGTCATTCTTCAGCTTCTTGGCTTGCTTTGAAGGTAGACGCTTCCCTTGGAAGAGTGTATGGCGGACTCAAGCTCCTTCGAGGGTGGCTTTTTTTGCATGGTCGGCAGCCTTAGGCAAGATCCTTACTGTGGACAATTTTAGGAAGAGGCATATCAACATTATGGACAGATGTTACTTATGCAAGAGAGATGAAGAATCTGTGGACCACCTTTTTCTTCACTGTGATGTGGCTTCCGCTTTGTGGAATAATATTTTTACTCTATGTTTTGGGTTATGCCTAGTGGAGTTATCAACTTGTTTGCTTGTTGGTAGAAGTTTGGAAGGCCGAGGAGCGTTGCGATTTGGAAGATGGTGCCAATCTGTATTTTTTGGTGTGTTTGGAAGGAAAGAAATCTTAGGTGTTTCGAGGATGTGGAGAGTTCTTTGGAGGATATTTTAACTTCGTTTTTTCATACACTGTTTCTTTGGACGGTGGCTTTTTTGTCCCCAATGTCGATTAGTTTTGCTGATTTCCTTGTTCGTTTTTCTATTCCTAGTTAGGTGTTTCATTTTGTATATTTTCAGTGTACTTATGGGTGGCTTACGCTTTCAATAAGACTAAATTTACTTCTTAAAAAAAAAGGGGGAGTAGAGAGGTGAAGAACTTAGAGTGCTCGATTAATTATGATGCTAGGGGTTTTGGTTCTAGCCGGGGAAAGGCAAGAGAGCCCTTGCTGTGATGTATTGTTCTTTAGGTTTTGTGGGTTGGTTCCTGTTAGGGGGCTTAGGTTTCCTCTTGTTTTGGTGTCCTTTCGTTTTCTGTTTTGGTATCCTTTTTGTATACTTCTTGTATGCGTAGGGGCACCCTTACACTTTTTATAATATTTCTCTACTTTCTTTCGTTTTCTATTTTGGTGTCCTTTTTGTATACTTCTTGTATGCTTAAGTGCGCCTTTATGCTTTTGATAATATTTCTCTGCTTGCTTATTTAAAAAAAAAAAAAAAACTCTTGTTAGCTTAAGCTGACCAATGAGAGCCGAGTAAAATAGAAGGCTGCAATTTGCCATGCCACTCTTGTTAGCTCATGCGGACTGATGAGAATTGATAAAAAATAAATCCCTATTTGAGTATGAGCTGAGCCGAGCTCGATCAAACTTTGAGAACTTTGATTGCCCTGGTGGTTTTGCTGAGCTGAGTCCGAACAACCAAAAAACTTGGCTTGGCTCGACTCGATTACAACATGTTTTTAAGAAGTGAGTTAGAGGCAGAAGTCAAGGGCCCTTTGGTTGAGAGATGAGGATAAAAATACTAAATTCTTTCACCGAGTGGCAAATTCACATTGAAGAAATAACTCCGTGGAGTCTTTAGTTGTTAATGGGTCTATGTCTTCTGACTCCACAGATATAAGGGAGCATATTATGCAATTCTACAATCAGCTGTATTCCGAACATTTAGTTGGCGACCAAAAATTGGATGATCTTTCATTTCCATTGATGCAGATGAGAGAAATTGGTTGGAAAGAGATTTTGAGGAGAGTGAAGTGTTGGAGGCGATGAGAGACCTCAATGGTGATAAGGCCCCAGGCTTTAATAGATTCACTATGTTTTTTTCTAAAAGTGTTGGGAGGTATTGAAAGAGGGCATCATGGAAGCTTTCAAGGAGTTTCATAGCCGATGGAAGTTTGAGAAGAGCATTAATGCTACTTTTGTGTCCGTTATCCCTAAGAAAGCCAGTGCGGTGGACGTCAAGGATTTCTGTCCTATTAGTTTAGTGGGTGGTATTTATAAAATTATTTCTAAGGTCTTGGCGAACAGGCTGAAATCGGTATTGGGAAAGATTATTTCAAGTTCATAGAATGCGTTCATCGGAGGTAAACAAATTATGGATTTAGTTCTGGTAGCTAATGAATGTCTGGATGGTCATATTAGATTTGGGGAACCTGGAGTGTTGTGTAAATTGGATTTGGTGAAGGCTTATGTTCATGTTAATTGGGAGTTTTTGTTATATTTGTTGAAGAAATGTGGCTTTGGGGAGAGATGGCGAGCTTCGATAGCACATTGCATTTCTACGGTGCAATTCTCCATTCTTATTAATGATTATTCTTCTAATTCTTTAGCATTTCGCATGGATTAAGACCAGGGGATCTGTTGTCTTCGTTTTTTTTTGTGGTTGCTATGGAGGCACCGAGTAGGATGGTGTTTGTTACAGTGAATAGAGGACTCTTATTAGGATTTTTGGTGGGGCGAGGAATAATGAAGAGCTTACAGTATCTCATTTTTTGTTTGCCGATGATGTTCGGTTTTTTTGTGAGATAAATTGTGGACAACTCCGTCATCTGCGATGTCTATTCTTTTGTTTTGAAGCGTTTTCGGGGTTGAAGATTAATTTGGCTAAATCTGAACTAGTTCTTGTTGGCGATGTAGGTGAGTAGAAGGTTTGGCTGATATTCTTGGGTGTAGAGTGGCATCTTTGCTGATGAAGTACTTGGGTCATCATTTGGGAGCTTCTTACAAGGCTATTCTATTTTGAATGACATTATTGAAAAAATAGAATGTTGTTTGAGAAACTTCATTCTTGCAAGTTCTCCTTTTCCTTGGAAGAGTATTTGGAGAGTTAAAGAGTGGCGTTCTTTGTGTGGATGGCGACTTTAGGTAAAATCTTGACTTTGAATAACTTGACGAATATGAACATCATAGTGGTAGATTGGTGTTGTATGTGCAACAAGCGTGGGGAGTCCATTGATCACCTTATTCTTCATTGTGAAGTAGCAAGAGAATTATGGAGTTCGCTTTTTTCCATTTGTTTGGTGTTGATTGGGTTATGTCTAGAAGGGTGAAAGAGTTGTTGGTGAGTTGGAAAGATTAGGTAGGAAGTCGTTATGTTTTGTTAGTTTGAAGGTTGGCTCCTTTGTGTTTAATGTGGTGTATTTGGAGAGCGGATTGCAATGAGTTATGCAGATCGAGACACTTCGGTGTTAGAGCTGAAAAATATTATGTCCAAATCCCTTTACACATGGATATAGCAGTGTTCAATAGTCTGCATTTTTCCAGTGTTCCTGAGTTTTTTGATTTTTGTTCTTTTTCTCCATATTAGGAGGTTTCTCTTATATACTTTCTGTATATTAGGGTTGCGCTCCTCTGCGCTATTATAATGAAATTGAATTACTTATAAAATATAATTGTAATTTGATGTATTTAATTAATATTTAAACGTGCAAGACTCGGGTACTAAAATTGTCATCTTCAAAAATCTAGGAAGCTTTTTGACAAAGCTGCAAACCACAGGTAGTAAAACTAGATTTACCGAACCCCCTCCCCCCCCCCCCCCAAAAAAAAAAAAAAAAAAACCACTAGTCACTGGAAGCCTTTTCAATAATTAATGCCTTCATGTAGCTTAATGTTATTTAGATTAATGTGTGTGTGCAAAAAGGCTTTCATGTTGGCTAAATAAGAAAATTTGTTGGGCTTGGGTTTTAGTAATGTTACACCTGACTTCAAATACCATTTTTGATATCTTTGAAAGCAACTTATATAGAATTGTCTGTAACTCTTTTCTTTTTTCTTTACTTTTTGTTTTGTTTTAATCCTGAAGATGTTGCTTCATACCATGATATGTTGAAACAGAGAATTGGACAGTTTGGTCAATGATTTTCATGGTTTTTTTTATCATTTTCTTTAATACGATATTTGAAAAAGTTGTGTTTTACTATCATTTCAGATCTTTACAAGATGGTCTGTTCTGACAATGACACTGCTCAAAATGTATCAATTCCTGTTGTGATGATTTCGAAGTCAGGAGGAGAAGCTCTTAACAAATCTATGGCAGATGGACAGAAATGTGAGTCTCTGAATTATTTATTTCTGTCAAACTTTGTTATATTTATTTATGCACGTTACAAGTTGTTCACTTGGACTGCTAGTATCCTTAAAAGAAGCAAGGTCCGAGGACATCTTGTCTCTATGCAGGAACATTAGTTGGTTAGGGAAGTGGTGGATAAGTTATGTCGGTGGTTGAGGACCATCAATGAGACGGAAAAGTTGGAGATGGAGAAGTGATATTTTCCTTTTCACCGTGAGAAGTGAAATAGTCTTGGCTTATTTTATACAATGGGGTGAAAGGTGAGAATCATTACTCGAGTGTGCATGAAAGTAAACCAAGTAGATATGGTTCTTTCTGAAGTAAATGCGCTTCTACAATTGATATCCAACATCACAAGAAGTGAAATTTTGTATTTTTATTATTGGAATGTTTGTGCTTAGAGATGCTTACTTTATTGAAGTAATTGGCCTCATTCTTTGGTTACATGGAGTAAGGTATACTTGAAAAAAGGGGCATGAGAGTGGGATGCACGAAGGGTCTCGATTTTCAATTTCCCGGATTATAGACATCGTAGTTTTCCCTATTGACCTGTGTGACAATGTTAGGCCACAAAGGGCACGTAAGCTCAACCGAGGTATATGGTGAGAGTTGGCTACAAGTACTGATGAAAGAAGAAGTTGATGGAACCACTCAAGAGAAGAGTGGGTCAGTGGGTGCTATTGGCAATTCCTCTGTTCATGCAAACCAAAAACAGAGGAGCTAGTGATCAACATCGTGGGAGATCTGGGTGCATGGGGAGAAACTGACATGAACGCATGACGTTAGCCAAATAGTGGGGCACGCGTTGAAGGATCGTGGTTAGTGGATATGGTGTAGCTATGCATTAAATAGACATTGGGTGTCGGGTAGCATGCGAGGGAAGTTTGTATTTCTTGAACTGTGGCATTTGCTTGCCCCCTGAAGTGGAGCAGATTATCTAAAGTTCAATTCAGTTGTGTCTGTACTTGTTTTGATCCATCAATTTTGGTATTAGAGCTATGGCTACCAATAAGGAGAGGATTGAAAAAGTTCAGACACATTTGGTTGAGTTACATGACGGAATTTGGTGAATGGAAACAGAAGCTCAGGGATCTACGACCAAGCTGCAGAATGTAGAGGAGACCTTAAAGGAAATCATGGGAATTCTCTCAGGGTACCGTGGCCTTTCAGATCATCTCATGACCACCTTCATGGAAAGAGGCTCCAGTTCTCGTCCAACTGTGAACAAGGAAGATGGGGAACACCACTGTTTTCACCAAAATGCATAAAATAGACTTCCCCAAGCCTTTATTCAATAATGTTGTCAATGGTGAAGCGATGGTTCCATAGTAGTAGTCAGTTAGTCCGAGGAAGCCAAGGTGCCCTATCACTGATCTAGGTTGTGGCCAACTCTGCATTGCCAAAATATTGCTGGGGTCTACCTGCACGCCTTGACCATAAATAATGTGGCCTAGTTATTCTACCTCTTCATCGCCAAATGCAACTTATACAAAAAACTGGTGCTTGAGAAAAATATCAAAAGTTTGACGAATGGGGAACAAGTGACATTTCCACGAATTTTTGTAAATTAAAATGTCATCCAAACAAATATCAACTTATGCCAAGAATGTCCAAAGATTAAGTTCATTGTAGCCTGAAATGTGGAGGGGGAGTTGCAAAGCCCAAACAGCAGGACAAAGTATTCGTAGTGGCCATTGTGTGTTTGAAATGCAATCTTATGCACGTCTCCTTGGGGCAGACCTATATTTGGTGATACCCTTCTCGAAGATCTAGCTTGGTGAAGAACTTAGCGCCATTGAGCTCATCAATGTTAGGAATAGGAAATCTATCCTTAACTGTTGCTACATCCAAAGCTCTATAGGCCGTACAAAATCTTCAAGAGCCATCTTTCTTCTTAACCAACAAGACCAGAGATGAATAAGGACTGTTGTTGGGCCTGATGATTCCGGTGGACAACATCTCAATTACGTGATGCTCAATCTCATTCTTCTGGAAGTGAGCATATTAGTAAGGTCTCACGTTGATGGTCATTGTTCCCTCCTTCAAGGGAATTTGATGGTCAAAGTCACGTGGTGGTGGCAATGCCCGGGGTTCTTCAAAAATCTGGTATTATTCTTGTAGCAAGGCCCAAATATCTCTTGGAATTGACAATCCTTCCTCCACACTCTCGAGCTTGATACAAAGGGCCAACTTCTCTCCCCCACTATACACTTCCCATGTCAAAGCCTCAATTGACACTGGTTTTGCAGGACCAGTCTGTTGGCCACACAATGTACGAGCCAATTTTCCCCATTGAAATTGCATGGACAGTTCTTTCCCGTCACAGAGTACTAGTCCGAGTTTCTCAAGCCACTGCACACCCTGAACTACATCCAATCCCAGCAATAAGGAATACAGGATAACAACAAAGCCCACTCCCTTGATTCTCATTTCTACCCGCTCATATTTCTCACGACATGCTAACTGCTCTCCGGTGGCGACTTTTACCGCTAACCCGGTGAATGTTGTCATGAGTAGGTGTAGATATTGGGCAACTTTCTCAGCGAGAAAATTGTGGGTTGACCAACTATCTATCGATACTGTGACAGGGTGTTTGTTGATAATAGCCAGCATGCGCATCATTCGTTGCTTGGACCACCCGGACAATGCATGTAGGGATATCTCCAGTTTGTCTGGTGTGGAAAATTGCTTGTTGGCTGGATGTCCATGATCCTCTTGCTCTTCCTCCTCCCATGCATTATCATTCTCAATCGAGACCACTTGTGGAACCCGGCATTTATGCCCCAGGGTAAAACATTCATTGCAGTTGAAACACAACCCCTTTTCTCGTCGACGTTGCATTTCTTCCCATGATTTTTCTTTTATTGGTGAACCTACCATCTGCTTAACTGTTGATGCGGATGCAGCAGCGTTTTTAGTAATTGCGGTTGGCTTTGGTAATTCATTTCTAGCATGCTTCTTCCGAGCCAACCTTTCATCACACATTCTTGCTATTCCAATGGCCTCCCTTTGCTCCTGTGGCTTAAACATTTTAACTTCAGCGGCTGTTTCCTCTTTCAACCCTCTGAGGAAGGTTCCTATCAGTGTCCTTTGTGGCCATCCTACCACTCTATTAGCCGAGCATATAAAATCTCATTGATAATCACGTAATGTCCATGCTGTTTGATTCAGGACAGGGCTTCATCAAAGTCTTTGAACTCAGTTGGCCTGAACCTAGCCACCAACTCTTTTTCAAAGACATCCCAAGTGATCTAGACTCCTCCCGCCTGCTGCACGCGTTGCAGCCACTACCACCATTTATTAGCTTCTCCTTCTAGATGGAAAGAAGCAAGTGCCACCTGTTGATCCTGAAAAGTGCCTTGATAGTTAAAAAATTGAACCACCCTAGTAAGCCACTTTGTTGGGCGAGTTCCCAGGCTGAAGAGGCATTCCAAGCTCTCGAGAAGGTGATTACGGTGATGCTGGTGCTTGCCATGCCAAATTTCTCCGACATGGGTGGTGGAGACCAATGCTTCAGACGGGGAATTGGTACAGTGTTGTCCCAACATGGAAGACCAGTGCCTACATGAGCGAAGCCTTGGGCCCTACCAAATGGGCTTGGCCCACTTATGCCAAGGAAATGCTAGCAATAGTGGAGGTTGTGTGGTGTTGGAGGCCATATTTTTTCTGGGTAAAAAATTTCAGATCCGAACAGACCTAAAAAGCCTATGTTAATTGCTGGACCAATGGGTTGTAACACCAGAGCAGCAGAGATGGGTCGCAAAGCTTCTCGGGTATCAATGAAAAATCGTCTATAAACTTGGGAAGACAACTCAGTAGTAGATTCAATGTCATGACAGCCTGAATCCCCAATGTTGCAAGTGCTGACCAGTCCACTGTTTGCTATCAAACATCCATGATCTAGATATGAATGAGTCAAATTGCTTATCCCGCGGTCTATTAGTGAACTATCTCTCGAGGGATGTGAAAGACGTTTTACTAGAAATATTCTTGTTATTGTTTCGACTCATATTCCTCAAAATGTAGAAATGCAGATCTTGCTTTAATAGCTCTGAATAAATTACATACGTGCATTAAGATATGAAGGCTTCTTATTCAAAACAAAGGATGAATTCCCTTTTAAAGAGAGACACTATAAAAATAGACCAATTTATGACCGTACTCTGGATCCAATGCAGAGAGAAGGTATGTTTTTAAACCCTTTATGACTCGTTTAGGAATAAATAATTCATGGGCGGTTGGAGTATCATAGGAGGAATTACTTGTTAATCTTTCATATATTTATTTATTTATTTTCTCCTCTCACCCACAGGTGAATGTGTGCACGTGTGTGCTCTTTAAGATATTTATATTCTTTTTCTGTTTGCTTCTTGTCTTCGATGATTTTGATTGAATAGTACATAGCCTAATAGAAGAGGTGAAGTCCATGTATTCTTGGAAACTGCTTAGAGGTCAGTGTTGGTTTTACATCCTCAGGGGAAGTATTTATAGTTTACATCTTCTTCTAGTGAGTACAAGCACCGGAGATGTTGAGAGAGCACTTAATTTTTTTTTTTTTGATAAGTAATAAAGGTTTTATTAAAAAAGCGTAAGGCGCCCTTAAGTACACAGGAAGTATACACAGGGAAAACCAAAGCAATCTACAATAAGAAAGAAAACCCAATTTCACAAACCCAAAACCTTCGGGAGACCCCAACTCTACACCATGTGCGCCTTGCCTTTCCTTTTTTTTGATAAGTAAAATATATTAAAAAAGGCGCAAAGGGCGCAACCCAAAGTACACAGGAAGTATACAAGGAACCCTAATGAAAAGAACAAAGAGAACATCTATCTAAGAAATCTAAATAGGAACAATCATACAATAACTTAAATCTATCTTTCCACAAAAACAGCATTTGAAGCATCTTTCTCTTCAGATTCACCAAAGAATTCTCACAATCTTCAAAACAGCGAGCATTCCGTTCCCTCCAAACGCACCACATCAAACACAACGGAGCCATGCGCCAAATCTGAATCGCAGTCCGATTACCCTTCTGGCCCTCCAACTCCCCAACATGTCTATCACCGACCCCGGCATAACCCACTCCACCCCAAACAATTGCAGCAGAGCCCTCCACAAATCTGTAGCCACCATACAATGCAGAAACAAATGATCAATAGATTCTCCAGCTGTCTTACACATAGAACACCAATCCATGACGATAATGTTTCTTTCGAAGGTTATCCAAAGTAAAGATTCCCTAAAGTAGCCGTCCAAACAAAGAAAGCCACTCTCAAGGAACATTAACTTTCAAATACTTTCCACGAAAAGAAGACTGAGTAGGACTAGACAACAACTTATAGAATGACTTAACCAAAGTGCGCCTTGCCTTTCCTAAGCCGGGATGACGCGCTAGAATCACCGTAGTTGATGGAGCTTACTAGATTCAGAACTTCCCTCCTACCTTTGGTCTTAGGAAACGTTGCCTTAACTCCTCGATGGTAGTCCTCTTTAATGTCATCCAAAATCGCCAAGGATGGATCCAAATCCTCAACACTATCCAACTCCCAATCCAAGGCCAAATCAGGAGGTAAAACACCCAGAGGGTAAGGGGAGTTGCCATCTTTCCCTAATTTTTGGCTAGCAATATGTATAAGCGAGTTGTTGATGTGAGTGTGCATGTGTATCTATTAATTACACCTTTGCTTCCAGCTAAGTTTTCATCCATCTATTATATTTTTCAATTATTAAGTTTGTTATTATCTTATGGTGTAATACATGGTTAATTGTAAATCATCTCTTGCAGTGGAACTTCTACTCTATGCTCCAGAACGCCCAGTTGTAGACTTCTCAGTGGCGTTCTTATGGATAATGGCTCTTGGAACAATTTTATGTGCTTCATTTTGGTCAGAGTTTACTTCTTCTGAGCAAACTGATGAGCGCTATGATGAACTATCTCCAAAGGTCTTGACATTCAACCCCCTCTATTCATTGCCCTAAACTTAATATTTGTGTACTTAAAGTTGAATTCCTGTCTCACAGATTTGTCTTGATTTACATTATAGGGAGCTTGGTTGTTATGCAAAATGACTGTTTGGCACTTGGTATAAAGTTTAGTTTAAATGCATGCTTCTGGATGTTCAAAGTCCGCTGAAATTGGTGTTAGATAAAAGAGAAATAATTTTTTACCGTCCTTGAACTCTTTACTCTTACAAACTTTTATGGTATATGTTGTTTTTGATATGTTACCTTGTTTATAATTGTCTTTGTAATGCTTATCACTGATATGCTATATGAATCAATGTCCAAGTATTCTACTGTAAACAGAAATTATGGGTAGTTCAGGTCCGTTTTTATGTTGTTTTTTCAGATTAGGCTTGTGATCTCCCTTGATGGGCATTCCCTTACTGGTTGCTAGGCATTGTACTATCTATTACCATCGTTATCTTCGTAAATTTTTGGGGGCTATATCACGCTAGTAGGTGGATGATTGACAAATATGAGTTTATTGGCTGGAAATGTTCCATTGGTCAGCATTAGCATAGTGTTTACGCCTTGTTAAAAAAGATTGTTACTTTTATATTTGCACCTTCTAATAAGATCTCTGATTTTAATTTTATCTAGTAGAAAGAAGGCAGATGAGTCCTGTTATAGTCTCTTAATTGAATATTCGCTATCATAGATTGAGCTAGCACTTTTTGTATTTTAACTAAGCATTAATAACAGCTAATGGTCAATTGCATGGATCCTTTTTAGCGGTTTAGCCTATCTAAGGCCATTTTCTATGTTAACTTTCGTGATCATGCCCTTGCTTCTACCTTTTTCATGTTTGGCCACTCTTCAACACTTTTTAACTCAAAACTCTTTACTCCACCAACTTGAATTAAGTTGGTCTTTTGCCTCAGTGCATCATTATTCTTTGAATCTGATTGAACCATCTTATTCCAACTTATTTTTATCATTTTTCTTGATTCCGCTCTTCTCTCCATATGTCATGATATTATATACTTGTCTTATTGTCCTGTTCTTTATTTCCTAACATTTTCTTTCATACAACATAGTTATGACGTGTATCTCTTCATTGATACTCTTTTAAATGCTTAAGCTTTTATTAGAAATTTAACACCTTTTAAGAATTGGTGGAATTATAGAGCAGAATGTCTTAGTCTCCAATTAGTCGAGAAATTTATGCACTAGTCAGTAGTGCGGTATTCTTTTTTTATGTTAAACCCTTTTCTCTTAGACAAGTACTAATGTTTTCTTCTTTCTCTTCCTTCACAACCCATTTCCTTCTCCCTGACCCCAAAAACAGAAACACCATATCCCATTTTTGCGGTAATTAGTCCCTGGCTGTTCTAGGCAAGCTATGGTGAATTGCTACTCTGTATTCTAGATCTCTTGTGAGATAGTATATTAATTGATAGCTTGAGATTGCCCCGTGGTGTTGACCTTGATAGAACTAGAAGGTAATCCTACCATCTCCAGACACTTTACAACTCAAACACTTTAACTATGAGTGCAATGCTTGATAAAGGATAATGATGTCATTAGTGAACTGAGTGTGACAAACAGATGAACCCGTCAATCTGAAGAAAATCCTGTGTTCACATTTATTTTCTCTTTTGAGATTTTTGTCAAAATTCAGTTTTCTATCATAACGATTCTCTTCTATCTTTCTGCTAATCTCCAAGTCTTCTTTAATTCTTGAATTATTGCATAGTTTTAGTGGTTATGGGGAAGAGTCTGAATTGAATCATGTTTTCTTTCATTGACTAGGAATCTTCCAATTCTGGAACAGACAAAGAAGACTTTGAGAAGGAGATCCTTGATATTAGTGCAAAGGGTGCTATATTTTTTGTCATAATGGCATCTGCATTTCTGGTGCTGCTATATTATTTTATGTCGTCTTGGTTTATGTGGGTGCTGATTGTACTTTTCTGCATTGGTGGTGTTGAGGTAATGTAGTTCTTTTCGATGCTTGTTTATTTGCTTATTTATTGTGTTGTTCTGGCTGAAACAAGATAATTCTTGCATAATCATGTTTTGGGTTCTGTCTAGTGATACTCAAAATATTTGTAGTTGAAAATCATTAAAACGCAGAAGGGCGTACCCAAGTATACAAGAGAAACACCTAAAAAAAATAAAATAAAATAAAAAAAGATAAGAGATAAAAGAGTCATGAAAACTAGAAATATGAAAACAATTATAGGCAGCCTTCCAGTGGTATAGGGTATTGAAGAAGAAGACCTTTAATTCCACCACCATCCTCTTCCTATCTTCAAAGCTTCAATCATTATCTCTCAAGATACACCACATTAAGCAGGATAGAATCATCTTCCATATTGCTTTAGTTTGAGGACTACCAAACTGCCCTCCCCAACAAGCGAAGAGACCTATCACTCGATTAGGCATGACCCAAGCTAATAAAAAAAAATCCCGAAGATAGAGTTCCTTAAGACACTAGTTATTTCGCAATGGAGGAAAAGGTGGTCAGCGGTTGATACTCAAAATATTATATTTTCAAAACAATATCATGCACTGTTTTGATATTATATTCTCTTGAAAGGAGTTTTTGGTTCTGCTTTTAGTAACACTTTCCAGGAACACATTTTTAGAAAGTGGAAAAATATTTAATAAATCATATATCACTAGTAGTTATTGTTAAAGCTATAGAATTATAGAATATTTAGGAAAACTGCATACTAAACCGTATGGCAGTGCGTTAACTTTATAGAGAATAGAAACATCTAGATAAACACTAGACGTGATTTACATGAAGATAAACTGTAACAGCAACTATCTAGCTTATCTCAAGACTATAGAGACCTAGACTAATACAATACAACTAGTCTAAAGATTATCCATAGAGGAAGAATCTTGATCTAACTCTTAACACTTTGCATTTATCACTAACGGATAATAAGTCTAATAAAAGCATCCATACCAAAAGCTTAAGTTAGTAGGTGAAAAGCTCAACAAGTATATAGACCCATAACCAAGCACGTACCCAACCAGTGTGGAACTTCCTTTCAGGACCACCTCCAACGTGCTGGCCCAACAAAACAGGAAAAAAAAAAATCCAACAGAATGAAACACCTCAATTTAGCCCAACAACCAGAACCAAATAGGCCAAGGACGTGTAGTACAAAAACAACAGTACGAAGACCAAAATACGCTTGTATCTTGTCACCAACATATTCTTTTAACCCTAAGATGCTTTCCGAACAAACATCTTGACCTAATCATGTAAAAAAAATGTAATTTTTTTTTTGTCAAAACAAACAGATTCTTAATGATACAGCTGTTGTTATGTATATATAATTTATTTATATTTAATTTAAAATAATTTTGAAGAATATTTTATGAGGTCATGGTATGATCGTGGTTCCTATAGTTGGACATATGACCTTTCGACCTCACTTTTTTCCATTTCTCTCGACGGTTAAGATTTTAGAACATTGGCTTCCTATATTATTATATTTACCTAGTGATTTATGTTTTTAGAAGTTGGAGAGTACCCTATCGCGTTCTAATAGCTATTATTGCAAAATTTGTTCGAATTATCATCTCTAAAACATTGATATTGACAAAAGATGATCAATGTTACTCCCCTAAACTAAAACCTCAAGCACAAGGACGTGATTGCCATTTCACACCAATACTAGTCTAGTGTCACCTTTCCTTGGCAAAATCAATATCATCATAATAAAATAAGAGAAATGCAACACACACTCCTTGACATGGCAGTGGAAATTACCATTGGATTCAAAATTTAATAGTGATTCATCTAAAATCTAATGATGATTTTTACAGCCATGTCGGGGAGTGTGTAGCTTTCTCGTAAAGTAATGGGAAAAAAAAGATACTCTCTCTCTCTCTCTCTCTCTCTCTCTCTATATATATATATATATATATATATATATTGGATGAATAAGATACCCTCTATATTCATTCTCCATAATCTAGTTAGAGCAGCTATAGCTGCACAAACCCATAAAAAAAAAAGATACCCTCTATATTCATTCTCCATAATCTGGTTAGAGCAGCTATAACTGCAAAACCCATAAAACAGAATATGCCGAAAAGAGAACATGTGATTGACGTAGATATAGAGCTAACCCCAATTTATTTGGGTGGTGTGGCTTAGCTGAGTTGAGTTGCATCAGCAAGTCCAAGTCTTGTCAAGTTTTTGCTCCTTGCAAAATGTAAACAGAATTGAAGCTGTTTGGATCTTTCTTTCAATTGAAGGAAATAGATCTTTCTTTTTTTCTGGATTGCTATTTGTTTATATTGTTGCGGCTATCATAAATATTGCAGCAACAAATTTTATGATATACTTTTGTTTCGTAATTAAGTTAGCCTTTTGTTTTCAGGGAATGCATGCTTGTATAGTCGGCCTGATGTTAAGGTATACTTGATATTTGCTTTTTCTTTCTGCTAAATGTATCAACTAGCTGGGAATTATGACAGTGTCTTTAACTTACCGTTCCTTATTTTTTAATATTTTTTGAGCAGAAAATGCAGAAATGAGCTAAAGTCAGTGAATTTGCCTATTCTTGGGAAAGTTTCAATTTTCTCACTTGTGGTGCTATTTTTCTGTCTGGCATTCGCAATTTTCTGGGCTGCCACTCGGAAGGCATCATATTCATGGATTGGTCAAGATGTTCTTGTAAGTTTCATGCAGTATTTGTGTGCTAGGGTATTTCTTCCATAGCATTAGTTTCTAAAATCTGAACCTTCAAACTGCTGGATGCACGGTTATGTTGAGTTCTGAAATGGAAATGACTGCAGTTGTTAAGTGCTGAGTTGATATTTGCATAGAGTTGCTCGATTTGGATATGGAATTCGCTCCCCTTTCCTCTTGACTTTTTTTTTCGGTCAAACCCCTGTCCATGTTGGAAGTGGCAAGCAAAATGAAATAATTGTTTTTATAGGGTTGTCTTGCATAAGACATGGATGTGCAATAGTATCAGACTAATGTATTTGCCTTTTGAATTTCTGCTGTGATTTAGAAACGATCAAATATTTCCTTAGTAATCTTACACCATTCTCTTTTTCTCATAAATTCCTTTTTTGTATTTTTCTGTTTTCTACACCTTCTCATTTATTTGTAGCAGTAGGTGATTCAGAGAGGAATGTGGATGAGAAGATTTCTGAACCATATGATAATCATTCAATTGTTCCTCTCTAGTTGCTGCACTCATGCTAATACATGCCTAGTGTTACACATTTGTAAATGTATCTTTCTCAATTTTTTTGATGTTAATTTGTCGCCTAGAATGGTTGTCGCCTTGTAGGATGGAGTAGTGATCGTACTTATAATCATTCCCTGAGTTCAATGAGGGTTCACCTGAGTGTGTAGTTAGTTTGGTTAGGTTTAAACTGCTGTGTCCAGCACTGAAACCTCCAGCAGCCAAAGTCCTATGCCACTGAGTTTTGCCAATATGTATCTTCTAAGCAGTATGCACTAGTTTAGGGAAAAGGAGTCTTCTTTTTATGTAGGTCATATTGTTACAAATGTTGACTTTGTGCTTCTGTGAATCTATAGGTTTGATGCTTCATATTGTATACTGGCTGTGTAACTTTCTAAAGTCAAACGTAAAATTGTTTAAATCCTGCTTACTTCTTTCGTCTTCATTGCTTAATATGACTTTCTTCTTGACAGGGTATCTGTTTGATGATAACAGTCCTGCAGATGGCCCGATTACCCAATATCAAGGTATGTAAGTTGTTTGCTTTTGTATTTGACACAATTTGCATAACTTTGTTCTGATATCATTTTTTCGTACTGCAGGTTGCTACGGTACTTCTTTGTTGTGCGTTTGTTTATGACATCTTTTGGGTATTCCTATCACAAGCGATCTTCAATGAGAGTGTTATGATTGCAGTAAGTTCGGATCTCATTTCTTATGTTTCTTTTGCTTCTATCGTTAAATTGTGAATTTGTTTTGTTCATGTTAAATTACGAATCTCTTACTATATATGCATATATGCACATATTGGATTATGGTGACATTGAAGGAAAGGAAATTCTTAGAGGGGCTTTGTGATGGTGGGAAGTAATGTGGAACCTAAAGTTTCTTATTATGTGATGCTTTTGGCTTAAGTTTGCCATGCTTGTTCTCTGTGTTTTGGAAGTGAAAATACTTTTATTGCTTATTTATTTATTGCACATCTACTTATATACCATAATACAATTGGAACATGAAATTGTCCCAGATGATACTCATTAAAAGGATATGTCCGGGACCAGATTCGCTTCTTTGCTTTCATTATTCTTTCTTTTGTTTTATGAAGGTTTAAAGAATACCTTGAAAATTATGTTGTGCTGGAATTATTAGTAAATCTTTTAGGCCGAACTGAGAAGGGAACTGCTTGCCAGGTTCTGCTAGTCAACACTTGCGTGGCAGAAAAAAGAAAATAAAAATAGGAGGGGATGTTTGAGTGTGTGGTTAGATTTTTTGGCATGTTTGGGGAAGTTTCCTTGTTGACACAATTCTTTTCGAGATATGTGTCCCTTAATTTCCTCATGATAATTGGGATGAACTTACCACAAAAAATGATGGGGATGAGATCCTGATTGTCTGTGTCTCTTTTTTCTGTGTGCTGGTTTTACATGCCAGTTTGTTATTGATGAGAATAATCTTTGATGTTCTTGGAAGAAGTGTTTGCACTCTTTGAAGCACCTAGTTGGCTACAAAATTGATTTACTTTATATTCTTTTGCACTGTTGAGTAATTTGATTATTATTAAATGTAGACTATATGTGTGCAAATTCTGATAATATCAAGCAAAAATCCTTTAGAACCTTCATCTATCAGAACAGGAAGGGGGAAAAATGCAGATACCTTATACTATGAATCGGCTGAGCATAGCCTCCTCCTCTTTCTCTCTTCTTCTTTTCCTTTTTTATTTTTTTATTTTTATGTTTTTATTTATTTTTTATTCAGCACTTATTGCCCCTATTTTTGTAGAACACCTGTGGAACTGATCTTGTTTGTGAATAATATGAAATTTCACATGCATCCTTATCTAAAATTTATATTTCTAAACTAATGCTGGAGAAGTTTAATATCATTTTCTTTTGTTGGTCCAAGGAGGGGAAGTGGCTATATCAATGTTAACTGTAACTTTGCTCATATACATGCTATGGTGGGGTAGGTTTCCCTAATGTTATAACACATGGAACTTAAGGGATGGAATTTTTAGCAAGCATGTGTTTTCGCACAACTTATACTGCTAAAAACCATTTCGCCTGGAACTATTTTGTTGGATTTTTTTTTTCTTTTTTTTTTCCTCTGCTTTCTCTTCTCACACTTTAATAAGCTTTTGAACAATAGATATTTCAACCTGTCCACATCTCTGTGATATCATAAAATTTCAGTGATTTGATAATAATATTAGATATGTGAATATGTTGTAACTAGATATATCTTTATGTGTTTTCTGAATGAGTTTTCATCATTGTCTGTAGGTTGCTCGAGGTGATAACAGTGGAGAATCCATTCCCATGCTTTTGAGAGTCCCTCGTTTCTTTGACCCTTGGGGTGGTTATGATATGATTGGCTTTGGGGACATTCTATTTCCTGGTTTGCTTGTTTCATTTGCTTTCAGGTAAAGTTTCGGTTTATTTTGGCTATGATGTGAAACTACTGTGTTCAAGAATTATGAAGTATGGAGTTTCCTTTTTTCTTGAGCTTCATGAGCTTTTTTGCAATTGATTTCATTCAAAGGCCGATTCTGAATTTGTTGCTGAATGGGCAATACTTTTAGATTTGAGCTTTGGAAACTCGATTAGGTGTTTGATTCTTTTGGATCTCGTATCAAACACATGCATAATATATTTATTATATCGAAGAATTGGTTTTAGCTTTATGTTTTACTTTTAAAATAGTTTTAACGGATACATATATATATTTTTTTGGCATTGATTGTCTTAGATATGACAAAGCAAATAAGAAGGGTGCATCAAATGGATATTTTCTTTGGCTGATGATTGGCTATGGGTTTGGTGAGTGCTCTTGCAACATCTATCTTCATCTTAGTCTTTTTGCATTTGCATAACAAAGATTTATCTTACCTGTCAAGTTAGAGTATTATGATGTGCATCTGAAAAATATGAAACTTACATGAGGTTATATTACAAGGATATGACCACTTCAATAAAATTTAAAGATGATCTCACCATTTTATATCCTCATTTTTTTATACCATTAAAAATCTACTTTTTCCTTTGTGATTTTCTCCGTCATCATATAATTCTTGAACTCAATCTGTACTGCAATTATGTTATTTTCTAGTGCAGAGAATATGCCCCAACCCATAATCAATGAAGAAGAATCACCAAGCTAGCCACCTCTTTGGCTTAAGACACAAAATCCTTAACTTAAAAAAGGAGGAAGTGATCTAGAATATTAACTCGAGTAAAAGTCATCTAGAGATTCACTAAGTAATGGGTGGCAGGAGGAGCCGAGTCTGGTAGAGGTGGAGTTGACACAGTTAAGTCATGGGTTGCATACGCAAATGGCCAAGTCATGAGCACTAAGTTACCTTAGCATTGTCAGTAAAATTCAAAGCAATAACTAGACCAAATCAATGGCATTCCACTAAAAATGATCCACTAAACATTAAATTGGATAACAAAAAGACATCAGTAAAAGATTGAACTAAATTCGCGTCAAATAAACATCTTATTATGAGTATAATAAATTTTATGAGAAAGTAGACGCAACCCTAGTACAAAGGTGGTACAAAACTAACAACTCAATGGATTAAATGCAAATAAATACTTTATACTTTCTGTGGCATCGACTCTAAGTTTGATTCCTCTAAGTAGATAAAGAACTTTCTAGTTTAATATAGGGAAAATTGCACCAGTGGTCCATGTGGTTAGTCTAAATTACAAATCATTCCATCTGGTATCAAAATTAATTCAGAGATCTCTGTGATTGGTTTAATTTACAAATCGTTCCATAGAGTCAAATTCCGTTAAAAATTTTGACAGATTCCGTTAGGTGACACGTGTTGATCTAATAAAAAAAATATAAATCTATTAAAAATATAAATAAATAAAACTTAAAAAGTTATAATTTTTTTTTTTTTTTTTTTTTAAAAAAAAAAAATTGAAAAGAAAAAAGGAGTGGCTGCCGGTTGGCCAGCCACCCCCAGGGGCTGGGGTTGGCTGCACGCTACCCCTAAATGCCTTTGGGAGGCTACCCCTAGATGCATTCAGGCCACCCCCAGGCCTGGGGGCGGCTGCCAGCCTGCCACCCCTTTTCTATTATCATTTTTTTTTTAAAAAAATAATTTTTTAAGTTTAATTTTTTTTAATAGATTTATATATATATATTTTTTTTTTGATAAGTAATTTCAAATTCAATAAAAAAGCGCAGAGGGGCGCAACCCTAATGCACGGGAAATATACAAGAGTGCCCCTAAACGGGAGGAACAGCTAATAAATTTAGAAAGTATACAAAAGTAGAAACACCTAGGTGGCAAAGACGGGACGCTATCCAAAGATATAGCTTGTTAAGCACACGCTTCCTTAACACTACCATTACAGTCTCGACATCTTCAAAAAGCCTCGCATTCCGCTCCCGCTTCCGCCAAATGCTCCACAAAACACAATGATGAACTAACCGCCAAACTTTTTTAGCTAGGCCATGCCCAACAAACGCACCCCATGTAGTCAACAAGTCCAACACCGTTTGTGGCATGACCTACTCAACTCCAAAGAAAGAAAACATAAAACTCCAAAGCTCACGGGCGGCGTCGCAATGAAGTAACAGATGATCAATAGACTCCCCCTTCTTTTTACACATACAACACCACTCAATAACCACAATATTCCTCTTTCGCAGATTGTCATGGGTCAATATTTTTCCTAAAGCTGCAGACCATACAAAGAACGCCACCCTTGTCGGAGCCTTAGCACGCCATATATTCTTCCACGGGAATGATGGGCCTTCTTTCCTACTAAGCACTTCATAATATGACCTTACTTAAAAAAAAACCCCTTGTAGAAAGGTTTCAAACTAACTTGTCACCCTCTCCTTGTCGAATCGAAGTGGAGTACAACCGCTCAAAGAAAGAAAGCACCATCTCCATCTCCCAGTCCTAGAATTGCCGCGTAAAGAGAACATTCCAATGAATATTTCCATTATGAATAGCCAAATTATCCACCACCATTGCAGCTTTGTTCCTCACAATACTATACAGAACTGGATAACAATGCTTCAAGATCTCTCCCCACTCCACCAATCATGCCAGAAACTGATATGTGACCCATCCCCTACCACAAACCGAACATAATTGCAAAACTTGATCGACACATGTCGCCATCTTATTGTTGTCTAATGGAATCTATTAAAATTTTTAACAGAATTTTACTCTAGGGAGCAATTTGTAAATTAAGCCAATTATAGGGATCTGTGAATTAATTTTGATACCAGAGTGAGCGATTTGTAATTTAGGCTAACCACAGGAACTAATGGTGTAATTTTTTCTTTAATATAAATAGATTAAGTAATGAATGAATGAATGAAGATTGGTATATATAATTCCTCAAGTTCAGAAGATCCAATTACTCAGCAGATTAATGAACACAAAACTGCTGGTTTCCACCATTCGCTTTTAAAACAACCTCAAAGGAAAATGCTTCAACTCTAAAAGGAAAATGATCCTTTATCTCATCAGTAACTATGCACATATGACACTTATCCACTATAACTTTCTCTGGCTTTTGCAATTGTCTGCTGTTAAAAGTGACCTTAGGAGGTACCTCTGTCTGCTAGATGCTTTTTCGTTTTCTCCAAGGAAGACCAGTCTCCTCTCTACTATTGATGTCCGGTAACAAGAACTGACCACATACATCTTTTTTATTTATTTATTTTTTTTTGTGAAAAGGACTTTGGTATTCTACTCTCTCTAACACTGCAAAGTCAGATGGAGTATAGCAAGTCTGGAAAAGAAACCAAAGACTCTGGTTCTCAGTCTTGCAGCACCCTGCTATGCTTTAAATGCTGAACATAAATTTCCACTGAAACAGCCCGTACGTTGCAGCTGCCTCATATCTCTAGAAACAGAGAAGATTTTGGGAAATAATCTCAAAGCTTTACACCTTGAAATAATTCCAAAACCAAACTTGTTGACCACCCCAAGATCAAACCTATCATATTTTGAGAATCCTCTCCAGGTGCTCCTAATACTTTATACATAAGCCCACCCTTGGAACCCCTAACTTCTGTAAAACACCCTAGCCCAGCCAAACTTCTTCTCTACTACCTGCTGCCCAAGATGACCACTCTCTGTTGCACATCTCCAAGCAAGGAATGCCATTTATCTCTCTTCCTATTCATTTTCTTTAACGGAAGTACTGAGTGGAATATTTTGAAAGCAATGGAAGGGGACCATTGATAACATTCTAGGTAGGTTGATAGATATAGAGGGCATATTTTTCTCATATTTTGTGTCTCCTCTTCGACCCTTTGTATAGAACTAATTCTGATTATTTAAATCAGCCTAATCTGCAAGTTGTTTGGTGATATATGCTTTAGTGCTGATTATCAGTACTTTCTGATAATTGGAACTTCAGGCCTAGTAGTCATGTTGGGGGGTTGCAGAAACTATATGTTAGGGTGTTGGCAAACACGCTAAAGAGGGTGATCAGTGAGGTTGTCTCAGTGCTCCATGTGTTGTAGGAAAAAGGATCTTTGATGTTTATTTCTTATGAGTGGATAGAAAACTGAAATTGAGATTTTGGGCATCCTTTGAAATCCCGTGATCCAAAAGCTTATGATCTTGTGAATTGGGACTTGGTGTTGTTTGTGCTTAATTGCGTATTGGTTTTGGGGAGAAATGGAGTAGATGGAAATTGACTTATGTCTTGGCAGTTGGGTTTTCCAGTATTGGTAGATGGTTTTATAGTGGAATTATCTAACAATCTTGAGGGTCCCAAGCAACCAGACTGTTCATATTGATAGTGGAAGCTTTGAGTAGATTGACTTATGTTAGAATATTAATATAAATTCACCATTTCTTATCTACTTAAGCTTTAAGGGCAATTGATGATTTAATATGGTATCAGAAACCTTGACTCCACATTTTGATTCTATTTCAATTAAATATTCAACATGTTTGGTTCCACGTGGGGTGTGGGGGTTAAAATATTAATAAAATGGTTGAATTTACGATTTCCTATCAGCATAAGCTTTTTGGCACAATTGGTGATTTAATGATTTCAGAGATTGTGTGGAGACATCTTGGGAAGTTTTTAGGTAGGTTTGGCAGGTTCAATCGGCATATTGCTCACTTCTATCTGAAATAGTATGATGCTTTTTTCTGGCCCATTTGAACACCCCCTCTTTTTTTGGATGGATGATAGTAATCTGCTCTTTAGAGGTCAGACTGATCTGCCATTTGTCTGACAATACGAGTTAGTGCTAATCTTCTTAAGCACCTTTTGATATCATGTAATTTTTAAGGTGTTAGCCATAATCCTGTTAGATGTTCTGGATATTTCTTTATAGGGGATATATCTTGGATTCATTGCTAGTTTCTAATAAACAGTCAAATAGTAGACTTAACATTGGATGCCAGACATAGTGTGCAAGCTACACATTGAGAATGCTGATGATCATTTGAAATGGGAAATTGTGTTACTCATCCTTGATTTTGTGTTTTGAGAAGATATGAATTTCAACTTTGATTTCTTTAATTAGGTCTTTTAGTACTGCTAAATGGTTTCAGAGGGATTTATTTGTAAGTTCCTAGAGGTCTTAGGAATGAACCTTCTATCTCCCTTCCTGTACATTTGGTAATGGATACTCCAAGTAGATCATCTTAGAGCAAGGGATCCTGAAATCCACTATTTATGAATGGTTCAAATCCTATGCACTCTCCTTGGTAATGCAATAAAGGCTTTCACAGACAACTGAAGTCCCAACAAATTCTGTAGGTTCTTGTTTCGGAATGACTACGACAACTTCTGTAGTTGTAATTGACTGGTGGAATTGAATCATGGTATCCTATGTTGCTTCAGTATGCACAACTGACGTTGGTAATTTGTTAAGTTTCAGCCTTAATTTTTTTCTTTTTTTCTAAGCAATACACTGGGAAATGTGTCGGGGTAAGTGTCAGCCTTCACTCGGTCATTGATGTTACATCTTTACTGAGAACTGGAAAAAAATATTCCTGTGGTTGTGTTAATTCTCTTCTAGGATTGTTGATAGTTCAAGTTCACAGTTCACAGTTCTATGTCTATGTTGATTTACGACTTAAAAGTTTTGTTATTTATCATAATAATACCTAGATTCGGTGCTTCTGAGCAGCTGCAATGTTCCTATGTTGTCTTTTCTGTGATACTGACAGAAGGGTTTTCCTGCTTCAGGCCTTTTCTTTACATACCTGGGCTTATATCTAATGGATGGGCATGGTCAACCTGCACTACTCTACCTTGTTCCATGTACACTAGGTAATAAATTGTGTTATTTGGCTTTAGGTAGACTTCATTCTTTCTGGTTTGCTAATCAAAGGAATTTTTTCTCTTCTACGGTAGGATATATATATATATATATATATATATATATATGAGTAATGCTACACATCATCCTCTTGTTCTCCTTTTGTCCTCCCAAAATTGATGTGGCTCTTAAAATCACCATTGGATCAAAATCCAAGAGTGATATATTAAAAATTCAATGGTGATTTTAAGAGCCACATCAATTTTGGGGGGACAAAAGGAGGACAAGAGGATGATGTGTAGCATTACTCTATATATATATATATATATATATATATATTTTCCCTTGTCAATGAAATATTTGTATGTTCTGGACTGTTTCCATCCTTCGCCGGTTTTGTTTTCAGGTCTTATTGTTATACTGGGTTTGGTGAGAGGTGAGCTGAAGCACCTGTGGAATTATGGCGCGGACGAGTTGTCGTCATCATCATCACCATCTAGTGATCTTTCTGGAGAACCTTGAAGCATTAGATCAGTCACTATCTTCCAAGATGAGATGAACAAAATTTGCATTGTTCTCCCAAATATGCAGTGTAAAGAGGTTAATTACGCATTTCTTCATTCAATAAGGATCTTGACTCAGTATAATGTGAAGATTACTGTAAAGCAGTGTGGGGGTTCACATTTCAAAGCAAATTCATCTCTGGTATCTCTCTCATGTATATCATCTCTTCATTTTGTATTTATTGTCTCTACATCAGGTTCTCAATAAAATTGGTTGTAACGTTCTGAAATGTATAACCATTTTTGTATATTTGATTACTAATAATATTATACATGGAAAGAACTGTTAATTTTATCCTTTATTTGGTCAGTGAATTATATCGAATTAATTCTTGTGTTTATACTCAAACCTCTGGCAAATAGCCAAATATGGTGTGCCCACTGCCCATTAATGGTGGCTAACAAAGGAGAAGCTACAAGGGTTATCGATCTTTTTGATCCAAATTTATTTGCAAGGGAATTTTTATTGTCATTAATCAGATTCTTGAGGTTCAGCCACGTGTGCCTTGAGCAACTGAAGCTTTTTACTTCTCCCAACGTCTGTTGTCCCTCGAGCGGATCAATATTTTCTCATCCCAACGTCTTCTTCTTCTTATCAAGCCACGTGTCCCTTGTCTGCTCTTCCCCAACCTTTTCTTTCTCTGCTTTCAGCCTCTCTATACTATACTTCCCACCTCTTCTTCTCGAAAGGAACCCCACTGTCATTCCTTGATCACATCATAAGGAATTAATGATGGCTGGGATGAAGACCCATCTCCACTGGGAATTCCTCACTCCTCAGGTGATGTCAGCGTCTCCTCCTCTCTCCGGTCTCCGGTGAGGGCCCATGGCGTGTCCTTTAGCTCCTATTGACACAAGCTTTATGGTGCGTTTGGAGGCAAAAATAATTTTGATTTTTTTGCTACAGTAACGGTTTTTTTTAGGCGGGCCGGATGTTTGAATAAAAATAATTTCTGCCCAGAATGAAACCCGAAAACGCCACGAATTGATTGAAATTCAAATTCCAACGCAACACAGTAAACCATGTGGAAACTCAGGCGTCAGAGGGAAAGCGTGCAGGTCCTGCAGGAAAAACGTGAAGGCCGAGCAAAACGCCTGACTTTCCTTGTTGAAGAAAGAAAGAAGAAGGAAAACACAGAGATCGAGTTTCCGGTACGAGCCTCACCTGCGAAGCTGGCTTTTCAGTCTGAAGATACCCATCACCCCCAATTTATATGGCCGTTCGAATCGCTGTATCAGGATAGATAATCTTCTGCAGATCTCGCCATAGCAGCATTCTTGGATTTGTTTCAATTATTTTTTTTCCCCTTCTTCTCTATTTACTCCTCTTTACTCACATCCAGCGACCATTTTTTGGGCTGCGTGTTGTGATCGAGGGAGGTGGTGAGGTTGATTTGAAAGGTTCGCACGGTAGTTTGGGGTGTCTATAAGTTCGGCCTTTGGAAGGCATAACACATCCATGCCTTGTATCCAAGCTCATCACTCAAGAGTCATCTTGTTCCTCTAGTGCTTCGAACTCCGATCTCCTCAAGTGAAGCCAGTCCACAAGGACTGTCCAAGAACACGGTCTTGGAGGGTTAGTTCTAATTTTTTGTTTTAATTTTGTAGTGTAAGCAAGAACATTTCTTATTCAGTATTTGTAGGAATGTAGATCCCGATTATAGCTAAATATTATTGAATATTCTTTTTTTTTGGTTTCCGATTATACATGTTACACGGAAAAAAAGCTCGTACACAAACATTTTCTTTCTTAATGGAAAATGCTAAAGATGAGACTCTCATCCTCCATTCATCACCCTCTTTTTTTAAAAAAAATTGATTTTTATTAAAAAGTTGTCTCTGATGTGACACGTGGCTTGGCTATCAAAGCTGAAGCCCCTGGAGTGACAATCTGTGTTTATTGTAATGTGTTATTTTATTTTTGCTAAACGTTTATGTTATTTGAATGTGTTTTAGGACCAACCTATGTGACAATATTAATTGTTATAATGTGTTTTATTGGCATTCTACACCAAATGCTTGACTGATTTCGCAAGTGACAATGGCATGATGGATGGACCTAACCTCTCTTTTGTACCCGCGAAGGAAGATAGCGATGCTAAATTTTTTGATGAGCTGTTCATCATAATGATTGCCATCGGAATTTATATCTTTGTGACGGTGAGTTGAGGGAAGGTGGCCTCATGGTGAGTACTTGGTGTCTTGATGTTGAGAAAAGTGTTGCTATTTGGTTTATGTTTGCATGAAGTTATTTGGTTTGTACTGTCTATGGTATGTAAATACCACTGTTTGTTATGCATCTCTTTTGCTTCTACTAGGCACATTTTATTGTATAATATCTGTCGGATATTTTTTGGATTTGCTACTTGAACTGTTTTATTTTTAGTACCGTTCATGAACTATAATGGAGCCATGTGTTTGACTCGTTGCAAAGCTTTGTTCGGAATTCACCTGTTAGTTTTTTTTCTTAGATTTATGTTTTTTTTTTTAATTATTTTTATCTTAGATTTAAAAAAGCAAATTAATTTATATTAAATGCAAAATAATAATAATAATAATAAATTCTGTATTTATTTTAGATTTAAAAAGCAAATAAATTTATATTAGACTCAAAAAAAAAAATCCGTGTTTATCTAAATTTAAAAAGGCAAATTAATTTATATTAAACGCAAAAAAAAAAAAGAAAAAAAAAGTTTTATTTTATATTTAGGAAAGCAAATAAAATTATATTAAATGGAAAAAAAAATCCGTATTTTTCTTAGATTTAAAAAAGTAAATTAATTTATATTAAACGCAAAAAAAAAAATTAAAAAAATCATCCGTAGTTATCTTAGATTCAAAAAAGCAAATTAATTTATATTAAATATTAGTTTTTAAGTCATTTTTATAATTATTAAGCAATAATTATTCTACATTAATTTTCATAACTCTAATCATTATATACATTTTTTCATACCTTCAATCATTTCCTTTCATGGTTATTCGTGAAAAAACAATCTCATACAACTCTCACCCAAACACATTTTATTTGCCGTGAAATTCGCGAACCAAATATTAATTCAATTATGATTTCAAAAATCAAACACTCAAACACACTAGTATTTTCGGTGAGAAAAAAAAAAAAAAAAACCCCTTTACTTCTATTTATTACGTATGTAATATAAAATCCAAAAAGTTGACTGAGATTTAAATCAGAGCAATATATACATACATTTACTTATCTTCGTGTCTATAGAGAGGAGGCCCAGATCTCGAAAGCACCGAGTCAATATGACTCACCTTGGATATGATAGATATAGGATACTCGGTCGGGCCTAATTTAAGACGTGCACCGGCCCAATTTAAAACGTAAAGGTCGCGCTTTAGTTGGGAGCTATCGCATCCCACATCGCTCAGTTAGAACAATGAAGATGAGTTTATAATGCAAAGCAAAACGTAAGAGTTCGTCCTTCGGGACATCCGATAAAATTGGAACGATACATAAAAAATTAGTATGCCCGAGTGCAAGGATGGCACGCATAATTCTTCTTGTCACTGTGATCTCGCAAATTCTTGCTTCTACGGCTTCTTCGTTCTTTTCGGTTTTTTTATTAAGTAATTGCATTTTTTAAATGTTTTTATGTGTTCTTTTAACCCTTTTCGATCATCTTTAAGGGGATAACTTCAATCCAGGAGTGGCAAAAACCTGAGGAGTTGACGTGTAAGTCAGGACAGCCATGAACATAAATATCAAATAGAATCAAAACATCCTATTTGATTTCTTCAACACTGCTAAAAAACACTCGAGACTCAACTCTGATTTCTTCAAAACACCAAAAAAAGGCTTGAACGCCGTTGATGGAGATCAAGGCACCGCTTCGAAGGATCTCGTTCAAGTACCAATTGGGCCGGTTACGAGAGCACGAGCAAAGAAGTTCAAGGATGTACTCAACGGACTCATTCAAGAGTTATGGGCTCAAGCAAATTCGTGGAGGCCCAATGAGCATGATCACGTGGGCAACAAAGAATCGTCACCTTGATTCAAGTTCTAGAAGGATCCGGTCAAGGCTAAGAATTGGCAAGAAATATTTTGGGTCTATTCTAGAAGGATCGGATTGCATGGCTATTCTAGGCGCCACTTTCTTTCCTTTTATGTTGTCTTTTGTTTCATTCTATATGACTCTTGGGGTCCAGCTCTTCTTTCCTATTTTAGCGTCTTTTTTTTAGGCAAGTAGGGATTTATTTTAGCTTTGATTAGGAGGTGGGCGTCCAGCCTTTATTGCCTTATATGTCTTGTGTGTTTTAGGAAGGTAAGGATTTCTTTCCTTACCCATTTTCAGCTTTAATTAGGTTTTCTATGTTAGGTTTTTTTCCTTGTAATGTTCAGCCCTTTAAATAGGTGCATTAGCAATGGAAAAGGAGACATTGATTATTTATAAAACTTGTGAGGTTTATTCTCTTTGGTTCTTTGAAGAACTACGCAAATTTATCGGGATTTCCCATGGCGTTCATCTCGACTTATCAAACGGAGTTTCCACCACCATTTGTGGTGTATTCCTTTAACGATCCACCCCAATGACACATATTGTCCGCTTTTGCTCCCATACCAGACTTCCAGGAGTCACCATCTGGATTGCTCTCGCAGCGGCTCGCTTAACTGCGGATTCTGATAGTTCATTGCCATCACGGCTTTAAACGCTTGTGTCATAATGGTGCATTTATACATATAAGCACATCCTCATTCCAGCGATGTGGACGTCACAATCACCCCCCTTGGACCAGCGTCCTCGCTGCGACCCTCATGGTCCCCCATTCTTGGCATCCAGCGAGTGCCCGCCGCAACCCTCTTTGGCTTGTGCACGCTCCCCATCTCAGGCTGGGCAATGGCTCTGATACCATTGTAACGATCCACCCCATGACACAATATTGTCCGCTTTGCTCCCATACCAGACTTCCAGGAGTCACCCATCCTGGATTGCTCTCGCGGCTCGCTTAACTGCGGAGTTCTGATAGGTTATTGCATCACGCTTTAAACGCTTGTGTCATAAAGGGTGCATTTATACATATAAGCACATCTCATTCCAGCGATGTGGACGTCATTCTTATACCGAGGTTCTTGTTTGTCATAAACAACGGGTCGAGGTCTTCCATTCGAATCTGTCCATAGAACGATCTTGGGTTCCCTTTCATTGTTGGGTCTCGTTATTCTTGACGGGGTTCACATCATTTGGTATCAGAGCACGGTTTCTAGTTCAAGTTTGCCTATCCTTTAACATCTTTCATTCCTGTGTTTCTTCTTTAGCCGTCCACGTCATTTATCTCTTCTTAGCCGAATTTCCTTTACCCTATCTGTTCAATCTTTGTTTGTCTTGTTGATGTCTAAACTATTGGTCTGGTCTCACATCTCTTAGTTATTTCGAAATCTTATTTCATTATTCTCAAAAGCTAGTTGCTGATCATTAAAAAGAAAAAAAGAAAAAAAAAAGAAAAGAAAAGAGAGAGAGACTTGAAGAAGAAGACAAAAAGGAGTCCCAAAAAAAAAAAAAAAATTCACTATTCTGTGCTTCCAAAATTCCAAATTGCCATATTCCTTCTAATTCTAATCTGAAAATTTCCATATTCCTTGTGTTCAAATATGAGATTCCTTGATTAGTTCTGGGTAAATTGTTGCTGGAAATTTTGAGTTGTTTGTTTAGTTTCAAAAGAATTGAAAGAGAATTATCGAGCGGAAAAAGGCAAGAGTGGTGAGAACATCAGAGGGTAAAAGCCATATTCTTTTAAGTGAAACACGAGTGGAGAGTGATCTACATTCTTGAGTGTAAACACGTAAGGGAGTGATTCGTAAGGTTCTTTTTTTTTTTTTTTTTTTTTTTTTTTCTAACCTTTGTTTTGCAGCAATCATGTCTTACGATAGTGGTAAGAGCATTGCCGAAGGCGATACAAAATTGGCTGATCCGAAAGTGTTTATGGAGGCCATGATGAGTGAGATGAGGCGTGTGATGAAGATAGAGATGGAGCAGGTTCACGAATGGATAGATCAGATGGAGAATAGACGTGAGGAGCAACCACAAAACGGTCGTAATTTGCGTAGAAGGGAAAGAGTTCCACCGAGGGAGGAGGATGAAGAGCGTTATGGGTCTGGTTTTGATGAAGAAGAAGATCGGGATTCCATTGTTAACAATAGGATACCTGGATGAGAATTTAGAGAAGCTAGGAATCGTGAAGATAACAACTTGGGTGGTATTAAGATGAAGATTCCGTCCTTTCAAGGTAGATATGATCCTGAGGCATATCTTGAGTGGGAGAAGAAGATGGAGTTCATGTTTGATTGCCATAACTACTCCGAGACAAAGAAGGTAAAATTAGTCGTGATTGAATTTTCTGAATATGCTATTACTTGGTGGGATCAGCTTGTGATAAACAGGAGGCGGAATAGAGAACGACCAATAGACACATGGGAGGAGATGGAAGTAGTGATGAGAAAGCGGTTAGTTCCAAGTTACTACTATCGAGAGTTGTACAAAAAGATACAAGGTCTTAGACAAGGGAGTCGAAGCGTAGAAGATTACTACAAGGAGATGGAGATTGCTATGATCCGCGCTAATGTAGAAGAGGATCGGGAGGCTACAATGGCTAGATTTTTACTTGGCTTAAACCGGGAGATCCATGATAAGGTAGAGATGTAGGATTATGTGGAATTGGAAGATATGGTGCATATGGCTATCAAAGTGGAACAACAACTCAAGAGAGGGATTGGGACACGTGCAGGCCATAACTCTAGTTCTACCTCTTGGAAATCGAGTCATGCCAAGCCTCTGGACAAGTCACAAATGCCCAAACCCGAGCCCAAGTCCGCAACCACCAGCCACGTTCCTCAAGGTAAAACCGAAGCCTCTACCTCTAGGAATCGTGATATTAAATGTTTTAAATGTCAAGGCAGAGGCTACATAACAAGTCAATGTCCAAACAAGCAAGTCATGGTGTTGCAAGCCAATGGTGAAATTGTGACCGATGATGAAGATTCCAACACCAACGACATGCCGCCATTGGAAGATGTTTCCGAGGAGGAGTATTTAGCCCATGACGCATTGACATTGGTGGCGAGGAGAGCATTGAGCTTGCAAGCAAAAGGAGTTGATGAAGTACAGCGGGAGAACATCTTTCACACTAGGTGCTACGTTAAAGACAATGTATGTAGTGTGATTATTGATGGTGGTAGTTGTACTAATGTTGCAAGCATAATTATGGTGGAGAAATTGGGATTGCCCATGGTAAAGCACCCTAGACCGTACAAGTTACAATGGCTAAATGATAGTGGTGAGATAAGGGTGAACAAGCAAGTGTTAGTTGCA
Organism: Alnus rubra; assembly: GCA_028654335.1. Taxonomy (NCBI): domain Eukaryota; kingdom Viridiplantae; phylum Streptophyta; class Magnoliopsida; order Fagales; family Betulaceae; genus Alnus; species Alnus rubra. The sequence continues at coordinate 2,625,918 of JAJPGS010002212.1, forward strand.
TTTCGAATCGGTAAATATGAAGATGAAGTGTTGTGTGATGTAGTACCGATGCAGGCGGGACACTTATTGCTAGGGCGTCCATGGCAGTTCGATAGGCAAGTGAAGCATGATGGCTTTACGAACAAGTACTATTTTGTACTTGATCAACGATCAATCACTCTTGTACCTTTGACACCGCAGCAAGTATACAAGGATCAAGTAAGATTATAAAAGGAGAGTGACCAAAAGAAAGAGAGTGAGCAAAAGAAAAAGAGTGAAAATCAGAGAGAGGCCGAGAAAAATGAGAGAGAAAAAGAAAATCAAAGTTCGGCCCTTGAGAGAAAATCAGAGAGAAAACAAAAGAATTTCTATGCAAAAGTGAGTGAGATCAAGCGGGCAATGTTTTCAAAACTGCCGATGATTGTACTTTTGTACAAAGAGGCACTTTTAAACACTAACGAACTTGACCTTGCTTTGCATAGTTCTATTGTTTCTCTTTTGCAGGAGTACGAGGATGTCTTCCCCGAGGAAACACCACATGGGTTACCTCCAATCCGAGGGATTGAACATCAAATTGATTTTGTTCCCGGTGCAACCATCCCAAACCGACCAGCTTATAGGATCAATCCAGAGGAGACAAAGGAGTTTCAACGGCAGGTAAGTGAATTGTTGGAGAAAGGGCACGTGAGGGAGAGCATGAACCCATGTGCGGTTTCGGTCTTACTTGTACCTAAGAAGGATGGGACGTGGAGAATGTGCGTTGATTGCCGAGCCATCAACAACATAACGGTAAAGTATCGTCATCCTATCCCACGCTTAGATGATATGTTAGATGAGTTGCATGGTTCTTGCATATTTTCTAAGATTGATTTAAAAAGTGGTTATCATCAAATTATGATAAAAGAAGGAGATGAATGGAAAACCGCCTTTAAAACAAAATATGGTTTGTATGAATGGTTAGTTATGCCTTTTGGTTTGACTAATGCTCGAGCACCTTTATGAGACTTACGAACCATGTTTTGCGTGCATTTATAGGCAGATTTGTTGTTGTCTATTTTGATGATATACTCATTTATAGCAAAAACATAGACGATCATGTAGTACATTTGAAATCCGTTTTAGATGTGCTAAGGAAAGAAAGGTTGTTTGCTAATTTAAAGAAGTGCACTTTTTACACCGATAAGCTTGTATTTTTGGGATTTGTTGTTAGTACACAAGGTATACAGGTTGATGAAGAGAAGGTACGTGCAATCCAAGATTGGCCGAGCCCCACAAGTGTAGGTAATGTTCATAGTTTTCATGGACTTGCTAGTTTCTACCGACGGTTCGTGAAGGACTTCAGTAGCTTAGCCGCACCGCTTAACGAAGTGATCAAGAAGAACGTTGGATTTCAGTGGGGAGAAGAACAAGAGAAAGCATTTCAATTAATCAAAGAGAAGCTGACTAACACACCTTTGTTGTCTTTACCTAACTTTTCTAAAACGTTTGAAATTGAATGTGATGCTTCAAGTATTGGTATAGGCACCGTTCTTATGCAAGAAGGACGACCAATTGCTTACTTCTGCGAGAAACTCAGCGGGGCAGCCTTAAACTACCCAACTTATGACAATGAGTTGTATGTATTGGTTCGGGCTTTAGAGACATGGTAGCACTATCTATGGCCTAAGGAGTTCATGATTCACACCGATCATGAGTCCTTGAAACACTTGAAGGGCCAATGCGGATGGGTGGAGTTCATAGAGACGTTTCCATACGTCATTCGGTACAAGCAAGGTAAGGAGAATGTAGTCGCCGATGCACTTTCTCGCAGGTATGCCTTACTCTCCACACTTGATGTAAAATTGCTTGGTTTTGAACACATTAAAGAATTGTATGCTGAAGACCATAAATTTTGTGAGGAATATAGAGCTTGTGAGAAAATTGCCTCTGGTAAATTCTTTAGGCTTGATGGATTCCTATTTCGAGAAAATAAGCTATGCGTGCCTAACTGTTCTATGAGGGAGTTATTAGTGCAGGAATCACATGGTGGGGGATTAATGGGACATTTTGGAGTTGCAAAGACTTTAGCTATTTTGCAGGAACACTTCTATTGGCCTCACATGAAACGAGATGTCGAACGGATTTGTGATAGATGTGTCACATGTAGGCAAGCTAAATCCAAAGTGTAGCCCAACAATTTGTATACTCCTTTACCAATTCCTAGTGAGCCTTGGATTGATATTTCAATGGATTTTGTGTTAGGATTGCCTAGGACTAAACGTGGAAGAGATCCAATTTTTGTGGTCGTGGATAGATTTTCTAAAATGACACATTTTATTCCATGTCACAAAACGGATGACGCTTCGCATGTTGCTGATTTGTTCTTTAGAGAGATTGTGAGATTACATGGCATGCCTAGGACAATTGTTTCGGATAGAGATGCTAAGTTCTTGAGCTATTTTTGGAAGACTTTGTGGTGTAAGCTAGGTACTAAGCTATTGTTTTCCACTACTTGTCATCCACAAACTGATGGTCAAACTGAAGTAGTAAATAGGACTTTGTCTACTCTATTGAGGGCAATCATTAGAAAGAACATCAAAACATGGAAAGAATGTTTACCACATGTTGAGTTTGCATATAATAGAGCTGTTCATTCTGCTACCAAATTTTCCCCATTTGAAATTGTGTTTGGGTTTAATCCTTTAACTCTATTGGATTTATCTCCTTTACCTTTGACGGAGCACGTTAATTTAGATGGCAAAAAAAAGCTGACTTTGTGAAGCAGATTCATGAGAAAGTAAGACTCAACATTGAGCGAAGAACGGAGCAATATGCCACACAAGCCAACAAGGGAAGTCGCAAGCTGGTTTTTGAACCCAAAGATTGGGTTTGGCTGCATATGAGAAAAGAAAGATTCTCGGCGAAAAGATGTTCCAAATTGCTCCCAAGAGGAGATGGTCCTTTCCAAGTCCTCGAGCGTATCAATGACAACGCTTACAAGCTAGATTTACTTGGTGAGTACAATGTAAGTGCCACTTTTAATGTTACTGATTTGAGTCCTTTTGATGTAGGTGATGATTTGAGGGCAAATCATTTTCAAGAGGAGGGAAAAAATGATGTGAACCCCGTCAAGAATAACGAGACCCAACAACGAAAGGGAACCCAAGATCGTTCTATGGACATATTCGAATGGAAGACCTCGACCCGTTGTTTATGACAAACAAGAACCTCGGTATAAGGAAGACGCCACAAACGGTGGTGGAAACTCCGTTTGATAAGTCGAGATGAACGCCATGGGAAATTTCGATAAGTTCGCGTAGTTCTTCAAAGAACCAAAGAGAATAAACCTCACAAGTTTTATAAATAATCAATGTCTCATTTTCCATTGCTTATGCACCTATTTAAAATGGCTGACCATTACAAGGAAAAAAACCTAACATAGAAAACCTAATTAAAGCCGAAAATGGGTAAGGAAAGAAATCCTTACCTTCCTAAAACACACAAGACATATAAGGCAATAAAGGCTGGACACTCACCCTCCTAATCAAAGCTAAAATAAATCCCTACTTGCCTAAAAAAAAAGACGCTAAAATAGGAAAGAAAGCTGGACCCCTAGAGTCATATAGAAGGAAACAAAAGACAACATAAAAGGAAAGAAAGTGGCGCCTAGAATAGCCATGCAATCCGATCCTTCTAGAATAGACCCAAATATTTCTTGCCAATTCTTAGCCTTGACCGGATCCTTCTAGAACGTGGATCATGCTCATTGGGCCTCCACGAATTTGCTTGAGCCCATAACTCTTGAATGAGTCCGTTGAGTACATCCTTGAACTTCTTTGCTCGTGCTCTCGTAACCGGCTCAATTGGTACTTGAACGAGATCCTTCGAAGCGGTGCCTTGATCTCCATCAGTTGTTATTCCCATATGCCGCCCGAGACGACCGTTGCCCAGGCTCGAACGCCCCCGCCTATGTCGGAACTTCTGAGAAAATCCTACACCGGTAACTCTCTGTCTCAAGCACGGATGGTTCTCCTCCACGCACGGATCCGACCAGGAACTCGGGGACTATGAAGACGAAGGTGCCAGAAGTGGAGGTCCACCTATTCCGATGGGGCAAGGGTCTGATCGACGTGTTCAAGGCGGGACGGGGAGGTTGGGAACAAGACCAAAACGGGTTTCCCACATGAACATGGTTGGAAGAAGAACCTGTGTCCACCTATCTTGTTGACTGCTAGGACGTTAGAACCCGTTTGTATTACTCCTTTGTAAACAACACCAATAGCACCCTTTCCCAATTCTTCCTTGAACCCATCTGTAGTTTCTACAAGCTCTTTGTAAGTAAAACAACGCAAATTCATGTCCACAGCACCACCCTTCGTGATAATCGTCTGAAATTTCTTGCGGTAAATGAGGAAAAAGCCAACACAAATCACACCAATTAATATAACGTTAACAAAAACAGAGCCACCAAGAAGCACCGACCTAATGATCAAATTGTTCTTGTGATTCTTCTTTAGTTCTGGGATTGGCAAAACGAGGACCCGGCAAGGTGAAATTATTATTTTTTCTAATTTTGATAAGAACCTTCCTGTTATTGAGGCCGATGTCCACTCTCCCATTTGACAGAGGTAGCTTCTTCTTCCAACAGCTATTGCCTAATCTGAAGATGGCAATAGCACACATACAATCTTCCATGCAAGATTTTTTGCACAACTCTTCAGTGTAAGGCTTCAAGTCTTCAACAACACGTAGTTAGAGAGAGGCCAATCTGTATTTGTTAGCTCTTCAAAAGTATAAAGATCTTCTCTAGGACTACTTAACTCATCTTCTTCACAGCCTTGTATGAAGGCTGGCTTGCAGCTGCCATACCTGTCATTTGGATCGAGTTGGGGTTCGGCATGGGCGTTAGGGGTGGGCATCGGTTCGGCAGACAATTAAGTCGGTTAATTGGTCGGTTAACCGAGTTTTGTCGGAATGCAGTCGGTAAATTTATTTCGGTTAAGCGGTTAATAGGCAGTCGGTTAAGTCGGTAAAGCGGTTAATAGGTGGTCGGTTAAATCGGTTAACATTCAGTTAACATGGGTAATGAAACGATTTCGTTTTGATTTTTTTAAAGGAAAAAAAGAAAAAGAAAAAAGAAAAAAAAAAGAAAAGGATCAAACGTTTCGTTCTTACTAAAATGACGTTGTTTCGTTTTATGTCGGTTAAGTTAATTGGTCGGAATAAAAGGGGTTCGGTTACCGAATCGGCTTTCGGAACAAAATTTTATACCGACTACTGAACCGAAAATTAGTCGGTAAAGTCGGCATGCGGTCGATGGCGGTTCGGTTCGGTTAGATAAGCTGTCGGTACGCGGTAGGCCGATAATTTGCCCACCCCTAATGGGCGTTTGCGGCGCGGTGGCGGTAGCATCCGGCCTGCGCAGTGCCACAGTGGGGTTGCAAATTTGGGGCTGCAGAGATGCCGTCAGTTGGAGAGTTTTTCTTTAGGGTGATCGTGATTTGGGCGATGGGGGGGGTTTTCTATATTTTTTTGAAGGGAAAAATGGTTATTTGTGAGAGAGATCTGGTACATCAAGCAACATTTCATTTTTTGGTTTTTAGCTGATGTGTTGAGTGATTATTGGTGGGCAAAAAACCCATGTTTTTTGCCATAACCGGACAGAAGTTGCACTCCAATTTTAATGGGTTGGTTTTAATTTTGGTTTTTGTTGCTTGATAGGGTTCAATTGCAGAAGGTGCTTTCTCAGTTGTATGGCACCGCCTGGCCTCTTCAGACTAAAACTTGCAGGTAAATTCAATTAAAAACTAACCCTTTTACGCTTATAATATGCAGGGAGGCTCCATGCCTTCCTCCTCCCGGTCCTTGGTCCTCCTAGTCTCTAGGAGGTTTTGTTTCCTCCATGGCTAGTTCCATTGGAGGTTAGTTTTCTCCTTGTTGTTAGGGCAGGGAGTTTTGTTCCTCCCGGACTTGTTTCGATGGAGGTTTTGCTCTCCTAACCCTTATGGGTTGAGGAGTTTGTGTTTCTTTTCTTGTTTTCTCTTTTCTGACTGAAAGGCCTTCATGCAGCGTTGGTTTGGAGGATCGGCCACTCTCCGTCGTGTCTCCAGTGGATCTCTAGCTGTGCTTCAACAATTTGTTTCTCTGTGGGCTAGATCTGTAATTTTCTACTGGGTTTATCATGACACGTGCTTCCCAGCTGTGTTTACTGTCGTCAACTGGTCCGGCCATCTCAAGCTGGTGGTCTCTTGCATGTTGTGTGGGTCACGCCATATTTCTCAGGCCAAAGCTGGTGGAGGTTGGTAGTTGGCGGTGGTTTTGTACTGTTTGGGGAGCCTCAGGGAACGGCGCGTGTTATGCACGCGCCTCCTCAGTAGGCAATGATCTTCTTCTTTGATGCTGGCAGTGATGGTTTTTGGTTGATTGTATATTCTCTTGTATCTTTGTTTTCACAATGTCTATGTAATGCACAATTTTAACTGGACTGTTTGTTGACTGTGATAGCTAGATCATCCCTTTTTCTTATTGAGAGTGTGCTTAATTGTAAAGAGTGGCTCAAAAGGGTGTCCTTGTAATTTTGTGTATTGTTTAGGCAGCTGCTTTTAAGTCAGACTTGTTTCTGGCTTAGGATGTTGAGGTCTCTTGGTACCTCATGTCTGTCTCTGTAATGCCTTATGGCTTTGTTTAACAATAGATGTAGCACATGTTACTCGTTCAAAAAAAAAAAAAATGCTATTGGCGTTCAAGTGGCTGAAGGGGTTTAGATTTACAAAAATTGAGTCTTTGTGCAGTTTGTTGTGATTTTCTGCGAGTACTTTCACTCGTTTTAGTTTTGGAAGGGTTTTGGCTGGGTTAATTTACTGCCCTGTTTTTTTCTCTTCTCTCTCAAGATTACAATTTCATAGAAGGAATTTGTATTTGATTGAGTTTCTAGTTTCTGCTTGCGCCCATGGCCTCTAAGATATAATCCCTTAGCTTTAGTATATAAATGATACAACTTGGAGTCTTTAATCAGTTCAAAGATATATAACCATCACTTAATTGTGCTTCAGCGCCCAAAGGGAGCTACTCCCCTGGCCTACTATTAAATCTAGCTTCTTGATGCGCCACCATACATATATATTGACATCTGATGTATTAATTTGTTCATATTTGATTGTTGTTGTCTCTTATGTTTAATGATGCAAACAAGCTAGCTTTGTCAAACCGATTTGAGCTGTAGAAGCTTGAATTGGCTAAATTTAAATGCGTTTGATCTTTTGCTGAAATCCGAAACAAATTTGGATATCACTCGGTTCAACTGTTAAAATATTATATTTGTTCTTGAACAAGAAACCTAGGACAGATCACTTCTATCTACCTACACTAGGGAGGGGAGATTTAAGAAAAGAGAGAGGATCGATTAACTCCCTTGAGGTAGCCTGTGGACAAAGAACATTCAATAGAGCAAAAAGAATTTGAGACAGGATAAAACATACTTGTTCGAGTTTGATGATTAAAAAGCTTAGCTAGGCATAATTTTTCTTACCTTGATTCGTTTGCATCAACAGTACCTATGTATAACTAGTCCGTATGTTTTGTAAACCTTCTTATGTTTACAAAGAATGATAAAACATTCTTGTACGAGTTTGGTTACGTTGTAGCTTATTGAAAAAGCTCAGCCTTAATTAATTTCAGTTGCTTGATTCGTTTGCATCTACACTTATCTTGATCATGCACCTATATATGGACCTACACTTATCTTGATCATGCACCTATATATGGACAAGTAATAACTGGTTTACAAAGACTAGTGTTGGAACTGCACCAACAGCATTTATGCTAGCTATATGTTCCTCCCCCGGCCACCTTTCCCACCAATATCTGCTTATCCTCCACCTCCATATCCACAACCACCACAAACCTCACCCGGCCTATATATTATCCTCCAGGTAACATTCGTTTTATGGGCATACTTCCTGCTGCTAATATTTTAATCCATCACATGTACTAATTAAATTTCCGTGTTTTGAATCAGCTGGTCCTTATCCAGGAATCAGGATTAATGTATCCTCCACCACCATACTGAAAGGGCATCTGAAGCTTGTGATTACGGAAATGAAAGTAGACATCAAAAGTTGAATCCTTGGTGTACGTGGTTGTGTATGTATTTGGAAAGTGAATTCTTTCTGCATTGAAATGAAAATTAGGCAAGGGAATAAAATGAGAATTTCATTTTCATTTGGTACTTGTCAATTAAAAGGTTTCATTCTGGCTCTCTCTCTCTCTCTAACCACAATCACCTTTTCACCCTTAACAATTACAACGTACGCACTATAAGTCTATAACCTATAAATGAAATGAGAAACAAACAACAACTAGAAGAGGTAGAACACAGTACGAAGTATTAGGTTTAACAGTAATAGTCATTAGACATCTGAAAAAGAAGATTAATTTTTTTTTTATTATGTTTAAGTCATTAGTGTCCACAATAGTCAACGCTAATGATAGACTATTAGCGTTGACATCTATGTTGACGCTAAAGATAGACCTATCATTGTCGACATATGATATATGTGCTACAATCTTTAGTGTCGACCACATATGTCATATATCATTAGCGTTGACATATGTGACGCTAGTGGGTCATCATGAACATCAGTGTCAGAGCTTTTGGATCGACCTCATTAGCGTCGACGTGGGGACTTTTAGCGTTCACAAAATGCGATGCTAATGAGTAACTTTTTTGTAGTGCTATTCTATAGTGCATTTAAATAGGGAATCAAAAATTGGTTTAGTTTCCTAAATTGATCGAATAAAAGTTTAAGGGAAGCTGCTGCTCAATCAGAATTCTCTCAAATTATTTGACTGAATTTAGGCAGGTGATTGTAAGTGTCACGCCCCCGTTTTGGGATATAAGGGAAACACGAACTTGAGTACTAAAAACAAACATTTTAAATGGAAGCGTGCATTTACAACATATAAATTTAAAACTTCTTATTTTTAAACTTTTCTATTAATAATTCTTCACAACACTTTGAAATCTCTAAAAGAAACAAAACATACTATACAATACTAGGGTTTGGCCGGTTCATCACGAACTATCGCTCTCAGCGAGGTCTATGCCCTTACAAGGAAAAGACTTCGTCTTACTGTTGTCATCTGGAAAGGGGTGGAGGAAAAAGGGGTGAGTTCGACAACTCAGTAAGGAAAATACAACACCAGGGGAATAAAACATGTTATAAACCTTTATGCCATAATCTTTAGTCATGCATAATGACAGATTTATTCTACTCACTGATAAGAATTATTTTCACATATGATGAATTGCATAATGTAAATTGATTTATAACCTAAACCAATAGCATGTTGATTTTAATTTATTTTAGATGATTTAAGTGTTTTTGAGTATATTAAAATTTACGATGATGTTTAAAAGTATGAACATGATATGTGACTTTAGATTGAGTATAAGTTCAAGATTCAAGTTATGAATAGTTGTCTGAGAAGTGATATGCTAGGCTGTTTATGTTTTATAAGAAAACACATATTAAAGCATGCTTCATAAAGTGAAATGTATTGTTTTAGGACATGTGGCATGGCATATGAACAATTAAATAGAATTTGAAGAATATGAATAATGGTATAAGAATGACAGTTTATGCAGTTTAACAAAATGAACATTTAAACAGATTTTCTAATGATTTAGTAAATTCTTTTTATCAGTTTTCTCTTTAATCCTTTATCTGTGGTTTAACCCTTTATAGACTCTACACCGCCAATTCCCGTGAGCGGCGCACGTTGGCTTTGTCCAAAGGACCTATAGACTCAGCCTGTCGTCACAGAGAAGAGTCGCCGAGTTGGGGATCTTCCCTAGGTGAAGGCCAACCTCGGATGGTAGCACACACCGACTTACGGTATGCTTGCCATGCTACCCTATGGGTACCAATTCTAACTGTAGTAGTGCCTCAGGGTTAAACAATTACTGCACATGAACGTTTCTCTGTAATTCTGTAGGCTCCGCTATAACTGTATACTTTGCTTTAAAACTGTATGAGCCGCGTTCATAACTGTAGTCATGTGCAGAATTTAAAACTTTATAATCTCTTTTCTTTCAAAACTGTATTCTTGAATATATCATAAGCTTTAGAATACTCTATATTCAAATCTTTGAAATGCTCTATAATCATAATTTTCAAATGCTTTCTTTTTCATCATTGTAAGTATGCATAATTCTTAACTTTGAAATGCTTTTAATCATATCTGTGAGTATGCATAATTCACAATTTCTGAAATACTCTTAGTCTTAACTATAATTATGCATAAATCATAATTCTTAAAAATGCTCTTAACCAAAACTGTGATTTATGCTCAAAATTCTTAAACAATATCATATGAGTAATAAAGCTTGGCATTAAAATCACATGAGCAACGCTTTGTAAAATTCCCCAACACTTTTTCAAAAGATTTATAATAAAATCTTGTTGGGTTTTTCGGTGTTGTATTCCCTTACCTGAACTTTCCATTAGTGTCAGGGTCGAGCTTCTACCTAAATAAAACATAAGGATGAATTTAGCGGAGCGTTCTGAAATTCAATTCTAAGACTTGGACTAAATTATTCTATATATATATATACACACACAAAAATCTCTTTCCAAAATTAAAACATATAAGATTCAATTTTAGAAACAAAGTCTACAAATTCAACTAGATCCCAAACCCAAGACAAATCATCCCAAAAATCCTTCATAGTCAGAATAGTAACCATAACTCAATAGTCCCACCAAGCAGAATCATGCCCGCACAACCACACACCATCAATAATTAACTTCCAAATTCTTCCCATTTAGCCAAAATGGAATAATCAACCCAAATATCGAACAACTGGGTAATACTCAAAATCAGTACACATTCAACTATCAACACCACAACCCAAAACACTACCCACGGCTACTACCCCCACAAACGGTTAAATAGAAATTAAAGACTCCTAAAATTGATCAGTCAGTGGATCCTTATCCCCAAAATACAGCTTAAACACACACTGTCCGTTAACAACTAAAACTCCCAATAACAAGTTATCATCTAGATCCACACCCTGTTTACAATACACAGTAACGCAAGTAATAGAAATCCAACTCAAAATCATCAATATCATAAACACATAATCAGTCTACAATAATTCTAGCTTCCAAAATCATCATAACCCAGCTAATCAAAATACTGCTAACAGAGAACAACTAACCGGCTAGCAAGACTCAACAACAGTAGCCATAGCTCAAATCAGTTCTCTTGATCACATCACAGTCCATCAATATTAGGACATACCCATATACTCACAATTGGTTACACAGGTTCATCAAGAATTCAAACCCATATCACACCCGTATTGCCACTGCCAATCCCCCAGAAAACACAACAAGAAATATATTAATACTCAAGACAGGAATATCAACTCAGAAAAACCCATCATCACAGCAACTTCATAGAACACACGGCCACTTTACCCAACCAGTTAAACCACAACAGAGAGAACATTTATAAGCCATAAACCTTACGGGTTCTACCCAAAAACACACACACAATCAAATCTATGTCCAAAAATAGCAAAACACAAGATCAAACTCCAAGCTTTAACTATACAGATTAAATCCAAAGATTAACACCGAAAAACATCACACATACAAACAAGGATAACCCAGAATTTACAAGTGATTACCCAGAGAATTTCTGAGAAGACCCACCGGAAATCATCTCTGATTTTGCCGGAAAACGGGCTCGGGTCGCCAGAAAACGCACAGGAAGAACCGGGTCTTCCTCTCGGGTCTTCGGGTCACAGGGTCGAGTTCTGGGTCACAGGGTCCTCGGGGTTCGGTTGGGTTGCTGCACACAAGTCACGGCTCACCGGAAACAGCTACTGGGACCGCCGGACATGGAGGATCGAACCTCCGGAAGGATCGGGTCACACGGGTTCTCCCGGATTCGTCGGGTTTGGCTTGCGGGTCGCAGGTCCAAGCTCTTGGGTTAATGGGTTTTAGCCCACGGGTTCGTCGGAAATCGCATCACCGGCGTTCCCTGGTCTCGCCGGCGTCACCCAGCTCGTCCACCGGAATATCGGGTCCGATTTCCCGACTTCTCTCCCTCTCCGTTCGGTCTCTTTCTCTCTCGCCCAGACTCTCATCTCTCTCTCAACATCTCTCTGATCTCTGTCTCTATCTCCCGATTTCTGCTTCTCTCTCTCTCTCAATCTCCGGCTCTCACTCTCTGTGTCTCACTGTGTTCGTGTGAGAAGAAAGAAAGAAGAAGAAAGAAGGAAGAAGAACAAAAGAAGAAAGAAGAGAAGAAGAAATTAATAAGGAAAAACAACTTGCTCAGCAAGTTTATAAACTTAAGAGTTAAGTTTATTAACTTGAGTTAAAATAAAATATCTAGTTAACCCAAGTTAAGTTTTATCCTAATTAGATTAACTTGAGTTAATTTTTAAAAAAATCTAGTTAACCTATGGTTAAATTTTATCTAGTTAAATTAACTAGAGTTATTTTTTTTTAATAAAAGCTAATTATTAATAATATTAAGCCAATTAATAAATTTTAAAAAAAATCTGGGGTATTACAGTAAGAGACTATGTATGGGACCCGGATAAGTGGTTAGACAACCAAATTTTTATTTGGTCAGATGGATCCCATAAATAGTACTCTCTCACAATCATCTACCTAAATTCTTTCAAATTCGATCAAATAATTTGAAAAAATCGTAATCCGTTGCTGCTAGTGCTCTTATTAATCGATGACACCGATGACACATAAATAAGTCTAGGGCCTGTCATAAATAAGTCTAGGCCCAATTAATAAAAGGGTCCACTACTCTATAAAAAGGTGGTGCAATTTTTGCATATATTTCTTAAAAATATATAATATAAACTTTGCAGTGTATATATATATATATATATGTAGGAAGCACCACTCAATAACTCAATACACACACACTGTAATTAATATTATTACATTTGGTACGTACGTACTCCTTACACAAACCAGAACAATATATAATATATATTGAAAAGAGACAAGCTAGGAGCTAACTTTAATGCTCCATCTGGAAAAGCATGAGGAATTTAGCATGCATTATTTAAGGGTTAACTTTTCTTTTGCGTTTGCCGGCCGATTCTTCAAAGCTTAGCAATGGGGAGCGTGAGGAAGTTTGCACTTTTCAGGGAGCTGCACGGCAAGGTTTGGGTCAATTCCAAGGGAAGGGAGGAGGTTGGAGTTCTTGTAGGAGCAGAGACAGCGAAGGTCGGCGTTCGAGAGGACAGAGCAACAGTTGGCCGACGGCGGGGCAGGATTTGGAGGAGTCACCGCCGCCTTGCATGTCATTAGCCCAGAAACAGACACCTTGCATAAGGTTTGAGCGTTGGAAATATTGGCAACAAGCAGCAGTACTACTACTGTCACGACAAAGAGCTTCTTGACGGCAGCCTCCATTAATATCTACCAAAGAGATATATATATATATATATATATATATATCTCTTTGTCTCTATTTTAAGGCGTACGTTCTGGGTTTTGGGATCTTTGGACCTGCTGTTCTTATATATAAGCAATGAATGAATGGTGGAAGGAGTAGGTAACCCGTGAATGTACAGAACTAGGTAAAAGTCCACGGCCCGTGACACCACAGTCGTATGAGAGGATGCCACCAATAAATTGACTACAATTATTTGACTCAATTTGATAGGATTAGGAGATAGATGATTCTTCGAAAAATGATTGTTATACAATTTTTGACATAAATCTCGTCCAACTTTACCTAGGTCACAATTTATTTTTATTTTAACATTTTTTTCTTTTAAAAAAAATGATCTAACATTTTTCCCGACAGTGGTTTTATCGTTTTTTGAAAAAGAAAAGAAAAAGAGCTTTCGATTAAGCTAAAGTTTGGACAAGAATTGTGTCAAGAGTTGTATATCAATCATTTTTCTAAACGATATATCACAATCATTTATTTAAATTTTCTCAAATTCAATCAAATAATTGTAGTTAATTTATTGGCGGCATCCGATCCTCTCATACTACTGTGGTGTCACGGATTATTATTGTGTACGAGTAGATAAATATGGGCCTACTGCGGGCATGCGGATAAGTTGCTGATTTTGTTTTACTTCTTTTTTTCCTCTTCTTTGTCTTTTTTAAGCACCAATCGAGTGGCTTCTTCTAACATTCCACTACGAAATTTAATCATTTAAATTGCCGTTGTTATTGATCCATAGCGGCAACAATTCATGGCCGCCATTGATAATTTTTTTGTGTGTCAACGCTAGAGTAATTAGAACAAGTACAAAATGTCGTCATATATCACTAGCGACGAACTGTTTGTCGCCGCTAATGCCCTTTAAAAAAAAAATAGTTTTTTTTTTTAAATAAATTCAACATCTGCCTATGAAGCCCCCGTCATTGTTCCCGAACATAACTATAAAACCCTATAAATAGCTCATGATGAATCAAGAGAAACTAGAAAAATAAAATAAAATAAAATATAACAATCAAACATGCTTAACATTGAGAGGGAGTGATTGACGGACAATATAATGAAAAACCATAGCTAGAATGATAATTAAGCAGCATAACTATTACAATATGCATGTACATGTTACATGAAAAACATAATATATCTATTAATTATCTAGGCTTTGAGAAAAGTATAAGGGTGAGATAATTAAGCTCCAAAACTGAATTCTATTCAGCTTGGTTCGAACTAGCACTTAACATTCTGAGAGCATTCCTAGTAGCCTTACCAAATTTTACTCACAAAAGTAGCTAAAAATCACTTTTCTCTATTCTGGTGAGCCACTTTTTTAAAATACCCCCCAGCAGCCTTACTATTTTAACTATTCACTATCACTATTCCATTTATTTATTTATTCAGATATCTTTATTCTTTCTCTACTTAATTAATCTGTTTATATAAGAAGCTACCATATATCTTCATCTTGAGATTATATCATTGCTAAAAAATTCAAGAAAGAAAAAAAAAAAAGATAAATGAAAGAATCATAAAGTTTATGTCAGGGATAAATAAATTACCTTCATGTCCATGAAATAAGACATCATCGTGTGAGAGAGTGAGAGATGGAGAAGAAAATAGGAGAAGAAAAGAAAAAAGTGTGCTGTGATTATGTGAGAGAGAAATGAGAAACAAAATTAGTGAAAGAGTTGGTGAGTGAATATTACTCATCAAAACTTTTTGGTTAAAGTGGTGAGGCTGCTGAAAGTGATTTTTTAGTGTTTTCATCAAATTGGCTCATCAAAACAGCTAAAAAGCTATTTTAGTGAGGCTACTAAGAGCATTCATAGTAGCCTCATCAAATTTTACTCACCAAAACAGTTAAATATCACTTTTCTCTATTTTGGTGAGCCACTTTTTTAAAATTCTCCCAGCAGCCTCACAATTTTAACTATTTATTATTACTATTCCATTTAAATAATATTTTTTCATATTTCTTTATTATTTCTCTATTTAATCTTTTTACAAAGAATCCTTCATGTCCATGAAATAAGGACATTATCGTATGAGAGAGATGGGAGATGGGAGAAGAAAATGAGAGAAAAAAGAAAAAAAAAGTGTACTGATCATGTGAGAGAGAAAGGTGAAACAAAATTGGTGAGTGATTTGGTGAGTGAATATTACTCATCAGAATTGGTGAGTAATTTCACTCATCAAAACTTTTTGGTTAACATGGTGAGGCTGTTGGGAGTATTTTTTTAGTGTTTTCATCAAATTGACTCACCAAAATAACTAAAAAGCTATTTTGATGAGGCTACTAGGAATTCTCTAATAAAAGAATACTCTCAGAAAAGAACATGCACGACTGTCAAGAGTCTTCATACTACCTGAACAGATAAGTACACCACTCAAGATGTCTTCGCGACTATATATGATGATGGGATCATTCGAAAACATAAAAGATAAGAGATAGGAGTATAGTATGGTATGACAAACCGTCAATTCTCATACTCATTGAGAAGAGCCTCTATTGCAAAGAGTATATACCCCTCGTCCTGTTGCTGCATCTCTGCCTAGATATCCTAATTTATAAAAATTAAAAAAAATAAAATTAGGAATTTTAAATCACATCCAGGACCAAATTCTATGGAAATCAGTGATTTCATGGTGCATGTGTTGTATAAAAACCACACTAAGTAATATTTAACAATGAGTTAAAAAATCATAACCAGGACAAGTCCAAAAATCTCGTCCTAGTCAGTAGAGGTTGTGTTCATATCATCAAGCAAGTTGGAAATTTATAAGAATAATAGCTACAATTGTTTTTTCTTTTTTTTTTTTTTTCCAACCAACCAACCAACCATCTCTCTCTCTCTCTCTCTCTCTGTGTATATATATATATATATATACTTGACTTTGATAAACATGTCAAGGGAGGTTCACTAACTCAAAGATCTTCAAGCAAAAATTGTCTGAATCTTTTAATTTAATACAAACCAAAATTGTTCGATTATTTTATTATAATACAAAAAAAAAAACTACCAAAAATCAGTTCATCCCAACTATGAAGTTATTTCTAAGATCCCTCAAACGGTGTCATGGCTTCATTCACCTCCAATCAAGCTCCATCCAAATAGGAGTGTACAACCAGTTGCTGTTATTTCCTCATAACTGCAACTGCAATCGAGGTGCCCGATTATTCACTTTTAAATAACCGCAACCGCAATCGGTTGCAATTATTAGCAACTGGCAATATATCTATTAATTATCTAGGCTTTGAGAAAAGTATAAGGGCGAGATAAGCTCCAAAACTGAATTCTATTCAGCTTGGTTCAAACTAGCACTTAACATTCTAAGAGTATTTCTAGTAGCCTTACCAAATTTTACTCACAAAAGTAGCTAAAAATCATTTTTCTCTATTCTGGTGAGCCACTTTTTTAAAATACCACTCAGTAGCCTCACCATTTTAACTATTCACTATCACTATTCCATTTAAATATTTTTTTTTATTTTTTTTCCAGATATCTTTATTCTTTCTCTACTTAATTAATCTTTTTATATAACAAGCTACCATATATTTTCATCTTGAGATTAGATCATTGCTAAGAAATTCACAGAAGTTTTCATTTGCTTATCAACCAAATTCAAGAAAGAAAGAAAGAAAAAAGATAAATGAAAGAATCACAAAGTTTATGTCAGAGATAAAGAAACCTTCATGTCCATGAAATAAGGATATCGTCGTGTGAGAGAGGTGGGAGATGGGAGAAGAAAAGAAAAAAAGTGTGTTGTGATTATGTGAGAGAGAAATGAGAAACAAAATTAGTGAGAGAGTTGATGAGTGAATATTACTCATCAAAACTTATTGGTTAAAGTGGTGAGGCTGCTGGAAGTGATTTTTTAGTATTTTCATCAAATTAACTCATCAAAATAGCTATTTTGGTGAGGCTACTAATATAAGAATACTCTCAGATAAGAACATGCACGGCTGTCAAGAGTCTTCATACTACCTGACCAGCCATAAGTACACCACTCAAGATGTCTCCATGACTAGGGCTGTAAACGAGCCGGTCCGAGTCGAGTTTTGGCAATCCCGGACCGGCTCGTTTTAAGGAGAATTTAAACGAGTCGATCCCGAGCTCGAGCCGGGCTTAAGGACCTTTGTCCGGGATCGACTCATTGAGGTAATACCCTAATTCGGGACCGAGCTCGGGACTATTAAGTCAGTCCTCATGAGTTGATCCGAGTGCTCGACTCGCTCGAGTCGACTCAAACTCGGATCAAACCCAAAAAGTTGTCTATGGTTCGATCTGAGCCCGAGCCCGAGCTTTGGGTTCAGGGCTCGGCTTGTCTAGCCCTAATTGGGTAGCTCGGCCCAATTAGGGCTCGTTTAGCGTTAGCAAAAATTATCAAAGCTCAAATTGAAGAACACAGATTCTAAAGATCTCAGATTCTCAAATATCAATTTACAAACTACAGAAATGAAAGAATTATGCTCAAATAAAAAACTTATCATACACCCAATCGTCACAAAACCACCGCACAAAGGCCTGTGACCGCTAGAGACGGCTACCCCGATATGCTCTGTGGCCGGAGACCACACAGCGGTGGACACAACACCAAAGCCAGCACCGAAGACCCACAAACAACCTTCCTCAGATTCATGCTTACACCGTCGATTCACCCCAGTGACAGCATGCCGACACTCCCCTAGGCCAAAGACAGCGTCCACTGCTACCACGCGTCGCGGTGGACACCAACGCGCCAACACTACCGCACAGAGCGGAGCTCAGAGCTCTCTCTCTCTCTCTCTCTCCCTCCCTCTGCGTTTCGTTTCTTCTCCACTTCTAGAGTATCTTCTTTTCTTCTTCGTTTTTTTATTTATTTTTTGGTACCTTGTCTTTTCTTCTTTCTTATCTTCGCGTGACTAGGTGTAAAAGAAATGAAGGGTGTGGATTTTGTCTTGAGATTCAACAGTTGGGCGAGGCCTTGGGAAATGAAAGGGTGCGTGTAAAAATCAGACTTTGGGCAGAGGGAGAATTAAAGACGCGAGTGGAGGCCAGTTGGAATGTGCAGCAGTGTGACTTGTGAGTGTGTGACAGAAGGAGAAGAAATATCTTCTCCCACATTCAGCCACAGCCATAGCAACACACGTGGCTGTGGCATTATCATTAAAAAAAAAATTACAATATATACCAACACGGCAAAGAAAAGTACAACGTCATTGGTGAATTCCAATTCAAATGAAAAATTATTTGTATATTCTAAAAGTTCAACATCATTGGTGAATGCCAACGTCATTATCATCAGTGAATGGTGAAGATATAACCATATAATACAATTATTTGTATAATTATTTTTGAAATAATAAATAATATTTTTAATAAATTATGAATTTAAATGAAAAATGAAAACAACTACGAAGGTTATATGATATGTTTTATTATATTCTAATTTAGTAATTTAGGCACTATTTTTGTAAAATATTGTTAAAAAAAATTAATATGAAATACTAATTAAATAATTTAGTTTATTGTACATGTATTTCTTCAATTATTAGAGTACTTTCAAGTAACATGATAGACAAACTACATAATTTATTTTTATTCTATTATTATAATTTGAAATAGCTAATTTTCTTCAATTTAAAATCTTATTACACACATATACAAAATACATACATATATAATACATATTACTTATATATATATATATATGCAAATTTAACATTACAATATAATCATATATATATGTTTAATCATTTTTTCTTTTAATAAGCGAAGTTCAACATGTGAAATATTTTAATTAAAATTAAGTAAACTGTGATTATTTTACTATAATATCATGCTAAATTATCAATTATTCTAAAAGCTTAATCTTGAAGAAAATTGTAACATATTACTAATAAATATAATATATTCACTAGTAACATAGTAACTAGTAGTCTAGTACTAACATATTAATTATGATGTAAATGATAACTACTAACATATAAGTTTAACATATTATAATTATTAACTAATAAATAGTCACATATTAACTAGTAACGTATAAGTCTAACATATTATAGTTTTAATTAGGGAAAAATCATATTTAGTCCTTAGGTTTTTATCTTATTTGAATTTAGTCATTGAGTTTCTAATTTCAATAAAATCATCCTTAGATTTTGCACACATTTTAAATAGGCCCTCTGTTACTTTTTTCCCTCAAAATTAATAGTTTGGCATATTTTATATGTATTTCAATTGACAAATTAGCATTCATATCAACACTTAATCCAAATGTCATGTCATAAGTGACAAGTCATTCATTAAAATAAGAAAAAAAAAAAAAAAGACCCAACTCTATAAACAAAAATCATCTTCTTCGTCATCCTAATCTTCTACATTTGTAACATTATATGGAAAACCGTTAATTTTGATGGTCACATGGATATTGACATTGTATTGAGTGCTGAAATGAATCCTAGCGTATCAAATGAAACCATGTGACAAATGAAAAACTGTTAACTTTGACGGTAAAGTAATAAAGAGATCAATTTGAAACTTTGGCAAAAACCTAAGAATCTTATTTTTAAAATTGAAAACTTAAGGACTAAATCCAAATCAAATAAAAATTTAAGTGCTAAATAAAATTTTCCCTATTAATTAACTGCTAACATATTATCTAATAAAGTGTCACATATTGACTAGTAAAAAAATAACTAGTAGTATAGTGCTAACATATAAGTGGTATACATGATAACTCGTAACATGTAAATTTAACATATTATAATTAGTAACTAGTAACATATAAGTCTAACATATTATAAATATTAATTAGTAAACATATCAACTAATAAATAATAACATATATATTAGTAACTGTAACATATTCACTAGTAACATATAAATCTAACATATCACAATTTTTAACTAATGCAAAAATATTAAGTATTAACTAATAACTTGTAATATATTAACTAATAAGTTATAACTATAAACTATATATATATATAATATATAATATATATATATATATCAAAATAACCTATAGGTTATAGTTAACTTAATGAGCCCTGGTAACAATTTACCATACAAAAAAAAAAAAAAAAAAAAACCTATACTTAGTAAATTAATAAGCCTTAATAGTTAATAACTTAATATATATTAATTTAGTTAATATGTTAGCATGTTAATAGTAATGTATAACACACACATATATAATAATATAAATAATATACATATAAATATTGAGTAACCTATAGTTAACTATATTTACTTAGTATACATTAATTAACTTGATAATATATTAGTTTATGAACTACACAACTAGTTAGTGTATATATAATACAGTAACTAATAGTCTAGTAATATTAGTTAATATTATATACGTTAATGTTAATCTTAAACTATAATAGTTTGTATATAATGCTACACAATAACAAGCTAGCAACATAATTACATATTAACTAACTCTCTTATTAATTACATTCTATGTTATCTAATCTAGTAAATATTTACTAAGTTATTATCATGTATTTATTCGATATATTAATATTTATGATAATCATTAATGATTAAGTTGTATTATATTCACCTTTTTTATATTATGTAAATCACAATATCATTGTTGCACTTGCATACATTCATACATACATTAAAAAACTAAATATGGTATTAGCATGAATTTGTATACGTACATTATACTTACATTACATTATCCACATATAATTTTATAGTACTTATGAATTATGTGATCCAACGATTTCTAAGAGTCTAATGATAAATCTCAGATCATATATGTGATTATATCATATGATCATATGGCGCAATGCTAAATCATTGGTTACTTCAATATTAATCACTTAATTTAATAATATATGAATCACATTGTCATTGTACTTGCATATATTCATACATACATCAAGAAACTAACTAACTAACTAACTAACTATATATATATAAAGTATATATGCTTGTGTGACATTATATAGTTATAATATTATACTTATAACTTATGAATTAAAAAAAAAATCATATGATATGAATTATTTATAATAAATAAGAAGTAATGAAATATGATAATATAGATATAAATATTAAATAACCTATATAAATACCTACTTATATCTCTCTATAACCTATTTTCTATAGATATATATATATATATATATATATATATATATATATCGAGCTAGCGAGTCGGGCAATCGAGCCGAGCGAGTCGGGTCCTTAACGGGTCGAGCTCGTGAGCCCCGTCGAGTTATGTCGGATATGTATCACTAACTAATCGAGCGGGTTTCAACAGTGCCGAGCTCGAGCTCAGATCGGGTTAGATCGGGCGGATACCGAGCGGGACCTCGAGCCCGGCAGGCTCGCTTACAGCCCTATCCATGACTATATATGATGATGGGATCATTAATTCAAAAACATAAAAAGATAAGAGATAGTAGTATGGTATGGTATGGTATGACAAACCGTCAATTCCCATACTCATTGAGAAGAGCCTCTGTTGCAAAGAGTATATACCCCTAGTCCTGTTGCTGCATCTCTGCCTAGATATCCTAATTTATAAAAATTAAAAAAAAAAAAATTAGGAATTTTAAATCGCATCCAGGACCAAATTATATGGAAATCAGTGATTTCATTGTGCATGTGTTGTATAAAAACCACACTAAGTAATATTTAACAATGAGTTAAAAAATCATAACCAGGACAAGTCCAAAAATCTTGTCTTGGTCAGTAGAAGTTGTGGTCATATCATCAAGCAAGTTGGAAAATTTTATAAGAATAATAGCTACAATTGTTTTCTTCTTTTTTTTTCAACCAACCAACCATCTGTGTGTGTGTGTGTGTGTGTGTGTGTGTGTGTGTGTGTGGTGGTGTGTGTGTGTGTGTGTGGTGTGTGTGTGTGTGTGTGTGTCTATATATATATTTATATACTTGACCTTGATAAACATGTCAAGGGAGGTTCACTGACTCAAAGATCTTCAAACGAAAATTGTTTGAATCTCTTAATTTAATACAAACCAAAATTGTTCGATTATTTTATTATAATACACAAAAAAAAAAAAAACTACCAAAAATCAGTTCATCCCAACTTTGAAGTTATATATTCCTAAGATCCCTCAAACGGTGTCATGGCTTGATTCACCTCCAATCAAGCTCTATCCAAGTAGGGGTGTACAACCAGTTACGGTTATTTCCTCATAACTGCAACTGCAACCAAGGTGTCCGATTATTCACTTTTAAATAACCGCAACCACAACTGGTTGCAATTATTAGCAACTGGCGATTATGCGATTATTAAAAATCGGTTATTAACCGTTAACCGCGCTTCTCATAAATTGTTGATTTTTTTTTCTTTTAAAATTCAACCATTTAAAATTCAATGCTAAATGAAGAGAACCTCATAGCCCTTCTTTTTCAGCTTCTCAAGGAATTGAGAGTTTTCCACAACCTTCTTGCTTTCACCGATGATGTAATAGATATCCCTATTGCCCTCCTTCATCCTAGTCACATCGCTCTTGGTTGAGTGGTAACGGAGGAGCTCAGCAAGCTTTGTTTTGTTCTGGGAATCCTCATGGATACCGAGTTTGAGGTTCTTAGACAAGGGTGCAAACTCGAACTCGAATCGAGCTATGAAATGTGTGTTCAAGCTCAGCTCGTTTAAAACTCGGGCGAATTTGAGCTTATTGAGAATGTTATTCGAGTCGAACCGGGTACTGGAGAAGCTCGACTTATCTAGAGCTGGAGCTAGACTATTAAATTTTTTAATGTGTAATCAAAACGGAGTTCAAGCCCGAATTTGTGAACGACCTCTATACATTTATTTCTAACATAAAATATAATATGTAACTATATAAAGTATATTGTAAAATATAGTACATAACTACTATCTATAATTAATAAATTAACAAGGTGTTATTATATATAAGTAGAGAGTATAAACTATGGTATATGTATAATGTAAGCAAGTAGTATGTTTAATATACTCTGTATAACTAAGTAACTATAGTATAAGTATAATATATAACTATTGTTAAGCATGTGTGTATGATCATATATGTATGTTTTTTTTTTTTGATAATATATGTATGTTTATATATATATACACACCGCGCGCGCACACACACACACACACTAACTAACTATTAATAACTTAATATGTTAGTTTAACATACTAAATACTATTATCAAAATATTATAATTAATATGTAACACTATATTTACTTAGTTAGTATACTATATGCTTATTTAATGTGTGTATATATATATATTTTTTTATTTCTATCAAAATGACCTATAAACTATAGTTAACTATTATATATATATATATAAAACATACATAAAAATATCGAGTAACATATAGCTAATTATATTTACTTAATATATGTTAATTAACTAGATAATATATTAGTTTATGAACTAACTAGTTAGTATGTTAACTAATACACACACATATAAACATTAAGTAATATATATAACATATATTACTTAATTACTAATATATATAACTCATTTTTAGTGCGTGTGTGTGTGTGTATATATATATATACATATACAAGAGATATGGACGAGCTAACGAGTCGGACTAACGAGCAGGGCGAGCGATTTGGTCGAACTTTAAACAAGCTGAGCTCGTGAGTTCCTATCGAGTTTTGTCGAACAAATTGGGTATGTATCACTTACTAATCGAGCGAGTTTCTACAGTATCGAGCTCAGCAAAAATTGGGATAAACCGAGTGGGTATCGAGCAAATTGTCAAACAGATTGCTTTATTTATAGCCCTATCTGCACAAGCCATATAAAATTATGTTAAATACACCATGCAAGTAAGTTAATTATTCATGTTCTTCATTAATAAAAATAATGATTATGAAATAAACGTTTCATTTACTTACATGGAGCCTCTCACATTTTGGTTCACAAAAGATCAATCTTTCCTTATGTGGGTATCCTTATAGAGCTCGGTAGAATCGGGACTTCTTCCCCTCTTTCTTTTCTAAACATTAATGCATTTAATTAACGTATACACTAAATACCGTTCCACTCTATATTAATATTATGCTATGAAATTCTTACCTTTTTATAAACCACATTGACGAATGAGCATGTGCCAGCTATGTGATTCATTTTCAATAAGCCTTTATTCATTGTATTCCGTTTCGACCGTTTCGGAGGAATTTCAACGAAACAATATTTTTTTTCCTTTAAAATTTGTTATAGTTGTATGCAAATCGTATTAATTTTAATTATTTATTGAAATTAGGGATAATTACACTTAACCCCCCTGATTTATCCACGGTGTAGCGATTTACCTCCTAATGTACCAAAATTGGTACATGACCCCCCGAACTTGCCAACGTGTGGCAAAATCAACCTTTCGTCCAATCGATCGTGACTTGGGGAGGGTCTCTGTCTTAAACGGTCACGTGACTTGCACGTGACCGATTTTCCGTCCAAATAAACGGTCGATTGGACGGAAGGTTGATTTTGCCACACGTTGGCAAGTTCGGGGGGGTCATGTACCAATTTTGGTACATTGGGGGGTAAATCGCCACACCGTGGATAAATCAGGGGGGTTAAGTGTAATTATCCCTTGAATTTAATAAAATATATTTATCTTCCATGTATCTGAATCAAATTAGTAAGGCTGAGCATGGGGAGGGAGGGGGGGGGGGGGAATGCCTCTTTTTTGGCCCCGTACCCCGCTAAAATCCCCATGTATTCGTGCTGGGCGGTTGGGGATGGGGCAGGTATTCGTGGGTATAGAGGTTGCTGCATAAATTGATAAATTATGCAGAAATTTTCAATACTAATCTCTCTTTCAAAGACAAAATATACATAGCATTATAGCAATATTCAATATAGGCTATAACATACACTAACACTGCAACACATCACACACAGAAGCAACAAACAAGAGCAAAGTTGAAGAAATTTAATGATGAAACTAACAATATAGCATACTGTTAGTGTCAGTGTTAGTGTATTCTGAAGAAATTTAATGATGAAACTAAGCAACTAACAATATAAACTGTTAGTGTATTCTCCTCTTTCTGGACATATGTTTTTGTAGATATTATGAACATTTCCAATGCCAACACTGATTCCTCCAAAAATACCTGCAAACCCAAACAATAAACACAATAAAATACAAGTTTATAGTTTACTTCAAAGATTAAGAATAAACACAATACAAGTTTACAGAAAATACCTCCGAAGAAGATGAAGATTGGTTGTTGGTGGAGGCTAGTTTTTGGTGTTGAAGAAGATGAGGATCGGTGGCTTGGCGCGATGGCGCTTCCAGGGGACCAGGGGGGCTGCGGGACGTATGAACTATGGACCGTATGGTGCGGCCGTGCGGGTGTAGCGCTGTGCAGAGACTGGAGAGGAGTAGAGGACTTAGTTTTAAGTTTGCTAGGGTTAGGTTAGCATGCAGAGAGCCAGAGATTTTTAAGTTTTCTTTTCCTTTTATTTTTTTAATTATGTGGTGCAAGTGCGGGGCAGGGACCCGAGAATTTTTAAGAGCCCCCCCTGCGCAGCCCACACATCATCGTGTAGGGGGCCCAAATAAAGGCCGTGGCCCGCACCAAGAGTGCGATTTTGCTGTTAGATTGGGCGGGGTGGGGCGGTTCCTTCGGGTCAGGGCGGGTATCTGCGGGTATTGCTCACTCCTACAAATGAGTTACATATTGTTTCCCATTGATTCGGATGAACTCCATTCAGAACATTTTCCCTCACAACAATCTTAGACGTGGCCATCAACGCAACATCCTTCATATCAACGCCTTTAAATTAATTCTTTTAGTGTTTCTTGTCCATACTCGAGCAAATCCTGGATTAGGCACGTTCCATTTTTAGACATACAACGTTCTTATGCTAATTGCGACTCATGTTGAACTTGAAGAAGCCATGAGACATAATAATTAAGAAAAAATGGTCAAAACTTTATCACGTTATTTATAGTAAGTAAAATTACCTCAAACATTGAGAGTCGTATCTCAATATGTTTAACTACTTGTCATTTGAGACATTGGATCAACAATCATGATGGAGTTCACACATGTTGTTAACAAGCTCACTTATCTTAGATGCAAACTACAATGCATTCTCGCCAACAGGTGCCCGCATGTTGTCAGGGATGTCCATAGCAACGGACCATGCTTACGTACCTGCACATCCAACTTATTACACTTGCTCTTACCCTTGTCCGTCTGACGAACATGCTAGCTTTTAGGCAAAACATGATAACGTAGGTAGTTATATTTTGCATAGTAATTTGTAAAATTTCTATAACAAACCCAAAGAAAACAAAAAATATCATTTAGCAGACATATAATCCATATTCACTTACATGAAGCAGTAGGGACGACTCCTTGTGAATCCAACCTTGCTGCTAAGTTCATGCCTTCATGGGATCAGAATATTCACGACAAGTATGGCCCTCCATCACTGCGCGGGAACCGGCAAGCACATATGTGTATTGCCAACTATAGAATCGAGAGACTGCCTATCAGGCTCATCAATGTGGCCCTGACTTGGGCCTTGGCCTTGATCTCAACCATGGCCTTGGCCTTTACGTCAACCTTAGCTTGGTCCTGCTCTTACAGTGTCGCGTTGTCCTCTCTCCATTTATATGATCAATCTGCTGACAGCTAAAAAAAAAAAAATTAGACCAGACATATAACAATAATCACGCTACTAATTAATTGTGAATTTTTTTCACACAAATAATTTAGTTCACTACGCATAGAGTATTTACAAAAAACACTACCAAGCATTATAAAATATGTTAATACACTTTGTACATACCCTAAAAAGTGTGCATACGTTCAACATATATCATCATCAGAGTTCAGATTTTGTGTCACTATTGCTTAGAGGTGATTGTTCGTCTTCAGAGTCCTCTTATGTTCAGAGCCTGTATCATCATTGCTAGATAACTATTCTTCATCATTAGAGTATGCATCATGGCCCTCATACGACAGGTTATCGTAAAGCTTCCATCAAGTTGCACATATAATTCATTAATAGCTATTGTCGCGCCGTCTCTACATAACAGAGTAGAGTTTTCAACATTTGATTCAACAACAAGGGCAACATTTCTCTTAACACATTCACGTTCCTGGTAAAACTCATCGTTGATTCATTGGTAGACTTCTTGGTTATCTCCCTCTAGTACTCTTGGAATTTTGTATGTGTTTCTATTTGTCATCTTATGCACCACTTTCCAGTTACCACCCAATTTGGGATCATCCAAGTAAGATACCGGTGAAGCTGGGCATGCTGAGATGTAAGGGTTGGCCTCACTCCATTTATGAGAAGTATTTACAATTATAAAGCCTTGGTCCGTTTGTATTCTCCTAGTGCGTACTCCCAATGTCCCACTAATAGCATTCAAATACATACACGTGATTTGGGCCTGATTACTCTACAGGAAAACCAACATAGCCCACAAGTGATATTGGAGAGGGCCCATGAGATTGATATTAAAAAAATAAAAAACTTCCGTTTGAGGGGAAGTGTAGCAATATGGTGATAGACTCACACATGAATGGGAGATTGTTGAGTGTACATGTGTGAATAAAAGGTTTTTGTCACACATTGCTAAGATGTAAGAAGAATGAATGGTTTATCTAGCATAGTTAAGCCCAAACCTAAAGGCTTAAGCTTTTGGATTGTGTGGTATCTTAACATGCTATATTATGGGCTCACTAAAAAGACTCCCTAAGGTACCAATCTCCCTAACAAGTGGTATCAAATTCAATGGTGGTGTACGTTACGGTGGAGTGGCGAAGGCCCCTACAAAGTTCCCTAGAGTAAAGAGAAAAAAGTGCAAGGTGCGAGCATGAATGTGCGTCCTTTGAGTGAAGAACGAAAAGGTTCATGGCATGGGCTTGACAAGGGTTTCTGGAGTAGGAACAAAGGCGCAAGCTGTGAGCATGGACGAGGGTCTTTGGAGTAAGGACAAAGATTTATGACACTGGCAAAAAAGATGGTCTATGGAGTAGGGACAAAGGTGTGTGGCACAGGTAAATCCACATAGCCCACAAGTAATCTTGAAGAAAGGCTCATAAGATTGATAAAGCTTCTGTTTGAATTGGGGGGGGGGGGGGGGGGGGCAGGGTATAGCAATGTGGCGATGGGCTCATACATGAGGGAGAGATTGTTAACTATACATGTGTGAGTGTAAAAAGGTTTAAGTCCCACATTTGAAAGATGTAAGAACTGTGAGTGATTAATATAGCATGGTTGGCTCAAACCCATAAGCTTAAGGTTTTGGGTTATACAGTGTCTTGACATGCTATGTTATGCGCTCACTAAAAAGACATTTCAAGGTATTAATTTATTTCCACTCTCACAATTAGACCATTAAAAAAAAAGAGAAAATACTATATTGCCATTAGAGTTTGACATTTTATTAAATCAATCCTTAATATTTGATTCATGATCAAATCACTCTCTTTGTCCCACTTTCATTAACTTTCTAAAATAATGCCACATCATACCCAATATATAGTATTCATACATGTGTACATTACACAATCAACTTCACCATTATAGTCACATGCCATTATAAATTGCTACGTCAATGATACGTCACTAAAAATGTCCCTTCATTAAAAAGTTTCTTACTAGCAAA
Organism: Alnus rubra; assembly: GCA_028654335.1. Classification (NCBI taxonomy): domain Eukaryota; kingdom Viridiplantae; phylum Streptophyta; class Magnoliopsida; order Fagales; family Betulaceae; genus Alnus; species Alnus rubra. The sequence continues at coordinate 2,654,982 of JAJPGS010002212.1, forward strand.
TTACTAAATTTGTTGTACATCGTCCGGACGGGATGGCACATCGTCCGGACGGTCGCACGTCTGCTGCAAGTAATTTCCTTATAAGGCTTCGCGCATCCGGACCATGGGGGATGAACGTCCGGACGACTGAACTTCAATACACAATTTCCATATCTGCTATGCGCGCGTCTGGACCATGAGAGGAAGTCGTCCGGACGGTTGAAGTAGAATCAGTAATTTCCATATTAGTTGCACGCGCGTCCGAACCAAGGCTGACTGACGTCCGGACGGTGATATTTGAATTGCGATTCTTGCGTTTAGGAGACGCGCGTCCGGACGGGATACTACATCGTTCGGACGGTTGAACTATCTTTCCTTTATTGAAACTTGGAAAGAATCTGAGACTGGTCGAGTACCGAGAGGCGTCCGGACGGGCTACTGAGACGTCCTGATGGATGCAAGCTGGATAGAAACTTCTCGACTCAGTGGAGGGTCCGGACGGATGATGCTTGGTCTGACTGGCGTCCGGAAGGTATGGCACGTTGTCCGGACGAATGGAACAGTGGTCAAATGTGCGTCCGAACGGGATGGCTTGATCGTCCGCATGGCTGACAGGGAACCAAATTCTTCGATCTTTCACTCGGTGCAAAGTCTTCTGAGAGTGCTCTGAATAGTGGAATCCCTGTTTACAGCATCTTTACACACACAAGTGATTTTGTCCAAACACAGAATGAGGCCAAAATACTAACCCTCATAATAAGGACTGTCGTCCGGACTATTGCAATTCTTCTCCACGTTTGCCTTATCAAGGACAGTATCCGGACGGATGCAACTGTCTTCCCATATCTGTGACTAAGAAGGAAATCTGATTTCTTGTTGAACTCTAATGAGTGTCCGGAGGTATTGCTGAGACGTCCGAACGAATGCAACCTTGAACAGTTCAAACTTCTGGACACTGATGGGTGTCCGGACGCATATATGGGCCCTCCGGACGAAAGCTTGGGATCTTACTTTTTTGACTAGGAATCTGCACAAAATCTTCTTTGAATTTCTTGAAGCACATTTCTAAAATGAAGACTATAAAATAAACGGCATCCTTGATTATGTAGTAAAATTACATAAAAGTGATTTTGTCAAACAAAATGTAGCCAATCACAAACTAACAAACTTCTCATTTGGCCATTATGGGACAAAAATTACTTGACTGGTTTAAAAATACATTCCCAGTCCAAAACAAAAAATACTCCACTTTTTTGTCTAAAAAAGACAAAGGGTAAACAGAGTATTAAAAAACCACAAATACTCCCCCTTAAAGTCTCAACAGGACAAGGGTAAACATAGTATAAAATAAAATCCAGAGTTATAAAAGTTTTACAATAATCCAAGACGGAAAAAAAAAAAAAAAATTGTCTCAAAATAAATCAAAAACACCAAAACAAAAACAATCAATCCTCATCAGGATGATGATGCTTAAGACACTCATGGATGTCGAGTTGACATTGCTCAACTCGAGTGTTGATAGAGTGAACCTCCCGCTAAATAGAGCTGATATCTTCCTGCATAGAACTTGTTAGTTTGTGGTTGGCTGCATTCTATTAGAAAAAATAATTTCTATGTAATGATGCTTATTAAACAAGGACGCTGTTATATCCAGAGTCTACACTTCTGTTATGTACTTCAAGAAGACTTTGTGCAAAATTCAAGACAATGTAGTTCAAGTCCCTTGCATCCGTCCGGATGACGAGAACTTTCGGTCCAGACTTCTATCTGTGTCCAAAAGCTTTGAATTGTTCCCGGTTGCATCCATTCGGATGTCTCAGCAACACGTTCAAATGCTCTTCAGTGTTCGACAAGTAAAATGATTTCCTTTCTAAACGCAGATATGGGAAGACAGCTGCAACCGTCCGGACAATGTGGTTATTTTGTTCGGATGTTATCCTTGATAAGGCAAGCCGCGCAGAAGACATTCAACCGTCTAGACATCAGTCTACACTATCTGGACACTCAGACCTTATTATGGAAATTGCGTGCAGCAGAAGTGCAACAGTCCGGATGCTAGGGCAACACCGTCCTGACGCAGCCATATTTAGGAAAAAATATCAGCAAATTTGGAAAGCCGAATGCACAATTGTCCATCCGGACGCCGCCTAAAGAAAACCGAATCAATGTCGATTTTGGTCTTCTGTAGCCTATAAATAGAGGCCTCTAGGCATGTAATTTGTAAGAACTCGGTAGTGAATTTCATAGTGCTTAGAGAGAATATTTTAGGAGTCGTTGTGCTAATCCACTTACTCTCTAGCCGTTGCCAAGTGCCGTTGCTGTGTTCGTGTGAAGTCTATCTTAGGGAGGAGCCCTAAGGTAAAGGATTCCATTGAAGACCCTTAAAGTAGGTGACATGGTTGGGAGGCGTTCGTTTTGGGTTACACGTCAGAGTTCAAGGTACGACTATTGCATAAAGGTATGTGAGTTCTGCTGCTTTGTAACTAGCTTTGTCTTTTGAATAGTGGATATCCTGGGTTTAGCTACCCAGAGTTGTTTTTCTCTTAATTGAGTTTTCACTTCGTTAACAAAATATTTGTGTCAATTAAATTCCGCTCTTATAGTATTTTGTTACACGATACACACACGCACATTAAATTAGAAGTCATAATTTATTTTCAAAACTCAATGTAGCCAGTAACTGAGCATATCTAGCATCATAAAGTGGTAGCGGAGGAGCAGTCTGAGAGGAGGAAGCTGCTACATGCTGATCATCCTGAGCTGGAGGAGGTTGATGAGCCGAACCTTGACCTTCGAATTACAGCTAGGCATTAGACTTCGTGAGAGTCTGACTGCCAAGGAGTCATGTATCCTTATCACAGGATTTGCAAAGACGTCTATCCCAGATTGAATAATAAGCTTGGTGATCAAGCAAGCAAAAGGAAGCCCTATAGAGTGTTCATCCCTCATCTCCAACATGAGATTGAGGATGTGCTTGCACAAGCAAAATGTCATCCTTATACATAGAGCATATAAAAATTAGGCCATCTTCAAAATAAGCTCACTCTTATAGCTATGGGCCATAGATTGTGCAGAACAATCTTTGCAAGCAGTCGGTGCGGGGGGAAAAGGCACCCATCTTGATAAAAGCATGAGCTCGTTCATTGCCCTATGGACGGGCATGAAAGTAATCCCTGAGCTGCTCCAATGTAGGGGGCTCCATGTCCTTTGTGAAGGGACTCGCAGAAACAGGTAGGACTGGAACATCAATGATGGCACTGATGACCTGAGGATCAATTTGAAGTATGTGGCCCTGAACGGAAGTCTGACGAATGATCCCATGGTCCTCATCCTGAATCACCTCTAGGTACCTGTAAAACTCCCGCACTAGTCTGGGATATACTGTGCATGCACAGTTTTAAAGATATCCCCAATGATTGTCAAGGATGATCTTAGCAATGTAATCCAGAGGAGCTATCATCACATCCGCTCTGAGGACATTCCTTTAAGGAATAGCCTGCCTGTTCTCTACTTTTGCTAAGGAGGCATCTCGAGCTTCTTCGGTCCTCTGTCAGACCCTGCATTGAGAACTTTCTGCAAACATAGTGCTGCGAAAATAACCCAAAAGTTTGGCAAAAATAATACTAAATAAATGTCATTAGTCCCCCTAAAAAATTTCAGCATTATAACAACAGTAATTTGGACTTTCCCAAAAAAATAACACACAATAATATCCCTAAACAGTCCAAATAAATAGTAGAAAAAATATCCCAATTTCAGCAGCAGCCAATAATCATCCTCAAGCAATTTTTATCTCAACAATATCCCAAAGTATGTCTTAAACATCTAATAATTAAAAGGAACCAAAAAGAATACAAAAGATAAAGCAAAATACCTGGAAATGGAGAGAAAGATCACAAAAAGACAAAAAAGGATGAGAACTCGTGAGAAAGCAGGAGAAAAAGCACCATGAAATGGTAAAAACTCAAGACAAAATTGAGAGAAAAAGAGGAGTGTGCGGAGACTAGAGAAAGAGATGCAATTTTAAACCTGTAGGGTAACCATTCGGACACATCACTTAACCTGTCCGGACGCGGGCTGCCATGTCATCCTTCGGCAGAACCGCGTGTGTCCGAATGTGTCACTTGACCGTCCGACCGTTTGAACCGCACCAGTCCGGACAAAAGAGAATACCATTCGGACGCTTCACACTAAAAATCTAAAACTTGAGGAAAATTTGCAGAAAAATATATTTCACTAAAAATAGCTTCAGAACACTCATGTATAATCAACTGATAAAATAGTGAAATAGCATTTCAAAAATATACAAAGACATAATTGAGAGTTAAGAGTTCAATTAGCACAAATTTCCCAACAGATAGAAATTTTAAATAGATTACTCAACTCATGGAATCCGTGTGTGTGTGAAGACTTTCTCAATAAGGTATGAAGTTCACTGATATGACTTAAAGCAATTGAAATTTCTAAATAAGAGAGAAAATCAATGATAGATCAGTCAAAAATCAAACCTTATTTTACTAGGGCATAGCCACCATCATCTGATACACTCCCCCTAAGATACAATACTTTTCTTTTACTTAGTGCTTTAGTAACCGTCTATTTTCCCAATGATTTGGTAACTGACTGTTTCTTTAAGGATAAGTATAAGAACATATTTATAGCACAATAAGCGGTGGATCTTTTTACTTATCCATTTTTATTGATTTTTGAATTGTTTTTTATCACTTGGTGCTGCAACCTAGAAAGAATGCCATAATTTTTAGGTCTAAGGTTCAACTAGCGAGTTGGTCAATTTGACTTTCTTAGGAAAAAAAAATCTATCTTATCAAAATTTCTAGGAGCTAAAAGTCAGAAAGGAAAAAAAAAAAATGTACCTTAGGGGAGCCTTTGATAGTGCACAAAATCATCGCATGAGAAAAGTAATTATCCAACATTAAGATGCATAGTAAAACTTAGCAGATATCAGACAAAAATTCTCAATCGCATCTAAGCATAGTCAATTAATGTACAATGAACTGAGATATATAGCAAAAATACATACAATATGTAACGCCTCGAATTTGAGCCTGCAAATTCGTAAGCAGAAACCTCTGGTTTCCACGTGACATTACTACATCAGATATAAACTCTCGCAGTGGAATATATTTTTCTAAAGTCTTAGGAATTGATAGCATAACACATTGGAGCTGACTGAAATACTTCGATACATTTATTAAAAGTTATTTAGGTTTATCTTGACATGCCATATGTACATTAGGTGTATCAAAATTAGTGCCACAGACGGCACATAAGCATACAACATAAAACATGCCAAACGTAACATTGTTATAAGTATTTACATGCCACAAAATAGAACATATTTAAATATAGGTAGCTATTTCAAGGCTAGTACATAATAATCCGATAATGGTTTTAAAAACCATCAAAACTGGCATATAAGTCTATGCCTTCAACCTCATGATTTGCATCAGTAACTATGCAAATATGACGTCATCATATTTACATAAACAAACAAGTGAGTCATCCATTTTCATAACGAAGTTACCATCAAAATAATAATAGTTCATAAAGAATACAAATGCAAAGGTTGTATGAATATGCATCGTAGTAACAATTTAGTTTGTGTTTTAGGTATCTGAACCCGTTCACATCCTATGCATCACACTTTGAAGTATTACCTGTTTTTACTGGAATCCTACCAGTCATAGCATTAGTTGTATATTAGGACTTTGGACACCCCTGGGTCCACTGATTAGCCTTCCTTCCACTTACTACTACATCAGCTTTGGACCTTAGACCCCCTAGGTCTAGCTTGTTGGTGGCTATCTTCTCAACCATTTTATTAATTGGACACAACATGAAATGCATGAACAAACACCAATGCAATGAACACACACCATACAATCTTAATGAAACGTAGAATCATCCTCAGTAAGTACATCCATACTTACCCTCTTCTCCGCGTAGTTCCTTAGACTTATTTTATACATATAAATCCATCCACACAATAATATATACATCAATTATCTATCAGACAAATCATTTTTTATAGACATTCATCTCTTTATATTTATTATTATCCATCACTTCATTATGTTTGAAACAATCACTTATAACAACTTTAAAACCTGGGTTCATGATTTGATGATGAGGCTATATGACCAATACCACCAAATATAAACTTGAAGGTTTTAAAATATATCATAAGGACAATAAGAGTAAATACAATCAACTCATGAAAGTCATAAGATTAGTCATGAGGACAATAAAATGTAAAAGCAGTTATATAAATACGATCAACTCATGAAAGTTATAAGATCAGTCATGAGGACAATGAAATATAAAAGAAAATATAAATACGAAATAGAAATACGATCAACTCATGAAAGTCATAAGGACTATGAAATGTAAAAGGAAATATAAATACGATCAACTCATGAAAGTCATAAGATCAGTCATGAGGACAATGAAATGAAAAAGAAAATATAAATACGATCAACTCATGAAAGTCATAAGATCAGTCATGAGGACAATGGAATGTAAAAGCAGTTTATATTACTCTTTAACTTAATTCTTTTATCTCTTAAGCTTATTGAGTCTTTAAACAACTTCAAAAAACAAGTAATAAAATCAAATAGTAACAAGGAGATGCCAAGTGGTTCATAAGATATTCCTTTGAAAGTTTCACGTTCAAACTATATCTTTTGAGTTTTCGGACTCGATATAGCAGAAGTGAATTAAACACTTTTTTAGCAATATCTAAGAAGTCACTCCATGCATCAAGATCACTTACTAAGGTGATTTGGAGAGAAAAACCTTCAAGAACACCAAAGTGGCCGTGTGGTAGAAGGAGAGAAAAAGTGAGAGAAAACCAAAATACAAGCTTTCATGAAAGTTGTCTATAATTTGTGTGAAAAAAACAAAGACCCTTGCATGCTTATTTATAGAAGGCAAGTAGGGGTATAAGGTGCAAAATGTAATAAAAGTATTAACTTATTGGATAATTTCTTGCAAACTAGTCCTTACTTTATTATTTATTTGAATTTTAGGATTTTCGTCCAAATGGAGGGCAGCTTACTCCAACTTACTTTTCGATGGTCAAACCGACTCTGATTGACGTGAAATTTTGAGAGGACTTCAAGAAAAACACTTTCTCTTTTTGGTTCGACTCATTTCGAGTTCATTTTGACTTAGTTCTGGTCAAGTCAAAGTTTTTGTCTATTAAGCCAAAATATCTTTAAACTACTTTCTGCGTTCACACTTGCTTTACTGATTTTTCTTTCTTTTCATGATTACTCTTGTGATATTGTTGAGATATTTCATTCCTTCATCATTACTCTTGACTTCTATACAAAAATGTTCTAGAAACGTGGTGACATTTCTCTCTGACAATTTTTTGTTTAATTCGACAATTGGGTTATTTAAGCTCGGGTCAAAAAGTCAACTGGTGGAATTTTTTGCTAACTCTTTCCATATGATAGATCTTTCTTTTGTGAGCATAACGGTTTTTGAATCAACTACATCTGAGTTCGTTTGACTTGTTTTCGGTTCAGTCAAAGTTTAAAGCTTAAATTTTACTTTTAGGTTTTTAAGGTTTTCAGGTTTGATCTTTAAGTTTTCAAAACAACTTTAGATTTGCTTATAAAAACCTATGGATATTGTCTCATCAACAATATCAATGATTTCTTAAGAGATTGAATTTACTGGGTGTTACACAATATCTGCAAAGCTATTGAAATGAAAAAAATAAAAATCTGCATCTTCTCCCCAATTTTTATTTCTTTTTTAATGGAAAACAACAAAAACATGCTTCAACGGTAAAGAAAATAAAACTAAACCTAGCATGTGAGGCAAGATCAAACCTGTCCTTAAGGAAAAATGATCATTATTACCAATACAGAAAAGTAGACACCCGACATGCTTTTTCTGTCATCCCCAAATAGTATATGCAGTATTTTCTCAAGAACAACAAGAAAAATAGGGAAAAAAATATAATGGTTCTTAGATTGCAAAGCAAGCAAAAATATGTCAAAGAAAACTTTGCAATGCAATCAAACCTGATGCTCTAGAATCAGGAACCAAATCCTAGGCATGTGTACCCTTACCATCTAGGTGTGACCACTCCCCCTTAAGAGGTGAACGACTTCATCCTTTCTGACCTATGTCTGCCTTTCTGGTGGTGGTTGTGGACATGCCTTCATCTGGTGATCCATCCACTGTATCATACTCTGCATCCATATAGGCAGCTCCCTATAGAATTGATCATCCTCAAGCTTCTGTGGCGTATTCATGTAGTGCCTTGATTTGTTTTTCTTGAGTTTGCCATTCTAATTGGCAGGAACAAATCGCTGCTGATGCCGTTGATGCTGAGGAGCTTGATGCCGTGGGGCCTGATGCCGAGGAGCCTGATGCCATGGAGCCTGATACTTGGGAGCTTGATGCCGTGGAGCCAGATGTTGTGCCAGAGGTCTATTGTCGAATGTGGCTTGTCTTGGCACATCTTTCTTGACCTTTGATCTCTGAGCTTTGAGAAGAAAGCACTGGGTCGACTGATGGAGACTCAGGGACTGTGGGCTTGACAAATACAGTCCTAGAAGTAGATGGGATATCAGAGGAAGAAGCTACATACCCGAGTCCGATCTTGTCTGTTTGTGTTCCTCTGGATTGACAGCATATGGGTTAGTTTCTCATCAGTGACCCTCTCCAATTGTAACTGTGTCTCTAATAGCTTCTCTTCTAGGTCTTGAATTTTGGGCAGCAACGAACTCTTGTCTGTCTGCAGATAATTTAGCTCATGGATGTGTTGCTTGCGAGTCTCCCTCAACTTTATGAACTCTACATAGAGGACTTTATAAGCCTCCTTGAGTTCTTCCCCATCTTCATCACTGTGTTTAGAGTAGTAGGAATAATGTCCTCCTCATCCTCATGTGGAGCCACAAAGGCGAGAAATTGATCTTGAGCAGGAGTTTCTTCTTCTTCGGACTCATTACTGAGAGTTGCATTGTAAGCTTTCCCTTTACCCTGCTTGAAATTCCCACAGTCAGCCCATATATGCCCAAAGCCTGAGCATTCAAAACATCTGGGGCCTCTTGGGTCTTTCTTCTCAGCTTCTTCAGGCTTAGATTCTTTGGGGGACTTCTTCAGTCTTTCAGAGAATTTCTTCTTGAATTTATCATTCTTCATTAATCTCTCGAAATTTTTGGCTAGCATTGCCACAACATCTTCTTCATTATCAGAGTCTTCTTCAGATGAGACTTTGGCCTTTTTTTTGGATGCCTTGAGGGCAATAGCCTTGACCTTCTTGACTGGAGGCGGGGAAAGCAAATAAGTTTGAAGAGATCCCACCAACTCTTCAATCTTCATCTCTTAAATATCCTTGCTTTCTTCTATGATAGTCACCTTTATTCTAGAACACTCAGGCAAAGATCTTATAATTTTTCAGATGAGCTTTACATCCGAGACGGACTTCCCAAGACTCACCATCGAGTTTCTCAGGTCGCTCATCTTAGTATAAAACTCTCCGAATGTCTCATTTTCAAGCATTTTAATCTCTTCAAATCTAGAAATCAACATCTAGAGCTTGGCAGATTTTACAAGTTTTGTGCCCTTATATGTTGTTTCTAAGATTTGCCATGCTGTTTAAGCAGATTCACAATTTAAGATTCTTGCGAATTCAGACGGTAAAATGGATTGACATAGAGCATGGATGGCTTTATCATTGGAAAGTCGTGTGTTTCTTATAGGAACTAGTTCGAGAGTTGTATCCTTTGGCTTAGTCCAACTAGATTCAATAATAAGCCAACAATCAATGAATTTTAAAAAGAAATGCATGCAGGCTTTCCAATAGCCATAGTTCGTACCATCAAAGGTGGGAACAATATAAAGATTTTGAAACATAACAAGATAAAAAAGAAGTTAAAAAGGAAAACACTCAAGAATTAAATCTAAACAGTGTGCCAAGCTCTGATACCAAATGAAAAATAAACGACTTCTAATTTAACCGTGTACAAGTGCAACGTGTAACAAAGTAAAGTAAATGCGGAATTTAAATAACACAATTATTTTCTTAACAAAGTGAAAACTCAATTAAGAGAAAAATCACTCCGGGGCAGCCAAACACTTTCAAAAGACAAAGTTAGTACATAGATAGTAACACTCACATACTCAATGCAACAATCGTATCTAGCACTCTGACACGTAGCCCAACGTGAACGCATCCCAACCAAATCTCCTACTTGAATGAGTCTTCTATGGATTCATTTACCTTAAGGCTCCTCCCTACGATAAACTTCAATAAACGAGCATTGCAATACTCTCTAAGCTCTAAAGAATTAAATACCGAATTCTGTAAAAAGACTCTATTTATAGGCAAAGAAGACTTAAATTGGGTCTGTCTCTAATTTCTCTAGACGGCATCCGGACGCAAGCTAAGGCCGTCCGGATAGACAACTGTGCAACCGGCTTTTCATAACGCACTTCATGCAATACCATATCAGGGTTGCGTCCGGACGGTGTTGCCCTAGCATCCAGACGATTGCACTTCTTATGCACACAATTCTCATAATAAGGATTGTCGTCCGGATGATGTTACTGGTAGCTCGCCAAGCGGCTACGTGGATTTTAAATTTATAAGTTTACCACTTGCAATAGTACGTATCGATTGTACTATAGTAAGGGTGATCGAACCACAGAGATTATTGGTTGTTTTGCGTAATGGAATATTAAAGAGCGTATCTAACTTAACTTAAAGATAAAAATAAAAGCAAGAGTTGTAGAATTGAAGCTACAACAAGTAAGGCAAAGGAAAGAAAGCGGAAAATGAAAACAAACTAAGAAAAAACTTAGGGTGTTGATCTTATCCAATCCTCCACCAATGAAATGCTTAAAGTCTATATGGACCTTCCTAACATACTTGATATGAGCGCGTAATAGGCATCAACCATTACGACGACCTCGACACGAAAATACTTTCGTTAAGATGTAGTTATAAAGCACCTAGTTTTACATTAATCTACTCCACGTAAAGATTAAACTATAATTGAAAAACATTTACTCTACCAAAGGTGTGGAGTGACTAATGCTCCCTAGCTTACTACTCTAAAACATATCCCAATAAGCATACAAGATATACGAAAACCCTAACTAGGCCACAATGATAAGGTATCTAGTTTCACACCAATCTATTCCATGTAAAGATTAAACTACAATGGAAAGACATTCTATACTACCAAAGGTATGAAATGATCAGTGTTCCCTAGCATACCCTATAAGGTGACTCTAATAGGTAGTCATACATCAAGTCATATAGAACTATTGCAAAAGACATCATTCTTATTTCTAAGAATGTTGGTTTTACTCAAGAAATCTAAGAAAACTCATAGACAAGTTTAACTCTTTTTCATGAATAAATAGATTGAAATCTTGATACCAAAACCTTTTAGCATGGGTTTTGATATCCTCTAGCCCTTAACAATCATCAAACATCTAAAGAAAATCCTAAGAACCTCAAGAACGCTACATAGGTTTTTGGATTGGATTTTGATCAAACCCTAAGAACTAATTTAGCTAGACATGAATTGAATCTAATCTAAGCATGAATTTAAAGGAAAGTAGTAAAGAAACAAGAAAGAAATGAATCAAAAACAACTATATTGAAATTATGAAATTCGGATTACAAAAAGGGAGAAAAAACCTAAGCTAGAACATGAAGAACAAAGAGGAAAAAGAAGAAGAAATTGCTCTCTGGAATTAAGCCCAGAAAACGTGCATCAAAGTAAACTAAAACATGAGAAATTAAAGTGATACACCTGAGAAAATCCGAACAAACCCCAAAAGATGCATATTTAAACTTAAATCCCTAATCTCATATATATAGAGAATTGGATTTACAAAAGACCATCAAGAGTTAATTCTAGCCGCACAAACAGAGCTGGTCGGCGTCCATTTTTGTCCACAAAATCCAACTTATAATTTGAATTGCATAAAGAATGCAAAGATCTGGAAATATCTGATTTTCTGGAAGACAGAGAATTCGATCGATCGACTTTTATTTCGATCGATCTAACTTTCGATCGATCCAATATTATGTCGATCGATCGAACTGCCTTAGCCAATTCTTCAACTTGCAGGAACAATCCTGAACTCTGGAAATGACTATAGTACTCTTGATGTATTTTCAGGTCTAATTCAAGTGTTTTGAATTAGATTTCAACTAAGACCTGAAAATAAGACATAAAACAAAACTACAACAAAACGTTATATATACAATACGAACTAGGTCTAACAAATGCAATTTAAGGGGTCTTGAATCGAATAATTCAAGACTTATCAGTTACCTTGACGTCCGGACGGTTGCAATTCTTCCCTACGTGTTGCCTTATCAAGGACAGAGTCCGAACGGTATAAACCTAATGTCCAGACGGATGCAGCTGTCTTCTCATATCTGTGACTGAGAAGGAAATCCGATTTCTTGTCGAACTCTAATAAGTGTCCAGACGTGCTGCTAAGATGTTTGGACGGATGCAACCTTGAACAGTTTGAAACTTCTGGACACTGATGGAGGTCCGGACTCATATATGGGCATGGCCGTTCAGACAAAAGCTTGGGATCTGACTTTTCTGACTAGGAATCTGGACAGAATCTTCTTTGAATTTCTTGAAGCACATTTCTGAAATGAAAACTCTAAAATAAACGGCATCCTTGATTATGTAGCAACATTACATAAAAGTGATTTTGTCAAACAGAATCCAGTTAATCACAAACTAACATGGTTAGTTCATTTATGAATATTGAATCCTTAAAAAGTACTATACATTTCACATGCAGTACTACTTTTGGATATAACGTGGCATTTGTCAGAAAAAAAAGTTATCAAACAAGCCACACAAAATGAGTGGCTTGATAACAAATTAAAATTTAATAATAATTTTAAAAATAACATTAATATTAAGAAGAAAAAAAAAACAAATAAACACAAGAAAGACTTTTATGACAATTATCCATAATTTGCAATCCATAAAAGCTAATTTTTTTTTATAGGTACTAGAAAAGGAAATTACATCAAACTAGGGCTGGGCAACCAAAACTAAACATTACGAATGTAAGTACGCGGAGGTAATGCATCCTAAGACCCGAGCCTATTGATTCTTGGTACGAATGCCTAGAACCCAAGCCACCACCAATAAAGGTGGTTAAAGGTGTACATAGAGTCCAAATGACCTAAATACCAAGTGCATAACCATTACAGAGAACACAAAGAAGATACATAAAATAGATAGCCCATAAATACAAAAGTGATAAAAAAAAAACACAACACAGTACTGGTCGGTATGTTGGGAGTCGCAGGTGCCGGCGTGTGAAGGTCAAGTGCCAGCCTTAGATAACCTCTCTCCTGCCAAGGACATCGCGGACTACCACCGTCCGCTAACAGCAGAGGCGTGGGAATGATATGGGGAGGAACGTGCATGGCCTCCACACATCGGCAAGTGAAATTCACTCGCTGGGGCGTGTAATCTACGCTCTGATGAGGGGAGGTCCGGGTGGATTACGGCTGGTGTCGATGAAGGCGGAAGACAGTGGAAAGCACAATGGAGAGACGTGTGTCATGCTGAATCTGGCTGAGGAGCATAGATCTAACTTTGAAAAATTCAATCCGAGTTCCTAACCAAATGCGGTGGATGAAGGAGGTGGCCGGTGTGGACTGTGACGTTGGTAGAGAAAGCAAAGATAAGGCCTCCATTGAGGCAGACAGGGTTAAAGTAAACTCTAAAAAGATAGGGACTTAAAAAGAAGCGGCAGCTGAGGGGGAAAGGAGGGAGGAGAAGAGGGAGAAGAGGGTGAAAAGGGGGAGGGAAGTCTCATGGATCGGAGTTTGTAGTTTGAGGCGGTTCAGAGGGAGATGAGGTTTGGGAGAGACGATCGCCTAAGCGTTTTATTCTCTATTTTAGTTGAAGTAAAAGACAAAAGCTAATCTATAATTCCCCTTAAATTGTTGTACCCGAATTCAGCACGTACGGTTGTTTGTTCTTCTTGTCTCTTGGAAAGAATGGTCGTCACAAAGTCATCCAAAGCTTTGACCGAAGAGCCCCTCTCTTCTCCCTCGTCTCTTATTGCTGACCATATCTGCTCTTTAACCTGAGCAGCCTTCTTCCTCATATCCTCGCCTTTGCCCTCTTCGTCCATAACCAATTCAATGACCCTCTTCACTTCCTTCCCCACAATAACACTCTGAATCCCTCTACTCAACTCCACACTCAAACCCATCTCCTCCATCAGCATCTTTGAATTGTACGCCTGCTCGGCCGCCATCGGCCACCCTATAATCGGCACGCCCTGGCTTAAGCTCTCCAACACCGAGTTCCACCCGCAATGGCTCAGAAAAGCTCCGGTGGATTTGTGTGACAGAATGTCCAGCTGGGGCGCCCAGTTGCGCACCAACAAGCCTCGTTTGCTTTCTCTCGTCGTTCGTTCTTCAAATCCTTCCGGCAACCATTCCGCTCTGAATTCACCCTTCAGGTCGAATCCAAGGGGTGGCCTTATGACCCAAATGAAAGCTTTTCCACTGTCCTCCAAGCCAATCGCTAATTCCATCATTTGGGAGGCGCCGATGGTGTTCTGAGAGCCGAAAGAAATGTAGAGCACCGAGTCAGGACTCTGTAAATCAAGCCACTCAAGGCATTTTTCCGGAGCCAACCCTGGTTCTTTCCCGGTGCGTTGTCTGGAAATTCTTGACTGTGAAGAGGACGGGTTTTCTGAGATGGGAAGTAGAGGACCAATAGTCCAAACAGGAAGCTTGAGATATTTTCTGAGAATTTGAAGCCCCAAAGGCTCAATTTCCTCGACCGAGTTACACAACCACCCACAAGACTCCAAACAACTTGAAATCTGCGGCTGCATAAATCTAGACCACATGTCAGTGCCATCCGCAGCTCTTAGAAACTGATGCAGTTGAGATCGGTGGAAACGGTAACTTTCAGGAAACCCCGGCAGCGCGAACTCGTCGGAATCTGTAGAGCGATGTGGGAGGTTCAGCCACAAAGAGATGTAGGCCATAGTGCCATAGGCACCGCCTGTGGTGAATGTAACATTCGCAGTGCCTACACTGTTTGCAACGTCAGCAGCCCATCCAAAGAAAACGTCGGAAATTATACAAAGCGGAGGTCGGCCTTCCTGGTCAATGATATTACGGACAAGGCAGAGGACAGGATCTTTGAGACTCAATGACGCGTGACAGAGGTTCACTATTTTGTTGAGAGGCAAGTTCTCGGTGTTCTCTGTGTTGGGTGGTAAGTCGTGGTCGGAGCAGCAGAAGGGGAGCTCAGCGAAACGGACGTCGGAAATTGAATCGGTAGAAATAGTAGAACTTCGGAGGTACTGGATATTGAGCTTGGTGTTGGCAATGGTGACGGTGAAGCCAGTTCTTCGTTGGATCTGCCTTGCGAGCGCTAGGAATGGTATGAGATGGCCATGGGCCATGTATGGTAGCATTACAATATGCTCACGAGACCCCATCCGGAAGAATGATGTGAAATGCGAAGGCTCTTCTCCTTCTGTAAAGAAGAATCGGTAATGGCGTCAGCTTTTATGGTTGCTAGCTACCAGTTAGTGAATTGATTCCATACGAAACTTGGGCTACGTGGAGCAAGAGGCGCCACTAGTGTGAAATTTTGAAATGATGCCTGATGCTGACAGTCGCCTGAATGTTTGCTTGTCGAATAATAATGAATCCAAGCACGGGGAACATATGATGCCGAAGAGCTGGGACCTATTTTTATGTTCAATAAATCATAAACACGGATCCGACTTTCATGCGGTTGTTAAGGTTCCGTATAGATGCTATTACAAAATGTTTGAAATTGTGATTTTATAGGCAATAAAATTTTTTTTAAACTAAATTACAAAATATAAATAGTTGTTAATAGCATTTTTTAAAAGTAAGAATTTAAAAACGCAAAAGATTTACTTTTTTAAATCACAAGTAAAAAGGTATTTTTTTTAAAACACAAAATTTTAAAGAATAATTTGTAATTTTAAAGGCTAAACAGCGTTTTTAAAAATCAGTTTTTAAAATCTCATATTTTAAAATCATTATTTTAAATCGCACTTTTTAAAATTGTAAGCCTAAATAGATCCTAAATAGCAAGGCCAATAAAACTAAACTGTAGAATTTAAGGCATAAAAAAAGGCACTTCTCCATTATACGTTATCATTTGTAAGAGCACTCCCAATGACTTATGTATTTTTTAATTTGGAATAGCTAATTAAAATCTATTTTATCTAGTTTAGCTAATGAGTTTAAAATGCACTATGCATCCGATTATCTATTCTTAATTCTATATTATTATTTTTTATTATTTTTCATTAATTTTTTTCATTATAGTATTTTTCTTTCACGTGGGTCCCTCTTGATACCTCCACTACTTTACACATTTTCCTTAAATCTCCACTATTAAGGAAGAAAAAAAGAAAGAAAGAACGTGGAGTGGTGGAGGGAAAAAGGAAAATAACAAAGCTGAAAATGTGGAGATAAATAAAAATAAAAAAATAAAAAAAATAGATAAGTGAATAGTATAACTCTACTTATAGAGTTGCCATATTTATGGAATTAAGAAAAATCTATTCTAAAGTTAGAATACATAAGCCGATGGAGTCTCTTTTTAGTACTTTTATTACCTATTCTAACTTAAAGTTGCAAATACATAATCCATTGGAAGTGCTCTAACAAATTTGACCGGTCAATTGCAAATCATTAGGAAAAAAAAATTAAGAAATCGCAAGTCATAAGAAAAAATGTTCATGCTTTCTTCTCCCACTAACATAACTTAGGGTTTATTTGAGTTTGTAATTTTAAAAAGTACGACTTAAAAAATTACGATTTTAAAATATGTGATTTGAAAAAGAGATTTTTAAAAATATAGTTATGCGTTTAGAAAAATTGCAATTTAGCCTTTAAAAATGCGATTTTAAAACAAATCGTAGAAAATGAATCGTTTGAAATTGCATTTCAAAAAAATTGCGTTTTGAAAATATAGAAAATCTGCATTTTCAAATCGCAGTTAAGGGGATACTTTTTTGAAAACACGGAATTTTAAAGGTTAACTTCTAGTTTTAAAGGTTAAACTGCGATTCTGCCAAATGCATAACTGTGTTTTTAAAAATCTTTTTTTTTTTTTTTTCGAATCGCATATTTGACAATTGCTATTTTTTAAATCACATACTCAAATGACCCTAAGTTGTGTTACAAGAAGAAGAAAGTAGATGAGTTGTAATAGTTTGTTGAGATACAGTAAGAATGCTCTCATGGTATACTTTTATTTGTTACACGTTTGTTCTTATGGCTTTCAATTTTTTTTTTCTTTCTATTAACTAGCAATTGACTTATCAAACTTGAGCATTCCTAGTAGCCTCATCAAATTTTACTCGACAAAATAGCTAAAAATTACTTTTCTCTATTCTGGTGAGCCATTTTTTTAAAGCACCCCCAGTAGCCTCACCATTTTAACTATTCACTATCACTATGTCATTTAAATAATACTTTTTCAAATTTATTTATTATTTTTCTATTTAATCTTTTTTCAATATTTGTCTTTTCCTAGCAGTCATATTTTTGAATATTTGTCTTTTTTCTAATGGTTATATTTATCAATATTTGTCTTATTCTAACGATCATATTTTTAAAAATTTGTTAAAATCTCAACTCCGGATGGAGGGACTGCCATTTTAGAAGTAGGAGTTGGGAGAAAAAAAAAATGGTAGAAAGAAAATGGTGTGTGAGAGTTGGGAAAAGAAAATTGGAGAAAGAAAGGAAAAAAGTGGTGATGTGTTGATTCGTGTGAGAAAAAAAAGAAAAAAAAGAAGAGAGAAATGACAATTTTTAAAGTTTTTTAATAATTTAGTGAGTGAATAGTACTCGTCAAATTTTTGGTTTTTGAACAAGGTAACCGGAGCTACATATATTAATCTGAAAGGCCCGAAGGCAAATACAGTGAATAGAGGCACAACGACACCCTACACACTAAGCTAGAAAGCTGACTTGGGTGCTGCTAACTAAAATCACAAATATTACAGGGACAGACAATTGAGCCACTCTTTGACAATAACGCTCCTCTAACAAAGAAAATAGTGCTGATCCGAGCTAACAAGCCATAAACAATCTAGTAATACAGGAAAATCATCGACGGACTTTCTAAAAACTAAACAACAAAAAGAAAGCAACATAACAGGAAACCACACACAAAGCCGCCGTCGGAAGGTAGATCCCGTCGCCGGAGACCCCTCTGCAGCAGGCGACCTCCATGGACCACCGGACTCCAGCCACCAAGACTTGGAAGATAGGGCGTGGCCCTCACGCGCCAACCAAGGAGATAAAACTCACTGGCGCGTGTTGGCCACGCGCTGGGCACCAAAACTCCGACGAGGCCGTGATTTGAAGCTGGAGGACCGGAAGATGACTACGAACACAGTAGTGGGGCGCATGTCGAGAGAGGACCGACGAATGATCACCAATCTGGCTTCAAAGATGCATATCAGACGGATTAAGAAACGGCCAGAGATCGCCGGGCACCGAAACTCCCAGAGGATGACTCGTGTTGCCTTCCTGCCAAAGAACACCAAGAAAAACACAAAAACCAACTCCACAACCCTAAGGCTCAGAGACACACAACCTCCACCGCATCTAGCCCTAGAGGAACAAAAACTCCCACAGCCCTAAAGGCTAGGATAACACTTATTTATAGCCACATCTTAAGAACAAAACAACTGGGAAAGAGGGAAGCGTAGGGCTTCCCTCCTCCGAAAACACGCATAAAACCTTGGTCGTTGCCCTTGGTGGTTGCTAGTACAAAATTTTCACTAAGTGCAAACTTAGTACTCATCAAAATTGGTGAGTATTGTTCACTCACCAAAATTTTGGGGTTAAATTGGTGAAGCTGCTGGGAGTGGTTTTTGTGTGTTTTCATCAAATTGCCTGACCAAAATACCAAAATAGCTATTTTGGTAAGGCTACTAGGAATGCGAAAAGATAAACTATAATAAGTTGTGTTAAAGGGATAAGAAATCAGATGACTAGTTTTTTTTTTTTTTTTTTTTTTTTTTTTTTTTTTTTTTTTTATGCCTTAAATTCCACCGTTTAGTTTTGTTGGCCTTGCCATTTGCTATTAGTCTAACACGACATAGTTTTAGCACTGATAGCATCTATGCGGTAATTTACACTACCACATAGAAGCCGAAACCAATAAACGCCTCTTACACATCTTTCTTACATCTATGCATACATGACTTTTTATTTATTTTTTTAAAAAAAAGGAAAACGTGAAACCTGCGTTGGAGGGCAAATTATGTCATTTTTCCCTAAAAATTTTGAACCCCCCCTCTCTCTCTCTCTCTCTCCATGTGTTACTCGCGTTCGGCAGACGGCTTCGGCACCAGTGTCTCTCTCTCTCTCTTACCACCCAAATGGAATCTTATCCGGTCGGTGTCCTTGGTAGACCTAGGATGAAGTCCATTGCAATTTGATCGCATTTCCACTTAGGTATTAGTAAGGACCTGAGCATTCCTGCTGGCCTTTGGTGTTCTACCTTAACCTGCTAGCATGTGGGTCATTGCTCCACATACTTGGCAATCTCCCTTTTCATGTTGTTCCACCAATAGGTCGTCTATAGATCTTTGTATATCTTGGTGCTTCCAGGGTGTACGGTGTACAATGATCGATGAGCCTCACTTATGATCTTCTTCCTTTGCTCCTCGCTTCCCAGTACGCAAATTTGATCGAAGTGGGTAAGCGTCTTGTCATCCTTCAAACGAAACTTTGATGCTTTTCCTTCCTCAAGCTGCATCCTGATTTGTTGGCATTCGAGATCGTCTTCCTAGCGTTCTTGATTCTTTCTAGCAATTTTGGTTGAATTACCATACTTGACAAAAGAACTGGCGAATATTCTGTCACAACCTCTAGTTTCAATCTTTCGAGTTCCATTATTAACTGAGGTTAAGAAATACTAATGGTTGCAAGTTCGATTGATGATTTCTTACTCAAGGCATCGGCCACTACATTAGCTTTACCCTGATTATAATAGATCTCGCAATCATAATCCTTGATTAACTCTAACCATCTTATCTGCCTCATATTTAATTCTTTATGGGTAAAAAACTACTTCAAACTCTTACAATCTGTATAGATCTAACAAGTTTTTGCCACACAAATAATGTATCCGCATCTTCAGAGCAAAAACAACGACGGGGAGCTCCAGATTGTGGGATGGGTAGTTTTACTCATAATCCTTTAGTTGGTGTGATGCGTAAGTGATCACCTTATCGTTCTGTATGAGTACACTTTCGAGTCATTTCTTTGTGGTGTCACTGTACACTACCAAATTCCCTGATTCTGTAGGTAAAGTTAGAACAAGTGCTGACACTAATTGCCTCTTTAACTCCTGGAAACTTTCCTCACAAGCATCTACCTTACTCTACAAGGTCCCCAGCGAACCTTGTTACACTTTCAGCATAGCTCGGGTACCTTAATCCTTTGGTGCTACTAGGGTTGATGACGTGGTATTTTTTTTACCAAAATATATCAATAATAATTAACCACTCGCAATAGGACGAATCCTTCACTACAAGAAATTTGCCCTGTAGCAACGACATTTTTAGCAACGACATTAAAGTTGTTGCTAAATATCACTTATCAGCAACGACTTTTCAAAGTCGTTGCTGATAATCAATCTATATCAACGACTTCTATGTCGTTGCTGAAAATCGTTGCTAATGTAAAAAAATATTTATATCAGCGACGACAAACATGTCGTCGCTAATAAGTCGTCATAAATACCTTTGCGGTAATTTTCTCAAGGCGCGCATTGCGTGGCGGGAAAGTATCAGCGACAATAATATACCATTTGCAACGACAATAATTGTTGCAAATAGTAATTAACATCAGCAACGAAAATTATCGTCGTTGATATATAGATCACCAGCGACGATATAAATGTCGTTGCTGATATTCACTCATTAGCAACGACTTTTCAGAGTAGTTGCTAATGAGTGGCTAATCAGCAACGACTAAAAGGTCGTTGCTATTTCTCTTCACGTTATTAAAATTAATAAAAATAAAATCACATCAGCGGCGACATATTATCGTCGCTGATACCCTATTATTAGCAACGACTGTCATTGTCGTTGCTAATAATTGATTATCAGCAACGACTATAAGGTCGTTGCTATTGCTTTGCATATTATTAAAATTAATAAAATAAAAACATATCAGCAACGACATATTGTCGTCGCTGATACCTAGTCATTACCAACGACTTTCAAAGTCATTGCTAATAATTTATTATCAGCAACGACTACATAGTCGTTGCTATTGCTCTACAGATTATAAAAATAAAAACACATCAGCAACGACTTATTGTCGTCGCTGATACTCAGTCATTAGCAACAATCGTAAAAGTCGTTGCTGATAGCCGTTATCAACAACGATTTTAAGGGTCGTTGCTGATAATCTATTACATCTAAACATAAAAATTTAAATTTAAACCCACATTTATATATATAAAAAATATTTCTTGTAGTGTATTTTTTGTAAGAGTTTTTTTTTTATTATTATTATATATGCACCATTCTATTCAATTTTTAGTAAAGTTTTTTTTTCTATTTTTTTTTATAATGCAAAAAAAAAAAATCAATATTTTAAATCTAAATTAATTGGTTGTTGAACAATTAATTTTTGACGATCATTTGTTATACAATCAAAGGGTTTTGTCATTTTCTCCCCTATCCACAGAAGGTTATTCTCATTCTTTCTCACAAAGTCTAGATACAACCATAAGTTGCAAAATATTAAGGATTTTTCCATCTCCAGTGACTCAAACTTTATCTTGCATGTGTGCTCAATACTGAAATTACCGAAGTCACAAATTAATTGATGGCAGGTCAAAGTACAACTTGAAGGAAATAATTAACAAGGTCCAATTCCTTTTTTGTAATCAACTGTGATATAATATGCTTTGAATTTTTTATCATCTTGATACTCTAGTCTCATTGATCGTGGTAAGATTGAATAATCGTACAAACTCTTTTACGATCTATCTATCATATGGATCGATTACGATCGATCGGATGATCTATCAATCATATTGATCTATCACGACCGATCAGATGATCTATCGATCCTTTTGATCGATCAGATGATCTGATCGATCATCTATCGATCCTATTGATCTATCACGATCGATTGGATAGGATCGATATTATCACAATCGATCGGATGATCTAACGATCCTATTGATCAATCACGATCGATCGGATAATTTATCGATTCTATTGATCTATTACGATCGATCAGATGATCTATCGATCACATTGATCGGATGATCTATCGATGGGATGATCCATCTATCCTATGGATCGATTACGATCGATCAGATGATCTATCAATCATATTGATCTATCACGATCAATCGGATGATCTAACGATCCTATTGATCGATTAGATTATCTATTGGTCCTATTGATCTATCACGATCTATTGGAGAGGATCGATACTATCACGATCGATCGGATGATCTAACGATCTTATTGATCGATCAGATGATCTAACGATCCTATTGATCAATCACGATCGATCGGATGATTTATCGATCCTATTGATCTATTACGATCAATCATATTGATCGGATGATCTATCGATCATATTGATCGATCACAATCGATGGGATGATCTATCGATCATATTGATCGATCACAATTGATGGGATGATCTATCTATCCTATGGATCGATTACGATCGATGGGATGATCTATCTATCCTATGGATCGATTACGATCGATGGGATGATCTATCTATCCTATGGATCGATTACGATCGGTCAGACGATCTATCAATCATATTGATCTATTACGACCGATCGGATGATCTATCGATCCTATTGGTTATTGATCGATCACGACCAATCGAATGATCTAACGATCCTATTGATCGATCACGACCGATCGATTGATCTAACGATCCTATTGATCGATCACGATCGATCAAATTATCTATCCATCCTATTGATCTATCACGATCGATGGGATGATCTATCGATCCTATTGATCGATCACGATCGATCGGATGATCTAACGATCCTATTGATCGATCACGATCGATCGGATTATCTATCGATCCTATTGATCTATCACGATCGATGGGATTATCTAACGATCCTATTGATCGATCACGATCGATCAGATGATCTAACGATCCTATTGATCAATCACGATCAATCGAATAGGATCGATACTATCACAATCGATTGGATTAACTATCAATCTTATTGATTGATCACAATCGATCGGATGATCTATCGATCCTTTGGATCGATCACAATCTATCGATCCTATTGATCGATCACGATCGATCGGATGATCTATCGACCCTATTGATCTATCACGATCGATCAGATGATCTATTGAGCCTATTGATCTATCACGATCAATCGGATGATCTATCGATCTTAGTGGAGTAGTCTGATCGATCGTGATAGAACAATAGGATGAATAGATCATTTGATCGATCGTAGTGCATTAATTAGTTTGATCGAATGTCTGATCAATCCTAATAAGTACTAGTCCACTAACAATTGTGGTACTTTCTGGACTGAGGCATCGGTCCGATCTATTGTGACATAAATGTCCGATCAATCAAACTTGACACCGTTATCAGTTCGATTTAACGTGCAATCGATCATGACATGATCGATAGAATCATCCAATCGATCTTAGTGTATTACTCCGGTCGAAAAAACTAATTTTTCGAAAAGAAAAAAACTAAAAAGGTCATTTTTTAAGAACAAATTAAAAACATTAAAGAAAAACGAAAAAAAAAAAAGAAAAAAAAGAAAAAGAAAAAAAGAAACGAAAAAAGAAAAACCTGTTTTCTATTAAATTAAAAAAATGATTTTTTTTAAATAAAAAATAAAAAATTAACTGAAAATGAAAAAAAAAAACCAATTTTTTGAAAAAAAAAAATCTAAAACAAAATAAAAAACTAAAAAAGTTATTTTTTAAAAAATAAATAAAAAAAATGAAAATTAAAAAACGAAAAAGATGTTTTTTTTTTTTAAAAAAAAACTGAAAATTATGAAAAAAATTTAACAAAAAAGATAAAAGAAAAACTTGTTTTCTATTAAATAAAAAAAAACGAAAAATAATTTTTTTTTTCTTTTAAAAAAAGAAAATGAAAAAAAAAACAAATATATATTCAAAATAAAAAGGCTCATGAATGAGCCAGGGGGCTGGGCGGGACACGAAAGTTTCGTGTCCCGCGCGCGCCACATCCCAAGAGTTACAAACCCTTTGTTTTATTAATTTTTATTTATTTAATTTTTGTTTCTTTCTAGAAAACATGTCTTCCTGTCTCTCCTTTCTATCCCTTTCTCTCATTTTTTTTTTTTTTTTCTGTGTACAGAACCTATTTCTCTTTCTCTCTTTCCTTACTCTCTCCCTCTCATCTCCATTCTCAAATCTCTCCTCTCTCTCTTGCTCTATCACAGACACCGTCGGCCACCGCTCTCTGTCACCGGTAGGTCCTCTCTCTATCTCTCTCTCTACCTCTCTCACTCTCTCTGATCTCTTTTTCTCAGATCTAAAATCTCTTCTGCCTTCCAAGAAGCCTCAAATGGGGTTCTTCATGCTCTCACCAAAGGTCTCTTCTAGAATACTTTTTTATGATTTTTTAGTTGAGTTACGTATTTAATTTTTGTCTGGCTTTGTTTTGTTTGCTAATTAATAAATATTTAATAGTTATCTTTTCTTTTCTTTTCTTTTCTTTTTTTTCTTTTTTTTTTTTTTCTTTTTTTTTTTTTTTCAGTTATGAAGGTTGCATTGTATGAGCAGAATGAGAAACCTTCTTCTACCCTTGAGTAAGTTCATTTCTTTTTTTTTTATTTTTTTTTTGAAGCAAATGCATTTTTTAATCTGATTTCAAATATATGTGCGTCACTTTGTATTTGGGCATGAACTGGTGATAGAATGTTCTTCTATAGTTGTGTGTCACATTCTTCTTCTTCTGTGTTTTTTTTTTTTTTTTGGTTTTCAGGTATATCGGAAGGAGCCGGCATCACTTTCTTCTTTTTTCTTTTTTTTTTTGGTTTTCAGGTACACCGGAAGGAGCCGGCCATCTCTGTTCCGTCACTTTTTTCTTGTAATTCATATTTTTAATTAAATGTAAATCATATTTTATGCAAAGAGAGTGGAATATTTTGTATGGTGTAGAAATTTAATGGCAATAGCGAAATAATTTTTTATTGACCACAATTCTTTATTCATAAAAAAAAAAAAAAAAATTAATGGCAAATTTAGCATTGATAATAATATAAATAAAATTATAAAATTAACAAAAATAAATAAATAAATATTATTAGCAACGACATGAAATTGTTGCTAATAAGTTGTACTCAATGTGGATTATCAGCAACAACACTTATGTTGTTGCTGATAACCCACTATCAGCAACGACATCAATGTCGTTGCTGATAATCTACACTATCAGTAACGATATTTGAGTCGTTGTTGATAAGTATACATTATCAGACAATATCAGTGACGACATTGATTGCGACGATACTAAGCTTATCAGCAACGACAAAAAGTCGTTGCTGATAAAGAGTTATTAGCGACAACGAAAAGTCGTTGCTGATGAGCAACAAGGACCATCTTTTTGCAAGGACTTATTGGCAACGATATGTCGTTGCTAAAAGTAATTAGCGACGACTTGTACACTATTAGCAACGACAAATTGTCGTTGCTAAAGACCAGATTTCTTGTAGTGCTTGTAGGATAAGGCTATAGAGAGGGTGTCGAACCTCAAGGACTGCAGGGGTATTGTTATCAAGTTTATGAAGATTAAAAATAATTAAAGAAAAGATTGTTGATTTTGTAATTAACTAAAGTGCATAAAATAAACGTAAAAGAGAATTGAAATATAAGAGAGAGAAAGAGTAGAGTATTGATTTCACCGCTATCTGCATATCAATGGTTAATCATATTTAATTAGAGAAATTCATTCTATGCATGTTATAAATAAACAAGAAATTACCATATTAAAGAATAAGAATAATCCATCTTCGGTTGGCACGGACCGTCCACCTAACCACTAAGATGCGGTACGACCCGTCTTCCCTAGGCATGACCTATCTAATCCTCTTGATTATATGTCAATTAAACCCGTTGTATAATCATCATTCTCATAATCATAGTAAAGAAGAATGATTTGTGTTCAATAAAGGTAAAAAGCTTTCTAAGACAAGAGAAGAATTCTACCAATATTGATTATGAATTGAAGAACAATTGCATTAAAAGATGAAGACCAATATCAAATTGTAGCAATTCTCATAATTATACAACCAACATGCATAAACTAAAATTCTCTAAATTAAAATAGAATCAAACCATTGTACTTGGATAGGGCTACATCAATACCCTACAAAGGTTTTTATCCGTTCATGACGTTGCTGCAATGGCCTCCTGCCATGATTACTTCTCTTCAATTCTTCAAGCCTTCAAGAAGTTTTTCTCTAAATTTGCTCTAGGTAGCAGTGTGTCTTTCTTTAATGTTTAGAGGCCAATTTATAGAGATTAAGAGAGGCCTAGAAGCTCTTGGAATTCTAGAAAAATCATCTCTTGAGTTTTCTTGTCCAAGTAGGAAATTGAAACTTCAATCCAAGTAGGAAAAAGATTCCAAATTTGTCAAGAACTGTAGTCTTTTATTGCGGGGAGATTTTGGCAGAGTAAACATCCGAATTAGGGAAAAGCTATTTCTAATATATTTGTTTCTTTTTTTATTATATTTCCAACGCCATAAATTTCATTGTAATCCAATATTTGAGCCAAAAGTTATGATAAAAATACTGTGACATGTGCAGAATCCAAATTTGAATTCAATCCGATTTTGACTCTTAGTGGAGAAATTTCGATTTAATCTTTCACTTGATTTGATTAAACTTAACCACATCATATAGGTCTTCTATTATGATTGGTTAAGCTTAAACATATCTTCTAAGTCTTTTCAAAGTGTGCTTTAAGCCCAAAATCAATGGAATTAATTGCATCTTTATTTAAATCCTGAAAACAATAAAACAACACAAAATCAAAAAAATAACAATGACAATGAATTAACATATGCAAGTTAAGGGGCTTGAATGTGCAACATTCAACGCTTATCAGTTGATATTACGGAACAGTTGGGGTGTAATGTCCAAGACATTAATTAAGAATTTAAAACATGAATTAGGCTAATTAAGTAGGAAAATAGATAAAATAGGGAAGAAAAACACTTAGAAAATGCCTAAAGGTGAGTTTCTATGAAGTGTGTCCGGATGGATCCATTTGGTGTCCGGACGGGCTTGGTAGAAAATCGGTAGCGACTTTCTGTGAATCGTATCTGAACAGGCCGAAACTTGTGTCCGAACGGGACTTATAGAATGTTCCCGTCTGCCACTCCTAAGATGCATGTCCAAACAGACTATTATTATGTCCGAATAGGCCTTGATTGAAAATGCTTCTGCAAGCTTTCCAGCTCATTTTTTTCAAAAAATCTTCTCTCTCTCTCTCTCTCTCTCTCTCTCTCTCTTGATTTCACACTTTCTCACTTAGGTTTTGTCTAAAACCCTTGATTCTTGAAGATCTAAACCTCCGATCTCAAATCCGACTTCAGAAACGTGATCTACGGAGCGAGATCCACGTTTTCACCATTTGATTTGAGGTAAATCCAGAATTTCTAAATCTCTCTAGTTTTGTTATAAATCTTAACTAGAGAGATTGAATTTAATCTTCCATTTTCTTTAAGTTCTGAGTATTTTGGAGCACTTTAAGCGATGTCCAAGTGTTGGGTCACACTTTGGTGTATTTAAGGTAAGGGTCCCAAAGC
This sequence comes from Alnus rubra, assembly GCA_028654335.1. NCBI lineage: Eukaryota > Viridiplantae > Streptophyta > Magnoliopsida > Fagales > Betulaceae > Alnus > Alnus rubra. The sequence goes on from JAJPGS010002212.1 coordinate 2,682,859, forward strand.
CCAAGTTTTTTGTTTAAGCATTAAAATTGTCATTTTAAGTATCTAACCATAAGATTATCTCATGGGTTAGTATTATTTGTTGTTGGGTTGCCAATGGAGCTCTAAAATTCTATGGATTTTCCATGGGTATAGCCCTTGAGCAATTCAAGAACTATTTAGAAATTTAGAGTTACAAATTCTAATGTATCATGCAATGCATGTGTTGATATAGAGATACATTGCAAGGCGTTGGTTAGGAATCTACCGTTAATCGTAATTCTAAGCAGCCAAAGTGAGTATTCTATTCTACTCACTGAGAAATACTATGTTTTGTGTATTTTATAATAGCACTAAATGACATGTTTGTTTAATCCGAGCCAACAATATTTTATGATAGTACGTGTTTGAGTGTTTTCAATACTTTTAAATATGTTGAGATATTTTGATGAGTTTAAGATATGAGTATGAAAGTTTGGATTGAATGATATTTTGATGAGTTTTAAACTATGATGAGAATGAGATATGATTTATGTGATTTATGATAAGTAAATGATTTCATGTGATGTTTATGAATTATGAAAGAGATGTATTGAAAGCATGATCATGGAAAAGAAAGAAAGATGATTTAATAGCATGAAGCATGAGCATGGATGTGAATGAGAAAGTGCATAAGAGACTAAAGTATTAGGACAAGTTCCCAGCATCACACTAATGGACAAATCCATTGGGGCGAGCCCTCGATGCTGTAAATGTAATGATGACGATGTTATGGAGAACAAGTCTTCGAAAGGAGTGAGTTGTAAGCTCTCACTACCTAGGTACAAGTCTCTCATAATGTTAAGTGTGTACACGAAAGGATATCCTAGAAGCAGTCGAGACAAGTTCCAGAGTGATAAGAAAGAAAGCATGCATGGTATAGTTTGATATGATGTTATATGTGATGTTTTAAATGAGTTTTCATACAAGACATATCGATATGCCTATGAGTTTAAATGGTATAGAACATATGTATATGGTTACGGCTAGAGTGCATACGATGTTTTAAAGGGAACTAAGCTTAATTGTGCTTAGATACTTGTATTTTCCAAAGGTTTGAAAATGCTCGTATTTCTGTATAGCTAGGTATGATGTCACTTGTTTTTCTACTTAAACGTACATGAATGTTAGTATTTTCAAAAGATTGGAAAGCTTGTATACAAGTATAGCTGAGTCACATACATAGTATGTATGTAAAGGAAAATAGTATGCTGTAAATGGGCTTATACATAGGTGATTCCAAGCAGGAGATTGGAACACGAATATATATTCACAGTTGCATAGTGATGAGTGCCAAATATTGAACATTTAAACCTCTTAATTTACAATAGTTAATTTTTTAGCTGTATCTTAATCTAAAGTTTTGTATTAGATTTGTATTTTTATTGTTTTGTAGGTTGTTAAATAAAAATGGCAGCTTTAAGGTGAAAAATGTAAAGTTTGGAAGAAAGCACACTTTGAAAAGACCTAGATGATGTGGTTATGTTTAACCAAATCAATTAAATGATTAAATCGAAATTTCTCTAATTGGAGTCAAAATCAAATTGGATTAAATTTCAAATTCTACATATGTCATAGTATTTTAGCCATAACTTTTCTTTCAAGTATCAGATTAAGTCGAAACTAGTGGTGTTGGAAAGCTAACTCAAAATACTATAAATCACTGTCAAATAATATTTTCTTAATTCAGAAGTATGCTATGTCAAAAGTGTCCGGAAATATGATGAATCATATTCCGATTTGTACTAAGATTGCTTCCAAATTTAACTAGGAGATTGAAGTACGATTTTTCTTGGATTTCTAGGGCTTCTAGGATTTGTTTGCTCCCTATAAATAAACTATTAAGCCTCAAGAAAATAGGGAAGGAAGGAGGAAACTAGAGACCATAAATATTTTCTTTTTAGTTTAGTATTTCTTTAGGTTTAAGATTTATTTTTCATGATCATGTGTACCTAAATTCTCAACTAAGGTTGAGGATGAAACCTCATTGATGAAGAACAACAATACTTTCATGAGAGTCTTTATTATCCGATTTATTTGCTTTAATTTTTTTAATGTTTTACTTCTTTTCAATGTTTGGAATGATTCTTAGATATCTTTTGTGAATCAAAGATACATTTGATGATTTGAGATAATTTCACATAATTGATTGCTTGGTTTTTATTTATAAAACAATTGGATATCCCTTGTGATTTATTTTACGGATACAATTGATGTTTTAATTTAAATTGGATATCTTGTGATTTACGAATACATTTGATGATTTAATTTAAATTGGATTTCTTTTGTGATTTATGTAAAGAATGATACATGGGATGATTTTGATTAAATATTTGAAGCATAGTAAAACATACCTAAGATTTTAATTGTGAGAACTTCAAATTACTATTGATGAACATGGAGTATGTTGTTATGATTCGATGGATGCGGATTCCAAAACCTTAGTACATTTTCTTTTGTTTTATTTTATTTTTTGATTTGTTTATAAAATATCGGCGTTTACCTTATTAGCTACGAAATGTTTTAAAAGAAGTGTTATATAAATGGTAGCTGGTATTGGAAACGAATGTTAGAAAGAAAGAAATGTCGAATCAATGAGAAAACTTAGTGAGTATTGTACTACTGAGTTGGTGAACTCACACTTTCACTTATGCGGACGTGGCTACCACCACGACCGTGTAGATGATGAAGTGTTGGCTGCAAGTATCGCGGATATAGATGATGACCCAGTGGCCTTATATTTGGGGTACAATGACTGAAGCACATCACAATGGTTATAAATCTTGGACTCGAGGGCAGTCCATATTTTGTATAGTTTTGTATTGGCTTGTGTCGCCTGTGACACGTATTCTTTTGTAAAGCTATTCTTTTGATATGTAATTAATACTTCTATTAAGCCTTAAATAGATAGACGATGTAATGTCTCCGTTGATGTAATTAACATTTGATAGTTTTATAAGATTTAAATTTCTGCTGCAATATTGTTTTCTACTGTATAGAAGTTATACTCTGATATACCAGGTATATATTATGGGATGTGTACTATGTGTTGGCTTTGTAACTAATTATCATGCCACTGTGATGATTCTATTTGTAAAAAAAAAAAAAAAAAGTGGGTCGTCACACAGGGCGCATCCTTAAAGGGTTCGTTGAAATTACTGACCTCTCACAGCCACTCTCTTACTTGGTCTGGCTCCTCCAGATGGAACTTCCGGAACAAAAGTCATATTTCTCTACTTTGCAAGTGCCGTTGCGTTTTCCTTCAAGTTCTCTTCATACATCGAGGTGCGGTCCACCAACTGAGAAAAGTTACGGATGTCGAAGCATGTCATCATGGTCTTAATACGTGGGCTTAGGCCTCTCTTGAACTTCTTGGCTTTCTTTTCCTTGTATGGAATGAGGTATACAGTAAACCTCGATAACTGAATGAACTTCGTCGCATTAATGCCTCATGGAACTAAATCCATAAATTCCCTCATCTTTGCCTCCTGCACCACTCAAGGAAAGAATTGCTTGTGGAATTCATCCCTAATGATTTCCCAAGTGGTGGCATGTTCTGATCCCAAGTCTAATACAAGAAGGTCCTTCTTCAATTGCCACCATCTTTTCTCCTTACTAGTCAATCTATGGGTAGCATACTTCACCTTCTGCTAAATGGTGCAGCTGATCATCTCTAAAAGCTCCCTGGTGTCATTCAGCCAATTCTCTGCCCTAAAACGATCACCATTCCCTTCAAAGTTATCAGAGTTATGACTACAAAAGTCCTTAAGAGTACAACCTCGTCCTTCAGCAGGATGCCTAACCTCTCGGTCCTGCGCCATCACTATGAGTAGCTAGGCAATTATAGTCATAAGTTGCATCGACTCTGGATTGACAACCCCATGAACCGGTATGTCCACAGGCTCAGGTTGGGTGTCCTCCTTAGTATCCCCCAATTCTTGAGCGTTGGGCCTAGTCACTTGATTCTTTCGAGGCGGCATCATCTGTGAAAATTAAATAGACTTCTAATTTATCAAGTGTGTGCAATGGTGTGCAATAAAATATCACAACGCAAAAATTAAAGAGACGGACATTTTGTTGACGAAGTGGAAACTCAATTAAGAGAAAAACCACTCCGGAGTAGCAAAACCCAGGATATCCACTATTCAGAAGACAAAGCTAGTTACAAAGCAGTAGCACTCACATACCCTTATGCAGTGGTCGTACCTTGAACTCTAATGTGTAACCCAACACGAACGCCTCCCAACCAAGTCACCTACTTGAAGGGGTCTTCAATGGAATCATTTACCTTAGGACCAACTCCTAAGATAGACTTCAGTTTTAGCACAGCAACAACACTTGGCAACGGCTTAAGAGTGAGCAGATCAACACAATAACTCTAAAATATAACTCTCTAAGCACTACGGAATTCACAACCAAATTCTTACAGTTCTTAAGCCTAGGGACCTCTAGTTATAGGCTACAGGTTCAAATGAGCGTCTGGCTTGAAAAACCTAGGAGCCGTCCAAACGGACAACTATGCGATCGGCTTTCCAAAATTTTGCTGAAATTCTTTCCTGATTTGAGCCGCATCAGGACTGTATTGCCCTGTCGTCCGGACGGTCGCACCTTTGCTGCACGCAATTTTCATATTAAGGCTTCACATGTCCGGACCATAGGAATGATCGTCCAGACGGTTAATCTGATGCACGCAATTTCCATATATGTAGCTTGCACGTCCGGACCATGAAGACTGGCGTCTGGACGTTGAATTTTGAATGCGCGACTTGCCTTATTGATGAGCGCGTCCGGACGGGAATCCACATCATCTGGACAGTTGCAGCGATCTTCCCATATCTGTGTTTTGGAAAGAAATCTCATAGCTAATCGAACACAAAGTAGCGTCCGGACGTGCTGCTGAAACGTCCGGACGGATGCAAGCTAGAGCAGTTTGAAGCTTCTCGACACAAATGAAGGTCCGGAAGGAAAGTTCTCATCATCCAGACGAATGATGCTTTGAAAATTGGGCATCCGGAAGGTATAACACGTTGTTCGGATGGCTTCAAGGGATCCAATTTCTCTGACTTGTAGACTGTGAAGAATCTTCTTAAAGATCTCTGAAAAGCTGAATCCCTGTTTAAATGCATCATTACATAGAAGTGATTTTGTCCAACAGAATGCAGCGAACACAAAAACTAACAGTCTGTAATAAGCAGCAGAGTCAAAACCGACTCGAACCAAGTATCCCTTAAGGCATAATTCTACGAGGTAACTATCCTAGGCTTTGGCATGATTATCTCCTTAGGGCTATCATTATAAGTCCAATAGTCTTTCAGAGCCTAGCGCTTTGATACCAACTGTAACGCCCCTGTGAAATTAACTTATTGGTAGTTAACTTCATGGTTCATCTCTCAATCTTATTCTAAGAAGAACAAGACCACATGGGTCTCATCCTTTCCAAAGAGAGTCTCTAACAGAAGGATTTCCTTTAAAAGATAAAGATCGAATTCTACAATCACAATAAGAATAGCCAGAATAAACTAAAACATCATAACATACATAACTGAAGCTCTCAAAGTATGGTCAAAAGACAAGTTGATGAGTGCCAAAAAGTGCATATTTGGACCCCTTAATTTACATTAGTTAAACCTTTAGCTTTGTTATTTTCTGATGCTTTGGTTAGTTTAGGTGTTTTTTATGTTTTGTAGGACAATAAGAGAGAAATGATATAATTCAAGCAAAATACAAGGAAATTCGGATGCAGCAGACTACTAGATTTAGACTTATCATGTCAGGACCAAATGCTATCCGTTTTGAGATTTTCTTAGGTCTAAATTGAAGTTCAAGATGTCAGCTTTCCAACCCAACAAGTTTCAGCCTGTTTGGAGATACATACAAAAAGATATGGCTGTTTTAATTTTATTCATTGGATCATCTCGAAAATTCAGAACTTCTCCACGCCTAGCAGCACATACATGTGACCTGCACCATCCTCCAAAGCAGCACATACATGTGACCTGCAGCTCCTGCAGCAACCTGCAACTTCTGGACAGCATTCTGCAGCACTTGGACAGCACTCTGCAGCACTTGACAGCTTGGACAGCAGCACCTGCAGCTCCTGCAGCAACCTGCAACTTCTGGACAGCATTCTGCAGCACTCTGCAGCACCAGCAGCATCTTCTGGACAGCAACATCAAGACACAAGGACAGCAGCTTCTCCTCATCTCCACGCCACCTGGCACCAAACCTGCTGGACAGCAGCACTTTCACCCCAACCTGCAGCAAGTGGACAGCAACATCACGTGGGAACATGCATGTTTGCTTCCCTTCCCCAACCGGCAGAATGAGAAATAAAAGGGGAGGAAAAAAGAGAAAAAAAAAAAAAGAAGGGTAGGAAGGGGTGTGTGGAATGGGGCACAACCCTCACGCACCAAGTCTCTCTTCTAGTTGTTCTTCCATTTTTTATTTGTAAGTGTTTAATTTTTATGCTTTTAATTTAATGTTTTAGGTTGTAGTTATTTTATCATGGGTAGCTAATATTTTCGTTTAGGGTTGAGGATGAAACCTCACCATTGAAGAGAAACTGAGTTTCATGCTTGTTTATGCTATTTGAGTTTATGGGTTTTGATTTCTCATTGTTTAACTTCGATTTTTTGAGATGATGTTTTGATATCTCTTGTGGTTTCCGGATACAAGTGATGATGTGGAATAAGTTCATTAAATTGATGGCTTGGTTTTTCATCTATCAAAACATTGGATATTCATTGTGTTTCGTTCGACTAATACATTTGATGATTTGGTTTAATCCTAATATCTTTTGTGATTTGTGCAATGAACGGATTCATTGAATGATTTAAATAATTTTTGAAGCAATGTAGAGCATACCTAAGATTTGTATGTGAGAACCTCAAAATATGTGTGATGAGCATGAGATTAGGTTGTTGTGATTTGGTGAGTGTGGATTCCAAAACCCTAGACCCCTTTATTTTCATTATTTTTGTTTATGTTTTCTTTTATCAAAAACTCCTAAATTTGGAACTAGGTTAAAATAGGATTAGTTTAAATAAAAATTAATTTTTGCAACGCAATTCCCTGTGGATACGATCTCGCACTTGCACATACACTATATTGCAAACGATTCGTGCGCTTGCGAGTATTAAAATTTGCACATCACAAGTCATCAAAATCGATACAGATCCAAAGCCAAGAGATCTAATAGTCACCAACATCAAGAGTCAAATCCTACATATAAGAAGATAAAGCATAAAGATAATATCTAGCATATCCCTGTAGGGTTCACTAGCTTCTCTCCACATTTTGCCAACCAAATGGGATCTAACTCTTCAATCCTGAGCACTCCTTTTAGCAAGACCATACGCTGCTCCGAAATCGCCAACCCAAGAACTATCTATAAAATAATACATGTTTCATAGGTGGAAAGATACAAGCGTAAATCCATGACTTAGTGAGTAATAATACGTATGATACACATGTTATCATATGGCGAATCCAGTTTATGTTGTAATCACAAGCATTGAAGTATCGTTTCATTATACAAGATGGTGATGTACGGAATATAGATATAGTATATACTTATAATATGAGGCATATCATAATTCAATTCCAGATGGTTTACCCAGGATATTAACCTCTTCCTCATAGGGTTGGCATTGTCCTAAGTGACCTATAATACAACACTGGTGCCCAAACCGTACATACCGTCATATACTAGCAACCTGACCGAGTCCAACCTCGGGTGGCCCACGCTACTAGTAAATTCGTAATCGTGACCCTCATTCAAGCATGGTGCGTCAATCACAAAACAACCATTGGAACCAATGTCCATTATAATACATCATAAACATTTGACCATAAAAAACAACCCATATAATAGTAAGCATGTGGCCCTTTTCCTGCACGAAACGGTGTTCCATTTCATTATCTTACCATTAATCATACGTTTTCACAAAATACAATGTAATCAAAATGGTATTTCATGTGAGTTGCAAATTTGCATGTTTTGATACACAAAATAATAATAACAAGTATCCATGTGAGTTTTACTCACTTGTATCATAAGGTTCCTCCAAAAACTCCCCTTGAGGCTTCACAACCTTGAAATCTGAGAAAAACCTATCATTAGACTTAAACTCGAGCTAAAACAAGTCTTAAATCCTAAACAGCTCAAAATAGGCTTTTTGCCCGTCGGTCGATCGTTCGGCTTTAACATCAAACGTTCTTTCAGTGAAAGGTCTAACGTTCGGTGCTCGGGCAAAATCCCAAATTCGAACCCAAAAGCCACAAAACCACAAATAAGCAAGTCTAAAGGTCTTAATATGATCTATAGCAGATCCCTAAGCCTCAATAACTCCTTCATACGAAGCTCAGTACGTTAAACATCATCAAAGCACCCCAACGCTAATCTAGTTGTTGAAACCAAAATCTAAATAGAGATGCCAAAACCATAAACTAGGGCATGAAAACTAACTAAACAACATAACAACTACTTAAGAAACGAGTTAGAATAGGAATGTTTCCTCCCTTGAAGATCAAGAACCGAGAGAACTCATTCTCTCTAAAAAACACTCTCTCACTTTCCCTATAGGATTACACTGAAGAAATGAGTGGAAACAAGGTGAAAAATGGCGAGGGTGAGGGTATTTATAGGAGAAGAAATTGGAGTGGATAAGGATCAACTAATTTGGCCATTGGCGATCGTTCATTAAGCGAAGCTTGAATGTTCATGTACTATTTAGGGTTAAGCGATTATTCGGCGTACAATTTTGATCGTTCGGGATACGGTCTGACACACATGTTGAAGGCTTAGAATGTACCTTTCGACACATAGTACAACACGTCAACAATCGTTCGTTGTGGAAACTTCGAACGTTCTCGGTGGGGGACCTCGATCGTTGTTGGTGGGAACAATGATCGTTTGTAAGGGAAAAGCGAATGTTTATGACTCTTAGCGAATGTTCAGTCAACATAGAAAGTCAAAAAGGTCTAAACTTCCAATTAAGACCTACTTAATCCTATTAATGACCTGGGGCTCTACAGTGCATCAATTTTATGGTTAAAAATTCCTGGAGAATTTCATCCTTTTTGTGGCATTTGCTGGTAGGCTTGGTAATTCGGATTGCCGTGTCAACCCATTTAAATAATTTGATAAAAAATGTTTAATTATCGCGTCATAAACGTGTCATAAACAGGTTGATGGGTCGTAAACGTGTCATAAACAGGTTGGTGAGTCATAAACGTGTCATAAACGGGTTGACGGGTCATAAACGGGTTATAGCCTAAACCCAAACCCTATATATTCGTATCGTGTTCGTGTCGGATTCGTGGGTCATGTCAAAATTGCCAAGTTTATTTGCTGACTAGATACTTTAAACATTACAGTTGGTTTACCCTCCCTCTTGACTCTCGTTCTTGAATTCCTTTGGCCACACAAACACTTGAAGGGATATATAATTCCTTCGGAAACCGGCCGCTTTAAGTTTTTTTTTTTTTCCATTGATTGGTGGCCAATTAAATTTTATTATTATTATTCAGTCGGTTAGGGTAGAGATTACTTGAATCCTCCGTACACAAGACGTCGTCCTTATTTATAGCCTCCAACACAGAGACACATGATCAAGCAACAAATATATCAGTGACAGGTTTATCGTACAACGTAACGGTAGATGTATGTTTTTCTCATCACCATGCTACACATGTTGTGAACAAATTGATAATATATATATTTTGTTTTCATAAATATAATATATTGGGGACGTAAAAATGATAGATGAACCAAATCAAGATATCCAAACAAAAGCCAAAAAATAAAAAATAAAAAATTGAAAAACAGGAGTGAGAGATGAAGCAAAGCAGCTGTTTTGTAAATTAAACTAGATTGAGATATACAAAATGGAATGTATTTGTTTCAAAAGCTATGATAAAATTATCTTCTTATTTATTTATTTATTTATATTTCAGGTTGATCTATATATATATAGTAATCAAATTGAATTCCCCAACTCACCCTTCTGGCTAGCATGGCTACAACCCTGAACTCAAGGCTTTGGCACACCTCGGTGGATTTGTGGATTATCAACACAGGTCTTTGATTATCACGTCTCTCTTTAAACTAGGCTGCGACATTATCAATTGAATGGTAATTTGAAGAGAATATGTGAACTTTTTCCAAAATAAAAAATGCAAATAATCGTGGATTTGCGGTTCACGATTGGATCAATGTCGGTCAACGGCCCTAACTCTTTCACTTGAGGACCCATAGGTATGTGCTCTTGACTCTCTCCTCTTTACCCATTCACAAGGTTGGGCACGCACTATCCGACTAGTAGCCTTTATGCCCAACGACTGGCGGGGAATGAATTGCCCAACCAATGACATGTGTTCCCAAGAGCAGATTGGGTGATGTTCGATTTTTACGTACAAGTATTAATTCTCCACATTTACGGATTAATAATTCTTTAAATTATTTGTTTATTACTTTTTGAACTAATCTATCGGATTAATCTAGGCTAAGCTTCGCCACATTTGAGCTAACTCGCAGCAAATCTGCTACCAATGTCAGTCGTGGATGCTGCTCGTTCCAACGCGGTAGGATCAACAAAAGACCTTGCCTTGAGTTCGCCCGACAAGGCACTATTTCGGCCATCTCCATTAATTGCCGGTCACGATGCAAGACGCCTCGACCTGCTAGATTTGACGTCGCGCAAGTATATCTCCTTCTACAAGAAGACACCGGCCATTTTGAAACTCCACAACTGCATCTTCCTCTGGTAAAAATTGGATAATCGATTTATTTTTGGCATAAGTCAGAATTATATATAATATATTTTCAGAAAAATATACTATCCAAAGATTTTTATTTGGAGAATATCATGTCATAGGCTTTGATCTCTATTTTTATGGAATTTTCACTTGATGAATATCACTCTACATACTCAAGTTTTATAAATGGATTTTTTTTTTATTTTTTTTTTACAAGCTTTAATTTTTATTATCCAAGATTTTTGGCCAAATTTTGGAGTCGTTCTACACTTCTACTTTAAGCTTCTAGTTGTTGGGAAAGTCATCTGCTCCTCGAGTATCGAACATATAATTTTAAGCTCTCGGGTGTTAAGTTGAACTTGGGACACTAAAGACGCGGAATTGCCCGTGCACCTCAAGACGCCGCCTCGTCACGCGCACCTACAAGAAGACCTTGCCCTGGGAACGACTTGACAAGGAATGATGATTCAACAACTACACAAACCACGATTCGACAAGTACCGAGCCATAAGCTCGGGGGACTAAGACCTACCCCGTGCGCTAGGCACCCCAACACCTACGGTCCCTACTAGAAACTTGAAGGCCAACACTTTGCCCTCAGTATTTAAGGCTAGAGTCAACCTTGATTGCGAGTACACACAAGATGTCCAATAAATGCCCGACAAGCTGGGCATGTCGGCCATGGAAATCGAAGGGCTACTGCTAGTCTGCTAGGGATATAAACTACAGGCGGACTCTACTCAAACAGCCGGCCTCTACATGGAAGATAATCAAGCCATTGAATAAAAACAAATCAATTCACTCTTAAAATCTTATCCACATTGATACCATTAATGCCATGAATACCCTCATGGCCATTAATATGATTCACATGGTAAATCACACCCTATAAGGAAAATTACACCTAATTGGTATCAATGCAACCATATTAAGCAACGAACCGATCCCATAAAAGGGAAATGATTGTTGGGGGACAGTCATCCGTCCCCCAACAACCCATTAATAATAAAAAATTAATTTTTCATTAAAAAATTGCCTCTGATGTGACATCAGAGGCAATTTTTTAATGAAAAATTAATTTTTTAATATTAATGGGGTGACAGGGGACGGATGACCGTCCCCTGTGTAGAACTGCTCCCCATAAAAAGTGTTACACCCTTAGGTACTGAATATGCTCATTCTCTCATCTCCCACATTTTTTATTCAGATTTCTCTGATAACTTTTATTTACTTGAGCAAAAGAGTGTTCCCGATCCTCCCGGCTCCCGGGGACCGGCGAACTTCGAGTGACCATTTTTTTCTCTTTTGCAGAAGCCCTATCGTTGGTCTGGTCGTCAAAAAAACCGCTTAAACAAGAAATTTTTTAAAAAAAAAAAAAAAAACCAAAGGTATAGACATGAAATCAAGTTTTCATGATCTATCAATTCATTGGAAAACAATCCATGAATTGAAAATATTACTCCAGACATCTACTAAAATATTTGGACAAAATTTTTGTAGAAATCTTTGAACCTAGACCTTTTGATACATAAAAATCAGTCCTAGATTAATTGATGGGAAAGATTTAGAAATCCCAAAACAATTGCTTTTGAATATTTAGCTGAAGACGAGAATAAATATACAAGCCATATATCTCTTCAAGCTTAAGGAAAAAGCTCTAAATTCTTCTTGATCTAATAATAGTTCTTCAAGATAAGTTGTTCTTATCTTTTCAACGATTCATTTATTTTTTGAACATAAAGTTATGGATTTTTATAAATATGTCTCCAATAGTCCGATTTCTTTAATATTTTCAAATTTAGTATATTTATAGTAAATTTCTTGTTGAAAGACCATTATATCATATGTGCATAGAATAATCCTAGGATTTTGTTATCACCAAGACTATTCATTCCGTCAAACGTGATATTTTCTATTTCACAAACTAATTCATTCAAAGTTTCTTTAGTCTGTTATTGAGATCTAAATCAACTATTAAACTAACTTGGTTTATATTATTATCTAATTTATCTATTGTAATAGCTATAGACATTAACATAGACTCAACATAATTTTTATTAATAATTTGTTAAATATCTTTGATTCTTTGTGCATTGGTACGTTTGATTAACCAAGACATCATTTGAAGAAATAAAATATGGGAAATATATATATATATATATATATATATTTTAAAAAAAAAAGCCCCATAATTAACAGCCGATTTTAAAATAGCTCATTGAATTTCCAAGTGTACTAATGTAACCATCAAACTACCTAAGTGTGTTAAAAATGTTTTATTGAAATATTCCTATAATACCCACTCTCTTAAAAAAAAAAAAAAAGAAGATATGATACATTGCCACACGTACTTCAAGACACAACTCTTAAACACCTTGCATTCGTGGCAGCTTTTACTTTTACTCTTTTCTTCTTCTTCTTCTTCTTCTTCTTTTTTTTTTTTTTTTTTTTTTTTTTAAGAAAAAAACCCTAAAGCTAGCTAGGGGACCACCTTGCCACATAGGCAAGGTGGTCAAGAGTTGTGTCTTAGGGTGGCAAATGATCATATCTCAAAAAAAATAAAATAAAATAAAATCAATCTATGTGGTTAGCATAAATTACAAATTACTCGTTGCGGAATAAAAAATAATTCAAATGTCTTCAAGGGTAGGCAAAAAATAATAATTTAGTCATTGTAGTCAAATTCTGTCAAAATACTTGACAGATTCTATTAGTGTCAATGTTAACACCAATAAAATGATGACATGTGTCAGCAGCCGAGCTACCCATTTTCTTCTTTTTCTTTTTTTTTCCTTTTTCTTTTAATTAAAAATTTTTAGGGTAAAACACACTTCTGGTCCCTGAGTTTTGAAAACTTTATGTTTTTGTCCCTGAGTTTTAATTTGCAACATAGATAGTACCTCAATTTTAGGAAAAGACCGAATTAGTACCTTAGTTAAGTTTTCCGTCCAAAAATTAACGGCCCGCCACGTGTCAACTCCTGAGGATTGACACGAGTTGTACGTAGTATTAAAAAAGAAAAAAAGAAAAAAAAGGAAGAGGGGTGGCTGAGCCACCTTCTTGACTGGTTTGGGGTGGCTGAACCAACCCCAGCCACCCCATAGCAAAAAAAAAAAAAAAAAAAAAAAAAATATTCAAGGGTTTTGGTCCTTGGAGGTGGCCGAACCACCCCATGGTTAATATGAGACTCACCGCCTTTTGCTGGTGCAAAGTTTAATGTGCATTTATAATTGTGTTGTTCAAGTCTTGCAATATTAACCAACTCTTTTCTTAGTGTTAATGCAATAAATTTAATATCATTTGTTTAAGAAAAAAATTGTATTGTAAATTTATGTCGGCTCAAAATTAAATTGGTTATAAAAGGCTTCCCACGAGTGCTACAAAAAAGAAAGGAAGATGACAATGATAGAAATTACCAAAATCAAATTAGATCTGTATTCCACTGCCTCAGAATAGTTATGCCACATCAACCAAAACAAAAGTTCTTTTCTGTCCAAAATCGATCAAAGTACTGTTAGAATCTCTATTTTATGTCAATTCAAAATTTATTGATAAGTAGTGGATACTCCTCTCACAGTACCAAAATAAAAAATAAAAATAAAACCTATTATTTTGAGTCGCTTGAATAGTGTCGTTTTTTAGCAAAACAAAAAAAAATGACACTACTCATTTTAAGTCGTTTGAATAGTTTCGGTTAGAAAGCGACTAAACACATAGGGTTTGGACTTTAGGTTAGATTCATTTTACTATCAAACGACTCCAATTAAAGTCGTTTGAGTGCAAATGACTTTAATCATTTAGAGTCGTTTGAAAAGTGAACAACTCCAAATGATTAGAGCCGTTTTAGCTGCAAAACAACCCCAAATGATTAGAGTCGTTTGAACAGTAACACGACTCCAAATGATTAAAGTTGTTTACACAGTAAAACAACTCTAATATATTAGTGTCGTTTTAGCTGCCAAACGAAACTAAAACAAAAAACAAAAAAAAAATCATTAATATGTTTTTTTTTTTTGGTAATACCTGATATAACAAATTTGGACATATAATATGAAAACGTAATATAGTTAGACTTTGAACTCCATCCACTCATAACAAATGCGAAATACTCAATAGAGTATTCAAATGACCACATCAAGCCATAAACACAACAATAACAAATAAACCATATACATATAACAATAACAACTCTAGATTATACAACATAATGTCACTCAACTCCAAACATAATACAAACCCCAAAACGTTCAACTAAGTCCAAACATAATATATAAGTTACCAACTATCACAAACCGATCAAGTCCAACCATATGAACAATGTTTACATATATACAAACTTTGATATCCCCACATACATTCAAACAAAAGGCAATACGGCCTCTCACAACCTCAAACATAAATTCATATCCTACATACATAGTCACTGACAAGGATCATCGTCCTAGGTCACTGGCGTGGCACCTACATATATGATCCAGATGAAATGTGTTACGCAACTATATATGGGAATCTAGTATCGATATAGGTAACATTTTCAACCATATAATGAAAAAAAAATAAAAAAAAATACACTTTGTTAGTTAATCATGTTGAGCTAACCTAGTCGACTAGCTACTGAAGATCTCGACCTCACGGAACCAGGTGACTTTGTGTCTTGTGTAGCCAAAGTGTTGCCACTCCTGTACTCTCCACAGCACTTTCGATAATCCTTTTCAAGTTCGCTATAATTTGATCATGTAATGCCATCTGTTCATGAGTGAGTCTCTTCTCTTGCTGCAGTTCATTCATCTGTGAATTCAATGTACTAATTTCAGAGACTAATGTAAGGTCCTGTGACATGCGTGACATTGACATAGATGGGCGACAGCTAGATCTAACAGATAGTGGCCCAATCCCCATTCTGCAGACACCACTTGAGTATTCTGGGCTCCCCATTGCCCTTGCATATGCATCATTATCGGCCCACAATATTGAACTCCATGGAGATACCAAGTTCGTTCTTGTAGTGTCATCGGTCATAAATTGTAGTGTCGCAGATTATTAATAGGATTAAGTATGTCTTAATTGGAAATTAAGACTTTTTCACTTTCTGCGTCGACCAAACATTCGCTGAGAGTCACGAACATTTGCTCTTCCCTCACGAACGATCATAGTTCCCATTGAGAACGATCGTGGTCCCCCCACCAGTAACGTTCATGGTCTCCACCACAAATAATCGTTGACGTGTTGTACTGTATGTCGGAAGGTACATCTCACGCCTTTAGCATGTGTCAGGCCATACGACGAATAATCGCAGTTGTACATCGAACGATCGACTAACTCTAGATATTACACAAACGTTCGCGATTTGCTTAAAGAACGTTCGCTAGCCGGCAGATCAGATGATCCTTATCCACCTACGACCCTTCCCCTATAGATACCCCTACCCTTCGTTTTATTTCGTATATTTCGACCCTTGGAGTTGATCTTACTCCGCTGAAAGCGTTGAGGTTGTTTCAGTGTGAGGGAGACATTCCGCGTTAAGGAGGTAATGCCCTTACCTTAAACCGTTCTTTTCTAGCCATTATGTTGTTAGTTGCTCTTAATCAAAGGTTTAATTCTCTAGTCGTTATTATGGTCTAAATACTAGTTTAGTTTAGGTTTAGCGTTTTGATGCTATTATACGTAATAATTATTGCATCATATATTCATATAGCTTAGGACCGTATTAGAAGTGTTGTTAAGGCTTTAGGACTTACTTAGAAGTTGCTTTGTGGCTTTTAGGTTCGCATTTTGGATTATGTCCAAGCACCAACGTTTGCCCTTCACTCGACGAAGGATCAATGTCAAAGTCGAATGCTCGACCCTCCTGGACGAACGATCGGCAGACGGGCAGAAAATCTATTTGGAGTTGTTTAGGACTTAAAAACTTGTTTTAACTCGAGTTTAAGACTGATGATGGGTTCTTATCACATCTCGAGGTTGTGGAGCCTCAAAAAGACTTTTTGGATGAGCCTCGCGATAAAAGTGAGTAAAACTCACATGGATACTTGTTATTATTATTTTTTCACATAGCACAAATATTTTGTGTGCCAAAACATGCATGTTTACAACTAACATCAAACGTCATTTTTCTTACTATGAACTCTATTTTGTGAAAATGTGTAATTAATGAAAATGATGAATTTATAAAAAACATGTATGTAAAAGACGGTTAATATTAAATTGCATCATATGAGATGATACACCGATACGTGCGGGATAACAACCATGAGCTTACTATTATATAGGTTGTTCTCTATAGTCAAAGGTTTATTTATTTTAATGTTTGGCCTTAGATCTAATGGGTTTTTGGTGACCGGCGCACCATGCTTGAATAGGGGTCATGATTATGAACATTATTAGTAGCGTGGGCCACCCGAGGTCGGACTCGGTCAGGATGCTAATGATGGACAGTAGCATACATATCTGGGGCACTGGTGTTGTATTACATGTCCCTCAAAATAGCAGCAACCCTGTCGGGAAGGGGTTAATATCTTGGGTAGATCATATGGAATTGAACTACGACATGATTCTGCTTGTATCTTTTCCACCTATAAAATATGTGTTGTTTTATAGTTGAGCTACCTTTAGATATTGGATTCGAGATGGACCTCAAGGCAGATGTGGCCATTTGACTTAGTGATATCAATCCGGTTAAGCTTGAGGACTGATTTGTAAGATTCTAAAGATCATTCATGGCAATTAGTACTTTTGGGTGATGTTATAGGCTTAGAATTTGAGGTTCGATTGTGTATTAAGTTTTAGCTCTAATCTTTTATATCAATGATATGCATAGTGTGATTTTAGTTAATGTAATGACTCTTGGTAGATACTCTGGTTGTAATTAATGTTGATAGAATATCTTATGTTTCAGTTGTGTAGTATTCTCTTCTTGAATAGTAGTAGATCCCTGAATCCTGATCCTATTAGAATGGGACTGGAAGACAAACCGTAAAGTTAATTAATTTCTCGGGGTGTTACATGAACTCCCTAACCTTGTCTTGTAAAATATTAAATGTGTTAAGTAAACATCTATTTGCCTCAATAAATACTTATATTATTTCAATATGGTAAACACAACAACACACAAGCTAAATCCTTAAGTTAAACACATACAATTATCTCCAAAGATTGTGGAGTGATGGCCGTCCCATCCCTTCTTGTGTGGGTTGCCACGAAATGTTCAGCTCGGGTTGGTGGTGCCCATTTTTGTATCTCCTACAAGAACAAACAATATAAACAAAGTTAGTCACGAATGTCAGAAACTGAATAAATATATATATTCTTGTGAATGAAAGCAACATACAAGCTCTTTCGTAACTCTGGCATAGCTCTTAGACTTAGATGTGTGAATAAACTTTTGATTTGTTTGGTATTGCCTGTTCTTTTCTGCTCTCGCCTATACAATTTTTCTTATTAACAAATTAGATCATTCATTGTTGAAAGTTTAAAGACATACGATATGCTGTACATGACACTTGTTGATATAATTACCTGATCTTCCACCGTCAACCATGTGTTGATGCTTACCTTTATGTCCTCACCATAAAAAATGTTCATGTTTGGCATCAATTATACAATGGATTTGCGGGTATCACCTCTCTGTATTGCAAGACCTTGGCTAGGGTTCGGCCAAGGGGTGGCTGGGGTGAGCTACCACCACCCCTAGCTCACAGGGTAGTCGAGCGCCATTCCCAGTCACCTCTAGGGTGGCTCATGGGCCACCCAAGGTGGGGAGTGGCTTTTGAGCCACACCAGTGGTGGCTCTAGGGTGGCCCGAAGGCCACCCCAAAAGAAGCTAGGGGTGGCATGCGCAACCCATAAGTGTCGCTAGCCCAATGGGGTGGCTGAGTGCCACCCCCGGCTTCCTCTGGGGTGGCCTTCAAGCCACCCGAGATCCACCACTAGAGGTGACTCACGAGCCACCCCCCACTTCAGGTGGCTCACAAGCCACGCCAGCCAAGCCACCCCTTTGTTTTTTCTTCTTCTCCTCCTCCTCCTCTTCTTCTTTTTTTTTTTATTTTTTTATTTTTTTTAATTAAAAAAATTAATTTTTAAAGTTTTTAATTTCTTTAACTTTTAAGGTATATATATATATATATTGTTTAAAAGAAGTTTTTTTATTTTAGTTTTTAAGAGAATAAGGGTATTATCAAAAAAAAAAAAAGTTGCATTTTTGGCACACCTTGGTGGTTTGATGGGTGGCTTTAACACATTTGGAAATTTATGAAGCTATTTTAAAATCGGTTGTTTGTTTAAACAACTTTTTATATTTTTTTTCCTTAAATAATTAAATTTAATTAACTAGGAGTGTTACTCGTAGTGCCTTCAAACTAATTAACTGATAATTAGCTAGAATCACTACGTACACAACACTAATCTATCAGACTATACTATATCGAAAAGCGGAAATAAATTATCTGAGATAACTAAAATATGGGTTAAATATAAAAAAAAAAACCCTTTTTTTTTGTTTAAAAAATATTTTTTTTATTATTATTTCATTTTAGAGGAAAAGGCTATTATCGAAAAAAAAGTGACATTTTTGGCACACGGTGGTAGTTTGATGGGTCACTTGTGCACACTTGAAAATTCAATGGGCTATTCTAAAATTGGCTGTTAATTTATGGGGCTTTTTTTATTTTTTTTTTATTTTAATACGTATTTAAACCCTAAAATATATATTAACAACATCATTTATCATCAGTACAAACTCATTGTAACCCTGAGAAATTAATTAATTGATAATTAACTTTACGGTTCACCTTCTAGTCTCATTCCACAAGGAATAAGACTTAAGAATCTCTACTCCTTAAAAAATGAGTACTACGCACCGGAAACATAAAATATTCTATTATAAATAATTACAACTAGAGCATCTACTAAGAGCTATCACATTAACTGAAATTATCATGCACATCAACGTTACAAAATATCCAAACTAAACCTTAAATATGCAATCGAGCCTCAAATGCTATGCCTACAACATCACCCAAAAGTACTAATTACCATGAGCGACATTCAAAATCCTGCATTTAGTTCTCAAGCATTAACCAGATCGATATCACTACGCAGAACAACTGCATCAACCTAGAGGTTCATCTCAAATCCGACATATAAATGTAGTCAAACTATATAAAAAAAAAAAAAAAATGTTTCATAGGTGGAAAAGATACAAGCATAAGTGCACGACTTAGTGAGTAATAATACACGTGGTGTATAAGTTATCTTGTAGTGAACTCAGTTGTTTAACAAAAGATTGTAATTCACAAGCAGTAAAGTGATAAGTCTTGAATTATTTGATTCAAGACCCCTTAATTTATGTTTGTTATACCCAGTTTGTATTGTATATATAACGTTTTGTTGTAATTTTGTGTTATGTCTTATTTTCATGTCTTAGTTGAAATCTAGTTCAAAACACTTGAATTAGACTTGAAAATACATCAAGAGCAATTTGGTCATTTTCAAAGTTCAAGGTTGATCCTGAAAAGATGAAAATCGTCTAAGGCAATTCGATCAATCGATTATTTGTACAGTCAATAATTCGATCGATCGACTTTTAGTTAAACCAACTTCGATCAATAGGGATGCAATCGATCGATTCTCAATGCATTATAAAATCGATCGATCGACTTCGCGTCTTCCAGAGGTCCAGATATTTTCAAATCTTTGTGCGATCCAAATCAAAAGTTGAGTTTAATGGACATAAATGGACGCCGACCAGCTCTGAATACTTGGCTAGAATCAACTCTTGTAGTCCTTTTGTAAATCCAATTCTCTATAAATATGAGGATTAAGATTTAGGTTTAATTATGCATCTTTTGGGGGTTTCGATTTTCTCAGGTGTATCTTAGTTAAATTTATTGTTTTTCAATTCCTTTGATGCATGTTCACTGGGCCAAAAATCCAGAGGGCAATTTATTCTTCTTTTTCTTCTTAGTTCTTCATGTTCTAGCTTATGTTTTATTTTCTTTTTGTAATCTAAATTTGATAATTTTAATATATTTGTTTTTGATTCATTTTCTTCTTGTTTCTTTACTGTTTTCCATAAATTTCATGCTTAGATTAGTTTAATCATGGGTGGCTAAATTCTTCCTTAGGGTTTGATCATGTTAGTATTTTGGCCTTATTATGTGTTTGGACAAAATTACTTATGTGTAATGATGCGGTAACCAGGGATTCCACTTTCAGAGTGATGAGAAGAATTTCAAGTTCCCTGTCAGCCGTCCGGACGATGTGTCATCCCGTCCGGACGCCCATCTGTCTACTGTTCCATACATCCGGACGACGTGTCATTCTGTTCGGACATCAGACAGACAAGCATCGTCCGTCCAGACGACGTGTTTCTTCCGTCCGGACACCTACATCGTATCGAGAAGCTTGTGTCCCATCTTGCTCCGTCCGGACGTTTCAACAGCACGTCCGGACGCCTATCAGTTCTTGAACGGTTCACTGATTCTTTCCAAGTTCAAGAAAGGAAAGATCAATCAACCGTCTGGACGATGTGGTATCCCGTCCGGACGCGTATCTCCGTAAGGCAAGAATCGCAGTTCAAAATGAACCGTCCGAACATCTGACAGCTGTGGTCTGGACGCTGGTGCATCGTATATGGTAACTGCCGATTCGACTTCAACCGTCCGGACTCACGCGCATCAGATATGGAAATTGCGTGTTGAAGTTTAGCCGTCTGGACTCTCCTGCCCCTTGGTCCGGACGCGCGAAGCCTGTTATGGAAATTACTTGCAGTGGACGTGTGCCCGTTCGGACGATCGAGCCATCCCATCCGGACGATGTTCTTATACAAGAAAGATTTCTCCGCGAAAATTTTGGAAAATCTTGTCGCACAGTTGTCCGTCCAGACGGCCATGGTCCACCGTCCGGACGGCTCCCAAGCAAATTTTGCCTGACGTCCATTCTGACCCCCAGCCTATAAATAGGGGTCCTTGGGCACTTAGAGCTGCAAGAATTCAGTGTGAATTCCATTAGAGCTCAGAGACGTGATATCTCCTCCGAAGCCGTTTTTCAAAGTGTGCTGTGCAATAAACCGAAGTCTATCTTAGAGGTTGGCTCTAAGGTAAGGAGTTCCATTGAAGAGCCCTTCAGGTAGGTGAACCTGGTTGGGAAGCGTTCGTGTTGGGTTACATGTCAGAGATCAAGGTACGACCACTGCATCGGTACATGTGAGTGTTATTATCTTGTATCTAGCTTTGTGTTTTGAATAGTGGAATTCCTGGGTTTGGCTGCCCCGGAGTGGTTTTTCTCTTAACTGAGTTTCCACTTCGTCAACAAAAATCTCTGTGTCAATTTACTTTCCGTTGTGCTTTAATTTTTGTTGACACTTATGCACACACTTTACTTTTAGAAGTCATTTCAATTTTTCAATTGGTATCAGAGCAGGCACACTCCGTTGTAAGGATTTATTTCCTGAGTGTGATCCTCATCTCTTTGTGACTTCTATTTTTTTATGACACCTTTTATCATGGATTTCTCTCAGTTTTCTGAAGAAAATCATGATATTGAGCTCTCTAAAGTTTTTGCAAAATTTGATAAACTTATTTCTCCAAAAGAGCTCAAAAAGGTGAAGCAAGAAAAAGAGTCATTGATTGTTCAGTTATCTGAATCAAATGCTTTAATTGACTCTTTGAGATCTGAGAATACCATGCTATTTAACATCATTGATACACTTTAGAATAAATTAAAAGAATCTGAAGATCTCCTGAAAAAATTTTCAAGTGATAATTTGAAAAGCATGCTGTATATTCATTTAGATATTTCGAACAAGCCTGATTTGACTGCTGATTTAAATACTTCTACTTCACATGCTTCTGATTCTGAATTATACTCTGTTGGTATTAAGCATGTGATAGTCGATGCAGTTTGTTCTAAAAATTCTTGCTTAGATAAATGTGTGATGCCTAACTCCAAGGATTTAGGAACACAAGGTAAGTTTGTTCCTATTTGTCATAATTGTGGAAAAATTGGTCATATTAGACCAAATTGTGTTGTGTTAAAATCTCACAGACATTGGAAGAAGCAGGACGACTCCAAAAAGGGCGTTATTGAGAAAACCTCTTCAAATAAATATGTCCCGCCCCATAGGAGGCATATATCTCAAAGAGGTAAGGATTTTGTTGTTTGTGAAAATGTTAATCTTAAATTTGCAGAGACCTTCAAGAAGCATTTCAGCAAACGAAGTCAGCCTACCTGCTATCATTGTGGTGTCTCTGGACACATCAGGCCACACTGTCCTCAAATCCGACATCAGCAGCCTCGGATCAGGAAAACAGAGCAAAAGACAGGTAAGTCTAGCTCTAAACCTTCTAAGCCTCATCATGTTTTTTGGCAACAATGGCATTATCCTCAAAGGGATTCTCCCTCATGCTATCACTGTGGTAAGTATGGCCACATCAAAGCCGAATGCTTCAAAGTGAAGCCTCACAAGCCCAAGAAGAATCAGACCAATGAAAGACTTGTCAACATGATGAAGACTGTCCTAGTCAGACTGATCAATTAGGACATGGCTCACACCCCTGCCTCACAGGTAAAGAAGGTATGGGTAAGGAAGGATTAGACAATTCACCCCTTAAGGGGGAGTGGACTCACCTAGTAGGTGAGGTCTCCCATGCCTAGGATTTTGGTTCCTAAATCCTAGTGCATGTCAGGTATGTTTGCATTGCATTGTTTATCTTGTCATATAGTACTTATGCCTTGCATTCTGTTTGAGGAACCGTTTATTTTATCCCCATATTTTCTCTTGTTGTCTTGAGAAACATCTGCATATATTTTCTTTTGGGGATGACAGTTGAAGCATGTCGGGCGGCTGCTTTTCTGTCTTGGTATTTCTTAAACCTCTCTCCATGAGGACAGGTTTGGTTTACCTTACATGCTGGGATTAGAGGTCATTTCCTTCTCTGAGCATGTGTTTGTTGTTTTTCTGTTTATCGGTTTTCAACAAAAAAAAAAAAATTGGGGAGAAGATGCGGAACTTTATTTCTTTCTTTTGATAGCTTTTCAAGTATTGCATGTGTTTTTGCCTGATATCTCAGTTCATTGTGCATTGATTAAATATTATTGAGAGTTTATGCATTATATCTGCTAAGTTTTCCTGTTGCATCTTAATGATAGATAGTTACTTTCCTCATGCGATGAAAATGTGCACTACCTAAGACTCCCCTAAGGTACATCTTTTCCTTCTCTGACTTTTTGCTTCTAGAAATTCTAGATAAGAGAAGAGGTCTTTGATTTAGATGGTCAAATTGACCACATGCTAGTCGAACATAGAGCCTAAAAATTCTGGCACTCTCTAGGTTGCAACACCATAAGAATCAAGCAGTAAATCATATGCATTATGCGCTTTTAAATTGTATATTCACTGCTTATGTGCTGAATTTGCTATATGCCTTACCCTCTACGTTCAAGTAAAAATTTTACTTTGTCCTTCATAGTACAAGTAAAACAATTAGGTACTGCATCTTAGGGGGAGTGTATCAGATGAGGGTGGCTAGACCCTAGTAAGATAAGGTTTGACTTTTGGCTGATCTTTCATTGATTTTCTCTCTTGTTTGGAAAATCTGGTTGCTTTTTGTCATATCAGTGAATTTCATACCTTATTGAGAAAGTCTTCACACACACACACGCATTGCATGAGTTGAGTAATCTATTTAAAATTTCTATCTGCAGGGAAATTTGTGCTTATTGAATACTTAACTCCCATTTATATCTTTGCATATTTTTGCAATGCTATTTGATTGTTTTATCAGTTGATTATACATGCGTGTTCTGAAGCTAACTTTTGAGAAAAATATTTTTCTGCAAATTTTTCTCCAGTTTCAAATTTTCAGTGTGAAGCGTCCGGATGGACCTACTCTTACATCCGGACGAGCGCAGTCTTGCCATATGCTGATCTAGCAGTTGTCATCCGGATGGTTAAGTGACACATCCGGACAAGATCTCTACAGGTTTAAGATTTGCGTCTCTTTTTCTGCCACACACACATCTTTTCATTTTTATTGATTTATCATGGCATGTTGTGTGTTTTTCTTGTGGATTTCTCCCGAGATTTTGGCATTTTTTGCACATTTCTTCTCATCCCATGATCTTCATTGTGTTTTCCATTATTCTTTTAAGTTTTTGTGCTTTTAGAATATTGGAATATTTGTTGGGATATTTTCTTGAGATATTGTGCATGAAAATCCTTTTCTGTCTGTGTGCTGGGCTGATCTTTTATGCCTTATGAATAGCTGCATTGCTTATATTTCTCTTTGGCATCCATTTGACAGCTGTCTTAAATACCACAATATTTTTGGAACTAACAGGATCTAATGGTATTTTTGGAGATATTTCTGATTGGTTTTGACTTAGGAATACGACATCCAGCGGCTCCCAGCACAGTGATTGGCAGATGCATCCTTTGGAAAACTGACTATTGTTGAAGTCGGATGTTCAAATTCTAAAGGTCTTGGGATTTGATACTTGGAGGATTTATGTTCCTCTCTTTTGGGCCACTTGCAGACTTTTCTCTAGTTTCCTATTGTTTTGGATTTTAGAAAGTTTTTTTGTCTGTGGATATTATTACTCTATTTACCCTTGTACTTCTGAGACATTGAGGGGGAGTAATTTTTATTTTGGACCGGGAATGTATTTCTAAACCGGTCAAGTGATTTTTGTCCCAGAATGGCCAAAGGGGGAGTTTGTTAGTATCTTGGCCTTATTCTGTGTTTGGACAAAATCACTTATGTGTAATGATGCAGTAAACAAGGATTCCACTTTCAGAGTGATGAGAAGAATTTCAAGTTCCCCGTCAGCCGTCCGGACGATGTGTCATCCCGTCCGGACGCCCATCTGTCTACTGTTCCATACGTCCGGACGACGTGTCATTCCGTCCGAACATCAGACAGACAAGCATCATCCGTTCGGACGATGTGTTTCTTCCGTCAAGACACCTACATCGTATCGAGAAGCTTCTGTCCTAGCTTGCTCCGTCCGAACGTTTCAGCAGCAAATCAGGACACCTATTAGTTCTCGAACGGTTCACTGATTCTTTCCAAGTTCAAGAAAGGGAAGATCAATCAACCGTCCGGACGATGTGGTATCCCGTCCGGACGCGTATCTCCATAAGGCAAGAATTGCAGTTCAAAATGAACCATCTGGACATCTGACAGCTGTGGTCCGGACGCTGGTGCATCGTATATGGTAACTGCCGATTCGACTTCAACCGTCCGGACGTCTCCCCCTCATGGTCCGGACTCATGCGCATTAGATATGGAAATTGCGTGTTGAAATTTAGTCGTCCGGACTCTCCTGCCCCTTGGTCCGGACGCGCGAAGCCTGTTATGGAAATTACTTGCAGCGAACGTGCGCCCGTCCGGACGATCGAGCCATCCCGTCCGGACGATGTTCTTATACAGGAAAATTTCTCCGCGAAAATTTCAGAAAATCCTGTCGCACAGTTATCCGTCCGGACGGCTCCTAGGAAAATTTTGCCTAACGCCCATTCTGACCCCCAGCCTATAAATAGGGGTCCTTGGGCACTTAGAGCTACAAGAATTCAGTGTGAATTCCATTAGAGCTCAGAGACGTGATATCTCCTCTAAAGCCATTTTTCAAAGTGTGATGTGCTGTAAACCGAAGTCTATCTTAGAGGTTGGCTCTAAGGTAAGGAGTTCCATTGAAGACCCCTTCAGGTAGGTGAACCTGGTTGGGAAGCGTTCGTGTTGGGTTACATGTCAGAGATCAAGGTACGACCACTGCATCGGTACATGTGAGTGTTACTATCTTGTATCTAACTTTATCTTCTGAATAGTAGAATTCCTGGGTTTGGCTGTCCCGGAGTGATTTTTCTCTTAACTGAGTTTCCACTTCGTCAACAAAAATATTTGTGTCAATTTACTTTTCACTGTACTTTAATTTTTGTTGATACTTATGCACACACTTTACTTTTAGAAGTCATTTCAATTTTTCAGATCAAAATCTCTTCCAAAGCCATGGAGTGTTCTTGATGTTCTTAGAATTTTCTAGATGTGTTCGATGATTGTGAAGGGCTAGAGGATTGTAAAACTTATGCTAAAAGGTTTTTTCTTCAAGATTTCAATCTATTTATTCATGAAAATGAGTTAAACTTGTCTATGAGTTTTCTTAGATTTCTTTAGTAAAATCAACGTTCTTGAAAGAAAAAGATGTCTTTTGCAATTGTTCTATTTGACATGATGTGTGTTTACCTATTAGAATCACCTTATAGGGTATGCTAGGGAACACCAGTCGTTTCACACCTTTGTAAGTCTAAAATGTTTTTCAATTATAGAATAACTTTTACGTGGAATAGATCGGTGTGAAACTAAGATACCTTATCATTGTGGCCTAAACTAGGGTTTTCACGTATTGTGTATGCTTATTATGATGTTTTATAGAGTAGTAAGTTAGGGAGCATTAATCACCCCACACCTTTTGTAGTGTAAACGTTTTTCAATTATAGATTAACTTTATGTGGTGTTGTTTAATGTAAAACTTGGTGCTTTATCATTACGTCTTAACTAAAGTATTTTCATGTTGAGGTCATCGTAATGGTTGACGCCCATTACATGGCATGTATGTTAGGAAGATCCATATAGACTTTAAGCATTTCATTGGTTGAGGATTTGATGCGATCATTACCCTAAGTTTTTTTTAAGTTTGTTTCATTTTCCGCTTTCCTTTACTTTACTCGGTGTAACTTCAATTCTACAATTTTACTTTTGTTTTTATTTTTAAGTTAAGTTAAATACATTCATTTGAATATCCCGTTACGTAAAACAACCCTCCTCCCAATCCTTGTGGTTCGATCACCCTTACTATAGTACAATTGATTCATACTATTGCGAAGTTGTTCAATATATAAATTTAAAATCCACGTAGTCAATTCGACCATCATAAAGTATATGAAAAAAGTCTCAAGAAAACACAAGATTTACGAAAGATTGGCAAAAGATTGTAAATCACAAGATTTGCGTGTTACAGAACGAGGTTCAATCGAGATTGTGATCGAGGCATTCTGAGGTCCTATCGTTCGAACAAGACTAGGAACGAGGCTCTTTGTACCATAATTTCAGACTTTTATTTTAAGTCATGTTTTGATGTAGTAAACAATAGAATTGAAAACTGTTCGTGAAATACAAATTAGTTGTATCCCTTTGAATTGGCTTTCCAATACCACTAAATTTGGCTTCATTTGATGTAGAAATCAAAAGATATGTTTGTTTTACTCTGACTCGGTCTTCTTGGATGAACTTTTACCCCAACTTAATCCTTAACTCAAGCTTAAACATATATTACAACCCAAATTCCATGTTTTGACACTTGAATTTTTCAACACTAAAATAAAACCTAACATCTTCTAGTTTTATTAATTGTATTTCCTAGTCTGATGAGCCTCATTCAACGATGAAGAGGCTAGACTTGTATGAAGTTAAATCATTACAGAAATATAGAGTCAATTCCATATATTTTTCTTTAGTTTATTTTACACTATTTCTATTTAAAAGGGAAAATCCTCATATGGTGTGTCAAAGTGGTACATGTATCTAGGGTTGTACATGTGGGTAGATATTAAACTCATCTATTCACTCTCCGCATATGTAGATGCGGTTATTAATTGTATCTACATACCTTATATATAATAAATTCACCAAAACGACATCGTTTCGGATTTTAATTTTAATTTTTTAATGTTCTCTGGATTTGCAATGTTGTTGGATTTACAATTGAATAGCCACACTTTGTAATTTATATGTTTGTGTGTGTGTGTGTGTGTGTGGGATAACTTCAATTCGGTCGTGGCAAAAATTAGGCTTTTTTTGCCTTCCAATGAGAAGTTGACACGTCGGAAACCCAATTTCTTTGCAGTGAAATGAAGAGATCGAGGGAGAGAGATGAGTGTCTTCACGTCGGAAACCCAGCCTTGACCACCAACCTGACCCAGACAACCAAACCAGGCGTAGCCTAGGTGGAAGCCGCGCCACCACGTGGCCGACCTAGGTTCGACCTCGACCACGTCGCCGTTCACCATCTCCAGTTGAACCAGAACGCCGAGAGCCCTAAATCACCGGACCAAATGTGATCACCGACTAGATTTGATCACCGAAAACCACAAGAGGGGTGAGAGGGAGAACAACCGGCAAGAGGGAGAGATCCCAAGAGAGGACGAGGCTCAGGCTGGATCTCTGTCGACGGTGTCGGGAGACCATGGGGAAGAGGATCCGGATCTGGAGGATCGCCTATGGTCACCGAGATTCTGTGGCCAAATCTCTATGGCTAGAGGACTGGCTGTCCGGCGACGGGGAAGAGGCAGTGCGGTTGACGGCTAGATTTGACGGGTTGGGGAGCTTCAGTTTTTTTTTTTTTTTTCATGAATTTGATGTGATCGGGTGTTTTCATCCTACAGTGTTTTGATGTGTTCTGGTGTACTAAACTGACGTGGCATGTTATTATTGAAGGGCAGAAAATAGCCCTTTTATGCCAAGACCTGATAAAAGCTGCACTCATATATATATATAAAGGGTATTTGTATTTATTTATTTTTTTTGGTTATTTTTAAGTTGAAATGTGAAATCAAGAAAAAAAAAACTAAAATAGGCCCAAAACACTAAAAACATGCCTCAATTATTTTTAAAATTGTTTAAAATAAGTCTTAATAGAGAATCAAATAAGGCCTAAAAGATTAAAATAGGCCAAAAAAACTCATTATTTGATATGCATATAGCGGATAATAATCACATTTAATAACCGTAAGAACCGTGCGAATGCAGTTACTAGTCGCATGATGCAGATGCAGATACCTAAAAGTGATAATCGCATTATGCAGATGTGGATATGGCCGGTAATCGCATTTGCATACGCATGTATAACCATACATGTGTCAGTGTATGGTATTCACTAAGCCAGTGGTAATTAATCAAAGTAATAAAACATAAATGGCGATTTTGATGTATATAAAAAATAACATACATGAAATACTCAACAAATAGATAGCATTATTTTCTTTCCTTCTTTTGTATCCTTTTGTGTTTGGGGGGCTTGGGGGGACCATGCATACATTATAATATAATTTTATACAAGTCAATATAATTATGCCTAGGTTATAATCACAATGTACGTAGTTTTCTTTGTTTCTTTCTCTTTTCTCCAAATTATGCCTAGGTTATCATACATTGTTAAGTTTCGACAATGCACGCCATTAGTTTATGTGGCCATAAAGAGGTGCTCGATCAAAGCGCGGCGCCTACGAAGAAAATCACTAAATCGGGTAGAAAGAAGCCTTCTGCAGTACGTCTTTTCTTTTTGCACGGGGGGGATGCATAAGAGCTAGCGACTCTTATATCTTTTGACTAAAAGAAAGTTGCAGAGAATATATCGATTCTTAAGCAGAATATATAAGAGATGACTGAGAAGACTTTTTCTAAATGGATCGGAAGTTCATCGATCGGAATATAAGGATCCAGTCATAGATCGAAAGATCTTCTGTTGAATTAGTGGAAGTGAAATAAAATGAATTGAAATAACACTTTATGTTATTGTTATTGTCCTCTTGATCTTACAGGCATAACGCCGCCATGCCATATATAGCCCCCTGTTGGATGGGTTGAGACAATAAGAGAGAGGAATTTCTCAGTGTTGATCACTGAGTGAAAATCTCTCTTGAGTGTGTAATTTCCAGTGCTTTTAGACTGTGGGTTTTGTGGGTATACGTATTATGCTAGAAATTTTAGTAGCCTACTCCACCGCTGGAAGAAGAAAATGCTGGAATTGATCAGGAGTTAATTAAAGGCACTCAAATTTTATTTTTGGTTTAATTTACATGACAGAAAGGACCATCAATGTATGTTTAATTACTTAAGAGTATAAGGTAGCTAGAAATAATGCCATTGACCTATATGTATATACAACGTTAAGCAGAAACAGTCTAAACGGTCCAATAAAAGTCAAATAGGCTCAAATTAACCGACAACCTTACTGATATATATGTTTTATTTCCTTTAAAACGTAAAACCATTTGTTAATTAATGCCCACCTTGTAATGACAGTCCTCTTTAATGCCTGCTAAATGCTATTTGAATGGCATAACAAGCAAATAAGACTAATAAATTAATGCTTAGGAAGGCAAAAACAGAAGTTTCGATTCTGTAATAAGCCTAGGAGTACAAATGAACCAAATTACCATTCAAGGAGCTCGTTTGGCAATGCTTTTTAGGACAATTTTTTGCCTTGTAGTAAAAAGAAAAGTAATACCAAATTAACGACGTTTCAAAACATAAAACAATGAAAATTACTCTCAACCTTTACGTCACATCACAGCAAAAAAGAAAAGAAAAAAAATACACAATTGAAAAAGTTTTACCAAAAGAAATATTAAAACACCCTCTAAAACTATAGTTTTCAATGAATTAATTAAGATCAAAGGGTTGTGATTACTCTTCCATTAGCTTTAATGGGAATCAATAGCACATCATCAACTGACTTTGTTCCTACCTATTTTTCTCATCAATTGTAAAGCTACTAATAAAATCCATCAAAATTACCCTCTCGATCGATCTATACTTAAGGTCAACTTGATCAATTGACATAACCAACTATGTTTGAAAATTAACATGAACCATATATCTTGATGATGACGACGACGACAATGATGATGATGATAATATATAGTCAAATGACTTAATCCAATTAACTGACATTTGATCTCGGAGATATATAGCCCAACTAATGATC
Source organism: Alnus rubra (assembly GCA_028654335.1). Lineage (NCBI taxonomy): Eukaryota > Viridiplantae > Streptophyta > Magnoliopsida > Fagales > Betulaceae > Alnus > Alnus rubra. The sequence continues at coordinate 2,714,392 of JAJPGS010002212.1, forward strand.
GATACGTGGCAAAATGATAATTTACTAGCAATATTAGGGAAACGGTTGGCCTACCATATATTTCTCCAACGTAACAGGGTATTCTTACGACCTTTGTCCAAAGCAAACATACCATTTACGGTCTCAAAGGAAGATCGATAGAGGGAATAGTTTTACTTGTTTTGTTCTATTCTTCTGACTTCTGTAAAAGTTTTTGTTTTCCTAAATTATTTTAGATGTGAAAATGGAATTTAGTTGACCGATATCTAAAATTGGAGGGCCTAACCACGTACCTATGGGCGGCCTGTAAATTATACTTCTAATGAATACTACAATCGTCTCAATTATTCATTCAAAGGACTTAGGAGACTATTGGAGAGGCTAATTATCGATGGGGTTGCTCGAAGGCCACCCACAAAAATGACCACGAGGCCTAGTCGCCTATGGCCGAAGGGCCTAAATAAGAAGCTGAGGACCCACAACTAGGGCCTAGAGGGCCCGGTAGCCTACAGCCAAAAAAGCTTTAGCAAGAACCCAAATGCATCCTTACCAAAATACATCTCTTGGCAGCTGATTCTCTACTCTGCCGGCTCAGCTAATGGCCTGCTCACGCCATACACTCCGGTAACAAATTTGAGAAATGAATCTTCACGTCAATAATAAAATTACTAGCGGGAAAAAAAGAAGGGCGAGGGACGAGGGCTATAAAGAGAGTAGGAGGGCATTCATTCAGGTATCTCTAATTGACCCCTTCCAAAATTTCCTCTTATTTCACTAAACTGACTTGGGTGTAGAAATGGTCTCGTTGAGTCCACCACCGGCAAACCCTCCTCCTTACCTTGCAGATCCTCCTATTGGATAAACTCGGGGCCAGCTCCGTTGCTCATTTCTTTTATGAGATATGCCGGCCGACCGGCCTGCATTCAGATTTTTAACGAATTTTCTTCAAATAGGTGGTCATGGTATTGATAGCCTAATTAGGGGGTGGCTCTGCACATATATACGAATGGAACAAAGTAAAAAGACTAGCGCAAATATTGAAAGAGAAAAGGATTTAGTTACTTTCGGGAGCTTAGAATGCATGATAACCCTAAGAACGAAAACGAGGTAAATCAACAGGAAAATTTGAAATAGAACCACGTTAATATATGTAGTACTTGATGGGTCCGTTGTGAACAGAAGAGCCACTATTTAAGCTGGCTGTGTGTATCGAGATATTCAAGGGGCTTAAACATCTTACCTCCATACCATCAGCCTCAGACAAAAAAAAAAAGAAAAAAACACACACAACAGTAACCGATCATGATGTTCCTTAATTCTTGTATCCCTACCATAAACATCATCTAAACTGTTCCATATACACTTGATCAAACCCAACACGCGCGTCTGTGTACAGGGGCATGCATTTCTTTTCACACCTCAATATTTTCACCTGAAACGCTACTTTAACAGTACTATGAAGAATAACTTACATATCATAAGAAACAGAAACATATATATATATATACTCTCTCCAGACCAAAAGTAACTCCGAAACAAGCATATCCACAGACAACAAATTACACACGCATACACAAACAGAGAGAGAGAGAGAGAGTATAATCGTAATATAAAAGGCTATTCATCGTCCCCTCATTACCAGTCGGATTATCTATGTACAATCAAGAGAAAAGGAAGAGTCCTCCTCAAAAAAAAAAAAAAAAAAAAAGAGTAAAGAGTCTTTAAATACGTGTAGGTTTGTATATGATCTATCCTTATTCTTTTTTTCTTTTTCTTTTTTTTTTCTTTTTTTTTTTTTGATGTTCCCTCCCTGACATTGTCTATATGTAGAAAAGATTAAGGATGCTCATTTAGAAAAGCGATCAGCAATAGTTTGCATGACCTTAACCTGGGTGGCAAGGCAGCTTATATAGTGGGCTGTCTCCTCTAACAAGCTGCACACATCCATGGCTTTTCCACCCGGCACAAGCTGTCTAAGCTTGTCGGCTTGGCTTACCTCTCCCGAGGGAATATTATCATTCTTAACAACTCTTTTCTTCTGTAAACGGAAGGATCTCCTCCTAATCATACTCTGGTGCCTTGCTCGGCTTCGAAGCTTGAAAAGAACGGCGCGGCTCCAAGCCCTCCTTGGCCCGACTGCATGAGCCATGGCGTAACACGCCGCGATCTTTATTCTCTGACTGCGTTTGCGGACATCGGCCTCCATAGACAGGCTGGAAGAGGGTCTAGTCTTTCTCATTCTCATGAGGGTAGTGATGAATCTTCGAGCAAACTTAATTCTGCGACAGTTTGTGTTTAGGGTTACACCCTTTGTTGTGGTCATGGTGGCATGCAAAGAAGATCCTAAACCTAGTACGACTCTCTGACAGATATTACCTTTTGGGATGAAAGACAGACAAACAGATGACCATATAAGGAATGGAAGTTGGGATTTCCTTCTGACACAAAGGGTCCTCTTGCTTATGAAGACAAAAGGTAACAAAAAAAAAAAAAACCCTCTAGATCTGCTCTGACACAACCAGAGAGAGAGAGAGAGAGAGAGAGGAAATGGGTATTGGGTACAGATGTAGAGGAAGGGAATATGGTAGGATTTGAGGGAAGGAACCAAGAAGAAGAAGAAGATTGAAAATGGACGGACAGAGAGAATTTAGACCATGGAACCCTTGTTTTATTTATAATATTAATTTAATTAAGTTTGTTATCTTTATCATAATAAAGATGTGCCCATTTGTCCTGGTGCAGTGGGGAGCGTGGGAATCACGCTAAGTCATAAAATACTATTATATTATATCGCACAGATTGCTTTATGTTGTGAAAGAAGAATGGTAGCCCACCAGAAACGCCCCAAGTGCATATATAGATGGCCACAAGTTTCTTACTGCTCACTTATAAAAAGTAATATTTGTTTTTTTTAAGCATGTAAAAATTTAATGTTATTTTAATTATATTAATAAAAAAATATGTGATTTTCATTCATGTGCTTAAAGAACACATATTACTTTTAGATGTGAATTTTAAAAAAATTTCTATAAAATAAATTTGTCCAATCAAAATTTACGGTACATATTTGTTCGAATTATTAATAATTTGAGACCATAATAATGAGACAAATCATGACTAATACTATAAGAATCATTTTAAAATTGAGTTAACTTTTAAAATTGTCAAAAAAAAATATATCATAAATATTGAAAGAATTTTAGAAGAATATGGGCCCTCGTTATTAGCAATTTGTGATAAGTAATTCACCCGTGAGTGAATCGCGTGGAGAACACTCGCTAGGAGAAAGTTTATATTGTAATTTCATTTTCAAGGAATAGAGTTGGAGAAGTGGATTAGTGGACCCACAAAGGGCCAACCACCACATGATCGCACATGGCTCAGTTACCCACTTGTCTGATGGGAACCTTTTTTTTTTTCTCTTTCCTAATCTTCCATTACTTCCTTATCAAACAATGCTTTGTGTTCGTGTTAGGTTTAACGAATCTCCCTCCGGAGTGCTAACCCTCTCCCTTTTACGCCCAAACACAACTATACGCGTTTCATTTATTTTATTATATTAATTACCGAATTTTAGGAGATTACCGGAAACTCAAGAAAGCGGCTTCAGGTCGAGGTTAAGGGTCGACCCAAAAAATAATAATTAAAAAAAAATTAATTAATTAATTAAGCAGATAATAAAAATGAATATAACTTTGTTTTAAAAAAACTTATTTTCACTCTTTCATCTGGACACGTCTTTATTTAAACAAAGATTCTCTTTAATTTATGTGAAATAAATAAAAAAATAATAATTCAATTGACCAATAAAATATAGTGGTTCTTAACTCTTAAAAAACATTCTTAAAAAACACACATACCACCACCACCACCGCCACGAAGCGGACGGCTGAGTTGTCAAATACCAAATTAATGGTACTGAAATATATATATCGATAGAAAAAATCAGCATAAGAATGGTAAGAATTTGAATAATGCTAGAAATTTATTTTCTGTCCCTCAAAAAATGATGTGGCTTTTAAAATCATCATTGAGCTTGTAATTGACTATTATTGAATTTTGATCAAATGTTGATTTTAAAAAGTCACCTTATTTTTGAAAGGACACATGAGGGACTTTTATAATTACTCCAAGAACTGGGAACAAGATTTGAAGATTATTTTTGCTTTTGTCAAAATGTATCTCCACGCTTCAGGGTTATTTTTGTATTTTTATCTTTTCAAGTATTTGCTTAAGTCTATATATATAAGCATATATATATGGTCTATGTTATTTTTCAGTTCAGTTTTACAGTATTAATAAAATTCCAGTCTCTGTTTTCTTTAGGCTACTAAGGGCCATTTTTTTCCCTAATTATTCTTTTTTTTTTATTTTGCCTAATCATTATTTTATTTTCTCACGAGTGCCCTTTCTAGTCTTCAAGAGTCTTAATTAATTTACGTCACTGTTATATGCTGTCAGAATAATCCTATTATATATAGAAATATGCAAGATTCAATTGTTAGAAATTATGAAAGATCATATCTATTTAATCATCTACGTACGTGCGAAGGTTGTTTCAAGACCAAAAATTATACTCTACCAGGTGTTTGCTCGGCCGGGGTCCATCTTCTTTCCTTTTTTTTTTTTTTTTTTTTTTTTTAATTGAATAAGGAAGATGGTTAGAAGGAATGACTCGATCTTCCCACTCTTGATCCGAAAGGAAAAGAGAGTGGACAATTCTAAAACCGAAAAAGAGGTGGGCTCCCCAACTACAAACTCCACACAAAATAAAATAGTGTAAAAATATATACAAAAAGTAGGAAATTGGTCAAACAAGTGACCCGCGCAGTGGCCGGATTCCAGTGAGGCACTAGCCAAATTCCGGCAACCTTATGTGACAGATTCGGACTACCAACAAACTCTAATGGCCAGCGGTGGATTTTCATAAACGTACGTGCAAGAATGAGAGGTTTAAATTCAAAAAATGATTTACGATTTTAAAAAGCATAAATCTTTTTCAAAAAATTAAACAGGCTTTTCCAATTAAACTGAAAATGATTTTGTTTACTATTATTTTCGGTTGTACGAAACACTAAAAAATACAAAAAAAAAAATTTCAGAAAATATTTTACGCCCAAACAATTTTCTAAAACTTTTATTGCTTTTACAATCATCCTCTTAAAATTTAAAAACTCTCAATTTAGTATATCCAACTTTAAAAAGTTTACAATGTCCCTCTTACCGTTAGAGTTTGGGGTTAAAACAGACAATAAAGTCGTGAAATGTCCTTTATAACCCAGTAAAAATTAAAAAATTACCATGATTAAATAATAATAATAATTAAAAAAAAAAAACATGGGCATTTTGAGAATTTTTCATGTCCTCCGTTAAGATAACATAAAATCCTAACCGAATGGAGGATATTGTAAATTTTTTAAAGTTGGATATACTAAATTAAAAATGTTTTAAACTTTAGAAAGTGATTGCAACAACGATCAAAGTTTGGAAGTGAAGTAAAGTTTTTGGGTAAAAATTTGTAAGTCATAATTTTTTTTTATTTTTTTGGCATTGCTAAAAAGGTAGAGTAGATGAAAAAACATGCAAGCAAGTAACAAAATAGTTCACATGGAAACTACAGTTACAGTGACAATCAATTTTTGATGATCGATCAGCCAATGTAAAACTGAAACGTAAGCCTGAAAATCACACGTCATTGTCATCTTTTTCAGAGGAAAAGCGGATAAATCTATTAGCAGCCATCTCTTCAACAACAGTGTTCGGTGTTCCAGAATCCTTCCTCCGTCGGCTTGTGACCGGCCAAGAGAATATATCACTTCAACTGTTGGACGACGTTGTGCATGTCTGTTTTTCAACAAACTATACTGTTTACTATATATTTTCCCATCCACCACAGTTCAGGCCAGGGTGGTTAGTACTACTACTAGTAACCCCAAAAATCTATATATATATATGCCCTATTTCTTCCTAATCAATTAATCATCATCTTCTTCTTTTTCCCCCTCCTGCTACAGGGATTGGCCCATATATTTTGCATTTATGATTTATGAAAGCAACTCCATATGTATCAAATTAATTAAGTTCAGAAAAAGGAATAGAAAAGGAACAAAGCAAGCAAGGAAAGAAGAAAGTAAATCACCCACGTACGTACACTCATACCTCGTTGTCTCTTTGCCATCTAAATTTAGGGACAGCATTAGAAACTTTACACATGCATGTCAATAACTAATGAGTGCTTTGATTTTAGGACTATATATTACCGCTTTTATGACAAATCACTCACAAACTTAACTGATATATCAAATTAATTTCATTGTTATATTTTTTTCACCTGTGTTGTACCACACGTTAATCATGTGGACTGCCACATATATATATATATATATATATATATATATTTGTAAAAAGATAATAATAAAAGCTGTAGTATATATAGTACTTCAGCATGGATTTCCAAATTAAACTAAATTACTCTAAACTAGTCATTCATAACTAAAGGGGTGGAAAAAAAAAATGAATAGCAAACAATAGGAAAAATATAAAATAATCATATATATGCACGTACTTTGTATAATTTGGTTGATTCTGATTTTAAGACCTTGGTTTTCAACTCTTTTTTTCTTTTTCTTTTTTAATTATTATTTTACAATTTCGAGTTATCTCATTTTTGCAATTTGAGACTTTCCTCTCCAAATTTATGTCTAATTAATTAATAGTAGAAAGAAAGCGTGTGAAACTATAATTTCCTCGAAAATCATGCATATATATATATATATCACCGATACTACGTACTGATCTAGTACTCCTGAAGTCCTGATCACCGGCCACTATATATCTAATGTCTTTTTTTCTTTCTTTCTTTCTTCAATTAAGTTATTCCAAAAAGAAAATATGAAAATGGAAATTGAGAATATATATATGGATTGAAAGGAAAAGTCAAAGATACCATCAACTTCCATTCACGGGTTCGGTGCCGTCATCAGTGGGGTGTCTCGCTGGATTTGGAAAATACCGGCCGCTTTTGCAAATGAATTAATTGCCTGCCAAATATTCACGGGTTTAATCTTTAATCTTTTTAATCTGATGTCGTTGCCGTCATGGAAGACCTAATTAATTATGGGCTATAATCTCATGCATGCATAAACCAATTAAACTCACCGGCCGTGAGATGATCGAGCAAGCTGGATCTATACGTACATATATATTCTGATTTTTGGCCTTTAGCTAATGGGTAAGAATCTGAATGGATAAACACAAAGAGAGATCGAGATCGAGAGGGGCCGGGCCACACACGTGAAATGAAGCTTTCCAGAAATTAGACGTCTTAACTACTAAACTCATCGTTTTGCTAAAATGCTTGAGCTGCTGCGTTTAGGTGTCAATTAATGGCCTTTAATTTGATTTTGCATCTGCCTTTGTCAAAAGAAACAGACATGTCTAGCTCGTTTAATTTGTTTTGTCTTTCAACTCACGTTAAAGGTCAGATTAATTAGCTAATATTTAATAAAGGCAAGTGCTATATACGTGCTTCAAGGGCCCAAGTGTTAATATAAGAAGTTCAAGGGATCGGATATATTTATTTATTTGTCATTTAACGGTTTTCTCATAGACTTTTCTTGAGACTTGAGAATTATGATCGATGCCATATCTCTTAAATATTGGAAATATTTAACGATTTATAAATCAATTAGCTTAAAATACAATTAAATTGATCGAGTCTTCTAATTAACTTGTTATTGTAATCAATTTGCTATCTCTATGAGAGTTTTGTCCCGGGGGGGCCGGAAGGTTCCACGCCTCCCTCCCCCGGAGGTGTTTTTTCCCCCTCCCCCTTGCCCTTTTCAATTGGGGATGGTCTTTTGTTACTCTTTGGCTAGTGCCAGTGGAATGTTTGTTTTCCTCCAGCCATATGGTTTTTGGAGTTTTTGTTCCCCCGGGTTAGATCCGGTAGTGGTTGTTGTTCCCCGACAGAAGACTAAATGTGATTTGGGTTGTGAAGCGACTATCTGGTGTGTTTCTTCGGCGGAGTCTCTGATCTGGTTTTCTTTGTTTGGGTTTCATTCTTTGGTGTCAAATATGCTCTCTTCGACGGCTTCTTCCAAGACACGCGCCTCACCACAGTGGTCTCCGGCTTCTTCCGGTCCAGCAGCCTCCAACCACGGCCTTGTCGGTCCTTCACGCTCGGCGCGTGGCCTACACGCGCCAGGGAAGTCTCTACCTGGACCGGCGCGTGTGGGTCACTACTTGTCTTCCAAGGCGAGGTTGGGGGTTTTACGGTGGATCTGAGGTCTTCTGGTGGATTTCTACTGTTGAGGAGGTCCCCAGTGGCGGCGCGTGTGATACACGCGCCGTCGCCAGCAACGGCGCCACCCGACGCCGGTCCCGATTTGTGCTTCTGGTTTAGGGTGTTTTATTTTTTTAAGTGTTTTGTTCACAGTTTGCCTTTGTGATGATGAAAAGTTACTGGACTATTTGTTGGCTTAGGTGCTAGATCTGTCATCTTCTATTTGTGAGTTGTGCTGTAAATGTAAAGAGTGGCTCATTGTTGTCCCTGTAACGATTTTGTATTGTTTAGGTTGCTGTATCAAGTCAGATTTATCTGGCTTAGGGTATTAGGGGTCTTGAACCTCTTGTTTTGTCCTTGCCCTAGGACTTTATTCTGTAATATATGATGGCATATGCCATTTGTTCAAAAAATAAAATAAAAAAATTTGCTCTCTCTCTCCCTCCCTCTCCCTCTCCTTAAATTTTGCCAATTTAGTTTATTAATTTCTAGAAAGTGAATTAATTAAGGTCACATACTTGTTCTTGACTAAGAGTAATTAATGCTATTTAATTAGAAAAAAAGAAAGTAACGAAATATAGAGTGGCATTACGATTTCATAGATTAAAAGTGCGATTTTAAACCAAATCGCATAAAATGTATAACCAAGTTTTCCTTCAAATTAGGTAGGCGAAACTTCCTCCAACTCAATCTATAAATATGTTGTTTGTCTTTTAGCATGTGTGAAGCACATGATTTTTCTAATTTCAAAGGCAAAGTTAGAAGAGCAAATATATTTTTAATAAAATTTATTCCAACTTTGTCATTGCAATTTTTGTTTTAAAAAAAAAATGTGCTTCTTACATGCAAAAAAACACATGCATGCTATTTTTGTAAGCTATTTTGGAGGAAATCATTGTCCTAAAAGGTATAAAAACTAGATACTATAATTTATGCTTTGTGATGCCTTACCAAATAAGGCTCTTGTATTTATAGAGAAGTAGTTACAAAAAACTAAGAGATTACAATGTGATAAGAGAAGAGACTAAGAGTTCTAATCTAAGTGTTACACTTGTGAAGTAAATCTGAACTATAAGTTATCTAGTATTGAACTGAGCTATCTAATATTTGAATTTGAACAACGTACTAATCTTATCACTAGACTAACTAATCTTATCTTTAGACTTATCATTATATTGAGGGCTAGATATGTTTTTAACAAAATGTATGGTTTGAGAATGCGTTTTTAAAAAAAATTGCGATTTGAGAACGTAGAAAACTCTTTATTTTCAAATCTCAGGCAAATGAGTGTGTTTCTAAAAACATACGATTTTAAAGGCTAAACTACGATTTTACCAAGCACCTATAAACTGCATTTTTAAAAATCACTATTTTTAAATATACGTTTTGAAATCGGAAACCCAAATGGACTGCCATACAACTTGATGATCAATGTAGCATTGAAAATCAGCCATTATATCATTACTAGTAAAAATAAAATAAAATCAAGGACTACCATCCAAGTTATATAGCAGTCATATACCAGGCTTTATTCATGGTTCCTCAAAATGATAAATAACCTTGCCTCTTAAATGGGAAAGGAATAGCTATTTTTTTTTAAAGATAAATAAAAGAAAAAAGGACAAAGAACAATTGAGAAAGACAAAAGAACAGAAAAAACCAGTACATCGATCTCCTCAACCTCTCCGAGAATCTCTCTCTTTTTCTCTGTGTGGTCTTTGTCTGCTATTGAAAGATTGGGGCCAAAAGAGGTTTATTTATTATTTATTAAAAATGAAGAAAATGAAGCCTGGGCTCTGGACCCAAAAGGAGAAAGATAAGACTGAGATTCAGGCCCAATTGAACCCATTAATTGAGGCCCAAATTTGATGTTTTCGTTTTTGAAGTCGGATTTTAACGATTTTGATAACTATGGTGCATGCCCAAGTACTAGAATAAGATCATATGCTTCACAATTATAAACAGATAAAGGGGAAACCTTGTGTTGATTTAAAAAAAAAAAAAAAAGTCTTAATTAAGGAATATAAAAAATGGTGCTAGAGGTATCTTAGTTCTTTGTTTAATTTCTTCTACGTACGTACTCTAGAAAACAGTAAACATATATGAAAATATATATTTAGTCACCATATAAAGAAGATCATTGTAATTTACAAAATGGTAAACCCTGGCCTTTTTTCGTTAAAATAAATTAATTTCAACTCAGACAGATCAAGTAACAAATTAATTTGTAAAAATCTTTTCTATGAATAATTTAGATGATACTATCTTATAATTATTAGAAAGCTCCACATGCAAAATATATGCTCTTAACAGTAGTCTTATATATATATTTACGTACGTAAAATGAGAAGGGTCCTATAGGCATTTTCACATTTTGTATATTGTATACGTGTGTTGTGCTATTCTCCATATGCATGGTCTACCCATGCATGATATTAACTCCAACCCGGTAGGATTGACCCTGTCCCGAGAGAATTGTAATACAACACCGATGTCCTAAATATTGAATGCATCCCGTTATATACTTGCAACTCGACTAAGTCCGACCTCGAATAGCCTACGCTATTAGTAAAGCAGTAACCGTGACCCATGTTCAAACATGATGCGTCGTCACAAAACAATCATTGATCCAAGTTTTGTCATAACATAATCATAAATTTTTGGGACCACAAGGTCAAGCCCGCATAGTAAACCCATGGTCATCCTACCACACGTCCCGGTGTACTATGTCATACAATGCAAATATTGTTCATTTATCGTCATCATAAAATAAGTAATACCCATCTCGAAGTAGTTACAAACATAGTAGGCTCATGATATATCATTATAAAGAATAAAACATTCTCAATCCACTGACATATCATATGTTAAAATGAAACCAATTTTTTAAGTATTTAGTTATCTCAAACACTCATTCATAGGCTCGAACATTTCGAATTCTCACTACTGCGAAACATACCCTAACATTAGACATAATAGAACGAGAGTTTTAACCTATGCACGTAAAAATCTTAAATACAACATTTGAACTCTAACTTACCATTAAAACCCTAATTAACCCTTTCTGAGCACTGTCAAATGTTCAGCATCAGGGTCGAGCGTTCGATCAGATGCAGCGAACGTTCAAAGCGTACCATAATGCATGAAAAATTTAAAGCTCCTATGCAAACCATTTTTTATCCAAATGTGCCAAAGCTCATAATAGTTTATAAAATTATGTTAAACTATGTCAACATGAGAGTTTATGAAAAATGAGGATATGTTCCAAAAATTTTAGAAAATTATTTCTTTTTAAGAGAGATAGATTATAAACTCTTCATGGCATGTTCCAAACTTATAAAAACATGATAAATCACTTGAACGAAATACTAAAAACATGAAAACGAGTTTAAGGTTCAAAGTTTACTTTAATGAAGATATGACAACACTAAGAGCACTTCCTTCTCTCTCTTGGATCTCTCTCTCTCTTTCTCAAGAAATAGTGTGACTAGGATGCATGAAGTAGGGAAGTCTGAAAGGCGTGGGGGCGACTTAAATAGGTGTGAGTTAAAGTGGATAAGACTAAATGATGTAGATAGTTGGTTAAAATTGGTTTTCAGGTGTGGTCAAATGTTTGAGGTACTACTTTGAAAGTTTAGCGTATTGTTTCTAAGCAAGAAAATGGGTCAACATCGAATGTTCTAGAGATACTTCGAACGTTCGAGTAGGGCTCGATCTCAAACGTTCCAAAGGCTCGTCGAATGTTTAGCAAGGGTTAAAATTATTTGTTTTTTATATTTTTTAAAAAAGTAATTTTGGAGCGCTTATTTTAATAAATTAGTAGTATGAGTATATAATGGTTATTTACTTGTTATCTTTATTTTATTATTTTTAGGGTACTCCAATTCTATTCTTCTTCTTTTTTTTTTTTGGTCGAGAGGATCCTATTCATAGGGGTGAAACATGTATCTCAAATTTAAATGGACCACATACTTTTTCCTTTTTTTTTTTTTTTTTTCGAAAGGATTTCTTTTAATTTTTGTAACGGCCGGATGGATTTCAATGAGGAATTTAATCTTTGAGGATTTTATTTTTAGATCAATGAAATAGTTCATTGAACCAAACAGCGTACACTTACAACCATGCACACTAAATATAATTTAATCTTTGAGGAAGTCGAAGAGCACGTAATTATGATTCTAGATGGGTAGACAATTTAGGACACTAATTAAATAAAAGGTATTTGGTCCTTTTTCCTTCCTTTTTTCTTTTTGTCTTTTTTTTTTTTTTTTTTTTTTTTTTTTTTTAAATAATACTTTCATTCATAATCGGGAAAAAGAGCTTGTTGCTCTACTCATGTATAATGTTTGTGAGATTTCATCCCTAATGTAATTAAGAACATAAACAAACCTAGAGAGAGATCGAAGATTAAGCTGCTTAGCTGAATTTCAACTAGATCGAGATGTGAATTAAGGCACTTTCATACAAAACGTGGATGAAAAACACTCTCAAACGTTTTACTTTATTTGAAAGATGTTTGAAGGGTATGTAATCAATTTATTTTTCTAAAATTTTATGATATTTTAATTTTTATTGCTTATAAAAGTAAGGCAAAAATCTATACACAATACACGCACGTACTCAGGGCTGGCTCTATATATTTTGAGGCCTAAGGCGATAATTTTAATTGGGGCCTTTTTATATAAATATAAATATATTTTATTTTAATTTTTATATTATATTTTTATAGCTTTTAAAATTTAATATTATATTGCTAGTATCAAATCTATATAATTTATTTTTAGTTTCAGTTAATTTGTTTATTCTTCTATTTTTTACAGTTTTTTTTATATATTCAAATGCATATATCTAGCAGACAGTTATAACAAAAATTATTCATTAAAAAAAAATTATCCATAATATAAAATTAAAATAAAAGAAGAATAGAACCTTTATAAAAGATCTTTAATTTTCAACTTCACTTTAGATCATCTAATTTCCTCAACCTATAAAAGCAAAGACAAAAATAAAATAAAATAATAAAAATAAAAATTTGTTAAACAATTTTATTATTCAAAATAAATTTATAGTATTTTCTATTGATGATTGTGAATTTTTTTCAAACACAACACAGTTGATCTACTTTTTTCTTTTTCTTTTTCTTTTTCTTTTTGTCTAAAATGAAACCTGAAATAAAAGAGGAAAACATAAAAAAGTAAAGCCTAAATTATCATGACAATGACCGAAGAAAAAAAAACCAAGAAAAAAGGGAACATGTGACACATCCACACGTTCTTGGTGAAAAAAAAAAAATAGAAAAAGTGTTATGCAGCCAAAAAGTAAAGCCCAAGTGTACAATGCTGCCTGTGTCATGTGTCATGATGATGCGACACCCCACATCATGACCCCACATCATGACACATGACGCAGCTCTTATTATCTCGACTCCTCTCTCGCACGGCACCCAATTCAGATTCACACTCTCAACTCTCTCTCTCTCTCTCTTTATATTCTATTTCCTCTCTGTTTCTCTTCTTCTTCAAGAGAAGTAGTAAAAGATGTGGAAGAGAAGAAATTAAGAAGGAGGAGGGGTTTTGCGAAGGGACCATGCGACCACATCTGGGGCTTAATTTTTTTATTTCTACAATGTATAGGGTCTTGTTCTTTCTTTTGTGGAAATATTTGCAGAGGCGTCATTTAAATTTTTTTTTTTGGGCCATATTCTATTTTTTGTGAAGAAAGTTGCAAATGCCTTATTTAATATTTTATTTGGGGCCTTATTCTTTCTTTTGTGAAGATAGTTGAGAGCCCTTATTTAATTTTTTTTTATTTTTTTTTGGCCTTATTCATTATTTTGTAAAGAAAGTTATAGAGGTCTTATTTATTTATTTTTTTCTTCCTTACAAACCTATATTTTGTGGGCCTTCTTCCACTTGGGGCCTTAGGCGGCCGCCTAGTACTGGAAGAGCCGGCCCTGCACGTACTGTACAATGAACATATATATACATACACGCAGGCAAGTATTTATATATGCTTCATTTCTTTAAAGTACAACAGATCGAAAAAAGAAGAAAAACCAACATAGATTGTGTTGGGATTTTGTTTGTCGCTTTACTGTTATCGATAGTTCCAAAGTTCATCCAAGAAGTCCTGAATCAAAAGACACCCCAGTGGTGGGCAACCAAAGATGTCCAGCGATAAAACCAGCAACTGTGAAACTCTGAGCTTCAGTGGACGTGATTGAAGCACGATAACCCGGCCACTTGACCCGACCGGAGGTGGAGGCTCCAGGGCCCGAGTTCATGTATTCCCCATAATATAGAGTTTTAAGGCCGAAATTTCCGGACCAGGGTGACCATCCCGATGGGTGTATTATGTCATCCAGAAAGGACTGCATGATTACCGTCCTAGAATATTGCTTCCATGGCCTTCCGAGATATGTGGAAAACTTATTTTTGACCGGAGCGAGATCAGATGCGGCCGATATCTTGCAGTTGTGGATAGAAATGCCGGTATTTTCATCTGGGCTGGTCCGACCTTGCGCTGTAATGAAATTGTCTTGCCCAGACGACAAAGGTTTCCTCACGTAAATGCTACAGTTTTGGAAAACCACTGCAGAGTTCCCGAATATGAAATCCACGGTCCCATAAATATCGGTTTCTCGATAGAACTGGCGTTTGGAGTGAGTGTAGAGGGTGTCTTGGTAACCGACGACGGAACATCGGAAGATGACTGACTTGTCGGATCCAACGCGAAGAGCAACGGCTTGGTGTTTGGCTGGCCCCGCGCTGTTGACAAACATGATGTCTCGAGCAATAAATCCATCTCCCATGGCGGCTGATCAATTAAAGAGACATGCATGCACGGTATATCAATCAGCAATTTGACAGCTCTAGGCCCTACGTACATTTTGACGACAACTTTGCAACATATATAATCACCAAATCAAGTCAAAACGTCTCCTCGCCATGTCTTACGTACAGTTCATTATTTTCTCAGGAAGATGGCCATTAATTCTGTCTACTTCTACTGTTAATTTCGATCTGTTATTCATACGGAACATTATGAGCTGGCTTTTGGTTCTATTTAATTCACGTAAGTGTAGAAATTTCTTTTCTTAGTAATATTGATATGGACTATGAAATTATTTTGGGAAAAGGGAAAATAAAACAGTTATGATTTAAATGAGGTGATGTTATAGTAAAAATTAATTATCAAATTTTTTTTATTTGATTTTAAATATTGATATAAATACTAATTTTCATTGTTACATCATCAAGTTCTATAAAAATTAATTATATACCGTCAACTAAATAACCTTACTCAAAACATTAATTAAAATAAAATTGTAGTACTCCACACATGCATTCTAAATTATGTAATATGAATTGAACTTATATAGACTGGAAAGGGCAAAAAAAAATGATTAGAAGTAAAAGAAAAAGGAGAGAAAAAAAAGGAGTAAATCCCTACCAACAGTGGCAGACTGGAAAGTTGTCCAGCCATCTTCAGAGTTCCTGTCACCGATAATGACCGTTTTGCCCTTTCCGTCCCCAACTAACATAACGTTCTTTTGCTTAGTAGGAATCTTAAGGTTTTCATGATAAATCCCAGCTTTGATGTGAACTACAGCCCTACCCTCGCCAGCCAAGGAGGCCACAAGAGCAATTGCCTCGCCTACGCTGTTGTGCGTCCCACTTCCATCCTTCGCCACCACAGCACTGGCTTCTATCTCTCCCAAAGATGCTTGTAAAAGTTTCCGCTCCGGCGCTGAAACCCATGACGGAAAACTATCGGACAACAATCTCCGATGGCCGCCGCCTCCGCCCCCAGCCTCCTTTTGCTTAGTAGACATGAAAATGTTTAGGGTGTTACTAATGAAGTGGCTCAGATTTTGAGCGGCAGCATCCATCGCGCCTATCTCTACCTGAAACTTACGATTTTCAAGGGTTTCAAGACAAGTCGCTTGATTGGTAAGAGCAGCGCTAAGCCATGTCTGGACGTCATCGGTGCTGATGGGGCCAGGATTTTTCTTGCGGTCGACAACGTTGGCGAGCTGGTCTAGGCTGTCGTCGAGCAGCTCGATGCAGTCGTTCATGGTGTCAAGTAAGTGGCTGTGGCTACGAGCCTTTGCGTAATAAAGGCTGAGGTTGTAGGCAAGGGCACGAGCCGCGAGAGCCTGGCCCATGCTAAACTTGACCGAGTGGTCAAATAGCTCCCCGGGGTTTCGGGAAGAGCAGTAACGGCCGATGACATCATGTATTCACAAGCTGCTTTGTGGGGGGCGCGCCCGCAAGGTGTTGGCAATGGCAGAGATCCTGCTAAACCAACAAAGATTAAGATTTCAATGCTTAAGAACAAAGAAAGTGAAATTGTGAAGAACTTATTTCCTCGTACTGAAACAGAGGAGATTGGCATCGTGTTTATTTGTGTGTGTGTGAGAGAGAGAGAGAGAGAAAGGGGTACGTAAGCGTGAAACATAAGCTTGTGCATGCTACTATATATAGAATATTTTGTTGTCAGTGTCCTCACGGAATTGGAAGATGGCCATTGGCCACCATATATATGAGGCAATAATAATAAAAAGGTTATAAATATATCCTTTTTTAGATTTTTCCTTTTACGTACATTTCTTTTTTTTGGATGAATAATAATAAAGGTAAAGCTTGGAACTTTCAGCCTGCATGTGAATTGTGATGATTGCCATCATAATCGCTTATTGTTGCCTAGAAGCAACATGACTTGGTAGGTCCAGCCTCGGCTCGCTTCTTGGATTTTGGAGCGTGTTTTTTCCGCTAGATTGTCTACCCATATTAATGGAAAACTCAATTAATTATTATTTTTAGGAGAAATTTCAGTTGCTTCTCTAATTATTAAGCCATTTGTAAGGTTTCCCTAAACTTTAGAAAGTTAAATTTGAGCTTCTAATATATATATCAGCCACTTTTAGTAATCACTTAAAGAGTCTTAGTCCGCTAAAATGTCCATATATTCCTATAAATTAAAATTTATAAAAATACAATTTTTAATGTTAGAAGCTACTTTCTTTTTACACGATGCTTGTGTGACCGTCACAAACAAACTCCTGAATCAGTCATTGTATGTTAAAAGAAAAGAAAAAAAAAAAAAATCAATAATTAATTGGTTGGGGCTGCTAAGTCAGCATTTCGAAATAAAAATGTAATTTCTAGCATTATCCAAATACAATTATGTCCTTATATTAAAAAATAAAAACTAAAACAAAAAAAACAAAAAAAAAAAACGACATTGACGCGACCCGTTTAATTAAACATGTCAGACCTTCCACTACAAAAAAAAAAATGGTCTTTCTTGGCGTTTATTATGTGTCAAGAAGTAGGTATTAAAAGTCAAGAAACCATTCTTGACCTTTACTTCCTTACCTAAGACTGACATCGCAGGACTACAGTCGAGAAACTTTGTTTCCTGTTACATAAGCTATATGTCAAGAAATTTGGTATCCTGGCACATAATATATTTGCCAGGAAACCAAATTTCCTAGCAAACCGTGTTTCCTGGCACATGATATAAGTGCTAAGAAACCAAATTTTCGGACACGTATATCATGTGCCGTGAAACAAAGTTAACCTTGGTGTCCATTAGTTTTCTGGCACATATATCATTTGTCAAGAAACCTGTTTCCCAATTTAAAATTTTTGATTATACTGGAATTAATTTATTCCAGTATAATCAAAATTTTAAAACCTTTTAATATATATAATCAAAATTGAAAAATAATCAAGGGAAAACACATTATATGTTTGATTAATATAACAAAACAGCATCAAATAATCCAAACTATTAATTAAGAAACATCTAACAATCCCAACTATTAAACAGGCATGTGCATCAGTTAGTAAAGGAAAAATGACTGGCTAGACTATCAAGCGCGAAAGCAGAATTAGTATTAGGCGGGATTTTGATTTTGGAAAAAAAATTTATGGCATATGTCTAAATGTCAAGAATTTAAATTTATATGTCATTAAATTATAATATTATGGCACATATTTCAACGCCATAATTTTTTTTACAATTTCTACAAAATGCTGTGCTATGAATTATGAAAATATAGAAAATTTTGACCAAAAAATAAAAAGAAAAATAAAAAGAATCTGATTTTATAAACGGATTTTTTATATATTCATTCGATCTTTACAAAAATAAGTTCCTTACTTATACCATAAATATTTTACAAAATTTCAATACAGTTCCAATGAAAGGCAAGGAGAAGAAAGATGATCAGAAAGGAGAGATATTTTGTATATTAAAATACAGAATATATAGTGAGGCTCTTAGCTTTCCTATACATTACTTAGCACTTAAGCATATATATATATATATATATATATCCAATGTTTCCCCAAACGTACACGAAAGTGCTGCACGATTTTTTGTGATATTTTTTTTAATATTTTTCTTATATTTAGGGAATGAAAACGACTATAGGGTAGCTATTGGGAATGATCTTAGGCTAGGAGCATCTATTATCTTTTTTTGGGTTTATTTGATTAAATTTTTTAGAAGATATATTTTGTTTTTTTCTTTCCTTTTTTGAAAAAGTGTTAATGCAGTGACATAAAAATAAAAATAAAAATAATTTATAAATATTTTACATTTTCGTTAAAAAGCAAAAAGCAAAAGGCAAACCCAAATGCTTTATCATATTATTATGAACCAAGAGATTTTGTTTTGACTTGGGGTCTTATGGATAATGTTTTGCTTTCTAGGTAGCTTTTAGCTAGCTCCCGTTTGTTTTCAGGCGCCTTTGAGGACCTCTCTTTTGTTTGATTCTCTACTGTTTATTGGTTTGTTGCTGCTGTCACCTTGCGGTCTTTTTAGGATCAACTGACTCTTGTATTTTCTTTTGTTCTTTAATTAATTACCATTCATCCAAAATAAAAATAATAATTAAATTCTCTTGACATGATAAATTCCCTTTGCCTTCATTTCTTTATTTTTTTTATTTTTTATTTTTTAACTTCACTCATAACCTTTGATGTTTCATCACTTTTGTAATTAAGTACTCAAACTTTAAAATATATCAATTTAGGTTATCCATCTTTCAATTTTTATTTTTTTTTCAATTTCAACCCTCCGTTACAATTTTCCATTAAATTTGTCAAAATTTTCAAACTACTTCTCAGTTTTTAGGAAAAAAAATTGTATGAATTTAGGTATTGGCCAGAATTTAATGGAATATGCAAAAATGCCCATGCTTAAATCTCTTTAGGAGTTATAATCGAAGCTCAAATAGACATTGACATATATAATTTAATTGCCAATTAGTCAATATGTATTTATCTATATTATCAAATTAAAGAACAACTCTATCTATTAGCTCTAATCACCAATTTTCTCCTCAAATTATCAGAAAGACCCTCTATCTTTAATATTCTATAAAGAATTACATGTTTTAATAAGAAAAGTCAGAAAAGTGATTTGGATATACAAAACATATGTGACATAACTATCTTTAATTGTCTGTAGCCCACATATCCCCATCCGTTTCTCTGTCTCCCATCTTCATATATATTCTCTCTTCTTTTTCAACACTTCGCCATTTTTCTCTTTCTTTGGCGGTTTCTCTCTTCTCTCTCTCTCTTCTTTTTCAAGAATTGCTTCAATTCACACGGATGCATAAATATATATATATATATATATATATATATATATATATATATATATATATATATATATATATATATAGTGTATCAATCTTTTAATTTTTTTTAATTTCATCATTATGTTAGGATTTTTTATTAAATTCTATTAAAAATTTCAAAATAATCCTGCTTATATATATATATTTTTTAAAAAAAATTCAAAGATTCATGCGTGACCAATGCCTAAATCATTGTATTTTTTTTCCTTCTTTTTTTTTTCAAAAAAAAAATAGTATTTTGGGAATTTCGACACTCTTCCGTTAGGATTTATGTAACAAAATTGTGAAATTGAAAAAAAATTAAGAGAATGATACACTAAATTGAGAGTTTTTAAAATTTATGAGGATAATTATAAATATGATAAAAGTTCAAAGGGTTAAGTAAAAATTTTCCTAAGTAAGAGTGCATCAACGATATAGCTAGAGTGCATCAGCAACAACTTAGGTGGGTAATTAAGTGTAAGCAAAAGCAAAGAGAAAGCATAACGTAAATTATTAAAATGAGTAAAGAAAAAAAGAAAAGAAATTTCATTGATAGAGATAATTAATTATTCTACAATACACATGATGGACAATCTTTCATTGATAGAGATTAATATTGATTAGAAAAGCTAACCGATATGTATATATATATATGGCCCTGTAAGTATAATTAATGGAAAACATCCATGGGGTCTACCGTGGGGCGTTTCAAGTTTGTGGCTCGAAACAGTCCCACAAGCAGTGATAGATCTATACAAGAAAACATTGAGATTATCGTTAACACAAAAGCTTTCGAATTCTTTGAATAATGCTATTAGAAAAGTTCCAATCTGGTAAGCCTTAATTTGCATGCGGTTCGAGAATTGTCCCCCCCTCCGATCCCCATATGCATGGATTGAGATTATCGTTAAGACAAAAGCTTTCGAATTCTTTGAATAATGCTATAAGAAAAGTATCAATCTGGTGGTAAGCCTTTGTGGTTCGAGAATTGACACTCTTTGCCTCCCCCAACACCACCCCTCCCCCCCCATATGCATGGATTGGTACGTGTGAAAACAATGAAGTGGTGGTTTTTGTGGAGGGCTCCGGCTGGAAATGGCCCCTTCCCTTATATGGCAATTGGCAAGACATATATATATGGTTTCCGGCCGGTTCCATTGCTACTATGTTACATGCCTAATTTTTCAAGCACTTAACCGATAAATTTAGAGTAGTTCGAAGAACTCTAAACGTCTCAAAACAACTAATAAAGTTGAGATTATTAATTACTTGCTTTCTTATTCATCAACCCTATAAATTTATATAGCATTACAAATATATATATATATATATATATATATATATATATATATGATAAAGGTATATAAATTAAACTATGTACTCTCATAGATCGAGGTGTATTCTATCGCTAACACTTAACAATGTACTATTCATAAAAATAAGAAAATACAATGAGATAATATCTTATTCAACTAATTAATGCTTAATTATCTCTCTAGCCACATAACATCCTCAAACCTTTAAACCAAACGCTTCTCTCGAAGATATAGAATTAAAAGGGCAGGTATTTATCACTGGACCTCCATCAAGCACTATTGGCATGCACCACCTTGTTTGACGTAAAAGGGTTATTTCCTAGGTAATATTCTATGATCCTTTAGTTAGCAATATGGGATAGACCCAACTCACAAGACAAGCTCATGCATCTTTAGGGTATCATCCAGATCGAAGACCTTAACCATATTTTTTTTTTTCTCTTATGATTTTTTAAACTTTATTTGGCGTTTTGTTACGAGAATTCATAACGGATTATGTCACTTTCTTTTCAATAGGAAAGAAGCTGGATCTAACCTCTTCTTATTGAAAAGATACTAAAATTGTAAAATATAAAGGATCTTAAGCCTGGCCTCTTGACAAACATAAAGGGATTAAACATTTTTATAGATTTTATTATTCAATCATGATTTAAATAGAGCTACAATTGAAAGGATAACAATTGGAACCAAAAGATGATTTTATTTTTTTTATTTTTATTTTTTTAAAAAAAAAAAACCATAACGCCTAAGCTACTAATTAAGATAAGAAATGGAAACATACTCCTTATTTAACTAGAGTACTCCTATTGCACTAATGTTACTGGTCCTACTGCATTAGAGAAAAGCTAGAAATATATTGTAAAAAATTAAGTTATTGAGCACAATACAATTTTTTGGGCTTTATTCTGTAGACGTCACTACAAAAAAAAAAAGCAAATTCTGGACTGTTTAAAACCGTCCAGAAATGCAAAAAAACCGTCTGGAATCAATTCCAGACGGTTTTAAACCGTCTAGGATATAGTGTCGCTAAATGAATTTCTGGACGGTTTGGGAAAAACCGTCCGGAATTCCAGACGGTTTGATATAAACCGTCCATAAGCAGTTCTAGACGGTTTGGGCAAAACCGTCTAGACTTTATTCTTTTTTATAAAAAAAAAAATTTCTTGTTTCCATTTATTTCCTTTTGTTTTATATATTAATATCCATTATTTCTCTCATTGGTTTTTTTTTTTTCACCGCCGGCATGCTCTGGTTTTTTTCAACTTCCCCTGCTGCCTTCTCCGGCATGCTCTGGTTTTTTTTCATCGCCGCACGTGTGGTTTTTACACGACATATGCCAAAGCACTTCGACTTGACAAATTTTTTCTCAATCGTTCGTATCCAGCCCTTCGTAGTTCGTACTGGAGTGTCGAGACCAACTACAAATCCCTTCAAGTTCAAGATTACGACCCAAAATCTGAAAACCCTAATTTCGACCATTTCGCCATGGACCCGAAGATCGCGAAGACCCAGGAAGAGCGGAGGCGTATGGAGCAGCAACTGGCTTCCTTGACCTCCGTCACCTTCGACACCGACCTATACGGCGGCAACGACCGCGACGCCTACGTCACGTCCATCCCCGTCAACGAGGATGACGAGAACATCGATACCATGGACAACGAGGTCGCCGGCGATTTCGGAGAGCACTGCTCCACTACGATGCAGAGAGTCGCCAAGACCGTGGACGCGTATCTGGGTCGGGCGAGATCGCCACCTAGTGAGAAGGATCAGAGAGACGAGAGAGAGAAGAGAGATTTGGGGGAGAAGAGAGTTTTCTGGGGAGAAGAGAGTTTTGGGGGAAGAAGAAGACTGAGAGATCAGAGAGAGCAAGAGAGAGAGAGAGAGATCGATGGTTCTGATTTTGTTTGGGAAATAAATCTGACGGACGTGGTGAAATAAGAGGTATTACACGGATTGATGACATGGCGTGGGGGAAAAAAATTCCAGACGGTTTGGTAAAAACCGTCTATAAATTCCAGACGGTTTTAACTAAACCGTCTGGAAATAAAATTTAACGACGGTTTTAAAAAAAAACCGTCTATAAATTTATAGACGGTTTTTATAAAACCGTCTGGAAATGAAAATTTTTAGACGGTTTTAACTAAACCGTCTCGAATTTTATAGACGGTTTAATCAAACTGTCCATAATTAATTTTTTTCTAGACAGTTTCAAAAAAATCGTCTGCAAAATTTATTTTCTAGACGGTTTTAGAAACCGTCTAGAAAAAAACCTAAAACCGTCTAGAAAAAAACCGTCCATAATTGTCGTTTTTTTAGTAGTGCGTAAGTCATATACTGAATCACATAAATTGCATGTGTCTCTTTTTTCTCTCTTGTTTTCACTATTATTTGACTTTTATTCTGTTTTTAATTTATATACAAATCTCAACAAAAATAAATAAATAAAACTAGATAACGATGGAGATAGATACTAGCTAAGATACTCCTTATTTCCTACAACCACTAAACCACTAAATAATTAAGATAGGATAGATTCAAACAATAATAGCCTCTTAGAGCCATGCATGCATGCATCGTATGTTCCTTAATTAGCAAAAGATAACTACGGCTTCTTATCGATAGGTACCTCTTCCAACACTTATTATTGAGGCATCTTCTACTTCAAGCAAATCTTCTCAGCTAGCTATGCATGTGCATGTGGCTAATTAATTAATAATGATGGTCTCCTGTTGCATACAAATCTCTATTATATATATTATAGGAAAGGATTGTTGTATAATTTTAATATTTTTATTTTTTATTTTTATGATCAATCATTAGATCTGTTTTCTTACATGTGGGCCATAAATATTCAATGGTTGATCTTAAAAAAAAAAAAATCACTCTATATTATATTGTAATAACGCGTTTCCTCTAGCTTAAATGCAGTTGGGTATGATTGGTTAGATAGAAAAAAAAATGAGCGTTAATTGAGACGGCCATATCAACATTGTGAGATAAAACATAGTATATATCATTACTGTTTATATATATTCCCATGAGCTGAGTAATGCTAAGGACAATTTTTTTATCCTCTCAAAGATGATGTGACTTTTAAAATCATCATTGAATCAAAATTCAATAGTAATCCATCCCAAATTTAGTGATGATTTTAAGATCAAGTCACATGTTTCCTAACATTACTGCCATGAGCTATATAGTGTATTTGTTTGTTATTCTATTTCAATAAATTATGAATTATCCAAAAGACTTTTAAGTTCCAAGCAACACACTAATTGTATAGAGAAATAATAGACAGGGGACGTTCAACCGTCCCTTGTCAGTCACTTTTTAATAAAAAAAAATGTATTTTAATAAAAAAAAAGTATACTATTTCATTAAAATAATAAGTTAGCTCATATCCCTACAAAAAGTTAAGCACATTTTTTTATAATTATTTTTAAAAATAAAAAATAAACACAGGAATATTTTAAAATTTTTGACAGGATTTAACGAAAAATTCTAACGAATTGTTAAAATTGAAAAAAATTGAAAGATGAATATCATAAATTGACAATTATTAAAATTTTAGTACATTTTTTCAAAAGTGATGTAAGATCAGAGGTTATAAGTAAAGTTCTCCCTCTTTTTTTTGGTGGTTAAATTCGTTCGACCCCCTTGTGATTTAACGACTTTATTCTTTGCCTCATATGGTTCATTTCGTATCATAGATGGTATCTCGTTTATAGCTAAAGACGGAGATAGTACTTCCGTCTAAAAATTGAAGGAAGTCCACACGCGTCAACACCTCAAGAAGCTGAAACGTATCATATGCCTAATTTTCCTTCCAAACCTCATTCCCTTTTCTAAAATCATTTTCTCTTAAAACTCTTTTTCATTAAACACGTGTAAATCACATGACAATATAATTTAGTATCAAAATATATCCAAATAGTTAGGGCTCCATATCACCAATAAAAGCACGCTCGTAGTAATAATATATAACATGGAACATGTAAAATAATATCCCTTGGTTTGTGTATATATATATATATATATATATATATAACAAAACCAAGTTTGAGTGGAGCCTATACAAGCTAAGCTATAGCTGTTCATGAACAACTCGATTTATTCTAAGCCCTCGGCACATATGATTTGCACGTGTAATGTTTTCTATCCAAAATTATGATCAAGTTTGACAAAGGTGGCAACTCGAAACATTTTGGTAGTTTATTGGTCCAAAATGCAATTAATATTGATTTATAGTTTGAAAGTGTAAACGCAATTGATCGAGTAGGTAATTTGATGGATAAAGTATAATTTATCCTCTACAAAATATTTTAAATAACAAATTTGATTGATCGATCAGAATCAAGCTGAAACAAATTAAAGATAAATCTCAAGGGATCGGATGGTACAATTGACTAAAAATTTTGAAGTGAGGATTTTTATATAGCTCAAAATCTCCCATTTCCTTGCCTTGTACATTAAATTATTTGTTCTGAGATCGATTGTTATCTTAGCTAGCTTGAGGCTGCAGTTGAGGTTGCCAACAGTAGGATGGGAGGCAGGTGAGATAGACAAGAATGGGTTTATCATAATTAATTATTATTATTGTTGATTATTTGCTCATGGAAAAAAATGTCATCAAACTTCAAAGCTGAATAAAGTATGGCCTTGAATTTTAATCTTATATATTGTTAGGTGGAATGTTGCACTCAAAAACAAGAGCCTTCTTCTCTATAATTAGGTGTTAAAGGGTCAAATTTTTGTGGGCTTATTATTTTTTGTTTATTTACTAAATTGATACTCTAATGATGGCTGACTGATGTAAAGTGTGTGGCTCTCTTTATTTTCTTATCCAAAGTGAAAGATGAACTCCAATTAATGTAAGGCCAGTCCCTTTTAATTTGCTTCTTTGCAATATCCCATCATTTTCATTCATGTTGTTACGAAACGTGGTTCACGTCGATCGTACGTTAATAGGCAGGCTAGCTAGCTAGGATTAAATTTAAATTATTTTAAAATATTTTAACAATATGACATGCATGTGGGGTCAAACTCATCATCTTTATAAGTGACGTCTAACACGTGAAATATTTAATTGAAACGAGGTGAATTGTGAAATTAGAGTTCATACTCATTACTTCTGTTTTAATATCATGTTAAAAAATTATAATTTATCTCAAAAGTTTAAGCTGGTAAGAGACTGCATATCTCCAACAGATGCTCTAAAACTTTCATATTGTATATATTTTAGCTAATATGAGGCAAAAATCACGTCCAACTGCTTGTCTTCTTATCTAAAACACGTTTTGTTTTTTGATTAACTACTTTTAAGTAAGCAGTACTATACCTTATGTATTTTTTTTTTAATCATTTATCTATCTGTTTGCTACAATCATTTATCTCTCATCTCTCTATGGTTTAAAAAAAAAAAAAAAAAAAAAAAAAAAATATTCAAAGAAAATAGATAATGAAATAAAAAATTTGTTGGAGATTGTAATGAAAAAGTAGTAGATAAAGTGAAAAATCATTTTTTTTTTGTTTAGTCAAAATGCATAACATTGTTGAAAATACTCAAAAAAAAAAATATTTAAATTATTTAATTAATATTTTAACAACTATATTACCCAAAAAAAAAAAAAAAAAAAACAAGGATATCAACCATATACTCGTCCACGGTTTTGTAATTCCATGCTTAGTCACCTATTATAGCCCAAACTTAGAATAACTTGATCATGTTCATGTCTTAGAAATCTAGTAAAACATGCAAATGAATATTCAAATTTCTGCCATTTATAATCTATGTAATACATTCCTCAAAAAAAAAATAAAAAAATAAAAAAATAAAAAAATCTATGTAATATAAAGGAACTTTGAAAAGAAGAAGAAGAAGAAGAAGAAACAAAAGATTAAAAAAAAAAAATTGAACTCGAAGATTGGGGGTTGGGTGAAAATTGCTCCGGTGCACCTACCAGTTTAAAAGACGATAAATTATAATGAATTAGCAGCCACCAAAAAGGTAGGCCGATTAGGAAAAGCCAAAATTCATAAAAGCTCGAAATGTTGCTTTGACAACTGAAAAGTAGTTAAAAAAAAGTAGTTAATAATTGTTAGGCCAAACGTAGTGGAGGACAATTTGATTAGTGTGGATAAGAAGGTGGTGAACCATAGGGACAACCACAATAGATTAGATTAGCTCCACTCTGTCAATTCAATACCAGATGAAGTAGGAGAAGTACACACCTCATCAGTCTATTCTTACTAGTTGTTAGTTAGTAGGAGAAGTGCATGCCTCATTACTATGTCAAATTAATTTAATAAATATGATTTATTAATTTAATTAGTTAGTGGTTCATTTATTAATTATATCACAAATAATTGAGTGTCAAGTCAATTTGTAAATACGAAAACATTTTTCAAGTAAAATACTTGAAACTTGGAAGTTTGCTTCTTAAACCACTTTGCAATCAGCAAGTTAGCAAGAAATCGACAAATATTCACATCGCATCAAAAAAGTTTTAAGTATCATTTATCTAAATAGAATAATGCTATAAATCATGTTTTTCTTTCGCTGCTATCATATTTTGTTGATGTGACAAAGTCAATAAGTTGTTTTTTAAAAAAAAAAAAGGAAAAAAAGTAACGCTAGAAACCACACTTTTATCTCACAGCTATCACATTTTGTTGATGTGACAATGTCAATCGGCTGTGGTTAAAAAAAAGGAAAAAGAGTAATGTTAAAAACCACGCTTTTATTTCACCGCTATCACATTTTGTTGATGTGACAATGTGGGATAAAAATGTTACATATATATATCATTACTCAAAAAAAAAAGAGGGGGGTGGGGGGACAATTTAGCCCCCTAAACTACCAAAATCTTTGAAAAATGCCTATTTTGATGAAATATCCTTATAATACTCATGCTACGTGTCTTTTTTCAATTAAAAAATTTTAAAAATTTTTATAAAAAATTAAAAAAATAAATAAACTAAAATTTTATTTCTTTTTTTTAAAAAAAAAACAAAAAAATGGGTGTTTGGGGTGGCGTTATTAGACCTAACCAAAATAGACTTGCTCGTCGTTTGTAACAAAAAAAAATAGAGATTTCAATCATTCATAACCTTGGAAAGATCAATATCATAGACATCGAAGGATAGGAAATTAGCCATGTCTGCATTCGGAGAGGTGGGGACGAGTTCACCGACCCCCAGGCGTGCATCGTGCCCAACGACGATGCTAGAAAGAAGCAGTACGTCGTTCCGTTTGATCGCAATATTTTTTTTAAAGTAAAAAAATAAAATTTTAGTTTTTTTTTTTCGTTTCCAAATATTTTTTTAATTTTTTAATTTTTTTTTTTGAACTTTTTGAATTTTTTTTTTAATTGAAAAATAACAGGTGGCAAGTGTATTATAGGGATATTTTGTCAAAAGAAACATTTTTCAAAGGTTTTGTTAGTTTGGGGGGTCAGAGTGCAAGCTTTGGTAGTTTGAAGGACTATCTGGAGAAAATGTGGTAGTTTTGGGAGCTAAATTGTATTTTTTCCAAAAAAAAAAAAAAAAAAGTTTATTGACACTATCACATACCGCAGTAAAATAGAATAAAAGTGTGGTTTATAGCATTATTTATACAATAATATTTTACCAGTAATTTACTGATACATTTTCAAAAATTTTGTTTATGTTGAAGCTCATTAGCTATTTCTAAATAAATATGGTGACAGTAAGGTAATCTCCCAAACTACTCAGTTAAAAGAACGTTGAAGGTGAAACTTCGATAAGAAAGACTGATGTACTAGAGAGTTTCTCAATCATTCTCCAAGAGGAATTCAAATTTTCATCTATAAATTCAATAATATAATATTTAAAAGAAATATAATTTAGTTCCTTTTTTCAAGGAAAAAAAAAATTATCTTCTCCTTTGTAAAGAAGGTTGATTACCCAATTCAAAGATAATCTTTTAAGGACAAAGTTTTCTTATACAAAGAAATTTTTCTAATTCAATTTATTAAATTAATATTTATTTTTAAAATATATAATTTTCACATGCTTTTTGAAAAAAGGCATATGAGAATCAATGTTAAAATTACATGTAAACACACAAAAAATAATAATTAAATAGACTAACAAACTTTAACATTATGATTTAGGATTAGGATCCTTTACAATTATTTACTCGAATTTGAGAAAATTCGGACAGATGATTATGAGAGACCACTTATGAAACTCATCTAACTAAATAAAAATTGAACTGCTCAACCACTTATCCGGTCAAATGAGTCCCATAAATAATCTCTCATAATTATCTTCTCAAATTTGGACAAATAATCGTAAATGATCTTTACCCTATGATTTAAGACTGAAGCCCTAAAACTTCCTCCACCATTCACTCCTTCTT
Organism: Alnus rubra; assembly: GCA_028654335.1. Taxonomy (NCBI): domain Eukaryota; kingdom Viridiplantae; phylum Streptophyta; class Magnoliopsida; order Fagales; family Betulaceae; genus Alnus; species Alnus rubra. The sequence continues at coordinate 2,743,995 of JAJPGS010002212.1, forward strand.
CTTCTTCTTCTTTTCCTTTAATTTTTTATTTTAAAATATACTTGCGTCCTCTCTTATATTTTGTCGAAATTCTTTCAAATTAGAGTATAGAATTCCAAAAAAAAAAAAAAAAATCCCTGTTTTTGTAGGACTTTCTTTTTTCTTTTTAAATGTTTTTAATATATATATATATATATATATATATATATATATATATATGTATATAATCTAAACCTATACTAACGGTTTACCTATATATACTGTTAAGTAATGTTTCTTGCATATACTTTATATAAGCTTTGTACACAAAGTCTTACGTGGCAATTTGTTTTAATTTCTTAATTTTTTATTTTTTATTTTTAAAACAAAAGGTACCACGCAAAATTTTGTATACAAATATGTAAAGTATGCGCGAAAAAAAAAAAAAAAAAAAAAAAAAAATTACTCCATACTGTTGCGGATCTTTCTGGCTTAATGATCTCTCTTTCTGGAAGTGCTCGGTGGATAAGGACACTTGATTGGCCTTGTTTTACCTATTGTGAAAGTTTGATAAATATTATAAACAAATTAAACCCAAAAAAAGAAAAAAAAAAAAAGAAAAAAAAAAGGAACAGTTCTTTTGCTTTGTCAACTAATATAATACAAGAGGTTGATATATCATTGTCAAAAAAAACACTCATTGAAGACGTTATTAATATTTGAAGACCAGATAGTACTTGCAACGTTCAACTTAACTTCCAATTATAATTACATTATTAAAGAGGTTGATATATCATTATCATTGGATATCTTTATAATCTAGCCGCCCCAATATTTTAAAAAGAATAATGCTATTTAATAAGTTATAATACAACCGAGATGACATGACAGTAAAATCGGCCTTTGAATATATATATATATTTAGTGATAATTTAAAGGCTGATTTTCACTGACACATTCTGATGATTCTCTCGATTTCATTTGAAATGAACGGTATTCATTTCATGGTCAAGATTTAAAATTTATCCATTTAACTGTGCATATAAAGTCGATGTTGATACGTCTTTTAAAATAATTTAAAAAATATGACATCATGAACACGATTAAATGCATCAATTTTAAATTTTGACCATGAAATAGATACTATTTATTTAATTTGAAATGGAGAAGATCATTGTCTCACATTATCAAAGCTGTATGACAGTAGTATAACAGTCTAATAAATAAAATTATTTTTCTCAAAAAGTTTGTTTTAAACTCTGGCACTAAAGTCAATTCGTGCCCATTTAAGTTGTAGATCACTAGTAATGCTTTCCTCATATATGCAAAAGAAATTTTGGTGTTGCCATTATTTTTAATTTCTTTGGATCTTCTAGGGTTGTTAGAAACTTCTACTGGAAGTCAGCTAAAGGTCAGCTAAGAGTACTCAGGCCCAAAAAAAAAAAAAAAAAACACTCAAAAACTTAGATCAAGTGTGATAGTCATGGAAGCTCATATGACTTGCATATGATTTTCTGAGGCTTACAATTTATAAAGATTTACAATGCTCAAAATTTAATGAAGGAATTGTCTAAATGACCTCCATTAATATCCATGGAGCAGTGCTTCAATTGAAAATTCAAAAAACAAGACAATATGAGCAATCTTCTATGACATATCATTTTTTTATTTTTATTCTTTTAAAAAAAAAAAAAAAAAAAATTAGCTTAGTGGAGGAATGAATTCAATTGTAAGACCCATAAATACAGAAAGATACAAAAGAAGCTGCATATCAGCAAAAGTGCAGACACAAAATATCTGCCAAGTAAGAAGTAACAAACAGAGCAGCTAGACTAGCAACTGCACTACTAACACAAACTGATAACCTACAACATAATTGCTGAGGAAGATGAAAAAGATTACCTCTAATATAATTCAGTGGGTAAAAAATACAAAAGGGAATGCTCAGCTTCACAAAATAGCTTTCCTAGTTTTGTCTGAAATCGAACCCAAAATCCTCACACAAAGCCATGTTGTCCTTCTCAAAGCATGTATTGTCACACAAAGCCCCACTCTTGGAAAAGGATATATTTTTTGTAAGCCTCAAGTTGCTCACTTTCCCATGTGTGTTAATATCCTGCTGATCAAAGCTTCCTTCTTTCCAGCAACAGGAAGGTTGTGTGCTGTCAAGTAGTATTTCAACTCCACCACCGTCAAATCCTTCAGCTGCAAAACATAAACCCTTCAGCTGCAACACATGGATCTTCTTAACAAAAATATCCATACTAAAAATAAATATTCACATGGAACTTTTGCATGAAAAAGCAAAATTAAAACAAAGAGAAATTTTTTTCTTCTTTGGCCCAGAAGAAGCCACAGGATTGAAGCAAGAGAACAAATAAACTTTCAACATCACCTTCCCATTGTCCGCAAGCTCACTCCAGTCATAGCTTGCAGACTCCTTCACTGCGTTTTCAGCAATTGCTTTTCGTTTTTTGGAGGTCTCGCTTGCTTTTCCATTACCCACAAGTTCACTTTCCTCGTCATAGTTGTCCCCATAGACAGAACACTTGAATTCTTCTAACGCACCAACCACTCCTGGTCTGCAGCCCAATGCACGTAAACACATTGTTTCAAGTTGGCAAACATTAACAAGCTTTTGTCAAGACAGGCAAATATGGAAGAATAAGAGTACAGGATTTTCTTCTCTTTTTTTTTTTCTTTCTTTTGGCAGGGACGCATGAGTATGCAGGGAAAGACAGTAACTTAAAGTCAGTCCGTACCTAGCCATGCCTTCCTCATCAGGGAGGGTTTCATCTTTCATTTCTGGCATGTCAAGCTCCTCCAAAGCCAGGGCCTGCAGTACCGCATAGTGCCTCTGCAAGGCTGCAAGAAATTACTTTGTAACACACTGAGGGAAGCCCAAAAAATTCTAAAGCTAGAAACAGGCATCACAATCAGCTTCATGTCACTCTCTCAGTTAAAAAAAAGAGAGAAAAGTTACAATAATCTTCCATAACAATTCACTAAGGGCAGCAAATCCACAGTAAATACTGCTTGAAATATGTCACTACTGGCAGACGAGATAGAAGAAGTGGGGGGAGGAGGGGGAAGGCATACACAACATGGAGACATAAAAAATAGCATCCCATGCACTAAACTATTGGTTTGCCAGTAGTATAATATCTTAACAGATCTACTTGCAGCTTAATGGTTTTTAACACTAAGAAATTGTTGAAGTTTGTGTGAAAGGTTTAAAGAAAAGGTGGAAGCTCGTTTATGTTACGTAGCCTACCTCACACATCTTATTAGATAGGTTTTGAAAAGTATAATAAAGACCAAAATACCCTTGTACTCTAAACCCTAACACTCTTCTAACACTCCCCCTCAAGCTAGAGCAAAAATATCATATAAGCCCAGCTTGGGAGAAAACAAGCAAACGAAAAATATACTCTAATGCTCCCCCTCAAGCTAGAACAGCTTGGAGCACACAATACAAAGAGAGACTTACTAAAAAACATGAAGAAAACGCGTTAAACCGAACATAAACAAGCTTAAATTCCATAAAAAGCCAACACTGAACAAAAATTTGCCAAAAACTTCAACGCCGGTCGAAAACTCGCCGAAAAACTACAACAGGCGGTCGGATCTCATCGCATACACCAAGGTCGGTCAAATCTTGCCGGAAAACTCCAATAGTCAATCGAAACCCACTGCTAAACACCAAGGCCTGTCGAATCTCGACAACTAACTACGTCAATCACGATTCCAATGATCAATACCACAAACAAGAAATGACGACCATAATTGATGATCAATACTACCAACAATAACATTTTATTGTGGTCAATACAACCAATAATGGTCAACCACAACCAACAACATTGGATTGATCATCAATGCAACCAATTATGAAAAACCAACAACAATCAACCAACAATGACAACTTATAAACACTACTCTAGTACTCCCCCTAGCAACAAACACGATGGTGGCTTGATGAAGCCCAATCGAGCGATAAACCACCTAAACCGATTAAGAAATAGCTTGAACTGGCCGAAAAACAACTAAATTGGCTGAAAAACTATCTGAACCAGTCAAGAAATAGCAATAATCGGCCAAAGAATGTATTGAACTGAAAGGAAAACCACTTAACCGGTCTGAATATAATCTGAACCAAAAAGAAAACCAATGAACCAGTCGAAGAAGACACCGAACGGGCTGAGAAAGGGGATGAACCGGTCTTGAACTAGACTAAGCAGGGAAAAAAGACACTGAACCGATTGAGGAACACAGTGAACCAGAACTTGAAATCCTGAACAGGCTAGAAAACCAAACCAACTTGGCTGATTAAAATGATCCTTGTCTGGGATAAGGAAAAGATGACTACCGCAACCAAACAGGGATCGTCTTCCTCCAAGAGAAGCCACCAACCACCGCTTCAAACGGCGAGAGTGACGGCAACCACAATAGACGTCACTGGAGACTGGATAAATCACCAGTAAACACCACAAAAGCCTCAGAAAACCACATTGTCTTAAAAAAACAACAACATCAATGTCTGCTGCGAAACACCAAAGCCATCGGAGGACCTCACCAACCACCACAAAACACCAAGATTCGACTGAGAATAGCCACAGAAATTGTCGAGCAACCAAAACCAACATCCTAAGTATGCAGGTTGGGGGTTGGGCAAAACTTAGAATTTTTTCTTTTCTTTCACCGGAGACTTTCTGGTCACCATGAACAGCTCTTTTAGAGCTTTATCAAGGCATTGCCCGTGTGGGCTTTAAGCCCACACAGGCGGTGCTGCTACCAAAGGGAGACTCACCAAGACATGAAATTCAACCAAAAGGGCGAAAAAAACTCAAGGCGACAAACGAAAGGGTTAAACCAAAGATCCTAAACCCTAAACTTGCTTTGATACCATGTAGTAGTTTGCATGAAAGGTTTAGAGAAAAGGTGGAGTCTCGTTTCTATTACGTAGCCTACCTCGCAAATGTTATAATATAGGTTTTAAGAAATATAACAATGACCAAAATACCCTTATACTCTAAACCCTAACACTCTTCTAACAGAAATAAACTACAAATGTTAGTTCAATGTAATCACGATTAAAAAATTAGCTTAAAAATCTTCTCAATGGTAGAGGTTTAAAGGTGTTTTTCATGACAACTTAAACAAAAGTCAGACTCTTCAGTGAGACCAACTTTTACTAATCCTTTTTTTATTTCTCCTTTGTTAACTCACAAAATTAACTGAATAAGTTAAAACTTCCAAATTTCCTAAATAACATAAATATAAATTTTCTATTTTCTCAGAGACTTTGTGATTGTTAAAGTCTGTCGACGACAGGAAGAGGTATTCTTTTGGCAATGCATTTGAAATGGGATCCGAATACAGTGACTTGTGTTTTACCCAAGTTACCTACTTGGTCAGTAAATACCTTTTCATCAGCAAGCACGCAAAAAAATAAATAAATCAGTAAGCATCCTTATTCATCAGTAAAGTGAGAACATGAGAACATGCAGTAAAGTGTTCCACAGCTTTCAGTATATTTCTTAACTATTTAGTGTTTAAAAATAAAACAACAAATAAAACAATAACTTGCCTTCCACCAAAGTCACCAAAAATTTCCTTCAAGACCTCAATTTCTTTTTTAAGGAAAAAATGCCTAAAAGGTAGGTACATGATAAACAGCCACTATGGATAAAAAATAAAATAAAATCACCTTGATTAATATTATTCTAAGTCACAGAACTACCATGCAGTTATGCAACATACCAGGGTTAGAAAATTGGCATACTGAAAAATCTTTCAAATCTATTCGTTTCATTAAAGCTGTTGCCTTCTTAATTTGATCATCAGTTGCTTTAGGTGTTGCACCACTTGAATCTGAATAAAGCTGCAACATATCTCTGTATTTGTTATTGATAAGTTCACAAGAAATCTACTCTAACCAACTCAACTATTTCCGTTACCTCTTCAACATGTCTGATGTCTTCACAGTATGGAAGATTTATCATGTGCATTCCTGGTGGCTCAATTTGACCACCGTGGCTGACGATCTCATCCTGAGAATGTTCAAGGAGATTGGTAAGTCTAACCATTAATGTACAACTCAAACACTGTTAAACTTTAGAGCAAGAAACGACAGGGTAATGTTATAATCCCCTTGACACCAGCTCTTGAACTAGTATTCTGACAAAAAGATGAATGAGCACCAGAAACTGATTTTCCTCCATTAAAAAACTAATACATTTTTATATACGTTATACAAAGCAACATATTTTGAAACAGCTACTGTAATGCCACACATTCTTGAGGTAGTTTCCCCAATTGTATATGTGAATAGGAATAGGAATACTAGTTGATGATTTTTGTTTCAATATGCCTGTCGCATGGTACTTGTGGAAGAAGAGAATAAGTGAATGAAACATGGTCTAATAGGACTGTAGAGTTATCAAAATTAGGATTGAGGCCTCAGAATACTAAACAGGTTAAAAATCAATTAACAGTTAAATTGAGGTCATGTAGCAATCTTTTAATTTTTATTTGAGGGGGTCCGTTACATGGCTGGACAAAAGAGGGCAGCTTTAGGTTTCACGTTAAATAGCTCAGAGGTATCTGTGGTTAGGCCCTAAATTAAATCGCCGCCTCAGTTTAAAAAAGCATTACAGGTAGTACCTATTGTTAATGAAAGAACCCAGTTGGTACTTCCATCAGTCCTTCGTCCATTTTTTTAGCGGACCTATATATCACCCACCTTAGAATGCCGACACCTGTCCCGGTACTTATGCTTTCAATGCCACGTGGCCACGTCAGAATTACTAATGATACGTGGTCACATGGCTACTGGGACAGATGTTGGCATTTTAAGGTGGGTGACATGGAGGTCCGTTAAAAAAATGGACAAAGGATTGACGAAAGTACCAACTGGGTTTTTCCATTAACGACAAGTACCACTTGTGAGACTTTTTGAAACCGAAACGGCGATTTGATTTAGGGCCTAACCACAGGTACCTCTGATCTATTTAACCCTAAATACAAAGGCAGCAAAGGAAGAGAGTAGTTGAGAACGAGAAAACAAGGGTTGCTTTGGAGGGGATGCTCTTGGACTTCTGGATGGTTTCCAGGTGTCCCTAGCGACCTGTCCTAGCCTGAGCTGTGTATTATCCAGAGTATTGTACAAAGCTTCTATATATAGAAAGGAATGTCTAAGAGAGGGCTATGATGATTAAGCCCATTTTTCAAATAATCTATGTATCAGAAAGCATTAAAGCCTTACTTGAGCAATAAGGGCAACCAAACGGGGATGAGATGAACTGCCATAAAATGCCAGTGCAAATCTGAAAAAAGTAAAACCTCAAAAGTTTTAGTATCATGCATAATAACTTGTCGTGGACTCTTAACTTCAATCCATCCAACATCAGCCACTGAAGAAAGTAAACAAGAAGTCATAATACAACTCAAGTCAACCACCAGCTAGGCAATCAAGAACACATGAAGTTTGAAATTTTGTATGCAGCACACTAATAAAATATCATAGAAAAGAAGACAGAACAAAAAGGAAACAAAATGAGAATTCAGTGGCATAAAAGGGCTACGCATTTTTGAATGAAAAAAATCACCCTGGGCATCATAACTGCCATTTTTTATTCTATCATACCTCAACACAGAAATTCATAGTAGAAAATATGCTATGATACTTCCAGACACATGGTGCAGAATAAAACACAAAACTTTATTTAAAAAAGAACTCCCAGCACAATTTTTATTTTTATTTTACTACAAAATCCTCTCCAATTAGCAACCCACAAATTAAAACAGTACCATTATGGGCAAAAGCATCATCCATATGGAAGCATTAGGCAAAATTTAGATGAATAATAGCAAATGTCAAACATATAGAAGTGATTGGTAGCAACAAATCTAAGTGATAGAAGATGGTCAGATTTTGAAAAATAATACCACAATAGAGTAAATATAGTATGTTATAAGTACTAACCGCTTGAGCCGTAACATGGATCTATGCAAGGCAATGAAAATGCAAGTGCTACCAATCACTTCCTGCAATAAAGAACCAACAAAAATGCCATGCATCATAAATGACAAGAAAAAAGTTGTCAAAGTACCAGGACAAGCAAAGTTTGTGGCTCTGCCAGTTGCATAGAATTAACTAAAGAGCACATCATGCATATTACAACATACATAACAATCACGCATATCACCACATACATATATATTCCGTTAGTGATGTTACTATAAGTTGAAAGAAGAGGGGAAGAAGAGAAGTAATTGAAAGAGGAAGAAAACTGTTTTATTCCATGTCTCTGCTTCATACGTTTACATTGGTTTAAATAGAAGAAAAATACCAACTATTATGAAAAGACATTAATAGAGATTACAATCAGAATAAAATCCTAGCATATCAGCAGTTTCTATCTCCAACACTCTCCCTCAAGCTTAGGCAAAGATATCTCACATGGCCAGCTTGCATAAGACTAAATGAAAGACACTACTAGACTTGCCCTATGACAAAATATTTGCGAGTTGTTCCTGTGTCTTCACATCTGGTGTGCAGATAATACCCACTCGGAGTTTTTTTTTTATAAAATGTCAATCAATTTCAATATGCTTAGTTAAATCGTGTTGGACTAGATTGTAAGCAATATTAATTGCAACTTTATTGTTACAATACAATCTCATTAAATCCTTGGAATCAAACCCAAGCTCTTTCAAGAGTATCTTCAACCATAACATTTCACACACTCCATGAGCAATGGTTCTAAATTCTGCTTCTGCACTAGACCTAGTAACAACTGATTGTTTCTTACTACGCCATGTAACCAAATTACCTCTCACAAATGTGCAATAACTTGACACGAACCGTCTATCCACAATAGATCCCACCCAATCTGCATCTGTATAGGCTTCTATTTTCAGGTGATCATATCAAGAAAACAACAATCACTTACCTAGTGAGGATTTTAAGTAATGAAGAATCCGATAAACTGCTTTCATATGAGAATCTCACACTAACATATGCAATGTCAAGAAAGGTGTGAGACAGATAGATCAAACTATCAATTAATCACTAATATCTACATTTATCCACCAAAGGACTCTCACTACTTTCACCCAACTTAACATTCACCTATACCGGATTATCAATATGATTACATCCGAGCATTCATGTTTCATGCAAGATAAATACACCATGTTTGGACCTCATAACATCAATGCCCAAAAAATACTTCAAACTCAAATTGCCCAAGTCTTTTATTTCAAATTTGTTGGCGAGAGATTTTTCTAAGTTTTGTATCTCCTTATCATCATTTCCTGTTACTACAATATTATCAACATACACAATCAAAGTTGTCACCTTCCCTTGAGGGGGAATGATTGATAAAGAGTGTATGATCAGCTAGACTTTGTTTGTAACCAAATCTCTGCATAGCTCAGAAAAGCGCTCAAACCATGCTCTTGGAGATTGTTTTAGACCATACAAAGCCTTTTCCAGTTTGCACACTTACCCATAGAGGATAAATCTTCAAGTGTAGGAGAAACTTCCATGTATACTTCTTTTTCTAGGTCTCCATTAAGGAATGCATTTTTCACATCAACTTTGTGCAGAGGCCAATCCAAATTTGCTACTACAAAAAGTAAGACTCTAATTGAGTTCATCTTTGCTACTGGAGCAAATGTTTCCTCATAGTCAATTCCATAGGTTCATATAAAACCTTTTGCAACTAGTCTACCCTTGTATCATTCCACTAAAACATCGGCCTTATGCTTGACAGTAAACACCCACTTCCATCCAATTGCTTTCTTCCAATTAGGCAAGATCCCATGTATTATTTTTGTGAAGGGCTTTCATCTCTTCTTGCATTGCCCCCCTCCACTTTGGATCGCTAAGTGCCTTCTGTAGGTTATCAAGATATACACAAAAGACAATTTGGACACAGAAGAACGATATGATAGTGAAAGGTGTTGATAGGAAACAAATTCAAATATAGAATGGTGAGTGCATGACCTAACTCCTTTGTGTTGCGCAATAGGAAGATTTATATCATCGACAACAACTATTGAAGCATTTAGATCAAGGATAGAAGTAGTATTACGTGAGTCAAAATCAGATGTTTGGTAAGTAGCATCATTGATAGTTTACTTTTTTGGCATCTAGAGTAAACTCTCAACTCTTCTACAGGTGGCACAGACGACTCATCAGTAAGATTAGTAGGAGACACATTAGTAAGCACTTGTCGTTTCTCCTGCTTTAGCACAGGAGTAGGGATAGGTAACGGTCTAGAAAACTCCTCTTCACTCAGACTCTCCCCCTAAAGAGGAGTTTGGGCTGAGGAGAAATATGGTTGTGCAATGGGTGATGATCAAATTTATACCCTTTATGTGTAGGACAATAACCCACAAAGATACATTTGAGGGCACGAGGATCTAACTTACCACGAGCTTAACCATGAATACGAGACATCTTTTGAAGTAGAGAAAGATGGGGACACACCTCTAGGGGTGTTTTGAAATTTAAGACACGAGAGGGCATCCTATTGATGAGATATGCAGTAGTGAGTAAGGCGTCCCCCCAAGAAGATGTGGGAACATGGATATCAAGCATTAAGGATTGAATGACTTAGAAACATTATTATACAAAAATAAAGGAAACATGCGTTGCAACAACAAGGAAGAAGGATCCCCTAATCGTTGATGTCAAAGCCAAATTCTTGTTGCAAAGTCATCCGCCAGTACAATGTGATAAGCCTGTGTGAGTCGATCTTATGTCGTAAGCTGAGAATCCAGGTAGACATACCATCCCTCAAGTTCCAATTGTCAATCATCCAACCAGTGACTAAGATTTGAAAAAAAAAAAATAGTAATGAGAATAAAAAATGACGCGACAATTTAACACAAAGGAGATATGCACAATGAATAATAAATTAGTGGCAAAATCAGGTACATGAAGGACAAAAAACAATGTCATATAGGGTTTTATAGTAATGGAGCTTAGACAATGGCAACAAAAAACTAACAGCTACTGTAACTTTTCCTTACCGAAACAAGGATTATACGGAGAAAACAAGGAAGACATACCAACTAGATGATCTGAGGCACCGAAATCAATAACCCAAGGATCATCAGAGTGAGTAGCAGATGCATTCAGCGCAGTAGCTCAATTAACTATATAAGCGAAGGAGGATAAAATAGCAGATGTTTCCAATCGAGACATAAGCTTACGAAATGTTTCTACCTCTTCCTTACTAAAGCCCCTTGTATCAACAGAAGGAGAACTAGTATCTAGCGTGGAAACAATTGTCTCTACCATAGCAATATGATTTGCACGAGGCCTGGTTCCTCCACCTAAACGACTCCCATGACCTCAAGTAGGACAACCATGAAGTCTCCAACAAGTTTTCCAAGTACGACAAGATTTATTACTGTGGTCACAAAAAAGTTTGTCCATGTCATCTGTAGTCGCATCGGTTTTACCACCATCCCGACTCAGCTTTCAGATTGTGTTGAGATGCACTTACTAGAGCATATTGAGACTGTGAACCGGAATTGAACATTGTGCTGCGACGACTCTCATTTTGGACATATGAAAATACCTCCCTCGGTGACAAAAGAGGATCCTTTTCCAAAATCTAAACGCAAATTGGATCTTACTCCGAGTTCAAACCAGCTAAGAACTCATAAATATGTTCCTCTTCTATCATCTTCTTAATCTTGATTGCACCTGCTGCACACTCAGTCTGCAAATTTTGATAATAATCCAACTCTTGCCACAAACCATGAAGTTTATGAAAATAAGCAGCTGCAGACCAGTCACCTTTGATTGTTTTATGTATCTATCGATTCAATTCATAAAATTTGTGTGGCATTCCCCATTTTTAAGCATGTATGTTGCATCCCAAACCTCTTTTGCCGTGTAGAAAGACAAATATCCCTGACTAATATTTGGTAGCATAAAGTAGAATAACCATGACATAATCATCGAATTTTCGGCCTCCCACTTGTCTTAAAAAGGATCATCTACCCCAGGTTTGGATACTTTCCCATTCAAGTAACCCCTTCTTTCCTCGACTCTTTTACTATATTGCATTGCGCACTGCGACCGAGAAAGGTATCTCACCCATCTAGCTCCGCAATTGTGATTTGGAGAGTTGGATTCTCACTATGGGACGTCACCTGACTCTCTATCCCCTTTTTGTGAGTTTTTGAGGTCTGAATCATTTCCAACATCTTAAGTTCAGACACCCAACCAAATACCTCCAATACACAACACTTGGGCTCAAGAGAGATTAAATAGCAGTAAAATTAAAAACTAGAATTCAACCGTCAAATTTCAAAGGCAAAGTAGCATCTCTATTTTCTTTTTCATTTTTTTTTTCGCTAAACGACTTGTTTGATAAGCTGCTGAACGATCTGTCGTTTGGCCTAGATTGAAATGATAGACCGTTTGGAGCAAGTCTGTACAACCTGCCATTGCAATCATACCCAAAACAACTTGCCGTTTTGCACCCCCGATCACAGCCTCTGCACCCAGCTGTCAGAGATCACACCGCCGCAAATGAAATACATTAGTGGTCCTCAAAAACATAAGAAAAAAACCCAGACAGCTCCGAAGAACCACATGAGACCAGTCTTGATGATCAATGGAATAACACACTGCACCTGCTTCGCCAAACGTGAAGTGCACCAGATCTCCACCGTTCACCGGTGGAGCAACTCAGAGTTCGTCAATCAAAGGTCCTCTACTCCAGTTCGACACGTCGGGTTCACTAGATACTCCTAGATCTATGCTGACGTCAGCAGCAATAGGGCTAACGTCAACCACTGTGCAGAACAGTGAATACTAGCAATCAACCAAAAAAAAAAATGCTCTGATACCAAGTTGAAAGAAGAAGGGAAGAAGTGAAGTAATTGAAAGCAGAAGAAAACTGTTTTATTCCAGCGTTGGTTTAAATAGAAGAAAAATACCAACTATTATGAAAAGACGTTAATAGAAAATATAATCTGAATAAAATCGTAGCATATCAGAAGTTTCAATTTTCAACACTATATAATTGATTATAGCACAAAAGATCACCCCTATAGTATTCAAATATTGAAGAGAACTCTATAATTAAAATGTTTTAATGCCAGCAAAAACTGAAAGGACAAGGGAAGACCATTATCTTGAAATTGAATTAGTAAATACCTAGTAGTTATATGTAACCAATATAAATAACATTATAGTCAATGGCAGATTATATACATACATCATACACATATTGACACGTTTCTCTGTGTGTACATGTATTTGCAGTCACAGATCCTAGATTTCTACAAGCACTAAAAGGAATCTTAATTGATCACAGTAGTTCATGAGAATAGTGACTATCGCATCTATAGCAACCATGAGAGAGAGAGAGAGAGAATGCAAAATGTGGGTATTGCTCATGCACATACAAACATTTTTTTGAAAAGTAAAGTATATTCAAAAAGCGCAAAGGGGCAAAACCCATGGTACACTGGACGTATACATGAAGCCCCTAATTCAAAGAAAAAAGAGAGCACCTATCTATAAATTCAAAATAAGAACACTCATGCATAAACTGAATTTTATCTCTCCACATAAGCAACGTTTGTAGCATCATTTTCTTCAAGTTCATCAAATCAGTCTCACAATCTTCAAAACAGCGTGCATTTCGTTCCCTCCATACACACCACATCAAACACAATGGAGCCATGCGCCAAATCGGTATCAAAGTCCGATTACCCTTTTGGCCCCTCCAACTCCCCAACATATCTTTCACCGATCGCGGCATTACCCACTCCTCCCCAAACATTTGCAGAATCGTCCTCCACAATTCTATAGCAACCATACAATGCAGAAACAAATGGTCAATAGACTCTCTAGAAATCTTACACATATAGCACCACTCCATCACAATAATGTTTCTCTTTCGTAAATTATCCAAAGTTAAGATTTTCCCTAAAGTTGCCGTCCACACAAAGAATGCCACTCTCGGAGGGACCTTAACTTTCCAAATACTTTTCCACGGAAAAGAAGACTAAATAGGACTAGATAAAACCTTATAGTAAGACTTTACCTGATAAGATTTCTTTCGCGCTGCGGTCAGGGGAGGCTGGGTTATTATGCAAACTGGATTTGGAGAAAGCTTATGATCACGTGAATTGGGATTTCCTTCTTTACATGCTTCAGAGATGTGGGTTTGGAGAGAGGTGGAGGGATTGGATTAAATAGTGCATTTCTACAGTAAAATTTTCCATTTTGATTAATGGTACCCCTCATGGTTTCTTTCAGAGTTCGCGAGGGATTAGGCAAGGTGATCCTCTTTCTCCTTTGCTGTTTGTAGTGGTTATGGAAGCGCTTAGCAGGATGTTGTATGCGTCTATGCATCAAGGCTTGCTGTCAGGTTTCTCTGTGGGCATTAGGGGTAATGAAGCTTTAGTGGTGAATCACTTATTGTATGCGGATGATACCTTAATTTTTTGTGGAGCACAAGCCGAGCACGTTCGAAATTTGAGGTGTACCTTCTTATGTTTCGAAGCGGTGTCAAGGTTGAGGATCAATTTAGGCAAATCCGAATTGGTCCCTATTGGCGAGGTGGAAGATGTGGAGTCTTTGGCACATATTCTAGGGTGTAGAATTGGGTCTCTGCCGATGACATATTTGGGTATGCCGTTGGGAGCGTCTTTCAAATCTATTTCTATTTGGAATGGGGTTATTGAGAAGGTGGAACGAAGGTTGGCTAGTTGGAAGAAACTTTATTTATCCAAAGGAGGTAGGATGACATTGATTCACAGTACTCTTTCTAGCATTCCTTCTTATTATTTATCTTTGTTCCCTATTCCTGTGAGTGTAGCTAAAAATTTGGATCGGCTTCAAAGGAATTTTCTCTGGAATGGTATGGGTGATGAGACTAAATTTCATTTAGTCAATTGGCATCGTATTTGTCTTCCAATTAAGGCTGGTGGACTGGGAGTTCGTAATGTTATTAATTTTAATCAAGCCTTATTGGGGAAATGGATCTGGAGGTTTTCTCAGGAGTGCGATGCTTTGTGGAGATCGGTTATTGAGGTGAAGTATGGGAGTGTGAGGGGAGGTTGGTGTTCTTTACCGGTGACAGGGCCTTATGGTGTCAGTGTTTGGAAGTTTATTCGTAAGGGGTGGGATAATGTTGCCAAGTTTTTGCGTTATGAGGTGGGTGATGGGTCCCATATTCGCTTTTGGCATGATCTATGGTGTGGGGACAGGCCTCTCAAGCTCTGTTTTCCAACTTTGTTTACTATTGCGCGTTCTCCAGATGCTTGGGTGGTGGATAATTTGTCTATGGTAGGAGGTGTGGCTCATTGGAATGTTCTCTTTACGCGCAATGCTCAGGATTGGGAGTTGGAGATGGTGATGTCCTTTTTCGAACAGTTATATTCTACTCGGGTTCGGCATGGGGAGGTTGATAGGGCGGTGTGGATTCTTTCCAAGAGGAGGAATTTTGAAGTGAAGACCTTCTATAAAGCTTTAGTTTGTCACGAGACGGCTTCTTTTCCTTGGAAGGGTATATGGCGTGTTAAAGCTCCGAAGCGGGTTGCATTCTTTGTATGGACAACAGCTTTAGGGAAGATTTTAACTCATGACAACTTACGTAGGCGTGGAATTGTGGTGGTTGAGTGGTGTGTTATGTGTAAAAAGCATGGGGAATCCGTTGATCACCTTCTTCTCCATTGTGACATGGCTCGAGTTGTTTGGAGTTTTTTTTATGGTTTATTTGGGGTGGAGTGGGTTATGCCTAGGAGCGTCTTGGACTTATTGAGTGCTTGGGGTACTTTGCTGGGTCGTGGTCCTGTTCACCGTGTTTGGAAACAGGTTCCTCTTTGTGTTTTGTGGGGCTTGTGGCGGGAGAGAAATTCTAGGCTTTTTGAGGATGTGGAGGTTCAGGCTGGGGCTTTTGTAGAAATATGTTTAATATGTTGTTTTTTTGGGTGTCGGCGAATGGCTTGGGTAGTATGTCGTACGCTTATTTTTTACTTTCTTGTTCGTTTCGGTCCTCTAATTAGGGGCTCCTTTGTATACTCCTTGTGTACTAGGGTTGCGCCCCCCTGCGCTTTTTAATGAATTCTTACTTATCAAAAAAAAAATATTTCTTTCGCGCTGGAATCCAACACATTTTATCCTCTCCCTCACTTCTAACTTTAAGAGTGTACAACATCTCAAAAAATCTACTAACTGCTTCCACCTCCCAATCACGAACTGGGCGAGAAAACAACATATTCCACATAATTGTGCCATTTTGTCTCTGCATATTCTCCTCCACTCAAGCATCCTTGCCTCTAGCAATGAGAAACAATTGTGGAAAAAGAGTCTTCAAAGGAATCTCCCCACACCACACATCATGCCAAAATAGAACTTTCGAACCATTCCCGATCTCATATCTCACATGAGCTGCAAAAGCATCCCATTCCCTCCTAATACTCTTCCAAACTCCAAACCCAAAAGAACCCCCAACCTCCTTAGAGCACCAACCACCCCCCATACTTCCATATTTGGAATCCACCACCTTTCTCCACAGAGCATCCCTCTCCAAAGCATATCTCCATAATCATTTACCCATCAAAGCTTTATTAAACATAACCATATTTCTCACTCCTAGTCCCCCCGAAACCTTTGAAGAACAAATCGTATGCCAATTAACCAAATGAATTTAAATTCATCTCCAATACCACCCAAAGGAAGTCTCTTTGAAGTTTTTCCAAACGATTTGCTACTCCCATTGGAATAGGGAAGAGAGACAGAAAATACGTAGGTAAACTTGAAAGAGTACTATTAATCAAAGTCAACCTCCCACCCATAGATAAATACAACCTCTTCCACCCCGCTAATCTAGCTTCCATCTTCTCAATAACACTATTCCACATAAGCTCATGCACATACAAACATGCATACATAAGCACAAACATAACATGCTTGTATGTATTTATGTAGGTGTTTATTTATTTGTAGTCTCAGATTCTAAAATCCTACCAGCATTAAAAAGAACCTTGATTAGTTCACTAGGATAGTGACTATGGCATCTATCACAGCCACAAAAAGAAGAAGAAAAGGAGAGAGAGAGAGAGAGAGAGAGAGAGAGAGATTGCAAAATGTGGCCATTATTTATTTTTATTCTCTATTCTGTACATTGTCCCTCAATAATAAGAATAATAAACAATTTCTTCTAATAATCGACTACATTAACAAGATGTGGCTTATTTGTTGAACCATGACATGAGTGCCTCACACAATGAAAATTTGCATATAAGCAACATTTTAAGGAATTAAAAGATAAGAATTGTTATAAGCTATTGAAAACAAATAATCAACTACTAAAAAGAAACAAGCAGCGCAACCACAAAGAACAGATATTGTAGTACCGTCCAAGAATTAGAATAAAAGCAACCTCATCACTAGGAAAAACAAATGTTGATGGCCTCAAGTTGTGATAATCTTTCAAGCAACTTAATGGCTTGAATCCTAGAAGACGAAGATGCCCAGTTGAAACTCTTTTTATCTCCAATAGCTCCTCCACCGAAAATGTAATATTCTCACTAGAGAGAGAATGGAATGGTTAGACTAAAATTCCAAGAAAACTAACATGACTAGATTTAAAATAGGATGAGAAAACATGAATTGTATCTATTTGCATATAACAAATAAAGTGATGTCATGAGAGCCAACAACACAAAAAGCATGGATTACAAATGCCAAAGATGAGTTAAAACTCATTGCTTGTTTAATTTAGTCTTTTACGATACCCATCTATCTTTCTCAATGTCACATTTATAGTTAAGGAAAGTATACCAAACACTTCCTATATTTTAGTTCAATTCTGTTTGTCCCTGGGTTTTCAATTTTTTTTTATTGACACCCACTGTGCTTCGGGATATTTCTAATCAAAGACTTCCGTCCATTTTACTAACTGAAGTGGGTCGTAAGCCACATCACTCGACACAAGCGGCGGCTTCATGGCACTCACCAACCACACTCTTCTTCTACTTCACCGTCACAGGTCTCTGGAACTTCCAAAACACTACGGGCAGAACCATATTTCAGAGAAAAAAAAAAGTCAAGCAGAAATTGGGAGAAGCAAGAAACAGCCAACCCCCTTCTCTTCAAAATCTCCCCAGTCAAAACTGAAAAAACCAAAACCAGCTCCATCACACAAATCGATGCTGCAATGGGCATCGAGGAGTTTATTTTGTGACTTGATCCATATAAAATCTGGAAGAATAAGATAATTTATCCTTTCAATGCCCCAGCTTTCCATTTTGATTTTTCTTTTCTTCTGACAAGTAAAAGAATGGAGAGAATTTCCAGAATCGGTTGTCGCTCTTACCCATGCACTTACTCCTTGCGCACCAAAGCCAACTGTAGGAGCAACAGCAATACATTCTTTTCACTACTTCTCTCCTCCAGAACCATCGTCTCCCATACTAAACTGCCAGCTATTAAACACTACCTCCACCTTGGCCTCAAAACCAGAAGCCTTCTCCAAAAGCACCCACTCTATACCCCAACCCTTGCAAACATCTCCCCCCAAATAAAAAAGATCCTCTGCCTAGAAATTATGAGTTTTGCCTCAGGTACGGTCTGTCCCAAAACCCTTCTTTACATAGCTATCCTCGGATCTATCCACTCCATTATCTCCTTCCTCCAAACAAAAGGCATACTCCAAAAAGTGTTTTTCGGCAGCTTTTCGCCAAAAGTGCTTTTAGAGACAATGTCAGCCAATTTTTCCTTGGCTTTGAAGATGGTAAGGAGATTGTGCAAATAAGCATGCTTCTCAGGGTGTATTCAAATTCGGGGACTTCTTTACCCAGCATCACCAAATCAAGCAGATGGGTATTCTTTTTGTTGATTGGTTGGTTATTAATGGGTTTCTCCTATAGATTATGGTGAAAGTTGTGAAATGGGTATGTGTTTTCTTATGATTTTCTAAAATGACTGAATTTTCTAACCAACTTTTTTAAAAACAAAAATAACAAAATAATTATTGTACTCATGAATTCTCTTTTCCTTCCATTTTCTCTACAACCCAAGCAAAAGCTTTTCTCTCAAATATGGTTGTGGTTGTATTGTTTTGGAAGTTGGAAAGATCTCTAAAGGCAAAGCAAAAGAAGAGGTGGAGGAGGAAGAGAGAGAGTGAAGGAGAGTGGATGGGGAGTGCATCGAGGACGCCTTGTGTGATGAGAGACATTGCTCAAGAGGTTTTGGGGGGATGTGATTCTCTTGGATAGCTCATTGTATCTCTTCAGTGTATTTCTCGTTTTTGGTGAATGGCACTCCCACTGGTTTTTTTAGTAGCTCCTATGACTTGAGACAAGGAGACTCTCCTTTGATGTTTGTAATTGTAATGAAGGCTTTGGGTAGGATGATTTTTGATGTAGCGATTGGGGACTTGTTATCTGGCTTCTTTGTGGGGATCGGGAATGTTGGTGGGTTTGCTATCTCTCACCTTCTGTTTGCGGATGATACTTTGATTTTCAGCGGGGCAGACCTAGATCATCTACGTCATTTGCGGTGCTTGTTCTTATGTTTGAAGTTGTCTCGGGCTTGAAGGTCAATTTGGCTATGTCGAAATTGGTTCTTGTGGGTAATGTTGATGATGTGGATGGATTGGTTGTATTCTAGGTTATGGAGCTTTCTCTTTGCCCTTGAAGTATCTTGGTCTTCCGTCAGAGTCCTCCTATAAAGCCAAGTCTATTTGGGACGATGCTATTAAAAAGATAGTGTCGGTTGGCTAGTTGGAAAATGATGTATTTATCTAAAGGTGGAAGGGTTACTCTTATTAAGAGCACACTTTCCTATTTATCTACGTATATCATGATGTATTCGTTCCTTGGGGATCAAGTAGAAACTAATAAAGAGTAAATCTCCATTTATTTCTATCCTTTATTTCCTAGTCTAATAAGGAAAATATATTCCAAATAAGTTATTGGCTATTCGTGAGTATTCTTTCTCACCAGGGTCTAAGTCAATGACGGCTAAACATAGCCTTGTAACATGTAGCTATTATTCCTCTAGGGTTCTTGCATGATGTAAACGGCGGCTAGGGTTTTTGCATGATGTAAATGACGGCTAGACTTAATGGTTATGTCTTATGACATAGCCGTCTCCTATTTAAGCATAATCCTATTAAATAAAATATCATGCTTGATTATTATCAAAACCTAGAACATCTTTTGGTGTCTTGGAGGTCAAGGCTCCCTCAAAGTAGCCCATATCCTTTTCCCTTAGTTCTTGTGTTGTTTGATTCGCATCAATCATGTCCCTCTTTCCTTTCCCTGTGGGTGTTGCAATCCGTATTGAGAAGCTTCAACGTGATTTCTTATGGGGTGGGCTAGGCGAATAGTTCAAAGATCATTTGGTAAGCCTGTACAAGGTTTGTTCTCAGACATCTGAGGGTTGGGGGTCTGAAACTTGCTGATTTTCAATTGTGCTCTCTTAGGAAAATGGTTATGGCACTATGTGCATGACAGAGAGGCCTGGTAGAGAATTGTGGTGAACTCCAAATTTGACAGTTTGTAAGGTGGGTGGTGTTATCATGAGCCTCTTGGGGGGTATGGGGTAAGGTTATGGAAGAATATTAGGAGAAGTTGAGGGTAGTTTTCAAGTCATATCAGATCTGAGGTGGGAGATAAACTCCAATGTTAGATTATGGCATGATCTATGGTGTGAGGATATGGCTCTCAAGGAAGCCTTTCCAGATTTATATGGTATTGTTGTACAAAGGATGCTTCTGTTACGACTCACTTGGAGCTTTTTGGTGGCTCCAATTAGTGGAACGTAAGCTTGGCTAGATCAGCTCATAATTGGGATCAAGATATGGTATTTAATCAGAGTAAGACAAGAAGGTGAAGACAAGCTTTGGTGGGTCCCCTCCAAAAAAAGGTTGCTTAATGTTAGATCATTCTACTATGTCATGGTTTGGAATGGCAGATTTCTTTTTCCTTGAAAGAGTGTTTGGGGGACTAAGGTTCCTTTGAGGGCGACTTTTTTTGCTTGGTCGGTGGCCTTATGAAAGATCTTTACTATGGACAATCTTAGGAAGCGGCATGTCATTGTGGTCAATAGGTGTTGTATGTGTAAAATGAATGGGGAATCTGTAGACCATCTTCTCCATTGTGAGGTTGTTTGTGCCTTATGGAATATTTTCTTCAGTCGATTTGGGTTGTCTTGGGTTATACCTAGACGAGTAGTCGTTTGTGTGCTTGTTGGTGGACTGTCAGCAGCACTCGGAGTGTCGTGTTGAAGATGATACCTTCGTGCCTTTTGTGGTGTATATGATCTATGCAGGGAAATTAAGTCTTTTATTCTCCAATACTATGTATCATTGGACAGCTGCTTTTGTTTCTCCTTTGATGATTAGTTATCGTGATTTCCTTATTCTTTTTCTCCATGTAGTTAGGTGTTTTCTCTTGTATACTTCATGTTTACCTGAGGCACTTTATGCTTAAAATGATATCTCAATTACTTAACAAAAAAAAAAAATAGATGGATGTGGGACGGACGTCCTTAGTTAGACTCATCTAAAAGCACAAGGGATGTCCATTAAAAAGTTGGAAACCTAGGAACTTAAATAGAATCGAGCCAAAGCACAGGGAGTATTTGGTATAATTTCCCTTATATTTATTTAAAAACAAAAGGTTAACAGTGATAATAAAAATACACAAATGGTGCATCACTATAAGGCCCACAATATATAGTTATTACTACTAAAGTTGATTTGTATGGTAGATTTGTACAAAAATGCTTTGTATGGCATATTTGTAAACTATTTTCCACTCCCCCCCCCCTCCTCCCCCCAATTGCTTCAATTTGTGCACGTGATACGATAAAAGGCCCCTAGGAGGAACCAATGAAAAGCTAGGGTAGAGACTCGGAGTCAGCCCAAGCAAAGATCGGCACTCAAAGGCTTGAGGAGCAGCCTGAAAAAAGGAAAGTTGTGGAGACGATAGACTCGCCAGGCAGGCACACCATAAGGCTGACTATAGCAGACCGAAATAGTGTTCCTTTACAAATGAAAATTTGGGCCATATGAAGTCTATGGTTGCTTCCCAAAATAACTCCTCGGAACAAAATATTTTCAATGAAAAACATATTTAGAGAATAAGTTTGTCTATCCTAATTATTTTTGGTTATTTGGGACGTAAAAAGGGTTTTTCTTTTATCTTTTTGCAAAAATGACAGATGTTTGTTAGTATGATGAGTAAAAGTAGCAGTTGATAGCAAGATCACAATTATCAATACTCAGGGGATGACTAAGGATTGCAAGGGTTGGGAGCAGCCTTTTTTTTTTCAGGGGGGGGTAGCTTTGGGAAGAGCAAGTCGTTTTTCAGAATTTAAGCTTGGTGACCTGGAAAATAATTTCCTTGATTGATTTTCAGTGTTTCCCCAAACACAGAAAAAAGGTAGAAAACATTGTCCTGGATGTCATTTTCTGTGAAAGAGACAAAACCAAAGATACATAAAGATGGCAAGCACTCAATCCTCTCAACTCTAAACTCTCACCAACTCCAAATTCCCAATAAAACAAATTGTGGTCCTCTTATACCATACACAAAACCTTGTCTCAACAGTTACTCCAACAAGGGCTGTACAGCAGCACTTAAATGTGGAGACTATCTTACCATCCTTTCCTCTCTACCTACCAATATGGGATCTTATGTGATACTAAATGGAGAAATTCTAGCTCGCATGAGGACTCCTACAAGACAAACAAAACTTGATCTAATATTATTCTGGGTAAAATGAAAGCACACGAGTCTCCAAGACAAAACCAGCCGTCTCATGGGTGGGACCAGATGATCTTGTCCCAATAAAATGCTAGTGATCTCCAATTCTAGAGCAATCACCAAAAGAATACTTGGGAGAACTTATATAGGACCTAGATAAACCTGTTCCCAATTTCTCTCCACCCTAAATTCACCAAACATTTTAATCGCTTGAAACATTTGAAACTATGCTAGGAGCCCGACAGAAAATTTATTGCAACCAATTCAATTAAGCATTTAGCAAAAGGCACTACTATGGCTCCAGTTGTGACTTACAACACAAAAGGTAACCCAACATTGGGATATTGACTTACAAAGTACTTTCGCATGGGTTTGGGTCTTTTCAGGGAGGGTTTTGGCAGGGGCTTCAACTGTTTTTTGGGATTTGGGTTTCACGTGGGTTTTGGGTGCTTTCTAGCTGAGAGGATTTGATGGGTCATTTTGCTTTTTTTGGGTTCTGTGTTTGTAAGAGCTTTATTGTATTCTGTCTGTGTACGTAGGGGCGCCTTACGCTTTTTCAATAAAGTTGCAACATTACTTATTAAAAAAAAGTACTATTTACCAGCACAAAAAAAACAAAAACAAAAGACTAGAAAGTAACACTCAAGAAATACTATTTTGTTTATGTTTTTCAGTGCTTCAGCGATTAAAAAGAATCTAAGAGTCAGAAAAGAGACATTTCAGTACTAATGTAAGTCCCTAGTTCTATTCAAGTTTCAGTTCGACAGATCTAATTTAAATGCTAGTTAGTCATGAGTATTTAAAAAATTGCACTAGGAAATGGGCTAAATTTATAGGTTTCAATCGCTTTGGGGCTTTAATGTTTTCGTAATGGGCTAGGCTAGGACAGGCTTAAATTACTTATGTATTTAAATTGAGATTGAAGCCATTTCCTAAGTAAAAGATAAATGCTAGAGGTACTAAATCTTTTACCCAGAGATGGATACTAAAATGATGTGGAGTTTATTCATTGGTACCCGTAGCTCCCACTCACGTAAGGAATACTATAAGTGGTTGGATTTGTGCTTGATTAAGCATCATACAGTTATTGGACTGGTTGTATTGCATTCAATCAGACCTCAACTCTAATAAGTAGTGGTTTCGCCTCTCTTCCTCTCTCTCCACCCTAGCGGTGGCGCTTCACGCAAGGGCTTGTTTCTTTCAAAGGTACTTTCATTAGAGTTTTCATCGATGCTTTTCTTGGGTCAATTTTTGTTGTCGTTTTCATATTCGAGCTAGAGCTTCCATCGAAGCTCTTTCATCTTCTCCGACTGGCGGTCTCGCGAGTATGTCACCATGGTGTTTCTTTTTTAGGCTTCTTAGTTAAAGCAAAGATGGAGCGTTGATTCTCTGTGGAAGCAAAAGCTTTCTACTTTTCAGTGAAGGCTGATGCATCTAAGATTCGCTTGGAGGAAAGGAGGAAGGGGTTTTCTGGTTTTATTTTTTTGGGTCTGCAGTGTTCTGCGTGGTTATTGGCCACAGTAGAGGAGGCACTGAAGGAACCAGTGAAGAAGGATTTTGTCAAGTCCTACCGTGAAGATGTGAAAGCATTGATGGTTCGTGGGGGTGGGGGTGGGAATAAGGTCGGCCGTTACCTTGAGGTGGCTGTCTTTGCTGAGGGTGGTTGTAAAGGGGTTATTTGGCCCCTAAAGGCCGTGAAGGATGGGGATGGTCTCGGGTTATTGGTGAGTTGCGGAAGATGCTTACTTTTTCAAAGGCTCGGTCGCTGGTTTCTAAGGCCTTTACATCAGAGGGGATACAGAAGGGGAGTGTTTCGTCTAGTTGTCTGGGTGGGGTTTCTCCATCCTTTGCGGAAGTGGTTCGGGGAAAAGTTGTTTCTCTTGTCAAGCATCCTGGGCTGCGGGTTTCAAAGTTAGAGTTGCGTAGGTTGGATCTGCTTCCGGAGGCGTGGTGTAGGGTGGTCGAAGACAGGAGAATGGCGGTGAATTGCTATGATTTGGAGGAGCAACTACACGAGTCAACAGAGAAGGGCTTGCTTGGTTGTGGCATGGCTAGGAAGAAGAAAAAGCTAGGGTTTTATCATTCGTGGAAGAAGCTTCTAGAGTGGCTTTGGGCTGCTTTAAACCGGGTTTCAACTTCCGGATTCCAATGTGCCAGGCTGGGTCTGAAGCCCAAACGAGGTAACCGGGCTGGGACTAAGGCCATGGTTAAGAATAATTCTGCAGGCATTAGGTCTTCTTCACTAGACTCAGATCCTGGGTTCCTAGGTTGCTCTGCCGGTACGGTACGGAACCCAGTTCCGTTCCTGCCTTGACTGAGACGTCTTCGATGGCTTTTGTGGCCGTCTCTGGGGACTCTACATTTCAGCAATTGGGGTCTTCTCAGAGGTTGGTGAGTCCTATTGATTCTAGGTTCTCTTCCCCTTCCCCCCACCCCCCGCGGTCACCAGAGGTGCTATCTTCAATGCTAGTACCGGTAAGTAATGTTGTTGGGTCTCTTTCTTTGCGTGCCTCTTCTCCGGTTGTTGCTTGCTCGGTTTTTCAGTCCTTCTCCGACATGCTGCCTCTGCAAGTTTCCTCTTCTTCTCAGTCTTGCATCACCTCCTCGCGGTCTTTTTCAAGGGTGGTCGAGTTGGGAAAGAGGCTGCGTTCCTCTTCTCGTGTTGTCAAACTCTAAGCCATTCCAGAAGTATTACCAGAATGCCAGGGAAGCCAGAAAAATTGCATATGGACGAGAATCTTTTTGCCAATTCTATGGAGGCTTTGAGGTTGGTTGCTCAAGTGTCGGGGTTTCTTTCTCTGCTTCCGACCATCAGTGATCCAGTCGAGAAAGTAGCTATTGTGCTTACAGTGCAGGATTCCACTGGTTTGGCAATTTCCGTGAAGGATAAGTGTAAGTCTCCCTCTCCAGCGAGGGGTTTTCTTCGACAAGGGTTTCTTAACCTGAGCCCGGTTGTGCAAGTTACACAAAGTGTGAGTTGTGCCTGCATCGACTCCGATTGTTAAGGAAGGTGCGCCAACTACGGGTTCTCCTACCGCCATTAAGAGAGAGGATTTCAGGGTGAATGGTTTGACCCAATCTCAAAAGTAGCCAGTAGGTTTTGGTCTATCCGGGAAGGTGGTTGCGTGGGAGGATGACGACTTTCCTTACCCTTTGGGTGTTTTACCTCCCGATTTGGCCTTGGATTGGGAGTTGGATAGTAATAAGGATATGGATCCACCCTTAGCCATTTTGGAAGCCATTGAAGAGGACTTCCAACGAGGAGTTAAGGCAGCGTGTCCAAAGTCCAAAGGTAGGAAGGAAGTTTTGAATTTGGTAAGCTCCATCGACTACGGTGATTCTAGCGCATCTTCCCGGCATAGGAAAGGTAAGGCGCACATGGTGTAGGGTTGGGGTCTTCCGATGGTTTTGGGTTTGAGGACTTGGGTTTGTGTGAGTTGTTGGGTTTTCTTTCTTGTTGTAGGCTACTTTAGTAGTTCCTGTATATACTTCTTGTGTACTTAGAAGCGCCTTACGCTTTTTTAATTAAACCTTTATTACTTATCAAAAAATAAAAAAATAAATAAATAAATAATTGTTTTGATTATCTCCAATGAATAAGCTCCACATCATTTTGGTATTAATCTCTTGGTAAAAGATTTGGTACCCCTAACATTTCTCTAAGTAAAATGGGAACAAGCAAATTGAAACTCTATGATAGGGTTGTGATAACAATTGAGGTTATTGATTTTCTTTCAAGTATAGGAAGCTTTAATGCCATGAGTATGGTCCTAAACCAAATCTTTATGGAGAAGGCCCTTGCTCTCTCTTGGCCTTCTATACTCCTTACTATATTCTCTCCAGCTGAGTCAAATCTCTTCCTTTACAATCGAAAATTTCCTTCTAGCAATACAGTTTCAGTGATAATCAAGCCTTGTTATAACCCTAACTCGATGAGGATTTTTACAGTGTTGCTTGGAACAGAGCCTGACACAAACGATTGTGTTCTAGATTGAGCCCTGATCCTAGCACTGTCATTCCACAAATATGCAGCACACCTCAACGGCATCAGAATCACACTATTAACATTATCGAATCTTAATTTTCACTTCTTGGAATGGCGTGATTAACTATTCATTGAGAAGAAGCAATGCAGTAGAGATGAATTAATAAACAAGAATCGCAAACTACAGATTTTATTTACGCTGCTTGTACGATGGAGAAAAGAAACACACTTACTTTTTATAAGACTGATAGCGTTTAGGAGGTTCTTGCAACAATGCACCAGTATCCGAACAGATGAAAGATCTTTCAGCCTGCGCAATGTCAAAACATAAAACCTGATGAAATCTAGATTACAGCATCAGTACCCAAATGAAAAACAGGACTAAAATGTGAAACATAATATCAGAAGCAGTCCAATAAGCAGGAAAGCCACCCAAAAGAAGTGACTGTGTTCTTTGACAAATAGAATAGTAAATATTTGCTCATAAAAAGAAGGGAGAGGTAAAACTAAAGAATTCACAGACGGTACTAAAGGACCAACACAAGATCATAAATTTAGACATATACATATAGCAATTTTTTTTGGTTAATTACCTTTAGCCCCCCCCCCCCCCCCAACTACAACCTGTCACAATCAACCTCTTTCAATTACTAATCGCTAGAAAAAAAACCCCCTTTGTAGCATATGTGCCATTCATTTGCTATTTTTCTATGAAATTTTGAAAATGCCCTCAAATAAAAATAAAATAACTACACAGGGGTGGTCATCAAACCACCATATGGGTTGCAAAGCCACCCCAAAGCATGAAGCATGTTTGGGGTGCCGGGGACCCGGGGGGGTGCGCCTGGCCACCCCCAAATGTGCTTGCAGGTGGATCGACCAACCCAAGCACTCTTTTTTTTTTGCCTTTTTGGATTTTTTTTATTTGAGTTTTTTCTTTTTCTTTTTTTAACTTTGATGGTATTTAAGTAAATATAGTTTTTAAACTAGGGTTATTTTCGTCATTTTTTACATCTAAAAAAATCATGTATGGCACGTGATTAATATTCCATCCCTTTTAACAAATTTGGTCAATGAAATGACTTTTTTGTCGATGATTGATAGTTAATAGGGGTTGAGTGGGACAGGTGATAGTTCGTAGGAGAAATGTGTAAACAAGTGGTTGTTGAGGGGGATAAAGGTAATTAACCCTTTTTTTTTTACAAGAGCTACTGAATTTCTAAACTAATTACACAAAACACATTCTTATTAGAATGAGTCGCCGTAGTAGGCATTATTGGTGGAGAGGAAGTAGAAAATTGGAGTTCAACACAACCAATGCTAAATAATATTTATATATTTTAGGGGAAACTACACTTAGCCCCCTAAACTCTCACGTCAATTGCAATGTACCCTGCAAACTAAGAAAAGCAATGTCCTCCCTAAACCATTTGCCCCTATCGCTTAGTCCCCACCATTAGGGTTTTTGGTTAACTTGGACGGCAAAGGCATGAAATGTCTATTATACCCTGGTGACATGTAAAAAAATACTAAAATGCCCCCAAAATAATAGTTTGGGGGAGACATTGCAGATGAGGTCAAAGTTTAAGGGAGCTACGTGTAGTTCTCCTATATTTTATCTATGATTTGTTTAACTTATGATATATGATTTCTTTAATTTTCAAAATGATATTATCATTTTTATGATTATTATTGATTATAATAATGCTTCCATCAACAGTGGTTTATGCTTCCATCAACAGAAAACCACTGAAAGAGCAAAATTGAAAGAAACAAAAGTTTGATCCTCTCTGGAGAAAGCTTAACCCCTTCAATAATCCCATCTATTTTTCATGCCATATCGACCATGTAAGACTCAGTGGCACCACATTTTAAACATTACGACTTCTATACTGTGCAGGCTTCCTTCTCAAACAACAAAGAAGATCAACCACTTCACCCATTCAATGCCAAATAGCACAAATAATAACCACCACATGTCACTAACAGCAGGGCCATCAAAGCAGTTAATAATCTACCATTCACACTGCTTCAGCCCCAAACATTCTGTTCTCCGAGAAACCACGCTATAGAGTTTGAAGTTACTAAAACAACAGCAATGAGGAAGGGAAAAAAATGATATTTTTCCTTATTTGAAATCTCTATTCAGTCTGTACAGCTTCATTGGAAATCAATTGAATATCTTGACCTCCATAAGCTGAAAAAGGTAAATTGCAGAGTATGGCAGCATAAAGTTGCATAATCTTCCTTATCTCATGATTGAGAGGCAACATACCAACTCCTTTTATTAGTCATATGAAAGTCACTAAATGTCTAGAAGAAATAGCCTGTTACATGTCAAAACTCAATAATACTTTGGAGCCTAAAGCTTAAACCATGGCATGGCAGTAAGCAGTAAGTTGGCCTAGTCTCTCGCCCAGCCTTCGCCTTTGCATCTGTAAGCTTCTTGCTGAAAAATGCGACTAGTCGTCCTTCTTGACTGAGAACAGCGCCAATTCCAGCATGGGATGCATCACATTCTACCACAAATAACTTCTCAAAGTCTAGGATATATCATCAATCAAAGTACAAGTACTAGCCGACCAATTCAGAAGGTTTTATAGCTAGTGGAAGGGAACTCCAACAATGAGTCTAGTAGGAGTGTGCCCATGAGGAGCGTGTCCACGATTGCTTGTGATAGTGGGTGTAGACCCACGGTTGTAGTGCAAAGTCATAAAGGTGGTCAAATGGAAACTCCACCTTCCACCATCAACATATTATGTTGAATGCAATGAGTCATAAGGGAAGACCAATAAAGCAAAATTCTTTGGTTTGAAGCACTACAAGCACCTGAAAACTTTATAGGTGTAGAATGATTATCTTAGCTTAGGGCAGCTGCCTACACTACATTCCACTTCTGGACTAGAGTTAACAATAGGCCGATAAAGATTAACCTTTTTATTTGAGCCTAACTATATATATAAGGGGGAGCACAGATGGATTTAGGAAATGCTTAATCTGACCATAAAATAAGAATAGGTACGGTACTCAAGCGGAAGTGGAGCGAAATGCTTCGCTTGAAAGAGTCTGCTTAGGTGAGTAGCTTCTTTTTCAGCCTCTGTGGCTTAAGCTAGGACTCAGTCCAAAGTCAGAGGCAGTCGAAAGGAAGGAGGAATCTAACTTTTCCTTCAGCCCGATGTGATGACAGTACTGTGCCCGGACCATCACATTGAAGTGATAAGTCCTCCATATCCTCAAAATCATTAATCCCACTTTCTAATCTAATCTTATGGCATTTTCCTTGTGGAGATATCACCCAAGGTAGACCATGAAATGGAAAGGATTGTCAGAAATGATGCACTGGATTAATATATGCCAGAAACAAAGAGAGATGGGCAGAAAAGCTAGGAATCAGGATGATAAAGTTGATGGGATCAGGAAGTCGAAGAAATCAGCTATCGCAACACAGAAAAGACCACTGTCCCCTAGCAACCAACTTGACAGCAAGAAGACTTAACCAACCAAGCCACGTCAAGCCAATACAGTTAATCTGAAGAACTATAACCCTTCTAACTATGCGCATTTTCAAACTCACGAACTGAAAAATCTCTTCAAAAGACAGGAAACACCGACATGAAGTACCAAGTTGAAAGACCAAAATATAATTGACCCAATTTGAATAAACAATAAAGTAAGAAATGATTAACAGTGTTCTCTTTGGTCATTTGAGAATTACCAATATTATCGAGATGAGTTTATAAATCATTCCTCACCAACACCCCTTTTCATTGTCATAACCACAAGATCCACATTGGTTAGTCTTAATCACAAACTTCCTAGAATCACTGAATTGACGAACCTTACACAATAATACTTCGATAAGTGTCTTCTTGGATAGTTATAGTGGCCCATAGGCACGAGTTGTATCTTTTGGGCGAGGGGGTCCCTTTCAGGCAGTGGCCGTTTAGTTGGGCCTAACTAAAAGTGCAATGTAACTAGATTTATGTGTGCATATATCATCAAAGAAAAATAATTTGAGTGGTATCACCTTCAAAGGACGATTGCTGACAGAATCGAGCCAGGTGATTGCTCCTACAAAGCCAAGAGTGGGGAAAAAAAGCATAGCTATTAACTGCATATAAAAGGTGAATTACCGAAACTCACTTTTGTTTAATACCTAAAATTTAATTAGAAAATGGTGACACATACCTGGAATGGTGGGACGAATCAAAGCATATGTGTTCAGTTCAATTGATAATCCATTGGCAATTGAAAATGTGATTCTTCTAACTATGCGCTTCTTGAACATACGCTTTCTCAGCTGATCTTTCATATCTTCCAATCTGAAATTGGAACATAGAGATTTATATATTGTGTGCAGTACTAGGAAAAGGCACTTAAAAAGATATATTCCAGCATCAATGTTGAATACTTTAAATAGTTAACTCAACATGAAAAACCTGACCCACAGATCTTTATCCAAGTAGCTTTCTGCGAAAACTTCATGTGAAGGAATAAATTTCAGTGCAAAAAATCATGTTTCTATTACTCTGTTCAAATATCAAGTGCCCTTAATACTTGTCAAAAGTTGATGATTAGTTTATGTATTGAAAGATGCAGAAAAGAGTTGAAGAAAGATCCACCGAGATTGTTGTGAAGGTTATCTGAAAATGGGCTTCATAATCATTGCCCTCTATTAGACATTCATTTCTATTTATAGAAGTGTTTGTACACCATTCTGGATAGGACAGCTCACTAGCAACACCTCATCATGTTTCTAGAATAAGAACATATCATACCCCTTCTAGAATATATACACATCATATTATTCTAACACTCCCCTCAAGTTGGAGCATATAAGTTATATAAACCTGTAAGTTTTACAGGTAAGGAAGCAGCTGCAGTGCCTCCAGTGAAGATTTCTGCGAGAACGACAGATTCTGTGAAGAAGGGTTTCTTCGGAGGGGGTTTCTCAACCCGAGCCCGACTGTGAAAGTATCTACTCCTCATTCCTCGCTTGTAGAGTCGGTCGTGGCGTCTTCGTCTCGGGAGGGCAATGTAGTTAGGGCGAATGGTTTGTCCCAATCTCAAAAGTGGCCAGTTGGGTTTGATCCGTCTGGGGAGGTAGTTGTGTGGGAGCAGGATGACGAGATTTGGGATGGGGAGGCTGGTGATTACACATACCCTTTGGATTGGGAGATGGATAGTGTTGAGGGTGAGGATCCGTCCTTGACATTTATGGATGCATTTTTTTCCGGTTGCTAAGATTGCACGTTCGAAGTCCAAAGGCAGGAGGGAGATCATGAATTTGGTAAGCTCCATCAACTACGGCGATGCAAGTGCGTCCTCTCGGCATAGGAAAGGGAAGGCTCACATGCGGTAGCGGGGTTCGCTTCTTGAGGGTTCGGGTTTGAGGGTTTTTGGTTTTATTTAGGGTTTGTTTCAAGTTCTCTTTTCTTTTTGTGGGCTACTTTGGCTGCTCCTATGTATACTTCATGTGTACTTAGGGCGCCCTACGCTTTTTATTAATAAATCTTTCTTACTTATCAAAAAAAAAAAAAAAACATCTATGACATAAGAACTTTGTAAACACATCAGCAAGTTGATCACCAGACTTCACAAACATTATATATATGTCTCCACTCAGTATCTTGTCCCAGATGAAATGACAATCAAACCCAATATACTTGGTTCTTTCATAACACGGGATTAGGAGCAATGTGCAAAGCATCTTTTTTATGAGTAAGAACAAATACAAACAAACAGCACAGATATAAAAACAAAAAATTACAGAATCCAAGATACAACAGACCAAAAAGAAAATCCAATCTTAATAGCAATCCAGCCACAGCTCTGAAGGAGATTCTCGAAGTTGGAGAAGACAATCAAGTTGCCAGCAAAGCTAATTATAGCGGCCCATGGTGGACGGTGTGAGTATCAACAAAGGAAACCCTTTTTGACTTAGCTTCTACCCATCTTATGAGAGAGCTGGGGAGACTAAGAGGTAGATATACAATGCCGGAGGAGACACCATTTGGGGCGGTGAAGGCAAAGAACCACCACGATCAAATATTTTTTAGGTCCAGATACGGATCTAGAATTTCTAATGGACCAAAATGGCTATACAAAGGAGAGCCAGAAGAGCTGTGATGGAAGAGATTTATTGCAGGACACCAAAGGAGCAGCGGTGTGTGGGTTACAAAACACAACTTTTTTCACCCAAAAAAAAAAAAAAAAAAATTATAATAATAATAATTTTCAAAAACCAAAATGGCATTAGTGAAAAAATGGAACGGCAATTGGCTGGTAGTAAAAAGCTTTATCTGTCTATGGGAGGTAGGTTGATTTTGCTAAAAATCACTCTTTCCAATTTGCCTACTTATTAGTTGTCTCTTCTTCCTATTCCAATAGACGTGGCTAATAGGCTTGAAAAACTTTAGAGAGATTTCTTATGGAGAGGAATTGGTGATTAGTTTAAGGTTCATTTAGTGAATTGGTCGGGGATTTGTACTCCGATAAAATCATGTGGTTTTGGGGTAAAAAGCCTAATTTAGTTTAACTCAGCTCTACTAGGAAAATGGTTATGGCGTTACGCTACGAAGAGGGAGGGTCTGTGGAGATCGATGGTGGAAACTAAGTACGATAGTTTAAGGGGAGGTTAGTGTTCTATGGAGGTAGCAAGCCCTTCGGTGTGGGACTGTGGAAATATAAGGAGTGGGAAATATAAGGAGTGGGTGGGATGTTTTCTCTAGCTTTGTTAGATATAAGGTAGGAGATGGGTCAAAGTTAGGTTTTGGCATGATTTGTGATATGGGGAACAACATTTGAAGATTTCTTATTCATACTTGTTTAGTATTGCACATTGTAAGGACGCGAGGGTGGCAGATCATATGCAGCTCCAAAATAGAAATCTTCAATGGAATATATTTTTTATCAGAGATGCATTTTTCTTTGTTTTGAGGCAGTTTCGGGATTAAGGATTAATTTAGGAAAGTCAGAAATTGTTCCTATTGGTGAGGTGGAGGATGTTGAAGGGTTGGCCCAACTTATGGGTTGTAGGGTTGGATCGCTGCCTATGACATATTTGGGTATGCCTTTGGGTGCCTCTTACAAGTCCGTTCTTACTTGGAAAGGGGTGATTGAGAAAATGGAAAGGAAACTGGCTGGTTGGAAGCGTATGTATTTGTCAAAGGGCGGTCGGTTGACTCTTATTAAGAGCACGCTGTCCAATATCCCCACGTATCTCTTGTCGCTGTTCCCTATTCCTTTGAGGGTGGCTAATCGTCTTGAAAAAATCCAGAGGGATTTTCTATGGGGTGGCATAGGGGATGAGGCCAAATTTCATTTAGTGAAATGGAACAGGATTTGTGCTCCGTTGCATTCAGGTGGGTTGGGAGTTCACAACCTTTCCCTGTTTAACCAAGCTCTTTTAGGTAAATGGTTGTGGAGATATGGTAGGGAGAGAGAGGCCCTATGGCGTTTGGTGATTGACGCCAAATTTGGGAGCCTAAAGGGTGGGTGGTGCTCTATTGAGGTGTCGGGTTCCTATGGAGTAGGGGTTTGGAAATATATTAGGAAAGGGTGAGAGAAGTTTTGCAATTATGTTCGGTTTGTGGTAGGGGATGGATCATATATCAGTTTCTGGCATGATCAGTGGTGTGGGGAGAAATCTTTGAAGCTTTGTTTTCCAGTTCTGTATAGTCTTGTGAGGAACAAAACGGCTATGGTGGTAGATAATATGGTTGTTCATAATGGCAATATTCATTGGAATGTTCTCTTTACGCGGCAATTACAGGACTGGGAGTTGGAGATGGTGATCTCTTTCTTCGAGCGGTTGTACTCCACTCCGATTCGACAAGGAGAGGGTGACAAGTTAGTTTGGAACCTCTCTACAAGGAGCTATTTTGAAGTAAGGTCATATTATGAAGCACTTAGTAGGAAAGAAGGTCCATCATTCCCGTGGAAGAAGATATGGTGTGCTAAGGCTCCGACAAGGGTGGCGTTCTTTGTATGGACTGCAGCTTTAGGAAAAATTTTGACTCATGACAATCTACGAAAGAGGAATATTGTGGTTATTGAGTGGTGTTGTATGTGTAAAAAGAAGGGGGAGTCTATTGATCATCTGTTACTTCATTGCGACACCGCCCGTAAGCTTTGGAGTTTTATGTTTTCTTTATTTGGAGTTGAATGGGTCATGCCACAATCGGTGATGGGTTTGTTGACTACTTGGGGTGCTTTTCGAGGGCATGGCCTAGCAAAAAATGTTTGGCGTTTAGTTCCTCACTGTGTTTTGTGGAGCATTTGGAGGGAGCGGAATGCGAGGCTTTTTTAAGATGTCGAGACTGTAATGGTAGTTTTAAGGAAGCGTCTTCTTAACACGCTATATCTATGGATAGCCCCCCATCTTTGCCACCTAGGTGTTTCTACTTTTGTAGAATTTCTTAATTTATTAGTTGTTCCTCCTGTTTAGGGGCTCTCTTGTATACTTCTCGTGTATTAGGGTTGCGCCCCTCTGCGCTTTTTATTGAATTTTAAATTACTTATCAAAAAAAAAATATTTTTTATCAGACCAATGCATGACTAGGAGGTGGATTTGGTTTCTTCTTTTCTTGAGCTGTTGTATTCTCTCAGAGTAAGGCAAGGAGGTGAGGATAGAATATATTGGATTTCTTCCAAAAGGAGAAAGTTTGAAGTGAGGTCCTATTATCATGTGTTATACATTCATGCTAGTTCCCATTTTCTTTGGAAGAGTATTTGTAGAGTTAAGGTTCCTTCGAGAGTGGCGTTCTTTGAATGGACAGCAGCATTAGGGAAAATTTTGATTTTGAATAACCTGAGGAAGAGGAACGTCATAGTGATGGATTGGTGTTGTATATGCAAGAAGAGTGGGGAGTCCACTGATCACCTTCTTCTTCACTATGAAGTAGCTAGAGATTTATGAAGTTCGCTTTTCCATTTGTTTCGTGCTGATTGGGTTATGCCTAGAAGGGTGAAAGAGTTGTTGGTGAGTTGGAGCGGTCAAGTGAGAAGTTGTAACGTTTTGACAGTTTGGAGGTTGTATTTGGAGAGAGCAGAATGCAAGAAACTTTGAAGAAAGAGAATTCGGTGGTAAAACTAAGAAATATTATGTTCAAATCTCTTTACACATGGATAGCAGCACATACTAATCTGCTTTTTTAAAGTTTATCTGAGCTTTTTTTATTTTTGTTCTTCTTTTTCTCCTTTATAGGGTTTTTTTTTTAATATACTTCATGTGTACTAAAGTTGCGCCCCTATGTGATTTTCTAATAAAATTGCATTACTTATCAAAAAATAAAAACAAAACACAATAAACTTTTAAAAAAGCTTTTCACACTTTCTTAAAGGAATATTTTTAGAAAACAAATGCTTATTTTAGTAGGGGTAGAGGCTGACTTATTACTTTAAAAAATATTAATAAAAAAAAAATAAAGAGGTAGCCAGATTGCCACCCCCAACGGAGAAGACAACCACCCAACAGAACAAAGGTGGTTGCATAGCCACCCATCAGGTCAAAGGTGGTCACGTAGCCACCCCTTTTCCTTCGCTAAGGGTGGCCACGTGACCATCTCTATATTTTTTAAGTTTTTTGGAAAAAAAAATACAAAAAAAGCCCCATGAACTAACAACCGATTTTAAAATAACCCCATGAATTTTCAAGTGTACTAATATGACCCATCAAACTATCAAAGTGTGTCAAAAATGCCACTTTTATCAAAATATTCCTATAATACCTATATTCTCTTAAAAACTTAAAAAAAAAAAAAAAAAAAAAAAAAAGGATAAATGCAAAATCAATCCATATGGCCGACCTAAATTACAAATAGCTCATTGCAGAATAAAAAATAATTCAAAGGTCTTCAAGGTAAGCAAAAAATAATAATTTAGTCATTGTAACCAAATTCTGTCAAAATACTTGACGGATTCTGTTAATGTCAACGTCAACACCAATAAAATGATGACATGTGTCACTCTTATTAAAAAAAAATATCAATATATTAAAAAATATACATTTATAAAACTAAATTTCTCTATGCAGTCAAATTCTGTCAAAACACTTGACGGATTCCGTTAGTGTACTACGTTAACATCAATAAAATGATGACACGTGTCACTATTAATTAAATTTTTTGTTTTATTTTAAGTTTTAAGAGAATAAGGGTATTATAGGAATATTTCGACAAAAGTGGCATTTTTGGCACACTTTGGTAGTTTGATGGATCACATTAGTGCACTTGAAAATTCAAGAATTATTCTAAAATCGTGTTAGTTCAAGGGGCTTTTTTATATTTTTCCCAAATTTTTTGGTTTTTCTTAGTAAATAATAAGTCATGTTCCACACCTAGAAAAATAATTATGTTTTTTCTCAAAAAAAACATGTTCAATGTTTTTTTTTGAAATGTTTACCAAACAATTTTCTTCTATGAACCCCACTAAAAATACTTCTCAAATGTGGACCCCATCAAAAGCACTTCTCAACTTTCTGTAACATCAAAAACTTTTTCAAAAATCTAAAAACAAAAAAAGTTTCCGAAACGTTTGACAAACTTAGCCTATAGTTCATGGTGACCCATGGGTGAAGTCATCTTTCCGAGTCAATCCATTTTCTGCTCGAAACATCATTAACTTCCCATAACAATTACTCTTACAAATAAAAAGAAGCCAAAACAGATTTCAGAGCTCAAAAGCTTAAGATATTTAAGTAAAGTCAGATGTGTAATGCAACAATTGGTTCTGCCATTTCTAATATGATATGTGGCAGTCATGACAACTGCACATAAGTAATCCATAAAGATAAACAAGATAGGAAGGCATACTTCTCTCCTGCTGAGTGCAACAACTGAGCAAGGTCATCACCTTCCAATCCAATCAAATCCTGAAACATATAAGGTTGAACTAGCAAGTAATGTAACTAATCTAATCGGACATAGAAGTTACAGTAGAAATCAAAGTGAGTTATGGCCATACAGCAAAGAAAAGAGAAACATTGAACTCCTCATCAGGCCGACTCAAGGGTAGAAGTTCAATTG